>JARDVY010000051.1:490000-2894166 GCA_029030555.1 Ornithoptera alexandrae | reverse complement strand
TCTATTGCCGGAGACCGTAAAGACGCCACCGCAGCTTCTATTTCTGCTGCGGAACAGTAGTGTGCTAATATTATTGTGTTCCGGTTTGAAGGACGTTGTAGCTGCTGAGATGGCTAGGGTAACGATACTCAAAATCTCATGTCTTAATGCGACGAGAAATTGTTCTCCTCGCGTTGGTGCAGTATATATCATCCTAACCAGCCCCAAGTTGCTATGGGCGGTCGTATCATTTACCATCAGATGAACGTGCCGATTGTCTCGTCATTTCGTAGGATAAAAATATATAAGGGTAAATACTTTTTAATTAATATTTTGCAAATATCACTATCGGCTCTGTGGCGCAATGGATAACGCGTCTGACTACGGATCAGAAGATTCCAGGTTCGAATCCTGGCAGGGTCGTACAGTTATCTTTTTTAATATTACATTTTTTATAATTTCAAAGCATTTGCATTAGTATATAAAATAAGACTTTCTTTTAAAGCTTTTTTCGAATCATATAACATTCTTCTAAAAAGTGTTAGTTAAATTCTCCCTACTATATGAAAGTATTATTTTTAGGTTACTATTACCTGATATTATAAACTTGATAGGCCTCCCCCAACAATCTCCATATCTATCGGTCCCGCGCTGCTCGCATCCAGTGGCCTCCCGCGACTCTCATCAGATCGCCGGTCTACCTTATGGTAGGCATCCAAACCCTACGTCTACCGGTACGCGGCCGCCACTCTAGGACCTAACCGCCCCATCAGCTGTAAATCCTTCCAGCAATGTGCCCCACCCATTACCACTCAAATCTAACAATCTTTGTGGGAGGCCTGTGTCCAACAGTGGACGTCTATCTGATCATGATGATAAACATGATAGTATAGTTTTTATTCAATCAAGCGTCGAGACAAGCGAGCGATACTCACCTGATAGTAAGTGATACGCGTGCTTATAACAAGGTGGCGCTACTTAGCATGATACATAACACCACGTTATGCTCGTCGCCATGAGAAGTAAGGTTGTAGTCTACTTACCGCAGTTATTTCACTGGCTACAACCCTTGAAGGGAACACTGTAGCATTGCATACTAATAATTGTCGGTAATAAAAGAAGCTGCAGTGGTACCTGCCTAGACGGTCTCCGGCAGCTGAGACCTGCCACCAGTGTAAGTAGTTACCACTATTGCTCTTTATCAGATGATAAGCAGGCACTGTGCAAATTTTGTGTCAAAGCCAATAAATAATGGTGGTATTACATAAAGAACCTGGGGGATACAAGGATTCCCGCACAACAACTCACGGGAGCCAAGCCAACCTCTCCTGCTCTTGGTGCACCCTGCTAATCAACAATCGAAGCGCTGGCTCCAGACAACTCGACACGATGAGAGAATCTTTAGGAAGAGGCCTCTCTTGGATTGAATGTCTATCGGCTGATGATGATGAAGAATTTTGTATGAACTTGTAATAACTATTCAGCAATTTTTAACTAACACATATAGTTTTAAGTTTTCGCTTTATTAAGTTATTACTCTGTATAAAAGTCGAAAGCTTTTCAGGTGAAGATAGTACGAAAGTTATATGCAGTGAATACAAAATTCCATTTGAGCTTTACTTAGTATTATCTAAGTTTACTATGACTTAGCTGAGTTAAAAGCTTCAGCGGGACGTTTCTTTGTTAGCAGCATAGTTCCCGTGTATTTTAAAGCGTGTGATGTAACTTGAAGTTGAGTAGAGCGTTATTAAGTAATAAAACAAGGCATCTTCTATAATAGAACAGTAAAATAACTCTTCAGCTTCCTAAGTAATAACTTTCGAATACTTTGTATCGTTTAAAAAAGAAACCGTGTTGAAAATGTTTTAATCTAGTAAAATAACTATATATGTAAGTTAATGTAGTTATTGCTCTTACTAGGTGGTGCGACAATCTGGTGAAGGTAGTGGGAAGCTGAATGGGCGCAGCGCAGAATCAAGTGAACGTACCGCCCGTGTCGTCGCTTAATCAAAAATTAAAAAAAAAAATACGTAGATATTATAAATATTCAAGCTTTCGCAATATTATTTTAATTAAGCAGTTTCCTAAGTCCCGCCAAGTTTCGGAGCTCGGCAGAATTCTCGCAAACTTCGGACCGAATTTAATATAACTTGTTAACGCTCATTCTTTGACGTACAATTTTTTTGCTCACTAACAAAATTATTATTTCTATTAATATTGTTAAAAGAAGTTTTCAAACAACGAAACAGATGGCGCCACGATATACAATAGATCACGCTATCGTTTATCATAGCGCAAATCGTTAGAGGGATTGTACATTGACAGCTCAACAAGTCTCACAGTCACCGACAACACCCACGTCACCACACACACCTCGGACACTACCAACACGCTCCGTATTTCTGCATCACGCCGCCCTCGCTTCAGAACGCGGTGCCACAGGTACTCACACACCGCGTACACTAAGTACACCCGCGATCAGGGGCGGTTCTCACCGCCCAGAGATTCCGATACAGGCGAAGGTGGTCGGGGAACGGGTCCGCGCCCGCCCTCGACGACCGAGTAGATTCGCCAGAGTAACCAATAACCAGACACACATTATAAAAACTCCGCCATCGGATAACTACACTACAAGTAGTACACTTTTTGTAAACAGGCCGTGGATCCAGGTCCACGTGCCCAGTGTCAGATAAGCTGTAACAGTCGAATGGCTTGCAGCGCTGACATCATCCAGAATCCGAGCTCAACAAGTGTATACTCCGCAATGATCTCTTGGGGTCTCCGTAACACCAAGACTCGAGACAGTAAGCCTATCACGAAGTGAACAACTGTTATCCGTCAACTGAAACTCTCTGGATCTTCTTAACACTTGCTCTCCTCGTTATCAATATAATAGTGTTGATGATGCTGCGTGTGTTGTCATTTACCAGAGACCCCTCACCCCACTTCTAGACCACTACAATATATTATTGTTGCAATTATGATAACAACAAATTACAAATGGTAAGAGGCCGCGTGGAGGAAACCCAAGACGTTGGACTGACCAGGTGACTGGTTGACGTTGGATGATACTATATAGAAAGCATCAAATAGAAGCGATTGCCGTAACATTATTAAGAACAGGTTATCATTAAGGAGCCACAACCCTCAGCATTGACTCCGACGTTAAAGAAAGAGAGAATAATAAATTGGGAATTCGTAGTTTCACAAAATATTTAATTTGGTACCTATTTAAATCTCAAGCGTAGTTTGCTGTTTGCATCTCTTGGACCCCATGATCAAAACTACTTTAGTACTGATCAATTTACATGATAATGTTAGTCAATTTAGAAGTTTACTCACGGGCTCTGTGGCGCAATGGATAACGCGTCTGACTACGGATCAGAAGACTCCAGGTTCGAATCCTGGCAGGGTCGTACACTTATTTTTAGATAGTTTATACATATATCTCATTGTTTAAAACGGTCCTGCAGTACACTTGATGATACTCTTACACGTTCGTTGTTTTTTTCTGTAAACAAACTAAAAAACGGATATTGAGCGTTCACTTGATGACACCCCCGCCCATAACAACGTGGCGTTCGTTAAGATGTTATACACTGCACCAAATTGCTCCCGTCGCCTTAAGACATTAAATGTCGAGGCTCGTTACTCCAGTAATTACACTAACTGCAACGTCCTTCAATTTGCAAAACGGTAATGCTTGCACAGTACTGTCTAAACGGTTTGTCAGAATGGATTCTGATTGCCAAAGAAAGATTATGATGAAACTCTTAGAGGAGGCCTTAGTCTGGACCAAAATATTAATAATTTGTGTGTATTTAAATAATTTAAATACATTTTTATTCGACTAAGTGACGAAACAAGCGAAGTGTTCACTTGATAATACGCCTGCCTATAACAACGTGGTGCCAGTTAGGATTATATATACAGAATCTCATTATTTACAATTGTTTATTTTAAATCTAAATTGAAAACATATCTCCTAGAAAAACAAATTAATTCCCAGCTTACATTCTATAATTCCAGCTCACAAGCAGAAGTTATATTTATTCTTAAATTTTATATCAAAAATTTAACTTTAGATCTTAGTCTCTATCCGGCCACATCGTGCGCGCGCACAAGCATCTCGACAATATAGTCGTTCTTTAATAAGATAGTAGCTGAAAATCAGGGTATTATTCACTACGTGGCAACAGTTACACTAACCTGCTGCCATTTTGTACCATTGCAGTACACACAGCAGCAATGACAATTTAAATTAATAATCTTTTTGTTTATCTGTGTCTTATGTTGTAATGTTTGTCTATATACACGTGTTCTGTACTGTGTGGGCAAATAAACGGATTTATCTATCTATCTATCACGTTGTGCTCGTCGTCTTCAGACGTAAAAGGTTTTCTCGTTATCCTAGTAATTACACTAACTACAGCGCCCTTGAACCGGAACACAGTAATGTTTGCACTGTTTCTTTGCCGGTAGAAATATGCTCCGCGATGGTACCTATCTAGATGATCTCCTTCAACAGAGACCTACCACCAGTTGAAAATCGCGTGATTCATATTTCTTTTTTTGTATTAAGTAAGGCAAACCATGTTTAAATCGATCTATACTTAAAATTAAAATATGGTGTTAGGTCTCTGTAGCCGGTCCCCCGAACAGGTTCCCGACTTGTCGTGGCGGAGAGGCTCAGTAGCCGTGGCTTGGTCACCCGCGGTGAAGCAAAGAGGAACCTACCCGGCTGGCCCGAGGCGGCCGTTCCAGGATAGAGCTCCGGGGCTCCGTGAGCTCACCTCGGATGCGTGTCGGTGGGCTGCATGGGCGGCTTTATGCTGCCCTTTGCAGCCGAGGTGGGGCCGCAGGGGAAGAGGACTGCCGGTATTGCGATGCGCCGCTTTACCTATCCTCTGCGTCCGTATAACGAGTGGCGGCGGACTCAACATCGGATCCGCGGCAGACAGTCGGGAGAGTTTTCTCTCTTGGTTCCCATGGCCTCTGGGTGACGGATTCAGGGGACTCCGTTGCCCTGTGACTGCAGGAGGTCGAGAAGGGGGCGCGCTGTGTTCCAGCGTGCTCCTACAGAGGTGGAAAGGGAGGGTTCTTCCCTCCCTCCCGAGGTGACCCTATATTATGCGGTCGACGCTGGCGAGGTCGCGGATGTGTGCGACAGCATTCCCATGACCCTGCCTTAAAGCTACAAGGCGGAACATCGTGGGGGTTTTAGTCGGTGCAAATCCGACATAACCTGTCCTTGCCCCCGCGAGGACGAGTATGCACAGGTATTTCCCCCACGTTAAACATAAAAAAAGGTCTCTGTAGCCGGAGACTGTTTATGTATAACTATCCAGCGCTTACTTCGGCCGATAAACAGTAGTATGCAAACATTACTGTGTTCCGCCTTAATGGGGATTGTAGCTTGTGACATTGTTGTGGTAATTAGACTCAACATCTGGCTCAAAGTAACTAGTACAATGTGGTGCAGTATATCATCATCCTAACTATTGTGTTGTTATATTTATGGGATGTTAGGGGAGTGTGATAGGTTGATATATGAAATACTCGTCCCTAGTGTTCCATCCAAATGAAAGCACTCTTCTTAGTACAGTTTAATAAGCTCCCGTAGAATACGGGTTGTAAAGACAGCTCTTCCTTTTTTTCTTGTCTCAGTTGTTGCCAGAGCTAATTTCAAAATATAACTTCAGCTGAGGGGTGCGTTCGGTAATTGAACACCGCCATATATTGTTTATGTGAACATCTTGTTTCGTTTCTTTATGAATAATAAACTGTAATACATAACATCTTTATCATTTTGTTGTCTTTACCTTTTTTGTGCGAAGATAAAAAACTACTTTTTAGTATTTGAATACCTTTTGGAATCGCTTCTCAATAAAAAACTAATATAATTATTTTAATGTCACCAGTTAAACTGTACTCTCTCATTCCTTCCGTATTAGTTGAAAACAATATTTGTTAACATCCTTAAATTAGAGTTAAATGTTTTATGAATTGATTTATGTAAGTCTTCTCAGTATAAGGGAAATTTAGCAATGATTAAAACTTTGGGGTTGGTAATTTTCGTACACAAAAATTAAGTCGAAATAATCTCTTTTCATTTAAAATCACAAGCGGATTTCAAAACAGTTTCGCGAAACTTCCATATTTCAATTTGCTGATATCGAGTAAAAAAAATATAGGTGTAAGGGATGAAGCTTTTTTATAAAAACAAATGATAGATTTTTAGATATACTGATTTCTTTAATCTACAATGTCCTCAATTTTAAATGGTGTTAAGTGATAATGAGGACGTTGAAGGTGAAGCGCGCTAGTCCTGAAACTTTCTCTTATATGTTGAAAGCCGGAAAACAGTAATTCTGTTATTGCGGCAGACAGCTGATTATACATTTTCATTCGGAGAACAAATTTTTGAGAAATTGAAACATACGGCGAAATTTAAAAACATACAATTGTTTTACAAACAGCTGAAATGGCGGTGAACAGGATACATGCTACGAAAAATTTGAAAAAAATGGATATAAGCTTTAATGGAATAGTACCCAAGAGATAAGAAAAAAAGCAAAGGGAGACAGAGTAGACGGTGGATATGATGAAAGTTGTTGATCCAGAATGGGTTCTGATAGCCAAAGAAAGAGATGGGAGGAAACGTTTAGAGTAGGCTTTTGTCTAAAACAAAATATTAACAGTTTCTATCTAAGATTAAGTTCTTTTTTTTAAGAGTAAAAAAAATAATTAAAACAGATTTTTATTCGACGAAGTAATGAAACGAGCAGTGTTCACTTGATGATAATACGCCTGCCCATAACGTGGTGGTAGGTAGGATTATATATACAAATGCACATTGTGCTCGTCGTCTTCAGACATAAAAGGTTCTTTCGTTACCCTAGCTACAGCGCCCTACAAATCGGAATACAGTAATGTTTACACACCGTTTGCCTGTAGAAATATGCTCTGTGATGGTCCCTACTTAGACAGTCTCCGGCAACAGAGACCTACCACCAGTATACTACAAAATATTTTCTCTGTTCCTATCATGTTCGTTACTAGGAGTATCACTTGGCATCAGGTGAACGTCTCGCTTATTTCTTCGCTTCGTCAAATAAAAAAAACTTTTTCGTTGTTATGTAGTATTTACGTTTAGTCATGTAATATTAAGTTAGTATTAAGAAAAATCATGGTAAAGTTAAGATGTACACGCCGATACGAACTTACGCGACTTACCGGCGTTGTAGCAACACACAGTGATACGGTAAATTTTATAGATAAATAAATATATAAAAATGTATTTGAAGGAAAGGTATGTGACAAACAAATAACAAGACATTTCTAAATATTGGTATATTTTCAAAAATATTGTATTACATGACCTGCATTATCTATTTACAAAAATAAAATACGAATAGAACCAATATCATCCAGTTACACGGCGGCTAATGTTTACGTACAAAAAGATTTTTTTTTTTTTTATTGTTTTAATATAAGATTAATACTAACATAGAAGATGAGTTTGCGCGAGCTGTAAATAGTTTACAGTGATATTTACAAACAAGCAATAAAGCGTTTTTATAATGATTGTCGTTTACGAATCGCCTCTATATTTCGAAGTATGGCTTTACCCTCACCTCTGATACACCATTGGAATTATATTATAAATATAGTCATAGTATATATATATATATCCCTATATTTATAATACTGAATTAATTCAACTGAATGAGACACGTGAACAATAACGTCAATAGCCATAACTTGGTACATGATTGTAGACGAAATATTTTAATATAGAAAAAAATTATATTTATAATGAAAAGTAGAACAGTTTATAAATAGATAAAATAAACCATAAAGATTTAAACGTACAGAATAGTAAAAAAAAGAAGACACACCTACGGTTTGTCTATTCGCATCTACAGCACCAATAAATGTGTAATAAATACTATTATCTATGCCGGGTCTAACTAATCGTGTCTTTGGTAATCTGTGATAGAAAAAATTACGTCCTTTTTTTTATACATCGTTTGCGTATAATTAACATTATAATATTTTCACAATAGCACCTTAATAACGAGACATTGTTGGAAAAAATTCTATAAAAAAAAAAACTTATTTTTTTTTTTAATAAAAGGAGATTTAATTCTTGCCGCACTTCGAAATATCGCGTTTTGTCGTAACGATTGTATATGATAAGGACTGGTTTCACTACTCCCACGCTCTCCATCTCTTACCCTCACCGACTACAAAACATGATACAGTAAATGAAGCGAATTACATACTTAAGCGACAGTTGACTACACAGAAGCGTCGTTTCCATTACAGAGATAAATGAAAAAAGAAAAACATCTTCGACCCAATGCGTGGCGTCGTTGTAGAGCAAGGAACGAAACGAGTCATGGTGTGATGATGAAACGATAAACGAGCATTACAATTTTTCAGTTACAATTATAAGTAAACAGATAACAGTACGGTACAAACTGAAGACTGTTAACTTTAAACTTAAATGACATCTTCATATAAAAATAGTCATAAGAGTAGAATAGGTTTACATGACTTAGCCCAAGAAGGAAGACTTCGTAGTCGACATTCATATACATCAGGCCAAAATTTACTATAATAACTTTCAAGATTTTCATCATCAATTGTTAAGTATAAAAAAATCATACTTATCCTTCGATTGTTATCTATGAAAAAATCGCCATGATATATTAAATACACAGTATAAAAAGAAATCGTTTCGTTCATAGCTGCTATCGCCTCCCACTTCTACACCGTTTTATTCTACTAACCTAACTTACAAACTATTTTATTTTTCATTTATATAAAAAAAAAAGTCGCAACATTCCTATACGCTTACACACTATGATATAGTAAAAGCTAAGAACCTCGCACGCGATCAGTCGGACGCCGGTCTTGCACGCGCTCCGCAATACTAACTCGCTAACCGTATCAGAGCAGGCGATAATAGCGATCACATAGCGATTACATAGCGATCACATAGCGACAACATAGCGATCTCGTTGTATACTGCACTAGATGTTCACCGCCCTCGTTGCTGGCCTCAATATATAATTACATACGAAATTTACACTAAAAATTGATCAGAAATATTCCCGCCCAGCGGCAACCTGCCACCCCCTGAGGTGGGGCTGCGAAAGCGGCCACCGCTGGCGGAGTCGCGGATGGTTCGAAAGCGTTCCCGCGACCCTGCCATCAGGCGACGAGTTGGAACAACGTAGAGGTTTTAGTCGGTGCAAGTCCGACATAACCCATCCTTGCCCCCGCGTGGACGGACGGGTATGCGCAAACATTTTCTCCACGTTAAACAAAAAAAGAAAAAAAAACATACCACCCCTATTGCCCATACCCGTTATTAACAACACTACAATCTTATGGAGTGACATTTCGAAAAAATCCTTTTTTAGCTGGCTTTTACTCGGCAAAAGGAATATTCCTAACAAATTTCAAATCTCGAGACCTTACGATTCAAAAGATATCGTAATGAGTCTCTACATAGCTGGAAATCTCTTATACATATGGATATATTCCGAAAAACCCGAAATCGTTTACAGCTATATACCAACTTTTAGTTTTGAATTTTAATATGTTATTAAATAAAAAATACAGATATTAAAATAACTGGAGGTAATGAGGCTTAATGTCTTAACGCAACGAGCACTATATATTGCTATATATATTATCCAACTCTTCGTTGTTATGGGCAAGTCGCTGAATATCAGGTAAACGATCCGCTTGTCTTGTAGCTTCGTCTAATAAATAAAAATATATATATATGTGAAGAATAATTAATAATAATCAAGTAAGATTTAATACATCTCAGTACATAGTAGATTAAGAATACTTTACAAAGACCAGTTCTAGCTCTTTTGAAAAATGCTATTATTTATTTGTATCCGAGCAAATGTCGAAATGGCCGGAGGAGAAAAGTCTTTGAATAGCCAGATATTTGAAGGCCTTACACAAGGTGGACCGACATGGATGCGCAAGACATCATTTGATTTTTTTTTCTATTTGATTAATCACCACACCCACAGTGCCCATAACAACGCAACGCTAGTTACGATGACAGCACCTCATTGTGATCATCCTGAGACATTTTTTTAGTATCTATAGCGCCCTTCAAACTGGAACATAATATACACTACTATTCGGCGCCAGATATAGGAGTTGCGGTTGTACCTAAACGATCTCCAGCAACAGAGTGCAACCACCAGAAAACGCTGATTTACCACAAACATAATGAATAAGAAATATCGCTGCTACATTAACGCTATATAATCGCCGTCTATGCGCTAGGCGCTTAAACATTAAATACAATTAAACCGTAATACTTGATAGGTTGTTAAAATTAAAAAAAGATATTAAAATCACACTGAACACAAAAAGTTTGAGATCGACCGCCACGTTCACAAGCCGAGAAATGTATGCTGAATGAATCAGTTATATTTTCTATGAGGAAGAAATAATAGCAGGCCTCCTATGTACTGGACCGACGAAATGATGAAGGTCCTGGGAAACTGCTGAATCTTGGGGAAAGACCTACGTCCAGCAGTGGATGTTTGTCGTTTATTTAATTTATATCTCTTAAATATTATATAAATTATACAGTACAAACAATTTCAATTCTTTATGTTTAACCATCAGTAAATATTAAAATTCCAATAAATTTATTTTACACGGTAAACCCTATTTTATTGCGGTGGAGAGAGATCGCATAGAAAAATCGCATTAAAAAAAGTATCGCAAAAAACAGGTTCTACTATACCATATATAAGAATAACTGTACGAAATATTTCTAATCGTAATTTTAAAATAGTTTTAAAAGATATATTTGTGTTTAAACATTAATAAGTGATGAGTGTCTTAACAGCAGAATCAAATATTTATTCTGAATATAGTTTTTTTTTCCCAACTGTGAGTAATCAATGATCCACCGCACACCTTTCTCGCGATTGAAACGCGACAACACAAAAAACATAATCGCCAACAAGTTTAAAGCCTCGATAGGTTGGAGTCGAATGCAAGACCAGCTCACTACGTTCCTAACATACCAGCCGTTGGACACCGGAGTTTATTTACAAGGCGTACAACTGTGATGACTCAATACTTAAATTTATACTTTACTGAAGTAATATTAAACTTCATTACAAAATGAAGGGGAGTATCTTTGCAACATTTATAACAGCAAATGAAGGGAATGTTTATAACAAATATATTTGCATACATAAAACAATTAACTTATTTTACCAAAAAATTTTACTTAAATTTTGTTTAGAAAAAACAGTGTATTAATTTTCTACGTCAGTACAAAATTTGTTGAGAATTTTTAGCAAAAAAACAAACATATAAAGAAAATAACGTTAACTAGGAAACAAATTTATTTAATTAGTGCTATATTCAAAAAGTAATAACATTAATTCTTTTTGAAAAATAACAAAATTTCAAAAGTTTCAAACTAATTCAGAGTTATAATGGTACCTAGGTTAGTGTTCCATTTGAAAGGTCTATGTTCAGCAGTGGATAACAAACTAAAATAATATTGACGATGACACTAATGTTACCACAGTGTCATGTGACACTTCCAAAAAATACTATTTGGGCAAAAAAAAATTTAGAATTAAATCATCACAGTCGCCGCACACCGTAACTCTCGTACACTACATTTCCGTCACTTTATATTGTATATGGCTCATATAAAATCTAAATGTACACAACTTAACCTAGGTAAAAAACGTATTACAGTCAGATATCGTTCACACGAGACCCATAGACAACATTTTGTCGCGGTGCAATACGAACAAAAAGAACGTCGAAAGTAAACACGTCGAAAAATCTACCAAGGGCAGCGCACACTGGCGAACTAAAGTAAAACTTCAAAATTAAAACATTACAAGTCTTTAGCCAAAGAGTATTTACAATGATTTCACATAATTATACTCGCCGTTTAGTTAAAATAAACCCGATAATAATATGCACACGACTCTATTGATAATTTGTGCTTATTTTGGGATATTTACTTGGGTAACCACGCTGCACACCTCAAGGCGACGAACACTATGATATAATGTCCCAATATATTCCCCATCATAAATAACATCACATTATTATGAGTGGTTGTAACATTTACCTTCAGGCTAACGTCCTGCTCGTCTCATCGAATAAAAAATATTTTTTTATATTTTTTGGACTTAAATTGCATCGAACATCGTAATTACAAAATTGTTTTCACCGTCATACAGAAAAATCTAAACCGATAGTCGAAATAAATTACTTAAGGTAAAACAAACGAGCATACTGCCCGCCCCAGCTACCCGGTTAATAAATAGATAAAATAGTTTCTATTTGTATAATTTTCTTTTACGATATTTTCCCTTTCACACGCACACAGACATCTCTTTGGACACGATTTTAAAATTGGTACACATACATTGATACCGACATATTAATATAAAAAAAAATAATATATATAATAATTTTACAAAACATAACAATGACAACCTATACATACATTATTGCATATACAACTGGGTTATACAAAAAATAAAAAAGGAACTCGTCAATAGAACAAAAAAAAATATCCATTCATATGACACGCAGTTACAAATTGTACAGAACTTAAAAACAATATAGTTAAAAAAAAGGTATCGACAGATCTATTTCTATGGTACTCATTAAATAGACGAATTGTCGTCTACACGGTAATGACGTCATAGTAATAGGCGAATAGTTAGATATGTACTGCGAATGGCACATATTGCCACAGAATATTTAAGACACTACATGTATATGACAGAAATTCTTTGCATTCTACAACGAAGCTAATATTGGAACAGCCGTGATTTCTCTAACACCTAGGAGTGGTTCGTAATCACTAGAAAGTATTTGATGCATTTAAGCTTTATAAAATTAATCTAGGTAATGTAATGCGCTATACAACCAAATTAATTGAGCTAATGGTTTGATTAAAAAAAAAAACAGTCAACAGATGCGTTTGATTGATGTCAGTTTAACGTTTACAATGTTTTCTATCAGACAACAGTATCAAGATCCTTTGGTTTATGTAATTACAAAAACAAAAATTATATCTCGGGTCAAAAAAATAAATTATTTGAGTAGTATATATGATACAAAGACATAAAATACAAAACTATCGCTCGATAAATGTTTGACATTAAAAATATACATATGTAATTTTTTATACATCATCATATTTACCATAGAAATAATTTCGGCCCGTTCATAATTGTACATACACGAGAAATGTATTAAGAAAAATGTAACTTAAAATACATTAATGCTATAATGAGCAATATTTTTTTAATTTCCATTGTCAAACATTGTTTATTTAAGTAATAAATTGATAATCATAATATCAATTACGATTTAGTTTTACAAAAGTAATGAAATCAACAAAAAATCTTTACACCAGAAGGATCAACGTTTTTTGAGCACAGATAAAAAAATAGTACATTAAACATTTCACATGTTACAAAAGGCAAGAAACATGCTTGTTTATTTTGGTCTGTTGCAAACGGCTTTGGACCTTGTAATTAAAATTTTTAAGGTAATAGTTACTTGCATGACAAATGAGTTTAACTGTCTTCAAGTAGATTATGCAGCTCCGCGTAATTTAATATGGCACGGTGTAAAAATTCGTATTGTAACTGTAACAAAGGAAACATATTAAAATTATGTATTTTAGATATGGTAGGTATCTAATGCTGGAGACTGCCAAGGTGTTATAACCGCAAAACCTATTTCTATCGTCGCTCAGTAGTGAGCAAATACTATTCTGTGTCGGTTTCAAAGGCGCAGTAGTTTGTAAAATTAATTAGCTAACACATATCATCAAGAGATTAAAAGCGTCAAGAGTATAATAAAAACAAATTCACCATTTACCAACAGATTCTTTTGAACAGGATACTGCTGAACAAACTTAGACGATTTCCACCAATAAACTATTTATTTTTATTTACAATGGATCTAACACGACTTCAATTTCACAAGATGTTATATAAGAGGACGACGGCGGCGATGATAAAGCAAGCGACTGCTCTAGCTCTCATAGTTTAATTATCGGAACACAGAAATGCTATGGCGGTTAATTTACAATATGAGAATAATAGCTCAGCGAGTTCGAAATAACTATACCATAATCGAAACTTCAAAATATGGAGCGTCGGAATCGAACCACAGACGGCTATGTTACCACGTAAGTGATCAGCCGCTATTAAAAACTACGTATGTAGCTGTTAGTAGTGTGTTACTTACAAAGGTGTCGATTGTGCGCGCGCGCTGCGAACGCACTTTGCGCGCTACGCAGTTGACGTCGACGCGCCGCTCCACGCGCAGCTGCCAGATGAGTATGCATAGCGCAACAAACAACGACGATCGCTCCGTTCCCAAACTGAGTGCATAATAAATAAACTACTGTAAATCACGAAAACCTATAATCTTAAATGTACAAAAGAATTTTACTTTACAAGATATTTAATTTTTGCTAGATCTTACTGTTTTTTATTTGACGAACCAATGAACTGAGCAGGGCGCGTACCTTACGATGATAAATGATACGCGTACCAATAATAATGTAGCACTAGTTAGGATAATAAACACGGCACCAAATTGTGCTCGTCGCTATGTGACAAATGTTAAGTCTCATCACCCCAATAATTTTACTAGCTTCACTTATTGTACCTATTGAGACATTCTCCACCGGCAACCGATACTGACTATCAGTAAAATTATGTACAGTTGTAATAATAAAAATAAGAATAAAAAAATACGATCACCCACAAGAATCATGTTATCTTATGCGAACGTCACGTAGCAGCTGCGCAAAATTTGAATAAATGTGGTCACTCACTGGCAGTGCACAAGTAATGGGCGCCGCGCGGCATCAGGAGGCGTGTGCACGGGCGGCGCCGCCATCTCAGCGAGCTCAGCCAGCCCACGCGTCACCTCGGGCACATGCCCAGTGGCCGTCGGCCAGCCCTGGTACTGCAGTTGCCTCACGACGCTCCACTCGCCGCTCTATTTATGACAACAATAGATACAGAACGATTGTAAGAATCCAATAATATTTACGTTGTATTATTATATAATATAAAGTAAAAAGTAAATCTAACTTTTGAAGTGATGTGACGAGAAGTGAAGAAATGACGTTGGGAGAGAAGGTACCGAGTGTAATGAACGTATAAGGAAGGTTTATTGGATTTTATTTACCTTATTGTTGGTGACTCGAAACTGTCGCCGTGTATAGTACGGACAAGATTCGCTCTCTTCGTATTGAACAGAGATGTGCTCGTATTGAATGGAGCCATCGTCCCAGTAGCGTGGACATTTGCCTTCCCCGAGCTTCAGTAAAAAAGAGAAAATATTATTAGGATTTAAAAATGAAACTGTCAAGTATCGTAAAAAGAGGTGTAAAGTAATTTCTGCATTACTGTTCTCCTGTTCGAAGGCTGATGTAGTTACTAAAACTATTGGCATTAAACGTTATATTTTGATGATAACAGAGTAATGTGTGAATAGTTTACCTCACTGAGCATTACTATGGTAGAGACGTTATGTTCCGAGACCATCCTCCAGAAGTCCATAATTGTGTTGGGTAGCGGATCTTGCGTGATGATAAATCCTTCTGAATTATCATATGCTGTTAATAAAATAAACAATTAGTATAACTTTTTTAGGAAATAGTATTTTTTGTCAAAGAATAGAACTTAAGTTATTTAAACAGAACAATGTTATTTCAAAGCCATAGCTTTAAAAAAATTTGATTTGCACTACCTCCATTACGTAATAACTAAATGGGTGCTCACAACCATAACGCGTATGTCTCTGGTTAGATTCCGACAAGTATGTAATCATTGCCCATTTTATTTATTTCGTGTTTTATCCATTATTATTACTACCTTATATATTCACAAATTTTACTTTCCTTATTAATAAATTATTTATATACATACACCATTTACTTTATTTTATCACGAGAATTCGGAATCCGCGCGCCCTGAGTCCGAAGAAGTTATAAAAGTCGTCATTAATAATAATAACACCAACTTAATGCGCCGAAAATAGAAACTAGAAAAGCCTGATATTCAACGAGTTCTATAGATGAAGTAGATTTGGGAACCACTCAACTAGTACAGCTAGTATATTATATAAAGTTGGTGACCTTCAATGAAGGATGCATTGATGTAAGTGGAGAACTCGCGGCCGGGTATTGGCGCCAGTATGACGCGGTTGCGATCGTACGGTAGGCAATCTACGCTCCGGTTCCTTGCACGCAGCTCCTCGCCCGCTCCCGCCGCGCACGACTTTACTGATTCTGCCACTGGACTGTTCATCATTTTCTGGAGACGTATATGTAGCTTTTTTATTAATAAAGCCAAAATATATTGTTTTTATTTGACAATAAAATGTGACGAACACACACCCATAACATTGAGAATACAACTTGGGACATAAGATATTAAGACTAGTTAGATTATGAAGATATCAGCTTCAAGTTCACCTCAAACTCGTGTTCCATGAGGCACTTGTCGGCTCCTTCTGGAGTGTTCCTCAGCCGGTCGATGCAGCTCTTGAGCCGTGAAGCCGGTATCTCTGTGTCGCCATAGTGCGCATACTCAACTAGAGCGCGATACACGAAAACATACTGTTTCTGAAACGAGATCATACCACATCACATTAAATCTTTGTGACACATTTTCAGGTTACAAAAAGATTCTGTTTTTTGAGACGAGACGTATAATGATTAATACATTTGAAAAACTGAATAATAAATTTGATAAAGTTCTATTCTACTACATTCACAACCACACTGTAGCGATTACTAACCAGTGACTGCACGAGGAAGTTACGCTGACGGCGCAATTCGGCGACGGTGTTAAAGACTGACACCTGACCGGTCGCGCGGAATTGTTCCAGTAAACAGTCCAGCGCAACTAAGGTACCCGTGCGTCCTACACCGGCTGAACAGTGTACAACCACTGGTCGCCCCACCATGTTCGACCATGCTTCATTCACCCTCTGTAAAAGTGGAGAACCTTTCAGCAATCTTAGATAAGTAGTTGTAACTATACTACAACAATAATTAAAATAATACACATTTTAATTATTTTTGTCATTCATCATTATTGTCTAGATTCATTTATCATCATTCATTTGATTAGAAGGCTCTGTATCAAGATAGTGAAATTAGTGGAGAATCAGAACTTAAAATCCTTTGTCTCAAAGGGTAATCCTAACTAGTTTTCATTATTATGGGTTCGCGTATTACTTATCTTGTGGTGAAGTCTTGCTCGTCATGTGATGGACAAAAAATAAAAATCGTACGATTTTCTAAAAAAAGCTTTCCTTTTTTATTCTTATAGAGTAAGAAATTTTGCAAGATGTTTTACCTTGATAAATTTCAAAATTGAGTAGGAGTGTTCGGGAGCAGCAAAGTCCTTCCACATGAGGAAATGGTATTGCCGCACTAATCTAGACTCGCCTCGAGTCTGAGGTGAATTCGGATGGCTTCCGTCCGCTGCTTCCTTACAATCTGTCAATGATTAATTTTATAATTTACTAGATATCATTTTAAACTGAAGTCGTCTGGATAGGAAACGAACGACAAGGCTCAAGAGTCTTGTTTCAAGAATAGGACTAAGGCAAAAAGTGCCTGTCCGTAAAGGCGACTTAGAAGAGTATTCAGGTGCGCAAAGTTTGTAGGACAGGTCTCATCGCTCACTAAGAAAACCAGGGGGGGATGATAAATAAGAAGTGAGAGCAGTAGTAGCAGTGCGTGGGTATTTCAGATGGCTAAGACGCTTTCTGGGACTAGCTGCTTAGACATAGCACCTGAAACATTCTAATTATTACACGGCCACGTCGTGTACGTCCTCCTCTTGGAATCCTTGAAAAGAAAAAAAAAACACATCGATTAGATCTAATGCAATTAAAACTAACTAACCTCCATTCCTTTTTGCAATGCCGTTGTTTTCTATAATAGGTTGTCCATCAGAATTAAGAGGTTGCTTTGAAATCCTTATCTCTCTCACTATGTAATCGGAATACCTAAGACAATGATTCAATATTATTATTAATTATTATATTTATCACAATGCTTTATAGCAGAACGCGCAATCGACGCTTTGCGTTACGAGAAAAAAAATAGAAAAGACTATTTTTATATCTATTACTTTACATTGTTCTTAAATATATAAATTTCTTTTATGTGATTTTTATGAGAACTTGCAGGTGTGAAAAAGAAAATTTAGAGAAACTAGATATCTTAAAAAAAGAGACCCAGACGTCGTTCATCGAGCTGACCTTATCTTTTGTAGTAAAGAAACGAGAGTGACTACTTCTCACCTTTAGAAACACTAATGGGAGTATAACACTACTCACCTTTTCTCGGATACGTGATGCACGTTTATATTGCCGAAAGCTCGAGGCCCTCGATTATCGTCCGGCCAGTACTTAGAGCATTTAACCTTAGAGTATTCCTCAAGATTTGTCAACATCACGATCAACTCGAGCCCGTGCTCCCAAATCATTCGCCAGAAGTCGTTAACGGTGGTGTCTGTTGGTCCTTGTGCGCAGATAAATTGCTTCCGTTCCTACAGAAAATAAATAGTATTTAAGAATTTTATCAACTATTGCAATTTTGCAAATAATGGAAAAATTCGTGCTGATTTTTAATCGCGATATACAGATTTATTTCTTCTATATCTGTAATGAGCTAACACTTGACATCAATTTTGCTAAGGTGTTGTAATAGTGAAACCGTAGATGGTGAAACATGCAGAATAATCTGCAACACCCTGGCTCTAATATATTGACAATCGGAACAAAGCAATGCTTTTATGGCTGTAAATTTAGATTATCGGGGGTGGCGGTTAGGTAGGCGGAATCGAAAAGAACCTTACCACTAACTAAATTTCCTATATAGCCTTAGAATCGAACGACAGACCTCCGTCACTTGCAACCAGTTAATAATTATTTAAAACATATCCTAAGCAAAGTTTATACCGTAAATGTTACTCGGAGAGATTTTTGGCAAAACTTAGCTTAGGAGTAGTTGCAGCTGAGCTGGAGTCGCGGAGAGAGAGGAGTATCGGTATTGCGATTTGCCGCTCTCTCTACCCTCCGCGGTCGTATAAGGGATGGCGGCGGAACCTAAGATCGGATCCACCGCACAGAGTCGGGAAAGTTTTCTCTCTTGGCTCCCATGGCCTCTGGGTGACGGATTCGGAGGCATCCGTTACCCAAGTAACTAAGAGGCCGAGCAGAGGGCGCGCTGTGTTCCAGCCTGCTCCTACAGAGGTGGAAAGGGGGCGTTGTTCCATTCCTCCCGAGGTAGGCCTGCATTGTGCTGTCGGCGTTGGCGGGTTCGCGGATATGTGAGAGCGTTACCGTGACTCTACCATAAAGCGACAGGGCGAAACATCGTGGGTGTTTTAATCGGTGCAAGTCCGATATAACCTGCCATTGCCCCCGTGAGAACGAGTATGCGCAGGCATTTCCTCCACGTTAAACAAAAAAAAGAACAGTTCATTTTTGTCACTTTTATACTCTTTAGAACATGTGCAATATAAGCGTTTGAAGCTATACTTTTACCAAGAAGAGATATAGCCTTAAAGACGATAAAAAAAATGTTTAAGGTGAAGATGCAGTCATCATCATCATCAGCCGATAGACGTCCACTACTGGACATAGGCCTCCTCCAAAGATCTCCATATTCAGTCAGCATGGCCTCCAGTACCGCTGAGCACTAAGCGCTGTCGTTTCATAGGGAGGATTTGCACCATTTCCCACCATGCTGGCTCAATGCGGGTTGGCGGAAGTTTGAAGATGCACTACTCAAAAGAAAGATGCGGTTGGCTAAGTGTAAATCTGGTAGTTTAGCTCTATAAAATCATGTATGCTAAGGGTATTCAATAATATAGAATAACCCACGGTCCACATTCTTTTATAACACATACAGACTTATATTATTAATATAAAAAATAGTAACTTTAAAGCTACACAAAACAATTATAGTTGATAGATTTCAACAATGCAAATGGCTACAGATGGACATAATAACCAGCCTATTACAAGCATTAGTCATGCAGTACCTGATTAGGTTCCATCGGATCCTTTGTAAGCAGAATAGAACAGACAGCATAAGTTAAACAGGAAATGCACATCAATCTATTGTAAATAGGGCATTTACTACTGACAAGTTGTTACTACTTTTTATGCTTCCTTTTTCATTTACAATGGACTAACATTTGATATCAATTTCAATTGGTTTAGTGGACAATAAAGAAACACTTTTAATACTCTAGCTCTTATATGTTAAAGACCCGAACACAGCAGTGCTGTTACGGCGACAGATTCACAATATAAGATTGGTAGGTAGGCAAGCACGTTTGAAAGAAACCTATCACCAACCAAACTCCACAACATGAGCTCCCAGAATCCAACAATAAACCTGTGTTACTAGGCAAGGTTAGCTACTGCATCAGTGGAGATACAGGCAGTGAGAGTTAAATTAGTTTAGAGAACTAGTTAATTATTACTTAAGTAGTAATTATGAATAATTTTTTTTTTGCAATTTTGTATATTGCGGAAATTCTTTAATATTATTTTCCATTACAAAACAAACAAACATGTAAGTAAACATAATTCATTCCTTATCTACAGGCGATAAACATGGTTGAAGTAAAACAATAAATCAAAGATAATACTTTGTTGTCTATTTTATGATATCAGCTCTGCCAGTTTTCTTTACGATTATATGGAGAAATGCTTGACTACGATTCCACTTTATGGTAAACAGCTATCTAATTTTTGATGGTAAAAAGCAGCAGTCTAGAAGATTTCCAGATAATACCTGGAGAAAAACACTGATAACACAAAAGCTTAAATAAATCACTGACCTTATATCCCATGACATAGTTGGCATTAATGTAATCCGATCCGGAGATGCCGTCGACTTGCGAGAGCTTCACCCGGGTCTGGTCGTACGCCTTGATATCCGGATACCGGTTCTTCGGCTGGTTCTCACGCGCCTCCGACGCGTGGGTAGTGCGATCAGGGAAACATTCAGGTAGCATCTGCAACAACTTGATTTGTTGGTTTCCCATTTGAATACAGTCGGAAAACACACCGTCCAGGTTATCACGGGTATTCGTAGATTACGCGAGGTTATGCAGGTGACAATGCATAAAACTGGTTAAAATATATTATGATATTAACATACACAGAAAACATATACTTAGTATTACGATTTCGTGAAAATTGTTAAAAAATTTAATAACTGTCTCATTTAATCTTTGATTTAAAAAATTTAGAACCACAATGCAAGATTTTGTAAAGGCAGCAAGCAAAATGTGGTGCAGTATTCATGAACTTAACAAGTGCCACATTGGCAGGCATATCACTTATCATTAGACTTTGATTGAATCCTCGCTTAGCTGAATAAAAAAGTTAACTATTTTCAAGAGTATGTGGAAAATGCCCAACTGTCGACAGCAGAACTCTTTAATTGTACACGAGTGTAGTTAACACACCTCGAATTCCTTTTGAAAACCGTAGTCAGAATCAGCCTGCCTTTCCGCGTACGCTGTAGCAAGATCCTCCTTCGCTATGGGAGGCATATCGGGAGGAACGGCTGATATCAACTGCTGCCGCCCACCCAGCGAACCCACGACATATCTGTTAGAAATCAAATTAAAAATATTTAAAATTAATAATTTTTTTTATTGGATCATTTACCACAACATTTCACCATGCGAAAGATTAGCTGGAAAGGAATATCTACAAGCTACGTCTTAAGAGTACTCTTTATTAATAAATATAAAAAGAAATACATACAGCTATTTAGATGTTCATATGTAAATTTCGTATTGAATTGAAGTTCAGCCAAATTGAAAAAGTCAAAAAATTTACATTTCACACAATAAAATCTAATAATTTTGTGCCGTAATTTAATTATTTTTAATACAGGTGTGAAATAACAGACGGCGAAATTTATCTTACTGAGTAAGAATCATCCACAAGCGCTTCTTATAGATGAGCGTTTTAATTATTACTTAATGAAAGCATTTTTCGTCATTTCGTTCCTTAAAAAAAGTCCTTTGAAAGTTGTTAAGAATCTAAATGATTTTTTTTTATTTTACGGGACGACGTTCAACAAACGGTAAGGATACTGCCGGTCCATAACTATAGCATTTATCTAACAAAACATGCCTTAGTGCCACTTGCAGCGGGTTCATTTCGACGTGCGCGTGCGGCGGAAGCTTGCGTGAGCGCCGTGTCTGCACCACGCACACCACAATCATCACAACCACTACTAACGTCACCACCGAGCATGTTGCCTGTAAATGAGAGTAGTGTAAATAGATTTGTAATGTTTGTTTTATTTGAATAAGCAAGAGGGGAGAGAGGAAATATCATTAACCTGTGCCTTTTATGATACAGAAACTAAAAAATTGATTAACCGTAATTGCCCAGTTGTAACGTAAGTTGTTACGCGGGATATATCTCGAGAAGATGCGAGTCTAAATCCACATAATGCATGAGCTTCCAATGAAGTAAAACATAGTCACGAAATCAATGTTCTAATAACAACAGCTTTTGTACATATGACCTCTATCAATCCCTACTTTGTCAACATGTGAATAACTAATCTTAACTCTCTACAAATAAAAAAGACGCCCAAGTCATTACTAAGACTGGGGGCGGTTTTTAATTAAAAAAGGCAATTAAAAATGTTTGTAAATTAAACAAGAAAATTCATGTTCTGTTAGGAAGCATAAGTAGTTTGAATATTGATATGAGTGTTTTGAACCAGCTTGGCTAGCTAGTTAACGACGCTTATATAGTCCTGTTGTTTTCTGACCCACGACATATGAGAACCCTTGGCACTCAACATAATGTTAGTCCAATAAAAAAACTACTTGAGATCTAAAATGTACAAACCACTAGAGCGATTTCAAGTGCGGCGGGTGGCGCCGGAGCGGCAGCACTAGCGGCCGGCATTAATACGTTCACGTACTCGCTGTACACCGGCTCGTCTTGCAAGCGACCAGCTGCTAAAAATTTAACCATGTCTCTTGAAAATAGTATCTATAGATCAATACATCTGCTGCGCCTACGTCTTTTTTATATTTATTATTCTTGTTGCAAACAATAATAAAATTGTACTCACATATAACTTCAACAAAAAGCGTATAGTTGGCAGTGTCGTCCAGAAGGCCATCTTTTACTTTAAAATCTTCATCGATACTGTCATCCATCATCGGATTTCTTGTGTAATCACTGAAGAGCGTTTATACTTACATTAACATTAAATTATTTACTTATATGTATTAATATTTCTTATAAAAAAATACTAATAACGAATTTCTACGTACGATATGGTTTATTACAGTACTTGGTGTAAATATATATGTAAAAGTAAATATTTTGTTTAACAATGAAGTGAATAAGTAAACAGTATATATATGCACATACCTATCAATCCTATCAATGTCAGGATATGATCTTCGATCTCTTTTTATCTCCTCTGGTTCCGCGGTTGATAGGTCTTCCTCGTCAAAGAAATCGTCCTTAGTTGTCGTGGTAGAGGTGGTGGTGGTGGTGGTGGTGACCGTTGTTTTCGGCAGTGGAATGTCTAAATACGGCCGCCTGGGCCTCTTAAGGCAACGGCGACACATGTCGCTATGTACAGTAGAATCATCTGCGTTGAATATTGATCTATCGTCACCCACTATCGTCTCTATAACGTTATAGACAGGTGGAAACTTGTCACTGAAAATAAATGCTTTTTTTTTATTATTATTATAAAGAATTTTTTATGGCGATTCCACGTACTAGTTATTGAAACTAATAAAATCTCCAAGTGAGAAGCAGAAAAAATAATTTTTATGTGCTATTAGATAAATATTATGAAAAAAACTGACTGTGAGAAAATATCAGCTATGTAGGCGCCTAGTACAGGTCGCACACTATGCGCCTCCTCGTAATCCACTATGTTGATGTCGCGCGGCGAAGGCAGCTTGCTCCAATCGGACCGTGGCAACAACCTCACCATGAATATCCTGAAAATAAACAAATATTAAAATATCTCAGTACATATATACATATATATATACAAATATATCAGTACATAATTACTACTAATACAGAATAAATAGAATAAAGAATAATGATATATGTAAATAATAGGCTTTTGTTTGAACAGCACCTAATAAATTATCTTTTATTAATAATGGTACTAACAAATTCATTTTATTATTTTCTAAATTGCTGGAAAACTAAAAGTAGTGTTCCACAGTAGGCAACAATATCCGGAAATAAGGATAATTAAACACCACTCAATAATAAAAACTATTACCATTTTTCATGACATAATATTATTGTTATTTACCTGTAACAACATATAGGTCCGTTTCTCTCGGACAGCCTTGGCAAACTTAACTTTAACATGTACTTCTCATTGTCTACTATCTGAAAAACAATATAGAAAAACTTAAAATATCAAAATGCAAAGGTACATATTATCTTAAATAAAACAACCACAACTTCAAAAAACTGAAAAGTTAATATTTCATACACAAGTCAACTCTCTAATAGCTAGCAGGGCGGGTTCGGAAAACCACCATTAACCAAAATTCATGAGATTTTGCCCTGGTATCGAACCAGAAACCTCTTGTCAAGCAGTTAATTATTTTTTTTTTACTTCATTTAAGGGACGAGACGTACGGGACGTTCACCGGATGGTAAGTGATACGCCTGCCCTTAACAACGATGATATATATTGCACCACAATGCGCTCGTCGTCTGAGGCAAAACATTAAGTCTCGTTACCCCCATTAATTACACTAGCCTCAACGCCCATCAAACTAGAACACATTGATGTTTCCATGTCACTATTTGACGGTAGAAATAGGTGCTGCGGTTGTACCTACCTGGACGGTCTCCAGCAACTGAGACACTACCACTATTGCTCCACATAGATAAATAGCATATAAAAGAATAAGTTTTGCTTGTATTACTTGGCATTAACTAAAGCATAAGAATATCTGTCACGAAAGTTTCAACAATCAATGTTATATTGCTTTTGAGCAGGTAACATACTTTGAACCATCGTGGTCGAGGCGGATGGGGCGGCGCCGGCGGCGTGCTGCATCGCTTCGTCTCCTCCTCGCCTCGACGCTGGGTGCGAGTCACTGCGCTTAACCGGACTGTGTAGTTCGTGTTCGGTGGTAGATCGTCAAAACTGGAATAGATAAATATTATTTAAAATATTTAGTATCAACCTAACCGCCACTACATCATCATTAATATTGGCCCACGGCATTCTTTGTACTAGTGGACATAAACTACTCCCAAGGACCACTAGTCTCTGGTGTCGACGGCCGCCTAATTAGTTACCACCGCAGCATTATTTCCACCGCGCTGTGCGCTTGGTAAATTACTGAAGCACCAAGACTTACTGCGTTTTAGCGTCGAGTGAAATTCGGTACAGTTTTTCTTCTTAATTGGCGCCACATAATTATAGACAGACTGCATCCCTTATCATTCTGCTCTACAAAAATGTAAATCCAGCTCGTCTCGTCACGTCGCAGAATTTTAAAAAATACATACAGCTCCTAACATCTGTAATACTGATATAGCAATAAGTGACGAATATTTTACAAACCGTGCACTTCTGGTATCATTAGGCTTAGATCGATACATGGGCCCCCACGCTGCCTTTTGTAATTTCCCATAGCGGTCTCTAAATGTGGCAGTACCACTTAAATTCATCTGAAACAAGAAGATATTATATAGGAAATTGTTTTTCGCACAAAAAGTTATATTCGCTTTCTACCATATTTATTACAGACCAATATTATTATAATTTTTTTAACCGATGAACTGTGGATAACAGTCTATGTAAGTAGTACCACCACAACGCCTATTTCTATTCTTAAGTAGTGCGCAAACATTATTGTGTTCCAGTTAAAAATTACTGGGGTAAGAAGCCTTTATATTTTAAGTTTTAAAGGGATGAGCACAATGTGGAGCAATGTCTTCCTCGTTAGGCGATGAACGCTGACAGCTGAACATGGGCTCCCACAAAACATCTATCTCCACACCGATTGGAGGAGCAGCGTATATCATCATAACTAACACAAATTGTCATGGATAAAACGTATCTTTTACAATCAGGTCAACTTTCTTCTCGTCTCGTCGCTACGATGAACAAAAAAAAATCCCAATTACACACACTTCTATTGTGTGTTTTAATTTTGCCACCAACTGACCTATATTTTTATATCCTATATTCCCTAGATTACTTTCCACCTCTATAACAAAAAAGATCAAAACTAATTCACCAATTTTGAGGTGAAAACCCTGGAAACTTACTTTTATTATATTTGTATAATAGAAGTAATACTCCAAGGGACTCTTCTGATGAAATAGTGGTTATCGTAATTGTCTGGTTTTTGTTTTTCCATAATTCTTATGAGGAAGTCTAGTAGTAGTGGTTTCCCGTTGACTTCAGCTACAGCACTTTAAAAATAACTCGATCCTAGGCTGCTGTAGCCTCATCTACTTTAAGGTGGGTGATTGGTAATACCGCCACATAATCGGGGGCGAAGGCCTCATGGTGATCTAGCAGGGTGTACCCCGTAAGTCAATAGTCTACCACCGACATACGCCAAAGGGGCAGGTGTAGTTGATATTTGGAGAAGGTTACCTTCTTCCCTTAGTCCCTGTAGTATACTTACACTATAAGCTTTGATTTCTGCGTTAAGCTTGAACGGTGGGTCCCATGTCAGGTTCATGAAGCCACTCGAGCATTGTATGGTGACATTGCTCGGCCGTCCGGGCGTGCCTCCTAATGTTATGGCCTTCATCTCCTCTGACCAGTTGCCACAACGTTTGGTGAAGTCTGAACAAGCACGGACCTGCGAACGTGTAATGATTTATTTTACCAAGTAAAACTGTAAGGCGCTTTAAATTTGTAACGGGTAGGAAAATCTCATATTTAAATCCCTAAAACACATTCTCAGTATTGATAGCTTTCTGGCCCCAGAGAGTGTTTAAGTATATACCACCACCACAGCACTTATTTCCTCCGCCAAATGATAGTGTACAAATAGTTCTGTTTTCCAGTTTAAAGGAGCCTTGCAGTCAGTAAAATTGCTGGTTCAAATTTTTTTTTTTATACTACGGAGTAAAGAGACGAGCGCAACCCCATCTGATGGTTAGCAACACGCATGCCCAATGTAGCGCTAGTTAGAATTTTATACACGGCATCACATTGCGCTCATCGCCTTAAGACATAAGACGTTGAGTCTCGTTACTCCAGTAATTTCACTAGCTACGGCCCCCTTCAAACCGGAACACAGTAGTGTTGGCACACTATTGTTTGGCGGAAGAAATTGGCTCTGCGGTGGCACCTACCTAGACAGTCTCCGGTAACAGAGACTTACCACCAGTAAAACAAAACTCAACAAAAACATATGATTAGGTAGGACAAAAAACAGACTAATCCATACTCAACAAGTTTTTAACTATTTTATTATTTTATTGTCATAGAAAAATAAAAAAAAATTAACGTAATACTTGAATAATATGACGTGTTATAAAACTCACCCGAAATACGTACGTGCTGTGTGGCTCCAGGTTATCAAACATGTATGGCAGATTCCTGCTATCCCTTGAATGATACGCCCGTCTCGGGGCCGCTTCATCATTCTTTCTAGCTTCTAAAATGTAGTAGTGTATCAACACCGCTATCTCCTCGGGCGGTGGAGCCCATCCAATAGTCACCGAGGTGGCGGAGAATCCATTTATAGAAATATTGGGAACGAATTTCGGATCTTTGTCCAGAGTTTTCACAGTTGTATCATAAACATGAGGCTTGCTGCGCCCGTATGCCGTCGTCACTTCCAATTTTAGTTGGTAAGACGTTGACTTCGCCAATCCCTCCATGACGAAGGAAATATTTTTGACTCCAATTTTCTCTCTCGTATATAAGCTGTAGTCAGTTGAAGGTAATCTTCTGTACATTAGATTGTAGCTTTTGATTGGCGAATTGTATGAACGTATAGTCCAGTTCAGGAAAAGTTGAGAAGAGCTGATAGGTATTACTGTATCTATGACTACGAGTGGAGCAGCGTAAACTATTAAATCTATCTCCCCAGTGATGTTCGAGGCCGTTACTGGATCCCAGACTTCGCAAATATAAGTGCCATTATCTTCAGGACTTTTAATGTGGAGGATGTAAGTACTTTCAATCTGTTTCAGATCGAGACGTGTTGGTGGTGCAGAATCCAAATCAACATCTTCATCTTCTTTCACTCTCTTCCACCATATCACTTCACCTGGATTATATACTGTAAGAATATTGAAGAAAAAATATTAAAAAAATGCTAAATTAATCTTCTATTAGGTCCACCAGTAAAATGAATAGATGAATGAAAAAAAAAAAATTACCTTCAAAAACACATTGCATCGTAACATTAGCTTGATCCGTAGCGTTCTGTATAATCGGACCTGGAGTCATCTTTGCCAGCTTGCCTGGGAAGCTCATATCAAGCACTAGGTGCCTCTCGATCTTCGCTTCTCCCAGTTGCGTAATGCACGTATAGTTCCCGGCGTCCTCTGAGGTGGCATTGCTTATCGACAGATTGGACATTTTGTATTTTTGTGGATTCCCGTCGAGGTCTTTCTTTTGTAATTGTCTCTCTTCTGTTTGAACTTTGACCCTGAAAATTTATCGTTGATCTTTTGTATATCGCTTACTTGTGATTTTGATGTTAGGTTCAATTTGTCGATACTAACAAATATTTTATGAAATAAATGTTGTTAGGAACTTAATTTAATTGTTTTTTTTTTTAATTAAAAGAAATCTAAATATCAACTAGCAAAAGGTTAAAATAACTTGACCAATTTAGGTTTAAAGTTCTGTCTGCATACACTGTAGTAAATTAACACTGTTACCTATCGCTAACTTTGATTGGTTCTCCCTTATACAGCCAAACGATGTCCGCCTTTTCTGGAGCTGCACTACAACTGAGGTTGGCCTCCTTACCAACTTCACCTTTCGGTGACGACACATCCAGTACTTCTGGAGCATCTTGTGCTGCGGACAAAATAAACATAGCTAGTTACGTTTGTCTTATTTCTCTATATGATAGAATCAAGAATTATCTTTAGAAGAGCTAAGATTTCTGATACTACCTCGATCAGTAGGATGTATATTTTGAGGACAGCTTTGTACTCTCAGGCTAGTAAGAATAGGGCTAAGGCAAGCCTTGCCTGTCGTAGAAGGCGACTAAAAGGGTCTATGAGTTTCGCGGGTTTGAGGGTGGGTGCCCCCTCCCCCCCACTTATCGCTCAACAATTGAACCTGCGTGGGACAGCGTATGTCTCAGCGATGGTGCTTAGGAGGGTTAGACTCCTCCTCAGAGACGTGTATCAGAAAGTGTTGCGGGACACCAGCGCATTCTATGAGATCCCGGAGCCTCTCCGAATGCTCCGAATGCACTGACGAAACCACCGAAGTGATTTTAGTGAGTAAGAATCTCATATAACCCTGACTTCCCCCACCCCCCAGAAGCAAGGTATCTTCCGAATATCCCCCCCCCCCCCCCGAAACGAAAGAAGAAAAAAAGGAAGTATATTGAACGGATTTTATGCAAAAAAATCCTAGAGCAATGAAGTCTCATGTCAGCTGGCATCGCAGCGAAGCATCAGATGAAATTGCATAGAACAGATCTCTAGTAGAAGTAGACAACATTTTTTATCAACCTACTCGATGAAGATATTTAATTATAAACAATCGATTTTAAGTCGGCTGCAATGAGAATGCGACGTGCAAAACGTATTAAGTACATTACAATATAAAAGCAAACACGAGTTTTCTCTTTCTAGCGTTCTCGCATTGTGCAGCTTCATTTACAAAAGATTTAAACATGACCGAGTATGTAGGTTAATTAAAACATACGCATCACACAACATTGGTGCATTTTCAATGTATGTGTAATCATAATATCTACTGCACCACATAGGTAATAAGAGCTTTTACAATATGGCAATAACATCATATATCACGGGAGTAATCGCACGGTTGCAAATTTGATGTGTATCAAGTAAAGAGGAACGTTTTAATGGAGCTGATGAATGAGTGGTTTCTAGGAGCTCGTATCATTTAAATGACAAATATTTACGTATTTAAAAAGTATTAGTAACGTATTAGTAGTAGTTAGTTATAAGTAGTAGTTACGTGTTTAGTTTGTAAGTATTTACGTACGTAATAATTATATGTAAGTAATGTACGTATATATGTATGTACGTACGTAATACAAGTAAAAAAATATAATGAATTATTACAATTTCATTTATTAGAAATTATGCAAGATAACGAATGTAATAACTATTCAACAAAGTTATGGCAAATAATGCGTTTGTAGTATAGTTTATTCCTTTTTTTTATTCAACTTTGTTAACTTTGAATTTGGAAGAATTATAATAAATTTTATTAATATTTCTACAACTACATGGGTGTAAGGGTTCCTGGAAGGTGTAAGGGTTCCCACGCAACAACTTACGGGATTCAGGCCAACCTCATCTGCTCGTGGTACACCATTCTAATCAACAAACGAGATTTTGGCTCCCACCAACCCACATTGGGCCAGCGTGCTGAGAAATGACCCAAATTCTCCCATATGAATCCTTACCCGGTAGATGTGGAGATCTTTGCGGGAGGACTATGTCCAGCAGTGGACGTCTATGGGTGATGATGATGATGATGACTACTATGTTAAAAACTAAATTCAATGTAAATGTTAACTTAAATGTTAAATACAACGGAAACACTACCCTCATTACAATTACATAAGTTATTATTTATATGTAATAATCAATTATGTATACATTAATTGTGTGTTGTAACAAATAAATTCGGTTACAACGAAATCGGCAACAATTGTATATAACAAACACTACATGTGTGTTAAAGGTTTTACACAACGCACATACACATACACCTGTAACTTATTATAACAATAGAACATCGATAAGCATAATCACGATACAATAAGTGGCGGCGGCTTTTGTTGAACACAAATAATTTATCATATTTAAAGGCTTCGAATCTTTGGGCAACCTTTCCATGTATCATCATGGAGTGTCATCTTCAAATTGAAATTGGGAGATTAGTAGAAAACAATTTCTACAGTGGGACCACCCTTTCAAGTGTGTATATGTTACAATTATATATCACAAAGCAACTCCTTTTGGGGATAGGACTTTGTAAAATCCATTTTTACTGACGTATACTAGGTAAAATTAATATCCCTCCCTATCAAATTCAAATCTCTAGCCCTCTCGGTATCAGAAAAATCGTTAAGAGTCATGCTCTCGTGCACTCGTATACCTCTATATATACAGTGGTGGTCATATAGTTAGAAACGCTTGTTATGAATAAAGAAAGTATAACTTCAACGTACAAATGTTCGTAAAAAATTCAATAATTAATAATAATGCCATAATATAGCCACTCTAATAAAAAAAAATTCATTAAATGCATAAAATATAAAACAAATTTTACCTTTAGCCTTACACATGTAGTTTATTTTCCGTTACTGGCCGCCTGGACGCCTAATTAGCAACATTTTAAAAAAGTATCCATAGCTCGTTCTCTTTTTGAAATTTGAGAATAACATTTCTTTCTTGGCTTTTTCTGTTATTTTGGCGGCCATTCAAAATTTTAACTTAATTTTATTTTGTTCAAAATGGGCAAAAATTAATGTTGTGGCGCATCAATTAGGCCAAATAATTGTTAATATACATATAGATCATAAGTAGGCGGCGTACACAAGGATAGCTGAGATGTTTTTTATTTTAATTATTTAATTTACTATATCTATTTCTGTTTCATCTGAAAATAATTTCGGTCGGAAATTTGGAATCGGAAAATTGGTCGGTTTTTTCAGAAGATAAATTGAATAACAAAGAAATGAAAGTTATTAAAAAAAATTGTTTTAAATAAAACATAACTATATGCATTTGGTAAAAAGCTTTGTTTTTGATGTTACATATAGAACCTATAATTTAAATAATACCTATAGAAATTAATCGAAGAGACGAGCCGGACGTTCATCTGATAGTAAGTGATACGCCGGCCTATAACAATATGGCGCTAGTTAGGATGTTATACACTGCACCACATTGAGCTCGTCGCTTGGGGCATAAGATGTTGAGTCTCGTTTCACCAGTAATTACAACGCCTTTCAAACTGGAACACAGTAATATTAGCACACAATTGTTTGGTGGCAGAAATTGACGCCGCCGTAGTACCCCCTTACACGGTCTCCGGCAACAGAGGCCACCCAGGGGAATCCTTCGTGTCTTTGTAACACTACGTTGGAACAGACCCTGGTGTTACCATGGCACATGGAAAGAAACATTTAGAGTGTAAGACAGAGTTGGGAAGACTGCTTGACGAGGAAGTTATTGCCTCTCTGGTGAGTAAAGACGATAATCGATGTATACCACTGAAATTCTGTAGGACGGCTTTAGTCAAAACATTAAAGGAAAATAAAAGTTAGACAAATAGAAAACAATTGTTATATTAGAGTAGCTATAACCAAGTCGAAATAAAAAACTGTGATGTTAATTTTTGGGATGTAAGGGGTCCTGCATAACAACTCAAGGGACCCAAGCCAACCTCACTTGCTGGTGGTGCACACTGCTAATCAACAAACGAACCTCTGACTTCCACCAATCCGCATTGAGCCAGAGTGGTGAGAAATGGCTCAAATCCCCCAAATTGAATTCCTACCCGATCGTTGTGGGAATCTTTTGGAGGAGGCCTACGTTCAGCACTGAATGCCGATCGGTTGATGATGATGATCATATAAATATAAGAAAAAAAAAACTAAAATTTTTAGAAGAATTTACAGAGAATGACTTTTCAAGTATTTCAGATCTCTTTCAGATTGGAAAACTAAGCTTGAGAGAACGGTGTTCACTTGAAAGAGGAACGGTAGAAGGAATTTGTATGTAGAATGTAAGAGGAAAAGAAGTGTGAAAGAAGATCAGAGCATGAAAGAGACGACAGAAATAAAAATGAGAATGAATTGTAAATAGAAACTAAAATTACTGTTGGTAAATGAATAGTACAACAAAGACTTGGACCAGCTACATGCAGAGGAATGATTTAATAAAAAAAACCAGGTCTACCACCAGTGAATATAAATAAAAATAAATACAGTATCGAATAGCTTTGGAAAGGTCTTTATCAAGAATATTATTTAAAATATATATAGAACATGCATGTATAACTTAAATACTAATCAATAAATAGTAAATACAGATGTGGTATTATTGTATCGATTCTCTATAACTTGGACTTCCCCTCGCATAAGTAATTGCTTCCATTATAAGTTCTCTTTGTTTCAGAGTACACTAACACTACTTTATTATTCTTATATCACACCACACTTGCATAACAAGTAAACTCAAAGAAATTATTAAAAGCATACTAGAAGGAAAAAAGGAAAAGTACGATAGAAATTAAAATGGGTTATTCACATTCACTTTGCATGCTTTACGCTGAGTCTTAGATCTGTTTGTTTTATTCAACTTATTTTAAGATAACACTTGCGATAAAGATAATATTATATCAGTTTGAACCTCGACGAATTCGCTTGGTCTTTAAGCATCTAAACATTTTATTGGGAAATAACCTAAAGAATGTAACAAACCATTGATAGACGATAAAGTAGCTGAAAAAAAAATTACTTTTGAATAGAAATATAGGTGTAAAATCAATCAACGAAACGACCAGACGTTTACTTGATGGTAAGTGATACGCTTGACCGTAACAACGTGGCGATAGTTAGGATGCTATATACTGCACCACGGGCTCGTTGCCTTAAGACATAAAATTAAGTCTCATTACCCCAGTAATTTCATTAACTACAATGCGCTTCACACTAGAACACAGTAATGTTTGCACACTACTGTTCGGCGGCAGAAGTACGAACTGCGGTGTTACCTAGTTAGATGGTCTCTGGGTACGGAGATCTACCACCAGTAAAACAGTGCCTCTTATTTACCCTTCGACTTATTTTTTTTTTTCAAATAGTTACGAGATCAAGCTTGAGATGATAATACTTTTCGCAATAATAAGTATCGTGTTATATATTGTAAGGGTTCATTTGAGGAGATTTGGGCCCTTTCTGGTCCAATGCGAGTTGGTGGGCGCAACAGCCTCGTCTATTGTTTAGCAGGGTGCACCACGAGCAGGTGAGGTTGGCTTGGGTCCCGTGAGTTGTTCCGTAGGACCCCTTAGGTAACCCTAAGTAAAACTTAAATAGAACAAAAAAATACAAACGGACAACCTCTACCTTGTCAATGGTTAAAAAAAAAACTATAACCGTAAAACCTTATTAGATGGTGGTATCATATAACTTGGTGGTAGATCTCTGTTGCCGGACACCGTTTAGGTACGTATCATGGAAGCTCTTATTTCTGCCTACGAACACTACTAGCGTGCCAATATTACTGTATTCCGGTTTGAAAAGCGCTGTAGTCAAATTACTCGGGTAAAGAGAACCAACGCCTTATGTCTCAAGGGGTCAAGCGGAATGTGTTGCTGTGTATAACATCCTAACTAGCCACTTACTATCAGGTGTACGTCCAGCTCGTTTCGTCGCTTCATGGAATAATAAAAATATCAATAATAATTGCTATTGATACGTGTATCATTAATCAAATATCGTTATCCACTTATAGTAATTTCACTTCGGTGTAGTTTCAAAATTCGATATAACCGTACTGTGTAATTAAAGTGAAATTATAAAACGATTTCACTTTAGGTACTGCATTACAATATCTATTTCCAACTGCTTTCTATTTCCGTCGCTTCCGAGCGACCTGAAGGTAGTAAATAATTTTTTACTTTCAATATAGGGCAAATGAAAGGTATAATTAACTGTACTACTGATTCTACTTTTGCTTATAATTATATTTATGGGTCATATTTCACTATTAATTGATTAATTTAAAAAAAAAATGCTATTGATATGTTTTAAATAATTAAACAGCATTTCCAAAGGGGGTAAATAATTATTAAAAAGCCTTAAATGGTTTCGTATCAGATTCTGTAAATATCACTATGTTCGGTTCGTACTGAGAGTATACCGTAGATGTTTGTGCCTAAGCTTTACAAATTAATCATCATCACAACCGACGGAAGTTCACTGCTGGACACAGGTCTCTTGTTTTATATTCTACAACTCAGTCTTACATTGCTCGAGTCCAGTGGCTTCCGGTGTCTTTTGACATTGTTTCCTTTTACTCCTTATAACAATTAAAACAGTGTAAACGTTTTATTTATAAAGTAAAAGATAATGTTTTGAGATATATAGTCAGTCGCAAGAATTTTTTATATAATAATAGTCATAATGATAAGTAGTCATCCGAGAAATAATTCTTGTGTATGTATGTATGTATATTATCTGTTTATTTTGTACGCCACATCGGAGGCAGACTTGAAGACAATGCCAAAGCAATTAACTCAACCTGTTAAATAAATAAATGAGCTTGCACTTTAAGTAGAATAATGTGTTGATAAAAACCTAATATTTTCATAAATAATACTGAAATGTAGTTGAATCTAAAATTACTTTTGATCCCGTACCCAACTCTCTCACTAACTAGGCACTAGGGAAGTTTCTAAAGTATTAAAAAGGGGTGATATATTACAAACGATCTTTGGTGCTTTGACGGCCCATGGAACAATGAGACCACTTGAAAATGACGCTGGGGTAGTTGATTGCATTTTAAAAGCTCTATTCAATATGAAACTCGATAGAATGGTCTCTGTGTGTGCAAACACTATGCAATTAAATCGGTAATTTAACTTAACAAGCAAGCAAGCAAACGAATATAAAACCTTAAATATTTCCTAATAAAATATAAAGGCGGCTAGAATCTAGTACTTGAAATGAATTATAAACACCAGACATAAAACTTTAACTATATTTATATATTATAGTTTAGCTCCCACCAACCCGCATTGGGCCACGATGGTGGGAAATGGTCTAAGTAGCCTCCCCCCCCATATGAACTCCTACAAACGAGGGCTCTGGTGTCCGGCGATGCGGGCAGCGCAGGACCGATCGATGTGGGGATGTCTGAGGGAGGCCTGTGTCTAGCTGTGGACCTCTATCGGTGACGTCAGACTTCTAATGATCGTGATGAATAATTCAATAATTATATTTTTACTTGTTAAGTCTTAAATTTGTTTATTACTAATATTGTGTCTATCTATTGTTAGAGATGCGATGAGAATGTCATATGTACGTATAGACTTATGTCAGTTATTTATTGTAATCACTGTTGATAGTCCTAAATATGTAAAAGATAAAAATATGTTCCAATATAAATTCCATTAGCAAATCCAAGTGACAAATAATTTTTTGTCTAAGAAAATCAATTTTAAGCGAACGACATATTAAAAAAAAAATTTAAACCAAAAATAACTAAGCTATAATTGTTTGATGAGATACGTAACTTGATTAAAACGATAACTTTATGTTTAATGATTAAATAAGATGTCGAGTCTCGTTAACCCAGTTATTACAATTGCTACAACGGCCTTCAAACCGGGACACAGTAATATTTGCACTCTACAGTTTGGTAACAGAAATAGGAGCTGCGGTAGTACCCACCTAGACGGTTTCTAACAAAACAGGCCTACCACCAGTAGAGGAGGTCCCTAGAGAGCTTGTGCTTCTGGAGAAGGAATACGTAGAAGGGTAAACCGACATGCTCCAATAACAACAGCTTCCGCAGACATGTGTCATGCACCAACCCACACTTGGCCATCGTAATGGATTAATAAGCTTAAACTTTCTCCTTGTAAGAGAAGATCGTAAATCCTAATAGCAGGAACATTAAGAAGGCTATTTCTCATTGACCACTTTGATTTGAAATATCCCTTCTTTGCTCGCCCCCACCCCCCATGGTTTTTTTAATAAAGGGATTAATGAATTATCTATGAGATGGCAAAAGTGGATAGATAACAACGGTGCATACTTTAATTAATTAAATATATTATACAAAAAAAAAAATTACTTTATATTCCTGTCGTACAAAACGCCAAATTCATATGTAAGGACCTAATAAAACATAAATTGTTGCCAATAATGTTTATGGAAAAAGAGTACTATCAATTACTATTACTACTATATCATCATCAGCCGATAGACGTTCATGTTACTACTATATATACTAGCAATCTATATATATAATAGATTTCCTCCTCTGTAGAGAATCATCATGATATCTCTGCAACCGTAAGGCATAGAGATTTGAAATTCGGTAGGAATATTCTTTTTGCCGAATATAGGTCAGCTAAGAACAGATTTAAAAAAAACTCCTTCCTCAAACGTAGTTGCAGAGGTAATACGGCTAGCAAAGCGGGTGAGGAATAGCTAGTGCAATATATATTACACTAAGTTTAGTAACCTTGTAACATAATAAAAAAATCGATCCAAACGTATCCTGACAACAGTTCGCATTGTTAAATATGTTTATAACCGAGATAAATAAAGGCCTTGATGAACTCGCATCCGTGCAACACGCACCCTTTTTATCAACACCACTAAGTGATAAGTGGTTACTTATTACTTATGTAGTATTAATACCTTAGCATTTAAAAAAAAATCTACCACACAATTGCATATATAGGGTGGCGCAAAAGTAATCCTCCTATCAGAAAATGCTATAAATTTTGCCTTGATGTAAAAAAATTAAAAGACCAAATAAAAATAATCCACAAGAAGAATCAGTTTTTCATATTTTTTTCAAAAATAACCTTCCGATGTTATTTGGCTGTAATTTTAAAAAAATATGAAAAACTTTGATTCTTCTTGTGGATTATTTTTATTTGGTCTTTTAATTTTTTTATATCAGGGCAAAATTTATAGCATTTTCTGATAGGAGGATTACTTTTGCGCCACCCTATATTATTTTCTTCATTTTCTAGCATTTGCCTACTCTCAAGTATATAAGATAAGTTCCTTCTCTTTTTTAAAATAAAAAACTTTTGTGCTTGACCATGATCCCACTTGATACTAAGTTATGATGGTCTACGGCGGTAAAGCAAAATAACTTAGTAACAGTCAATTTACTCTTTTCTTGATCACTCCTTTACTGTTTATATACTTTATTAAACGAAGTAACGAGACGAGGCAGACGTTCCTCTAATGGTAAATGTAAAAGCCCGTCCATTACAATGCGGTGCTATTTAGGATGATTTACACTGCACCACATTGTACTCGTGACCTTGGGGTATGCGATGTTAAATCTACTCACCACAGTAATTACATTAGCTATAACAGCTTTCAAACCGGAACATAGTAACATTAGCACATTACTGTTTGATTACCCATTTAGATAGTTTTCGGCAACAGAGATCTCTACCAGCAGTAGAATCTTATTTTTGTCAAGGATATACTTCAAAGGTCCATGAGTACTTAAGATGGTATTCGTTAAGGTTTGTTTTTAGCTTTTTTGTTTAATTATTAATCATACATAATAACAAGAAATATTAAAAAAAATATATAAACCGGCTGATACCGCAGTCAATTCAGTGGAGGCGTAATTACGAGCAGCGCCTAGTCCCGTATATAAAATAAACAAAGTGGTACTGTTTCCGTTGTTCCACAAACTGAGAAGCAACAGCTGTTCAACCTCCGCCGCGTTACATAACTGGCGGCGTTATAAATTGCTCCGTTAACTTTACTTACGGGTTCAATGCCTCCTCCGTTAATATTTACCATTTAAAAATATTTGCAAATACCAACATGTATCATCATCATCATCATTTGGTGCTTTCTTCAAACTGAATAACATGTATAGTCTTATATAAAAATTTATATTTTTTATTAAAGGAACAAGAGGAGACAGTCACCTGATGGTATACGATACACCTACCCGTAACAATGTGGTGCTAGTTAGGTTGATACACATCCTCCATCGTGCTCGCCGCTTTGAGACATAAATTGTTAAACTTCGTTACCCCAGTAATTATACTAGGTAAAATGCCTTTAAAACCGGGACACAGCGATGCTTCCACATCTCTATTTCACGGTAGAAATAGTCGGTGCGGGAGTACCTACCTAGACGGTCTCCGGCAATAGAGGCCTATCACCAGTTAACAGATGTCAACCATAGCCATATCATTATTAATTACCCCGACATATCTGCCACTTCGCAACACTCATGGTCACGGGAAGATTGAGCTGACAATTATCCTGACATCGGAGTTATCACGAAGTACCTGCGTTTTAAATTTTGCTCACAATCCAATATACTCTGAATGAGCTCATTGTCTTGAAGTCTGCTAGTGGTATGTTTAGTGTTTGATTTAATTATATTAATAATACAACTCCAAGCCGGTGGCAGTATCCCACCATCTTCTCTAATGAAATTAGTATGTTTTTTAGTTTTGATAGTAGCACAATTCATTCTTTACAGGAATCGATGTGTTTATTACAAAGATATGTGGTATATGAAATGTAGTGTAATAGATGAAATGATTCAGAGCACGTATAAATCAAATTAATTTAAGAAAACGTTATAAAATCCATAATATTCATTTTGTAAATATAACAAATCATTAATTATGATCATATTAATTTTTGTCAAATATTTCTCAAGATAGTACTGTTGTGATAGTATTATTCAAAGAGTTAATAAAGTTCAACTCTTAACAATAATGATAAGTTTATCAATTTTTAAAATAACAAATGCATTTCGCAAACAAATCAAAATTAACAATTAAAGTAGGTTTCCACCGTATATAATCGTTTTCTATTTTCCCATTGGTTCTCTTCTAAGAAAATATATTCATCGTTTCAATTGCAATTAATACTTTGTTACAAATTATTGCAAGAGCTATTTGATATACGTAACAAATCGGTTACACGCCATAGGAGGCGCAATATTACTGTGACTCAACCGGATAATCGGATACATTGCCGGCGGAAAAGGGGACATACATCCTGCCACCGGACCACCCTAAACTTATACGCAAACTTATCATAACTAATGTACAAACAATAAAGTCATATAAATATAACGACTCAGTGACGACACAAAGTAATCTTTATTATGTTAAAAGATAAGCAAATATCACAAAATTTAAAATATATTTATATTTTCTGTGTTTTAAAATTGTAGATCTTGGCGATGGCGAAATAACAACAAACAATAACTAGATCTATAATCTTCCGACTTTCAATATAGAAGCGGTAACGTAATGTTTTAAGATGTACCACGCCCACAGATTTATTAAAAACAACCATGAAGATAGCTGTAATAAAGTAGAATTTACTAAGCCTTTCGATGATATATATCACAGATTACAATCTAAGTCCCTTCGATTACCGTTTAAGTTACAAAGTTGAGTAACACGCTACTCATTAAAGCCACCGTATGCGGGTAAAGCTTACCCACGCCGCGTCCGCCTGCTCTTGGTTACCGGCAAGGTATTATGAAGGTTTCAAAGAAGCGCTCAAAAAGAATACGGCACTACGTCGCCAGCCGCTGTGCTATAAAGCCATACAAAAATCCACGGCCAATACACAATACGTTGTTGAACGGGATACCCCCAGGGGGCGAAAATAGGGTTGTCAGTTCCTCAATACAAATGTAACAAGATCCACACAATAGATAATAAACTATGACATTTAGTACATTATTTACTGTGTGGCGGGTGAAGCGGCAGTAAGGTTACGTCTTTATAAATTACCATCTATTTTTATTTAATTGATGAATACTTTGTTGCTCTAGGAAATTGTGGTTATAAGGATTATTTCTTAACCAGGAACTTAAAACGTTTTTATTTTAGTTAGTTTATAATAGCCCTTGACTAAATTCCCGTCTAATGGTAAGCGATGTAGTCTTTCATCGTAAAGCGCATTAATCTAGAAGAAACCTATTAATTTTTATAGATTTCCACGTCATACCTAGATGAAAACATTGACGCCTGCTGACGGTTCCAATCCTTCGCATTAAAAAGGTCAAAGCTAAACGCTTTGTGCCAATGCGCAAAATATCAACAAGGTAGAGATGTACGTCTGCAGTATCATACGTCCAATGGTGATATCAGATCATACAGTTCCTACTCACATTTTTCTGAAACGCAGTCACAAAACAATGAAAACTTTGATTTCACAAAATATTTACTATTTTCATTCCGATCCATATAGTCTTACGAGGATGAACCATAGTAACAGTGACCAACGACGCTCGTTTTTAATTTAACACTCTGCTAGCAACCCGATCTTAACATGCAATGAGCCGGCGCTAAATGATTAATTGCAGTTTAATTACTAATATATTAATTATATAAGTAAGTAACGTATTACTTAAATACTATCTAAAATAAATAAAAGTACTGTTACTTGTGTAGGTGTTTATTGCTGGAAACCGTCTAGATAGGTAACACCGCAGCACATATTTCTGCCGCCAAACAGTATTGTGTAAAAATTACTGTGTTCCAGTTTGAAGGGCGCTATAACTAGTAAAATTACTGAGGTAACAAAACTTAATATATTATGTCTCAATAGGAGGCCAAATTAAGTGATACCAGCTTGACTAGCACCACGATGTTATGGGCAGCCGTAACACTTATCATCAGGTGAACGTCTCTATCATAAATGAATAGGAAAAATAACTAAAAAATCAAATAACTGAAAAATTTTCAATATTTCTATCAAACTCGAATAAGCCCAAGAAAAATGAGCCTCACTAGATATTCATACATTAATACATGGCCGTTGGTAGCCCTAGCTAGATACGGTGTCTAGACGCCCCCAGATCCCCAACCTGGATATAGCGTGGCTCCTGCTAATTACCAGCTCTGACAACCGTTTGTTGACAGCTTGACAATGGCAATCTTAAATGATACACGAACACGCACAATCGCACAGGATTTACACCATAATCCGAGGAACGCGCCAACTTTAGACACTTATAAAGCCTCTACTTCCGTCTAGCGTTAAAAACCTAATCGCAGTTTGCGGACCTCAGGGATTCAGGATCGAATTCATCATTTGATGGTATATATCAATGTTATAGTTATGACTCGGAAGATGGCGAAGACTGCAAGTGATCTCTAACCGCGAGGTAGTACCCGCGATAGAGTCGAGACGAGCTACCATATTATCGTTGAAGAGGTCCATGTTTTTTGTCTTGTGATCGATCCAAACGCTAGACTTTCACCAAAGAAGTTTAGAGTGAAGTATCTTCACATTTTTTTTAATTATATTGATAATATATTTGATAGCCAAGCTCACTAGTCTAGAAGTAGCTTATTCATTCCTCTCTCAAAGATTCCCAAGTCAGAACATAAATTAAATCAGGCGTAGGTAGACCTGATATACAGTCAAATCTGTATCTGTATCTGTGTGTGTAATTTCCAAAGAATTAGCCCCTAGTACCAAAAACAAATATAACAACATTTTACTCTTCTCCTATCAGGTTTTATTTCATCATTCCCTATGTGTACAATATTGTTGACAGCGGAAGAAATGGTTTGACGATATAAAACAGTGGACTGAGTTGAAATACCATCAGCTAAAAAGAATATATGAAGATCGAATTGGTCTTCTCAATCTGATCGCCAAACTTCACTTTAAACAGGGCACCTAATGATAATGATGATGATGATGATGACACAGATCCTAACGCATGTTTACACCCTCTTTATTTTAATAAATATTCATGTCTTGATGTTTGTTCGCGTCTTTATATTTCCAATAACGAACCGTCATCTCTTAGTTCCGATTATTCGGAAGTCGACTGCGCTCTTCCGCTTGATAACGCAATTGCTTCCGTCACCATGAATTATCTTGTGACAATTATTTTTTAAATGAAACAATCAAGTATAGCTTAATGTATTTTTTGTGTGTAGCAGAGATTTAAATTATTTTGTACAAGAAAGAAATAAAAAAGTTGCTCATACAACAAATAAGGTTATGATCTTCACAGCCAATCTCGTGTTTCTATTTTGACACATGAAGTTAAGTCTCCGTGCTGTAGTAAATTTAACTTAAGCAGCGATCCCATACCGGAAGACTGGTAGACGGAAAAACTCACTCGCAAATGAATAAAACACGTTATGATCCCATCCAGACAGTAGAAGTTAGAGCAGTATTTAAATATTACTTTACTAGTTCGTGCTTATCAATGTTGGTCAGTATTACATACCTTTTTTTGTTTTGGGGGAGATGTTCGAAAGATACCCTGCTTCTGGATAGGCAGGGTTATGTGAGATTCTTACTCACTAAAACTCCCTTGGTGGTCTGCATCAGTGCATTCGGTAAGGCTCCGGGATCTCTTATAAAACGCACCAGTGCTCTTTTACACTTTCTGTTACACGTTTCCGAAGAGGAGCCTAACCCTCCTAGGCACCATCGCTGAGCCACATGCTGTCACACGCAGGTTCACTTGTTGAGCGATAAGAGCCCCCTCCCTCACGGCCCGTGAAACTCATAGACCCTTTTTATCGCCTTCTACAACAGGCAGGGCTTACTTTACTCCTATTCTTACTTGCCTGAGACTACAGGGCTGACGGGCTGGTGCGTCCATTACTATCGCCCCGTCGTCTTCTTCTTCGAACGGAATTAACCCTCTCTCGACAGTATTACATACCTAACCTGTGGAACATTCTCATAGGATATAAACATAAAATATCATGGTAATAGGATTCTGGTAGCGAACTACCGTCTACGTAGATACTGACTCAGCTCCTATAGAAATTGCTAGGATAGTGAAATTCTATATCTACAAACGACGAGCACAATGTGAAGTGTATATCATTCTAACTACCGCCACACTTTTATATAGGCAGGCGTATCATTTATCATGTGTACGTCACATTCTCACCGTTCTCTGACAAAAAAATATCTATAATTTACACTACAGACCAACATTACCTTAACAACAAAAGGTCCTCACCGTACAGTGTACACGAAATAAATATATCAGTTGCACGAGTAATTGGACCAAGGAGTGCGGGATTTATTGATCCCGATGCCAATTGGGACGCAGTGATGCCCTACCACTACGAAACCCAAATTCTCAATAGCATAAGGCTGCGAAATAGTAATACAAATAATAAATTTACTCACCAGATTAAACATCGTTTACTAAATCATATATTTTCAGCTTATGATAATTTGCTGATGTTTTTAATGGTGTATAATAACTTCCATGTACGAGGAGATTACATGTGACCAAGATGCGAATGTTAAGATGAATGTGTGATGTGACGTGGATGGATAAAATAAATAATGAGTATATTAGAGGAAATCTGAAAGTTGCTCCAGTGACAGAGAAATTGAGGAGCAAGAGGCTAGCGTGGTACGGGCATGTTATGCGGAGGGATGAAAGACATATAAACAAAGTAATGAGAATGAACGTGGATGGTTATAAGGGTAGAGGAAGGCCGGAGAAATTTTGGATGGATTGTGTGAAAGATGACATGTGTAAGAAGTGTGAATTCAGATATGACGGCTGATAGAAGGATATGGAAGAAAAGTACATACTGTGCCGACCCCACATAGCTGGGAAAAGGGCAGGAGGAAGAAGAATAACTTTCTGTACGTTCATTGGTAAAGACTGGATATCGTTATATTATCCTAACCTATTATATTATATTTATTCGTATAAGTATACATATTCAGACAAAACATGTTTTAATTTCTTGTTACATGTACAAAAGTTAAACTTAGCTGTAAAACTGAAAAGGGAGATATACAAATTACTTTTAAATTGGAACTCGAAACTAAACCGTATTTTGTGCTGCGTTTCGAATTATTAAGTAAACAATAAATAGTTAGGATGATACATACTGCACCATTTTGTGCTCGTCGCCTTGCTACCTAAAATGTTGAGTCCAGTTACCTCAGTAATTTCTCTAGCTACAACGCCATTTGAACCGGAACACAGTTATGTTTGCAGACTACTGTTTGGCGGTGAAAACAGGTGCTACGGTGGCCCCAACCTACACGGTTATGGCAACGGAAACCTGCCGCCAGTAAAGATATAGAGACATGTCTCAGCAAAGAGCATGTGGTGCAGTGTATATCATCCTAACTAGTATGACATTATTATAACCCACCTTATAAATTACCAGGTGAACCCCTCACTTGTCTTGACCATTAACAGAATAAAAAAAATTACTTTAAATTTATATTGTAACTTAAGCCTCCGTAGTGTGATAATTCTATAGTTCCAAGAATAAGCATCGAATGACTATATAGAATAAACAATTTCTATAACAAGAAACGTAAGATAAGATCTCGTTTATCAAATGTGCATCCTGTGGTCATTTCATTATGACTACTGAAGTTCATTCAGTGAATTTTAAACATCGTTAAACAGTTACATTTAAAAATGTGGTAACATTGTGAAATCCAACTAAGTGGGGATGTTACGAAATCTGGTCTCATAAATAAACGTGGACCAGTTGACGTCCATCGGCTGATGATGATAGTAAATAAAATTGTAAGTTGGAAACGATAAGATGCAGCCTAACATTAGATATGTAAATTTATTGTTTCACATTACTTTTTATTGACAACTAGCTGTTCCCCGTGCGTTTTGCTGGCCTGAACACCCCCGCAACTGCTTTTAGGGAAGGAATTTAGTAAAATCCGTTGTTTGGTTCATCCTCTAAAAGGCAGAAGCAATATCTCTACCAAATATTGAGAATTACATCTAATAGTTTCGGAGATCAGTGCAAGTACCGTAGTTGGTGTAGAGTGATTGTCCAGAATTTAGCTCTCATGTATTGACAGCCGGAACACAGCAATGCTGGTGTAGAGGGCAAAAATGTAAGTTCAGTAGTTTGCAAGACCGATTAAAAAAAAAACACTGCTAGCATCCATTCTTGTCCAGGTCATAGTCCAGGATTCAAACCAGGAACCTCGTGTTTCAAGGTTTTAACCAAGAAAGCGGTAGGTATATTTATGACTGAAGTTTTCTAACAAAATTTTGAACAATCTAACCCAAATGGCGAGCAAATGAGAAAACCCTCGATACAACATTATATATGTAGCCCATTTTCTTTGTTATTTTTTCATCTTTTCTATTCATAGTTATCTCGGTTCTTTTTATGAAAAATTTCATGTAGGTCCCTTTTTTAGAGTGTAGTCTATCTTATCGCGCGCTAAGATCTTACGCTATATAACACGCAAAGTACTTGCGAAGAGATCACTTAACTTTTGCCTCTGACCCCTACAACAGCTACTAAACATAAGAATTCCTAAAGTAACATAACACTACACGTATATTTAAAACATAAAAAAATATATATTAACAGGAAAGGAGCATGCCCTTATTTAATAACATCAAGTCTCCCCTTAAAGGGACAGGCCGAAGCCTGATAAGACCAAAACGCCACAAATCTTGTTAAGTAATGAGTAATTTGAGGATAAATTAGCTCATTAATTTGCATCTTGATATAGGTCCACTGGTTTTAAAACCTTAATATTTTCGATATATTTACAGTAGATTAGTTCATCCACACATCAAATCACTAAGAGATCATCATAATAAAGAACAGATAGAAGTTACTGTAGAACATGAAACATAATTACTTTTTTTCTTTTATTCGACGAAGCGAGGAGACGATCGAGACAATCACCTGGTGGTAATTGATACATAATAAAGTAGCGCTAATAAGGAAATTAAACACTGCACCACATTATGCTCGTCGCCTTAAGACAAGAGTCAGTCACATTACGCTAGTAATTTCCCTAGCCACAACGCGCTTCAAACCGAAACACGGTAATGTTCGCACACTACTGTTTGCCGGTTGAAAATGGGAGCCGCGGTCACCGGCAATAGAGCGCGCCTCTAGGCGACTAACGCAATATGGTGCTATGTAATATCATTCAAACTACCGTCACTTACTATCAGGTGAACGTTTCGCTCGTATCGTGATAAACATATAAATAAAAATATTTTTTTTTATGATCACGAAATTTTAAATTTATAATAATGTGTACAAGAAATACGGGTATCATAAATACATGATCCCAATTAGGATTGACATATCGAACTCGGTATAACTTTTTTAAATATACATTAGTAATTTGAGTTTTATTTAAATGAGAACCGGTCACTGGAAAATTTTTGATACATATAATTCAAGTTAAAAATTAGAGAAAACAGCGCGAATAGAGAAAATGAAGTAATCATGAAATGTACGAGTATATTTTTAAACTCTGTATAATAATGCAAAATAGTTGACCTTATTAGAGTTGAAGCTTCCGGTTGCATATGGAGCGGTTGCGCTCGACAGGACCGCGGTCAATGTCGCCGTCAAGATTATTTTTATAATAGTTTTTTTTTTTACTAGATATGTCATCGACCTTACGATTGTAACACGAAAATTTCTTATTTCAATATTATATCGATTCCTCAGCGCTCAAAAGACGTAACTATTAAAATACGTCTTATCTGTACAGCATTAGAAAAAAATTAAAATCGTTTCCTGACATCTTACGGTTTTATAGATAAATAGATGCCAGAATTTTTTTTATCTGCGTTTTTCACAACTTTAAGCTCTTTCTGGTGGTAGATATCTGTTGCCGGATACCGTCTAAGTAGGTACTATCGAAGCGCTTATTTCCGCCGCCAAACAGTAATGTAAAAACATTACTGTATATCGGTTTGAAGGGTTGTATCTAGTGAAACTACTGGAGCAACAAGACTCGACATCTTATATCAAGGCGACGAGCGCAATGTGGTACAGTATACACGATCCTAACTAGCGCCACGTTATTATGGGCAGATGCAGACGCTTATGCTCTAATTTAATATGCAGCAGATTTATTAAAGTATTTACAACATGATTATACTCTTTGTTCTCTTGCCGTATATTGTTAAATACACCGCAGGGTTCATCAACATATCACCGTTCCAGTTTAAAGGGATGACTTCACATATTATATTTTAAAGCGACGAACACAATGTTCTAGTGTATGTCATTCTAACTAGCGTATATTGCTATGGACAGACGTATCACAATCAAGTAACCGTCCAACTCATCTCCTACGTAAGAAAATCTAATAAGATATAACCGCAAAGTACTTTGTGTAAAGAATCATATAACATTTATAATAAAACCTTTAAAGTTATATATATTAGTGAGACGAAAACAATACTGTAATAATATATGTGTTCATGTATTCTTTTAATATTTTAGTCATTACCTCTATTTTAAATAACGCCGTCATGACAACCATAAAGAAATTTAATAAGTTATATATACAACTCATATGTAGACCAGACATTTATAGAGCAATTAAAATTTGTTTTGCAAAGCAACCATCATTAACGACAAACAAAATAAACGGATGAACGTCATAGCAATAATTAAAAAAAAAGTAATCATGTGGCATCAAGCTGCGCCTATTGGTCGCTCTTAAAACCATAGCATCATAAATAAGCCAGGATATTTTGTAATTAATTCAATTACTAGTGGTAGGTCCCTGTTACCGGAGACAGTCTAGATGGATACCACCACAACGCCTCTTTCTACCGCCAAACAGTAGTGTGCAAACTTTACTGTGTTCCAGTTTGAAGAGTGTTGTAGCTAGTGTAATTAATGGGGTAACGAGAATACATTATATCTCTAAGGCGACGAGCTTAATGTGGTGCTGTGTATAACATCCTAACTAGCGTCACGTTGTTATGGGCGGATATATCACTTATCGTCAGGTGAACTCGTACCACTAATCTTGTTGCTTAATTGTATAAAAAAAAGTTAAAGTATGTTCTTGACTATTCAGAGAAATGTAGGATTAATTTGTCCACAAAGCTTGAGCTTCCAGTAAATGAAAAAATAGGGAAACCAAAGCCTGTCTAGAACAACTATTAAAGAAGCATTGAAGAAGGTTTATGTAATACTGAAACTTATTTTTCACATTGAAGATGTAAATGTATGCAGTTTTTTTTTAATTAAAAAAAATAGACTAATGTTTAATGCTTACATTTGCATATGATGCTTATAGTCACTTAAAATAATTTATAAGGTGTATATATAACAGCCTGTCTACAAATAAATAACACTAAACACAAATAAACAAATTGTTGATCCACCCATACTATAGATATTGACACCTATTCTCTTGTGTATCTAGATGTGGATTTAATTGCAGGCAGTGTAAAAACAATCAGTGTGGATAACTTTGGATGAGGCCTGTGTCCAGCTGTAGACATCTATAAGTAGATGATGATGAACCCCCAAATCTCTGGGTTGAGTTTTTTTTAAAAAAATATATCTATTCTATTCCAAGATAATCCATAGTTGTGAATGCCTATTCACTGTACAACCTACTTTTTAAATGAAGCAATCTTCTATTTAGAAACAAGTATCTTTTTTATTACAGCATCATTGACCTACACTGGCTAGATTAGATCATTTTAAAGACTGCTTGGAAGTCACTTAATGATAAGGTCATACACTATATGTTTAAAAAGTATCACCTTATAGAATAGCATTTTCATAGTAGTTTTAATTGATGAAAGATTTTAATATATGCTATAATATTATATTAATTATTGGCAGTTAATAACTGCACATACTAATAAAGAAGGTAGAATAGATGAATAAATTAATAAAAATGCACCACAATCCATGTCACTTTGAGACATTGTCTAGTTACTTCAGTAATTTTGCTAACAATAACATACTCCCAACCAGGACATAGTACTGTTTGTTTCCCACTACTTGATGACAGAAATAATCCAGTCTGTCTTTCTAATCAGTTTAGTGTTATAATTTCCTTCACTTTTCTACTCATACTTTCCAACAAATAATCAAAATTGTCAATAACAATTATCAAAAATGTTTCACTGTTAGAAATTATGTATACTCAAAACAAAAAGATTATGAAAGATCAAATAAAAGATTATGAATAGTAATGTAAGTATAAAGAATATATATTATACTTGATCACAAACCTTATAAATGCATAACAGGGATGTAATTGTAATTTGTCTAAAAAACAATATAACTGGGAAACATTCCTAACACACCATAATTTTTCTATCTCAATAGTATTGTGCAACAGATAAGCTACATCCTGTCTTACTATGCACTGAAGCCTAGATTTAAAATGAAGATTGCAGCAATATGAAAGAGACAAAAAACTGAAGGCATACAATTAAGAACACTAAACATACAAACCATAAGGTTCAAAAAAAGGTTTATTCACAATATATCTTCTCCAGTTGTTTACCATAATTTAAAATTCAGGACTGAATACTAATCTGTTGCCATATTTAATGCATCAGCAATAAATTTATTGGTCTTAAATCAATACAAAAATACATTTTTGTATCATTATCTTCACTAAAAGACACAGTAGATAATAGAAAGTGTATTACAACTAAAAATTTAGTTCTATTAGGTTTTCCAGCTTGTTTTATTTCAATAGAATTTGTCACTAATTTTGATTATGATGAAAATTTATATCCCCTGATAAGAGGAAATGAGTTTTGGTCTTTGAAACTCTAAATTTATCTGAGATCCTTAGTGAAATGTTTACCTTTATCATGATTTCAATAACTCTATCTGATTTTACATTTTTAAGACAACTGACTGAATTATCTTTTAGGAAATATAATATAATAATGATTTGATTTGATAAGTGGATGTCACATTGAATTTTTCTACATCTGGGTTTCAACAATAACAACATAAAGTAGGCTATTTATTTGTACCTGATCATCATTTTGACATTAGAAGTTTTTAAAATAATAGTGACAGTCTATAAATATATTAAACTTAATGATCAATTGAACATCAACTATTTTAAATAAAATTATAATCGTTTGTATGGAGCTAAATACCAAAATTAATAACATAATTTAATTGTACATAGTTATGTTGGAATTCCTCAAAAAAAAAATTCTCAAATAATTTCATGGAATTAATGTAAATAAACAAACTATTACAATAATGTAATCTTCAATGTAAGACTTCTGTGATAACAAATAGATTCAGATCAATAAGCAAATATTATTACAATTAGTAATTACCAAGCATTCAAAATACTAAGCAGAATCAAAAGTTCTCTATATGTAAAAAGAAACCGTTATAAAAACATAAATGTGGAAATGCTTCCGATCTCTTTAAACTTAGGACCTATGTTTGTAAGATAAAAACATATTTTTATGCAGACACAATAAAATTACACTTGTATATGAATCGAAAATCAATATAGTACATCATATAATTAATATAACAGTTTTGTTTTAAATACTCACCTAAAATTGGATAACATAACGCGATACACCCAAAATAAATGGCAAGTGCCGCGGGATACTTCCTGACTGATCGACGCATTGTCCTAGCTGAAGACGCTTTTACACTAGTACACTCACAAACGTGACTACAAATACATCGTATAATTATTACACCATCTTCGGTTCTCTTAAGCTGTGGTATCACTGATTATTTCTAAAATTAAACACACAAAAAAATTATAAGGCGGCTGACACCAGAAGCCGAACAAACAATCCCACTTTGTAGTGTTATCAGCTTTAGCGACAAAACACAAATTCAATTCATAGAATAAAAAATATTTTTAGTCTGGCAATTACTAATATTAAATTGTTATGCACGAAAACTTTGTTTGTAAAGCTTTCTTAATCGATATAACCTTATTCATAATTAAAACAGGATCCTGTATCTCGATAATATATTTACCTTAAAAATAAGTTAATTATTTGAATATTTCTTGAAAACAATTGTATAACAAGTAAATTCACCAACTGCGTGTAATGTGTAATCTTGCACGAATACTTAATTTATATAACTAGTAGAGCACCTTTTACTTTATTTGTTCAAAAAAATATTTCTTATGAACTTATATCTTTTTTTTCTACATTCACTTTAATTACACAATTAAGAAATGTATGATTAGACTTTTTAATTTAGCTTGTCTAAAATTAGTTCTGATATTGTTTTATTAATATAAACAAGATTTTTAAGTTTCAGAAATATATTAACGCAAAAAAAATTCCACATTTTAGAGAAGTTTTTTCCGTTATTATGAATAAATATTATGGAATTTATGTAAATAGTAAATATACAATTTAATTAAAAAATAAAAACTGGTTGTTATTTTCTGTATTTTTTTAAATATTGCTATTATAGTATTCAATATAACAGTTTCTTAATAATATAATAAGAATAATACTGTAACTGAATTTTATTCAATGCACTTTTTATCAGATTTATACTTTAAGATAATTATTAACATTGTTTAAAGTAAATCGCTGGGAGCCTCTGGATTCAAATAGCGCAAGACTGTGGTTTGTGGAACACATTACAAGAGACTTATGTCCAGCAGTGGACGTCCGTCGGTTGAAATGATTATTATGATCGTTAAAGTATAAATATATATAATATATAAAATATTAAAATTTTTATATAAATATGAGTTTCTGTTTTATTTCAATTTATTCATTTTAACTCATTTTCATTTCGGAATATAATGGTAACATTTATTGTTTATTGACAAGTCGGGTGACAGACGGCGGGGTCCAGCTCGATTGCAGCTTGATTGAGACAATTCAGTAGAAATAAATGACTAGTTAATGAGATTATATCCGCCTTCACGTGTAAAAGTCATGAAAATGTGGTTTATAAACATTGTTTAAGTTATTGTTGCGTGAGTAAAACGTGTGCATCACAGTTTAAAAATGTATATTCTGTGCACTATAGGAGCCATTTTTACTGTATTTATTTTGTGCGTTCATTGTGATAATGCTGCTAATTACAACGAAAGTATGAATATTTACGGTAAGTGCATGGATTTTAAATATAAACACTCTAATTAATTGTTAAAAAGTTGTTTTGAAGTGCGTAACGCCTATCTTGTATCTCATCTGTCAATCTTGGTCATCCATGATATATAATTTTAATCGAACTTGAAGGAACAATACCATTAAAACAAATTTTAATATTATTGTAAGAATTTGATGAGGGACAATTTGGAATATTTTACTACGAGTACACAATAAATAATTCTGATTCTGCCAGTTTTGTGTTCAAAATGAAAAGGTTGTGGTAATAAACAAATATGTATAGATATCTAGATCTACGTAATGAATGTTATCTTTGCGTATTTGTTTATACATATAGTTCGTTAATTCTAATTGTTTTTTTATTAAAATTGTGTTGTTTGTGGTACCAAATGTACAAATAGTGTTGCAGTTACAGGCTTGCCTTTATAATACATAGGTCTGGTTGTACTCCTAGGCCTCATGTTATAATGGTATTCAGTTGGTAGTCAAGGTTTTTTTTAATCTTTGTGGCTAATTACAACTACATGATATGAATTCCCCTCATTTTCACCAAAATTTTGCATGAGTAAGGCCTTTGTAGATAAAACATGTATATAGTCTTAAAATACGTCAATTTTATGTATGAATTTTGTCAATATTGTTATTTATCTATATGTATACAAAAAGGTTTTCATAAAAAAAGACAAAAATGTGCCCAATCACAATCTTTGTAGGCCATCAGTGTATATTTACACTATAAATATTTAAAGATTTATCTGAACTTGTAATTTTATTATAAGTGAATATTTTTTTGTTATAGCATTAACTAAAATTACATTTATGTTATAAACATATGTTTTACGAAAATAAAATTTATGAGCATTTTATATTAATACCAAATTTGCATAATCCATTTTGACACCTAATGACATCTTAGCCACAGATGAGGTAGGTGGGTGTCAAAGGAGAAGGTCATATCCGTTAATTTCAGACTACACTATTACAATATATCAATGTACATATCTATAACTTTTGATACAGTGTTGCAACAGTGCAAACTGCTCTATAAATTCTTAAATACAATGAAAACTTTAAAAATTTTACAACTTAGTTAATAAATCAAGTCATCATTATTCCTTTACTGATCCTTATTTGAGTGTTATGAAACTATTGCCTACAGTCAAATTATGTAATTTCTGACTTTTGAAACTATTTTAAATTTTATGAAACAACATTTTTATTGACAAAGTCCATGTTCACATACTTATTAGAATATAATATAACCCATACCCATGTGAAAAAAACCTTAAAATCGTAAACGCTAGATCACCTTGTACTCATTGTCTTTAATACACAGTATAATATATTTTGTTACCCCAGTATACTGTATATGGTCATTAGAGTGGAACATAGCATTTTTTACAAATAACAATTTGGGGGCAGAATTTTTATCCTTTTATTTATAATAATAAAGATAACATTAAAATTTTAACTTAAAATTTAACTGTTCAACATAACATAAGTTTGGTATTGTACATAATTGCCTTATTTTATGGTAGTGAAGACAGTTCAATGCATACTTAAAAGATACATATCACCATGCCAGGCAGTAGAAATAAGCTTAACTTAAGGCATTTATATATTTTTTTTTGTTTCATGAAATTATTTCCAAATCAGTCCATTTTTAAGCACAAGGATAGGTCATGTTGGCCATGTATTGGTTAAAAACTCATTCAATAAGACAAAGGTAATGCTTTCTTACGCTGGGGTCTCTGTAATTTTTGAAAAGGAGCATCTTCTCAAGGAAGGTAAACCACTTCATCACTTCCTTTAATGGTAAAGTATAAAAGTCAAAAACTGTCTCTTTAGGAGGGTTTTACAACACAGGGGTGCCTTGTAGATTTCTATTATCTTCACCATGACTGACCAGGCTACAGTTGACACACATCAGTATCACACATTTCCAGTACAATATGGCGGAAACTATATCTATTTGTATTTAGTATTATGTTAGTTAATAGTAATAATTAGATAATAGGTCTTTAGGTTATGATGGGGTTGGCATAGCCTTGATAGGCTGAAAGCCCCTAAAATAATAAAGAATAAAAAAAAAACTATATAATCTTGCCTAGTTTAGTAGTCGGTAGATATAGGAAACATATATTCCCATTGAATAGTGTTTTTATCTTTTGTAATAACAGAAAAAAAAGTTTACAGAAGCAAATAATATGTCTTTTCTTCATATTAAATTATGTATATGCCATGTTTTTAACTGTTTACGTTATCGTGGAATTGAACACTATACAGTATAAATATTTATATGATATACAGATCAAGGCTCATGGATGGGGATAATATACTACTGCTATATATATTTTAAAACACAAAAAAAAATATCTAATCTACTCATTGTGTTTGCTTTAAGGAATTATCTTAATCCGTATAAATACGCCAAGTACCAGTCCAATTGAAATAGGTTAATGGATAATGCCACTTTTCATTTGCGTGGATGCGGGTTCGCATCCGGAGTCGATACTTGCCAATTTAATTCGTATCACGTTGAAAAATAACAATGAAAAATTTTTACTGCCGCTTATTGGGGTTGTCGTACAAAGTTGGAATAGGTTTAAAATAAATATCTACACTATTTCTTAATGTAGTGTTTAAATTGTAGCTTAACCATGACCATATTGATAATTTGATTTCAAGTCGCGCAAGATTCAGATTCTTATGGGTATTAAGTTGAATTTGGTTATGGGGATTACAAAGTTTTTATTTATTCTATAAATCGACGAGACGAACTAAACGTCGACCTGATGATATGTCCACCCGTAACGTGGCACTTATTAGAATATACACAGCATCACATTGTACTTGTCGAATGTCGACTAATCATGTTAAGTCTTGTTACCGCTAGCAATTTCAATAGCTACAGTATTTTTTACACCGGAATATAGTTATATTTGTACAATATTGTTTGACGTCAGAATAGGCTGTGATGGTCCCTACCTAAACGGTGTACAGCAACAGATATCTACTACCAGTAAAGGTGATAAAATGAAAATATTCTTAGCAGAAAATAAACCGAAATACCGTTTAGTATTCGCTTAATTATAAATACCTTTTAAAACTTCCTTTTCATCAATATCAACCGAAAGACATCTACTGCTCGACATAAGCCTCCCCCAAAGTTCTCCATATCGATCGGTCTTGCACTACTCGTATCCAGCGGCTTACTGCGACCTTTGGTCCATAAGGGAGGGTTTGGGCCATTTCCCACAACGCTGGCTCAATGCGGGTTGAAGGATGCCAGAGCCTCCTTTGTTGATTAGCAGTGCACGATGATTAGGTGAGGTTGGTTTGGGTCCCGCACAATTTCCTTTTAATGTTTTATAATTTGTTTATACATAAAGCAAAGTTACATACTTATAAAAACACACACACACACACATATACACACACAAATAATATTGTGTCTACATTTCAGTTATAATTTTACAACGATATTCATATTTTTTTCTAATAAAAATAAATACGGTGAAACTAAAAAAAAAATGCAGCAGTATACAATAAAAACAAACTGGTATTGCTGTATCAACATATGTTTTAGGATATAGTGAGACATCTATTGTATACGTATTGATTCCCACAGCGAGTGTAAACAAGCGCCGGCGAAAAAAAAACCCCCACGGCGTACACAAAGAACTCGTTTCGTGTTAATGAAACGTTACATAAGTATGAATGGATAATAAAACATGTTTTTTTTACGTCAACGTACTTATAGTAAGAACGAGCTGATGAATGAACGTTTGTTACTATTAATAAAATCGCCGGCTCTTTCCGCCGATTACGATAAGAAAGAAAAATGTTGCCCTTGCTACTCTAATGCACAAATCGCTGCATATTTATACACAATAAGGGCAATATTCTCAATTATTCATAATTTTTTTTTCATGCACTATAATATTAATAACTGGTGGTTGGTCTCTGTTGCTAGAGATCCTATAGCGAAGTACCACCGCAGCTATTTCTGCCGCTAAACAGTATTGTGTAAACATTACTGTGTTTCGGCTAGAAGGGAGTTATAGCTAATTAAATTACTGGGGTGACGAGACTATTTTTCTATTCAACGAAGTGACGAGATGTGCGTGACGTTCACCTGATGGTAAATAACACGCCCGGTCATAACAACGTGACGCTTGTTAGAATAATATACACAGCATCAACTTACGTTCATCGCCTTGAGATAGGATGTCAAGTCTCGTTACTCCAGTAATTATACTAGCTACAGCGCCCTTCAAACCGGAACACAATAATGTTTGCACATTGTTTTTCTGCTGCAATAAAAGCTGCGGTAGTACCTAGCTAGACGGTTAACGGCAACAAAGATTTACCACCACTGGTCGTATAATTACGGCGATGAGATGTAATAACTCAAATCTTTCAGTGACCATCGAAATTTGTTGACGTGAAGGAAACTTCTGCTTCACTCTTGCTGATTGTTCAACTCGTCTCCTCACTTCCCTTCTGTATAATTTTTGCAATAATATTTATTTAAAATCGGCTTAGTGCGAACTGTCTACTACTTAATTAAGTAACATTGAAACTTTCATTCGTATACAAAGCTCATCGAGTCACAACATCCGTCTGCCACTTAAAACTATATTGCCACTTATACGATACTGGGTCATGTTCACGCAACGTCACCGTAACGCTTTCTTTATAAAAAAAAACTACTATAGATTGATGTTTATGACCCTGTATTTAATAACAAAAAAATAACTATATATTATAAGTTTTTTATTAAATTAGAGACCCTACCTCAGACCTTTTTTTTATCGGGAAATCCAGCATTGGATACTCTTCTGCTGTGGGAACAACAAAAGTGTCATGCCGGACTCTTACCGATGAAAACCCTACGGTTTCTCACTCAGTGCATTTGGCATGGTTCCGACAGGGAGAGGCCTTAATGAAGGTCTCTCGGGGTGGAGCAGCTGGATCGTTCTACCCCCATTAAAAGTGTTAGGCGGAAGTACCGCAAGCGCCACCACAAGGCCTTTCCTATTTGGGTCATTATGTGTACACCTATTGGGCACAGATCTATTTACCTTAAAACAAAATAAGTCTTAATAGCATCCGGGATATATACTTTTGTGAAAGTCGTATTCCCTTCTTTATATCATCGTTTTCATTCGTCAAGAGACTAACTGGTTCTTGACGATCGAGCATTGATCGAGATCTGGATGACGAGCGTCCGCTGCTGGACTTAGGTCTCCCCCAAAGCTCTCTACATCGTTTGTTGGAGTTCATTGAAGGTAATTGAGCCGTAACCCACCACGCTGGCCCAGTGCGTGTTGGTAGGTGGTCAGAGCCTCGTCTGTTATTCAGTAGAGTGCATCGCGTGCAGGTAAAGTTGACTTGGTCTCCGTAAGATGTTGGGCGGAACCCCTTACAACAACAATGAACTCCAACAAAAGACGGACGATATGAAGATCATTGGTGAAGACCTATGTCCAGCAGTGGAAAAAATACTAATATAAACAATATGGCATCGCTTCTAATTACACGAGGAGCGATGCAAGACAATGATAGTTAAAAGATAAAATGTACAATTCCGTTTGAGTCATATACAATGATAACGTACTGTCTTTAATACAACATAGCACTATATTAATAGCACAATAATTTATGTGAAACTTCCCTCTTCCCTTCCTTTGATATATTGCTTTGACATTTTCAAGTTAAGCGGTCGGTGTACTTCTCGGAATCGGGCTTAAACTTACTACTTTACTATTAAATTTATTCTATTGCAATTAAAGTATAGAAGGATAAAGTTCAAAGTATCCAACGAGAGAATTTAGTTAAGTAAAGAGTTATTAATGATATTAATATTGCAAACATATTCATCGCTCATGTGATAGATAAAAGTAAATATATTTTTAGAATTAAAGCTTAGAATACTAGATTTTTTTATTCAACGAAGCGACGGGACGAGCGGGGATCTGATGGGAAGTGATGGGCCTGCCTATAACAATGTGTCGCTAGTTAAGATGGATACACAGCACCATATTGTGCTCGTCGCTTTGAGACATAAGATATAGTCTCGTTACTTCTCTACCTACAGCGCCTTTCAAACTGGAACACAGTAATGTTTACCCACTAATGTTTGACGGCGGAAACAGGAGTGGCGGTAGCACCTACCTAGACGGTAGCTTACTACTGCCTTTTTACTAATAGTTCTTACTGTTTTGTTTATCAGTGAATAAAAATATAACAAATTTTTTAATCTTTTTTATTTAACTAATATTTAATATTTTTAATCATTACTATCTCAAATCTTTCCTCTTTCGGTCTCTTTCCAAACTTACGACTACATTAACTATAATGTGATTAAAATTTGTGTACATTTATAAAACAATCTATCGAATAATTCTTCAGGAAACCACTTAAGGGAAACTGTGAAATTCAACCTTCGGTCTGTCGGATTTCTATTGTTGTGCTGAAGTATTGTTTACATGGTTTAAGCGGGTTTGGCGAATTAAACTGCAGACCTATCGATTCGTTCGTTAACAATCCAAAATTAATTTAGTTAGAAGTAATAGGTATTTGTGTATTTAGTATATGTTAGTTAATTGTAATAATTAGATAAATGGTGCTTAGGTTACGATGGGGTTGGCATAGCCTTGATAGGCTGAAAGCCCCTAAAATAATAAAGACAAAAAAAAAAACAATCTAAAACAAAAATTAATATACATCGTAGTTAAGCTTCAAAGTGTTTCTGTATCTTAATTACTATGTATATTAATTTAAATACTATTTTTTGCAATATAGAAATTCTATTCCGGTGTGCCAAGTGGAGGTATTACTGCAAAGCTTTTAAATTTATTTCTAATGTACCACTACATTAGTATTAAGTTTTTTATCAGACTAAGAGAGGGTTTTAATTCGTCGCAAATAGTATTTGTACCTGTTTTGTATGAGTAGGCTGTAATTTTTAGTGTTCTCATATTGATGACTATTCAGCTTGGATACCTAGAAATTAGTCTCGATAAAAAAAAAATAAAGAAACTATTTTATTTAGTATTAACCTTGTTTCATTTATCTTTAAAATATGTTCTATTATAAAAAAAATATTTTACGAATGACATAATATAGATATTGTATGTATTAAATGACAATAAAGATTAAACGTTCGTCTTTTATTTTCAGTTCCGTCCGCACCACAAAACCTTACAGCGAACAGTATAACAAGCGAAATTATCCATCTCTCGTGGACCCCGCCATCCACTTTTACTCTCATACGCTCCACTAACCCAAGACTCGACGATGACGATCCATCCAAATTCGATCCAAATCTCGTCGTCATTGACAAATCAAAACAAGACACCCAATCAGACGAACCGGTGGACAGCGTCGAACCCCATGCCACCCTCTCCGACGCTTCCATGAGCCCAGAGAAACTTGAATACTCCCCATACAATTGGTACAAGAATGATAAACCTAAGTACAACGACGAATACTCCACTTCGGATATTCTTTTCGACGAAGCTTACAGGAGTAAAAGAGAGAGACGCTCGCATCGACATAGAAAGAGACGTCAAGATAATGGAACCGATTCCAAGGTTTTGCACTTGGAGAAGGTACCAAGCGAAACAAACGAAGCGTTTCAGTTACCTATAGAAGTGGTGAAGAAAGCATCATCGAATATACCACACAAGGACTTCACACAGATCGCATACGTGTTATACTACGAACAGGGGGTCCCGAAATACAACGCGGCCTCGGTGATCGGTGTACAAACATCTACCGATATAAAGAGGAACAATATATTCCCCAGTGACCTTGGCATGGAGAACTATTCAAAAGCGACCAGGAATTTAACCTTACTCAATAATTCGGGTGTGCTTACGAAAGCCGTCGGTTTCCGATTAAGAGATTTGAGTGAGTATACATAAGTTAATATTTTTTTTCTCACGTTTACATCATTTAAGATGTTAGTATTATTGAATCACTTCATTTATTTATTTACTGGTGTTAGGTCTCTTTTGCCGGAGACTGTCTAGGAGGTAGGTACCAATGAAACACCTATTTCCGCTGCCAAACAATAGTGTGAAAACATCGCTGTGTTCCGATTTTAAGAGTTTTGTAGCAAGTGAAATGATTGGGATATCGAGACTCAACATTGTATGTCTCAAGGCAAAGAACCCAAAGTGGTGCAATGTATATCTTCCTAACTAGCGCCCGTTGTTATGGCGTATCAGGCGAACGTTCCGATCGTCTAGTCGCTTAGAATAATAAAAAAAAACTGTGTGTTCTCGTAATTTCTAAAGTACTTTCTTTTGAGACAATTACCGAGGATTGACCAATAAATGCTAATTTAGATAAAAAGAAAGGCGACTCTATATAGTTATTATTTTACAAAGTAATATGTGTCCTTTCTAACTATTATTAGACATTTTTTTTATTACTGATGTATTTAAGTTAATGTTAATTTTTATAACTGTAACGATTTTTTTTATTAATTATTTGTTTGAAAATTTTGTTAATTTTGAGGCGCATTCGTATATTGAGCCTGTTCGCGAGTGATGCTGCCAGGACGTCATTAAAGATTTTTTAGCGATCGCATAGCTTTAAGCGTAGGTTAAAAATGTGTCTCGTTAAACTTGGAAAGTTGGGGGTGCGTGATACGCGCCTTTGTTACTCGCTAAAAGAGTGTTTAGAAGTGTCGGCATTCGTCGTAAATCTACGAGAGTGTGCAGCGTGAACAGAGTGCGACTGTAACGCGCTCACAGCTTGCTCAATTTAGAAATTAAGCTCAAAGAATCGATGCTGTATCTATTTATACAACATACTTCCTTCAGGCCTTCAACTCTAGTTATCGTTAGAGACTAAATTTGTTCATCAACATTTTAGTCTTGATGTTTAGTGCTGAACATAGGCATTGCCAAAAAAGGTTATTTACGGTATTCACCTTACCATGCCGGTTTTTGAGCCGATGCCTTTATTGCTTTAAATTTCAAAATTGTCTTGTTTCTTTAATTCTATTCTATTTAAATTTTTTTAGACAAATTAAATACAATATAACTAAACAAAAAATGTTTTACTTCCTAAATGTTCATCATAAAACGGTTTAAGTCAACGGGTTGTCAAAAGGGTTGTGAAAGTTGTGTATAAAATTATTTATAGTGCCAAAACAGGCTAGGACATAAGATACAAATATTATTATTGTCATCATTGGCCGATAGACGTTCACTTCAAGACGTAGGCCTCCCCCAAAAATCCCCGCGTGCGGATTCATATCGGGAGGATTTGGGCTATTTCGCACCATGCTAACCCAATGCTGGTTGGTGGGAGTCAGAGCCTCGTTTGTTGATTACCAGGGTACAGTACGAGCAGGTGAGGTTGGCTTAGATCCCGTAAGATGTTATGCGGGTTATGTAATAAATTAATAAATTTATTTGAATAAAAAAAATACTGTAACAGAGCGTAAATGTATGTTGCTAACTAGAGTAGTTAAAATGAAAACTGTGCCACGTATTTACTTTCTTTTCAAAAGTGGCGCGTTATAAGTTTTAAACAAATTAATTTAATATAATTTTTTTTATATAATTAAGCGACGAGACGAGGGAGACGTTCACCTGTATTTTAATCTAGTTTTCTTTTCGCATTTGTGAAAGGCTACTTTATAGTAAATGTTCAGATCTATCAAAACATTTCAAAATTTTTACATTACATGTAAGTTAATATATTTAGGTGTTTTAAATTTTTTTTTAACAATTTTATTTTTCAGAACCATTCACACCGTACAAGATTTGGGTGCGAGCTTTTTATAAATTTTCACTGAGCGGCGTCAGCTCTTCGGATCTGCTGGAACGTCTGGGTGCTCAGTCCGAGCCGCTCTACGTACTCACCGACGTCAGAGCACCGTCGGCGCCTATCATCTTGAATCTCACCTGTGATCAACCTAATGGTAAGCTAAAGTATTTTTTCTGACAACAATTTAATAGTTTGTATAAAACAATGCGGACGTCTGAAAGAGAAACAACCAAGTTAAATTTACTTTAAAATTACTCAATAAAAAAACTTTAATAAAGTTCTTCAACGTATTTTTTTTTATGTTACGAAGCGACGAGACTAGCGCTACGTTTACCTGATGGTAAGTGATACGCCCACCCATAACGTGGCGCTAGTTAGGACGTTGCACACTTCAACTCATTGTGCTCGTCGCATTGAGACAAGATGGTAAGTTACCTCAGTAATTTCACTAGCTGCAGCGCCCTTGATACCGGAATACAGCAATGTTTAAACAGTACAGTTTGGCGTCAGAAATAGGCACTGCGATGCAATGCGACCTAGACTGTCTCCGGCAACAGAGATCTATCTAGGTAGGTGCTGGTGCACGGGCACAACTTCACATTATCCTCGTGACTGTCATGTCAAGTCTTTTTACACTAGTAATATCACTAACTACAGTCCTTCAAATCGGAACACAGTAATGTTTGTTAAGAGACCTACCACGCGTAAATGCCGGAACCAATGGAAATAGCATATATCCGCACACACGAACGTTGACCAATAAGGGCGAAGATTGAATCACATGTTACTAGTAATTGAATCTCCGGTTTCCAGACTTTAACACGTGAAACCAAATGTAACATTTTTAATTTGATTTAACTTTTATGGACTGGTCTAGCCGTCCGACGTATCTATAGTGCTCCAACCAGTTCTACACGGTAATTTGGCTCGAATCATGGAAATTTTATTAATGTGAAAGTGAGGCGATGACCTGGAACTTAGGACCGATATTCTGTCTATGGAGCGGTACAGTTTCTAAAATAAAATATCAAAAAAAAAAAAAGGATCGAGGTAAATATAGCGTTGACTATTATTATTGCCTCTTTCTTTCATTGGTATCTCTTACCGGCGTTACCTACTACTACATATATATATTTGTAGTAGTATATAGTACATATATATGTATATATAGTACATAGTATATATATATATATATATATATATATAAAAATCAATCATGCGTTATTGGTGTAAATTATATGACCTTTATTATACTTAAAACAGTTTTAACCGACTACAAAAAAGAGTTTCTCGATTCTCTTATGAATTTCTCTGCTGAAGATTTTATACACAGATTTGGACAATGCATTTTTTATGTGATGCAATAAACATTTAGTGGTTGTAGGTATCTGTTGCTAGGCACCCTGCGAACATTACTTTTTGAGAGGCACTGTAGCTAATTAATTTACTAGAGTAACGAGACTTATTATATCTCAATACAACTGTAATCAGATGTAATGTATAACTTCTTAATGCCACATTGTTGTGTACGAGGGTTACTTTAAATATCTTTCTCATCTCGACGTTTAGGAAGATAAAAAAAAAAGTTGTTGTGTAATTATTTCATTTATCGCAGAAAATATAACTCAAGATGTAGTATTACCTGTGAAAGTATTGCGTAGTGAGCTTGTTAGATATGGGCATATTATATTTCCTTGAATTTTATAATCGTTTAAGGAAATATATCAGCGATGCATTGTTGAATCACGCTTTCGCTTTCCCTCGGTCCGCACGCCCGTTATATCCAAGACACGGTTCGCGAAATAGCGGGCACACATGTTACAGTAACACACAAAGCCGCAATTTTTTTTTCTTATACGAGACGAGCGCGACGTTCACCTGATGGCGACTGGCCCCTAATAACGGCGTTAGGACGTTATACGCAGCGCCACAATACGCTCATCACTTTAATACATACGTTTCCTCTTTACCCTAGTAATTTCAGTAGCTACAGCGCCCTTCCAACCGGAACACAGTAATGATTTCATACTATGGTTTGGCAGCGGAAATAGGAGTTGCATTGGTACCTACCTCCTAGACTGTCTCAGGCAACAGACACCTAATACCAGTAAATAAATAAACGAAGTGATTAATACTAATATCTCAAATGATGTAAACGTGAGATAAAAATATTATTTTATGTAGTCACTCAAATCTCTTAATCAGAAACCGACGGCTTTCGTAAGCACAACCCGTGTCATTGAATAAGGTTAAATTCCTGGTCGCTTTTGAATAGTTCTCCATACCAAGGTCACTGGGGAAAATAGTGGTGTTGAGTCTCGTTATTCCAGTAATTTCACTAGCTACAGCTCCCCTGAAACCGGAACGAGCAATGTTTGCATGTTATCGTTTGACAGCAGAAATAGGCACTGCGGTATACGGCAACCAGTAGAAAATGTAACAAGCATTATATTTTTTTATATTAAATTTAAATAGTTATATTTAATATTAAAAAAATGTGTTAAATATAACTATTTAAGTTATTCTACAGCCATTGATATTACTAAGTTACCATGTTAGGTGAAGAACGTATATATAGATATTATACGAAGAAAGTCTAGGTCGCTAGTTATAAAATTAAACTGCCTAAATGGCTAAGTACTTGTAACAGAAGTCTCAGTGTCAACTTCGATGACATGGGTTATGGTGTTTGTTCTATCACCTCCATTTTGTATTTTTTTTATTCAACGAAGCGTCGAGACGAGCGAGACGTTCACCCAATGGTTAGTGATAAGCCTACCCATAATAACGTGGCGCTAGATTATTATACACTGCACCACATTGTACTCCTCACCTTGAGACAAGATGTTGAATCTCGTTAACCCAGTAATTGCAATAAATACAGCTCCCTTCAAACCCGAACACAGTAATGATTGCACATTGCTGTTTAGCGGCAGAAGTAGGAGCTGCATTGAATCTATTCCTTACAACAGCATTGCTATATTACGGCCGTTCACATGAAGCCTGAGTATCACCATCTTTAGCGTCATTATTACTTAAAACCACGTACATATGAGGTCAGGTATTAGCACACTGTAGATAAAATATCGTACGATGACGTCACACGTAAACAATGTTTCTGCGTTCACATGTATATATATTTAAAACTTCTTCAATTACTTAATAAGATAACTACTAAAACAATGTTGAAATAATTTTAGGAGTGCTATATCTGCAATGGCGCCAACCCTTAGAGTACAACAACTCATTGGATCAGTACGTGGTGACCTTGAGGAAGATACCAGAACTGCAGCCACGTACCAGACTCACGTTGCCTACCAACAAGACGGACATCGATACAGCTATTAGTGTAGTAAGTAAATCTAAATTGTCTTGTAGATCATCATCATCATCATCATTATTAGCCGACAGACGTCCACTGTTGGACATAGGCCTCCCCCAAAGATCTATTATTATTATATATTCAACAGAGGTATAAAACAAGCAAAACGATAATCTGGTGAAAAGCGCCTGACTATGATAATGAGAAAATATATAAGATATTTACACAACACCTCATTCCATCATCCTTTTGAGACATGAGACATAAGGTTTACACAATCAACAGCTATTTTTAAAGAATAACACAGTAATGTTTGGTTAATACTGTTTAAGTACTTGGTAATACCTTACTGGCCTCCAGTAAAACGTAGCAATAAAATAATAGTTGTTACAAATCTATAAGATTTTATCTGTAGTAGTTAAGCGCGCACCTAGTAAGAAGTCCGTTATTACATTTTGGAGCTGCTGCTGTTTGATTTAGTTTGATCAAGTTTCATCATCATCAATCGATAGACGTCCACTGCTGGATATAGGCCTCCCTCAAAATCTCCACATTGATTAGTTCGTTGCCCGAGACCTTACAATCAGCATGGTCTCCGGTACCGCCGAGTACTAGGGGCCATCGTTTGTAGGGGTTGTTATTGAGAGATTCGGGCCGTTTCCCACCACGCTGACTCAATGCGGGTTGGTGGGAGTCAGGGCTGCGTTTGTTGATTAGCAGGGTGCACTACGAGCAGGTGAGGTTGGCTGTGGTCCTGTAAGCTGTTGTGCAGGACCCCCAATCAAATTGAGGTCAATTGATAGCCCAAAAAAATCGCAAAATTCGTAAATCAGTTATATTTTTGATACACGAAGCTGTATCGATTCCAATTATCAGTGGAACCATATTCAATCATCTCTTATAAATGGCATATTTCATACGCAATGGGTTCTTAATTTTTTTGAGACAATGCACATAAAATTGCGTCAATGACATAACTGGAACGAATGATCACGATGTGGGTCATGTTATTGTCAACCGAAAATGGCGATCACCGTTTTGTTTAAGGAACAATCGTACAAGAGATTATTTACGCGCACTCATATATGTGGCGGTGTTATACCACTGACCACCAAGTGTAGCTGTTACAATAATAACATTTTTTAAATTTTAATTAAACCTATGATTACAAATTTAGTCACAATTATTTAATTATTTTTTTATTCGACTATGCGAAAATATAAGCGGTACTTGATGGTAAGTGATACTTATAACTATGTGGCGCTACTTAAGATGGCATTTCGTCGCATTGAAAAAAAAAGGTATTCTTGTGACTTTTTTTTAAACTTTTTGAAAATATGTGGGTTTATTGAAATTTCATCGTAAATGTCGTGCTGTATTAAAAGTATTCCGAAAAAGCAATATGATGAATTTTAAATAGTTAATTGTCACCATTTAGTACTTGTGACGATTATAGCCGTCGTGAAAAACAGTTATGTATCTTTATAGTAACGAAAATAGAAACCATTAACCATAATTGGTTTTTTAACATAAAAAGTTTAAAACGCATTCCTGCTTGCAGCCCGTGGAACTTGGCAACGTGACCCGGTACGAGGTGAAGATTTACGCTGTCACACTGTCCGTAGCAAACGCCGATAGGCTAATCAATGGTTCAGAATCCATGCCGAAGGTAACATTGCTATATATTACCAAGAATTCATCAAACTGACAAATAATATTTATGTACTATACCTTGTCTTGTTAGGTAATACCACCCGACTTACTCTTTCCTTTCAGCAAGAGGTAGCTATTTCAAGTTATTGCTTTTTGAAAATAGTAACTTCCGTTAACTCTCATAGATTTACAAATATAAGTTTGTGTTAAGGTTTAACATCCTTTAACGAAATCGATTCTGAGATGATATGCTGTAGAGTTTAGTCAGTGGTAGGATTTTTGGCCAACCTGGCTAGCTACATACCACAATAATATTGTAAATCTACCATCGTAACGATATATGAGCAAGAGTATTCTGGACGAATTTAAACATGAACCTGATTGTCATTACATTTTATATCTATTATGGATGTAGAAGCGTAAAAGAAATCTTTTTGTAATAGGCAATAATCCATCATCATCATCATTTCAACCGATAGATGTCCACTGGACATAGGTCTAGACCAATGTTTCCCAACATAGGGCCCACGCCCCACAGAGGGGCAATTTGATTGTTGAGGGGGTAACTGGAAAATGTATTCGACTCGAGTTTAACTCGGCTCTCTATCGCTCCGGGCCATGCTAGATAACAGTGCCAAATTTATAGGAAAAAGCACATTCTTAAATAATTGCAGCAATTTCAGATGATGGAAAATAGTTAAAAAATAAAAAAAAATTATATTAAAAATTGTGTATGTTACATAGGGGGTTTAGAATTTTAGAAAGGCTAAGGTGGAGCATGGCACAAAAAAGGTTGGGAAACACTGGTGTAGACAACAATTATGCGGCTCAAAAAGTAAGTAAGACTATGATTCACTGTATGTTGAAATTACATAAAAAAGTAACATTACATAGGAGGTGTCGAGCGAAGCGTGCATTGCCCACTCCGCGGCCATGTCTCCAAGCGAAATAACCCGGGGAGCTCGAAGTGTAGGCACCGCGGCGCTGTTCGCCGTTTCATTGCTGGTGATACTCGCAGCTGTCGGCGCTGCTGTCCTCTATTGGAGGTAAGCAAACTGCACATCACGCTTTCAAACAGCTCTTTTAATGTTCCTTTTGCTGCGAATTGGAGCCTTCTCCCACATGTTATTTATCCACCACGCTGGCCATGTGGAAGTTCACAGATGTCACGTAATGAAAGTAGTTGTTCTAAGAACATTTCAGTTTCCTCAGGTTTATTATTGTGGATAGTGAAGACGTACAGCGTGTCATGCCTTACAAACTGAATTATTTCTATAATACTCCAAATGAATTATTTTAATCTGCGAAACGTCAAGTCTAACAAGATCAAGATTGTAGTGGTTATCTGACGAGATAGGTATAGCATGGTACAATTTTTAAAAATGTTCATGTCATTACCTTTGATTAGGTAGTGCTATAACTCTGTTTATAGTTTACTCCACTTTAGATAATTTTTACAGATGTAGATCCCGCTTAAGCAAATGCATCAGCGCCGCTTACAACTATTTGGAAGAGGGCGGTGAGAGAGCGGCGCGCGCGCCTTTAAACGTTTATAAGAAACCTGGTGAGGCTATTCCTGACGACTTTTTCAACTAATGCTAAAGACATTTTCGATGACCTGGCCAATACTTATATCCGATGTGTCTAATTTTTTATTATTCAATAAGCCTCGTCACGGGTAGGACGTTCATCTGATGGTAACTAATACTTTTGGTCATAATAATGTGGCGCTAGGTTAGAACGGTGTCACAGCACTTGATAAATAGACAAAGAGGATAGAAATAAATTCTAAATATATGCAAAACTAACAATATTTTATCATAGAAGTAATTTATAACCGTAGCAGTTTGCTCACCATTGCGCGCGGGCACAGGCAGCGTGTGCAGCGCGGGCGGTGGAGAAGAGGCAGAAGCAGCCCGACCGCCACGCATGGCCGGATCCGCACGCCCGCCCCTGCGCGCACGCGCCTTTGTGCGACATGTCGCAGCACTACATGCTGATGGAGATATTGGCTTCAGGTAAAGTAGCTGCTTCAATAGTCTAGTAGTTAACTGTCTAGTAACAAAAGAACCCTTATTCGATTCTGAGGGCACACGTTGCGGAATTTAATTGGCGTGAGGGTTTTCTTGACCTTGCCTTTCTAGATACCACCCAGACATTGGTAACTATGCTGCTATGACAGCATTTCTGCGTTTCAGATGTCAGCATATGAGAGTAGAAATATTCTGAACAAGATTGCTTTGTCATCCATAACCTCACTGTCATTTATACCATGTGAAATTGAGTTCAATAGTTAAACTCAGTTTAGATAAAAAAATTACCTCAAAGCAATAAAATCGGTAAGACGATCACCGATGCTAAGTAATACGCCTACACATAATAATAAGACGGTACTATATAAATACATTACCTCATTGCTGTAAATATGATATTAAATGTTCTTGTTCGAGAAGGGTACTGGCTAGGAAATTATTGGGGATTACGGATTTCATTTTGAGGGATAAGGAAACGAATTGAGTATATTAATATTATAATTCTTAACAGCAAAGAATATGAAATCGTAGTGGCGAAATCTGCCGCCCTCGGTCACACCAGCCATCACAGCTATCGCCCAGAGAATAGATTAAAGAATCGCTACTTAAACATTACCGCATGTAAGTACAATATTAAAAATTAATAAACAATGCTCACAATTGCAAGAATTTTATTATTGAGAGAGGTTTTATTTTCTTCTAAATCTAAATAGATTATAATAATCTTTATTATTGTAAGAACCGTCAATTCTCTATCTTTCACGACACAGTGGCTATTTGCTTACCTTGTAACGGGATAATCCACGGTTCGATTTCAGAACCACAAGTTGTGTAGTTAGGTATGGTTTAAATTCGCCTGTGTAGTATTTTATGCTCTTATTCAGCTATCACAACAGCATGCTATATACAAGAGTCTCAATGTTAAGAGCGAGCACGCTTTACTATCCTCCGCTCTGTTGTGACTTAACAATGAGTAAAATTAAATTAAAATATTTAAGATTGTACATGGAATAAGATATGTAGTTAACCTTTGATATCATTATTATTAAATTTTGTGCGGATGACAGATTTAGTTGTGATAAAAATGATTTTACTGTAACAGACGATCACTCACGCGTGTGCGTATCCGCGGGGGCACGATGCGGCACGGCGGGTTGCGTGGGCGCAGGTCGCGGCGCCGCCTGCGATTACGTCAACGCGAACTTCATCGACGGCATGCTGCCGGCATTGGATGCTCGTGCCGAGCGACGTCTCGAGCGCACGTTACAGAGGCGCGCGCGCCCGCAGAGGTAACGCACACGGCACTAGTACACGTGCACAACCACACACATACTTTATGTAATTAGTGTTCCTTCTACCTCCTGCCATTTTTCTAAATTTGACGGGTCGGCACAGTATGCTCTTGCATATCCCTATATCAGCCGTCATATCTGAATCCACACTCTTCTTACACATGTCATCCACACTTTCTTCGGTCTTCCTCTACCCTTATAACCATTCACGTTCATTCTCATTACTTTCTTTGTTATATGTCCTTCATCACGTTATGTAATTAGTACACAACATAATTAATTACAAAATAGATCTGACTAATGTAATATATTTTTCTTAATATAAAACTAGTATTCATTCATGTTATCTGATATCTTTATATTTAATAGGATTCTGTTACCTTAGACCATCTAGGTACAGCATATGAAATGACAAACAGTAGTGTGCAAACATCCTTCCAAAACGACACAGATGTGGTACAGTGAGAGTGTGTATATGGTGTATATCATCCTAATTAACGACACATTGTAACGCGTAATACCACTTACCATCAAAATAATGTCCTGCTCCTTTCATCACGCGCGCACACAACCGTCTCGAAAATATAGTCGCCCCTTAATAAAGTAGTAGCTGAAAATCAGGGTATTATTCTCTACGGCGCAACAGTTACACTAGGCTGCTGCTATTTTGTACCATTGCAATACATTTATTTATAGATAATTCGAAATTTTATATTAGTCACGCAAATAAATCATTACTACATTAACAGGCAGTCCTCGGTAAAGCAATCTAAACCGCCGCCCAATTTGTCGGAGGGAATCGAATCTGCTTTCTTAAACATCGAATTCTCCGGCATCGTGGAGTCAGAGGATCAACCTGAGGACTCGGACAGCGATAGAAGCGACGACGACAGTGAATTGGACGACGTTTACGTGAACATTAGTGAGTTCTTACTTTTAAGAGAATTTAAACGTTTAATATAAACCAAATTAATTGATGTGCCCAATTCCCATCAGATGGCGTACCGCGTCGCGTGAAGTTGGAATGGCTGGTTTGGCGAAGGCGTTACATTGCGACACAGGGCCCCACACCAGCAACTTTGGACGCGTTTTGGCGAATGATCTGGCAACACCAAGTGCATACTATTGTTATGATCACTAATTTAGTAGAACGCGGCAGGGTGAGTACCAACAATTTAATGCTACAGCTAAGCTACTGCATGTATTTTACTAATAAAAATTAGTAGACTTAATGGTTCGATGATTTAAACCTGTGAAATTGTCCTATATTTCTTACCTTTTTATTTTATTATCAGTATTAAATTACTTAAAGGAGACATATGCTCCAACAGTGAGTCTGTCGGCTGATGATCGTGATAGACGGCTCGGCTACTTTAACTTAAATACTCTCAAGGCGATTCACACGAACGTGGACGTAAATAAATACTCGAGAATAAATTATTTTGATATTACTCATTTTGTTTTAACTAATCACTAGACGGCACAAAATTTGTATATGTTAATAAATTTATATTTAACCATATAGTATAACTATAGAAATATTGCAGGGGTCGCAGTAAGAGTTAAAATATTCTCTATATTCCTGAACCCTGAAAAGGGTAATTTTTACATATTACTTCTTAGCAGCACTGGCATTACGGAACATAATGTTACTAACTCAATCTAGCTCGTTATGAAACTTTGGGTGTAGAAAATAATTTTGTTATTATTATTATTATAGTGATCATCGTATTTTAAATTCGACTAGGAAGGAAATATAAGTTAAGCATTGTTGTGTGTGTAGCGCAAGTGTGACATGTACTGGCCGGCTGGAGGGCGTGGCAGCTCGGCTGAGTTTGGCGGCGTGCACGTGACGCTGCTACATGAGGATGTGCGCGCGGCGTACACCGTGCGCCGACTGCGCGTGCGCGTCATTCACAAGGTATATTCTATCTAAAATGCACCGTTTTTGATTTACACAATTTTCCAAACGAACGAGTGTTCTTTCCTAACCACCGGCGTAGTTTCTTTAGCCAGGATAGTCATCGAATCGGACTTCTTTTTTGTTAAATCTTTTCTTGATGAGGTGCAGCAGTTAATGTTTTATCTTGATCATTATTTATAAAATATTTAGGATACATAACTTTTGTAAGTAAATACAATAAACAATTCTGTTTTTCATGAATTAAATATACAGTAAAAGAATCGATACTCTCTACAGGCCTGTGAAGGAGGTGATGAAAGTGCAGCTCCAGATGGTGGTAGAATAGTACTCCAGTATCACTACACGGTGTGGCCGGACCACGGAACACCGCGTCATCCTCTCGCAGTGCTTCCTTTCGTAAAGGCAGCCTCTGCAGACCCTGGCACCGTATTGGTGCACTGCAGGTAAATTTATACCTATACTAACTTCCTACAAACCTCAACCGTATTTGCAATTTTACCTTGTTGAATGGACAAGTAACTATATCTACAAGGCCCTTAGTGACCTTAATATCATGTGATGTTAATTGAGATGAGACCATGGAAGTTGAAGCGTGCTCACCCTGAACACTTAGGCTTTCTTATGTTGACGGCCACAACACAGCAATGAGTAGATTTACTGTATATTGCTCGTAATGAGACGGGTTCAAAAAGTCCCTATTACCAACCAAATTCTCCAAGATGATGCCCTGGAATCGAACAAAAGATCTTACAAGGAAAATCACTGCTTCTTGGAGAGAGTAATGTGATTGGTAATTGTATTTTTTTTACTTACAGCGCCGGTGTCGGCCGGACGGGTACATATATTGTCCTAGATGCACAACTAAACCAATTGAAACTTACTGGAACTCTTTCTCCACTCGGCTTCTTATGCCGTGCCCGGACCCAGAGAAATCATTTAGTACAAACGGAAGAACAGTACGTTTTTGTCCACGACGCGCTGCTGGAGCATGTACGGTCTGGGAACACGGAAGTTGAATATGAAAAAGCCAGGGAATATCTCGCAAAGCTTCTAGAAGACATATCAGAGGAGGAGCTGGCGGTTATGGACCTTAACTTGCCCAGACCCAAGAGCGTCAATGAAATAAATGGGGAAACATCTAGCATCAAATCCAGTCAGAATATTACTGAAAATAACGAAATGGTTGAGAATGGCAGCCAGATATCTATTAAGACAGATGAGTTGAATAGTGAACTGAGCAAGTCCTCAGCTAGAGAGCCTGATAATGATGAACCTTTGTCAGGATTAGTAAACGGTGATGAATCTGAAGGTGTATATGACTTAGCTCCACGGTCTACAGATACCTATAGCAAGAAAATGGCGGCGTATAACAACATGAATGAACAGGAGAAAGAAGAAATAAGAAGGTATGTATTATATTGTTTTAAAAATAATGATAAATCAATTTGTAAAGAAGTCATTCTGGACTTGGGTTTCCGGTGAAAGGAAACTGACATGTTGCAAGGACAACAGCTTTCATGGTCGTATGATACCATCCAACACACAATTGGCCGTCGTGGTAATTAAATGGGCTTAACTCTCCCCGTGTATAATCCTTCTAATGAGAACATTAAAAAGATTTTTTTATTATTTTAAATAGAAACATCAATGTAATAAGTGTACTATATTTTATTTTAATATTCATATAAAGGATTCGGTATTAGGCAATATTTGTGCATATAAATAAAAAAAAGTATTTTTTTAACTATTCTATACTGACTTTTTTTAATTTTATTTCAGAGCAAACCGGGCTGAAAACTATGCGCTGTTAGAAAGGATGCGATCACTTGCCAACCGCAACAACGTGTACCAGGGGCCGCCACCAGTGAACTTGTTAGAGAAACAATTTCAGGTGAGACAGATGCTAAAACAAATGAAAATTCTTTAAATGGTGTAAAATTGAAATAAGAACTATTTACAGAACTAGTAGATTGTCTATGCTTGTTCATTGCATGAGACGAATCTTATAAAGATGCCCTGCTTTTAGGGGAATTCAGGGTTGGCCCCTCAGAAGTTAAGCTGAGCATGTCCATTCTCATCCTATTTCTACTGGCTCTGGACTCTAGGGCTGTCACCTCTAATAATCTTTTTTTCATTTATTTACATAAAAACTACTCAATATAAATTTCATACTAATTATTTTATTCTATACCAAATCTTTGTGGCCAGTTTAAACAACAACTATACCATTAAATTCGCAATTTCGTCCTTGTATGAATAACAAATAATTACAAATTTAATTACGCTTAATTTTATTTTGCAGTTAATAACCCGTTCGTGCGTTGAGCCAAGCGTGTGTGCGCGTGCACCGCACAACGTTGAAAAGAATAGACCCGGCGGTGTACTGCCATCGGATTCGGCGAGAGTTATGCTGGTCCCCAAGCCTGGTGTTGAAGGTAAACTAAAGTGTTTATTGAAAAGAGATTTTTAATTATTTTTATAGGATAAAGATGGACTGGATTAAAGCAGCCCAAAAGGACTATGGTTGAAGAGTTTAGTTACAAAAAACCTAACATAGAACAGTGGACGACCATAGGTTGAGATGATGATGATGATGAAATTGATAAAATATTTAACAAGTGGTCATACTCGTTTATTGGTACTTCACGTTTGTATGCTCCCCAAATGGCAAATGATATGACTGCCTGTAACAAAGTGGCAAAAGAGACAATCTAGTTATTGCCCAACAGGTTACCAACTATAGCATCTTTCCAACCGGAACACGGTAATGCTATAAATAGTCTTAAAGAAACGAATCTCGGTAGTGAATTAAAATTTATCTAAAGCATTTTTTTTCCTTACAAAACCACAAGCAATATGATTAAATATGGGAACAGGAAGCGAATATGTGAATGCGTCGTGGGTTTGCGGTTGGCGGCGGATGCGCGAGTTCGCAGTGGCTCAGCACCCTGGCGACGCACCCGAGTTATGGCGACTACTTTGGGACCATACGGCGCAACTGGTACTGATGCTGCACGATCCACAAGACCCGGTGTGTGTTCTCAGTGATTACTTTATTTTTTGTTACGGACTTATTAGTGTAGAGGCTTTATATAACAAGCACACAAAACAATGCGGGAAAACTTTAATTGTTATTAGTAATTATAAGCGCGTGTGACATAGAGAAGATGCGAGTAATGTTTTTTTTTTGTTTCTATTACTTTTTAAGCAGGAATCAATAACAACAACATTTTATATTTTTGAGTTAAACAAACAGTTTATTATGAAATTCTCTGGAGATATATACTTCTTAACATAATTTACATCTTTAATCAATTTTCTCTTTAACATTTTTGTATACTATATAACAGTAAATTGTGTTACAGGACTGTGACGTTTTCTGGCCCACGGAAGACGATAAAGAGTTGTTCGTAGCAAACTTTAGAGCTAGTTTCATATCTAAAGACACATACGTAGCTCACAGAAAGAGTGACCGAAAACCCCAACCAGAAACCCTAGCGGAATCGGAAGTCAACGGATATAGAAGACAGGAGAGTAGCGATTGCGCCGATGATGAGCGGTTAATCCCTGAAACCAATTCGCCAATAACTGACGCGGAGCCGGCGTACCGGTTCGACAGAACAGAACTCCGATTAGAAAGGCTCAGCGCAGGCAGCAGAGATCTTTCTGCTCGTAAATCGATAGCGAACGGTGATCTCTTCTCATCGCTCTCCGAAAAGAAAAACGGACCTAAGTCCCCAAAGAGCCCCTCGAAAATGTCATTGAAAAACTTTAAACTCAGTTCACCGACAAAGTTCAAATTTCCCGAATGGGGAACAAGGACTACAGTCGGCTCCCCGCCTGATACAGCGCCACCTCCGCCGCCTGTTGAACCTGCTCTCACGGTAGAAGAAGAGACGGAGTTACGAAGACCTTGTTACTATTTTGAGAAGGTCACTGAAATACCAGAGCATATACCTTCTGATAGAATTATTGAAGTTACTAATGTCAGTGTGCATTCGTTGCAAGATGACTACCAGCTAAGTGTTAAGTTTATAAAGTGTAGTGATTGGTTGAATTGTGATAACACTGTTTATACTGCGGGCAAGCCAGATGACAATGAGTTCATAAAAGCAGTGCGGCAGACGAGTGGGAGCGCGAGGGAGCAAGCTCTAGATAGGCTCATTGAACCCTATAGAGATTCCTTCTCTCTCATAGAGTTTGTCGCAGGCTGCCAGATGGAGTACAAAAATGGACCTGTTATTGTAGTGGATAAGTAAGTGCAATTTTTTTTTTATATGGAGATTTGTATATATATTATTTGAAAATTACTTTAGTATTTTGAAACTTCTTAATTTATTAAGTATATGTGGTAACTATCCTATCACTATCCTATTGCTCTGTTCCGGTTTTAAGTACACTGTAGCTAGAAAGCTTACGATGACTTAATATGTCATAAAATAAAGTAGTGTTTATTATCATAATTAACGTCGCATCGTTATGGGCATGTATATAACTTACTATAAATAATTACTCGCCTCATCGCTTACAAATGATATAAATTTAGGTATCATTTAATAATTAAATACCCATTCCAAAAGATGTACATTCGTAAGTAATTTTCACTACAGTTATAATTTAATATATTCTCAGCTATTCGCATATAGTTAAGATTTCACAGTAACTGTTTAAAAATTTTGAATACTTTAAAATAATATGAGAATTCTACAAAAAGGCTAATATCGAAGGGTTCGTTGCAGATACGGCGGTTGGAAGTCGCTCAGTTTCTGTGCATTGAGCGCCGCGTGTGGAGGTCTCGGCACCGAGGCGGCTGAGCTGTATTGCAGCTGGGCGTTGTCCGCGCACGCACGCTGCTCTGCTACTCCCCAATCCCCCCAGTCCACCCACTCGCCACAATCATCTCAATCTCCCATGTCCTCCGATTTCTCACAAAGCTCGCAGTCGCCTCACTCGCCAACGGCCTTGCTCGCGACGTACTGCGCACTCGCCGCGTACGGACCGATGCTGAGTACGCGTAAAAGCTGAACCCGGTATGTAATTAACACGTGGGAAATATAGTTGAAATTTATTAAAAGCATTATTATGTAGATGTAAAGTTTAATTACGAAATGAGAAAAGCGGTTGAGCCCTGACAATCCGATACGGCTGAACAGTCTATATTTTACGGCGATATCTTCGTGGTAGACCTGTGTTTCCAGAAACTGTCTTGGTACTACCGCAGCGCCTTAGTATGTTCTGGTTTGAGGCGCATTGTAATTAGTGAAATTACTGGGATAACGAGATTTAACATCGTATGTCTTCAGGCGGCGAGAACATATGGGGAAATATATGTCGTATTAACTAGCGCCCTATATTTATTAACGAGGCGCTTCACTTCCCGTCAGGTAAACGTCCAGCTTGTTTCGTTATTTTGAGGAATAAAAAATAGTCATCAACGCTTTCACATGTGGCTTGTACACAGTTCCGACCCTTTTAATCGAGTTTTCTGTAAAACCTATCACCATATAATGTAAGTTATAGATAGACTACTTTGCTTTTTGCAGTTTTACATTTTTTTATCCACCGTAGATTAACACTTGACCACAGCTTCACGTGAGCAACAGACAATGAGGAAGCGTCTTCGCCTAGATTACTCTGTAGAGTATTCCAAAGTCTAGGCTAGAGAGCCAGAATACAGTGATCCTGGTAAAGCTATAGTTCAATATCAGGGTGGTAGCTAGCCAGGCAGGTTCGAAAAATCTTGACACTCCGAAGAAAGATAGCACTACAGACTTTCAATATCAGAGTGGTAGAGCTAGCCAGGCGGAATAGAAAAATCTTTACCAGCAACCAAGCTCTACATTATGTGACCTCGAAATCGAAACGTTATTATTGACACTAATAATAGAATTCCCTTTTCAGGTTGGGAAGAGCGCAACCGAGCTGATAATGCACAATGTTAAAAGGAAACTGTATATACTCAGTGAGTTGTGGTCGATAGTCCGCTGTCACACGGCCAAGTACAGCGGGCCCGGTGCTCCGTACCCATCCCCATACCCCTATCGGTACCGGTACGTACCGACGTCACTTTGTGTTGCTCGAGATAAACAAGACTAATTAGAGAAAATTAGCTGTCTTATTTTTAATACGGTAGCCATTTTAGTTTTGGGTACGCATCGCGGCTCGAATTGGCGGGAAACTTCTGCTCCATGTTTGTATTATATATTATTATTATATTATACGTTTTTTTTTTGAAAAGGTTTTATACGTATGAGATAAAATAAGAAACGATAAAAAAAATTATGTCGCTTTGCAGTTATAACAAGCAGTGATAGCTCTGTTAGGCGGTCGTACACCTTGTACGTTTTGCGGACGTTGGGTCCGATCACTGCTGAGCTTGAGATTCCGGTGATGGCTAAAATCACAAGAAAGACACATGTTCTATAAAGCTTTCATGTTATTATTTATGTATATAAGCCCTTAGCTTAGCTATGGACGTTCTACATCTGATAAAGAAAATATATTAAAATCTATATTTTTTTATTATACTTTACCTTAATTAATTACCGCTTCATTAATAAACTTTGCATAGTAAATGGAGCAAAAGTTTCACCGTTCGCTGTAATCGCTCAAAACAATGAACAAAGCGAATGATTTAGTGGAAATTATTATAAATAATTTTTGATGTACGGCTTCGTCTCTTATCAAATAAGATATGGTTGTGTGCGTTATTAATTCGGTATCGAAGGGACAGCGATGAGATATTTCTAGATTTTTTTATTTATTCAATGGCCGGCTTTTGATCGTTTAAGGACCAAACAATCACCATTAGACACTTAGTTTCGTGCATTATAAAATTAATTAGATTTCTACAGGATAAAAACTTATTTAATTATAATAAATACCACAGCATGCACATATTTGAATACGTGTAATATTATTTGAAATAAATTCATATAATTATACAATACGCGGTACAAAGTATATACTTTGCATATGCAATGGGTTGACTGCGAGTGCTAAATATGCGTTATTCATTTTAACAAGTTATAAAGGAAGTTAGTGAACACTTGAAACTTTATTAACTTCCTCTCGCAGTTAATCAAGTAAGTTATGGCTTTCCCAATGCCACAGCCATTTTAGCATTCTTCAAGTGTTAGTTAGTTTCAGTGCAATAGTTAAATTTTATAATCATTCATATTTAATGACTAAAAATATATTTTAGTATTTTTCTTTTCTTAGCTGTTTTATATATCGAAGGTAAGTATGTAACGATGTCGCTACATCGCCATTCTGTTTTATAATCGAAATATACAGTTGATGTATGACTTATTCGTAATTCCTATTAAATCAAGTTTATGGTCCAGTATTTTTATTATAATCTAGTAATATAATATTGGTGTATATTTGAAGACTGCTTCTTAGTGGTTTGTCAATTAAGACGATATCGGTTTTAACATCTGACCGATATTAATTTCAAATGTTGCAATTATAAATTCAAAACTTCAAATATTTGTATTTTATAATGTTACATTATAAGTTTAATATATAATGTGATGTGTGTCTATGAATTATGTGCAGTACGGATACGTTTTGAAAAAAAAACATGCTCTGGCGACCTACGGTGAATCGAAATGATCGTGATATGACATATACCGTTAGTATAATTTTTTTTTATCCATAACAGATTTTATCGTACAGTGTTAGTTATTTTTTTCATAGTTTCAATAGAAGAAATATATTCTATTTACGATGTAAACTGAACGTTTGATATATATTTCCGGTTCTATTCTCCTTTTATAAAGTTTTGAATCAATTAAAACGAATTATTAAAAGTGATTGCAGTAGTCGAGTCCGTTACGTATTTACATCGTTTGTGTTCATCAAAAAAAAAAAAATTATAAAAATCTTAATACATGAAAAAAACCATATTCTCGGCGTTAATGTGAGGCTGTTATTAGGCTCGTGCGATTTACCACAGCAGACCACATCATCATTGTAATTACACACCAGGCGGGGTGATGGTCAGGAACCAGTAAGTTCATAAAATATAAATCAAACGAGATTTATGGCACGGATTCGCCATATTTGTACCAATCACTCCAAAATCAGCGTAAGACACATTTAAATGGTCGATGTTATTATCTTGAAGATATTTCACATCCCGATCATTTTGTGGCTAATACCCGGCTTCAATGTACATCGTCTGCAGCAGGTTGTTGGTATGTCCTCTGGCAATTGTGTCCACAAAGGTTTTGTCGTTAAAATCTGTATTAGTCGGGTAAAGTTAGCGCGTTATGCTCTCTTATGTGCCATTTTAGGCTAAATATATCGTTTAGGTAATTTAAATTCTATATTCCACCTGGTAGCATAGACGTATTAATTTTTTTTTATTCAATTCTCCCCTTTTAAGAGTATTTCCAAACTGGTATAATTTTACATGGTTTGTATCTATTCCCGTTGCACTGTTTAGATTGATATTTGTTTATATTAATTGAATCGATGTAGACTTTATTTAGTGTATGGAGTTTTTATTGATATACTCGAAAGCACAAATTTTAGTCTTACCATATATAATTACAATGACGTATTAACAAAAACATAACCCGAAAGTCTGAACTGTTTAATGAATTTTTCATACAGTATGCACGTTCGATATTTGTAGTGTAGATATGTGTATGTCGTCATACACGTAGGTAGTCAGCTGCGTCTGCGTTTTGTATGACAAGTTTATAATAGTAATGCTGAAATTTCAATAGAGGTGGACTGTTAATTAGAGATGAACGAAAACTTGTTACATTCAAACATTATGTATCACAAACACTCAAAACTCGATAGACATGCACTGGTATGCATTGGTCTCCCCCAGGGATATCACCGGACAGTCCAGCACTATCCACATCTAGTGTCTATGATCTATCATCTAAGATCACCTAGTGTTTGCGAAAGTGTAGGAGTTACCTTGTATATTATTTACCGCCGTTTGAGCATCTTTCTATTCTAACTGCCAGCTCTTCGACTAACGTGGCTTGCCTGTTGTGACTTACAGCTTTCGATTTAAGCTATGGCGATGCCGATCTGCTTAGTCCTAGAGATCCTGCAGATCCTCATTAATTAGTTTTTATAACATAATTATTATCAATTGTCATAAATAAGCACAAACATCCCAGCCACAACGCTTGCCATAGTACCTACTGACGAACATGTTTAAATACTAATTACTTTATAAATCGTAGTATTTACGTCAAACAAATCATAACAATATTGTTAAAAAAATATTTTTTGACATAATAAAAAAATATCAGTAATATGTTAAAAAAAAAATTAAAAAATTTTATTCATATATTTACATTAATTTATTCCAAAATTAACAATAACTCATTGAGGTAGTTTTGAATAAGTATAATAAATGTTCATTTAAAATTAGGCCAGTATATACTAATTATTACAGATTTGGTATAATTTTCATATTTGATTCAAAATATAGTTCAATCGTCGAAAACAAATTTAAATAATTGTTAACAATTTAATTTTTTTTTTTTGTGTTATTTCACAAAACTTATAACCCAGTGAGAGAGACTCAATACTTCAGAACTGTTGGAGACATTATTTGCTTTACGACTCAAGTACCAATGATTCTTATTATATTAATGAGAAATATTATAAAATTTGATAGTTAAATCTAAATGTTTACCAATGAAAAATTTATACCTTTTTTACATTATAATACATACAAATAAATGGCAACTGTAAAGAGGTTACCTTAAATTATTCTTACCTTTTTTTTTCTCTTGCTTAAACCACATTTAAATTTGATATGTTATAGATAATATCGTAATTAATCCCACCCAAATAATTCTATGATGAATTCTTCGCATTTATTAGTACTAAATATCCTTAGATATATCGCAATGTATTAAGTTATGTAAACCGAACTTCCGTTTTATAACATTCCAATTTGTAAATTGTACAACTTTTTTCTTTTTATGCAACGAAGCGATAAGAGTCGGACGGTAACCTAATGGTAAGTAATACTCCTGCCCGTAACAAAATTACGATAGGATGATATACACTGAACCACAATGTGGACGTCTTGAGACACAAGATTTTAAGTGACGACACTACTACTATAATTTCACTTGACAATCGCGATGTTCTGAACATATTAAGCGCTTGAAAGTCATATTGACTCTTACAGCTCATCTGATACTGGCCTCGTGGATTCAGGTCTACGGTCTGTTTTTTAAAGAAAAAAAGTGTACTAATTGCAGTGTAGTTATCCGACGGCGGATTTTCATGCTGTATGTCGGGATTTTTGCTTTCTGGCGTATCTACTTTGTCGTCGAACACTGGCTCGGGTTCGCTCTCCGACCACCGTCGGGTGTATCGGAAACTGGGAGATGAGAACCTCTCCGATCGCTGTAGTACCTCGTGTACGCTGTGTGTAGCGCCGCATTCTAAAGCGAGGGTGGCGTGATGTCAAAATTCGGAAATTCTAATATTATTATTCCCTTCTCCCGTCTCCTTTATACTATTGCCTCCATGATACCCAAAAGTTCTTGATGCAGGAATTCCGATGACATTAAACGATGGACAGCTTTTATAAATATTTATTTGTATTCTTTATTGTGACGAATTGTTTTACTAGTATTAAACATTTTGTACACTTTTTGATTAATTTACAATTATTACGTTCATTTATTGTGTTTTATAAATCGTGTGACGTCATATACAATTAGAAATATAAAATTATGTAATATAATTGAGAGTAGATTAGGTAAATGTACCAAAAATGCTACATTCATTAATCTAGTTTGTAATTATAATTTTCGTCTGCTTTATCAGAATAATTATCATTTACTCGTTTTATATTTTACTATAAGATACCGGTCGTTTTCGGCTTACATCTAATTTGTCTAGATTTTGGTTCGTCGTATAGTCTGCGGACGGTTCGCGGATCTAGTCTCTGGTGTGTTTTATAAGTCGGTCAAACGACTAGCAGCATTAAACGTCATCAGAGAATAGAATAATTAATCATACATTAATCTTCGAAAGACATTTTCTTATTATTTGTTAATTTACTCGAGCAATTTACTCATATATAAAAGATTTTCACCTATGTAGAGACTCAGCACGATATCTCTGGAACCATGAGGCCTAGAGACTTGAAACTTGGTAGGAATATTCCTTTTGTCGAGTATAGATATGAACGGATTTTACGAAATGTTTCCCCCAAAAAATGTGAGGGAGTTAACGGGAAGGGGTGGCGAGTTGCCACCGGCCGGAAATATTTCTGACAAATTTCAAATCTCATTTTATATTATGGCCGGCAAAGCGAGCGAGAACAACTAGTATGCTAATAAATGACAACAATAAATACATCAATGTGGATGATATGTATACCGATGTAGTTCAGGCAACAACTTGTAGTCGTTGCTCTGATGAGATCTGCTTGATATCTTTTATCACTGGGACATTAGCGTTAAATAGCATAAAAAGGCTTATACACTGTCTTCTATTTGTATATCATACAGTGCTAGTGTTATTTGTATGGTATATATACATTAAGTCGACGCAGCTGATAATTTTTGTACCTTGTGTTAGGATGTGAAATAGCCCAAAGATATAACATAAATTTTCGAACATTATCCCTCCCCTTTCAGATTTATTAATATACAATTCTTAGTAGTTCTAAAACTTTATTAGTAATATATAATAAAGCCATGTATGTTCGTCTTTGTACAGGTTGTTTATTGGACGTAGATTTGTAATACTCTAAACATTTTGTACCCGTAACATCACATTGATAATGTAAATCGTACGAAAATCCTATTTATTTTTTATGTAACCGCCTGTATTATTATTTGAAATGTAAAATATATAAAGAGAAATTGTAAATTGTGTTTCATTTACTCTTATTTGTTATGATAAAAGAAAATTTCCCTCGCTACGAAAAGGAGTTGCTATTTCAAAATAGTTATCGGCGTTAAAACATATACTGGTGGTAGATATCTGTTGCCGGATACTGTAAAGGTAGGCATCACTGCATCGCCTATTTCTGCCCCCCAAAAAGAAGAAAAAATATTACTATGTTCCGGGCGCCGTAGCTAATAAAGTTACTGAGGTTACGAGACCACATCATCTCGTCGATGGGGGCAAAGTGTATAACATCCTAACTAACGCCACATGATTATAGACAGGCGTATCACTTATCATCAGGTGAACATCCCGATCGTCTCGTCGCTTAATTGAATAAATAAAAAATATGATTGAAAATTATTTCTCATTTAAATAACTCGAGCGATTCCTTGAAACTCCCGCTGTCATGTAATGGTTAACCGCTTATCTAGTAACAAAACTTTTTGGTTCAATTCCATAACCATATGTGGGCAAAACAAAGCGAAAATCATTGTGCCAAGAAAGTGTTAACAGATAATTTATATTTATATAGTTATATTAAAACTTAGTCTTCACGTTAAATAAGATACATAAATAGGAAAAAAAAACGCAAAAAAATTATTTAAATAATTATATAAAAGTATATTTCAAAATTATAAGGTTTACTTAACAACTCACCGACTTAAACCAAACGTCCTCGTGGTGCACCCTGCAGATTAACAAACGAGGGTCTGGCTCCCACCACTCCGCATTCGGCAAGCGTGGTGGGACTTGGCCTAAATTCCTTCATATGAACTCTTACAAACGAAAGTAAACGCTGCCTGTATTCGCGGGAAGTGATTGGATACAGGCAGCGCAGTACCGATTGATGTGGAAATCTTTATTATTATACTATACCCAGAGCCGCACTAAGGACCAAGCAACCTAGGCAATGCCTAGGGTCCGCTTTAGTCTTGTCCACCACTACCTACACGTCTTTTATTATACTGTTATACTACTATTATTTTTATACTACTAGTTTTATATATATTATAGTTAGGATTATCCCTTTATCTCGCCTTGTGTCGGTATGTAGTGCACATTCCGTCTTGAAACTTCAAGAGGAATAGCAATGCCCAATGTTTACTATACTATATTATTATACCACTATTTTATTATACTGTATCTATTTATTACCGATATATACTAAGATATGTCGATGTTCAGCTATGAGTACATGGTAGCAAATACTCGCATGTACTCATAGCTGAAGTTTTTAAAACATGGTAAATACTAGGTTTTAAAACCTGGTCGCGTAAACTTGTCTAATCACAAATAAAACAGTGTGTGGTGAAGATACATTCAATATTTTAACATAAAAAACAAAGTTATGGATATTAAACCTGAAGAAAAATTGAAATTACCTAAAACACGTTGTATAAGATGCTTAAATGACAGTAACCAAAGAAATTTATTGTATTATAACTTACAAAGTGAGGCATTGAAAGCTGTTTTTCAGGTATGTTTCTTTAATTTTTGTTTTTTATGTTAGAAATATGTATAAGTAAATGGATATTAAAATGTTGTAACGGATTCATTGTTTTGAGCAAATTTTTAATGTGTTGCTCTTAAATTTCAGGTTAATAAACTTTGTGTTTGCTACTTATGTAAAAAAATGGTTGAGAATGCAGAGATATTTATACATACTGTTCTTAATAACCAGATATTATTAAATGATTTGAAAGGTGTAAGTATTTATTGAATTATACAGTTTTAGCTATGACACCATTGGTGACAATGATTTCAAATTAGCTCTTTCAATGCTTTCCAGTACACATGTTTTGCTTTGACTACCTATTATTTTTCATAACTTCGTATTTTAACTAGGAAAAAAGACAAAAAAGTAAAGGATTATTAAATCTTAACTCTATTTTTATTTTAATAAACATATTTGGTAGAAAAACCTACAGGTTTTTGTTACCTGTTAGCTTTATGTAAACTTCATTGTTTTGGTTTGATACTATGTAAAAACAAATTTACTGATGTATGTTATTTATGATCACATACATTATGGTAACTACATGTGCCTTGAGACAAATTGTTAAAGGTTAAACTTTAATAGTTTTAATAGTAGGTTTTATCTCTCCAGTAATCTGTTTTCATTAGGTAAATAATTTATTTTGTAGATCTATTTAAAAAAAAATTACTAAGGTTTTTTTTAAAGTTTGCAGATGAATCTAGCGCTACAATTAAAACACAGTCATTAATTCAAAGTCTTAATGTGGTGACATTAGATTTAATAGAATTATCAGGTGTTGATACACAAGTGGCTAAACCATACATTGTATATAACCATGGTATTTTTAAAGACTATATAATCAAAGAATTAAAAGAGGAAGCCGAAATGTATTTACATGAAGTATACATGGATGATGAAATAGGTAGGTATTGTAATAATGAAATTGTCTGATGATAAATAAAATATGTATTATTTTAATTTTGGGAATGAGTTTCTCAATGGTACTGGAAAATAAAAGTTAATGATTTTGGCTTGTACATATATTTCTTTGATGATATAATTTTAAACATGTGACACTTATTTTTGAATGATAATTTATGAATATTGCTTTGTTTGCAGTTAAGTTACTTGTAAATAATAAATATCTGTGAATGAAAATATCTGTCACATATGTAATAATAGATATCAAATCTTTCACGTTTTTTTCAGATGTGCCTGATGACATAAAAGAGGAGAACTATAATTTTGAAATGCTAACAAAGCTAGAAGACTCAACAGATTCATGTATGGAATTCATTAAAAAAGACTTAAAAAATAATGTCACATGTAAAAGGAAAAAGGAGTTCAAAGGTATCACCATTCATAATCTTCTTATACATACATATGAGATGATTATAGGCTTACTACACAAAACTGTTATGGTTAGGATGATCAACACTATACCACAGCATGCTACTCTCCATACCTCTGTAATTTCATTTCTTATAGCACCCTCCAAACCAAAACATATTAATTTTGTTTGGTGGCAGAAATAGGTGCTGTAGTGGTAATTACCTCTGATAATCTTTGGAAACAAAGATTACTAGTAATTTATGTCAACATAAGGTGATAATAGAGTTATATGTCAAATTCTCAAATTCTATCAAAGAACCTTGTTACAGATAGTTTTAAAATACAAAGGTTGCATATAACAAGGGTGCAATGTATGGAGGAGAGAAATAAGAAAGCAACTGAGAGGAAATTTGTTGATTCCCCATTCAAATGTATGGACTGTATCAAAGGTTTTAGGTATAAGCCCAGTTATGATAAGCACCTTGAATTACACAGTAAGGTAAGAAAATTATATTGCATAGAAAATTTTTGTTTTAATGCACACACACTTATGCAGCATACTTATAGAGAGACAGAGAGAAAAATAGTCACATAGAGAAAAACATTCCATCAGAGAAAAAATTATGTGCATCTTTGTGTACACAGATACATGTCCGCCTACACACATGCACTGCACACATTCGCACATATGTACACATAGAGAGACATATATACACAAAACAAGAGGATTGATATATCAGGATAATATTTTGTACTATCCTTCCTAACAAACAGCTTGATGTCATGGTCTGCCAGCGTAGGTCTGTGTAATAAAAAATATACCTTTGCTTTCCAGCAAAATGGCGGTTACAAATGCGACATATGCAAGCTGAGAATGGACTCTGAACTTAAATTATTAGGCCACCAGAAATATCACAAGGTGTAAGTATACTCACCCAGGCTACATTTAAAAACTATTTTAGTTCACATGTGCAATGGGTTAGCATATCTCCATTGGTATTGGTACTATCCTTGGTATCAAATACCATCAGGTTATATGTATATATATTAATTATTGTTACATATTTTCTAGGCGTTTTAAGTGTTTGGAGTGTGGTATGATCCGTACAAACAAATGTACCATAAGAGACCATTATAACAAATTTCATTCCGATAGAAGGAATGTTTTCCCATGCAAAATATGCTCCAAGAAGTTTTCGTAAGTATACATTGGAACCTTCTAGAAACACCTCAGATAACATAATATCATTGGCTGGTAGTGGTGGTTGTCGCTGTTGCTATAGACCATCTCTGCTGTTTAATAATGTATAACCACTAATTATAGATGTCAACGGGGGCTAAAGAAGCATTTGACAAACACTCACACAGAAAGGGTGACTTGCGCACACTGTATGAAAACCTACGCCAACAAGGATGTTCTGAGAACACATCTGACTCTGTATGTTATATATTTTTTTTTTTATTTACTAAACGACGACACGCCCGCCCATAACGTGGCGCTAGTTAGAATGATATATACAGCACTACATTGTGCCTATCTCAAAATATAAGATGCTAGTCTCGTTTCCCCCGGTAATTTTACTTGCTACAACGTCCTTCAACAAGAACAAGGTAATACTTGCAAACTGCTGTTTGGTGACAGAAATAGGAGCTGCGGTGTTATATACTTAGACAGTCTCCGGTAATAAACGTCTACCACCAGTAAATGCAAACATACATTTTATATGTTGGTGCTGAATAAATTATTAATTATCGCTGATATATGCAACATGACGTCATAGTTCAATTCTATGAGTCAGGGGTGGTTGGGAAGTTATATCAATGTTCTTCATATTTGTGTATTATTATTCATCCGTAAAACGTTACTATATACACCTGCCCAGCTGTGGGAAAATTATAAGATAAGTGTTATTTATTTTAATAAATCCACAGGCGTCATCCCAAGGTAGTCGCCGCAGTTGAGCAGAAGAAAAACTACATTTGCTTAGAATGTGGGAAAGCGTTTAAAGCTCCGTCGCAGCTGAGGTTGCATAGCAGTAAGCACACGATGATCAGAAATTACTACTGCGTTGAATGTGATAAGTAAGTATCAGAGTCAACATATATATCTATTCATCTATTTGTTATGTATTTAGATATTTATTTATTCGTCTACTATATACCTTAAGTTAACGGGGGATGCGAAATGGATGTATTTTGTTTATTGAGAGAAATACAAAATTAGCGAGGGAAAAATAATCATTGTTTATCATAAGTACCTTCGCCAGCGCTTTTAAAGCTGCAACACCAATATTTGTACACTACTTTTTGGTGATAGAAATGGAAGCAGCGGTGGTGGTTCCCACCTACACGCCTCGGGCAACAGAAACCTGCCGCCAGTGCAATGTTTTCATAATATACTCATAAATACTGAACGAAACCGTATCCGCTGTAAAACTGAACACTTTCCAGGAGCTTCAAAAATGAAAGCGGTCTGAAGCAACACTTGAAAACAACGGCGCAGCATGTGACACCGCGTAGCTTGCCGTAAGTGTTATGACGTCATATAAACATTTACCATGAACCAATAAGAAACAACAACAGGTTGAAATGGTGATGATGAATAAGAGAAAATTATGATATTAAATTTTTTGTTTCCATGACGCCTGGCTGTGACAACAGCTTAATCCCAATAGGCGGAGAAAGCGATGTGTACTTTACCTCATACCATTCATTATCTGAATAGTTATACAGCCTGGGAAATTACTGTGGTAATCATACTTAACATCTCATGTATTATGACAAGTATAATGCGTAGGCGTATCACTTATAACCAGCTGAACAAATCACTCGATTTGTCAGATAAAAAAAAATTAAACATCACATTGTACTCCTCGCCTTGTTATACAAGATGTTGAGTTTCTATATGTAAGTAGTGTAACCACTAGCCACAGCGCCCTACAATAGGAACACTAATATTTATACACTTGTACTAGGCGGGCGGATGGAAGAGTTACAGTGGTACCAACCTGGATGGTCTCTGGTAATAGATCTATCATCAAATAAATACCGTTTCCCTTACATCATTTACCACTATCAACTCACTTTTATAACCAAAATATTCCATGTCATATGGCTTTTATTCTTTGTTCTTTTCTGCTGTTCCTACTTTCGTATGTGCTGGATATGTAATAATGATAGAGTTCCAAATTATTCATTTTTACAGGCTGGCGTGTTCGGAATGTGATAAGAAGTTCGCTATCAGGCGCACCCTGGAGCAGCACATTAACCGGGTTCATCTTAATATCAAGCCGTTCAAGTGTGACCAATGCGACAGGGTGAGTAGATACCACCGTAACCTACTTCTCTGTGTCAGCGTGCAATTATTGCATTGTATTCGAGGGTGTTTTCAAATGTTGAGCTAGAATGTAAGGAAGAGAGGGAAAAAGATTGAGAAAGAGAAACTATGTAAAAGAGAGAGAAACTGTTTTAAACAGAGAGGAGAGTGGAGCAGTGATGAAGATCATCCTTTGCTATTACTGAATTAAAGCGATAAATTTGCAGGCTTACATCAGCAGCTCTTCGCTGAAAGAACACCGGAAGCTGGCGCACGAAGGTTACAAGCGTCCTCTGATACATTCGTGTCCAATGTGCGACAAAGTTTTCGACGTAAGTTCGTAACTTATATTTCTGGCAAGTTCTGTGGCAGTGTTGCCATACAAGCTGAAAGATCAAACATGTGGTATGGCAACACTACCGACCAACATGCAAACAGGAATTAATACGTTTTTTATTCGTCGAAGCGACAAAAAAAAATATTATATTACCTGTTCACCTGAGGGTAATTGGAATTCTCCCCATATCAATATACTGTTTGTTAAGAAGATATACACTGCACCACATTAGACAAAAGAAATATTAAATGAAGAAGGCAGTAGTTTTTCTTGACAACCCATATGCCAAGCGTGAGCGGTGAATTGGTCATGAGCTCAAATGATGATGATAATAACGCAAAAGACTGGAGGAGTTGCAATAACACACTGTAGTCATTCTCTTCCGATCATAAATATCTTCTAGAACAGAGAAAACAAATTCCATCTGATTTGTGAATATCATGTTACAATGGTAATGTTCTTGTGTTCATAACGTAAATAAAGTTACTTCTTCTTAAAGTGCCTCTTCAACTAGTGAAGGTTGGCGATCAGCGTGGTACAATCCTTTCTGTCTCTGACGGTTCGGCGGAACAATTACGACGTCTCACATATGCCAGTCTATTCCCTGATATTCCTCAACCATGACTTTTTCCGTCTCCCCACCTTTCGTTTTCCATAAAAAATAATATTACAATATTAACTAAAATGGCCTAACTTAACTATAATACAAATAAAGTAGAAAATGTTCATCAGGTGAAAACCTAAATAAGAGATACTTCTTTTTATTTGGAAAAGCGACGAGACGAGCGGGACGTTCATGTATTGATAAGTGATACGCCGGTCAATAACAACGTGACGCTAGTTAAGATGTTATACACTGTACCACATTATGCTCGTTGCCTGAGACGTAATATGTCGAGTCTCGTTACCCCAGTAAAACTAGCTACAACGCCCTTCAAACTTGAACACAATAATGTTTGCAGACTTCTTTTTAGCAGCATAAGTAGGCACTGCGGTGGTACCTTGTTGGTGATAATTATAGTTCTTTGTTTTTTTTATCATAAATAAAAAAAAATCTAGTGTTAACAGTTCCGTTAGCACCAGATTGTCCTTCTCGGGGTCGTTTAGAAAGCGATGAGAACCATCATCCTGACCGCCAACGACCCCAAAGGTTCCATTAAGGTAGGGGAACACTATTCACCGTGACGCCGCGCGTTAGCGCCACAACGGCTTCATCTCCGTACAGAACTTATCCCTCTCGATCTCTCTCAGCAGCTTCCTTTTAACAGTTTCACATAAGGAGGTTACGGCTCTTAGCGCAGTGTCTCCTCCCAGCATCACCGACACGATTGCCTGTAAAATTATTTGAAATTTTCTAAAATTTTATATTAAACAATATAAAAAAAATATATTTTAGGACTTTAAATTGTCTTAATCATTAATAAATCTTATTAGTTTTTTTTTTAATATTTTGCTTATTTACAGCGCAACTCGATACTAAAGAGCCACATTCGCACTCACACCGGTGAGCGGCCGTTCCAGTGCAGTGACTGCCCGGCCACCTTCAACCAGTCCGGCGTCCTCGGCACTCACAGGAAGCTCGTACACCTGAAGCAGACGAGGAACGGGAAACCGAAGTCGGACTCCAAATAAATATACAAAAAAAACTTTATAATCTGTATTTGTTTATTTTTCTCAAAAATTATTAATGGTAGGTCTCTTGCCCGAAATCTAGATATGTACGACCACAGCGCCTATTGCAGCCGACAAACAGTAGTGTGCGAGCATTATCATGTTCCGGTTTGAAGGGCGCTGTAGCTATTGTAATTAATGGGGTAGCGAGACTCAAAATTTTATGTTTCGGCGTCGAGCGTAATGTGGTGCAGTGTATAACATCCTAACTATTGTCAACATTTTTATGAGCCGCCGTATCACTAACCATCAAGAGAACATTTCACCCATGTAGTCGCTTTGTATAATAAAAAAATAAGTAGCATCATTATAGCAGTACTGAAGCCGTAATAAGTTTTGATTTAAATAACCTTTGTTGTGTTGTACATCTTTGAGTGACAACAGGCGGACTTAATGCTATGGGTATTCGCTTTCAGCCAACCTAGGACATGGAAGATGCAATATTAGATGGGGTAGAATAATAGTAAATATATTATAATATCTCAGTTTGTCACTACGGTTATACGAGTTCTTCGTCTCAGTCAGGTTCAATCTTTACTTCCGGTTACGGAAATCGCAAGGAAACTAATGTTACAAGAACACTTTACGTTTAAGGAACATCCACAAATTCCCAATTGGCCAGTTGATAGATAAATAGCCTGTCATGAGAAAATGTCATTAAGTCATTACTGGTATCAGGTCTTTGCTGCCGAAGATCGTTTAGGCACGTACCGCCGCAGTACCTATTTCTGCCACCAAACGGTACTGTGCGAACTTTACTGTATTCCGGTTTGAAGAGCGCTGTAGCTTATGTAGTTATTGGGATAAGAATACTCAATATCTTATGTCTCCGGCGACGAACGCAATGTGGTTCAGTATATATCTTTTTAACTAGCGGCACGTTGTTATGGGCTGGCTTGTCACTTACCATCAGGTGAATGTTCGGCTCGTCTCGTCGCGTAATTGAATAAAAAAAACCCCCAATAGTGCAAAGGCTGGGTATATAATTATTAATACAACAACTGCTCTGAATCAAATCCAGAGTAAATACCTATTTGCGCGCTTGTTTAGAAACCTTTTATACTAATAGAGAAAAATCTAAAATTATTCTGCTTCTGGGGAAAAGATAAGCTTATGTCGGGTTTGTACATAAAAACCACCCTTAGTGAGCATCTTAGTATGCTGCGGGGAGCCCTGATATCCCCTACGAATCGTACCGGTGCTGCCCTAAACCATGCCTTATTTTTACTAGCAACCAATTAATTTAATAAGGTATTAAGATGAAAACTGATGTGATTTTAAAAAACACAAAGAATGATATCAACGATCATTTCATCCTTGTTAGTGTAGTTCAGTGTAAAGTCCTCTCCATGGTCTTCCTGGTCGAACCGTGCAGTCAAATCACTACAGATACTACTAGCACCGTGGTTTGGACTCGAATGGAGATCCCATGAATTCTCAACACGGAGAGCATAACCAGACAAGCTAGTTTAGTGGTCATCATGCCACGAGGTAAACTTCTAATTACAAGTGAGGAGTATTTATCATAACATATATAAATCATAAGTATTCAGAGATAGATAATAGTTGTTCTTGCGATGTCATTACATTTGTTAAAAAATATTTATAATTCACTACACAAGTTATTCAATTACTATCCACAATCAACATTTTCGGGTTATAATACTAGATGCTTCTCGTTTTAACAACAGTCTATCAAGTAGGTGTGAGCGAGATAGATTAATCAATCAAATAACAGATAACACGATCTAATTAAGAATTCGCTTTTCAAAGAGGATTTCTCTTATGAAACGACTTACTATAATTTTGGGTTTATTTAAAATAAATACAAGGTGTGTCTCGTTTTAGCTTATGACAATATTTTACAAAAGACAAAGACAAGAATTGTTGTTTCTTTAAATTGCCTGTGCTGTTATTTCAAGCCATGTTAGTGTTAGTGACCGACTGTTGTCGTATACTGAAAATGTTGATTGTTGATAGTGATTGAATAATTTGTGTGGTGAATTATAAATGATATTTATTAACAGATATAGGGACATCGCAAGAACAACTGTTATCTGTTATCTTCGAGTAATTGTGATTTATATATGTTATGATAAATACGCCTCACCCCTAATTCTGCCATTTGATGTAGCCGCAATAAACGTATGATTACGTTTTTATTTTTTTTTATTATATTTGAGTTTCTTTTGCTAAAAAAGTGAAAATGAGTGGAAGAAAGGTTTGTAACAAGTGATTCTGTTATTTTTAGAGCAATTTCTGAAAAAGTTTGCGTTTAATTTAAAAAATACCACATTATAGAATTTTACATCACTTTGCAGTTACTGATCTCCCAATGTGTGGGAAAAAATATTTTTGCTCATTGTTTATTATTTGTTATTATTCTAGAAACCCCTACATGAGAAGAAATCGAAGCTTATTTGACTCAGTTGGAAGACTGCTGGCTATCAGAAGATAGTCTTGATGACAAAGATTCAAAGAAAAAAGAAAGTAGATGAAACTCTTGACACTGATCCTTCTCTTGTTCAGGCGGAGGTTAATGATCAGCAATCTAATTGTTTGCTCAGTTATCCCATTGACAAAAGAAAATTTATATGGAAAAAAAGGAATATGGTATACATTATGGACAAAACTACTTTCTTGGGTAATGCTGCTTCTCCTGATGAGATATCTTAACTAGAAACTTCCATATCAGTGTTTCACCCATTTTATTACAAAGCATTCGTCAGTAGATTAGTGGAACCAACAAACCTATATATATTACAAAGTAACTCCAGCTCATCTACATCTTTTACTGAATCTGACATAAACAAGTTCTTTGGCATCCTTTTATACATGTTAGTGCAGAAATATTCCGGCACTAGATCATACTGGTTCTCTAAGTTTGGATATAAACCAATTGCTTCAACAATGCCATTGAATAAATTTGAAAAAATTAAGTTATCGTTACTTTTCAATAATAATAATCTTCATAAACCCGTAAAACATCGCGAACATGATGACTCCATAATTTTTTTTTCACTTACTGGATCTTGCAGTAATAAATGCGTGGGTAATTTATAGGAAAAATTCCATGGAAAGAAACCACCATAAGAAAAATCTACTTACAATGAGCCAATTCAGAAATGAATTAGCCTTTGTTTTTTGTAATAAAGGAACCAGTAAAGAAACAAAACGAGCACCAGCACCCTTGAGGGTGAACTACAATCAAAAAGAAAAAAGGCTTCTTCAGCTCCTCCACCTCCAAAAGATATAAGAATAGATGATGCTGAACATTGGCCAACAGTGAGTGCGTCACTCCGGTGCAAATATCGTAAATGTAAGGCGTATTCTAAATTTCTTGTAGTAAATGTAGAGTCAACTTGTGTCGAAATAAAAAAAATAAGTGTTTTGTTAATTATCATAAATAATAAAAAATATCCAATGACATCCTTTTTTATTTTTATTTAGTACTAAGTTAATGATCTAACTTTGCATAATGGAAATTTCCATCATATTGTTTTTTGCTAAATTTATACTATAAATATATATTATAATTTTTTTAACCATTTTTTCTTTAATTTTGAACATGAATTATATTATCTTGATTTATTTCAACAAAAAAAGAGAGTTAAGCAGAAAAAAAACACTTGTTATTTAATAATAGAAATTGGTACCTGGTATTATTGCGTAACAGTAATAACAGATATTATGTTTGTCCTGATAAAACCCACCTCTTCTTCTAACTCATCTCATTATTAAAAGAAACATTGTTTAAATAAATGTATAATAATTTATGTATGGAAAAAAATTCGTGACAGCATCAGGGAAGTTCAAAGGACAGTTTCGCAATCATGCGGCATGTTCCATGAAATCCATTTATCTACATATCGATAAACGAATGAAATGCAAAACAATTAGGGTCGAAATACTTGCAGCGTTTGCTTGGACGAATGATCTATGAATCACCACTTGCGCCAGGGGTGGTTAGATAAGATATCAATCGTTATTTCAATCTTTTTGTCGAAAATACAGTGAGCGATACTATTATTTAGAATACCAGTGGAAAGTCCGCTTCCTTTGATAGCAGAATCGCATCCCGTTTGGAGCATAGATTAGATCAACGGTGGAAGGAACATTTCTCCTTTAATGCCTAATTACTCTGAAAATATTTAATTAAACCTATCTTTGCAGATAGACGTCCACTGCTGGACATGGGTATGCCATTTAATTAAACTAAGCTTTCTTAATTTTGCTTTGTTAAATTATTTATGACTTACACAACTCGATTGCTTGTGTTCCCCATGGTTCTAAAAACTAAGCTGACAGATGTTCAGCTATCAGTCATCTCGGAGTACCGACAGCTTTTAATTATATTTTTTCAATCCTATCACTGCATCATATGGCTTAAGCTGTTTGTTTTAGATTTGTAAGCAGGTTTATTATTGATCTTATGTTTTCTTTTGCGGTAAATTTGTTTTAAATTAATTTAGAGCACGCGGTTAGGTGTTATCCAAAATTATAATTAGGCCAGTATTTTTTGTATTACTTTATACGTGTATATGATATGGATAATTTCGTTGGCGAACCTTAACACATAAAATCAGCCTTAAGCTTCTGGAACAGCAATACATTAAGAGGAAACCGATATGCCAAGAATGATAGCTTGGCGTGTGACAGCTACAAACACGCACAAAGCCAACGTGGTTGACAAATGATGATTCATGAGAGAAAATCAATTAAAGGGTTATGAATTTATGTTTTGTTTCTTATTGTCTCCAATGGACTGGCGATCTGATGAAGATCACGGGAAACCATTAGATACAGGCAGCGTTGCACCGATTGATGTAGAGATATTTAGAGGAGACCTATATCTAGCACCGGGCGTCTATAGGCTAATGATGATGATATTGACGATTATTTTTTAAAACATGAATTTTCAATTAAAATGAAGCTAACTCATATGCTGCCTACTTGCAACTCCGCGGCATAGTTTAATCTTTGTTACATAACTAAAATATAAATGCACTACACAAAGTTCCAACAATTTGTGACTGTTGGTGACCACACCAGTTCCAAATGTTGACGGCGCAGAATTTTTTTTATATAGTGCCAAATTAGTTTATGACAATCTAGTGTTTTCGTTATTAAATAAAATAATTAATAATATTTTGTTTGTGCAACATGTATATAAAGTGTTTTATATTTCTTTACTTTGTTGGATTTATTGAAGCAAGTAAGTATTGCCACAATTTTTTCTACCAGTAAAAATCTTAGAAATATGCAGTGAGTAAATTTTTAGTTGTCTTTAGTACTCGTGGTTTACTTTTTATAATCAATTAATTATCAGGCGATGGATGTCCACTGCTGGCCTCTCCCAAAGATCTCTACATCGATCGGTCCTACGTTGCTCGCATCCAAATGCTTCCCGCGAATTTCACACAGTCAGCATGAACTCTGGTACCACCAAGCAGTAGGCGCCGTCGTTTGTATAGGTTATTAGGGAGGTTGGGGCCATTTCTCACCACGTTGGCCCAATGCGGATTGACAGGAGCCAGAGCCTCGTTTGTTAATTAGCAGGCTACACCGCGAGCAGTTGAGGCTGGCTCGGGTCCGATGAGTTGTTGTGCTGATATCAATTTCAATTGTGTGACAATGAACCTACAGGGAGCCCTTACGCCCTTCTCATAATATTTAACCTTAATTTCATATGATAATGAAACATTGCATAGTGAAACCGATGATACTGCGGTTTACATATATTGACTGTTGGAACACAGTGATTATGTTATGGCGGATCCAAAAAACCTTACCATAATCCAAACATAATAGGTTGCTTAATAATCGAACCGAGGACCTCCTATCTTATGCAAGCAGCAATGAAACTTAGAAATATCATAAGATAATTATTCAATCCTCACTAAATTTTAAGGAGGTCGCGGATCGCTTAAATGCCTGTCTTGTATTTGCCGTAGCACAGCGTCGGTGGTAAGGAGGGCTTTGCTCTTCCGTGGGATGTTTTAGCCAGACTGCGTGGGGGCACCGGTGCCTTTCGTAGGGGATCCCGGAGCCCCTTCTAATGCACTGAGGGAGACCACCGAGGAGGTTTTAGTCGATCATATCCCTATATAACCTTGTCATCCCCCAGAAGTGGGATATCTTTCTAGATTTCCCCCGCGACAAAGAGAAGGTCTCTATTGACGGACCTCTTTTAGGTACTATCGATAAACGTTAATATATTGCGGTTTGAAGGGCGTTGTAGACAGTGAAATTACTGAGGAAACTTAACATCTTATGTATCAAGGATGCAAGGACAATATCATGCACACTATTTTAGCGCCACGTTGTTATGGGCAGGCGTATCACTTGCCATCACGTGTTGCGTGTCTCATCGCTTCGTCTTATATAAAAAAACGTCAAGTTGATTTAATATATTCATATGTTGGTATTTTAAAAATAATACATTTGAAGGAAGTTGGTATGTGAAGGATTGTTTTATGAAAAAACTGTACGATTCTACCATAAACGGAAATCTATGACATAAGCCCTGATTACAGGAACAATATATCTCCTATACTGGAAATGAATATAGATAAAAATACGTCGAGACTCATAACAGCAAATTTAGGTTTGTATGTTAGGTGTATTTTTTAATTAAATATAAACGCATAGACTTGCTAGTTTTATAGATTTTAAAGTGTAAAGGGAGTAAGTTTTAAATACCAGCTACATAGGTACTACTTCTGTGTTTGAAAGTCTCTCTTTTTCCCATACATTTGATCAGAAGCGTTGAAAGGAACATCGAATAGTTTAAGCCGGTAAGATTCCTGTATAACTTTACGACTGCCCTCGCAGCGAAAGGGTCTCTAAAACAGAACCTCTTTATGATAAAATAACATATTGTAAAGGTTATGAAGTTTCCTAAGACAGGATCAAAAGCCAGTGGTATTACCCAACCATCTTCTCTATTAAAATTAGGATGTTTTCAATTTCAATAGCTTCACAATCAATTCTTGGGAGAAATTAATGTTCTTATACAAGAATTTGTGGTCTCTTAAATCAGTTGTTGGTATGATACAAAATATGGTGACCATATTGCAGACTTCTTAGCAACTTGATGCTTCACGTCATCTATATGTCCTTTTGAAGATGTTTTCAATTTTTTTTTATATATATAATATTCGCGTAAATATAAGAGCATATGTGACACCATGTTTGGTTAACCATCCAAGCGGAGGTCACAAAGAGGTGCCACCTACGCCGCCACGAGCGACCGGCGCCGGAAGACAAACCGCCAGGAGCGCCCATCCGGTTGATAATATTTATTTATTGCACATTACAAACGGCATATAATTATTGATATTATTTATTTTTATTCACAACATTTATGAATACAAACTGAACATATAATATATTTAAATGAATTAACATGAAGTGTAACACTGAAAGACTGAAATAAACAGCGATCGAACTGTAGACAATAATTAAAAGGTGTAGAGATACCCTGTGATGATTATGACATCACAATACACCTCACCAATATACCATATATGACCTAGGTCTCAATGCGACTATTTCTAATGAAAAACACTCAAATCTTCGGGTATAAAAAAATGCAATGAAAACTGTAAAATTTTGTATTCATCGAAGTAATTTCAATACCTAACAACGGTATCTACAGTAGCAGCATCAAGACGTTCCTTGTAACACTATTCATCAAGTCCAAGACCTAAGAATTTTGATGCTTCTAATGCTTTTCATAATCGCATGTCTAGCTAGTAATCTTATATTTATATTCTACTACCATAACACCATTGTTGATATCTGGAAAGCTGTCAACATTGAGAGTAATCTAGGCGGAAATTATTCGATGTATTTAACTGTTATCATCATTTATATCGTGTGAAATTGAGGTCGTATGTTGGGCCCCATATTGACCTAATAGGAAGGTTTTTGGTAACTGAGGTGTGTGTAAAACATTTGAAAGCGTTCGTATTTCTTCAGTTCACAGGACATCAGAAACATGCGGTTTCCCTCGGCTGGCGAATGGAAAGATTCGAACTCGCCAGAGGTCGCGGCTTGTGAAGTTCATATGCTTGCCGGGCTACGAGCTCGTTGGCAACAAGTACGCGACGTGTTTGGGCAGCGAGTGGGATGTGCCACTTCCCGTATGCGTCAGTGAGTTCTCCATCTATACTAAATCATCAAATCTAACATTTACATATTTTATCCTACGGAAAATGATCCTTACTTAACTTTAGGGTCGGGTTGTACCGTACCACAAATTGAAAACGGAGTGCAAGTGCCTTCGAGACAGGACGCTTGGGTGGTGTACTTTTGCCTCCCTGGTCACAAGATGATCGGTCCTTCAACCATATACTGCAATGGCAAGAGGTGGAACGGGACAGCGCCATCCTGTGTAGGTGAGAATATTTATAAATTATGTTCATTAATATATCAACACCGTCAATCAAAATTAGTATGAAAGTGTAGAACCCTGGGATCATAGATCACGAGGAGACAGCCATAATCTATTAACCACCTTCGCTAAGTGAAGATTGTTATAATTCAACAAAAATTGTTGTTTTAATAACATTAATTTTCATCTTTTTAGAGCCGGAAGCTCAAGATCATTGGGAACCAAACTTATGTAATTTCGTGTAATATAAATTAAAATTCTATAACTTGCAACTAAGCAATTACTACTCCAAGTTGAATATCTTCCAATTATCCGAAGCAAGATTTAAAAAATGATTTATAAATTTTGTCAGATGCGACATCAAAACCATCACTGAAATGTGACTTCGAAGAACCGAATCTATGCGGCTGGAAACAGGACGACCTTCACGACTTCGACTGGACCCGGCTTAACACTAAGACACCATCTTCTTTCCTCTTCACCGGGCCGTCGTATGATCATACGTACGGGAAAGGCGGATCAGGTATTTTTTTTCTGTTTGAATTAACAATCTGTGAAACCTAGTCTTCAACTTAAATCCAATATATCTGAGAATTCTTCTGTACTTTTGCTTTTACTTTATTACGTAATCGTTACCTAAGTTGCCTTTGCTTTGCTGAATAACAGAAAGAAACATTAAAAAATCCTTTTTCTAGGCTATTTCATGTATATAGAAAGTACTTCGCGAGTTCAGGATGATTCCGCGCGCCTTATATCGCCTATTTACGATGGTGCTTTGGGGAAAGACGGATGTTTCGTTTTCTTCTACCACATGTATGGACAGTGAGTATTTTTAGTAAAACTATGTTACTCATAAACAAACCAGTTTCAATGGAGATCAATTAAACGGAAGAAAAGAAACTTAATGGAAGCAGATTAACCGCAACGCCATATAGTAGTCATTTACAACAAGAGAATAAATTGGAAGTATTTTCATTTAAGAAAGGCTTTGGTTTTCAGTTCTCTACTTTCTTTCAGAGCCACCGGCGGTCTGCGTGTCTATCAGAAGCCGGAGAATTACGCAATGGACGCACTGCTGCGCCTGCGCAACGACGAGAAGCAGAAGTACATTCTGTTCGAGAAGTGGGGCAACCAGTGGGACGTGTGGCATGAAGCGGTTCTGCAGCTGACAGATTTCTCTGATAACTTTCAGGTAAGGTATACACGAACTAATTACAATTATAAAATTAATATTTTTCATTTCATTATATTAAGAGATCTGTTTTTTAACGATGTAGGGTAATGCTCGATCATAGTTGAACCTGATGTTAAGTGTAGATATAGTAACAGCCTTTTTACTGTTATTTTTTTTCGAAGATTTAGTTGGGAACACTGTCGCCCGCAAGTTGTTCCACTACTTTATTATTAAGAATGTGGGGTTGAATCTATTGTTAAGTAAACTGGTAATGGTAATGAAAAAAATAAATATATACCAGCGTGATGTAAATATGATCCAATTTACAGATCGTCATCGAAGGTATACGCGGAAGCAGTATAACCAGCGACATAGCGATAGACGACGTGGCGATACTTCAGGGTAGCAACTGTTCCGCTGCGAAACGTGAAGCCACCACGCCCTCCGATTATATGTGTAACATACTATTTATAAACTTACTTAATCATATTTCATTTAGACCACGATCCTAGGAACATGATGAAAACACATTAACCTAAAAGGCTGCCTAGATATATGTCTACGTCTACATTGGTGCCAGTTTTCAAATATTTACAATTTGATACATCTAAAATCTGTCTAAAGCCAGAAACTTCATAATTAGGGACTGGTAACATTGATTGGTCCATCAATTGTTACCAATTGTTTTTAAAATGGATTTGCTGCCTTGCCTTTTTAGTCTATAAATTATAAATGATTGAGAAATATTTCTCTTTATCTGACTGTAATCTTCTTCCGCTTATAATCATAAATATTAAAGTCTATACAGACACAGATACAAAAAGCTTCACACTGATATCCTTCATGCACTTTAACGAAGCACAACTTAACTTATATTTAAAAATAAATAAAAATGTTTTTTTTTTTTCCAAATTTTCTTCAAGCAAAATACATACAGTTTAAAATCTTATTATTTTACTGTTGATACTAGAGGTATAGATAGTAGCTTTACACTATCTAGGTATCACAGCAGCTCCTCTTGCAGCCTATAAACAGTAGTATGCAAACATTGCTGTGTTCTGATTTGAAGAGCGAAGACTCAAAATCTTATATCTAAAGCGACAAGCGCGTGATGGTGTAGTGTATGTACTATCAAGTGCGATTGAATTATGATTGAGCGTATAACTTATCATCAGGCGAAAGTCACGCTTTTCACGTGGCTTTGTTATTATTAAATCTTTATTAATTTTACATTATATTAGTTTCGGTTTTAGTAAGTAGTATAAAGCAGAACTGAGTTTGACCACAATAAAGCCTTGTTCTATTTTATTATATGCTAATAATAAGGCTGTTTAACTTCTAGCTGACTCCTGCGTGGGCCGGTGTGCGTTACTCGGGCAGCGCGAGGTCGCACAGGGATGTAGCTGCAAAGCCTCTTGCCTCACCAAATCCGATTGCTGCCTCGACTACTTCGATGTTTGTATCTTCTCTACCTGTGAGTATTTTGTTATTTAACCAACTGACTAGACGATTAGGATATTCACTAATATACAGCGCCGTTTTCGTTTATCGCTTTGAACTAATGTCTGTTACTCCATTGATTGGTGAATTATTATCATAAGGAATTTTAAAACTTGCAATTTTTTTATTGTATTCTGGTTGGATATTTTTCTTTCCGTCTGCTTTCAGAGGAGTAAAGGCATTGTAATTAACTCATTACTGCTAGTAATTATGTGTAATTTGGAGTACTCTAAAGAAATGCTTAGTAGCTCTTGAACTCTGTAGTTAGAATGTGCTACATGCTATTAGTTCAAGGATGTGTTGCTTTCGTTTATGCATGGCATAAGGAACTACATACAGTAATAAAATTAAATATTTTTGCACAGTTTATGAAATAACAACCGATGAGGGACCAGTCAATTCTACGGAAGTGGCGCCGCAGACACAAAAGCTAATAGCTATAACTCCCGAAACTACCTTGACGACAACCACAACCACCGTAACACCGACAACACCAGAAACAACAACGACAACAACAACAACAACCACTACAACTAGTACAACAACAACCACCGCCCGACCAATAACAACGTTACCATCCACAACCACTACTACTACCACGACGACAACAGCTAAACCAAAGACAAACCCTACAACAACCACACGAATGACAACGAAAATTACTTCGACTACTACACCTCTTAAATTTACGAATACACAAACGGTAACAACAAAAAAATCGGTAGCAAAAACGACAAAAATAACGCCTTTTACTACTAAAAAAACTTCAAAAGCTTCTATAGATTATTCGAGACCAATAGAAGATCACGAAGTCTACCGAGATATGCTTGAGAACGCTAAAAAGGAACACGACGCAGAACTGCAGGAAGGGAATAAAGTTCCACCTTTGGAAGAAGCAAAACGTAAGATTTTAAAAAAGTACACGAAAGTGGGAGGGCATTTAAATCACTGCCCTGACGCATTGTAAAATATATCTGGACGGAAGTAGATTTAAGAATTAACGTCAATGATTACGGTATCGGTATCACAAACAACATCCACTGCTGAATGTTTCTGCTAATTAGTGGCCCAAATTAAATAATTATTAATTTGCCGATCTTCAATGATTAATGGTTCATATAGGTCACATCTTAGCACCGACTTCTGCCGCCAAATAGTATGTGGATAAACTGCTCTATTCCGTTCAAAAGAATTCTATCCCAAAATCATGAGCGCAATATGGTGCTGTAAGAAATTTAAGAGTAGTTCGTTTTCCTTATCTGCCGCCATTTTTGTTCATAACAGTAACACTATGATTGATTGACAAGCGCATTGTGACGACCGCTTGCCTGGTAGATGAAGATCACAAGGAATCGGTAGATGCAGACATCGGATCGATAAAAAGGAATCGATTGGATAAGTCTGAAAAAATGGTAAACGATAATCAAATGGCGAAATTTAAGATGATACATACAGCACCACATAGAGCTCTTCATCTTGAGATATAAAATACTTAATTTCGTTACTCCTGTATTTTCACTAGGTGCAACTCCATTCAAATTAGAATATTATAATGTTGGCACATCATTATTTGGCGGCAAAAATAGGAGCCACAGTGGTACCTACCTTGACTGTTTCTGGCAACAGGGACCTACCACCATTAAAATTGATAATGAGATGATTACGATAAATTGATAATGTGATAGAGAAAGAAATAATTTAACGATATAAAGTAGTGGACCGGCCTCAAATACCAGGTAGGGACCAAGGTACCAAGTACCAGGAAGGTACTTCTTGATGATGATAATGATCATAATGTGATGATGGTAGCTAGCCTGGCAGATTCGATTTATTCACAAAAAATTATACTGTTCTCGGATCAAATTAATGACTTCCGTAGCAACACAAGCGGATTAGATTAGGGGAGAGAAAGAGAGAGATAGTTAATTTTAAAAGTATACCATTTGATCTATACACGATCTATGAAGTATACGATTGATCCATGGTAATTGTGTTTGTTATTTATTTCTTTTCAGGTAAATCTAACGGTTTGAAGATCACCTTTATTATTCTATTAACTATCGTATGTTGTGCGGGCTTCGTGTGGTTAGTTGTGAGGGTGAGGAGCAGTCGTGGCCGTCTAATGCTGGCTAGGTTCCGCGGCCAAGTCTCCAGAGATCCAGAAGTTAGATACTTGTCAACCGATGTGGATGATGATTAAATTATTTTCAAGGTCTTGTTGATTGTTTTATTCAATGTATATATCTTTCATCGTTTGTCATTACAAAGTTCCTTTTAGAAACCTTTAACAATGTAGACTTGAAGGGGTCTATAATGTATATCTAGGTAGGTATCATTGCAATGAGATGCTTTGCTAACGTCCTATTTATGGAATACGGTATTTCCTGTGCATACCGGTCCTGTTGGGTGCAAGGACGGGTTATGTCGGACTTGCACCGACTAAAACCTCCACGACGTTTCAACTAATCGCTTGATAGCAGGGTCACAGGAAAGTTTTCGAACCATCCGCGACCCCGTCGGTACTGCTCGCTTTCGCAGCCCCATCTAGGGAGGGAGGAATAAACCCTCGCTTTCCACTTCCGCAGGGGCGCGCCGGAACATGCAGCGCGCCCCCTCCTCGGCTTCTTGTTGTCACGCGGGCAAGGATTCCCCCGAACCCGTCGCCCAGAGCCCATGGAAGCCAAGAAAGAAAACTCCCCCGGTTATCCTACCCCTACTCTGTAGCCCCCAGCCGCTCCGGTGAGCTCCAGTTATCCAACCGGTACTCTAACCTGGGGCGGCTGCCTCGATCCACCCCTTCACCGCGGGACGGCCGGGTAGGTTCCACTTCGCTTCAGCGTGGGCGACCCCTCCACGGTTGCTGAACCCCTCTGCCGCGACAAACCGAGAACCCGTTGTGGGGTTTAATGTCGTGGTTGCACCTTTGAGTTGGAGGTTAGACAAAAAAATTAATTAATCATCATCATCATCATCATTATCAGCCTTTGTTCATCCACTGCTCGATATAGGTCTTCCCCAATGTCTTCTCCAATGTCTTCCACCAAATGCGATCCTGAGCTTCTTGCATCCACCCTCCTTGGAATAAACACACCCACCTTGAGAATAAAAAAAGAAAATGAATACTCTTTAAATACTGTTTTGCTAAAGAGCACGACTTATTTGGTTTTGTGTCGTTACCGCAGTAATAACACAAAAAGGTCTTTAGTTTATCTTAAAAATCGTCATCAAAATTGTGTGTAAAGATCAAACTAAAGTTAGACGATCAAATGTAAAAAAACTTTTCACTTTAATTTTTTTTAAACATAGATTAATAAAAATATGTCCACTCCTTATGAACCATTTTTTTCGTTGTCTTCCGAATGCTCGTTTCCTGGAGATATTTGAGAATTCAGCTTTGGAAAACTTTCTTCTTCATGACGGTTGTCATTGACACCGTCTGTAATTGTCTGTTTACAGTATTTTTTTACATTTACAACAAAATTACCAAAATTATTATCAAATATATCATTATTTTATCCGGTGATATATATCAGTAAACGCCTTGGCATAAGGGATCAAGCGTCATATTAGGATCTAAACCGTTGGGGACTATGAGAAGGAAAATCAATCGATGGACTTGGGTTTATGGATATCACAGCACGGCCATGAGGTTTTTGAATCCAGCGATCTTTTTGTGTTATCTTAGCGTTGGTCCCGCCTTGCAATGGTACTGCTTTTTAACTTTACTTTTCCGGAACTGTATTTTCAGTTAACAGCAACACCGGTTTAGCAATGACAACACGGCGGAAGCGCGGGTTTATACGAAGCGGTGACCTCGTTAGTTCGCATCACCCCGTTTCCACATTGTCGGCCGGCATGGGGGGCCAGCCTTCGGCGATACGTTATCGCGCGGGGAACTATCGACCCGGCGCCGCGCATGCGCCCACCGGCATGCGGAGGGAATGACGTTTCAGCCCGACCACAGTACCGCCGCGTACACCGCGCCTGTAAACATTACTGTAAATACTCTCCGCCGACTGAAACGGTACATTTCTATTAAGCCTCAACGACGGACAATGTTCACTTGCTCGAAATAAGACAACTACTTAACGGTAAGTCACATTCTCAACTTTATGTTATTGTTGTCACGTATTAAATTATTTGTCACTTTAAAATTGACGTTTTCTTTGAAAAGTTTAAATTTATATGATATAAAAGTTTTATATAACCTTTGGTCTCTTATATTGGCTTGTACAACCCTTTTACGTTAATTATAGCATTTATAATTATAAAATATTATATATACAATGTTGTAGTGTATTTAATATTTGTGAAATTTTTGGTAGCTAATCGATTGTTTTCAAAATGTCACGATAAATGTAAAAAGTGAAAACGAAGTTATTTTTAAAACCAAAGTTAGATTCAACACTAACTTTTTGAAACTAAGTCGATTTTTTACATATTACTATGTAATTTTTTTGTTATTTTAGTATTTTATAGATGCTACGAATTATGAATATAAACGAGATAAGTATGTCGCATGATTTTGTAGTTCATTATACTTAAGTTTTATTGTTGTGCAATCATTATTTCATAAGGTAATAATTTAGTAACTTAGTAAACAAAGACATATTGTATCTTATTTACTGAAATGAAAAAGGTTTTTTTATTGTTTAGTCATCGTTTTAACTGAATTTTAGTGAGGATTGGGACTAAATTTTAATGCATGCGAATACATAATTGCACTTTAAATCGGGTCCCGCAAAGAAACTTATGTTTTACTTATTGTTCATAATAAACTCTTTAAAATTTTAAATATATTTACGACATATCTATGTATATTTATATAAATAATGATTAAACAAAAGAAAAGTTAAAAAAGAATTTAATTCACGAGTTTTAATTGAATCATTAAATGCTATATCGTGCAATGGGTAACTTCGAATGATGCAAACGGTAATAATATGAGATTACTCGTAACATATTAATCCTATTGTATCGGCAATGCAGTATGACATTGCATTCTTTCCGGGATTACGAGTTCAGGAGTCAAGGACGTGTGACGTAACGGCACAAACAATTGTTACCTAACTTCTCTGCGTTGATTTTCCGCAAGATGAGATGGAAATTACGGTCGGAAACAATGGAAACTTCTAAATATTTAAAATAACCAATGAAAATATAAAAACTACAAAATAATATTATGATGCTTATGCTTAATGCTCGTACGTTTCTAACCTATCAGGTTTCTCAAATTTTCAATCTGCTGTCATAACATGGCATATATGTGTAAGTAGAATTTTTACCTACCTTGTGATCATCCTCAATGCTTTGGGAGAGTTCGGGATCTACTTGGAATGTACCGGTGCATCTCTACACTATGTCTAAACACAACCTGGGTAGGCAATATCCCTCCTTTTAATCGCCTTTTAGGACCGGCAAAGCTCACTTTAGTCCTATAATTTTTTTCAATTCTTTCTTCCAAGTCTTTGTCCTGACTACATCTCGAAGATATCATGCAATTTAAGTAACAAATTTGTAGTTGAAAATAATAAGTTAGGGTTTCGTATCAAAACTGTTGATGGATTAAGGTTTTTTCTTAAATATTTCTACAAAATTTTCTATAAAATCGATCATCACTCGGTCCAGTACTATTCTTAACAGTGTGAGACTACATCGCGCTATCGATAGACACTTAACGTTGCAGACATCTCTGAAGAAGTTTATCCAGTACGTCGACTGTGTTTGGAGAGTGGGTTCAAGGTCTATATTCATTTGAGAGCACTTATCATAAGTGATTCAATTTTTTTGTTCTCCGTTTTGTGCGGAATATGCAGAATCACAACCGATTACTTTAATATTGCGACATTTTTGTGTAGAACAAAAGCAAATACGAGAGAGAATTACTGCGGTAACGAAACTTAACGGTGTCCATATAAAGGCTACAAGCGTTTTAAGGTTAACGTTTCTGAGTTTATTTTGTGACTATGTTTTGAATATATATATATATATAGTATAATTTAAACTAAAAAAAAAAACAAGACAGTTAAAATGTCTGTTACCAGTTGTGGTCTTATAACCATCGTCAAGTAGTAATATGCGCCGATTTGAAGATTGCTGTAATTAGTGAAATTACGGTAGTAACGAGAGTTATTATTTTTTATTGCAAGTCATTTACTCAAGGCCTTGTTACTCGATGAAGCGGCGACACGTTCAATTGATGATAAGTCACACGCCAGCCCTAAACTAAGTTTCGCTAGTTAGGATGATATACACTGCACCACATTGTGCATTGTCTCTTTCCATAAGATGTTAAGTCCCATTATACCAGTAATTTTAATAGCTACAGCGACCTTGAAACTGGAACTTGAGTACTGTATGAATACTAGTGTTGGGCAGCAAAAATAGGAACCTGGTATCTACTTTGACGGTATCGAGCAACAGTGGTTCACCATTACCAAATATGGGGATATGCTTCTGTTCCATAACAGCCAATTTATGTCTCCACTGTTGGGGCACAGACCTACCCTCAATATAAGGGCGATGGGCCATAGTCACCACGCGGGCCCAATGTGGATTGATGACTTCACACACACCTTAGAATAAATTTTGATTCGTATGCAGATTTCCTCACGATGTTCTCCTTCACCGTTTGTATTTCGCTGTTATTACTAAAGTTCACAAATGTACATAACTTAAATATTAAAGTCATCGGTACATGCGGATACTCGAACCCGCGACCAGACCGAAGCCAGCGAGTTACATCACATATGCTTCTGTTACCATCAGTAAATATGGTATATTAGTTGTCATTACCATTAGGCTACTTTAGCCGAGGCTCTATTTAGGATGTTTACTCTACATAAAAAAGAAAGATATAGTGTTTTAAAGCTTCGTGATTGTGGTACACATGTGTACCCGTTATCCTGACTAATAAGGTTAAGATAGAGAACACGAAGACTCAGTCGTTTTGTTTGCGGATCCAGTTTAATGCATTTGTCTTTGCAAGCGGAAGAGTATCTAATGAAAATATCCCTATCGGAAGAATTGCGTATCTAGTAGTTTCACTGCAGGTGGACAGTTTATGTATGAGTTTTATTATATTGACTTAACACAGTGCAGCTCGTTTCTGATATGTAATCACCGGCACCACTGCTGAATCATCAGTATAGATAACAACCAATTAGTTAGAGGGGGCCAAGGCTCAATAGGCAATAAATTTGAAGGAGACTACGTTCCAATACAAATCTTTATCAGTTACTTTTGAGCCGCGAGAAATAACTGGAAACAATTTCATTTTTTTTCTTTGCATATTACTTAAACTATATTTATATTCATTTATAATATGTGAAATATTATTAAAGATACTATTAAACATAATATCTGTTTCTTTTTCTCATGCTTTTCAGGTTTTTTTATCTACAATGGGTTAAGGTTAAACATCAATTTTCATTACACATTACATTAAGGAACGTTAAGGTCTTTATTTATTGGAACATAATAATGAAGGGATATTATTTTTTACACTTAACCACAATTGAACCAGGAATTTCCGTCTATTACCGTAGTAATTAGCCGCTGCTCTTCAGGCAGGAGAGGCCTTAAGAGGTTGAGATTTGTAAGTAACAATAAAGCGCTAGTTCTGTTTGAACAGCACCACATGACTTTCATTGTTATTCTGATAATTTCATTACATAAGTACTCTGGTTCAATTCTGGAGCCACTTTATACAGTTTGGATAGTTGTACAACATTTTAGAATCTTTCTGGCAAGTTACCACTATCATAGTGTAAATCTGCTGTCTTAACATTATTTCTGTATTCCGACTGTCAATAACTGAAACCAGAGAATTCTGTGCGAGCACATTTCCATCTTCAACTTTATTATCATTTTATCACGTTAACTGAAGGTTAAATGTCAGGGTTAGTAAAAAGTATTATAACCTACCAATAGCAATATAGTTTCGTTTGTACATTACAGCTCAGCAGCTGAAATAGTCTCATCATCATCATTATTATTATTGAAGTCTATAGTCGTGCAAACATTAACCGTACTTTCATTATCTCCATTAACAGAAGCAGCATCAGTAAAATTATTAAATTTCTTCAATCCATCGTATTTAAAATCATTTCCCTAATGGAATATTTCAATAGTAATAAAAACTTAATACAATACAGTCTCTTTTGGTTCAGTAATTTGATTTCCATTTCCAGATTGGATCCGCGACATTCCGGGTTCCGCTTTATCCCAATTCCGTTTTATTGCCTCTGTTGCGTCGCTGAGCCTCTTTAAATAGCTTCCTTCTGGATTACGATCAGATTTTCTTCTAACTTTCACATCATTTGTTTTTGTCTTCTGTGAAATGTATTGCCTACAAATGTATTTCCTTTTTAAATGACTGCAAAGACAACGTTCTCAATGTGTCTTTTTTTTAGCAGCTTCTGAGGATAGTTGTTTCTTTGTCCAACCTGACAAAAGTAAGCATTATTGACAGTGTGCCTATCGAGCTTTAGTATGTAAATACTGTACTACATTTGAAAGACACTGTACTTGTTGAAATGGACGGAACAATGATGCGTAAAAACTTGTGTGTAAAGAATGCACTGAATCTATTTCGTGATCGTCTTTATCTAACATCATGAAGAAAACAAACTGCTAACGTCGTTGTAGTTGTAAAATTTAGTTTTTGCGTAAAACTAAACTAGTAATAAGTTAATAATAAAAATCCTGTTCTACGCGACTTTCGCGATGACCTCCTTAAGTATGAATAGGGTATACACGTCGTCTCTTAAGTACTATTTCTTGCAGGAAAAGCGTGAAGTTTTGGTTAAATATAGAATCAAAAATGACATACTGTTACTAATATAATATTTAAGATTTCTAGCACACTATGTTCTTATGATGACGAAGCGACTACCTCATCATCATTATCATCATTAGGTGTCCTCTTCAATCTGGAGTTTGGCGATCAGATTGATAAAACCAATTCGATCCTCAGGTATTTTTTTTTTTCAACACATGGTATTTAAACCCGGTCCACTACTTTATGTGGTCAAACCATTTCTTGGACTGTTTACCAGGTGCACTTTTTCCAGGAATTTTGCCTTCCAGGATCAACCTTATATAGGGATCGTTTTTGAAAGTGTCCGAAAAATGCAACTTTTCTTTGCATGACGGTTGTCATGAGCCTACGTTTGCAGTTAGCTCCCCCAAGGACTTGAGCATTAGAGACAAACTGCTTCCAGATGATATTAAACATTCGACGGAGACCCCACATTTCAAAAGCTTGTATTCGACGACAACATTCCTTTTTTAAAGTCCACGTCTCACAGCCATATAAGAAAACGGACCAAACATAACATTTTAAGGCGCGATCTTGTATCGGAAACGGTACTTGGGGCGCATAATACTTAGGATATTCTATTAAAAGCATTTTTAACTTGTCCAATTCTACATACGTCCTCATAAAAATACGTCCCTAGTTACGATGATATACACTACTGGTGTCAGGTCTCTGTTGCCGGCGATCGCCATGGTAGGTATCACCACAGCTCCTTTGCAGCCGCCAAACAAGGCGCTGTTGGTTCTGGGGTGACGGGATTTAACATCTAATGTCTCAAGAAGACGAGCACAATGTGATCATGTGTACACTATCCTAAATATCGCCACATTGTTATGATTACTAGGTGACTGTACCCTCTCTTCATCAACTAAAAACCCAACATAAAAAGCGATTTTGTCTTTGTCAATTTGAAACACTACGTGTTTACTTATCCAAGTAATGTTACTAATTTTTTTTACTTATTTATCGTTTCAATTATCGATCTAGTAATTTAAAGCGGTAAAAGCGGCAATAGTAAGAGCTGTAGCAGTACCTACCTAGATGGTCACTGGCCGTAAACCTACCACTATTTGATGAAGGCTATTATAAAGCTTATGTGCAGCAGTTAAGTGAAAGTTAAGTATCAAACAAAATTTACAATATTTTTAACGTAAAAACCATTTGATATTGGTTCCATTGGTAGTTTTACTATATTGACTTTTATGAAGACCTGTAGAGGCGTTGTTGACCATCAGTATTGACTAGAAACTGATATAAAGAAATCCATGTTTTACTATGTATTATTAGTAGTACTAGTATTTACTATGTATGTATTTACTTTATTATGTGATTATATAATATGAGATATTTTTAATGTTTGTTAACTCGCTTGTTTAGACTAGCTTAGTTGAACAGAGAATAATAACTTAAGAAAAGTATCATAAAAGCACAACGTTAAGTTTATAATTTGATATTTAATTGAGGAAATTCTATTTTAAACTTTAGTATTATTAAAATTAATCCAAATCCCTTTAAATTTGACGGCAGAAAACCGCGTGCAGCCCCTTGGCCGTATAACGAAGCGAGTACTCCAAGTTCCTTAGATGTTTCATGAAAGCTATTTCAGTCTAGATCGATCGCTGTATCAGACCCAGTTCATAACTGGGGCCTTTATTAAAATACCAAACGAATAGCACACTACAACGGGCAAGAATTAATATGATATTGCGTATTTTACTGCGTAGTAGACAACATAAGCGACATATCGTGAGCGCTTTATTATCTAATACATATTGTATATAACATAGCTTTAAAGCGACGTGAAGAAATGTGCTTTAATATGATGGTATATACCGACTACAATGTAGTGCTTATCAGGAAAGGTCGGGAACTACTCATCCGTCTGTCCGGCACTATTTTGAGTAACGGGTATGCGACTCCGGCTTCCTGAGCTACTACTGTCTCCTTTCTGCTCTTTCCGAGTCAGTGATATCCCCTCTTGTTGTGTTGTTAATCCTTGTTGTTAATCCTTTCCGCATTCCTTTACTTTACACATTTCCTTATCTAATCCTTCTCATTTCCCTTCCGCCAATCCAGTGGTAAGCAGTGCCCAAGTGCTGCGTGCCCAGAGGCGAGTCTGAGATTAGCGTGCTATTGCCTTGGAACCGGGTGATCCCAGAACAAGGAACCAAGCCCAAACGTGCGGGGCCCTGTTTGGGTCGACAATTTTTTTTTCCTATGCTACTCATGAGAGCGCAATAGAGGAATACATTATTTCGTGCCAGAATGGCGGCGACGAGGTTCGCAACCCGTCACTTCTCGTTTCCCGTGGGAGCGAAAAGTGCGCTGCGGATAGCCACTTTGCTACTTTGAATGTCAGAGAAGGTATGAAAGATAAAATTGATAAAGTATGTGAGATGATGAAGGAAAGAAGAATTGATGTTCAAAAAGGATGCGACACCACCACACATGGGCCTTACACAGCCTACTGATCAGGAGTCTCTGAAACCAGCAGAGGCTGTCAGGGAGTTGGTGTGCTGCTTCCTGTTAGAATGAACAAATGTGTGTTTGACTCTGGTTGTGTGAGTCCTCGACTCATCTGGGTGAAGTTGAAGGTTGGCTTTACCCGCATCTTCATTCTAGAGGTGTATGCTCCACAAGATGCGGGATGGAACCGGTCCTCCCGAGCCCAAACCGAAGAGGATGAGTTTTGGCATAGTTTGAAAGATGTTCTGAATGAATGTAAGCATAATGAAAGAATTGTAATGCTTGGAGTTTTTAATGGATGGGTTGGAGTGCAGCGTGACGGATATGGATATGAAATTGTGTTAGAGAAATTCGGGATGTGGTGGAAAGAATATGCATGATAGAGATGAATTTGAAAGAAGGTTATTTGATGACTTCCGGACGAACATTGAAGTTCTTCTGAAAGTCTATAAGAACAGCAAGAGCTAATAATGTAAGCTCACTTGGCAAAATCAGGAACCAGGTTGGAGGTTTTGTGGTGAAGAATGTATTCTAAACAGGTGGAAGGAATATTTTGAAAGATTATTCGAGAAAGAGAATATGCAAGTGCCAAACCCCGTTAGAGGCTTAACTGAGAGTGGGGATGAAAGTAATATTAGTATGAAAAAGATTACGGTTGAGATGCTGAGAGTTGGACAGGGCATGGTAGCTGGTCAGCTTTACTGCTTTTTCAACCTTTGCTGGAAGAACGGCAAAGTGCCAGACGACTGGTGCAAAGTCGTCATCGTTCCGTTATACAAAGGAAAAGGGTCACAGCAAGACTGTAAAAACCACCTTGACATTAGCTTACTGAGCGTCGTCGGCAAACTGTATGCAAAGATACTGATTAAAAGAGTGATGAAAGAAACTGAAAAGAAGATATTGGATGTACAAGCAGGATTTAAGAGAGGAATGGGATGCATGGACCAGGTCTTTTCCTTACGTAGCATAGCCGAAAAATGTTTCGCACATAGCCAAAAGATCTATTGCGTTTACGTGGATTTGTAAAAGTCCTATGACAGAGTGGTGAGGAATGAATTGTGGTCATATTGTAAGTTTATGGGGTAAACAGCACGACCAACAGCAAAACCAAAACCAAAATCGGTGCAGGTCGACCTAGGCGGACATATTCCGATCAAATCGAAGATGTCCTAAAGAAAGGCCGGGTCAGGAGTACTCGCAACCGACGAGCATGCATGAAGACGCTCATGAAAGTGGAGAAAGCGAGAGAGGTGTGCCAGGATCGTAGCAAGTGGAGAGAGGTGGTCTCTACCTACCCCATTGGGAACGCGGCGTGATGTATATGTATGTATATGTATATGCTTGTTAGGATATAAAACGCTGCAACTAAATGTGCTAGCCTTTAGGTATATGTTAGGTACACTTCAATAATTTCAAAGGTTGATTATGTTTGCATTTGGCGACAATAACAGACTTTACGGTAAAATACGGAAATTACGGACTACTTAGACTTTCTTCAGAAGAGACCTAACATCAGTAAAAATATATATTTCAAAACGCCTTAATTGTTATTTAATGAAACCAACTAAATATAGAATATTATAATCATGATGGAGAACGTAAACTTAATATTGAAGTGTTCTGTGTTAATATTTTTTTAATGATTATCTCAATGCACAGTGATTGATTAATAATTATTAAATGTTTCAGAACTTAACAAATACTGTTTAGTATCATAATCTAAAAAAATTGTTACTACTCCAGTTCATCCTGTTGAATTGTATTCAATATACTAAAAGCTCTATGCTAACGATATCCAACATCATCATCAGCATATCACCAATCAATGGACATATATTATTGTCTCCTTTAAAGATGTCCACATCTATTAGTCTAACTTCACCAGATCATCAATCTTCTAGAGAACCTTCTATCACTGTATCCATAACAAAGAATTTACTATACATTAATCAAGAATAAAAACCATTATAACCAAAGAGCAGTAATAATTAAGTATTGTTATAAGTTAAACCTTTTCGACCGTTTCCGGTTGTCGTTTGTACCGCACTATTCCCCGTAGAAATTTTTCCATTATCCTCCCCTCTACTCAACTAACCCCCACCCCAGTGTCGTATGACACGCAATTAGCAGGAAAATTGGAGTAATAAATTGTCGAGTGATTCCGTAAATTATTTTACTATAACGAGGTTATACCAAGTATAATAAAATAGAGATGTAATTACAATCTGCTAATAAAAAGAAACGATATAGTAATAATCTAATGTAGTAGTAGTAAAGTAGCTATTTTAATGTTCCCACTACTGGGACTCTGCTGTCGGAAACCGTCTAGATAGGTAATATCATAGCTTCTATTTCTGCTGATAAATATTATTGAGCAAACATTACTGTGTGACTGTTTGAAAGGCGTTATAGCCAATGACATTACTGGGGTAACGAGACTTGACATCATATGTCTTACGACAAGCACAGTTTTTGTTTTATATTACGAAGCAATGAAACGAGCGAAACGTTCACCTGATAACAAGTGATACGGCGGCCCGAAAAAACATAGCGATAATTGGAAACGTACACTGCACCAATGTGCTCGTAGCTTTGAGATATACGATTTCAACTCTCGTTATGTCAGTAATTTCACTAGCTACAACGTCCTTCAATCCAGAACATGGTAATATTTGCCGCGGTGGTAGCTAGATGGTCTCGGAACAGACTTACCATAAAGTAGTGCGTATATTACTAATTAGAGCCTCGGTATGATGAGTAGGCGTTTTATTTACCATCAGGTGAACATCTCACTCGTTTCTATGCGTGGTCTATTTAAAAATTGAATTATTATCTATAATGTCCTATTACCTATAATACCTAGAACTTATCCTTAATTGAAAGTGATGTTAAGTAGCAATGACGCTGAAGACAGTGTAATGTTCTAGTCTAGAATATTCTCATATTTGTCTGGTTGTTGTCGAAATTCAGTAATTGCCTCGGTAACTGTCTCGGTGGTAACAAGACAAGCCGATTTAAACCACCTGCGACTACATGATCGTATGGCTATTCAGAAAACTGCTCCTCCTTTTTACCTCCTCTAGTGTAGCGCTCTTCAAATTTTCAAATAATTAACAAAAAATAGTAAATTCGTATACAAACCTTAACATATATAAAGGCTCTACCCTCGTAATTTTACACAACGACAAACACACATTACCGAAACAAAATGGCGGAAAGTTTTTAATGTTAAACTTTTGAGTGGGACTGTACCCGAGAGTGCCATTGTGCTTTGTAAGAGCAGACAAAAACTAAACAAAAGGGGCACCCACCACTATCTGCGTTTTGTTATCTCCAAAAATATTCATTCGCTTGACATCATATGTCGGCATATAAAGTGTACTAAAATTGTGCAGCATTTTCAATGAGGAAAGTTGAATATAATTTATTGCACCATTTTACAAGTATTCGACACATGAAGATTCCTGAACTTCTACTGGTGCTAGGTTGTCGGAGACCGTGTAGACAGGTACCACTGCAGCGCCTATTTCTGTCGCCAAACAGTAGTTTGCAAATATCACTGTGAAGGGCGCTGGAGCTAGTGTAATTACTGGGGTAACGAGACTTTAAATCTTATGTCTCAGGTGAGCAGCGCAATGTGGTGCACTATATCTAACTAGTATATATATCCATCGTAACTAGCGCCACATTGCTATGGGCAGACGTAACACTTATTATCAGGTGAACGTCTCGTTCGTCTCGTCGCTTCTTTAAATAAAAAAAAGTGAGTGAAAGAAGAAAAAAACATCGCAGGCATCGTCTTAACAAAACCAAAGGAAGCTTTACATCGATACAACACACGGGCAATATTTGTGCACTCGAAAACGAACACTGCAACTTTTTTAAATAAAAAAAATCCAAAGGCAATAATACGCCTAACTACCCTTAAGTAGTGATCATGTAATCTTTACTGTATTCGAGTTACACATCAGTAGTTAGTTATTGAATAAAGGCATCAGCTTTTTCAATGAGAAAATACCATATGCTTAGTCTTACTGAGACAGAAATAGATAAAACAAGTGCAGCCGAAAGCATGAATACTAAAATTTCTAAGCAGATAAATCCATAAATAAGACAGCTTCACATCTCATCCGTGCAACTTTGTAATCTTACTGTGTTTAAGTTAAGTTACTGAGTAGCATCGCAGTATCGCCTAAATCATCGATCTCCGTAAATACTGTAACGATTATTACTAATCCATCTCCTTTGATTTTTAATTGAAATATTAATCTGACTAACAATGTATACACAATTATAACAAATTAATCTAACGTATTATTAAACTATTTTTTTTTTTTAACAGTCCATTTTAACTAGAACAAAGAAGGAGTAACGACACAAAGGGGTTCATGTTTGATGTATGAAATAATAAACCCTCGTTGAATGCTCACGTTAAAGTAACGTTGCGTGTTTAGAAAATAATGAAATTTATGAAGTTTGTATATACAAATGGTCGTTACAGATTAAATCTCTTTTGTATATGTTAATTTTTTTTATAAAGTACTATTATGTACGTATTTGGCAATAAAACATACCAGCAGTACTTTATAGCATACTAGTTCCGTATGATATAAAGTACTAAGATTCCGTACTATTAGACGAACTTCGAATATATGGTACAAAAATAAAACGTATTTTAATTATTTTTTTTTTATTTTCTTAATACACAGTTATCGTGTCACTTAAGCTAATAAATATTATATATAGATGTTCCCGCTCGATTCGTTGGTCCTAATATAAAATTAGTACTTTCCATACCAAGCATGTAAATAACAGTACATTAATATGTTTATAAAAATTAATTATAAATAAAATGATAAAGGATTTATGAAATTCAAAAAATTGCCATGTCGATACGTTCACTAGTTTTCACGTGATTGACGAGCAAAGAAAATCCATTTTAATTTTATATAAATATCACAATTTTAACTATTCTTACTAAACTCTAACTACTCTTATAAAATATTAGGTCATTATTTTAATGCTATTAAAATAAGTCCTTTATGAAATTAAGTACCTGATAAAAACTGAAGCATTGAAACTTAGTATTATTAAAATAACTTATTTGAATTGAAAATAAATTAAGAAACTCTCAAAGAAATCGAATTCATTGAAACATTTTACATTTAAGTATTTTCTCTTTGAACGCTCCATTTATAATGACGTCGAAATGTATTTCCTTTGATTTAATTTTCATTAAGATTTTTCACAAATAAACTGTTTTGTGTATTAATACAAACGCTAATTTCTCTCAGTACATTTTACGAGTATATCTGTGTTTGTTTTTCCGGAAATATTACATTAAAAATAAGGTATAAACTAAAACAAAACCCAAAGAAAATACTGTGTATTAAAAGGGAAAGAAATGATGCATAGATCAATGCAATTTCTTAACAATTCCTATAACTAATTATTATTGTTATTTCTTTTCTAATTTCTTATGTATGTAAAAATAAGGATTAATTAGAGTCAATTAAATTACTAATTGTTAATAAAAGAATCAACTAAAAAGACGATTCCTTAATTTTAGTACCTATGTATACAATTTATTTTACTTCTAAATAAATTTAAAACTCTATAATATTGTTATTATAAAAGCTCATGATTATTACTTATAATAAACTCCCTTTTTCTAAACAATTCTTTTCTTCCTTACAATTCTCTTCGTCCTCTTCTTCATCTACATTATGGACGTTCAGTTTTTCTCATTTGTTGGAACAGCTTGTTTGTAGAAAAAGGTTCCCTCTATAGTTCACACGTGTTTTTACTTTTTCCCTTATTGGGGCTTGCAACAATCCTTCCATATCAATTTATAAAGGACTTTATATAAATAAACTGAGCAACAAACAAAACATCCCTTGTCATTTCCGGTGCGCATTGCGAAATGGAATTTTCCAACGGTAACGGATTTGCATAACACATTTCAACAAAATACAACTGATGATGAATTGAAAAAAAAATACACGAAATTTCGTTTCTAGTTTCCCTTATAATTATGGTTTTTTTTATTGAAATCTTAACATTTTTAATATTTGTAATTAATGAATTAAAGTCGAAGGGTAGAAAAATATATATATACAATCTAGAACATGCTTTGCAATGGTTTAACATATTGTTGTTCCCACAAAATTCTATTCCTTAAACTAGCTTCTGAACTATCTTCTATAAAACTAGCTGGAAAGTAAAATGTATCTTCTTTATATGTTCTCTTTGATAACTGTACACTTTTTATTTTCGGGCTACGCATGACTATCTCTCTTTTGGCAGATCTTTCAGACGACTCTGTACTTTGTTTTCAATTCTATTCGATCCATTAACCCCTGAATATTTAAAACGCAAATTCAAATTTCAAGGTAATCCCCAAAAACGATGCCTTCGGTCTACTGCTGGCTTTACTCTTCACATTCCTCTTTGCCAATTTAATTTTCTTTACAATTCCTTTACTCCTTCATCAATAAGACTTTGGAATGAGCTTTCACCTAATATACGGCAGCACGCAGTAAAGTCTCCTTTAAGAGAATGTCGTAGGAACACGTGTCTATGAAACATCTTTTTTTTCTTTAATTTTCTGGTCACATGTTAGCTATCATTAATATGTATTTACAATACTTATTAATATGAATTTAATTATAATTTACTAATATTTTTGTAATATTTATGTACCGTTTTATTCTTAAACGATACTACTGATCAAGACTTTTGCTGTCTACTCAATCCTAGGGTAGACTGGGGGAGAATACCATAAGGCATGAAGTCCGACTTTTTTTAATATTTTTTGTGTGCAAATAAATATATATATAATGAACATGAATTTCGAACATGGGAACATATGATCATACGACGCAGAACGATTTGTAGATTATATATTCCGAAATTCATAGATGCTTCATCATTTTATTTCTAATTAATTTTTATATGCATTTTTGTTTCGTATTATTTATGAGGTTGCTATAGTAACCGTTGGTAAAGAAAGTCATGGATGGATGATGGTTGGTTGCCGTTGCTCTCAAGGAATACTTCAAACAAATTTCAAGTATAATTATATATTACGGCCAGCAAAGCGGTCGGGGAACAGGTAGTTTGTTATAACTTTAACTTCATACTATATTTGCGAAGGTTAAAATGAAGACGTTGAAATGCATAACAGCCATCCGCGGTTAAATCTACTTAGGTTTTAAGACTAAGCTCTCTCACAGGGTTTCACTTACAATATACTTCTTAACTTGTTACTTTATTTGTAATATCAAAGGCGAATAGTCATGTATCTGTTATTAATAATAGGTATTTAAAAAGAGAATAAATATCCTAACTAGTGTTACAATATTTGAGGCGTGACTTAAACTCGTAATTTATCTATCTATATATTAATTTACACCTTCTCTCCTCCTCTATAGCACTATCCTCCTCTTCAACCCTTCCGCGTCTAATATTATCTCAAATATCTCCTCCCGCTTTTATATAAGTTTATCTACATATATATGTATATATTTAGTTTTGTGTGTTTTTTGGACTTTGTGTTTTGGCTTTAGTGTTATTGTGTTTGTTTAAAGTTTTTGTTAAATTTTTATTTTATTTTATTTTCTTTATTTTTTATTTTATATCGTGGATACCAAATCCGCGAGCCTCGAGCCCGATGAAGCTGTCACAGTTGTCCATAAAACTAGCCGAACAAACTTCATCATAAAAAAAAAAACAATATTATGAGAATATAAATATATACGTAATTTGTTAAAAATTAAATAATCAGCGATTATTTCTTTTTTTGCTTTTTAAAATCTTTTAATTCACCAATTTTGATCTGATGGTACAATTACAATCAGTTAAATGACCTGCGCATATAGTATCTTTATCTAGTATCAGTTTGGATGTATCGTTTAAAAGTTTAAAGTATGCAATAATTAAATTAAACCCATTTCACTAAGTTAACCTAAAATCAGTACAGTTAAATTCGAATTTGTATTAGTTAATGGATTTCGGGTATAAAGTAATGTGACGCTGGAATTTATAACGAAGTTTAACTGTGAAGTATTTCATCCCCTCGGACCCACAGTTAAAATTAGTATTATGGGATTAAATAAAGCTTTCTCATTGTTTTCATTATAATCATGATTAAGGCAACCGTCTGTAAACCAGTGTTTGACTGGAATTTAAATAAAGTTTTAATTGTAATTTAGTTAACTAATATAGTTTACCATTGTTTTATTTCAACCATCAGGTATATAAGAGCTATAGTAGATGGTCAGAACGCTTTACGACCCCCACTATTATTGTCACTTAGATCAATAGCTTAGCTGTTATTAAGTCAAAGGAAATATATTACATTGATGGCTCCTTAACATTCATAATCGTATCTCCTAAATCAAATCGGTTCAGCCGTTTCTGAACTATTTTCCATTAATGCGTGACGAGAAGAAAAACAAAAATAGTTATTAATGGTTAATGATATGTGTTATAATGCGAGATCAATCGATATGGAGATCTTTAGGGGAGGCCTATGTCCAGCAGTGGGCGCCTATCGGCTGATGATGATGACGATGGTCTTATAACTAATTAAGATGGTATACACAGCATCACGTTGCGGTCAAACATAAGATGTTAAGTCTTGTTACCCTAGTAATTTCACTAGCTGTTTGGCGGGAAGAACGAGACATGCCTAGACAGTCTCCTGCATGAGATTTACCACCAGTATCTATTATAGTAAGAGGTACACTCAAAAAAATTTAAATATATAATTAAAAAAAATTACACATCAGATCAGTGAAAGCCGATGGGATACCAAGGTTCTTGAATGGCAACCGCGTACCGTTGACGTAGTGTTGGCAGGCCCCCCATCAGGTGGTCAGATGATGTGGTGAAGTATGTGGGAAGTAGTTGGATGCGGATAGCGCAGGATGGATCAATGTGGAGGTATTTGGGGGAAGCCTATGTCTATCAGTGGACGTCTGTCGGCTGATGGTGATGTGATGTGATGAAAGTATCAATATATCCCTCTTGTTGTTGTTGTCGTGTCTGTATCTGAACCAATTCAGTGAACACACAAAGTTAATTGCTATCCGCTAGCTTACAGTGTTAGACGGGTGTTTTAATATACGCCCTGTTAAGCCCCCGGGAGGTCCGACACGGGGTTGTTTCGGATTTACCCCGGGAAATCCCTTTTTCGGATCAATGTAGCATCGCCATGAAACTTTGTATATTTTTGCATACAAATAGCTTATATGCAATAGCTATTTTCATCACTTTTAATGGTGGTAGATCTCTAGGCATTACTGTGTTCCGGTTTGAAGGTCGTTGTATCTTATATCTCACGATGAATACTGCATGTTTATTATGAGCAGACGTATCACTTATCAGGTTAATGTCTCCTTTATCTCATAGCTTACAAAACCATCATTACTATCATATTATTTGATGGACGCCTACTGTTCGACTTGACGTGTATTCCACAAACCCTTAAACCGGTACCCGTGTGTTTTTTCTACTATTATATTTAATCTAGATGGTAATCACTTTGCGGTGAAGGTCTCAAGGTGAGAAGCATAATAAGATGTAGTGTAAATCATCCTCACTAGCACCATAGTATTTTCGTCGTCATCATCAGCTGATAGACGTACACAGCTGGACATGACCTCTCCCAAAGATCTCCAGATCAATCGATCCGTGCTCGCATCCAGCAGCTTCTCGCGACCTTCACGCAGTCAGCACAGCCTCCGTTACCGCCGGGCAGAAGATCAGTCATTTGTAGGAGTTCATATTGAGGGATTTCGGCCATTTCCCACCACGCTGGCCTCGTTTGTTGATTATCAGGGTACACCACAAGCAGATCAGGTTGGATAGAGTCCCGTGAGTCGTTATACGGGAGCTCTTACAACCCAATATTTTATATGAGTGTATTACATCAGGTGAGATTACCAACAAGAGCAAAGTATTAACATATAGTCAACTTTTCAGTAATATTTTCATTAAAATATATAAAATACCTAAAGCGGAAACTTCCTGAAAGTATTAAGAGAAATTTTTAAAAACATTTTTGTGTAAATATTTTACCGTGTGCTTGTAACGTGACCCGAATTTAATTTAACTTGAATATTATTAAGAGAGGGTGCGGAATCCGGTTCCGGGTCTCCAATTACACACGAAAAATTTTCCAATCTCAATTACGTTTTATAAATATACATAATTTTTTTAAATGTAGTGTATATACTCTAATTTCGTTTCTGTCTACCGTTGGCATTAATTTCACGTCATGTTAACAGTGTGGCGATGAAACATGTTCGCCTAGAATACTCAGACTCACATGTATGAGTACTAAAACTAATGCTAGTATGGCGGTGGTATAATAAGATGGTGGTATATTACCAAGAGATGAAAAAGCTTCTTCATCATATAAAAACAATCACCTGTGAGCCCAGAACTTCTCCAGAATAGAAATAAGAAGACATCTCAGAGCAACGCTAAATTCAGAAAGTCCATCTCATTATTTTACTCCTCACAATTATTACGAGGATATTCTCCTCATCAGCACGCTTATTTGAATAAATATTGTATGTTGTATATTTATTAGCACATAGTTGAATATATACACGACAGAATGATGGTAATATTTTCACACGAACTATTTCAATTTCTACGTTGAATCGCTGATCATACTATCTAGCCAAGCGAAATTCACGCCTGCGCACAATTTATTCAGACATTATTTACACGCTCCAACTTATATCACAGCAGCTTTATTTAATTCATATATTATCTGTATAAGTTATAGAACTTATAAATATATTAACTTTATTTACATATTATATATTTTATATCATATCTTATCAAAAATACATCTAACTTATACATAGTATAAATGGCAGCATTAAGTATACCAAGAACACATAATCAATGTTGGTAATATTTTTCAAATATACTTTAATATTAAGGTACTAAAAGAAAACTTGTGTCTTCTCACCACCAGCTCTTTCCGAAGAAGACAAACTCTATCTCTTCTCCGTTGCCGTTGAAACTTGTTTTGGTATTTTAAATTTTTTTGTGTATGAATTATAAGGTACCTTTGTACTTGAAGCTACCACCGGAAGGGTTGATAATTGTAACTTTTTCTTATAGCCTAAGGTAAAGTTTTTCGATCAAAGATTTCTTTACCCGCCTAATCACCGACTATGAAAGTGATGAAAATGTTGATCAGTTATAGGGATCATTCAGAACTACGGGAACATTTCTATGGAGCACGGCATTCTTTAGACAGAGAGCTCTCTTCGGAGACATCTATACGCTGGCGATACCTCTGATCTTTGTCACCTTAGTCGTATAAAAAAAGGCTAAAGTACTTCCGTCGTTAGCGACTAACTCACCATACATCTCGCCTTGGTTCGTTGCCGAAGCTACATGGAGACTTTTGGAACCCGCCTAATTAGTTCCCACCATTGCAACTACCATCAAAAGGCTATGAAATCAAGTGTTAGCCAATTTTAAAATAAGAAAAAAAAAAAGGTTTTTCATAATTCTTTTTATGATGGATTTACCTACACACTTTATTTCTAATGTTTTTTCCTTTACCTGAATTTACTAAAAGAAAAACTCTTTGTAAGTTTTAGCTCGCTTTTGTTCCCTGCGCTCAGATTTGTTTTTAAATAATTAATATGTATAATATACTTCCGTTTACTAGGATATTAAGTATAAATACATAATTGCATCAAATGTATGTTGTTTGTTGCAGATACAAAATGATCGACCCCAGTTCATCGGAAGAGGACAGCGAGGATGAACACAAGAAGCAACCAGCAAAACTACCCGGTATGTTTCTTATTTATATGAATTTCTAATTAATTTCACCCTGACTCTTTAAGATAGTAATATCTCAATCTTTGAGTAAATGACAATGAGAAGATGGGAACTATTACAGGTACAGTTAGTAGTACAGCTTATTTAGAACATGAAAGATGTACGATACACAGGGAAAGCATTTAGCAAGTTGTCCAATCGTAAATTTTGCTTTATTCGCTGCCATTAAAGACGCTCTGATGGCTGCAACCCAATAAACTTTCACAAAAGCCACGCGTACCAGTGTACCCTGGTATATTGCCCATTATCCCACACCTTTCTGCTTCTCCAACTTTACGAAGGAGTTACATTTGTAACTTAATTGTTACGCATTTATTTCGGTGACTTCTTGACCAAGAAGTAATGTTAAGTCATTTGCAAAAAAGAGAAAGCCGGTACATTAATACTTTTTTTTATTATTTACATTGTCTTTATAAATAATTATCGCTAAGTTATCAATAAAGGGATTTACCTTAAAAAAGAAAAAGAAAGCCTTGACAATAATTGAACCACGTAGTATTTGTTGTAAGAACAATTGCTTCGTAGGTATGTGATAAAATTCAACTCGCACTTGACTAGCGTGGTTGATAACCGATCTTGACGTTCCTTGTGAGAAGCCCAAAATCCCAGCTGTGGGAATATAAGAAGGTTGATTATTTTATTGACAGACTCCTTAGAAAATAATAAATCTGATGAATTATTCAACCACAAGATGGCGTTAGGAGAGGAGGCATCGCTCGGTCATCTCATACAATGAAACCTTTTTAATTTTATATAACCTTCGGAAGTTCTTTTCATACATGATAGAGCATTGAAATTTATCGAAGCTTGTAGAGGTCCAAATTTACGGGTCCAAATATTCCTTTATATCCGTAAAATGTTTATGAGTTAGTTACTTTATTTATATTAAAGTGACAGATCTGTTTTTTCAAGTCCATTTTACTTATCCAAATAGGATTTAAATGTTATTAAAAAATTACCAATTCAAAGATAACTTGATGGTTGATCTCTACCGGAGACGGTCTAGGTAGGTACCACCGCAGCGCCTATTTCTGCCGCCAAACAGTAGTGTGCAAACATTGCTGTGTTCCGGTTTGAAGGGTATTATAGTTAGTGAAATTATTAGGGCAACGACACAAAACCCTAAGGCGACGAGCATAATATAGCGCAGTATATATCATCATTGCTTCCTTTGTTATAAGCAGGCATATCATTTACCATCAGATAAACAAATTAATGAATATGTCCAGCAGTGGACGTCTAGCAGCTGATAACGATGATGAAACAAATGAATACTGTGAAAAGTATTCTGAAAGGCTGATTTTAGTCACTTTTCAATGAAATTTTTGGAACGGCTATACATAGACTCATAACTTTTTTTTTTATTCGATGAAGTGGGCAAGACGAGCGGAACGTTAACCTGATGGTTAGTTATACGCTTGCTCAACGTGGCGCTAGTTATGATGGTATACACAGCACCGCATTACGCTCGTCGCCCTGGGACATAACATGTTAAGACTCTTTACCTCAGTAATTTCACTAGCTGCAGCGCCCTTAAAACCGGAACACAGTAATGTTTGGACAGTGCTGTTTGGCGGCAGAAACATGCTGTGATGGTATTCACATAAACGGTTTCTAGAAAAAAGGGCCACCACCGGCAAAATATAACCAGAAATTTATACATAGTTACATATTAATAACTCGCCATATTAATAAAGTACATATATATCCAACTTATATTCATCTCTGATACTAAACTCCTCGAAAGATAACACCGGAAGTACTTGAAGGCTTCAAGAGCGTGGTCCGGTCGGAAGTTGAGTATAAGTTTTGGAGTGTGCGACAAGTTTTCACTTACCTGTCAAGTGCTTAGGAGAATATTACAGGAGATAAATCTGTCGTACATCTTACTATTAACTAACAATAATTTTCACCACGAGCCGTGTTCGTCCTGTGACGTTTATCTGATGGTAAAGCGTGTGCCTATAACAAACATGATTCTGTATGAGATATTTCTAAATCACTGGTTTTATTGATTGATAATTTATATGTTATAGCTGATGACGTGTTCCCAGAAGATATATACTCTATATATAAAAAGCATCTTATGAACCATCTGCTGAAAATACAAGTTTTCTGGTGACAGGTCTCTGTTGCCGGAGACCGTCTAGGTATGTATCAGCTCAGCTCTTATTTCTGCTGCCTAATAGAATGAATCCCGGTTTGAAAGGTGCAGTGTATATCATTCTAATTAGCGTTTCTTTTTTCTTAACGTTTCACTTAACTTCGGGTGGACCACGAAAAGATCACATTGTGCTTGTTGTTATTGCACATACGATATTGAATCCCTATATCTCGATAATTTAAACCAGCTACAGCGGCTTTCAAACCGGAACGGAGTGATGTTTGGCGGCAAAAATCAGCAGCTGCGGTGGTTACAACTTAGACGGTCTCCACCAATAGTATAACTTAGATTTAATTCTAAACAATCGATTCAAACTTGAGTTTCCGTTTATGATAGGGGATGCAGAGATGGTAAGAGCTAGGAGGGATAGGAGAGGATTTTTAATATTTTTGTTTATATCGGTAAAAAAAATTAATAAAACAACCATGATGGGATTTTTCATGATGGGCATGATGTTTGAATATAGCCCACGCCTGCGCAAGCGCACATATATATAATTTTAATTTATGTGTAAACTAGACTCTACGCTTTAGATGTCATTGTATAAAAAATATACAAAAATGATTCTTTATCCTTAGTCTCGTTAATTGTGGCAGTTAAGTTTAAGTTATTTAAGTACAATAAAAGTACTTAGTGTATTCTGTCGTTGAACAATTTATTCATTACATAAGGCTCCAATAATCGTTCTGAAGCCGTTGAAGGTCGTCGGGGGTCTACGTTTCCACGCCCATAAACCTTCAACGAATGCTGTCTCGAATTTTGGTATGATGCCAAATCGTTATAGACAGCTAAGTTATTCGACCTTAAAGTTAACCTACAAATATAAAGGAGTTTTCATTTCTAGTTTTATAAGCAACATATAACCTTTTACTTTAACTTCTAATTTGATTGGTTCTCTTGTTGGATAGGGGATAATAGGTTACAATGGTAAGAGGATATGGGCAGTTGTGGTGAGTCTGTATGACCGTATTGCGGTTTTAAAGAGAAGCAGGTTGGCCGAATATAAACTTCAGCCATAGTGACAGTACGCATCAGGATGATAGGTATTGTTTTTATGTTCTCTGAGACTGACCACTAAAGCATGGAACAAGAGAGACCAAGGTTGTGTTCCGAACGGCTACCCGCGTCTTTCCAGATGCTAAGAAATCTCCACAGTAACCTGAGTTCCTTCATGAAGACGTGTAAGGTACCTTTCTATAAATTTCGCTTTTGGATGAACGAGAGTAACAGATAATTTTTCAATTTCTATTCTTGTGATCGTTTCTATTATCTTCATTAGTCGACTGTTTAATTTTTTAATACATTTTTATTGGTATTTAATAAGGCAACCTAAAAAGAAAACTTGTATCTTCACAAGCGACGGTGACTAGCGGACCCTTGACATTGTAACAAGATCCTCGTACATCCAACACAGGCTCCTTCACCATAACAAAGGTGTCAACAAGGACTACTGGAAAAAAGCACGTCTTGTAACAAAAGGTTTAGGAAAAATAATGATTGTTTTTATTCTGCTCCTTGTATTGTATTTATTTTTGTTATGACGATAAACTAAAGAAAAAACAATGAGATAAGACTATAAATTGATTATTTTAAATATCAACCTCTTCTCTAATCAGAAGAAAGACTCTGGAAAAGATCAAAGCTTCTAAACTAACGTTTCTTTAACTAGAACATAATAAGATCTAGGCGTTTGTCTATTTCTGCGGCGTACAGATTCCACTTTGTTGGTTTCCTCTGGATCGTTTCCAAGACTTCACAGTTTGATCAGATCGGTAGATCGCCAACTAGCTGGCGTACACTTTTCTTATATTATCGATAAGTCATTTTATATTTATATAAGATGTTAAAAAAAGGAAACAGTTTTTTTAACACACTAACCTAAACAAAATAACGTAGTAACAATCTACATCATAAATAAAACAGATATTCTCAAGTGAAATATAAAAAACGTTGTTTACCGTACATTCTTCTTTGAGATAACAAGAAAAACACATTTTTCATAAGGAAGTTATTCATACGAAAAAAAACGCAAACAAAATTTTCATAACCTCAAAAATATCTGATTGTCAAAGTTGTAGGCGCGGCAAAATTTAAGGTTATAACACAGGTAACAACTTTTTATAAGGTTATTTTTGCGCCACCCTATATATATAATTAAAGAATTACAATTTACTTATAATTGATACCAAATATTTTTAATAAAATAAAAATTATTTATGTTATTCTAATATACTTTCTCTATATTTTTTCCTGTATGTTTCTCATCTTACTCGTGATGAATAATCTTAAATAGCGTACACACAACACAGTTTAGAGATTGCTATAGATATACTTAAAAAATTATATAACTATAATATTCTCGAATATTTAGATCTTGCATATTGCCACAGTATACTTATTTTATTTATATTATTGATAATGCCAAAGTTAACGGATAGTAAACAATTAGAACAATTGCCAGAGGATCTGATGATGTTAAATCGCAACTTACAATTTTTGAACTTTAAAACTATTTTAATTTCTTTGATCTCTCATCACGAGATCTCTGAAACTATTAGATGTAAAGTCTTAAAATTCATCAAAGGTCAGCTAAATATGGATTTTACAAAATCCTTCCCCAAACGAAGTTGCGGGGTTGTTACAACCAGCAAAGGGAACAGCTAGTAATAAATATGCTCTGTGATAGGTCTTATTTTTCATTCTGTCTTTATGCTTTTGGAAGTAGAATTAAAACTACTGTATGTATTTATTTATATATTTGTATTAAAAGAAACTTATTACTTTGATGTTACAAACAGTCTCCAAATTTATTTGTACAGGGTGGCGCAAAAGTAATCCTCCTATCAGAAAATGCTATAAACTTTGCCCTGAGGTAAAAAAATTAAAAGACCAAATAAAAATAATCCACAAGAAGAATCAAAGTTTTTCTTTTTTTTTTTTAATTATAGCCAAAAAACATCGGAAGGTTATTTTTGCGCCACCTTGTATCCAAGGTATACTGTAATTTAAAAAAAAATGAAAAACTTTGATTCTTCTTGTGGATTATTTTTATTTGGTCTTTTAATTTTTTTACATCAAGGCAAAATTTATAGCATTTTCTGATAGGAGGATTACTTTTGCGCCACCCTGTATAAATATATTCAATGTGATTTCCCAAAAGATTACTTCATTGTATGTTAAACGAGAACATGATATTCCGATCCTAAATATAGAAAAGGAAAATTAATAGAAAACGTTTTGTTATAAAGGTCAAGCGTAGGCAGTGCTGAACAATTATACGGTGCCGTAGCCCAATGGCAAACGGCCGCGAGTGGGCGTGGGTGAAGACGATTAATTATACACTACGGAACCCGGTCACGTTGCTGAATAGTTACATTTCACAAAGAGATCATAGGAAACCTATTGTAATGTGGATTGTATATATTTATTCCACGAAACGATGAGACGAGAGAGACGCCCATCCATGTAGCTGGTTACGATGAAACACTGTACCAAATTGTTGCCGATCAGCTCATTAACTCATTGTATTATGTTAAACCGCGTTATCCGAAATTAATGAATGTATTAATTAATACAGCTTCCTTCAAACCTTAACACGGTAATGTTGTTGCGTTTTAACTGACGGTAGATCTGGAAACCGTTTCGGTATTTACCAGTGCAGATGTGATTTCTCTCTCTATGATGTAGTCAGTTAAAGTATTGGGATAACAAAAATTTCGTTTTAAGGCTCTAAGGATAAAGTGGTGCAGTGTATATCATCCTGACTAGCGCCACATTGTTACGGGCAAGCGTATCACTTACCATCAGGTGAATGTCTCGCTCGTTCCGTCGATTCATTAAAAAAAAAGCTGTGCAAGTAAAGATTTTTAAACAGCAACACATTGTGTTTAGAGCCTTGAGATGAAAGCCTTGTTACTCCAATACTTTTATCATCTACAGTGCCCTTCGAACCGAAACACAGTACTATTTGGCGGCAGAAATAGGAACATCCCCTTAAATGCAAGTTTATTGGGTGATGTCCAACGTGCACCCAATAAACTTTTTACCTTGTAACAGAGGTTTCCATTTCAATTCTGGAGCCATGTTCTCTGGATTTTAGTCGGTGGTAAGATGAGCAGTTTGTCTGACCGGCTACCACCTTCATGTTAAATTTGCTGTCGTAACAGCATCGCTGTATTAAGGCTATTAATTTACTACAGCCCCAGCGTTCTGGGCTTGCATCAGCAGCCGCACAGTTACTTAACACAATGTGAAGCTGTCGTCAATTGTTAGCTTATTGTAGTTAAATATTATTTATAATATAAGATACTTAATTATTAGTTATAATATTACAGCTAATAAAGTATATATAGGTTATTTATAATCTGTGCTTTTGATAACCTAAAATTCTACTATATATAAAAATTAGGATCAGTTAATTTCAGTCTTCAGCTCTTATCAAGCTTTTGATATATATCAATAGATTCATTAATTAATGAGTCAATGAGATCTTCGAAACTCAGACGTAAACACTGAAAATCCGGTGGAAATATTGCTTCTGCCATTTAGAGGTCAGCTGTATTTTATAAAATCTCTTTCCCAAAGGGAGTTGCAGGGGTGTTACTATATATATGTTTTTATTTTGCAGTAGTGCCCCCAGGATCGCTGGTGGGAGGAAGACCATCTGTCCGGGGCAAGCCAGAGCTGCCTCGTGGCTCCACCGCTGGCCTTCCAGGTAACATTTTTATCAAAATAAATTGTTTAGCAGATTATTTAAAAGATCCTAGTTTTTGGAAATTTAAATTTCTTATATAGTATAGAAAGTTCAGTTGATGGTGATACACTTGCCTATACAGGGTGCTACACACTACACCAAAATATACTAGTTTTCTGTAAACATTATATCTAAACATATCCAATAATTATATAAGTTTTGAAGTATCATTGCCCCGGGAATTTAACTGGGTATAATGCCGTTCAAACTGGTACGCAGTAATGATTGCACACTGCTATTTAGCAACAGCAATACGAGCGACAATGGTACCTACCTACCTATATGGTAGTAAATTAAGAGTACGATCAGAAAAAAAAGACAAATTTTCCTGATTTTTCTCCTCTGAATTTCTCTGAGTTTGAGTACTTCTCAAAGGAGGACACATAATGAAATGATCTTTGCGTTAATTAATGATTAATAAGAGTGAATACGATATTTTCCACATAAATATTTAATTTAAGCCATCATAATACTCATAGAAATGTAGAAACCTTGTTGACCCACTGGACTCGTTGCGAAGTTTAACGGAGACAGATTTGCAATTTTAACTCATGAAAGTAGAGATTATATTTACTTTATATTTATTTAAAATCGCTATACATAAAGGAACAGAGGTCTGGCTTTATGCTTAATTATCATCATCACCACGCGATCTTCGGAGATATATTAAAAGCAAGTAGATGGAAACATAAACAAATTTAGGTATTAATAAGTGTCAAGAGATTTAATATCTTAAATTTCAACTAGATACTTTTCAACTAGATTGTGGCAGTGATCAGACATTATAACTAATACCACATTGTTGTGAGCAAGTACAAGCACTTACCATCGTTGTAATAAATTATCCATCTGATCATTATTGTATAGATAGAACTAATTTTGAGAACCTACTGTTATTACATCCATGTTTCTTTAAAAGCACCAAATGGTCGCTGATTCTTTACGCCGTCGATATTATATTTTGTAATGAACCACAGAGTATTAGCGGAAAGATTAGATGCTTTGCCTTTTTGTATAATATACCTACATAAATGATTATATTATATAACTTTATCTTTTAATTTTAAGAGGCAATTAAGTCTAATGACGTTTGTCATTCTTCTCTGGATCTGAAAATTGAGAATATGTTCACTTCTCGGGTCTATCTAAAGTACCTGAGGATAAATAGATTTTGTGAAAAATAAGGGAATTCTATTGAAAAAAATATATATAAACTGAATAATATGTGTGCAGGCGCAAGTCCTTTAACAACCGCGCCTTTAGCCGCGCCACTCCATCCAGCGACAAGGCAGAGGGAGCAAGCAGCTCTCGCACCACCACCGCATGCGTAAGTACCTGTAGTTGCCAATTAAAAAAAAAAATTGCCACTACCATATCGTTTCACGCAACATCGTAGATTATTAGTATGATTTAGATATTCTAAAATTAACTTAAATATAAATTAAACACAGCAAAATTTTAGACATCAATGATATAGACTGATATAATACAGTAATACATTACAAATTATCAGAAGTAGATAAAGTCAGTAAAGTAGAATCGCAACATAACCATACGTTTACACACACAGATGCGTGAGCAATGAACACAGCACACATGCAAGTTACGTGTACAGATACTAGAGTATCTGTTTGTGTGGACAATTTTCATTTGCATCAATTAAACGCTATCGATCGTTTAGATCGTTCTTGCGCAGGACGTCGACGGGGAGTGCCAGCTCCGGGGAAGCACCCACGCCTTCTCCAAGCCCTTCCGGTGCCAGTCACTCGGATAAAGATCAAGATCCGCAGGTTATTTTCCATATATCACATCGCAATATATATGTACATAATTTTTTTAGTTTTCTTTTTATAAAAAATAGTTATCATCATCTCCTTGCCCTGTTCCTAATTCTTATGGAATATTACTGGAGTCAGGCCTCAATTGCCGGAGGTTTTTTAAGTAGGCTAACATAACGCTTACTACTGCCGCAAAACAACAAATATTACTGTGTTCAAGTTTGAAGAAGGTTGTAGTTAGTAATTACTGGGGTAACGAGACTCAATTTCTTATCTCAATCCGGCGAGCACAATGTGGTGCTGTGTCCAATGCGGCTTAATACGGGTTGATGAGAGCCAAAGCCTCGTTTGTTGATTAGCAGGGTATTCCACCAGCAGATAAGATTGACTTGGGTCCCGTGAGTTGTTTTGCGGGACCCCTTACACCCCTTCCGTATACAGTGTTATAATTCTTCATACCATCTTCAAATCGTATGACTCATGCCTGAGGGCTGTGACATGACATAAACACTTAAATTTTATTAACTAATTATAATCCAAATTATACAAAATCTAGCTAACTATTATTACTGTTACTATGTTATAAATGTCCTAGTTATTACATATATATATATATATATTACAACCCTCTGTGTCAAGTTTCTCTTGTTTCAGATATGTCATCTATATAATTTTAATACAAATCTGGTCTATAATTATTGTTGTTTGTTTTTCATGTTGCAATAAATCTTAAACAGTATAAGTTTTTTTTTTCTATAAAGGAGAAAATAGAAAAGTTAGAAGAGGACAAAAAGCGACGCTTACAGCTCTACGTATTCGTGTCGAGATGTATAGCCCATCCGTTCAACGCGAAGCAACCTACTGACATGACCCGTCGGCACACCAAGCTCACACCGCACCAGCTCGAGACTATACAGGCTCGATTCCAGGTCTATTATTGTTCTATTAACATCATTTTGAAAAAATATCACAAAACAATAACTTTTTTATACAATAGCTTGACTATATTTTATACATTTTATAATTACAGTTTACCTTTATTTTTGTCTAAGTTCATTCTTTTATTAATAACTTACTTAAAAAGCTTTATAAAATGAATGTTAAATACTTATGTTTTTTTTAAAATTTCATGTATATTTTTCTCTATATCATTAATTTCTTCTGACATTTCAATGTTACTTGTTATTTCACAATCATCGTCCTTAGGTGCTTTATACAAGCTGTAATTCGGCGGTCAGATTAAAAAGTAAAGCGTATACAAATTTGGTGGTAAAGGTGGTATTTAAGCCCAATCCACTTTGTAACAACGCATTCAGAATATTTTTGGTAATATTACATCAATTAAATAACATTATTATCAAAATTCTCAGGCGTTCCTCAAGGGCGAAACGCAGATTCTAGCTGACGAGGCATTTCAAAACGCTGTGCAGTCGTACTACGATGTATTCCTAAAGTCGGAGCGCGTCGAGCAGATGGTGAAGTCAGGGGCGTGTTCACATCACGACTTCCGCGAAGTGTTCAGGAACAACATAGAAAAGCGCGTCAGGTTTGAAATATTGCTCGTTTGCAACTTGTACACTAATCCTCTGTCCTGTTAGTGTTTTATATACAAATAATAACAGCCAATTAAAGTTCCTACTGCTGGGACATTAATCCTTTCACCAGGAGAGATTTAAGATCATTGTTTGTTGCTTTAATTGTAGGTTGAGGGATACTGAGGGATTGATCTTCACGAAAGCTGATCTTACATCATGTCCTCCTCATGGTGTTTTGGTTCACCGTTTGGTCGTTTTCTTACAAGAAATTGGATCGTCAGTCCTGTTAAATTTTGTGTACTTTTAAAACACTACTTACGTAGATGGTGATCTTTTAAGTTTTTCTTTATAAATGTATTTGAATGATTGTTTATTACAGGTGTTTAAAATATTAAGTGCTTATTATATAGCCATAAGCATCAGCTAAATTATTTTGTCCAGCAGTTCGCATTTTATGTAATAATTATTTTTAATTAAAAATTTGTACTTACTATCAATTGTTTTTCTTACAGAGTAAATCTATTATAATATCCTTTAATAATAAAAACTTTAAATACAAAATCTTTAATAACAACATTTCAAACATTTAAATTTTCAAATTACTAAGTGGTTATTTTGAAGCTAAATAATCTTAAACAACATTCCCAGGTCTTTGCCAGAAATAGACGGACTAAGTAAAGAAACTGTATTGACAACATGGCTTGCCAAATTGGATTGCATCATGAAAGGAACTGGTAAGATTTATTCCATATATTTTGAATAAAAACTTTTCGCCGTTTAATTGAAAGCCACAAAGATAATAAAGACTAATAATTTACTATGTATTTTTGTTGTTAAACAAAACCCTTTGATTAAACAAAAGGGAACTTATCTAAACTTTTCCAATTATTGTTGATATCATCTTATAAGATCAAGTTCTGTGATGATTAATGTTTATCTTTAAAAATTGATTATATTTTTCAATTTTCGTCTTTGTCTCTGACTTCGTGACTTTCAACCGCAACTCTATTGAATGAATCATCAGACAATGACTGGGCATGTGCTATTTGTGTTAACGCATCACTTATTACAATATATAATAGCTTACCTGCATCTGAATGTTTGTGATGAAAACTATCAGTGTGATCATCGATAGCTGTATGTGTAGCTTCATTATAATCTATTGATATGTCAACAAAGTCTTAAACGGACGGAGAAAGTTATAAGGTAACATAATAATAATCAAACTGTTGTATAAATACTTTATGATACATTCACGACAATATTAGATTAATAACAGTTTACTTACACTATTATTAGAAGAAAATATTTTTAAATTTACAGATTTATTTTTGCTATTCAAATGTTAAAATTACTATGAAAATTTTTAATCTTACAAGAAATAAGTAAAATCAAAATAATTGCCAGAAAGAAAAGAAAACTTTTCATTTCCACTATTAGTATTATTACAACTAAATATTTTAATACCAAGTGAAAATTCTCGGAACAGTAACTATGATTTGTATTTTTCAATGATCTGATCCCCAGATTGCATCTTCATATCAATCATAGAAAAAAATTTAAAAAGAAACTGACTAATTTAAGATATCTGGTCCTGTGGCGCATTGGCTAATGGTTTGATTTATAACATGGTTCTTTTTCGGAAACACATTTTGAGGAACTGGACTAGCCATCACCTTCATATTATTAGTGTTGCCATAACAGCATTGTTTTCTTCCAACTGGCAACATATAGGGTGGCGCAAAAGTAATCCTCCTATCAGAAAATGCTATAAATTTTGCCTTGATGTAAAAAAATTAAAAGACCAAATAAAAATAACCCACAAAAAGAATCAAAGTTTTTCATATTTATTTTTAAAATTACAGCCAAAAATAACCTTCCGATGTTTTTTGGCTGTAATTTAAAAAAAAATATGAAAAACTTTGATTCTTCTTGTGGGTTATTTTTATTTGGTCTTTTAATTTTTTTACATCAAGACAAAATTTATAGCATTTTCTGATAGGAGGATTACTTTTGCGCCACCCTATATAAGAGCCAGATGTTCTGCGGCACGCTTCATTGTCACTTAAGACCGTGTGAACAAATCCTCTAGATTTATCAAAATGATTTAGAAAGTCACCATGAGTTTTCATAGTCTTAGCTAACTAAATGTTTGTTAAATATTTACTGTTGCGAGATTTTTCACTACCCTACACTAATCTAACGTTAGCCATTGATGTACCGGAAGTGTGTGTCGCCTGCGTCTGTCTCACTCTGTGTTTCTGTCCCTCTTTCTCACAACATGTCTCTCTCACACAACCCGAACAGGAATAACAGGTATCGCCCGACATCAGTCCATTGGTTTTCCTTACGTTTTACCATATCTCAGCTTTTGTATTTGTAATGTTCGCTTGTCCGTTTGTTTGTTTTCACGTTACCTGTTGCTTGACAAAGTTCTAATGAGTGAAGTTTTCTGACTAAATAATGTTAATTACATTAGGTATCATTTGTAGTTTTCAGAAAGTTTCCCTTGTTAGGAATATGTGTAATGTAACTTGAAGTCATTAAAAGCAAATGGTATGTGATACTGTTGTGCCGGTTAGTAGTTCAAGCTTAACTGGTAGAGCGGCTTTGTTAATATTTGCTTCGGTGTTTTTTTTAACAATGATAGCTCTATTGTTAACGTAATCTTCGGATTTCATAATTTTAATGTAATTATATTAAGTTTGAGCGAGCTTTGTACAAATAATAATAATTTTTTTTATACCATGAAACCTGTAAGTATTAATATGAGACTTAACGCGATAAATAAGTAATTTTGGAATTTAATGTATTCAACTTAATTTAAAATTTCATATTTATCACTTAATTTATATATCACATCACACTATTCTGTAATTAAACTGATGAACGATAATAATTCTCTTTTCATCGAGTATAAGTCTTTTTTAAATTTAGCACCAGATCTTTTTGTCCTTTGAAATTCCCACTCTAGTTTTATTGTTCTACTATAATTTCAAATTTGTCAGGATTTAATGTAGATTCTCATTTGAAAGGTATCCCTGGCGACGATGACTCCAAAAGACCTTCACGAGCGCAGCAACAGAGCTTGAATGCTGAATGCATACTCAGCAAGGAGCAGCTGTACGACATGTTCCAGCAGATATTGGGTGTCAAGAAGTTCGAGCATCAGTTACTCTTCAACGCTTTGCTGGTAAGAATAATTGGTGATCATTGGACAAATAAACTGTTTCTTTCTCTCATTATTTATGTTCTGTTTTGTATCTTATTATAATATATTGTGATGCTATTTTTCTTTATTCACCGATCTGATTATTTATGACATTATAAAATGTTATAACCTAGACAAACATTGTTGTTTATAGCATTTGTTCACCTTTTACATTGTTATTATCTCGAAATAATAATAAAACTTCAATATCCTGTGTTAAAAGAAAAGCAATTTCGCCACACAGTCAGCAGTTGATGACCATAATAAAGTTGATGATACAAATTGGACAATAAACGATAACTTTAAAATTATGCTTACCGTATTATTGACATGACTTTTTATATCTTTTATAGATTTTATTATTTTCGTTAAACAGATACTTTTAGTAAACAAGTCGAATCAATTATTAATTTTTTTTATAAACAATCAATAATTTAAACAATTGAATAAGTCCAAAATTAACTAATGAAGGCTACAAGTCGTAACTTTACACACTACTATCTGATAAAAAGTATTGAATTTTTATGAATTTATTGACTAATCTTATTCTAAAAACCTGTCCCTATCAGCTTACGGCATTTCTTTGTTGAACGTAGACGTTTTCCAAAGAATCCCATTTAAATTATCTTCAATTATCTGCTTATTATCATCATCATCATCATCATCGCCATTATCAGCCGACAGATGCCCACTGTTGGATATAGGTCTATCCCAAAGATCTCCACATCGATCGAACCTGCGCTGCCCGCATTCAGCTGCTTCGCAAGCTTCACCAGATCTCCGAATCACCTAGTGGGAGGCCTGCTTTTATTGTAGTTACCAAATAGACTAAATAGTCTATTTGTCAGGAAGCATCACACACTACTTCTGCCTTGGGTTGCCATCCATAGATATGTCTTTTTCACCGGTATTCATCTGTGACAATGACAATGAAATCAGAAACAACTATACGTAATCTATTTCTATAAAATCGTAGAATACAATGTTTTTAATTTATCTACATAAAAATTATTTTATGATTAGTTGGATTCTGCCGACGAACAAGCAGCAGCCATAAGGAGAGAGCTTGACGGAAGAATGCAAAAAGTGAACGAAATGGAAAAGGTGCGTGTGAAGAGCCATAAATTCTGTTCATTATGTGTTAGTCGTTAGGTTCGATTGCCGTAAATTTGAAGAACAAATCGCGTTATTAAAAAGAATAATTTACCTAAGTACAGTTCCAGAGAAAGAGAAAGTTATTGTTGAAACCTACGCTCTTAATACTATCGCTTCATCCGCAAAATATTTCTCTAAATCTTCATATGCTCTCCTAATATCAGTTCTTCTAAACTTTTTCTTTACTACCTCCGTTGCGCACAAAGCCTGTAGTTAGATTCTTGTGTCACAATATTCGGTGTATTTTTGTAAATGTACCATAAAGGCAGTGCTATATTCCAATGGTTAACATATGAGTGTCAAAGTATTTTGAACGATCACGCTTCACCATTCACGACCCTGTTGTCACTTAAAACCACGTGAAATTAAGATCAAATGTTAGACGAGTTTCCTTTCTTTTATTGCAGTAGTTTTTATGCTACAACACTTATTTTGAAGTATATAAACATTAAACAGAATCGCAAGTTGATGCCCAAGTTCGTCCTCAAAGAAATGGAGTCCCTTTACGTCGAAGAATTGAAGTCGTCCATTAATCTACTCATGGCGAATTTGGAGTCGCTGCCTGTCTCTAAAGGCGGTGCCGACTCCAAATATGGCCTACATAGAATCAAGCGGTATAATCACAGGTCAGTACTTCATGACGAATTATTGAAATTTCCACCTTTTGTGTCCACTACTGACGCTCTTCAATCATGTTTACTACTTAAATACAGACTTTATAATTTTTTTATAGTTATTGAATCATTAATATATACTTTATATTTAATATATCGATATAATCTTAAAAGTAAAGATACGTCATAGCTTGTGAAAATTTACAAAAGAGATCTACAGCTTAAGGCATCTTTTTTTGAATTCCTGCCTCCTCCATCTAAAATATACATATTATGATATTACAAAATGAAAATATATATCATTCGTTATTCTTTGAATTGATAAACTTATTATCGAAGGGTGTCAGTAAATACATTGTAGTCGTGAACCATCAAAACGATCATTATTGTTATGATCTTAAAAGTGTCGCCTATCGTGTATCATTGTTAACATAATCATTAACATTATTTGTGATCAATGTTGTCGCGATTTTACGATATATAATGGCAGATTGTGCTTCATCAATGTTCTAATATCCACTCTAATTATTTACTTAAATGTGTTTAATTACAACATCCTTCACTTTATATGTAGAATCTGAATTAGTGGTAACACTTTAAATTCTATAGGACAATCCTCTAACAAATGTTTTTCATCTATTTTATCATACAATGTGTTTATAAACTTTACCTGATTTTAAAGTGTTAACCATGACTATACGTTACCTTCGTTTATTTAATCTATTATACAATGGTATAATTTGACCCTTTGTTTTTGAGTTAAGGTTTTTCAGGTCTGCCTGATTCTCTAATCAAACTAGAAAAACCTTAACACTAAAACAAATTTCACGATAAACAGGCAAGCAATCGAACCTTGGATCTCATTGTTATATAGGAACAATAACAAGCGGTTTGCATCTGCAGCCACGAAAGTAATATTCAATACATTGATTTAAACCAGTTTATAATAAGCATTGAAAAAGTAGTTTTTGAGAGTTATATTTCGAAGTAAAAAAAACCAAGAATCCATTACTTCAATCTATCTAGGTTCTATTATTATCATAAGTATCATAATTGAATGTTATGTTAGATAATAAATTTTGGAAAATAACTCTAAAAAAATACTAAATATCAATACAACTGCATACTTGTCTTCGAAATAGTTCATACAAATTACACTTGCATCGAAATCATATGAATCTATGTTAATATCTGTTCCTTTTCTACTTGTTCATTTCCGTTTTGGTTTTTTCTCTCTGTCCCTGGCACATTTCCGGACGGTAAAGGAAGTACAAGTAATAAATATACAAATGATTATTTTGCGCACGTGTCTTGTGTAGCGGGAACCCTTTACACAACCCCCGTAACTTTTATTTTGTTCAAATCCTGATGTTGTCATCGCAATATCTGAAGGTCACCGTAGGATTAGAATCTATATGAGTAGAGTAGTGTTCTATTGGAAGGTACCTGAAAGATGAATGAAATTAAGGAAATTTACAGACTTTTAGAACACCAAATGTTGAAAACTTAAGATCACATCTTAATCTTGAAATAAATCTGACTTAATTTAGATAAAAATAATATTCGTTAATAAAATGATTTTAAAAATTTTTGGTCATAATATTTTAAATAATTTGCTGGGTCATTTCATATATCGTCAAAGTGACAAATTAATATATATATAAAAAAAATAGTATTTTATTATTTCAATGTCATGGTATTGCAATGAAAAAATTCTCTATTAAACGATCAATCTTTCTGGAATCTTTCTTAAAATAATATCCTTTTAATATTCCTCTTTTCAATATATTAGTATTAAAATATATAATTTAAACTATTACATATTTTTTTGTGTACTGTGGTCTCAGTATTGATGTAAAAGAGAATGACAACGAAGGAGAAATTACCGCTTTCACAACACAGGCAAAAAACTAATAAGCTTTATATAGAATGTAAAATAATGTGTAGATTAAAATTTAACAAGCTAAATTTGCTATCTATAATTTATTAAAATTAGCTGCAGCTAAAAAATTAGTCTTTAGAATTGAAATAATAAATGGACATAAACCTGAATCCGAAAGCTTACCTGTACTCTCACAGCTTGACACTTCACTTCAATCTTCCCTTTCATCTTCTTTAAGTTTGATATATTCTTCCTCACACGGTACTTTATGTAATAAATGAGAAATCTTGATTTATCTATATGTTCAATAAATAAGATCGCTTCGCGCTTTACAAGGGCTTCGCTTAAATTCTAGACTATAGCATTCATCATACTTCACCCTGTCACAGTAAGTGTTTATAATTATGCTCGTTTGCATTTGAATGTTAAAAAGAAAAAACTATGTAACGTTTTCCCTTTGCAATGCTTAATCATTCTTGGTATCGGTGATGGTTCCATTTTGTATGCCACCATGCATCCATGTTCCATGGGCTTGATTGAATGTTGTTCCCCGTTATCCCTTGTGACCATCTGAAAATTCTGTTTCATCAACATCTGATTGATATACTTTGTCTTAATGTAAATTTCTTGAGAGCATTGGAAATTGTTAAATTATAATAAACTTCAATTGATTTATGTCTCGAATTAACATAATTTGTACAATCGGTTCGGTAACACTTTGGTGGTACATTGCGTGAGGCAGATCGAACGCCGGACCAGATCCGAGTCCAAGGTTGAGTAAGCAGCTGTGTTTCAGATCGCAAGGCTCTCTAGCAAACAAGTTGACGGGCGAAGGCGACGGTGGAGACGTTGACACTCAACTCACCAAAATGGACGTTGTTCTAACTTTCCAGATTGAGGTAACGGCGATGAATTAATGTTGTGATGCTATTAAAAATTTGTGGTTTCTGTGTATCAGTTATCAATCTAATAAATCCATTTAGTTTTTGTTTTCTTTCTATAGATAATAAAATTGTTACTTGTGGTATCTCTGGCGCCGAAGACCGACCGTCAAAATAGATATCACCGCAGCTCCTATTTGTACCGCCAAACATTAATTTCCAAAAAATACCATGTTCCAATTTGAGAAATATTTTAGCTAATGAAATTTCCTAGGACAGCGATACTGAACATCTTTTGTCTCAAGGCGACGAGTACAATATGATGTAATGTTAGTAATCTTAACTAGCGCCATATTGTTATGGACGGATGTATACCATCAGATCAATGTTTCTCTCACCTTAGACAATAAAAAAGCAATAAATATGATGCCGGAACATGAAGATAAAACTTCATGTTCAGGCGTAAGAATGATGGGGTTTTGTGTATACACTATCTTTAAAACCTTTTCACTTGCACTTGACACATTTATTTGATTGCAACTAATTAAAAACAATCTTAAGTTTTTATAAGTTATAGTCGGGTGTTTGTGTTTGTTTCTTTGTTATATTACAAATTCGTTAACATGTCAGTTCATTTCTTTAATTAATTATATAATTAGAAAAAAGAATTAGACTTAAGTAGACATTTAAAATCATATACCTAAATTAGTACTTGTAATTGGTACATTTGGAATGACCCATGTCCAGCATTGGATGTCTATCTTGACTCCCTCTTTGTGAAAGCAGTGGATTTCCACTGCTGGTTAAGAGAACTGTTGATTATTTGTGACGTGTGTCGCCTTAGCTCGGAGTTGATGAAATCTAAACGGCAAGCCAACTCGTTGTAGGTGGTTGTTATGGAAGTGAAAGGTCTCAAGTCGCTGGCGCCGAACAGAATAGTTTACTGCACGATGGAAGTGGAAGGAGGTGACAAGCTGCAAACAGACCAAGCGGAAGCATCCAAACCAATGTAAGAAATCACTTTCTTCTTATAATCTCATCACCTCGTTTAAACACAGTGGTAAGTCTTACGTGCTGAATGACGTATGAGAAGGTACCAACCATCCGCTTACTTCTGCCGATATTGTTACGATTTGAAGGACACTATTAAAATTACTGAATTGACAAATCTCGCTCGATCCCATTTTGTTGTTTGAAAAAGACTGTAAAAAAGATTTTACACCAGCAGTGAAAAATTACTTATGAAATTGTGAAATGTAGGTGGGATACACAAGGCGACTTCAGCACAACTCAGCCGCTGCCGGCTGTTAAGGTGAAACTGTACACGGAGAACCCTGGAGTCCTCGCTTTAGAGGACAAGGAGCTGGGAAAAGTTGTCCTACGACCAACACCATTATCGAGTAAGGTAGGAGATACAAATATTCCACAATTTTTAAGACTTCCTTTTAGATTGCTACTAGAAACGCTGAAATTGAAGAAGACACGACTTCGATCCCCCATATTCTTCAGCTTCTGTTGGAAAAAAATATCTTTCTATGAAGCCTTTGTGGGCATATAATAATTAACAAATTGTACGCGACCAATATAGTAAGAGAATTGACTTTCACTTCTTGTGAAAACCCCCAAGGCCCAGCAGTGGTAAATTAACAGTGCTCCTTATATATGTATGAAGACTATATCCTCGTAATATGTTGATACAGGCTCCAGAGTGGCACCGCATGACGGTACCAAAGAACTTGCCTGATCAAGATTTAAGGATCAAAATCGCATGCCGGATGGATAAACCGCTGAACATGAAGCATTGCGGGTAAATACATTTTTATACTTAAATAATGATGATGGCATTATACACAGGTACCATAATACATAACTAGATTATCTTCTCGAAGATTGTTTAGATACCTTCACAGTCTATTTCTCATCTCAGTTACAGTGCTATTCAAACCGGATCATAGTAATATTTGCACACCGCTCAGCGGATAAAATAAGCGATACTGATACCATGAGCTCTGTCGCAGATACCTTCACGTGATTGGTAAGAACGTATGGCGCAAGTGGAAACGTCGCTACATGGTGCTAGTACAAGTCAGCCAGTACACCTTCGCCCTGTGCTCATACAAAGACAAGAAGTCCGAGCCTGCCGAGATGATGCAACTTGACGGATTCACCGTTGACTACATAGAGTTGGCCAGTGGTGAGTTTACGTTCAATTTGTTATATCGTATTATCTATCTTAGTTACTTTACAGAAAGAAGGGAGGGTGAAATGGTTGGAAATAGAATATCTGTCTCTCATTTTCTATCTCTTTCTGTCTGTCTGCGACATAATGTTGTATAAGATTGATTTTATGTAATTCACTTTAATACACTCGAAATAAATAAGTTTTAACTGATGAGAGGTCTATTGGAGACTGTCTAGGTTGGTAATACTATATAGTACCTATTTCTGCCACCGAACAGTCATCATCATTATCAGCCTTTGTTTATCCACTGCTGGATATAGGCCTTCCCCGATGTCTTCTACCAAATGCGATCCTCAGCTTCTCGCATCCTCCAACTTCCGACTGCGCCGATCAGCAGTATTCGAGAATTACTTTCCTCCTATTTATTGATAGGGCGGTAGCTAATAAAATTACTGAGGTAACTAGATTAAACATTTTACGTTTCAAAGAGGTGATAAGCTTAACGTGGTGTAGTGTTATCATCCAAACTAGCATCATATCGTTATGGACACTTGCCTTAAGAAGAAGATCTTGCTCTTTTGTCTTACATCTAGAGCTCAAAAGAATTTTGTTTTTAAGAGCGAAGTGGGGAGAGGGTGTGATTAAATATTACTTTTCTTATTTTATGTATTGAAAATGTATTTCATTTACAGCTCAACTGATGGTCGGGCAAGGTAAGATGAAAATCGATTTCCTTTTCATATTCTCTTAGGTTTTAAAGATTATTGGTATTTATTAATGATCATAAATTAAAAACCAGACGTACTGACTGATCACTCCAGTCATGGCCGCTGAAATAATCAGGATGATGTTACTTCTATATTTTCACTACTTCTTTAATGTATGTTACATCTCATGAAATATAATAAAGCGAGTAGGAAATCATGTTTTGTGGAATACATTACAAGATGCCTCTAGGACATCTCGAGACATCCATTGATTGAAATGATGATCAAAGCGAGAAGTCTCCATGTTGTCGTTTACAGATAATCAACAATAAGAGTATTAAATTAAGCGTTAATTTTTAATCATTGATTACGTGCACTTTCTTACTCGACACTATCTTTAGACTCGAGGAAAGTATTTCAGTTTCTTCTAAAACCTTTACGAGTGCTGAGGACTACTTCAGTTACCAACAATCGAAAAAATCTATATACAAAGAGTTTGATGGAGTTTATGTTGAAATTATTCGTGTTCCTTCCATCATCATCATGTGATCCTATTCTCTCTCTATCATGAGTCGGCGAAACGTCTTTTGCTTTGATTACATATCGTCTTTAACATAATTCATTTATCTCTTCTTCCGTATTCTTCTACTCTTCCGTCAATCTACATTCATATTTATCATTCTTCCAATAAAACATACAAAACGGATTGCATAGAGTTGGAAGGAGCAAAGTACTTCATGAATGCGGTACGAGACGGCGAATCGGTGTTGATGGGTGTCAGCGACGAGAACGAATGTCACTTGTGGGTCATGGCGTTATACCGCGCCACGGGCCAGAGCCACAAGCCGACGCCTCCCACCACTTCCGACACACATATCAAGATAATGGGAGGTTTGTATTTTCTAAAGAGTTTGAAGACATTTTTCTTTCATAAGGAAAATCGGTAAATATAACCTCTTATTGACTGCTTCGGAGCACAGCGTCTCTCTCTGTCTGTCACCATTTCCTCTTACTTTGTACCATGTGTATGTTGATAGGGTTTTTCGAACCCGTCTAGCTAGCTCTTCCTTTTATAATATAAAACTGCTACTATAATAGCATTACTTTGCATCTGTCACCATATTACATTAAAGCCGGAGTGAGTTACCATCTACAGCGACATTGTCATTGGTAGCAAATTTCTGTTGCTGGATATAGTCTAGACAGGTACTAACAGAGCTCCCCTTTCTGCCGCCAAACAGTACTATGCAAACATTACTGTTCTTGTTTGGAGGGCACAGTGGTTAGTAAAATTACTTCGGTAAAGAGACTTAATATCTTATCTCCCAAACCTACGGGAACACTCGGTACAGTGTACATCATCATTAACAATGCCGCATCGTTATGGAAACGCGTATTAACAATTAGCATCATTGATCGTTTTGGCTAAAAATAACACCATATACAGGGTGAAAGGTAATAGGTATAAAAGATGTGGAGAGGGGCCAAAGTATAGCTCGTATCCTATCTATCTATGTACGGAATACACCATACAAAAACAATGGTCCTGGAGTTATTAATTTTTTAAATATTTTCCAAAAAATTCCTGGGTTTCTAGGAAAAAAATCGATGAGTTTATTTCTTACTTATTTGTACATAAATTTTAATGTAATAATTATTGTTTAATATTTTTTTTTTCTAAATTAAATTAATAATCATGACTTGGAGGCTAAACCTTTAAAATTAGGTTATTTGAAAGTCGTAACAGTAAAAAATATAGCGTCTTACATTTGTATTTAATCTTAAAACAAAATTTTATTTATAAAAAACACGTATAAAGCACATAAATAAGTACCCGACTTCAATACCTATCCGACAAGGTATAAGAAAGTACATCAAGTTTCTAAAATTTAGAAAAAAAAAGCACTTGTAATAAAACCAAGTACCATGAAATTTCAACTTATAATAGTAGACGCCACGCCGGCCTTTACTTGGAACCTTTTGTTTTTGTTGTAACACGTGCAAGCTTATTGTTGCTGTTAAATTTTATAAACTACCTTAGATGCAGATAAAGCGCGTAAACACGGCATGGAGGACTACATCCAGGCTGACCCATGCCAGTTCGACCACCACCAGCTCTTTTGTGTGCTGCAGTCTCTAACACTGAAGTACCGCCTCCAAGACCCATACTGTTCTTTAGTAAGTGTTTCATCATTTTTGTTTATCCTTTGTTTATCCACTGTTGGATATAGGCCTTCACCAATGTCTTCCATCAAATGCGATTCTCAGCTTTTCGCATCCACCCAATATGTATTTATTATTTTATATTAAATCGGTGCTCTTTCACCTAAAGATTAATATATTTAGACATGATGGACAAGACTAAATATTCTCATGTTTTCTAATGTCGAATCTTAGTATAACCTAATAAAATCCTTGGCCTTCGTCTTCCAGGGTTGGTTTTCCCCCGGCCAAGTGTTCGTGCTGGATGAGTACTGCGCGAGGTACGGCGTTCGAGGCTGCTACCGCCACCTTTGCTACCTCTCCGACCTTCTGGATGTTGCGGAAAGTGGACAACAGACCGTTGATCCCACACTCATGCACTACTCGTTCGCCTTCTGCGCCAGCCACGTCCACGGAAACAGGTGAGTGTTCTTTTATTAATATTCATTCATATGAATGAATGATCATTCATTTATTTTTTATTAATTCATGCATTCTTAAGGTCATGCAATCTTTCATTCGTTCGTTCGTTTGTTCATTTTTTCGTTCCTTCATCAGATCGTTCGCTGGTTCATTTATCTATTCATTCAATCATTCATTATAATAAACATTCATTACTTCAAACTAATTAATGTGTATTACAATAAACGTTTGAAAGTTTATGCATTCGTTTGTTTACTCACTCATACGTTCATAAATTTTCTGTTTGTTCGTAGGTTTGTTAATTCATTCATTTATTCGTTTACTTATTTTTCATAATATCCGTGAAAACAACTGATTTTAAAAGAGAAATCGTTGCCAATCTGTTTAAAGCAACGACAAGTTAAGAAAAAAAGCATAAAACGTGTCGAAATGATTGATGTTTTTTTTATCTTGATCAGCTACTTAATAACATGTTTTATGTTTTATTCAAATGTGAAAAAAAAGGCACCTTCGATATAAGTATCACATGGACGTTGTCTACCTCAAGCTTTCTAAATTAATTTCTGTAAATTTCTTTGTCGAAACTTTTCTTGCGATCTTTACTATCTCTTATATACATGCATATTTCCAATATTTGCAATAAAACTTTATTATTTAATTATATCCGTGGCTCAATGGCTAAACGTTTGCCTTCTATATTACTTTTTCCCTGGTCCGATTCCAGTGGGATTTCGGGTAGGGTTATTTAACTACGACCATCATTTAATGTTAAATATCATAGTATAAATATGTGAAACTATTTCATTATTGATATTCTTGAACTTATTTACATTTGAAGCTTTGTTACGAGTAACCAAAATTGAAATTGAGAATCTGTGCAATTTTTAACTTGTACTTTATTTAGACATTAACTTCATAAGCAGTTCTATGATTATCTTCATCGCAATCCAGACTTATCAAATGTATGAGCAGTTTCCTTTTTTGGTCAGTAACACAGATCCAAATAACGATCACATCCCGAGAATGCAGCACAATGTCCTAAATGTGCCTTAACTTATCTATTAGATAAGAAACACCGTCTAACTTTACCTTGTAACTTGAATCTTTAACTCTAGGCGTAAACTCCTTCTATGTGTGCTTAGCAAACTAACTTATTACCTGTTCTTCGTACTAGCATTTTCTGTTTACGGATTTGCGGGGTTGGCTGTACTGCACAATGTATTTGGCTTGAAGGACGTTTAAAATAATAACTATGTAGAATATAAAATAAAGAGAGTAGTGTTTTTTTATAAATTTACATTAAAATGTTTGTACTGTACGTTGGATTTAATATCAAAGAAGTCGTACATTAAAAATAAAAACTAAAAGTTAACATTAAGAGCAACAATAAAAACTTTCTCCTTTTCGTTTATTAATTGAAATAAATCTTCCAATTTTGATTATTATACAAAATCAGCCTTATTATGCTTCCACTGCTGGTACCCTGGACTTTCTCTCACAAGGTGAGAGTTTAGACCATAGTTCGTCCACGCTTGCCAAGTTACATATCCACAAAAGCTGTTACTATTGTATATTAATAACTAGGTATATATATATATATATATGAGAAATTATTTTTTTTTAAATTTATACCAGAAAACATCGGGATTTCCACATTTCGAATTATATTCCGACATCGTACCGCCAACACCCAGTCCAACCCTGTCCTGCTTGTGCCCTACTAGAGTAAGCCCCACATAACAAGTGGTTCACAGTACGGCCACGTTGCCTGGCAGGCCCGACGGCGTGGGCAGCATCACGGTGCAGGAGAAGGAGAAGTTCGCTGAGATCAAGGACAGGCTGAAGACCCTACTGCAGCACCAGATTACTAACTTCCGATACGCATTTCCATTTGGGAGGCCAGAGGGTGCGCTGAAGGTTCGATCACTTTCGAAGCTTCTGTAATAGAACGTTCTAGATTTATTAATTTAATTTTCGTTTCTCCCACACTAACATAAAGATTTCGATGTAGATTCTAAATAATTAAAATACTTAACTTCGTATGTATCTTATATTCTAGTAATCTAGTGCTTGCTTTACGTGGCACATTGCTCAAACATTTTTGGTAAGCTAAGATCGTAGACGTTAGTAGTTACTGATCAAAGATTTGGTAAAAGACCAGTTTGTCACTGGATGTGAGCAACATGAGACAGTGTGAATATAGTTGAGGATAATCTATGTCCAGCTGCGGAATGATGATATAGAGTGATAAATGCCATATATTTATCTATCGCACTGATGTGGCGGCTTCCCATTTGCCTTATAACTCGAAGGTCTTTGTTTAGATTGCTGGGTCACATGTGATGGAGTTTTGATGATAAGGTTCTTTAAAACCGCCTGAATAGATGCCACCTCAACATCATAAATCTTCCTCTATACTTAAAGTTTTGTTACAGCCGTCGACATATGAGAGCCGAAATATTCTGGATAAACACGACCCACTATCCTTGACTTCATTTTCACTCAAATACGATTTAATGTAAACGAACTATATATTTTCAAGAAGCTTCTAACACTGTTTTATTTTTCTTATATAAAGTATCATGCAAAAATATTCCAGGCAACCCTCTCGCTGCTGGAGCGGGTGCTAATGAAAGACGTCGTTACCCCAGTGGCACCGGAGGAGGTGCGTGCTATGATCCAGACCAGCCTGGAAAACGCTGCACTACTCAACTACACACAACTCAGTCAGAAAGCCAATATTGAAGGTAAAGTAAAAAAATTACCAAGACTAGTTTATTTACATAGACATATAATACAAGAGAATGCTTCGAGTCCCAGCAATGGGAACAATAAAAAGATATATATTTTTTACATTAACATAATATATAATTAAATGTTGTAGGTAATATGATAATATTACTGTGTTTGAGTCATAATAGTTAAATTACTTGAACAAAACATACATGTCCTGAAGTGACAAAGGCGAAAGGTGATCAAATATCTAACCACAACAAATTGTCCTACAGAATAAAAAAAAAGTTGTAGTAATCACAAACAAAAAGAATCCAGAAATTAAACAGTAATTTATTTTGTTTGCAGAGGATCTCAGAGGAGAGACTATGGTGACACCAGCGAAGAAGCTGGAAGATTTGATACATCTAGCCGAGCTATGCGTTGATCTCTTGCAGCAAAACGAGGAGCACTACGCGGAGGTAACGTGTAAAACGGATCGCATCAGATCTGACGGTTTCGAGGTGGAAGTTGATTGAAAAAAAAAAGTTTCATTCTAAACATTCGATTCGATTGAGTTCAACTTGCAACTCGAAACTTGTATATGTGGTCGATATTGTATGTCGTGATAACTGCGCCGGCAAAACTTTTTTAAGACGTGTACATGAATTGCCCTCATAGTATTCCCACTGCTTAGACTCAAAGCCTCCTCCCACAAAGAGAAACACGAGCTCATTTATCAACCACATTGGTCAAGTACCATTTGGTAAATATCCTATGTCCGCGAACGCTGTTGTTGGGCTACACCTTTTTGTTCACGATTTTTTCCTTCACCGGAAAATCAAGTTCATCTAAGTTTCACATGACGTTAAGTAAAAATGAAAGTGAAAATTCTAGAAATATAATTGATAGGTTAAGCATGGCTTGTCTAGAATACTTCGACTCTGATATGTTGACCACCATATACTGCACTATTATTATTGCAGCATATTCATAATATGCAAGTGGTAGCTAATATAGCTATTTTGAAAACATTCAACTCCTTAACGTATGGCTCTAGGATTTATCATCATCATCAACCGATACACGTTCACTGCTAGACGTAAACCTCCTCTAAAGATCTCCACATCGATCGGTCCCGCGATTCTCACCAGATCGTCGATCCACCTTGTGGGAGGCCTCCCAACACTATGATTAAATTAGTTGATCCAGGGATCCCCGTGTAAGAAGGCAATCACTGATAAGCACAGTGTGGTACAACCATGTAGTCAAGATCGCAGGGAATCTTTGGAAAATACGTAGCATTGAAAAGACTCATGTTCAGCAGCGGATAAAAAGCTGAAATGATGATGATGATAAATGAAATACCATATAATATTTTGTGGTTACATTTCACACCATTAAATAATCAGATACAGGATGTTCATAATATGTAGTTCGCGTACTAAAAAGTTTTGCCGAGCGGTCTGTCTGTGTGCACTGGAATAGCACCCTACTCTCCTGTCGCTATTAGTGTGGGAAATGATCAGGCCGTTATAATTTATTTTTTTATTTGAGGAGCTGAAAATATTTATCTTACACCATATTTTCATATGGGAATATTGTTTTCAACCTTTTGTTAGTATAAATACTTTATTAGATGACGATGATGAAGTCAAAACCAGTGATAGACAAAACCGATACAAACTTTTGGTAGTAGAATTACGTAAAGACAAATATAGTTTCTTCTTATTCTAAGAAAAATCGTCATATATGTATAAATTAAATATGTAATGTGTTTAAAAAACAACATCATTATTACTATGTTCTGGCTTGAAGGATGCCTTAATATCCTACGTTTCAGAATGACGAGCGCAATGTAGTGCAGTATAAATCATCTTAACTAGCGCCGCGTTGCTATTGGCGAGAGTATCACTTACCATCAGATGAACGACCTACGCGTAGTAAAGTAAAGTAAAGTATTTTACCTGTATTTTAAGTAGAAGTCTTATTGTGAACGAACATATATATCCACAGGATAATGAAAAAAATAACATTAATTTTCTTAATAGAAACGTAATTGTGAACAAACACATCTATATCTATGTGATTTTCTTTGTTCGCCAATCACGTGAAAACTAGTGAAGGTATTAAAGAAGGTATAGTACTAAGGGAACATGAGCATTCGCCGCGGAATGATTTGTAGAAGGTTATATTATTAAGGCTATTTATTTTTTAAATTTCCTAAATCCTTCATTGTTTTATGTCTAATTAACTTTTATAAACATTTCATTTCCTATTATTTATATATGACGACTTAGGGTTTTATAAACTATTGCTATTTAATAAAGGAGTCTTGAATTTTAATTTAAGATGTATTTTCAGCTCGCAGGTGTATTAAATAATCGGAAATTTTGAATTTTTTTAATCAAGAATTCATCGTACCGATTGTTTGTGCATCCGGTTACATCTAACTGAGCCAAATTGTTCTATAACTAGCAATCTAATTGTACAAATAGTAGTTAAAGATAAGTGAAGACATTGAAATTGACTTTGGCTCTTAATCGATGTAATGGTATCGTTTTGTTTCTTTTTATTTAGAAAACGATGGTTTATTTTCCAAAAAAAAAAAACTTATATTGATATCGCTTAGCTGTCAAGTGAATCGATTTACTACTGTCAGAAACATTAGCTTTTATGTGAAGAAACCGTACTTAATTATTATTTTTTTGTTATTCGTGATGAAACACCTTTAGTGCGATTCACTTGTCGGTTCCGTACGTACGCTACGTACTCTGTATGACTTCTGTTACTCCACTTCTATCTTACGTTTTATCTCTCCACAGGTTTATAACACAAAACCGGACTCTAGCGGTCAACAAAATGTAACTACTCATGAATTTGATTCATTGCTCGGCTGAATCACTTGTCAATTTTATTATCACTTCCGGTCTCCATCGTAATGTCTCACGCCAAGACCTGGATTCATGGATTGCGAGGCGTAGAGTCGGACGGTCACGGCGACACTCGCTTGAATAGTGCTTGGAATTTAGAGTTCAAAATTTCAAAGCTATGCATGATTTAATAACCCATCTAGATTTATTAGATCTATCATTACAATTTTGGATTATAGCATCACAGTATACATTCACACTCTCTTCACACATACTCGACACTCGATTGTTGCCAATTTATAAATTTTATTTATTAGCAAATCTCCTTAATTTCAAAACTTTAGTATCTACTTCCTAAATCTTGTAATATTGTATCGTGTCGTATAAAGTGAGTGTGATTGTTAAGTGTTGTTATTTTATATTATTATAATACTTGTGATAATCGAATAAAATAATGCATAGTTTAAATTTTGACATCGATTCTCAGTGAGCGAGTGTCGGGTATTACAAGTTCTATACTTTTCATTCTGGGCCTCACGAAATTTCCTTCGGTTATTTGGACATTGACAGGGTTCTTTGGTGTTTCGTCTACAATGAAAAGTGTTGCCATATTCTTATCCCCTCCTCCACTCGGACAGTTCACTACACTCAATAATTAATAAACCCTTTACACGACATTTCACACCACTTCACAGTTATTTGAAGGCTTTCGTAGATTGCTATTGAGTTAACGCTCTACGCATTCACTATTTATATATAACGTTAATATAATATTAAGGTATATCCACTATTTAATAAGTTTTTTTCATAATTTACTTTAACACTTAGATAATAAAATTAAACTTTAACTTATATAGTTCACATTTTCGGTTTTATAGTTTTTTTCATTCTGTGTAAGCAACTTCACAGCTTTTTAGTTACGACAATAGTTTAGATCGTGTTATGTAGATAATTTGTGTGAGCATGCACGGCGTGATGTGGAAATATTGATGAGATATATACACTACAATAAATATTCTCCTATATTATTTAGACATTTTGATACTCATAAATATTTCCTGCGTTATATCACAATAACGGTAATGTATATTTATTATGTTCTCTTGAAAGAAAATTTCAAATAATACAATTGGTAAGTTAATCATCATCATCAATATAAAATATATTCATTAGCCCTTCTGTATCCTCTATCAGGCTTTCGCGTGGTTCTCCGAGTTACTGGTGGAACACGCTGAGATCTTCTGGGCTCTATTCGGCGTCGACATGGACCGCGTGCTCGCTGAACAGCCACCGGATACATGGGATTCATTCCCATTGTTCCAGATCTTGAACGATTACTTAAGGACTGACGGTAGGGGCTTATGACTATTATGCACCTGATTTAGTATCAACCGTCTTGGAGATGGGATAGAATATCCTCACTCTACTTCCGCCGTATCGCAAAAAAGGTAATAACTATCTAAAGGTCACTCCAAGAGAGAGGCGATAACTTTTTATGACCTTTAACGACATACTTCATACTAAGAGAAATGAATGAGGCAATCATCCTTAGATAGGAAGGTCTAGTTTGGTGTTGTGTGATGATGAACGGATTTTCAGTTGTGGACGTCTTTAGTCTGATTAATGTTAGTTCTTACTACGAGCAAAACTCCTACTTAATTAGAGCTTATTATTGTTTTATTGATGGCTACAAGTGAAATTATATCATTCCCATTTCCACCTTTTTTACCATTAGAAACATGGATCCTAAATTTTTTTACTTGTAATAAACTAAACTCTGTATGCCACCAAATATATCATTAATCTCTAGATTATGCAATACTAATTTTTTTTTATCAGAGAACCTCAAAGGTGGCAGATTCCACGAACACCTTCGCGACACATTTGCACCATTGGTAGTCCGCTACGTGGACCTGATGGAATCTTCCATCGCGCAGTCGCTGCACAAGGGTTTCGAGAAAGAACGGTGGGAGATCAAAGGGTTAGTGTACAGTATCTAGTGTTTATGTCGACTATAAATACCAGGTTTTTTACAGCAAATATAAATCAAAATCGGTAAAGCTTATAGGGTGACTCAAAGAATCATGGAAAACGAATAAAATCAATCTGCTTCATGATCCTTTCAGTAATGGTTGCTCCACCAGCGAGGAGTTGTTCTGGAAACTGGACGCTCTACAGTGCTTCATCCGGGACCTGCACTGGCCAGAGCCAGAGTTCCGATCGCACCTGGAGCAACGACTGAAGCTGATGGCGTCCGACATGATGGAGACATGCATACAGAGGACGGAGGCTTCTTTTCAGGTGTGTTCCTCCTCTGTCTTATACAAAGACCTAGATGATACCTATTGGAATATTGATTATTTGGCTGTACTACATTAACGAGATAGAAATGTCAAATTAAATTAAAAAATATAAACCACCGGAAGCTATTTATATAATAATAAGTAAGTCTATATAACAAACGTATCTGGTCTCCAGACTTTGTAAGGTCATATTAAGACCTTGGGTTCATTCTCTTAAAAGTATGACCACCGGAACACAGGATCACTGTTATGGTCAGAAATGAACGTTATCAGGTTGCTAAATAGCTACATATCCGGTTCGATAACACCCTACCACGATCCAAATTATCTATCTGTATCCGGCATTCAAGAAAAGACTTCTGTTTTACGAGGCAAACGGTTGGACGCTTTAAGCAGTTGAATGTGTGTACAAATATCATTGTAGTTCTTGAATTATTCGTATCCTGCACGAAGGACGATAAGTTAGCTCGTATGATCAAGTATCTTTGTAAAATATAATATATTGTATTTTAACTACGCATTACGATTATTACACGAGAAGCATCTAATTGCAGAAGCCATGACAGTATGCTCTGCTTATATAGATGGTATGTTGAAATGAAGACTTAAATTTTCTTTCTACTTGCTCTATAAAAAAATATATATTTTCTGGAATACATGGTAAGTGTACTTAATAGTTAAGCAATTTGAGTAAAGAGTAATACAATTACAGGGATTAATATATATATAACTTTTATTATAAGTATTGATCTGTTAGGTTAGGTAGTAGTAGTGAATGATGAATTATAATGTCGCCACCAGTCATGGCTGAAGAAGAGCGTCACGTTCATGTCTACGGACTACATTCTGCCGGCGGAGACGTGCGCTATGGTCAACGTGGCGCTGGACGCAAAGAACCAGGCACTAAAGCTGTGCGCGGTGGAGGGCGTCGATATTGTGAGTATCGTACATGATGCACGCGATAACGAATTATTGACATAGACAGAGGTTAAAAAAAAATATACCAATTAGGTAGAAAAAAAATACCACTTCGGTAGGATTTCAAAAACTTTTTTTTGTTGTGTGGGAATCCTATCATTATTATCAGCGGATAGATGTCCACTACTGGACATAAGCCTTCCCCAGGGATCTCGACATCGAACGGTTATGCGTTGCTTGAATCCTATATATGATACCAATCCCCTTCGGGCCATCAGATAAATTATAACATAACCGATTAAAACCCCGGAGTGGCCCTTTCACTACTTTTGACCAGAACTATGTGAACTCAAATTAAAAGAAGATATTTTTTTACACAAATCTAAAATGAAAATCGTTTTTTTTTATTTTAATGATAAATATCGGTTATAACAATCGCAAGCTTCTTTCGTCGATGGAAAAAAATGCTAAGAGAGCTCTAATATATGATTTGTTATTACATATACATGTTATAGTAATGGTGTCTTCGAGCCTGCTCAGGAGTCAGTCTTACCATCAGTTTTGTTATGATTTAGCATAAAAAGCTTCCTGGAATTTCATCTTTGAATAATAGGAGCCTCTTACAAGAAGTGTCAATACCATCCACCACGTCAATGAACACCAGGACATATGTCAATCCGCTTTAAGCCAGCACATGTCACACGTCTATTGAAGTCTTAACTCATGGATTACTGTGAAGTTAACAATTTACATTTCCTATTCAGTTAGAAATTAACCATAAACAAGGAGTTTATCTGTTTGTCTGTACTCACAAATATAATAATGCTGTTTATACATTTTTTGAAACGAGCAATTCATTACCAAATGTTGCCATATTTTAAATAATCTTTAATATTAGGTCCTTACATATGAAATTGGCGTTTTGTACGGGAGGAATACAGTCATTTTTTTTTTGTAAAATATGTTTAATTAATCAAAGTATGCACCGTTGTTATCTATGCACTTTTGCCATCTCATTGGTAGTTCATTGATCGCTTTACTAAAAAGAACCATGGGGGCGAGAATCAATAAACTCTTTGAAGGCGGTTTGGACTGCTGCATCGGAGTTGAATTTTTTTCCTTGTAAGAAGTTGTCCAAACTCCGGAAAAATGGTAATCCTTTGGGACAAGGTCCGGGGAGTACGGTGGATGTCACAGACATTCTAATAGTGGCTCATCTAAATTAGTAGTTGTTTATTGTGCAGTGTGTGGTAGAGCGATTGGCCAATCTCAGTTGTTTAGCAGCTAGTTCTTCCTTCATGGTCTGGTGTTGCTGACATAGATATCTGCCGTAACCGTTTGGCCAGATTTTAGAAAGCTCTAGTGAACGACACCAGCGCTAGTCCACCAAACACTCACAGGTAACTTTTTTATTGAGTAAATTTTCGTTTAGGGCAGGATTTGTCTGTCTCTAGGGTTCAGCCATTGCGACGAGCGCTTCCTATTATCGTACAGTATCCACTGTTCATCACAAGTAAATTATTCGATTTAAAATCCCTTAATTATTGTTTCGGCTGAGCAAAGTAACACAGCAGCAGCAGTCGATGCGTGTTTGCAAGTTCGATTCACTAATTTCGTGAGGTACTCATCGTTCAAGTTTTTTTACTTTCTTGTTTTGCTTCAAGTGGAGTAATACAGTTTTGTCACTTACCCCGAAGCCTGCAGCTATCTCTAAAATACTGTGTGATGGATCCGCTTCCACAATAGCCTTTAATTCTTCATTTTCCACTTTGGTCTCCGCCTGTCCACGGGGTTGATTCTGAAGGTCGGAATTTCTAGAACGAAAACGTTGAAACCAAAAACTTACCGTGCTTTCTTTTGCGACACCAGCCCCGTACACATCATTAATACTTCGAGCTGTTTCTGCAGCACTGGTGCCACGGTAGAACTTGTACTCGTAAATATACCGATATTTTATGTTTTCCATTGTGCGGTAATAAGCGACGCCAAAGAAATAAATAATGAGGTAAAAACAAATGAATAACTGTTTTCAAAACTCAAATGTACCAGCTAAATGAATTTATAAATTTGAATTTGGAATTCTTAACCAAAGAGGAGATATTTTAGACGAAAGTGGTCACGTAAAAAACGTTAATTTTATATGTAAAGACCTAATAATAACTTATTTTCCTAGATTATATAAATTTTTTTTCTTGTACAATTTTTTTGTGATGTTTTTTTTTTTATTATTTTGATGATTTTCTTTATTTTTTTATTTATTTTTATTTGATGCATGCTTTCGTTGTTACATATTTAATTTTCAAGGCCATGGACCCTTCGCTCGCTGTAAGTATAGCGAAAAATATTTTTCTTATATTAACCTACACTGCATAATTTTCAATTATTGATAGATATAAACAAAGATATATAATTATAAATAAGAGTATTTAATATTAATATAATATATTAGTCACGAGGCGATATACAATAAAATGATAAATTATTGTTTAACTAATGGATCTAAATTATTTTAGTAGATCTTTTATTTTATCGGATTTTGAGCAGTATGTTATAATAAGTAGAAAATACTGTTCTACATGACTTAGGTAACACTTCATATCAAAATTTACTTCAGTTACAAAATATTAATGTTATTGATAAGTAGTACTTACTTAGTACACTGGTGGTAGGTTTCTGTTACCGAACACCGTCTAAGCACCACCGCAGCTTTTATTTCTACCGCCAAATAGTTGTGTTCAAATATTATGGCGGTATAGGTTTGAAGGGCGTTGTAGCTAATGAAGTTATTGAGGTCAAAATATTTAACTTGTTTTCTCAAGGCGAGAATGTGGTGTTGTGTAGGTTATCAATGCCCCGTGTCTTTGGACGATGTTTTACTTATCATCGAGCGTCGGTCGAATAAAAGAAATGTACTATTACAACCTCATCTTGTATATCACAACGTACAGGCGTAGTATATAATATCGATTCCTTCCAGTACCAGTACCACGCAAAAATGGATGAACAGATCGAGACATGCCTCCTCGCGATGTCAACCGGAATGACCACGCGCCTCTCAGCGGTGCTCGAAGCCACCCTGGCCAAGATCGCTAGGTTTGATGAGGGAAGGTGAGAATCAAGAGTTCCTTATTCTATTTGTACTCTAAATGTGTAAGCCTTTGTCACCGTCTGTGACAAGGGTCGACAACTTATTTTGACCACAGATAAAAATTAACATGAACGTTATAGTTAAGAAAAGAAGCAATTGAGTCAGAGATATTTTACTTATATTTTTTTTAAATATATATATATATGTATATATATATATATATATATATATATAACAAACAATATAAGATTGCTAGACTTAAGCGGCAGTGAGCAGGGCACATTGCTTGAAGCACCTACGGCTGATGGGGCAGTAAGGTCCTCGAGTGGCGCCCGCGTACCGGTACACGTAGTGTTGGGAGGCCTCCCACAAGGTGGACCGACGATCTGGTGAGAATCGCGAAACCCACTGGATGCGAGCAACGCATGACCGATGGATGTGGAGATCTTTGGTGGAAGCCTATGTCCACCATTGGACGTTTATCGGCTAACGATGATGTTGATATAAATACCTTTATTTTGTCAAATACTTACGTCACTTGAATGGGTCACTCAGTGATTCACTTGTCATCGGATCTACGGTAGCAACGTTATACTGTGTGAACATCCTAACTTCATTGTAGTTAGCAAACATATCATGATCAAATCAATATTTCGCTCTTGTCACTTAATTATCTTGTGGTGTTATTGGTGTGACGATACTTAACGTATGTCTCACAGCTATTAGCATCATATGGTGCAGTGTAAATATTGTAATTAATGCCTCATTTTAACTAATCATCAGACAAACGTTCCTTACCTCTGGTTACTTAATTATACAATAAATAGTTATAACAAAGCTTATAACAATTTTTTTACAGTTTAATTGGATCGATCCTGACCATTGCCAACGTATCCGGTTCCGGTAAAGACATCGGCCAGGGCTACGTAAACTTCATGAGGAACTCTATGGATCAAATCAGATCGAAGGTACACACGCTTTGAAGAACATTATTTGCGCTATCGTAATGCTTATAAATTCCTTTTTTTTTTATTTTTTTCTTTTCTCTTGTAAACTATTCTAGATTATATTTAGTTTATATGTTTTGTTTTATAGTATTATAGGAGTGCACTAAGTTCATTGTCACTGATCAAATCTCCCAACAACAGGCCTACTGGGAGAAATTACATACTGGAATAAGTAGTGCCTTAGCCCTTATATTTATGTATGTTATATTTTCATTGTAATTCCTGTATTTATTTATATATAAAATATAATAATATTTTATATAAAACTTGACGTTGTCCTCTACTCTCCTCTCCCCTCTCAGGCGCCTTGCCAACCTCCGTCGCAGGAAACCTAGTCTCCTGTACCTCCGGGCACTAGGTGCCGTAGTTTGTGGGGGTTAATATGAGGGGATTTTGGCCATTTCCCACAATGTTAACCCAAAGCGGGTAGGTTGTAGTTAATGCTTCGTTTGTTGATAAGCAGGGTGCATCACGTGCAGGTGAAGTTAGTTTGGGTCTCGTGAGTTGCTGTGCGGGGTCCCTTACACCCCTGATATATCCGATTCTATACAAAATAAGCAAATTGATAAACAAATATACGTCTCTGCACCAGGTTACAGATGAGCTGTGGATACTGCAGCTGTTCGAACAGTGGTACGGCATCCAGGTGGATCTGGTGACCACTTGGCTTGGCCATAGGCCCGCACTGCACCCGCAGCAGGTCGCCTGCCTCTCCATCATCCTCAAGGTCATTAATATACAACTCTTTAAGACCTTTAAACCAACGAACAATTTACTTACTTTACTTATTTAATGATCTTAAATATATAGATAGTTAAAAATCGTGGATATGTTGTTACTGTAGAGAACTATGCTCATGTACCAATAGACAGTGACCATAAACTGCAGCAGAATTTTCTTAATTCCACATGGTGTTGTATGATAGACACGGATTTTTGAGATACGGAACACAGTAATGCTGATGATAGCAGATTTACCATATGAGAGTGTCAGCCAGTCGGAAGTTCACAATATATAATAAAAGAGTTTACTGGAAACCCTAGAAACCATCGTTAAAGCATGAACATATCCACCATTGTGGCAGACAAAATTCTACAAAACTATAGTATAATTGTTGTACATGTGGTAAGTTTTAACAACATGTTTTACCATTAACAGAAAATGTACAGCGACTTCGAGCTGCAAGGTGTGATCGATGACAAGCTCAATTCCAAAGAGTACCAGAGTTTGGCGGCCAGGATGCACACCGAGGAGACCACGTGCAGCCTGCTGTTGGCGCAGCAGGACGCTGGGTGAGTCAGTAGCGAAGCGGCAACACAAACATAACGTCCACCTGATGGTAAATACGCCGCAACTATAGAGTGATGGTTAGAATCTATACACAACACACTGCACTCAGAGATCTAATTAAAGCAAGTAAAATGTAAGGTTTTTCAGAGGTGGCGAAGACGGCGGTTCGGAAGAGGGCTCCAGGAGTGGAAAGTCCAAGCTGGAATCTCTAACTGAAGACGCTAAGCTTGGTAACGTCACGGCCGTCGTCGGCAAGGTATGTCTTTTTAAGTCTGTTATCACTATTTGTGTTGTAATGTTTAAACCTATTGATGCCCACTGCTGAACATCGTATTAAAACCGAAAAAAAATTTTATTCGTTATTTTTTTTATACTTTTATTTTTTGTCTGTTAAGAATCGAACCAGGGTGTTCCCATGTTAAAACGTAAGCGATTGATCGCCGCGTGGTGGTTAGACTAAATTTTGTTGTTTTAAATGTATATTAAATAAATATTTATATTTATAAATATATATCTAGGAGATATCCATAGATACAATTACAATAATATATAGACACAATACTCGACACCTCTAAAACTATTAGATGTAAACATTAGAAATTCGGTAAAGCATTCATCTGCCGTTTAGAGGTCAGCTAATAATGATTTTTACAAAATTCCTTTCCCGAAGTGAGTAGTAGGGGTGGTACAGCCAGCAAAGACGGCGGGGAACAGCTGGTATAATATCATATATTAATCTATACATGGTGTATTTAATATTTTAAGGTTGGCAACATGTTCGGCCGTGGCATTGGGGAGCTCTCAACCAAACTCGGCGGCGCTTCCTCTTGGTTTTAGCGCCCGGCTAATGTTATTTTTTTTTTATGTATGTCCATAATCATCATTCACACTTGACGCAACGGGATGTGATCTCGAAAGCGTCATTCACCATCTTTTATCCTTTTAATTTCAAAATCAATGTAGTTGTAAAAGTTAGTGATGCTTAGCGCGGTACTGTTGGTAAATATTAACTTCTACTTAACAATGTGCCTCTTTACATAGAGTACTGTGTAACAATACATTCATCGTAAGAAGTCCTCTGACAATACAATCATTATAAGCAAGTCGCCAATATGTAGCCTTAAATCAAAAAACAAAAGTCTTTTTTTTTTGGATAAACCCTCGAATTTTAAATCTTCTGCCACAACAGCAACGCAGTGTTCCGACTGCATATATAAGAGCCGGAGTATTTTAAACGACCATGCTTTACTAAGTCCTTATTATTGTCACTTACCACCATTTAAAATTGAAAGGATATAACAATTTAAAAAATAACCGTCAAAATAAAATGGCGTCAAAACAATGTAATCAGATATAATGTAAGTGGCAAACGCATAGCTTAGTTAAAATTTAGTATTTAAATATGTCTAGATTTTATTTTCTAATAAAGCTTGTACAGTTAGATTTCACCATTGGTTTATCGGAGCAAATAATGTGTTTTAGGTGTGAATAATAAGCGTAGTATTTGATAACACGTTCGATAATTGTTGTAAAGGAAATATATAATTGTGAATGGCATATTATATACATAACACGACGCTACAATAAGGAAACATATCGCTTGGCATAATGTAACGTTAAAATATATTTATTGCAGTCGTGTATATGTTGTTTGGGAAAAAATATTTATAATATATATATATGGTCAGTAATTAAGTATTGGTTCGAATGGAGAAGAGTATTGGATGGTAAAAATGTTTACAGAAATATTTTTGGCGCTTGTTAAAAAAGTCTTTATAAATTGGTTCCTCCGCTCCTAATTAATTATAATTACTACATTTTGCTATTTACTAAAATCTTAAATTCTTACACTAACATATTTCCCATAAGCAAGATTCGTTTGCCTCAAACTTCATTAAATTTGCACATAGTTTTAATAGAGCATTAGTGTCGAAAACTTTTCTATAAGAAATGCAATATTTTTCTAATATCTTATCAACTTAAAATATCATTTTAACTTACTAATAGCTATTTCAAATAAAACTATTATGTATGCATATTTATAAAACAAATATCATCATCGACTCCACACTGAACAGGTCTTGGCTGCACGCAATGTAAAACAAATATGGCGCCATGGAAATGGTGTGTCGCCATCTAATAAAAGCTAATAAAACGGTAATGTTTCGTTTTATAAATATGTAAAAACATATTTAATATTAGTCACTGTTTTGCTCTAACATATTATCTATAGTTTGAAAAAGCTCTCTCTAGTTCTAAACTACAATTTATATTAAATTAGTCAAAATAATACATGCCTATGATAATAATAAAAATCTTACAATTATAGTTATATTTGTTAAAAAAAAATTATTCTTCTACGCTAAAATACCTATAAATTTTGAAACAACTAGAAAATTAACATTTCTTAGATAAATATTAAAAGTAATCAATGTTACTATCCCTAACGCTATGTTTAGTCCTCACGATGGAATGGCTCGATTATTTTCGGTAGTTTCATTTAATAATTAAATCTTTTGAATTTATTTAAGTAGTATTAATGTTCATCTGAAGAGTAAGTAGATTTGGAGGGAAATATAAATTTATACTTCAAATAGAAAAAAAATTATTAAAAATTAATAAATAAACTTTATGCGATTATTGTCTTATCCTTTGTTGATTTAACGAAAACAGATAAATAGTGTAGGTATTTGTTAGTACAGATGAATTTATTGGAGGGATTTCTGTTTCTTATAATTGCCATTCGCTATTACCTTAGATAATTCACTATTTTCTTCACCATTAACTTAAAACACAATAATTTTCTATGACACGTCTTCTATATTAACCAAAACAATTAAAGATAACATTATTTTCTTCTGTTAAATATGTGTTGCCAAGTTAATAAAAAGGTTTTTAAAAAAACTGTTTAATTTTTACTGTTGTAATTTATTTCATTTATATATGACTGTAATATTTTCTTCATGTATGGCTTAATTCACTTCGCTGTTTGCTCGGGAGCGTTATTGATGGAAAATGCTAGTAACGTAATGTGTAAGTACCACATAGTTGACTGAAGTGCCCACGGGCAGACAGAGTTTACAGAATTATGCCGAGATTTGGGGAAACTCGCGAGGAATATGTGATATGCTTATTAACGCTATAAAGTTACTGTTCAAAAAAAGTAGACGATTGAAAAATTTATTAACGAAACACCATCGCGAGTTTCCAGTGCTTTGGTATCGAGTGCATTAAGAGTATAAGAGGAAACAATAAAAAGGTATTTACAATAAAAATGTTTACTGTTCCTTCGCTCTTTTATTTTAATACCTTAACATCTTTCCAACCTTTTCATAACATGTTGTTATCCTAATTAATTCTAAACAACTTATTTTAATTAATCACAGTCTACTTTACAGAGTGTAATTTTTTTTTATTTTTTTATATTGTCACTATTTTGTTATTATTATTAGGCATAGACATAGAGTTTACAAGAGTTATCTAATTTATGTATATAATACATTAATTTATTGACATGTATGATACATAACACAATTTGTTTGCACGCAAATTTTGTTATTGCTACATGCATAAACTACATAAAACATTATTTCATGAAATGTGACGGTGTATACGGCTTTATAATTTTGAAGGAACACGTAGAAAGAAATAAAAAAGAAGAAGAATAACCAATAAGTAACTTTATACTACTTATAACTGATCTGTGCTAATTAGAATTACACAAAATATTAATAAGGTTCGTGTAACATCACATGTAACGTCAGTTATCATGCTGCTTTTTGAAAGATAAATATTTTAATCACGGGCAACACTTTCTAAACACGATTTAATAATCAAATTTAAATATCTAAACATTATTTAATTACACAAAATTTCAAAATCATTATTTTCATGACATTAACAAATTATTATAACTTAAAAAATATACTTATAAAAAAATTCCAAAACTTAAATGATATTTCGCTATAAGTGTAAAATTTATTTGTTTAATCTAGCAACACCAACGAACGAAAAACTTTGACATTCGCTGTAAAGTAGTGTAGATAGTGAACGTGTGTTTAGTTTATATCGAATAATAAATTTTTATGTAGTGATTTTAAGGAGAACTGTAAGTTTTTTTGAATGAAACCCATATTTTTTAACGCAAAACCACACTTTACTAACACTGCCGAATGCTTATTTCAATCTTGCGCTAATTAACTCGATTGTTCGCCGGAAATGCTTGTGATATACGAATGAAAAATAAAAGAAAAAAGTTTTGTATCATCTGATGCATTGCTTGCATTCCGAAGTTGTTACGTCGTCCATATCGTAAGTATGGTCTTTGTACTTTGTTTCTTTTTTTAAAGCGCGAATGTTTTGTGTGATACAATATTGTACATTTTATACGACAACAAGCCGGACGAATCATTCACCTCATGGTGATACACCCGGATTAGGATAATAAACTCTGGACCTCATAGTGCTCGTCCCATTGATATAAGATGTTAAATCTTATTACTTCAGTAATTTCACTTGCTACAACGCCCTTTAACACAGAGTACGGTAATAATCGTTAGCTTTGCGGTTGTTTCTAGCTAGAAGGTCTCCGCAATCAGAGATCTACCACTAGTAAATTTTGCTTCGCGTGAATATTCGTGTTACAAAAATTCCTGCGCGATTTTAGTATCTTAAAATAGCAAAGATGAAACTAGTTGAAAATGACTCAATAGAAATGTGTCAGTGGGTGAGGGTTAGGAAACCTGTATATAGAATATTCTTTTACCTTAGCCTATATTTTTGTTTTTGAAAATTATGTAATGTAATTTGGCAACAATTATCTGTTTTTTTATCTAAAAAAGTAGACATAGTAATTAGTTTTGATCAAAATTCTATTTTGTAATGTGAATCAAATTACAAAATAAATATCTAAAACATAATTTCTATTCTGTATGAAAAATTTTATTTTTTTTTTCTCTCACAAAAAAATTAAATATCACATGTATCATATATCACATATGTATGAGACTCTTGGTTTACTTAGTCTATTTATAATTGTTTATTTAAGTGGATAATTTGGTCTCTTATCAGGTTGAGTTAAGTAGTCCTAGGAGATAAGTTACTGCCCATTAGACTGGTAATTGTAAAATTCCCGGGATACTTTCAAATCTCTGTGATAACACATTTTAAGTAAACTCTTAACTTGGTAATTGACTGCTCTAAAATATGATTTAACTTTTTATTTACTATTATTTTTAGTATCATTAAAACAACAAATTTCTTTTAAGAAACTAAAATAAATATTACTTCATTTGCATTCTCTACATTTAATGTTAATATTAGATTTAGAAGTATAACAATATTTTTTTTAACCAAAGGTTATCAACTTTATGCTTAAAAGATATTGAAGTAAATATGTCTATTAGACTATCTCTCTCTCTCTGTTATTATTAGTGGATTATACTCTATACCTTTTCTAATCACATAGAATGATATAAATCCTCTTTCTAACTAACCTATATATTAATAAATATTTAAATCTATTCAAAATTTCATGTTAAACCTTGCTCTATCACACATGATCCAAATGAACAAGACGAAAATTTATTAATGAACCTGTTAAAAGAAAATTATTCAAATAATAATGGATTTCCAATAATATATTTTGTTGACTCTCGTTGAGTATTGTATTTATTTTGTATAATGTAATTCTTTGGTATTTAAATAACTTCCTCCTATTGTCCTGTAGACTGTTTAACTGTGACTATTGTTTGTTTCAATGCTTGTGCTATTTCAATAATTTATATTTCACTGAATATTTGTAAAAGAAACAATGGCCTATTTTAAAAACTAAAATGGCACCGAATCAATTTTTTCTTTTATTTTCTTGTCTTATAACAAATGACTCCACTTTTACTAAATTATCATTTTCCAAATGTAAGGTATATAATAAGGTGATTTTTTCATGTAATTTTATATACATACATAAGAGAATCCCACCTATGTAGAAATTTATCACGATATCTCTGGAACCATAAGGCCTACGCCATTTAAAGGTCAGCTAAAAACGAATTTTACAAAACATTACCGCCTAAAAGGGTGTGAGTGTTAAGGCCGGCAAAGCACGCGGGGAACCACTAGTATATATTATATACTCGATATCCAGAGATTCATTGACTCATCACGCGATCTCCGAACTGTTAGGAGCAAACACTCAAAATTTGGTAGACATTATTTCTGCCGTTTACAGGTCAGTTAAGAATTGATTTTACAAAAATGTTCTTCCTCAAAGAGATAGCATATATACAAAGAATAATCCTCTCGCTCTTGACATACCACCTCATTACAGAACTCGTAACGTACAATAAATGTTTACTACCACTCATAAAGTTCAATGACCTCCAACAATATTAATTGTTAATGGCTAATAAGAATTAATATTTTTTTTTTATACGACGAAACGACTAGCCAGTCGTTCATCTGATAGTATGTTATATGCCTACCTATAATATGGCGCTAGTTAAGATCATTTACACTGCATCACAATGTGCTCATCGCCTTGAGACGTATAATATTAAGTCACATTACCGTAATAATTTCTTTAGCAGCAACGCCCTTCAAACCGGAACAGTAATGTTTTCACTATATTGTTTGTCGTCTGCAAGAAAGCTGCGATAGTACCTTGACAGTCACCAGCAACATACAACTACCATCAGCAAAAAAAAACACCTCAACTTCTATATCTGCCGTCAAACAGCAGTGCAAACATTACTGTATTTGGGTTTGAAGGGCGTTACAACTAGTAAAATTACTAAGGTAAAGAGACTTATTAAGTCCTTACATATGAAATTGGCGTTTTGTACGGGAGGACTATATAGTCATTTTTTTTTTTTGTAAAATATATTTAATTAATCAAAGTATGCACCGTTGTTATCTATGCACTTTTGGCATCTCATAGGTAGTTCATTGATCCCTTTACTAAAAAAAACCATAGGGGCGAGAATCAATAAACTCTTTGAAGGCGGTTTGGACTGCCGCATCGGAGTTGAATTTTTTTCCTTGTAAGTTGTCCAAATTCCGGAAAAAATGGTAATCTGTTGGGGCAAGGTCCGAGGAGTACGGTGGATATCGCAGACACTCCAATTGTAGCTCATCTAACTTAGTGGTTGTATGTTTGCAGTGTGTGGTAGAGCGATTGACCAATCTCGGTTGTTTAGCAGCTAGTTCTTCCTTCATGGTTTGCAGTTGCTGACAATAGATATCTGCCGTAATCGTTTGGCCAGATTTTAGAAAACTGCAATGAACGACACCGGCGCTAGTCCACCAAACACTCACAAGTAACTTTTCTGAGTCAATTTTTGTTTAGGGCAGGATTTGGCTGGGTCTCCAGGGTTCAGCTATTGCGACGAGCGCTTCCGATTATCGTACAGTATCCACTTTTCATCACAAATAATGATTCGATTTAAAATCTCTTCATCATTGTGTCGGATGAGCAAAGTAACACAGTCGGCACACACACGCGGCAGTCGACGCGTGTTCGCAAGTTCGATTCACTCAATTCATGAGGTACCCATAGTTTAAGTTATTTTACTTTCCCGATTTGCTTCAAGTGGATTAATAGTTTTGTCACTTACCCCGAAGCCTGCAGCGATCTCTGAAGTGCTTTGTGATGGATCTGCTTCCACAATAGCCTTTAATTCCTCATTTACCACTTTGGTCTCCGGCGGTCAACGGGGTTGGTTCTGAAGATCGAAATTTCTAGACCGAAAACGTTGAAACCAAAAACGTACCGTGCTTTCTTTTGCGACACCAGCGCAATAGAAGCAAGATAAGTATAATGTTGTGTAAACATTCTAACAACAGATTTTTATATAGTTGTAGTTAGTTAGATCATTTATCTTACCGTGTTCCGGTTCGAACCGAGTCGAACAAAAAAATGGCGCAAACTAAGATGATATACACTACACCAGAATGTGGTCGGACTCTTGAGACATAAGACGTTAAGTCTAGCAGTTGCTTCTTTTTTACTACGATGCGACGAGACGAGCTAGACCCTGATAGTAAGTGATACGCCGCCAACATCATTCCGACGCCAGCCAGAATGTTACACACAGCATCACATTAAGTCAGTCTCGTTACCCTACATAAACTACAGCGGCCTTCAAACCCGAACACGGTAATATTTGCGCAGTACTGTTTGGTTGTCGTCGACCTTGAACAACAAGTACACAATGAATTAGTTTATAGAGAGCGATACGAAAACAATATTTGGCAAATAATGAGATGTTTACACAACCAATGTCAATCGTCAATCGTGTCAGCCGTCTCTTCACTCATACACGTGACGCTTTCGTTACGCTGCAGTGTAATTAAAAAAGAGCCGTATAATTGGTGCGCATATAAAAAAAAATTCTATGATGTTATTATGGAAAGCTGACTGATGAGAGAAACATGCGATGATGTATGGTAATACTATGACCATGCGATGAGACGGCTTTTTTTTATAATTCCTCTGCCTATTTTGGGTCCAGGGCTTTTATTTGCTATTACATTTACCATCAGAATTCTCTTTCTTACTATCTTATCTTTCATGCTCTGTTCTCTTACACACTTCTTTTCTCATTAATTCTGCATTCCATTGCATTCTTTCATACCTCTCGCGAGTGAAGACCATCGTCTCCCGGTACACTCTCTGAAAATAAACCTGAAGTACATCAATTCATACTTTTAATTTTTTTTTTATTTTATTTCCTTATTGTTTTCAGAGGGCGTTTTTGTTTTTATTTATTTAGTCTTAATTTTATTTTATAATTTACTTATTTACTGTTGTCTATAATTACTTTTATTATCACAATGAAAACGTATTTATTGTTTCTGACTACTTCCGTTATGGCCGCTCTGGAAAATTTCATGAACACTTGACAACAGTCGTTCTAACTCATCAGAAAGGCAATAGCTGCCTCACTGAGCTGTCTTCCAAGCTCCAGTTCGCAATGCTTTCTCTGTCTCCCATGCAAGGGACAGGAGGCGGGGTCACAAAGGTATGAGGGACTCTCCTTGAGTTTGAACCTGTGCAGGTTCTCTCGGAGAACCCCGCGCCCAGTGAATATTTGGACTAGAACCGTGTCCACCTCCAGCCGGCGTAGTATTTTATAGGCCGATGCCACGTACAGGAAAAAGATGCGCGTTGTTGAAGCCGTCGTACATTCCAATTACCTCCTGTTCTATTCGTCAAGTGTTTGCAGCCTGAGCTGTCGCTTGACGAATGAAACGGGGCAGTCCTCATCGGTAGTCTTTTACGCTTCAGGGCCGCCCCTTGGCCAGTTGGTCCGCCCTCACATTTCCCCCCATACCCGCGTGCGCTTTCACCAAATACAATCTGACATACCTTTTTCTCTCGCTTTCATTACATTCGCTTTTACTCTCAACGACAATGTGATGTCAGGATGTTTACACAAAAGTACATTTTTTTTTTATACGATCCCATGAGACGACTGATACGTTAACCTGATGGTAAATTGTAGGTTTGGCTATAACAAGTGCTGCTTACAACACCATATTGTGCTCGCCTTGTGACAGCAGATGTTAAGTCTTATAACCTCAGTAATTTCACCAATGACAGTCTTTCAAACCGGAACACAATGAGATAAATAATAAAACTATAATAATATGATGTTAGGATATTTACACAACATTATATATTTTTTTTATTCGACGAAAAGATGAGACGAATTTGACGCTCACTTGTGATAGTAAGTTAAAGGCCAGTTCATAACGACGGGATAGTTAGGATCATATATACATTCCTCGAACACGTTCCCGCCTTGTGGTGGTGGGGCTCAGTAGCCGAGGCCCGGTCACCCTATGTGAAGCTAAGAGGAACTTACTCGGCCGGTCCGAGGAAGCCGCTCCAGATGAGCTCACCTAGGATGTGTACCGGTGAGTTGCGAGGACAGGCTTGTATTACTCTTCGCAATCGTGATATAGTCGTGGAGAAAGAACAGTGTCGGTATTGCCGTTCACCGTTCTCCCGACCCTCTGTGACTTAGCAGTACCGCACCGCTGATGCGGCGGCGAGGATGCCATGGGGGAATAGGAATGTTGGTATTGAGTTACGCCGCTCTCCATATCCTTCGCGGCCGTACAACGGCAGGCGGCGGAACCCAATACCAAATACGCTGGAGGGAGTCGGAAGAATTTTCTCTGTTGGCTCCCACGGCCTCTGGGTGATGGATTGAGTGAGATCTGTTGCCCCGGGTAAAGATAACAGGGCGAAACGAAGGCGCACTGTGTTCCCGGGCGCCTTTACAGAGGCGAAATGATGGGGTCCTCTCCCCCTGAGATGGAGCTGCGTGGTACAGCCGGCGCTGGTTATGTTGCGGAGGTGTGCGAATGCGTTCACATGGGCCCGCCGTAAGGAGACAACAGTGGAACATCGTGGGGGTTTTAGTCGATACAAATCCGATATAACCTGTCTTTATCCCCGCGAGGGTAGGTATGCTAAGGCATTTGCCCTACGTAAAACAAAAAGTAAAAGGACGATATTTTCAAAACAATATTATTATTATATATTAATACTAAAGTACAAATTATGAGTATTGATAAGGATATATAAGAAGATAATTCATAAGGCGTATATTATAATATACTCTTTGAGATATCTTAAATCCCGTTACCCCAGTAATTTCTAGCTACGGCATCTCCCTAAGCAAAACAGTAATTTTTAGCAAACTACTGTTTGGAGCTACCATATCAACGATGTGGTGCAGTGTATATCATGCCACGAAGAGATGAACGCTCAACTCGCCTCGTCGCTTCGTGAGGTCACTGACCCCATCGACCTCCGCAGTACTCCTCACATTTGTATCTCATCATCTGATAAAAAAAAAAGAACGTCGTAATCTGATATACCTTGACATTGAATAATAAGGTTAAATTGCGGGCAAACAATTGCTTGCGGTTACTTAGGTAACAGTTAAGTTACGTCTTAATAATTATATATTGAAATACGTATACTACCTTACTAATAAATATGAGCATTATTTTTTTATAATGTTTTTTATTTAATGAAATGATGAAACGAACAGGACGTTCACCAGATGTTGATACAGCGCCCCATAACAACGTGACGCTTGTTAGGATGATACACACTGCACCATACTGTGTTCGTCGCTACACACATAAGAGCTTTAGTCTCTTTACCCTTCTTACACTATCTTCAGCGCCCTTCAAACCGGAACACGGTAATGTTTGCACTCTACTCTTTGTCTGCAGAATTAGGAGCTGCGATGGAACAGAGACCTACCACAAGTAAAATATTTAAAGACTCATCAATATCATGTAAAATATAGATGAAAAATAATTGTTTATATATAAAAAATACACACTACACTACAATATATTTATAAGAAATATATATATTTAATTAAACATAAATTTTTTACGCAATTTGTTGCTGTGTAAATATCCTAATCAGTATTTTTTTTGTTTATTACAGGAATGGTTTATTTACCGTATGATATATATATATATATATATTAATATATGTATATAATATTTTATTCATTAAAGTATTTACATTCGCCATTTAATTAAATTATTTTAATTTATTCGATTATTAGGGATGTAGGTTCACTGGTGGTAGATCTTTGTTGCCGGAGATCGTCTAGGTGGGTACTACCGCAGCCTCTATTTCTGCCGACGAACAGTAGTGTGCACACATTACACTGTTCCGGTTTGAAGGACGCTGTAGCAAGTGTAATTACTGGGGTATCGAGAATCGACATCTTATGTTACAGGCGACGAGCGCAATGTAATGCAATGCATACCATCTTAACTAGCGCTACGTTGTTATGGGCGGGCGTATCACTTACCTTCAAGTGAACACCTCGCTCGTCCCGTCGCTTCATTGTATAAAAAAAACACTTGACATCAATTTCACGTGATGTTAAGCAAAAAGACCATTGATAGTAAATCGTGCTCACCCTAAATACTCCGGCTCCGATATGGACACAGCCGCAACACAACAATGTGTTTTATCTCCATATTTACAATATGAGGGCCTTTACAATAAATGCCGGTCTAGCTACTAAGCTAGCTAGGCAGATTCGAAAAAATCCAACCACCATCCAAACTTCCGGCTCCAGCATGAAAACAGGGATCTCCGTGTTACAAGGCAAACGGTTAACCGCTGGATCAGGCAGTGAAAACATTAAACATATATAAAATCACATTAAAGCTATTGATAAAAAGTTAAAAAAGTGTCGAGTCTTGTTACCGCGGTAATTTCAGTAGCCAACCGCCCTTCACCCCGTAATATAGTTTTGTTTGTTAAGTTTTGCTTGCCGGCGGAAACAGTAGCTGCGGTGGTAACCAGATGTCTCCGGGAACAGATTCCTCTATCGCCACTAAGAAGGCGGTGACTGTAACCGCCGAGCCACGCGGTCGTCTTCGTTTCTAATTATCAACGCATTCGTCTCCGCGGCGACGGTCTGTTACCTGTAACTGTACAGTTCCGAGTGTAAAATTTAGTTCGCAAAGAGAAAACCGTTATTTATTGTATTCAGAATAAAATCGCTCCATATTTAAATTCGTAAAGTGTGAGTAACATAACCCAATGATGTTTTAACTTATCACTTAACATCACGTGAATGTCTTGCTAGTCTCGTATACGGAAGTAAAAATAAATATATTGATCATGGATTACGGAGATGGTCCAAGTGGGTAACCACCACAGCGCCCGTTTCTGTCGCCGAACACTAGTGTGCAGACATTGCTGTGTACCGGTTTGAAGGGCGCTGTAGATAGTTTAATTACTGGGGTAGTGACTCAACATCTTATGTCTCAAGCGACGAACGCAATGTGGTGCAGTGCATACCATCTTAACGTGCACTACGTTGTTATGGGCAGACTTATCACTTACCATCAGGTGAACATTCGATTCGTCCCGTCGCTTTGTAGATAAAAAATATAAGACATATATATGTGGAGATCTTTAGGGGAGACCTATGTCCGGCAGTGGACGTCTATCGGCTGATGATATATATATATTTCTATAATTATTAATTGTTTCTCTCACTACTCCAACGGTTACAAGATAATGCTATTAAGCATATCCGCCATTACGTTCATCGGTTCAAATGTTATTTATTACGTCCGCCATTTTGTTTATCTATTTTTGTTTAGTCTATTTACACAACAAATCTAAATCAATAAAATAATATACTTAAATATCAATAAACAACTGCAACAGGATAGTCGTAAACCAATTATCACATTTTCCTGTTTACGAACATCGTCCCATATTTACCTTATTATTCCTTACAATACTAATTTACACCGTTATTACTGTAACATGATAATATTTGTATACTGTATGTTAGTAAGCGTATCCGCTACCGCCACTTGCAATGAGTGCTTTGTGCAATAAGTCATCATCTGGCAACACTGATTGGGAGTGATGTTCAAAAGAGCATCGTGTAACGGCCCCGCATGAGTCAGCCGCCCGGGGCACGCGCTGCCAACTGCCAAAACATATTCACCGTTCATACGTAAACATTACTCATTATATGACACCCGTGAAGAATGTATTCAATTACTTGTTGTATAATTATCATCATCACATTAGCCGATAGACGTCCACTACAGGACACGCCTCCCCCAAAGAACTCCGCGTTTACCACCAATAGCCAATGCGGGTTGGTGAGAGCCAGAGGCTCGTTTGTTGATTGGCAGGGTGCACCACTAGCAGGTGACGATGGTTTGGGACCTGTGAGTTGTTGTGCGGGTTCCCTTCTTAATACTTATATATATAGGTCGTACCACCCCCACAACTCCTCCCTATAAGTAATCCTAAAGTGGCCTATACTCGGCAAAAGGAATATTTTTACCAAATTACAAGTCTGTTACGGTTCCAGAAATATCGTGATCTCTACATGGCCGAAATATATAGGAGATATCCAGGGATGAACTGAGTCATCCTTTTTTTTGTTTCGGATTGAAATCTTCGAAAGATACTCTGCTTCTGGAGGAAAGTCAGGGTTGTGATAGTTTTACTTACTAAAACCCCCTCGATGGTCTGCATCAAGGCATTGAAACGGGCATTAGGTTCTCTTATAGAACGCACCGGTACCCCTCTATACTCAATGTTAGCACGTGCCTGAGAAAGAGCCAAACGCACCAAAACACCATCCCTGAGCCATACGCTGTCCCACGCAGGTTCGCTTATTGAGCGATAAGCCTCCCCCCCACCTTCAAGGCCCGCGAAAGTCCTAGACCCTTTTAATCACCTTCTACGACAGGCAGGGCTTACCTACTCTTACTAACCCGAGAGTACAGTGCAGATAACAGCTAGTACATATCTATATATATATATATGTAGTCCATTAATGAATATGTATACACCATATTGATCTGTAGACATATAACCTAATTATATATCTCTCTACCTGATTAGGTCTTTGTTGATGCTCCTGCCATCAAACAGTGCTTTGTCAACATAACTGTATCCCAGCTTGAAGACCAATGTAGCTAATGATACTGGAGTGAGGAGACCTAACATTGTCTTAATGCGGCGAGTAGAATACAGTGTAGTGTATATCATTATTTTTGTTTCTGTGTGGAAATCCTGCATTTGATACCCTTCTGCTTTCGGGGCACCAGAAGAGCTATGCCGGACTTTTACCGGAACCACGGGAACGCTTTCGCTCACAACCGTGGTTCCGACAGCGAGAGACCCTAACAAGTCCACATCTCGGGGTAGAGCTACTGCTCTCTACTCCCTATAAAAATGTTAGCGGAAATACCGCACCAACCACCTCGAGGCCTTTCATATTTGGTGACAGACGACACCTGAATCCGCCACCATGGCTTCTGCTATGGGGGTCGGAAGACGTGAAACATCCTCCTTCGACGCCTCGGTCTCTGCCTGCAGATTGAGAGATGGGTGTTTATTTCTAGCAGCCTCTTTCTACTGCATTACCTCCTCACAGAAGGCCACCCCGGCGTCTCACGACCTCTCCCAGTGTATATCATCCTAATTAGCGCTATTCTGTAATAGACAGGCGCATTGTTTATCTTCAGATGACTATCTAGTTGCATTATCTAAAAAAATCTCACATATAGTTTTATTGAAGTAATTTAGAATATAAATCTTTTGTGGTGGTCCTATGTAGTGTTTGCATCATTATACTGAACAATATTATCCTTATTCACATAAAATTATGGTTGGTAATGGGTTGTTTTATATCCTTCTGGGTGGTAAGCGGCAAAGTATATTGGATAACAAAGTTGTGAACATTGTTTTGTTTAAATATTACTCACGCGCTGGATGCATTATCATTTGTTAGGACCTTTTGTGTTTAATATTACACTAGACATGCCCCTCGGATTTTTTTACTTCTTCCAAACTCTATATTGATCATATCGATCGTGCTGGAAATTTGTTTATTTACATACTTAAAACTTTATTTGCATAAACAAAAAGAAGTAACTAAAAGACGAACTTAATGCCGAACGAAATTACCTCTCAAAGTTGAATAGAGAAAAAAGTAAGGTTAAGGTTAGGGAATATAACTTACATTATCATTATGGTGTCCATATGCTGTGAGTCTATATATTAACAAAAACGGCGGAAACGGAAATATATGTAAGGGAGATGTATGTAGCACACAGTAATGTTTGCACGGGGTAATAAAGGGCGTAAAAGCAAACCCTTAACAGTCTTCGCCAAAAAGGTACACCTGATCATTTTGGTATACTATTGGTATACTATTTTTTTTGGTATTTGGTATACTATTGGTATCCACGATTAAAAATAAGCTCAATTATAGATAATCACCATACTTGCCGCGAACGGTATGTTGGTAAAGGTCAATTAAAAAACTGCTGCTCATATCCTGGAGTGGTGTATTCCTAGTCGCCTTTTACAATACTCTGAATATAGAGTGCTTGATTTATATTCTAACCTATCTCATTTACGTGTAGAAGTAACCTATTATATAGACATTGTTCTCGGAGATCTCTGCATCATCATCAACAGCCGTTAGCGTCTCCCACGGCTGAGTACACTCCCAAACACCACATTGATCAGACATGATATTGGCATAAATAGTTGTTAATATACACATGTATCTTTTCCGCGAATTGTTTGTAATACATCGTTGGTAGAGTTGACACCATCAGCATTTTTGTAGCCACCGACCACCTGATACTGATGTGTCTTTTACTTGCTGGCTGATGGGAATTTATATTAGTATTAGTATATGTTCTTTGGGAGAGGTATATGTCTAGTAGTCGACTGCCGCGCGTTGATGATGATCGTATACATGTTCTCATTATCAGTCGTTCAAGATATAAGACTTTAAAAAGTGAAGAGTATATACACATATATCCTACCCGTTCTTATCTTTCTCCTCTACTCTAAGAATATATATATATATATTTCCTTATTTTTACCTCGTGGATTTTTGATCAAGTGATGAGAAAATCAGTAACATATTTCTGTGTTATTCAAATTGCCTATTAAATCACTATATAAGTTTTGACTAAAAAAAATTTATAAAAAACAGTTTTGTTACTAGTTCTTAAAGTGGACTAATAAAATCCGTATCATTAAGACCGGATATTTAATTACCGTTACACCCGCAGTTATAAACTGAATTAATTCCAAGATTACTAAAAAAAACAAGCAATGATTATTAATGTAAAATTATAACAAATTTAAATGTTAGTAACTATAAGTAAGTATAATTTTCTTTATTTTTTATTATGTTAAGGAAATTATTAACTAGTTGTTCCCCGCTTTCTTCGCTGGCCGTAACGCTTCCGCAACCGACTTTAGGGAAAGAATTTTATAAAATCCATTCTTACCTGACCTCTAAATGGTAGAAACAATATCTCTACCAAATATTGAGTGTTTACGTCTCATGATTTCGGAGATGTCATGATGAGTCTTTAAATCTTGGATATCTCCTATATATATATATATATATATATATATATATATATATATATATATATATATATATCTTCTTCTTAAAGTGTCTTTCCAATTAGTGAAAGTTGGCGATCAGCGTGGTGTAGTCCTTCCTGTCTCTGGTTTGGCGGAACAATTCGGACGCCTCAGATATGCCAGTCCATTCCCTGATATCACTCAACCATACCTTTTTTCACCTTTCGTTCTCCAGAATCTTTATAATCAGCTGCAGAAGATCATATCGCTGCTGACGCAGTACATGACCGAGATAGGACATTTTATGTTTCTTAAACGTAGGCATGAAGTTACGCTTTTGGCCAATATGTCTATATATATAGATAAATACGATGTACTGTTTTCATAAAAAAAAAGCAATCTAGAATATTTTCCTCGATTTAAAAATACACGCACTCCCGGGAAACCTTATTTCTTGGCAACACCGAATGTCATAACTCTCTTCTATAATTAACCAATCGGATTGCGGCTGCGCCGGCGCATCGTTGCAGGTGCGATGTATTGCCACTAGCTAAAATGTACCCCGAATTTCGGGTGTTGAACCCGACTTCTGATTATGTCTGCGGGTTAGTTTATAAGCCGTCGTGCGGCAATCTGCCAAATCTGTTCAGGTGCGATATCAATTAGCGAATTCCATTCCGGCAGAGTTTATATGATATATGTTTCGATCTGATCTCTATGATATGTTCTAATTTTGTAACATTAAATTATGCGGTCACCGGAAAAGTATTTTGGTCACTAAGGAGTTACATAGTCAATGGTAATGTAAAGGTCTTAGTACGTAACCATTGTAGCGTCTCTTAAGAGTAAGATTTTCACTCAGGATACTGTCTAAATAGGTACTACCGCAGGTACTATTTCTGCTACCAAACAGTAGTGTGCAAACATTTCTATGTTGAGGTTTGAAGGGCGTTTTAACTGGTGAAATTATTGAAGTAACGAGATGTACCATCTTACGTCTCAAGGCGACGAGCACAATGTGGTACAGTGTATTATCCTAACTAGCGCCCCGTAATGAGTAGATGTATAATTTATCATCAGAACATACCAATCACTGGTCCCATTCCAGGATCGCAGATTAGGGAGTTTGGTTGATGTTAAGATTATTTCGAGTACGTCGAGCTAGCTACCACCATTTAGATCTGCTGCCATAACAGCATCGCTAGGTTTCGACTGTCAAAATATAACAGTTAAAATGTTCCAGGCGAATCCGCTTCACGGTTTTCTGCCTCATTGTCAATTAAAACCAGGTAAATTTAAGGTCAAGGTAGATAAAAAATACATATCTGTAGAAGATATCAAAGACCATAAGTGAATATATTTATGCGCTCTTTTATGGTTTCATCGGTGTAAAACCTCCATAAGCCGTTAAAATCCAACCCGGCGTCAGCGTTCCGACATGCTCTAGGAATTCTTGTATGTGTCGTTTTTTTTTTTAATGGTATTGTTAAGAAAATGCACATCCGTAGCTCGCCGCTTACCATCAGGTGAGATCGTAGTCAAGCGCTAGTCTAAACAATAAGTATATATATATATATATATATATATGTGTGTATTTCATCAAATTTAATTGATAACAGATTCTGTTCTAAAATATGTAAGTGACAAAAACTTAAGTTTTTTATATAAAGTAAATAACTTAAATATCGTGCGCCTCCAATGACTAAAATTTTGTTTGGTATCTAAATCTTATAACATATACTTAATACTTTATCTATTTAATGGTATGTTAAAAGTGGATCGGATTTCTCATTCATCTTCCAAAAACCTTGTATCACTCTTGTTTTTTTTCTATTCGATGACTCGAGCTAGTCTTTCGCCTGATGGTAAGTTGCCTGTAAAAACACGCTGCTAGTTAGAACGATATACACAACACCACATTGTGCCCGTCGCTATGAGATATTAAGGTTCGGTAGCCTGGTAATTCTACTACAGCGATAGGAGACATACAGAAAATAAGCTGTGGTTGTACCATCTGGTTGGTCTTTGAAGAGACCTACTACCAGTAAACTACTATGGTTACTTCGGGTTATTGCATCATTATCAATACCTATATTTAATCGACTACATTTTATGTACAACTAACAAGATACAAGCACCTTCTTTCCGACATCTGTGTCAGTTATTTGTGCACTGTTGCCAACCTGTCAATCTTAACAAAGTGTTACGCTCTTCCTGTGTGTCAATCAGAGACTTGATTTATACACTTTCCTTTAAATGATGAATTAAATAATTTCTGGTACTGCAAGCATTAGGACAGCTCTCTAGTTTGAGTATTTACTTTTTAATTTGAGTAATTGGGCCTCATAAAAAGGATACCAATCAGACATAGGTCAGTAGAGTGCTACGTTCGCAGTATCTATGGGAGAGCAAATGAGGAGTTCTGTAGAAGAACTAAGGTTATTAATGTAGCTCTTAGGTATGCTAGATTTATGTAGTAATAGGCAGGTGATTGACACAAGGTATATTGATTCAAATACAGTGCAGGATCCGTTAGGGAGTTTTTTTGAATAAGATTCATGTCAATGGATGTATCTTATCGTATAAGAATGATGATGTTGCAGTTAATGCTATCGCGTACCTGTTCACTTTTTTATATTGAGGTAGGGGAAATGCCTGCGCATACCCGTCCTCACGGGGGCAAGGACAGGTTATGTCGGACTTGCACCGACTAGAACCCCCACGATGTTCCAACTCGTCGCCCGATGGCGGGGTTACGGGAATGCTTACGCACCATCCGCGACCCCGCCGGTATACCTGTTCTCTTGGACAGGCTAAAACAGCTGATTTGAAACGTACATATAAAAAACTATCACTCGTTCTCTAGTTATACATATATAAGAATGTTTCTTTTGTCAGTAATGGTTAATTTTAATTTAGTATCATCCTTAGGGACTCTTTCGTTAGATAACAAAATAGGTGTAGAAAGTAAAAAAATAAATTTTGGCAAAGTACCATCAACTTAGATGAGAAAACGTCTATTTTCATGAATTCCTAAATATATATACATATGTACGTGATCATATATATTCTTCGCGTCACATATAATTTATAGGTGTGAAGCGTCCGCGCGCCTGCGCAACGAGATATGGAGGAATTCCACTGGCTTGGACACTCCCACGCTATTTAAATATATTACTAAACAAATGCGTTTACACGTTATTTTATTTGTTTACGCTGAATCTATATATCTATTTGCACAGCTCATTATAAAATTGTAGCAATTTTTTTCTTACATATATATATAGCGAAGCGACTAGGGAGATAAACCTATAACTTTTTTTTCTTAGCCCTCGACAGCTATCATTATTATTTTATATATATGTTAATAAATATTAACCTTTAACAGCATATGTATTCATCATATTTGAATGCAGAATCGTATTTATTTTTGTGGTAATAAGAGAATTTATATGAAAATCAACTTTTAATCTTCTTTTATGCGTGTCAATTCTCTGTATGGCGTCCTTTTCCACCCTTCCGTCACTTTCTCTTAACCCTCTCTGTTTAACTACAATTTCGGTTAGAATTTTAAATTTGAGATGTTGTTATTTATTTTATTTATAATCTAATGCCGCATATATTTGTTATATGTAATATCATCTATACTTAATGCAAACAGCAACCTTACTTTTTTCAAATTTTTTCGATATAAAGAAATTAACTTTTTTTTTTGTTTCTTTATAATATTAAAAAAAAAACTATTTCTATTTTCCCCACAGCTAACATTGCAGTAGAAATTCTTATAATTATACAATTTAAATGTTTTGGTGTTCCTATTTTAAACTCACATCTCCAGGTTTTGGTGCTACAACTAAATCCATTAGGTTACCATCGATGGTGCTGCTTTCTAGATGAATTATAGGTAGTCTGAAAATAGAGGTTTTTGTACTCCACTACAGCATATTCAATTTTATTGTGCACCAAACCTCGTAGCTTTAGAACGCTAAATACCATTCGACAATCACATGCAATATTATTGCCGTATTTTTTATTCTTACTGCCCACCTTACAATTGATATGCTGGTATGAAAATAATATCGTGACACAGTAAGCTATTCAACTAAGCGATCTTCGTTTATGCGATGATTTTTTTAGCAACAGTCATTGCAACTGCTCACGCAAATCTCCTACATACCGTGCAAGAGATATTGAACTAAAATATCACTCCGCTTTCGCAAGTGGTAGAGGACAAAGTAGTGCTTAGGGTTATCATAAGAAGACATAGGGTTATAAAGGGTTCGCACAAAAACTTACGGGACTCAAGCCAACCTCACCTGCTCGTGTTGCACTCTGCTAATCAACAAACGAGGCGCCGGCTCCCACCAACCGGTATTGGGCCAGTGTGGTGGGAAATAGCCCAAATCTCATATGAACCCCCACAAACATGAAGGTCTTTGGGGGAGGCCTATGTCCATCAGTGAACGTCTATCGGCTGATGATGATGATAAAAACATGTGATAATCACACTAAAATTGACGTTGACTCAATACAACAATGTCTAGTACGTCCCAATTGTAATAGGGTATTAAGAATAAGTCTAACGTAAGATCAGCTTGTCGTAGAAAGTGACTAAAATGGTCTTCGAGTTAGCAGCCTTAAGGGATCGTGGGGGGTTAGAGTGCTCTTTATAACTCAATAAACGAGCCAAAGAGGGACGCCAAATACGAATTGCTTTTCGTTTTTACAGCATAACACGAGTTCTAAGGAGGGTTTAACCCTTCCCTGAGACGTCCTAATCCAAAGTATATAGGTACATCGGTGTGACCAGTAGGAGGTAAGATCTGGGCCATCCCTCATAGCTCCGACTTACTCCAGAAGTTTTCTTTGAAGATTTACTCTGCATACAAAACAATAGCGCAATGCCGAAGCGAGACCAGAATTGGCGTGGCTTTGATCGCCTTTCTGCTTGAGGTGTCCGTAAAAAAAATTCGTTATAGTCTCTCCATCGCATAAAAAAAGAGTATTTTCAGCAGTGGAAGGCAATAAACTGAAACGATGGTGATGAATTCTTTAGGGTAGTATAATTTGCACTGGGTTTAACTAGTAACACAAATACAAAGAAACGAAGCGATGCGATGTACGTGGGTAGATACTACGCAAATTGGATTTATTCCTGGATTTCATCTCACGCGCACGTTATATTCTATCTATTGGTCTTTGACTCGTCCGCTATTCTACCAACTCTTGACTCGTAGTCACCAAGTTTAATACGACATACGACTTTGGAAATCCTTGCCCGATGATATTAGAAAAGCTTTGTACAACCAAGTACTTTTTAGGAGATTGTTGAAAAACATACTTTACATATTAGCATCGTTAATTTCATTGCGTTGGGTCTCATTAGTGATACAAATATCATCCAAACAAGCATCACGTTTTTATGGGTCCATGTCACTTACCAACAGGTGAACGTGAACTTCGTAAAAAAAAATATAATTTATGACTTACGATAAATCGTATGTTCATCATCATCAGCCGCTAGACGGCCACTGCTGGACATAGGCCGGTCTTCCATAAAGATCTCTACATCGATCGGTCATATAAGATCCCGCGATTCTCATCAGCTCGTCGGTTTACCTTGTGGGAGGCCTCCCGAAACTACGTCTACCGGTATGCGGACACCACTCGAGGACCTTATTTCTTCTGCGGATTTCCACATTCCTGATTCGCTCGCGCAGAGAAACTCTAAGCATAGCTCCTTCCATTGCCCTTTGGATGACATTGAGCCTTTTTATAAGGCCTTTAGTAAAGGACCACGTCTCGGTTCCGTATGTCAACTCTGGCAACACGAGTTGAAGACTAGTCTTCAGACACTGCGGTACCTGAGAGAGAGAGTCGTATGTTGCTATAATATAATATGACGTTGATACTAAATTCAAAGTATTTTAATTGGCAAAAATAAAAATTATCGACCTTTCCAGATTTTTACTTAATAATGTGAATTAAATAAATTTACAATGGCTGTCCGTCTACCTTCAAATAATTTTCGGTGGTGATGATATGCAAGAACCGATTGTAATAATGAGCCGTATGACACGGACCCGAGCAATGCGCATACAAACGTAAACACTTCGGCCATTTAACGATGTTCAGTTTCGTGGAAAATACGGTGACCTTGTTTTCATTTTAAAACGACGACCAGCGCCGTCCGAAACGACCGTCCCACTCCGCTCTTACCCGACATTAACGTGTCTTCAAGTTTGCAAACTTTGATCATTTCCAAACTTAATACTTCGTTCATTTCATTTCACACTGTATTAACAAATTTTACGTTTTTTAATAAACACGATAAACAGGAAGTTATGTATTATCGATCCCCAGGAAACCGTTCCATGTCCTTTTGGAAGAAATCTATAAGCTCTCATGGAGACCTTAGTGAAGAGATCATAAGTAGGTCTTATTTCTGCCGCTAAACAGTACTGTGCATACATTACTGTCTTCCGATTTGAACGGCGCTGTAGCTGGTGAAATTACTAGGTTGATAAGACTATCTTGTTTCAATAAGCACAATGTGGTGCTGTCCTAACAAGCGTCACATTATTATGGACAGGCGTATCACTCACCACCGAGTGTACGTGTCGCTTACCGCTTCGTCGTATAAAACAAATCTTATTAGATCTTTGCCTTAAGAAACAACCACAATGTTACAATTCTATCTACAGCTGTCTATGCATCTATTGCATCGTAGGTAATATTCAATTTAGCAGTTTTTTTTTTTATTTGTAATTTAGTTTACCGTCGGACTATAATTCCACCTAATCGTAATTAGAGACCTAGTCCATGATGGAAACATGCACTAGCCTAGAGTAATGATGAAGTTTGCGTTCGCAAGTTATATTGAAAACTATTGCAGCTTCATCGAACAGGTGGATCTGGTATCCGCGAGCTAAATCAAAACACAAAAACTAAATATATACATATATATGTAGATAAAGTTGTGTGTAAAAGGGGAAGGAGAAGGGCGAGAAAATATTGGATGCGGGAAGGGTTGAAGAGATCGGTGGATTGGTTGGTGCTATAGGGAGAGAGATAAGGGGGGTATAATCAAATATACTAGCCTGGTTGAAACCTCTTCTCTGTTAAAGACTACCGCTACACAGTAAACGGGAACTCTATCGCCATTAGGCTACTCAACTACATTACTAGTCGCATTATAACGAAAGAGAAGAACTTTATCTCTATGAGTGAAGTAAAGCAAAATTTCGAGGAAATCTCTTAGATTTCTTAAGAGATATATTTATTTGTTCTTTATGTACAGGATGGTCTTAAAATATAGGTACAAACGCGCGCTTAACTCTAATTAAGTTCTCTTCCAGAAAACCTTAGCGCGGAGAGGATTTAAGTGGAAGTTCTTCTCAGCAAAGGTCGCATCATGAATTGACTTATCATAAATCCAATTTAATAAATAAATCATAACATCCGATTGCATAATTCAAATGCATTTCATAAATGATCAGGTGAAGGACAAATGTTGGCCGAACATTGGATCCAACGTTGCACTGGCGAATCGAAAATGGCGCCGGTGCCAAAATAAACCAGCGCAAAGGTTTAAAGATAGTTCGAGTCGTATTTCGCGCGCCCATTCCTACCCGTAACGAGGCACAAGCGCGGAATGAAACACAAAGGGATTTTATTGGTTCCGTATGTGCCAACGCTATCCGTTTGGTGACAAGTGACACGACAGGCACACCTCATAACTTAACAATATGCTTAGAACATCGCGGTAGACCTATAACAACAACCTTTGCGCTCAAAACTTAAGGATCTTATTTCTTCTAAATACTATCTACGAACTGCTCTAATCGAACTGGTTAAAGGTTGGTAAGACAGTTGCAATTGTCCTGGTGTGGCAACCGTCCATAAACGATGATGATCACATCATCACGTAAATAACACGCTTGTTTTTAAAGCGAGCGAAACATTTAACTGGTAGTAATATACCTACCTACAACAACGTCGTGCTATGTACATAGCACCACTTTCAGCTCGTCGGAAGACATGAGATGTTAAGTCTTGTTACCCTAGTAATTTCACTAGGTACTACGCTCTGCGAACCTGAACACAATAATGTTTGGCAGAAATAGGACCTGCGGTGATACCTACGTAAGACAGTCTGGCAAAATTTATCATCAATATACAGAATCTGAATATTTATAACCAGATATTTCTAGATTTATCCAGTCATCCAGTTGCAGACATGCAAGAATCTGTACTCTTGTTTAAAACACAAAACACGTAAGAAGATGAACGCAGTATGGTACTGTATGAACATTTTTAAAAGAAAAATGTATGGGCTTCTTCACCATCACCATCACTTGCTAATAAGTTACAGCTCAATAGCTATAATAGTACAGACTTTATTGTTAGGATTTACACTTTATCATAGTTGCTCATCACATTAAGATGCAATAAAACTGAAGATGATGTAGTACATTCGCTCCGATTAGTACTCTTATATATTCACCTGGAACACAGTAATGCTATTATAGCGGCAGATTTAATTAGCCAGGAAAGTCCGAAAAATCTCTATCATCATCCAGTGTCTTGTTGGATAAAACCACTATGTTACATGAGAAATTGGTGGACTCCACTTGTGTTGCGATGGGAGAGAGATGCAGGAAGCGCGAGATTTCTACATGAATTCTTAAAGAACATAGTCATTGAGATATTCAGTAATATTTTGATTATTCACCACATGAGTCAATACGACCGACTTCCAGAGGATTTAATGTTGTAGAAAGTGAAAGCATGTTGGATGCTGTTACTCCAATATAAATATTAAACTCCTCATGTTCATATCTACCGCTGAACTCTCAACTGCTTTCCACAATAAAGGTACATTCATTGTTTCATCATCATCAGCTTCACTTTTCTGAAACTAAGGAACAATAGTGAAATATCCACCGGAGGAATACCATCACAGGCGCGGTATACCAATCAGATCGTGGTGAAATGGTGTCGAGTTCCGACGGTTCGTGTTAATTGGGACACGGTATATTTAGAGGATTGACTTTTCGTAGTCGCCGCGCTCTTGTTGCAAACGGACGGCGCGCCGGTCACCGGTGTCCACGTAAATATAACTCAGGTACGGGCACCACAAGTGGGTCATTTGCTGGGAACGGTCCTGTGATGATGTGTCCATCAGAATATATCCATGTTTTGTTAAGCAGTTAGTATGTAGTTCATTATAAACTTATTTGAAATTTTACGAAAACTACTTTGCATGCGTGAAAGGTGGAGAGGAGGAGGACTTTATCAGGATTATTCCGCCTACTGAAAGGAAATCGATACTTTATTTACAGGTCGCTTAATAAACTTTATTTTACATGTGGTAGACTTTTGTTTCCGTGAGCCGTTCCACCGCAGCTCCTATTTCCGCCGCCAAACGGTAGTGTTAAAAATTTACAGTGTTCCGGTTGGAAGGGAGGAATAATAAAACTTAACATCCCGTGTCTCATAGCGACGAGGACAATGAGGTTCTGTGTATATTATCCTAACTAGCGCCAAGTTTGTATGGGTAACTATATGCTATTAGAAATCGGTCGAGAATATCCATCACTTTCTGCTTTATATTCATCATCATCGCCATCATAAAGCAGTCCTCAGCTATAAACATGCTAAATTTTCACTAAATTTCCTTTTTTTCTGACCGACCTCCGAAAGCTACTCCTAGTCCTTGGACCTCATGTAATGGAGTTTGTATAGTTATTTTTTCGGTTGATGTCTATACTGTTAGTCTTCTGGACAACTTTTACAACCTCATCGGACTCGGTCTCATGGATCCGGAATCTTCGAGTTGAATTTGGATAATGATAGAGTTACACTAACTTCACCTTACTTCCCCCTTTCACTTTCATATCATTCTGTCCTTTTAACAACTATACTCTTTTCCGGTGCTGTAAATAAAAAGCCAGAGTATTCTGGATGAGCACTATCCATCATCATCGCTATGAGAATGTGAACTGAAACTTTTGATCCTCGCACGATTACTCTCAATCGGTGATTATTGTATTTGTTTATCCCAAAACAGGCAATGTTATATTGTGGCCAATAACAATAAAACTTTACTTACGTATATATAAACGGTAATACAGTTTTATTTATATACAGCTTAGGTATCCAACGAACGGATGAAAGGATGGGTGACCCTATTCACCGGACAATATGGTCGTTATTTCTGTAATCGCGAACGGGAACCGGTGGTGGCGTTGTAATCGTAAATGTCATGTGATGGTGGATACCGTTGCTAACGATGTACTTTCGATCTACTTTCTTTAATCGTATTCTTTTCAATTAAACGCTTATATTTTATAAAAAGTTTTAAATTGATCTGATTTTTTAATAGAATATTTTGTAGGTTGAATCATTGAAAAAAAATTAAGATAATTTATAACACCATGTTACAAGTCTTCGATCTTAGAAGCCTATGGTTCTTACCAATTTAACATGCATCTCTAGAATCGACTCCCTCTACTATTTTTTTTTTTATTTAACGAAGCAACGAGACGAGCGGGTCGTTCATCTGATGGTAAATGATATGCCCGCCCATAACAACGTGGCGCTAGCTAAAATGGTATTCACGGCACCACATTACGCTCGTCGCCTTGAGACAAGATTTTAATCCTCGTTACTCCAGAGCTGGAAGCGGTTCTGCGAGAGGCAGGACCGCGAGACCGTGTGGGACGGTATCTATCGCGTGATGCGTCGCTCGGAGGTGAAGCGAGAGGACGTCTCTCTCGTCCAGTCGGAAAAGGTACAGGACGCAGAGGGATCCGCCAGGATGCTAGCGGAGGTCTTCTTCTCGGGTGATGACCCCGGGGAGGACAATGCGGGCTACAGCCATGTAAGAGTAAAGCCAATTAAGTCAATGGGGAGGCCATGATGACCCATGTGACCCCCTTTACGATGAAAGAGCTCCGATGGTCCGTGTCGACCTTCAGCACTAAAAAAGCACCTGGCGCAGACGGCCTTACCGCAGACATCTACCGGGCGGCCATCGCCGTGTATGCCGCCTTGTTTCTTGCGCTCTCCAACCGGTGCCTCGCTCTCTCCTACTTCCCCAGGAAGTGAAAGGAGGCAGTGGTCGTAGTGTTGTGAAAGCCATATATAAAGATCACGCACCCGAAATCCTACCGGCCCATCGGACCCTTGCCTATAATAGGCAAGATCGTGGAGAATATGATGGTCCGGAGGTTCCGGTAGTACTCCGGTACCGAAGACTTCCTCTATGACATGCTCCAGCACATGCGGTCTCGCTTGAAGGAGATGGAGGCCGTAGTGCTGGTATCGTTAGACATAGAGGGGGCCTTCACCTGGTGGCCTGCCATACGGTTCAAACTGGCCGAGACTCGCTGCCTTGCGAATTTGCGGCGCCCTGTCCATAACTACTTTAGCGATCGCAGGGTGTTCGTAGAGTACGCGGGAGCGGAGTGGGCCAGAAAGACCACCAAAGGGTGCATGCGGGGATCCGTGGGCGGACCAACTTTCTGGACTCTCCTCCTTAACCCGTCTTGGTGGAAATGGAGAAGAGCGGGGTGCACTGCCAGGCGTTCGCAGACGACGTTGTGCTGATCTTCTCGGAGCAAGAAACCGGGGACATCTCGAGGAAGGCATATTCCGCTCTAGCCAATGTTCATAATTGGGGGTCCGAAATAAGCTTAGGTTCGCACCTCACAAAACCAAAGTGATGATGTTAACCAATAAGCTTAAGTACGACAACCCAATACTGACCATGGGAGGGGAGCCCCTAGATCAAACTCGGGAAGTTCGGATACGCGGCCTCAGACTTGACTATAGACTCACGTTCAATACCCACGTAAAGAACGTCAGCACCAAGGCCCAAGGGCTCTATCGTCAGCTGTGTAGGGCCGCAAAGATGTCGTGGGGGTTGAACCCGGAGGTGATCAGAACGATGTACCTGGCGGTGTTGAAGCCCATCATATTGTATGCAGCGTAGTAATAATATTTAAATATATAAGTATTTAAATGCTCCGTTTGACTTGATAATAGTTTTGAAAATATTATCTAATAATAATTTTTTTTTTTGATCACCCAACAGAGGCCTTCCATCAATAAGTCATCAACTTACTAGTAGCGGGCCTCTGCTGCCAAAGATCATCTAGGTACCACCGCAGCTCCTGTTTCCAAACCCAACAGTACCGGTGCAAATATTACTGTGCTCCGGTTTGAAAGCTGTTGTAGCTACTGAAATAATAAGCATACCCCTGCCCATAACAACGTAGCACTAGTTAGGATGTTACTGAACCATGTTCTGCTCGTTGCTTTGAGACTTAATATTATTAGTCTCGTTACCACAGTAATAATCAACAACCAGAGATCTACCACCAGCACGATAATATTTGTATACTGTTTGACAAAAATAGGAGCTGCGGCGGTAGCTACCTAGACGGTTTCCGGCAACAGATATCTACCACATACCGGTATCGATATCCAGTGCAGAGATATTTTTACTGTAAGCACCATTGATATAGAGAGTTTGTTTGGGAACGTTATACTGCAAGTCATTATATACGTAATTTGGCACGCGATGAAATTTAAAGCGAAAACAGCGCTGCAAATAGTTTTAATGTTGCGAACGTATAAGAAGATATAGAAGGAAAGTATAGGAAGGAAACACTGTAGCGTAAAGCGCTGAAAACACTGCGAACTCGTAAAACACCCACTGAACGCATTTTTAGATTGTTGTTTCGTGATATTCAGGCAACATTAATATGTATACAAAAACCTCGCACGAGATGGACTGGTGATGCTGATGAAGGTCGTAAGGAAGTTGCTGGTACGATCTGTGTGAAAATCTTTCACGAAGACCTATGTCTAGCAGTGGAGGATTACCACCTATTGATGCATTAATTGCATGAGTGCATTTAATGATTTTATATCGTTATTATCACTACATATTGTATTCCTTTATATATACTTTCAGATAGGACGGTACAATGGCGACAGTGACCGCCAGCATGGAAAGCGCTCAGAGCCTGGTGCAGGAGTCGCGGGTGCACAGCTACCAGGAGATGCACGTGACGGAGACGCGACAGGTGAAGAAGAAGAGCAAGTCGAAGAGGCATAAGGACGAGGGATCCATATCTGTGGTGAGTATACCGTTGGTGCTAACTGTACTGTTTACCACTAGTTGATCGAGAGTTCTTATTATGGAAGTTCGGTAAACAAGTGGTTCGTGTATTGATAAATTATTACCATCACTTATGGACAGGCTTATAAGGGATCCCGCACAACAACTCTTGGGACCCAAGTCAACCTCACCTGCTCGTACTGCACTTTTCTAATCAACAAACGAGGCTCTGGTTTCCACCAACCCGCATTGGGTCAGCGTGATGGGAAATGACCCAAATCCCACCATTTGAAACCCTACAAATGACGGCTCCTGATGCCGGTGATGCGGGCGCTCAGGATTGATCGATGTGGGGATATTTGGGGGAGGCTTATATCCAGCAATTGACGTCTATCGGCTGATGATGATGGACAGGCTGATGCAATGTTTTCATCTTATGATGGTAATAACACTTAACATCTAATATCACAAAACATCGAGCACATTGTGATAGTTTATATATCATCCTTTCACCACATGGTTATAAGTACATAATGTACCCTCACGTGAAGTTACTAAATATTATTATATCAACAGTCGAAAAGCTCGGAGAAGCTGCACAAGAAGTTGAAGGCGACTAAAGGGGAATCGAACCCCCAGTGCGAGAAGTGCTCTCGTCCAGTTTACGCTATGGAGAGGGTGAAGGCGGAACGCAGAGTGTGGCATAAGGAGTGCTTCCGGTGTGTGCAATGCAACAAACAGCTCACGTAAGTGATGATGACAACTGATCACATTATTATAAAACCGGAAGTAACTAGTAGGTCTCCGTTCCTGAAGACCGTTTAGATAGGTACCACCGCAACACCTATTTCTGTCGCCAAACATTGGTATGAAAAAATTACAATGTTCCAGATTGAAGGGCGCTGTATTCTCAAAGAGACGAGCAAAATATGGCGCAAGGTATTTCCACGTTGTTATGGATATTACTTATCATAAGGCGAACGTCCTTCACTTCTGGTTGCTTCGTGGTAATAGAAATGTTCACCTGATCCTGGGTGATCAAATGTTGCGTCTCCAAGAATTCTTACACAGTAAACAAATATAATGCAGTAATAATGTAGTAATATTTTGTCACAGAGTGGAGACATATCAGAGCGATCACACGACCCTGTACTGCAAGCCGCATTTCAAACAGCTCTTCGAGCCGAAGCCGGTGGACGGTGAAGACGATATGGACGGTAAGCTACCATTACACCAACGACTGGAGGATTTTTTAATATAGGGGGACATAAGGACATGAGATCTAACAAGCTCGACGATTGCTGTCGTGGCCAGACATGATAACCACAAGTTTATTAACCCAGTAATTTATCTTCACCATTCAAACTGAACCATAGTAATATTTAATGGCAGAAATAGGCACTGCGGTGGTACCTACCTAGATGGTCTCCGGAAATAGACTTACCACCAGACAACCATATTTGTAAAGATATATACGTGAATCATCTTCAGCCGATGCACTATCCACTTCTACATAAGCCTCACCTAATGATCATCACGATCAATCCTGCACTGTTCGTATCCAGTAGTCTCCTGGCATTCATCAGATCATCAAAACTATCATAAACAATTGTTTATTGTTAAAGTCGGCTCTTCTCTATGAAATGATAACAAATTTTGTCTATGTGTTTGTGTTCGATCTTAACAATTACAACATTACTCTGTTCCAGCCGCGCCGAAGAAACACCAGATGATCATCTGCGAGAGTAATCCTGTGGAACTGCCGCCAGACGTCGTCAGAGGTTCGATACTGTTTAAAAGGGAACAAAATCTATTTCATAACTCGACAATCTGGATCGATGCCTTACTGCCGATCTCCATCCCCATAGCAAAAGATATATATATATATATACTATTTATTTTATTCCACGAAGCGATTGAATTAGGAGGACCATTGACTTGACATTAAGTACATCCATAACAACGTAGGGTTAGGTTGATATAGTCATCGCCTTCTAAACAACCTTGAGGTGGACAATGGCTTAAAGCGGTCTCCGATCATTGAAGCAGTACTCACGAGACTGGTGGGGTCTGCATAAAGCAGACCCCGGGACGGACTATCCCGGCGTAGCGATAGCGAGGCCGGCTTTGTGTCCCGAACGGAGATCCCGTGACCTCCCCAAACGCCGAAGGTGATCACCGAAAGGGGTTTTAGTGGGTAAAAATCTCCACATAACTCTGACCTTCCCTCAGAAGGTAGAGTATCTTCTCGAAGATTTCCCTCTCGAAACCAAAAAAAAGAATGATATACATAGCACCACATTGAACTTATAGCTTTAGGACATATCGTGTTAACCTTCCGTTCAACGCTCTCGAAACCGGATCATAGTAATGTCTGCACAGCGTGGATGTCGCTCTACTGGCGGACAGTAGGCACCTAGTCTCAGTACTGGAAATTAAAAATACTGTTCATAAATATTGACACTATTACTATGTCCAGCTGTGGACGTCTGTCGGCTGATGACATAGAACAAATTGGTTCTAATGTACGTTTCTTTACTCTGATGAATTCAATACCCTCCATAACCTTTAAATTCTTATCCAAGCAGTAGTGTGCAGACATGACTGTGTTTCGGTTTGAATGGCGCTGTAAGCAGTGAAATTACTGGGATAACGAGACTTAACAACTGATGTATGTATCAAGGCGACGAGTACAGTGTGGTGCAATGTATATCAGCCTAACTCACCCCACATTATTAAAGGCGTGCTTAATATCAAACAAAGGTCATCATACTTTTCTTATCGCTTTCCGAATAAAAAAAAATATTTGCACACATTACTTCTGTTGATAATTACGTTAGCAAATGTTCTGCAGCATCGGACAAACCGGACTTAGGGCTGGAGGAGCTGGCACAACTGGACGTCAAGTCGCGCTTCGAGGTGTTCGAGCGCGCCGCACAGAAGACGCCGGAGCCGCCGGTCCTGGAGCCCCGTTACCCCAGAGAGAAGTCCACCGCTCTGCTGTCCAAACTAGCCAAGTAAGTTAGCTTGCTGTATTCCTCGAAGCGACGACGCGAATTAGACTTTAATCTGATGGTAAATGGAAGGGCTAGTTACGATATTAGTTTATAGTTAATAGTAGTGTGCAAACATTACCGTATTCCGGTTTGAAATGCGCTGTGATGTCGTCTAATAAAATAAAATAAAAAAACTCCACGTCAATAAAAAGTAAGGAATTACCTTATTCCAAATAGCTAAAGCTATACATTTCTGCCTGCTTACTATTATAGCTATAAAAATAAATAAAATTTGTATGTCTGTAAGGTCTATATATACATACAATGAAAATTGGTTTCTTTTGGTCACCAATCACTTGAAAACCAGTGAACATATCGACGGACACATGAGCATTCGACGCGAAATGATTTGGTGATGATTATACGCTATTTTTTGTATATCATAGATAAATATCTATCATCATTTTATTTATAATTAAGTTTTATAGACATTTTCATTCCGTGTTATTTATGCGGTTGCTATAGTAACGGTTACTATAAAAAGGCGCTTGCGGTTGCGGTTGATCAGAAGGAATATTACGGACAAGTCCAAGTCTAATTTTATATTACGGCCATCAAAACGTCGGGAACACCTAGTATATATATATATATAATACAAGCGTTGTATTTTATTCGTATAATGAACATAGTAAGTATAAGTCCTAAAATTATCTGTTTGTCTGTTCGTCCCTGATAAACCCCAAAGCCAACAAGCAAAGTACTTTAATAAACACAATGAAACCTCATATTTATATTAAACATGGATGTCACATTTGATAGCATGAGAAACAAAAAAAAATGTTTTGACGGTACTATTTCCGTTTCCTTTTTAAAAAGCGTTCACCTCTTATGATGAAAAATTCAAATTTTAGACAAACTCCGTTAATGTTAAGGTTCAAATTTCAATGCTCTGTATTGGGCTACCCTTTGGAGAATTTGACTTTAATTAAATATTCTTGATACTTGATTAATTAAAAAGAAGACAATAACATCGTAGCATTGTTGCCAAATCTTTTTGGTTCTTTCAATGGCTATTATATTACTTTTGTTGAACTTTACTGGTACGTCTGTTGCTGAAGACCGTCTAAGTAGGTACCACCGCAGCTCGTATTTCTCCCGCCAAACAGTAGCGCGCAAGCATTACTCTGATCCGGTTTAAAAGGCGCATCAGCTAGTGTAATTACTGGGGTGACGAGACTCAACATGATATGTCTCAGAGGACGAGTGCAATGTGCTGCAGTATATATCAACCTTACTTTACTTAACTTACCATCAGGTGAACGTCCTGCTCGTCCGGTCGTTTAATTGCATAAAAAAAACTTGATTATTTTGTTAACATGATAAATAAATAAAAAAAAACTTGAAAAATATCCTTTTTCTTAAATTCGTAAAAGAATGTAACATCTCGTATCTTATACAACATACATGTAATATATCTTTAATTCCGATACTATATTGTATATTCTACCCCGGTAGAATATATAAATCGATTCAAACGGCACCTTAACAGATCAAGTTTAAGCTACCTACTTAATATCCCCCACTCCTGGGGTTCAAGATCAACTGTTAAAAGGAGCTCAGTGTGAATGAAAGTTGTACCTCATTGAGTCGTAAAGCGCGTAATTTTTTCTTATTTACTAAGATATCCCCAATCATCATCATCCGATAGACGTCCACTGTTGGACATAGAGCTCCCCAAAGATCTCCACATCGATCGGTCCCGCGTTAGATATCACCAATTTAATTTACAAATATTTGGTAGAAAATAAAAATATGGGATGCACAAGCAAATTTTTGCTATTATCCACTGCTGTGATGGCGCAGTGACTAATTAGCCTAATAACATGAAGGTACCTTATTCAGTTCCGAGGTCACGTGCTGTGGACTTTTATTGGTGGCAGGTTAACTCAAATCCACTTGGTTGGCAACCCACGCCCTCATAAAGCAATGCTACTGCTGCTTAATAGCATCACTGATCCGATCATCAACACATGAGAGCCAGAATATTCTGGGCGGGTACGCTTCTTCTTCATCCGCCGCCTAATTGTATCTTAACATCATTTTAAATTGAGCTCGTGTTGTCCCATTGTGTATGTAAAAGAAATATTTCATGTTACTTGTATATATCACAATTTTTTTTTTTTATTCAAATAAGCGACGAGATGAGCGATAAGATCACCTGATGGTAAGCGACTCGCCTCGCCATAACAACGTGGCGTTAATGAAGGTCGTATATACTGCACCAGATTGCGCTCGCCGTCTGAGACATAACATGTTGGGTCTCGTTACCCCAATAATTTCACTACCTACATACAGTGCCCTTCAAACCGGAATTGAAAATATGTATTTATATAGAAAACAACGACATTGATAATGCTATTAAAGTATCAAAACTAATAAGTCGAACTAATATAACGCCGTATAAGCTTCTTGCGTCATCACGCAGTGTTAGTTTGATCCGTTCTATTTTTAAACTCCTCAAGAACATCTGTACCACAAACCGCACCCAACACTGAACACCATTCGGCCTACTACCATTGGACGGCACAGTAGTACACTATCAAATAAAAAAAAAAAAAATTGGCAAGTAAATAATTACCAAAAATCGTGATTTTTTTATTATCTATCGTAGTGTTAAATCTTTAATTAAATATGGAGGTTCTATTTATTATTATCGTGTGAATATTATCTGTGTTTACGGAAGGGCTTCAAGTGAAATTGGCGGGAAAACGTGTTAAATAATTTATTATCTGTATTCGATTTTAAGTCCTGTAAGGTTTGTGTTTGTCTTAACAATAATAACAATAATTAATTAGTGAAATAATTAATGAAAGATATAAAAGCGGAATTTTATATTGTTAAGTGTCTAATAATTGTTTCTAATAAGGGATATCATTTTTTGTTTTACGTACGAAAGATGTATAAAAATATTAATAGTAAGAGTTTTTTTTTTTTTTGATAGATCCTCGACATTCCGTCGTTAGTCGTTTATTCTTTCATTAACATATGACAAGATAAATATATAACATTTGCTTACCAAAGTTTTATTTTTACTTTTCCAGTGCTTCGTTTGAAAGAGATACTTTCAGGGCAATAAGACAGCCCATTATACATTTTTTTTTTATATAGTTAAACTTAATTAAATTATTATTAATTAACATTATTATTTTCAGATTCAAAGCAAAGGGTATGGACATTGGTGTATCGGACGAGTATCTGAATGGTGTCCAGGTGGAGCCGAGTTCTAGCGAGCCAGAGGATGAAGACGGTAAGCTGCTTAAAGGATGATTTATATTGAATTAATTTGATTTTTAAATAGTACATTACAAATATTTTCGTTAACTAAAGATAATAGTCGGATACCTAGCTGCGACTTTAGTTATACAAACTACAATTTTTTTTTATACTAAAAAGTGATTGGGTGAGCATGTTCACCTGGTGGTAAATGATACGCAAGTTCTGAACAATTAAAGGAGGATAACATCTATTAACTAAAACTTCCCCCTCGGCCGCTAATTGTCACCCAGTTATCGGATTAGGTATGCCTAAGTTAATTTTGAATTGCTTTTATATCGGTAGACGAGGACTCGGTCCTCAAGAAGTCGTACGCTCACACCGCGAGCCGGGAACAGCCGGTCTCCTTCTGCAACATGAGCGAGATCGTCGGACGCTTCGAGACCGGCCAGCAGGGCGCCGCGGACCGCCACAGGGAGCGCAAGCAGGAGATACAGAACATACGCAGCCGGCTGTTCATGGTAAGTGCGTGAACTGTAACTCTTCAAATCTATAAAACATGAAGATAAAATATCTTTTATCAATTTTTCTTAAATTACAAAACAAAACAAAAATTATAAAATAAATGCGATAAAATCAGTAATTTTATTAAATGTTGAATATTCACTTAAATAAAAAAAATTTACGTCGCCACTGTTGGGGCAAAGGTCTACCCTCAATATGAGGGCGATGGGCCATAATCACCACGCGGGCCCAATGTGGAGTGGTGACTTCACACACATCAGAATAAATTCTAATTCATGTGCAATTTTCCTCACGATGTTCTCCTTCACCGTTTGTATTTGGCTGTTATTACTAAAATTCACAAATGTACATAACTTAAGTATTAAAGTCATCGGTACATGCCGAGTTCGAACCCGCAACCTTCGGAATGAAGGCCGCACGCTCTAACCAGGCCAGCGGGCTATAAGAAATCGTTAATGATATATAATTTAATTTTTAGCCAGCATATCTTCACTCTATGTCCAACAGCTGACTACCACTAACTGTTGATAATGATGATGATATATTTTTTCATCATATTTCAACATAATTGTGAAATAACACTGGCCGGCAACAATTTTGGCGCTTAAATTTGTGACAGCTGTCAGTTGGTGTTTATTCTGGTTTATTATGAGAGGAACTAAAACACGGAAATATATTTAAAATAAGGAAACGTCATAGGTGTTATAAAAATTTATAATGTTACAAAAGTTCTGTTATGTAATAACATATCATCAGCCGAGAGACGTGCACTGCTGGACACAGCCCTCCCCCCAAAGATCGCCACATCGATCGATCCCACGTTGCTCGCATCCATTGGGTTCCCGCGATTCCCACCAGGTCGTAATATATCAATATTTATATGATCTTGTTTTGTGAAATACTTGAGAGAGAAAGCTTGAAGAGACCTGTATCCAGTACTGGACGTCCTACAGATGATGATGAATTATACCAAAAAAAAATATTGTGTTTATATAATATATATACGGTTATGTTTGTTATTAACAATTTATACTAATTACCAGGGCAAACAGGCGAAAATCAAGGAGATGTACGAGCAGTCCGTGATGCAGAGCGAACAAGGTAAGAGCCTCTTATTTTTTTTAATTTTCATATATTATAAAAAGAATAATTAGCTTATATCCTGAAGAACCTATTTATATTATTTCTAAAGTTTATACACTGCAGCGCCATCGAGTGCCAATCAAAAAAGGGAAAAAATCATCTTTCTCTGAAAAAAAAAATTACATAAATACTTCTGGTCCTTGCTTAAATGACTACGGGGATTAATAATCTTACCTTGTATATATGTATAAATGGTTAAAAGCTGTGATGCCTCAGATAGACAGAAAGCATCGATAGGAAATTAAAGTGTTCTAAAACAAAACTACTTTAGTCTACATATGCCATATACTTACCCTCACTTGGCCAGCTTGGTCAATAAATGTCCTCGCGAGCCGACCAAGTCCGTGCAGACTGAACATAACTAAATATTTATTATTATTTTGATATAACACAAACACTTAAAATTTGTTTATGATGGAATATTTTGTGGTACACCAGGTCAGACGTCCGCTGATAAGATCGCGCGCGAGCTGGAGCTGGACGCGGAGCGGGCGCGCGCGATCAAGCAACGCTTTGAGAACGGGGAGCTGTTCAACGACGAGAACCGTCCGCCCAAGAACCGCGAGATCGACGACCGGGCGCTCTTCAACGAGGGTGAGCAAACAACCCAGTGTCAGTTCCTGAACAGTTTGGGTTATCACATAACCTCAAATTCACAGTGTTAAGAACACCGATTTAATGAAGCGGTCTCGCCTAGAATGCTCCAGATCCTCTGCATCCAAACATATCTATATCCTTATGTTTTCCTCCACTGCACGCTGAAACTCGGAGAGAATTGAACCCGCACATCTTAAATATTTATAGCGCGAACGACTGAGCTACGACAGCATCTCCATGTTTATGATTATTTTACAGGTATAGCAAAGAAGTCTAGATCTATCTTCCTGGAGCTGGACGCAAATGCGAAGAGTGTACCGACCTCCCCGCCCGCGCAGGAGGCGCCCAAGAGGAAGGAGATTGTCAGTATATCCAAAATATTTTTGATTTCATCTGTCGATAATAAAACTTTGTTTCGGCTGCAATGTGATGGTGGTAGCTCGCCGGCCTAATGGTTAGAGCGTGCTGCCTTCATTCCGAAGGTCATGGGTTCGAACCTCGGCATGTACCGATGACTTTAATATTTAAGTTACGTACATTTGTGAACTTTAGTAACAACAGCGAAATAGAAAACAGGAACATAGGAAAACATCGCGAGGAAACCTGCATATAAAGGTGTGTTCCAAGTCACCACTTTGGGCCCGCGTGGTGACTATGGCCTATCGCCCTCATGTTGAGGGTAGGCCTGTGCCTCAACAGTGGGGACGTAACTAGACTCTTATGGTTGGATGGTGGCAGCTAGCCCGGTGGGCTCGAGAAAACCTTATCACCAACCAAACTGGATGTGGCCCCGGATTGAACCAGAGATCTCCAATAAGCAAACGTTAAACCAAGCACCAAGAGAAAGGTTCTTTATATAATCCATAATTCTATCAACATTTTAACCAAGGCGTGCAAACTCACTTTGTACAGTATTCATTATTCTTGTCAAAAATGTTTGGGTTCGATTCCCACTGAATTTGAACTTCCGGTGAAAGGTAAGTAATGTTTCAATAATAATAACCCTCGTGGATTTGACACTTAGTCATCGTGGTCATATAGCCGCTTAGTCACCGTTGTGGATGAACAGCCTTGACTGTCCTCGAGAGAGTAGAATCCGGAGCCCAGCACCTTTTTATACCTTATCAATTATTTCTTCCCCAGCCGTTCGTGCCGAAGGACGTGGTGCGCGCCGCCGACAAAGTGGAGGAGGTAAAAATCGAAACCGCTGACATCTCAGACCGGTTCCGGTTCTTCGAGACCTACCGGCCGGAGGCTTCGCGCAAAGAGTTCCGGATGACGCCGCCTAGGCACACCCAGGTAACTAATGGGCTGGCTGTGATTCCAAACCCCAACAAGAACTGTTGTTGAGGATGTTAAGCATCTGATCAGCACCAAATCGGTGGTGTAAGTTAATCGTGTCATGGACCGTTGCAGCGAGGGAAGTCGCCGTCGCCCGAGGTGTATCACGAGCCGAGCGTGGTGAGGAGCGGCGCAGAGGGCGCGGCGGATGCGGCCCTCGCCGCCGATAGACACACCGCCTCCAGAATGATCAGCGTGTTCCGCCAAATGGAAGAGCAGCGGCACAGGCACGATGACGCGCAAGGTAACACCACGCACCCACAGGTTTTTTTCTATAATATAACAATATCTTATTTCATAACAATTTTAGCTCCCTATAAATGATCTAACACTACTAGACACTAGATTACTGGTAATTAGTACTTAATAAGGTACTGTTTTATGAGTTACCATTTTTAAACGGCAAGATGTCCACGTGGTTATAACTGATACACCCGTGAGATGGTTACTCTGTTATTTTACTCAATGTTACATATACGTTTTCAGCTGGACCCAAACCGCTGAAGTGTTTCACACCACCACCGCCCGGCGAAGGCAACCACCAGGGCGAGTCTTCGTCCGAAGGCAGCAGCTCGGAATACGAGGAGGACAGCGAGGACGAGCGCAGAAGGGCGTACTTCGAGGCGCGCGAAAGGGACGAAGCTCTCAAACATGTAGGCCGTTTTTATATGAATACACTTAAGATGTTTACACTAGAATATCCTAAGCAAAAACGTAAGTCTAGTGATTTTACTAAACGCTACAAATTTATTTCCGCTGATAATATTTCAAGAAGAGTTCTGTGTGATTTCTACTTAATGAAATAGTCACCATCTGTACACAAGACGGTTCTCATAAATGTAAGTCTACTGTTAAAAAGTAAAAGGTTTTTAATCTGCTCCCCGTGGACTTCAGGCGCAGCAGCTGGCGCGCACCAGGAGCTTCCGGGACCGTTTCGAGAACTGGTCCGAGTCGGAGGCTCCGCGCGCACCGCCTGCCGTCCGACTGCGCGTGCGCAGCGGCGATCGCGACGTTGCGGAGGAGGAAGCGGACGGCGAGTCGCAGTTGGAGACCGCCAGAAGGTGCATTTCGTCTCATCATCGTCAACGATAACTGAAACTCTATAAAATCTATATATTAATACAATATCACAGATTTTTTTCTTCTGATTTTCCAACTACTGTTGCTGTTCACATACATTTTCGTATTCCTTGAGACAAAAAGACGAGATGAACATTGGCATGATGATGTGCTCCGCCCATAACAGTGCGGCGCTACTTTAAGATGATATACACTGCAACATATTGTCGCCCCCTTGAGACATATGTATCGTTACCCTATTTCACAGGCTGCAACGCACTTCAAACCGGAACATTGTAATATTTGCACACTACTGCTTGGCTGCAGAAATAGGAGCTGCAAGGTCACACCTACAACTAATATATACACTAGACGACAAAAATATTTTTTTTTTTAGTACAGCTTCTGGTTTATCCAGTTTGAATAACAATATCAGCTTCAGTGTACGCCATTCGTTTCAGTTTGCGCGAGAAGTTCGAGAAGATGAAGGTGCAGCAAACCACCGTCACCAAAACGGTCGCGCCCAAAGTGAATCGGTTCGTGGTGAGTTTATGTTAATCTATTAACTTCCTTTTCTTATCCGTCGAAGACTAGTCATGATATTCATCATCATCATCAGCCGATAGACACGTCCACTGCTGGACAAAGGACTCCCCAAAGATCTCCACATATAATAGGAGTCATATGGAGGATTTGGGCCATTTCCCGCCATGCTGGTCCAATGCGGGTTGGTGGGGGAGCCAGAGCCTCGTTTGTTGATTAGCAGAGTGCACCACAAGCAAGTGAGGATTGGCTTGGATCCCGTGAGTTGTTGTGCGAGACCCCTTACACCCCTTACCCCCACCTCCATTAGTACATAACAAGCATCCCGCGTACTGCTGGGACTTAGGTCTTGTACTAAGCGAGTCTAAACCACGCAGCGTTGACCATAAGCTTAAGCTGAGTGGGAATGTCCTCTAACATGTCTGTTCTCGGAAACCGGTCTAACCACATACCACCGTACCTTCCGTACCGGTACATACCACATTACTATGATCCGATTTGAATGACGCTGAAACTAGTGAAATTACTGCAGCAACGAAACGTAAGATCTCATGTCTCACGAGCCCGATCTGGTGTATATTATCCTAATGAGCGCGCGGCAGGCGTATCATTTACCATCAAGTAAAAGTCTGGACCGTCGAATAAAAAACTTGGCAAACCGAGACTCAGCTCTTTATCGGGTTTGGTACGTTAATTGTAACATATAAAAATAATACTAATTAGCAATTTTGTTGCAGTGACAGCCGCTATCGTCGCCGGCCGCCTTCCGCTACCAAAGTGTTTTAATTTAACTCAAACGTAATCTCGTCAGGTCGACTCTTGCCCTCTGTATTGCGGGTAGCCGCAAAAATATCTCTTCTCATTAATAGACTATACAAAAAAAAAATCTTACCAGTAAATAATAAACTTGCGACTATCATCCAATCGTAACTATACTTAAGTTTCAAATGTAAGAAAAAATATTTATCGTTATTGCGGGTAGTTCCAAAAATATCGCACTTAATTATTAGCTTATATAAAGAAGAATTTTCTACTACCCGCAATTTGAAAGTATATCTAAGCATAAAATTTCAAAACTTTTTGTACTATTGTATAGTAAACTTTCGACTGCCCGTAATCTGTAGGTACATATAGATTAAAAATCTAAGAAAATGAACATTTTACTTTACTGGTACTTACGACTGCCTATATATTGAAAGTATACCTAGGTTTAAAATTAGATCGCCTAAATATATTTATTGCTCTCGACGCGGGGCTGGTGCTGGTGACTGCTCCATTTTGAAACAAGTGCCTTACCGAGTGCAATGGCGCGCGCACGAGCCGCTGTCAGAAAATGGCGGGAGAATTTCGCGCCAAAAACTATATATATATTATTTAATGACTGTTTGTAACTAATATAGATTATATAAGGAGATACTATTTACATTTATTATATTCGCTTCGAATTACTTTATATGTATTCATTATTTAATTAACAGCCCACTTTCAGTGCCCACTGCTGCGAATCTGAACTCTTCATCACAAAGTAAATAAATTTTCCGCAACACAGATAATTTCTTTCGCGGATAGATGAACAGTTTTAACTCTTGTGGAAAAAAAGGTGGTTCCCAGCAGTGGGAACATTAAGTCTGTTATTTGTTCACCGTTTATAATCGAATCTGACTCCGAATCTCAATCTTAATTATACGTGTGCAAGGTATAATTTCGGTTTGACGATGACGTCACTTGTAGCTTGACACTCAAACCTACTGGTGGTAGGTCTGCCGGAAACTGTCTAGACACCACCGTAGCACCTGTTCCTGGCGCCGAACTGCATTGCGCAAACATTACCGTGTTCCGGTTTAAAAGGCGCTGTAGCTATTGAATTTTTTGGGACCAAACATCTTACGTCTCACGAAGAGCACAAGTGTTGTGTACATCATCTTAATTAGCGCCATGTTATGTGCGGGCACTTAGCATCAGGTGAAAAGATTCTGCTCGTCTCATTTCGTTAAAGATAAAAAAAATGGCGGCAAAAAGTGCCATTTGCGTTTTCTGTAGTTCATTTTTAAACAATTATTTTTAATTATCAACACAATTAACATCGGGCCGGTTTTACAACTTGTGACTATGTTATTGCATCTTACGACAGCTTAACGCTAAGCACACTGCAACTGAATGCCGATTCTCTTTGTACGCTAAGTTTGTACTTAATGTTGAGGGGGAGTGGTGAGATCGTTTTTCATTTTTGTACTCTACCGTTATATTGTAAAGCCGCTGTGTAATTTAATAATAAACGATTCGAATTCATTGCGTTTTTGTTTCATTTTCATATTTACATTAGAACACACACTCGCTGGTCTAACGGTTAGAGCGTGCGACCTTCACTCCGGAGGTCGCGGGTTCTAATCTCGGAATGTATGAAGACTAATATTTAAGTTATGTACATTTGTGAACTTTAGTAACAACAGCGAAATACAAACGGTGAAGGAAAACATCGTGAGGAAACCTGCACATGAATTAGAATTTATTCCAAGTTGTATGTGAAGTCACCAATCCGCATTGGGCCCGCGTGGTGACTATGGCCCATCGCTCTTGTATTGAGGGTAAGCCTGTGCCCAGCAGTGGAGACGTAAATTAACTATTGAGACACACCACCGCAGCGCCTATTCCTGCCTCCGAACAGTACTGTGCAGACATTACTGTGTTCCAGTTCGAAGAGCGTTGTAGCTAGTGAAATTACTTGTACCTAACATCTTATGTCTCACGACGAACACAATATGGTGTTGTGTATATCACCTAACTAGCGCTGCATTGTTGTGAGCAAGCGTATCACTTGCCATCAGGTGAAAGTATCGTTCGCATCGTCGCCTTCCAGGTTTAAAAAAAAGGTAGTTTCTTTTAATACTACTTTTATTAATAATGGAAATGGATGATATTTTTACCTATATCAATATCAGTGGCGTGCGCTCCATACAGGCAAATAACCCCTGCATACCATTTTTTTTGCTTTCGAGGGAAAATCTTTGAAAGATATCCTGGGTATGATGTCGCGGAGTTGCTGAGTCAGGGTTATCAGAGATTCATACTAAAATCCCTTCGGTGGTTGCATCAGTGTATCCGGAAGCCCCGTAATCTCCTACAGGACGCACCGCTGCTCCTCTACACTTTGTGCTAGCATACCCTGGCTTCCTAAACCTGTCTCGCCTCATCCTATTTAAACAATGATCTCTCAAGTTATTCAGAAGGTACACAGCTATGCTTTGACTATTATTAAATTGGTTTATCTTTAAGTATAGATAAGCACAAAGATTTTGGGTGTGGTTTGCATACCCTACCCGAAATCTCCGTGCACGTCCCTGGTTTCATAATCATAGAGTTCAGCGGCGAGGGTCTCTCGACCAGTAAATTTGTTACTTCTCCGTACCTTACATTTGGGTGTCAATAAATAAAAACGCAAAATTCTATTATTATAATCTATTTATTATTTTCCAAAAAAAAAAAAAAATATAAGAAATTTGAAACAAATAAATTAACCGGCTAAACGTAAACGCGTTAAATATATTCAAACAATCACAATATCCTCCCCCGTCCGGAGCGCGCCGGGACCGGAACACGCCCCCGACCCCTTCCACAACTACTTCCCATTATACAAACATTTTGAGCATATTGCCATATAAATAATCACTCCGACGATGCCCCACCATCCCCGTTAGGATGGCGACACTACAACCAAAACAATTACACAAGTGCTAAGACAACTGTCACTTAAACCTGGTGTCACTCGATGGTGGTCCATCGATTGTTAAAGATCTGGTCACAATATTTATACACCGTTTGTAACAAAGACATGAATTGTGACAACATATAACCGTGATAAAAATTTTTATTCTACGTAAAACAAGCGCTTTATTGTTCCCACAAGTGGGACCCTGGGCCTTCTTCCACAAATGCCAAGGGCTATGTAAGTATTCATAGATGTCACATGTAAAGCCGTTCATCTTGAATCAAATCCGTTCCGTTATGATATATTAATTCACTTTAAACTTAAGTTCAATCGGACTCAAACCTGTGACTCCTCGAGATGAATGATACATGAGACTGCTTTTACAAACTGAACCATCAAGGTTTCAATGACATTTAAATAGTTTCCATTATTTATTATTCATTGAGCAGGACCTTAACCTGATGGGAAGTGATGCCTGCCTTTAGTTTCGTTACCCCAGTAATTACATTGGTTACAGCACCCTTCAAACCGAAACAGTAATGTGTGCACACTACTGTTTGTTGGCTGCATTAGGAGCTGCAGTGGTACCTAGGTCTCCAGCAACTGAGACCTTCTTTCAATTTACACCAGTTTTTTACAAACTTCAGAATATATAAGATGTATACTTGGGTTATGATGTCCTTTTATTTTAAATGTCTTATTACCATGCGATGGGAGTCCCTGATTCGATGCCGGGCCACAGTTCTATAGTATGGTTTTCATTTGAATCCTCCTGGTAGACTACCATCATCATATTGGAAATATATCATAACAAAATCACCGACTTCAGGCTTTCAAGTCAACATACGAGTCGAAATATCTAGTCGAGTTGATTCCCTATCCACTATCTCCTTATCACATCATTTGTATGTTAACTTATTATTAATAAGTTAAATTTAATATTTGATATATATTCATATAATAATAAGTAATACATTAAAATAAACATCATAATCACTCGATAATAAACATTTATATATATTTATTTAATTCCCTTTCTACACTATTATAGTAAAGTTATAAAACATGAACATAAGTATTAATTATTATAACCAGACCCTTAACATGAGGACATTATACAGTTAAGTACACCCAAACTCATACACCGCATTGTCTGGTTGTAGACCGGGCGTAAAACATCTTTAAATTACTTTATTTATATGAAATCTTGTTCCTGGTCTCAACTTACAAACATACTTGTTCACCGGGCACTCAAATAAATATTGCAAAAAAAAAAAACTTATATGAAAAAATTAAGAACTAAAGTTTTACACGAGATGAAGAAACAAAAATAATCAACACCCTTAATGTTCCCACAGCTGGGACTTAGGGTCTTAATAAAGAGAGAGTCAAGGCAATTGGTCAAGTGTGTTGGTGGATAAACCGGATAACTATTGATGCTGTTGTTCTTTGAACTTGTGGGTTTCCTCACAGTATCTTTACATTGCACTAGAGCTCACCGGAGTTTGAATCCAGACCCTCATTGATAGATAGCTAGCTTATAAAGTAAGCTATTACAACTTTGAATATATAAAGAAAATGGGGTAGTTTTAACATTTTGTAACAAATCAAATGTATAATGCTGATGATGAGTATATATTGTTACCAAGCAGATCAAGGTAATGGTGAATAGAGGTGTTACAAGTAACAAAACATGGTGACTGCAGTTGATGGGGACAAATGACAAATGTTCCACATCTACTATAACTGTGCGGGGGATATGTAATAAACAAATGGATGTAAGAAAAAAATATCCTGGGAACTGTGTGTCCGTCTACCAGCGCTAACCTATCAGAATAAAACTCTATACTCTTAATGTGCAACTCTTTAGAAATATGCGTGAATATTTTTTTTTATCTATTTTATTCCTTATACATTATAATTTCGTCTTCGTTAAAACTCTTTTCGAATCACATTCACAACGCAGTTTTAGAAATGATACTAAATCATCAAAAAAAAGTATCCACTACATCTGTTTGAGCGGAGATACTCTTACAACCTTCATATAAACAAAAACTAAGAGCTTACCAGATAACATAGAGATCTCCGGTTCGATTCTAGAAACTGTTGTGCGGTTTGATTGGTGAAGGTGTTTAATCGAACCCAGGTATTTAGACATCACCATCACAAAAGTTATGATGTGCTCTGGCCATTAAAATTAAAATCAATGCAAAGATATATTTTTGTTTGATTATCACTTAAGAACAAATGGCCCGACTAATCAATTAGAACTTGGTCATCTTGCCAGAGCAGCCCGAGTACTAGATTAAATGGCTATTGGTGATGTAGTCTTAGTTAAAATATATATATAATGTCTCTTTATACAATGCTTTCAATTTTCATTAATTGCACCCTGAATGAAGAAGGCTCTGGTCTCCAGTTTACATTATGAAACTTTAACTTCACTTTCACCAAAGTACTGCTGATGCTTTATGGAAATTAATTGCAATGGGATAAATTAATCTAAATACAGATGTAATCTAAAACTGCGCTCACCAACAAACATCTCGCTTAGCCTCTACGAGACACCTTACTCTATATATTTACAGGGAATCTAGCCTATGGTACGAATTTCAAGGACTGAAGACCTCGTGCGCGACGCAGTAAGGCTGCTCATTGCAAAGCAACGGGCTTGTGGGTTCGGTGTACAAATCTTAACCTCTCTCAATTTTGACCAATAAGATCAGCGTTATTAAAAAATCTTATAAATTGATTCCTTTACTCTGCATTCTATAAAATATAATGTCTCCAATGGTGAGAAATTATTTTTTTTAAAGTCTAGATTTTCTTTAATTTATTTAGAAAACAATCGAAGACTTGATTCACTTTAGAATGTTAAAAATTTTGTTTTTGTTCAAATCAAAGGTACTCACACAACAGTCCCGGATCCCACGCGATCCATGCCATCCATAACGGGGCACCAACACGCACTAGCTATCACGTCACCACGCACACACAATCACTAATCTGGAGGCCGGTTCACTATTTCCTGCAATTTTGCACTCAACAGCTTCGCTTCCACTTTCGTCTCTCGGTCCTTGTGCCGATCCGAACATTTGCGCTCGTCGACCCTGTGGTCCTTCTTGGTGTCTCTGTGAGATCGGTCTTTGTGGTCTCGGTGCTTGTGCGTCCTGGATGAAGAGTGCTTTCGATGATGATCCGATTTTTCCGACCGGCTCTCCTTATCGGATTTAACTTCCAACTTATCTAACTTATCGACCTTATCGGTTTTATCAGACGATTTACTTTCCACTTTGTCTAATGATCGTCCATCAGATTTCTCAGATGTCCTGTTGTCCGTTTTAGCAGAGGTTCTGCATTCCAGTTTTTCACACAATTTGCTTTCTGATTTGTCATGTGATCTGCTTTCTGTTTTGTCAGTTCTCCAGTCTGACTTATCAGATATTCTATTATCTACTTTGTCACATGTTTTATTTTCCAATTTGTCAGATGTTTTATCTAATCGATCAGAAGTACGTACATCAGATTTTTCTGATGGTTTAAATTCTGTCTTGTCAGAATTTTTTTCTGATTTATCAGACAGTCTACTTTCTGATTTGTCGGTTGATCTACTCTCTGATTTTTCGGATGTTCTGCTTTCTAATTTATCAGATGCTCTGCTATCAGATTTAAAGTCGCTTTTATCAGCAAATGTCTTATTGTCTGCCTTTTCAATGAATTTCTCAGATTTTTCTACCATCCTATCAATCTTGTCTAATTTAACATCGGATTTTTCATTCTTGCTTTCATGCTTGTCTACTGTTTTATCTGAACTCTCAGAAGGTTTACTCTCCACTTTGTCACTAGGACAGTTTATCCTGTCTACTACTTTATCAGCAATTCGTATGTCTACTTTCTCCACATGTTTTTCTGTCTTCTCCACAGGTTCCGTTTTGTCTGATCTGCTTTCCGACTTGACAGGAGTTTTACTTTCAGACTTTTCTATGACTTTTGTCTCACATTTGTCCAGTTTGTTGTCAATCTTTTCTGTCGATCTCTCAGAACGGTGTTTCTCACTTTCCCTGTGTCTGTGCGAAGTGACTTTTTCCGATTTTTGCTCTGTCCTATCTGACTTTTCGTGTCTGGACTCGGTTTTCTTTTCCTTTTTATCGTCTAAATGCTTTTCTGTTTTGGTTTGAACCTCTGTGCTTTTCCTGTTTTCAGACAATTTCAACGCAGGCTTGTCTTTGTATTTTGCACTTAGCGCTCTCATTTCTATAACACCGCTCTTGTGTTTTGTCGTCGACGATTTCTTAGACTCTGAGAAACAAAAAAAGATTATTATTTTTAGTGTTAAGGTTACATTTCCAGCAATAGAGGCTAATCAGCAGTAAAATAACACAATAAATTTTTGGTTAACATCAATGTTTCAAAAGTCGGATATTTCGACTTATTTAGTGATACCATCATATACATGCTCTATTTTTACGTATCAGGGCAGGAAATCTTCAAATGGTACCTTACAGGGAGGAAGCTAAAGCTTTGTAGAATTCTCAATCATTAAAGCTCCATCTGCGACGACAAAAAATAAACATCTTGCTTTTGCCGTTTCGAGGTTCTTTATTATATGAATAGGGCCCTCCCCCAACTCCAAGGTCCGGAAACCCAAAGTCATATTCTTATTAGATCGTGATTACATGGCCGACTATATGTTACCTGTTTGTACTGGTGGTGGGTCGGCAGCCGGCCTTTCGTCGGCCGGTGACGACGCTTCTGATGACGGGTAGTACTGTTTCAGACGAAGGTGCCATGCTGTACCACAAAATAAAATATATTAGATCACATCAACAACAGTCATTGTTTTGGAAGCTAATATAATGCGAAGGGGCAATATGAATGGTGCGCGTGCGCATCGGTACTCACCTACGGATGTGACAGCGGAGATTGTGCGGAACTGGTGTATGATGTTCCTAGGCAGGAAGTATACATCATCGGAGCACAGCGGCAGCCGCGAGTACCGTACGCCCTCGCGCCGCAACTGGTTCAGCTTTGCCTCCTCCAGCCTGGGAAGTAAGTTAGTTAACTTTACCTAAACAAATAAATTTACGGTCGGCAACGCATATGTGATGCTTCTTGTACTTTTAGCGTCCATTAGTAATCATCATCAGTCGATAGACACATCCACTGCTGGATATAGGCCTCTCTCAAAGATCTCCACATCGATCGGTCCCGCGTTGCTCGCATCCAGTGAGTTCCCGCGATTCGGTCCACCTTCTGGGACGCATCCCAATACTACACCTATTACCAATGGAAATTAAGAAATAAATAATTTAATTTCTTGACTAATAAAAACGAACAAATTCAGACGCGGAAGAAGTGAAATTTCTATTCTGGTCAGTAAGAGAATGAGATGAATACAGCTCATAGGTGGTAAATAAAGAGAGAGAGAGAAATGAAGAGAAATAGTGAGACAGATCAACAATTTTTAATTGATTGAAGTAGGATAGAACGAAAAAGAAAGAAGATAAATTGAAGCACTTGTAGTAAAGTTTTAATAAAAATAAGAGTTTTTTTTATTATAGTTTTGCAAGGTTTCTCCTACCCCTTTCATCAATTTCTTCGTACACCCAGAGTATAGTATGGAGAATACGAGAATCTCAGTCACTCCACCCCAAAGCCCTGTGAAGACATTTAAAGTTGTCTCCTTTCGTTTAATAAACTAAGTTAACTAAACTTACCACGTGACACACTGCGATATGGGCGGCTCGTAAAGGTCCAGCTGCAGCAGCTGCACTAGCTTATTGAAGTCGGCCGCGTGGAAGGCCACCACGTCCTTGGTGATCCTGCCGCGGTCACCCTCGTCGCCGCAGTCGATTGCCTTTAATACACCTGCAATTGTAAAATATCACCAGCTAAAGTTAGTGATTAGAACTGTAAGATTTTCCTGGTATACTAGTAAATGGAGTGCGTCCATAAAAATAGTGGTTTTAAGAAGGTGTAGGGTACCACAATGTGTTTGGTATGTAGTCTCGAGCTCTCTGGACTAAAAGGGATTTTGGGTTCATAGGCCTTGAAGGTAGTGTTCGTACCGAGAAGCACCGATGCGTCCCTTAGGAGATCAGTGGGCCTCTCGCAACGCACGTAGAATGAGGGGAGTCGAGGGGATTTTAATGGGTAAAAACCTCCATAGCTTCGTCTTCCTTCCAGGAGCAGGCTATCTTATTTGAAGAAACCCCCCTCCCCCCCAAAGGTACCACAATGTATTTTCAATGTAGTTTCAATGAAAATTGTAGCTTCTGTTAACTTAAGTAGTTTTAATAGCTACTTTACCCTTCAGATAATATAAAGGCTACATGAACTATTATGACTGTATAACTTCTCTCTATATTTCTGTCCCTGTTGCTGGAAACCAGCCAGATAGGTACCAGCACAGCACCTATTTATTACAGTCTTCCGGTTTGAAAAGCACTGTAGCTACTAATATTACTGGGGTGAAAACAATTTACAAGTTTTGTTTTCAAGGCGACAAGTACGATGACAAGCGTTTCCCATTACCATCAAGGGAATATCCTAGGTAAAATAAAAAAAAATATTTGTATAGTAAAAAAGTAATGTTATATATATATATATATATATATATTTAATTAACCATTTCTTTAACGGAAGTGGCAACTTTAAGATTATTTTACGAATATATAGTATACATAGGATATACACGTAAAGACTTACCGACTGCGGCGGTGGTAATCCGGTCAAGACCATGACCGACGTGGTCCGCGTGTGCGCGGGTTCGATCCTCGAAAAGGAACTCGCGCGCCTCGCTCCATCGCGGCAGGTACTGCAGGTTGCGCAGTTCGTTGATACCGGTTCTGTTGAAGTTCACAAAATATAGTAATGAATGTCTCTCTTTTTTTAAACGCTTAGTATCTCTAACAGAAACTCATTTTTTCATGAAAATTCATTTTTAGGAGAAAGGCTCTGTAGCAAAAAAAATAATGAGTCCGATTCGATTCCTGGAACACATTTTGTTGAGCTTCATTGGTGTTAGTTTAGTTACCTACCAGCTGCATATTATAAATACCATCACCGCAGAATTCCGGTTGTCAGCAATGGTATTAAATTAATATAAATTTATAGAAGTAATTTTAACGTAAAGCTGGTGGTACCTTCTTTTCTTGATAGGACTCTTGCCGAGCTCAGCAGTAGGCACAAGCTGCTCGCCGGGCCTGATCCAGAGTATGGGCCCATCGTTCGACTCCTGCGGCTCCATTTCCACCGCGGCCATTGGTCCCCACGGCATGGTCTAAGAAAAAGGATTATCCATTAGTGATTTTTTTTCTAACACTACTTCTTGAGACCATATTATGGGATATATACTCAATATCAGAGTTTAGCAATGCCTTACAATACTACTTACCAGCTTGAGAAACGGGCACTCGGCGAGCATCGACAGCATGTCCGGAAAGTATCCTCCCACCTCCTCGTGTACTGTGCCTACTAGCGAGATCTGGTGCAATGGTCCACATCGGAAAGTCCCTGCGGCGTATGACTGCTGAACCTGGATAAGTCACCACATTATACTATCTTGATTTAAATAAACAAAAACTATATGATCACATTCACTAGCGATAATACCTTATAGATCAGAATATAATATGAGTCTATCTTTGTCAAATACCTGCTGGTAGTACCGACTGACAGTTGTGGTCTCAATGTCGGAGGCACGCGCGAGCACGCCCGCCTTGACAGTGAGCGTGGGGTGCCTCTCCGCGAGGTATTGCAGCAGGCAGGGCAGTCGGGCCGCCGCGCCCCGCACCACACCGCAAACGAACCTCGCCCATCCACCGCTGTCCTCCGAGAATACTAGCTGCGAATATACCATACGAACATATTGTCAGTATAATAGAGACTGATAGATACATGCACCAAGTTTCACCAGAATTTAAAATCACCAATATGGAGCCGTGCTTGGAATACTGGATCATATCTTGACCGCTATACCAACAGATAACATTCGAGAATGGATAGAAAGAATCAGAGTTCATTTAAAATGAGAGTAAGAAAGGATCACCTTGAGGAATTCCTTGGCTAAGGACTCCTGTTGATGCTCGCTGAGCATATCCACGTCGTGCTGATAAAGGTAGACGACACTGGCGCCGCCGTTCGGATGTGTTTCCACGCGCATTAACCTGTGACAACACACTTAATAAGCAACCGAATCAAGGTATCCATGTACAACAAGTGGTAGTCAGAATACATTACTTTGAAGGATGTTGTAGCTAGTGATATTACTGAGAACGTTACTTATTACATTCTCAATGTGATGACTGCGATGTGGTGTATTGTTAACATCATCATCACCATCATCAACAGCCGACAGACATCCACTGCACGTCCGTTAACATCTTAACTAGGTCTAACTTGTCATTGACAGTCTTATCATTTAAGATCAAATTAATTTACTGCTTATTAGGACTTTGGTTTATTACTTTTTTTTTTATTAATTTTTTGTGTAACAAAAATAAATTACCTATGATACTTCAGTCCTTTGATATCGACGCAAGGTCCCCTCGGGCCCCAGGCCGGTGCTGATCGCTCTCTGCGACACTGTACCCCTATGGAGCACCTTTTGACGCGGGCGCGCCTGCGGCATTGCTGGCATGAGGAGTGACGGGATGAATGGGATCTGTAATTATAGTATACCATATAAATAACGAAAAATTATTTTAAATTAATGAACACTTTAAGAAGTATTTTTTTATTGAAATATAGTTTTATTGGTCTGTTGCGGGAATCCGAGTATATACCACCACCATACAATAATATTGAATACCAGCATTTGAGATGTGGGGGCTCCGTCGAATGTTTAAGATCACGTGGAAGCAGTTCGACTCCAGTCCTTGACAGAGCTAACTGCAAACGTAGGCTGATGACAACCGTCATGCAAAGAAAGGTTTCATTTTTGGACACCTTCAAAGAGGATTACTGTGATTTCCCAAAGTTGATCCGGGAGGGCAAAATTCCTGGAAAACTGGCACCTGGTAGACAGCTCAAGAAATGGTTTGACGACAAAGGAGTGGGCCGGGTTTAAATACCATCAGTTAAAAAGAAAAGCTGAGGATCGAATTGGTGTCCACAATCTAATTGCCAAACTTCAGTTTGAAGAAGGAACCCGATGATGAGTATTGTGCAAATATTATTGAAGTAAAAACAACATCCAAACTCTGAAAGCTACAAGCCAAATATGTTTTAGTATTTATCCTGATAATCCTGATTAGGGATGACATTGTTATGGATACCTAGTGCATGAAGATTGAAGGGCATTGTACATTTGATGAAACTCAATAAGTTACTAACGAGATACATTGTTTATCATCATAACTACCTATAATTTTTGCTGAGCATGATTCACCATATGGTGACAATCTATTCGTTTCGGCTCAGGAATGGGTACTCCGAATCAAGATTCAAACTAAAAAAAAAAAATTACCCTACAGTCTGGTTTCTCCGCAATCGTTCGCATATAATTAAAGTTTTATGAAGTGTGCTTTCTTGTTTGAATTTAATCCTTTTTAAATACAAATATTCTTCCTACCCGTAATGTCCTTCTATATCCGTCCGGTTGAACTATTTCCCTTACAAAGTTTAAATTATTACTGGTGGTAGATCACTATTTTCAGAGACCGCCTAGATAGATTGGTATCGCCAAGCATTACTGTGTTCCGGTTTGAAAGGCGCTGTAGTTAGTGAACTTACTGGTGTAAACATCTCTCGAGGCAACGAGCACAATGTGGTGCAGTGTATAACATCCTAACTAGCGCCACATTTTCATAGGCGTATCACTTATCATCAGGTGAACGTCCAGCTCGTCTCATCGCTGCATACTATAAAAAAAAATAATTAATGACAACATGGCACCTCATTCTTTCCTTGTTTTTGCAGCACAATCAAATCTTTTTTTTTATTAGTCACGTTATGTGAATCCACGTTATACAAATTGAATGGGTCATCAGAAGGCACACCCCGGTGTAATGACATCACGCCAGCAAATGAATTACCTATGTCTAGACTTGTTCCGCCAGCTTAATCTATTATGCGAATAAATAAAATTTACCTCTATTTATGTTATCATAATCTTGAGCGAATACTATCCAACCGATTCTTAGGGTCCGAACTGTTCACAAAGGCTAGGAGGTTACTTCTCTTGTCTTTTCTTTTTTTCAGGACTGATGCCCGAAAGAAAACAGAAGAAAAAGTAGACTAATTTAACTGGAATTGGTTATCTTGACAGAAACCGTCTAAGTAGGTAACACTGTAGCATTATGATACCGCTCTGAAGGGCGTTTTAGCTAATGGGTAATAAATGGGTCACATGCTGTGCTCATCATCTTAACTAACGTCACATGGTTATGGTTGATCAGTTATCCATCAGGCACATTCTGCTGGAGTCATCGCTTTAACCAATAAAAATAAAGGTTACCTTACCAGAGAAGGCAGGTCAGGTCAGCAGTATTATAAATACTACTGAGACAGTGGACAAGTGCGATAGCTTCTCCGTACAGTAACGTACGTCTAACATATTAAGTGTTTTAGTTGAATGAAGTCGGACATTACTCCTGCCCATGGCATCTCCCCATGCAAAACAATAGGTGCAGGACATGGTCGTACCATGTTAAAACAAACGTGTCCCAAAAAGAACAGCGCTGCTTCTGGTGACGAGAGTTATGTAGCATCCAGCTGCACGTTATTATCGGCGTGATCTACCACCTGGTTCCATGCAAAAGGGCATAGATGGACCGTTAGCAGGAATGTCCTGCGACTTCTTTAATAAGAACTTTGTTATAAAAAAGCTATGTACAGGATCCGAGCCCTCAACAATAAGTTGTGCCGGTTCCTTGTCTCCGTAATCGCTAGGGACTTGCAGCAAACCTCTGTACATAATACAATATTATAAAATTGGAATGTATTCAGGTTACAGACGTAGCTAAACTGAACCGTGAGTCTGGTAGATCAGTGAAATCAGGTTTAAGAGATCACAGTAGCGGTCTATTGATTATATTATAACAAACTAGCTTTTCTTTCTTTGTTTTATTTTGGACTAATCTGCTAACACTGAACATCCTGACCGATTACAATTTGCAATGCAACTGTTCATGCTGTTGATGACTTATTTCTGTCCTAATTAGTGAACATTATCAACGTGCAAGATGTTCACCTAATAGTATGTGATACACCTACCTAAAAAAATTTAGGCTCTGGTTATGATATTTTTGCACCAAATTATCTGCTACAGGAATTTTTAATGTCACTATCATCATTTTAAGCTAATCCTGGCCCACTGCTGGATATAAGCTTCCCTAATCATTTTTTAGAGTAAGTGGAATGGGTACTATTTGCATTTCTACAATTCCTTGCGACTCCAAGAGGATCTGTCTGATCTGTCTGTCCATTTGGCAAAAGAGTGTTCCACGCTGTATTGCCCATTGCTATTTAAGCAGGACTGTGTCAGTGACCTATGTTCTTCTACGAATCTCCTTATTCCTGATGAGATCATGTAAGAAAAACCTGTGAACAGCCATCACTATACCTTGCCATGCAACCATGAGCTTTTTTTTATGTCACCTATACAGAATAACAAGCTTAAAATTGAACTAAGAATGCGACTGGCGTGCTGTTTCGTTTTTTCTATTCTTCCTTAGTGTTGATGCCTGGACCCTTACAGAATCGATGACTAAGAAAATTTAAGGCTTTACAGTAGAATACTAAGTGTATTGGAGAGGCAAAATAATAATGTAACCGTGTGAGATACTTTATAGAATAAAGAAAAGAAAACTTGATCATTTATGCCACAATGATGAACACTAAATAAATGCTGCAGGTGATCGTACAGGGCAAGATTCAAGAAAAGAGAAGAGTGGACTGAAGAAGAATATCCTGGTTAAAGAAACTACGCCCTTGATTTAGAAAGAGATCGAAAGACCAGATTGTATCATTGATCGCCAAACTTCGAATGAGGGTACTTTAAGAAGATAGGTGTAGAATTGCAATGTACCATTTAGTGAACTGTTGGCGATTTAACACATACCTTACGGATATACCAAAACAAGAAATTTTTTGTAGAAACATTAAAATTTCTCAACTATATATATTATATCTTTGGCATACAAAGAATAGTCGCTATTTACGTGAAAAATTGCTTATAATTTAAATAATAATTTTCTCCATAAAAATGCTCACCTGTCCCTTTCACGATCCTTATCCTTCTCCTTCTCTTTTTCTTTCTCCCTTTCTAACTTAACGCTATCGCGTTCCACTTTCACTTTCAATTCACTTTTCACATTACCAGATTCTGTCTTGACACCAGTACAAATAGCGGGGAAGACTTGCGGAGTTGCCTTTTCTTGCTTTATTTTCAAAGGTAGCTCCAGATTACCATAACAAGGTAACTCTCTTCTTTGCGCCGTTTGGAACTTAATTGCTCTAAGCGTCAAGCTCAAGTGAGTGGCAGGACGTCGCAAGTTAGAATGCTCTAGAAGGACATTTGATCTTGTCACTCTAGGGTATTTATACCTCGGCAAGGACTTTTGAAAATGTGCATTAATTATCTTTAACTGACGGGACACTGAGGAGAAAATGCGCCTGGCGGCGTCATCACGTGGTATAGTGTTTGATAGCTTTGTCTGTTTCCATGAAGCATTGATACCACCCAACCAATCTTCCTTCAATGGTTTCGGATTAATGTCTTCCAAAATAAAGTCTTTTTGTTGATGGAAGAGTAACGGGTTAACAATGTTTGGTGATTTTTGTAGAACATGAAGAGTCAACATTGCTGCATCTCCATATCCCCCAGAATCAAAAACTGGCCATATTTTGCTTAGCTTTGCTGGTTTCGAATTTTCACCCCAGACACATAATTCTTTTGAGTCCAAGCTACGTTTGCGCTTCTTACCTGTAATTACAGAAGACAATTTAATTATAATATTATTTGAAATAACCAATCAAGTCTTAAAGAAACCAGATAAACATTTTCACATATTCAAAATTAAAATTTGACATGTTATCTAATTTCACAAATTGTTATATTTGTTATTATTGTTACAGTTTTTGAATATATATTATTGCTCAAAATTTACAATAACATTCCATAAAACGGCTCATTTATTTACTTATTTGTTTAGGCACACAGAAATTACAATGACAATATAACATACATAGAAATAAGTGAAAAGGCACTACTTATTCCAATATGGAATTTTTTCCAGTAGGCTTGTGGTTGGAAGATTTGATTAAAGTGACAGTGAACCTGATGCAATTTGATAATACATATTGTTAACAAAACTTATAAACTAAATATAATCTATAATAAATTATAAGTAAAAAGAAAACAGAAAAAAAAAAACAAAACAAATTCAATTTTATAGGCAAATAGAATAGCGCAAAATAATGCTTTTAAATAGTGCCACTCTCTTAACCTCGCGAATTGTCGAAGGAAGTGCATTCCAAAGCCTAACTGCATATATACAGAAAGAGTGAGGGTCTGATTCGGAGCTATAGGACAGAAATCTGAGAAAGGTTCTTAGGTGAGATCTACTTTCTACATTGGATGAATGAGAACAAAGGAGAATCCAATCATCCAATTTGAATAGCTGTTTAATAATAAATATATTAATTATAGCTAAAAAAGTTTAAATATCAAACAAAAATCAAAAGTTATTTAAGAAATAATAGATTTTATATTTTTTCTCTTATATTTAACAGGCACAATTACAATACCAATAAAAAACACTTGTGGGTTTATAAAATGAATATGGCAATCAACTCAATTACCTTATTGATTACCTAAAATTTAATATATAACTTACTGCAAAACAGTATTTTGAAAGTATTTATAAGTAAACCAGACTCATAAATACACAAGCATATGAATAGTTTGATGATTAAGTATATATGTCTACTTGCAAGTGAGTTAGCAATGTTAATTGCTTAAACACTTGCTTACTGCTTTATACCAATGATGCAGTAGATAATGTGTCGTAAATGCCCAAACAGCAATTTACCTTTTACTAACACTACTTTTTAAGAGTTTTTATACTACAACTACTATCCCAACCGTTTCATCTATGTTAACTGAATAAAAAAAAGAATTATAAAAACCTTATTACATAAATGCAATCCAAAATTAAAGCAATATGACAATGTATTTTCAAAGATGTGCAAGTTCATTTTTTCATGTATGGAGATATTTAAAGGGATACATATAAAAAAAAATTTAAATATAGACAAATTTATATGAAGTCTGACAATGTTTCTATTGTTCTATCAATATTTAATTTGACAATATATATTTTAGGCGAATTAGAATACAATAATACATATATGTGGGCTATATATGGACTTACACCAGTTTCAAAATTAGACAATTTTGAAAAATCAAATATCACATTAAATATACTTTATTTTAATCGAATTTTGTTTACAAAGACACATGACAAGACATAAAGTTTAATTTTAGACAATAATTACATTGTCATAATTACAAAATACTAGTAGTGTTTATTTATGCTCTGCATGTGCAGTGCAGTGCACATGGGCAGTGTTTCGAAATATGTATGATGCACCAGAGATATATATAGGGTAATAACTGCTTCATGTCTTCATATTTTTTGGCCTGACATTTTTTTACAAAGGCACCAGGGCGATTTTATTAAATTTTTGTGGTCTTGCAAGACATGTAAGTAATAAATCATAATAATTCTGTAGTATACACAGAAAATTCTTTTTTCACAATGCCGTTTCTATGATACCAAAGTGTGTATTGTTTAGAAAGTATGAATAAATGAGTAAAGATTTATGATCAATTATGTCAATGTTTTTTTCCATGACTGGACAACCTTCAACCACATCAATTCCATTAGTAAATTTCGATTTTGCTCAGTATACATGTCACTGTAGGCAATAACATTACTTTAGGTTGTTACATTTTCTAAATACCTCAAACAACAAGATGCTACTTCTTGCAATCCCTTGGAAGCAATAGTTTTGTCCCACACATACATATTAACTTTATTATCATGGGAATTGTGAAAATCTATAGAAGAAATGAAAAATAACAGACTACTGACTGGCAACCATCTGCTAAGCCATCTACCGGTGTCAATTAGACTTACATCACTTTCATAATCGATGATTGTGCAATTTTATTTATAGACTGATTTTAAGTTGTACAAAACATGGGAATTTGTAAAGAAATTAAACATGGACTAGTTATACCTAAAAAATTACATTCAATTAAGCATGATTTAAGTGATATCTAATATTTTTCAGAGATGGACTTATACCACTTTCAAAATAAATGGTCCATATCTATTGTTTAAACCCTTAACTTGCACACGTAAGTTAAATGGAGTGAGCACTGTGTGTACACCCAGTAATTTAAGGGGCATTATATTATATGCTGCTAAAATTTTTCACATCCAGATATAACCAAGAATTGAAAATAAATACTAATAATATTAAATTAATTATATCTGTTACAAAAGTATGCATAAATATATTTACTGATATGATGAAAGATACATTTTTTATTTCAATATAACAATTCTAAAAGAAAGAATGATGAGTTAACATGGTACAATGCAATAAAAAAAATTATATAAAACGTTTTAATTAACTTTGCATTTTTTGTCAAGATTGGTCTAAAATTAGTTTTTTTTTCATAAAAATAAAATGATTATGGTGTTAGTTACACAAATATTTCAATAGTACTAACACAACTTTCATTATCACACTTTTGCATCTGATTGAGAATATGCAAATGTTTATGCGTAAACTTTAATACACCTAGTGGAAACTTAAATACATTCTTTGTTGGTCTTAAGAATCATGGAAAGATGCACTAAAATCAAAATGACATAGTAATTGATAAGACTGAATTTTACAGATTTTATTTCAATTGTTTAATTAATTTATTATTCTGAACTAACTGCTACAGAGCACCAGATAATAAAATAATTAAATAAAGGCAATAAAATCGCTAAAATTCAGCTTTGTCAAATGTGTACTATTCACTTAAATAGGAAAAATGATTATTGCAAGTTTAAATAAAAGTGATTCCACAGGTGCTTGTAACAAGAGCTTGATAAACCCTACTAAAAAAATAATGTAAGATAGATAAACCATGATTAGTACAATAAATTAAAAATTATTTATTTAAAATTCTTTGGCTAAATATAAACAAACATTAAAGATATGCTTATATATCAATTTTTCATCAGGACTTTCTAATTTAAGACAGATTTAAAGATACAGAACATTTCTTTTATGTTTTTATATCTTAATTTAAATAACTGATAATAAAGTTAAACATATCTAATGAAAAGATAATTGGATCAAAATACATAAACGTCACTTTAGGTATAATTGTCGAGTCTACTGGGAGTTAGTAGAAAGTCACTATAGCCAGAGACAAGGTCACACACTGATGCAATCAAAGTTAAGATATAAAGTATTAAATCATCCTTATGTTTAAAGCTTTGTACGGGCATTTAATTATAAATTTAATAGTTAAACGTGTAATAAAATGTGCATGATATGTTTATAAACAGTTATGACCTCCATCATAGTGATGTAACGTAGTATATGATAGGTTAACTATTTTCCCACCAAAATGTAGTACGAGCTGCTTGTACTAAGTTCATATGTTCAGGATGATGGTGAATATTGCGATACTTTCCAATAACAGAGACAAATATTTCTCACCTTTAGAATCAGTAGGTGCGTGTTTAGAATCGGTTGACATACTTGGATCGTATCCCAGTTTCGAAAGTTTCTTATAGTCGTGAGTCACACGACGACGCTTAGCGCCTTCGCTGGTGTCCGCTTCGCTACTTGAGCTACCATTTTCTTCCGACAAATCGAAGTTTTCACTAAGTTTTACTTTAGATTCCAAATGTTCATTCGACGCCATTGTTTCAACGTAAAAGATGAAACGTCGACGAAGTACCCACTGCTCGTCAATTAGACTGTGATAAGTTTTACGAGTACAATACAGCGAACACGACGTATATTTAAAACGACATAATAAGAGAGAAATACACAGAAATTGCGTAAAAAACAACTTGAGACGCCATTTACTTCGCTGCCTCGCACTTTTTGTTGAGTTTTTTGTAAAGGTGTTGTTACATAGCGATCTCAGTCACTAGTGTTTTCCGATACAGCCACTAATAAAAAAGTTACACTTATTTTAAAAATTTTGCATTTACTTATTAAATTATTTCATACGTAATCAAAAATAAAAATAAAATAAATAAAGTGTATATTTTCTGTTCTTGTTAAAAGTTTATATGATTTATCGTTATAAATATAAAAGAGCTAGGTAGCGCACTCTGTTGACACGATACTAATTCGCTGATAAGTTACACATCGATTTTACGCTATATTTTTCACAAGTCTTTCATAAGTTTTTCTACAGAGGTCACTTTAGATTTTTATTATATATTTCAATTTAATAAAAATTGGACACATACTTTTGGGAAAGACTACTCCTGTAAATAAATAACCGTTTACATATTTCCGTATTATAATAAAAATTTTTGAAAGTTTAATATTGATAAATTTTTCAATACAGCTTACTTGGTACATTTTTGTTTACCCGTAGCCAAAAAATATATCACGAATAAAAAGTTTGTAGGTTAATGTTGGTTTTAACCTATAATCTTGGGCTATTAAAAATAGAACTAAGGTTGACCATACTTGCAGTAGAAGGCGACTAAAAGGGTTTTCGGGTTCGTGGGTGTGCTTCAGGCGTAATGCCGGGTGGCACCGGTGCATTCCGTAAGAGATCACGGAGCATCTCGCAACGCACTGAGGATGACTACGGAAGGGATTTTAGTGGGTAAAAATTCCTCATACTCTGTCTTCCTTCGGAAGCAGGGTATCTTTAAAGAAGATTTCCGCCCCAGACGACAACAAAAAAAAAAAGATTATTGATGGTTAGGTTAGGTTAGAAGCTAAAAATTGTTAATATTATTTAAAACAAGTTTATAATATTTCGAGAAGTTCGACAATAATTAGTTTAGTAATGTGATTGTAAACAACCAAACGAGCGTGTGATACCGCACAATTATTGATACAGCTGACATTTTCAAGGAACAAGAAAATTTTCCTTTATTTCTTCAATTGCCATCTTTTTTGTGTTTTAAATATTTTCTTGGATATTTTTTATATTAAAATGAATTTGGAAGTATAATCTAGTCTTTTTTGAAATGCATAATACTTGTTTACTAATTTATTACATCCCATGTAATTTTTATAAATCTTACCATTTAGTTGCTATGACATATAAATAGAGTTTCTCATTTCTTGAGACAAAAAATAATATTTTCATTAAAGTAATATTTTTAAACCTGAATATATATGATGAATAAACATGATTCAATTTAAATTCACGGCATTGTTTTTGGTTTTTGAGTTAATTGGCTTAAGATCTCTTTAGCTGGTACTTTTTTTACTACATTTAAAATACTTCGGATTAAGTGACTCTGCGTTAGGTTTAAACTATTTCATAAACATTTATTTTACAGATTTTATGGCGTTAATTTAATTATTTACTGGCTTTGAATGTGATATATCTTACATACCTTACCTTTGCCTAATGAAGAATCCAGAAATCTATTTATGATAACCTCTGTAAATTATGCTGAAATAAATAAATTTAATTTTTTTATAAAACTCGACTACAAGAAATATATAGTGGACTCGGAGCAAACCGTTCTGGATCGTTTCAACCACGAGATCAGATTTAATTAAACACAAATTGCAAAGGTATACCGATTATTACCAATGACTCGCGAGGTTATTGAAATTATAAACCCCCCTAATATTATATAAAAATATGGTTGGGTACCCCCAACTTGTATCCTATTATTTTAATAGTATTATAACAAATATCAAACATGCCACCAAAGGATTTCAAGGCACAATGAGCTTATTCTACATATATCGGATTGTAAATAATAAGTGAAAAGTTGTAGGTACCCCAAGATGACTATAACGTCAGGATATCTGTCAGCTCACTCCTCCCGGATGATGCGAAGAACTCGAAACATCGGGGTAATAAATAATTATATAAACGCGTGTTGAAATGTATTAAACCTTTGAGTACATGCGGTAAAATTAAAACATTCCACTTCTTTTTAATTATTTATAGAATAGAACTTCTCTCGCTCTGTTTTCGTATATTTATTATCTGTTACTGTTTTCTATTGACATTATATTTGTGTACAGCTCGTTAACGTGATAGTAAGTCTAAGCTCGGGCAGGTGAAGTATCGCAGTGTATTTGTGTTCGCGGCATAAAATATTCTCGGCTAGATAGGATCGCAAATAAAACATGTCTACATACTAACACGTACATAACGTCTGAACGCGCCTTGCTATTTTTTTTCGCCACAAAAATATTGTTGCGGCCACAGATAGCGTATAAACAGAGATAATAGTCCATCATCCACTAAATATATTTCTAAAACCAGATAGTATTGTATCTATGTGTAGATGTAGTAACGTGAACAGAACTGATTATTTTTCAAAGATTTTGATCGGGTCTCCTTGCTAACAAATAAAAGATCAACATTTGTTTAGCTGTGCTACAATGTTAAACAGACAAGTACTCACTTTGTTATAATTTATGTTATATTTTCCTTCCAGCTAAAAATAAAGTTTTCTTTAGTAGGTCGCTTTACTTCATTATTATTACAGTCCCAACCTCCTGAATTTTGTTAGTAATTTTCACAACTTTGTCAAAAAATTAAATGTATCTTTCGCTGTAATAAAATTTGAACGAGAATATTTTGAGGTAATGATAACTTTAGGTCTAGTTAAGCGGGTGTTGCTTGGAGCCCTGTCTATAAGAAATTGGTCAGCACGACCAAACTGGCGTCAACGAGTTAAACGACCAAGAAGTCTTAAAATACAATAAAAAAAAAACTAATAATTAAAATGCTATATAATGAGAAAATTAAATTTCATTACACAATATCACATGATTAATAATTAAATGAGGGTTTTATGAAAAGTATCTCATAAATAATATTTCAACAAGCCACATTGGGCCAGCGTGGTGAGAAATGGCCCAAATCCCGCCATATGCACACCTACAAACGACGGCCCCAAGCGCTAGGCGGTACCGGAGGCCATACTGACTAAAGTCACGGGAAGCCGCTGGATGTGGACAGCGTAGGACCGATCGATGTGGAGATCTTTAGCGTTGGCCTGTGGTCAGCAGAGGACGTCTATCAGCTGATGATAATAATAACAATACATACGATATTCAGTACATGTAAATATTTTTATTTTTGACTCTTTTTTACTAGAAAGATTTAATGAAATTTAAATATATTTATATTATTTATATATATTTGTATATATATATAACCTCACACAATATGGGATATACAGGACTGATGTATCAATTCCACAGTACCCGTGTCCCAAATCAAAAACCGAATAAAGGTTATGTTATATTTGTGTACTTAGGAGCCAAATATGTTATAAATGTAGTTACTTTGAATAAAAAAAACGATTGTTAATTGCGGATGGTGGACTAGGTTTTATAAATAAGACTCGTTAGTTACACTGCGGCAGTTTTACGTCACATTATGTAACCGGCAGTTCGTAAATTTTGAATTCATTAACAGTCAGCGCGCGGCGGGCCGCTCCGCGCTTAACCATACCAATTTGTATGCCCGTTGCGCGGCTGTTTGGCCCTGAATCGTTTAATTTGCGAATAACATATAACAACACTATATCTTAGCGTGTATATCATCCTAACACAACGTTGTTATGGCCAGTCGTATCACTTACAATCAGGTGAACATCTCTCGTGGCAATATCGAATAAAAACAATATGAGAATAGCAGTAAATCCCACTGCAACGAAAAATTCCTTTTTAAAATTTTTCTCGATCGACTTCATGGGAATTAATGGTGGTAGATCTCTGCTGCTGGAGACCGATTAGGTAGATACCATCGCAGCCGACAAACAGCAATGCGCAAATATTACTGCGATCCGGATTGGAGAGCGCTGCAGCTAGTTTAATTAATGACGTAATGAGACTCAACATCTTATGTCTCAGGCGACGAGCGCAATATGATTCAGTGTATAACATCATAACTAACGCCACGTTGTTATGAGCGGGCGTATCACTTACCATCAGGTAAGCTTTCTATTCGACTCGCCGTTTAATTTTAGGTTTAAGTTTAGGATGATACATTGCACCACATTAACGATTGGTTTAAAATAATAGAAGTCTCCTCATCATGGTATTTTCTCCAGTTAAATGCGCAGTACTGTTTGTCGGCTGCAATAGGCGCTGCGGTGGTATCTACTTTTTATTTTTTTGGTGGAGAAATGATGCATTGGATACCCTTTTGCTGTAGGGACAACAGAAAAGTTATGCCAGACTCTTACCGACTAAAACCTCACGGTTTCTTACTCAGCGCATTTAGTCGGAACCACAGGAACTCTTTTGTACATAACCGTCGTTCCGACAGCCAGAGGTTTTGATGAGACCACGTCTTGGGGTAGAGCTACTGCCCTCCACCCCCTTTAAAGATGTTAGAACGTCGTACCGTACGCATTTCGAGGCCATTCATATTTGATGACTGATTACCTCTGAATCCGCCACCTTAGTTAGCTCTGTTACGGGAGTTGGAGTGCGTAAAGCATCCTCCTTTGACGCTCCGATTTCTGTCTAAGAATTAAGAAATGGATGTTTATTTCTCGCTGTCTCTCTGCAGCATTACCTTCTTACAAAAAGTTGCCTCAGCGTACCACGACCTCTCACTAATTACCATAGCTTTGATAAACCGATAAGTGACAGGTTATACCCTACAACAGTGACGAGGTCTTAGCTCTGGCCAGCCGCGGTGGTATCTTCCTAGATGGTCTCCGGCAACAGAGACTTCACCATCATTTTCATTAGCTGATAGACGTCTACAGCTAGACATAGACCTACCATAAAAATCTCCAAATCGATCGATTCCGCGATGCCCGCATCCAGTGGCTCTCCGCGACTCCACCAAATCATCGGTGGGGCCTCCCAAAATTACATCTACTGGTGCGCGGTCGCCACTCAAGAACCTTACTGCCCCAACGGCCATCAGTCATACGAACAATGTATGACTGCCACTTAAGTCCTGCTTACTGCCACTTAAGTCTAGCAACCTTTTGACTATGTCGGTAACCTTAGTTCTTCTGCGGATCTCCACATTTCTGATTCGATGCGAAGAGAAACCCGAGCATGGCCCTCTCCATTGCCCTTTTGGGGTACTTTGGGCCTTTTCATAAGGGCCATAGTAAGGAGCAACGTCTCGGTTCCATATGTCAACAATGGCTTCACGCACGAGTTGAACAAAGTCCTACCACCATCAATTCGCAGTATGCTTGCAGGTGTGTTCATAAAAGGTATATTAATGGCGCGAAACGTATCAATGGCGCCGTGAGCGAGAATTTGTTTCCCGCGGTTTTTTTTTAATCAGAATGATTTGTCAATGGAATGTGTAATGAGGGAAACGATGTTATTTAAATAACTTAACCACGACTTGAACGTGATAATGGACTTAGTTGTAACATAGAAGTAATAACATTATTCTAAGTCAAATATTTTGTTTGAAATAAATATTCGTCCTGTTATAAAAATTTACATTTTTATTTTACGTATACTTAACTTTTGTTTAAACACAAATAGTTTTTTAATAGCAGAAAATTACTGAAGTAGTACAATACTCATGTATGTATAGTTTTACTGGTGGTAGGTCTCTGCTGCCGGAGACCGTCTAGGTAGGTACCACCGCAGCTGCTATTGCAGCCGACAAACAGTACTATGCGAACATTACTGCGTCCCGGTTTAAAAGATGCTGTGGATAGTGTAATTACTGGGGTAACGAGACCAAACATCTTATGTTTCAGGCACCCAGCACAATATGGTGCAGTATATACAATCCTTACTAGTACTGCGAACAGGGGAAAAAAAATTACTAAATCCTTCCATATGAACCCTTACAAACGGCAGCTTCTGGTGCCAGACGGTACTGGAAAGCCATGCTGATTGTAAAGTCGCGAGAAGCCGCTGGATGCGGGCAACGCAAAGCCAATTTATATGTAGATCTTTGAGTGAAACCTATGTCCAGCATTGGACGTCTATCGGCTGATTATGATGGTGATTTACTGTGTTTACACGTGGCGTATCCTATATATATTGAATGTATCTGCATAATGTGATTGTTATCCGAGCGACGCGCCTTCGAGTGAGTCTACTATTACGCTCGCTTCCCGACACACATCGCTTAAAAGATATCGCTAGTTAAAGTCGGACATTGTGTTTAACTGTTTCCGGAGATCCGCGGGATAGTTAGTGAAGTGCAATAGACTTAAATTGGATGGGGCGTCGCTCGGATAACAATCACAAGCGACGTGTGTCGGGTAGCGATCATAACAGCAGACTCACTGGAAGGCGCGTCGCTCTGATAATCACAAGCGACGTGTCGAACAGCGAGCGTAATAGCTGTCAGATGGCGAATCGCTCGGTTAACGATCACATTATGCAGATACATTCAATATATATGGCGTGGATACGCCACGTTCATACAAGAACAGAGATGTCCACCTAATAGAAGTTATACGTTTGTCTATAACAACGTGGCGTTAGGACCATACAAACAACATCACATTGGGCGTGTTGCTTGAGAACATGAAGTAAGGTCTCGTCCTTTGTTTTAGCTGCATGAACCTACTTAGACGGTGTCCATCAACAGAGACCCACCAGAAAATCGACCCCCAGTAAGATCATTCATTTGAAACATAAATAATATACAAAATAATACGTACAGTAATGTTAACGCAACCGTAAAAAAAAAACAGTTATCAATATTTACATAAATTTGTTGCAGTATAATATTTACGTGAACCGTGAAGTTGTGCTACAAATTTTTTTTTTAATGATCAAACATTTAATATATTTATTATATATTTAGAATATTCGGTGAAAACTAAAACTTGAAATTATGGACAATAGCGGAATGAAATTTATTTATTTAACAGGCAAATGTTTGAATTTGTTAGCAACACTTTAAATTTCTTTTGCATTTAATGATTACAATAATCGTCACCAACAGCCGATAGACGTCCACTGCTGGACATAGGCTTCACCCAAAGAGCTCCACATCGATCGGTTCCGGCGCCATGCCAACTTCCGTCACAGTCAGCATGGCCTCCGGTACCGCCGGGCACCAGGCGCCATCGTATGGAGAGATTTGGGCCATTTCCAATCCAATGCTGGTTGTTGGCAGCCAAAGTCTCGTTTGTTGATTAATTGGGTGCACCACGAGTTCATGAGGTTGGATGGAGTCTAGTGAGTCGTTGTGCGGAACCCCTTACATCCCATTACATTTACATACATTACAATAATACTTTAAAATAACAGTCAGTGTAATGTTCTTAGTTCAACTAGTTAAAAATGAACTGACAACTAATTACATAACTTAAACTTAGACCACTAACCAGTGGTCATCAGTGTGATGTACTGTGACGAGCGGGACGTTCACCTGATGGTAAGTGATACGCTTGCCCATAGCAACGTGGCGTTATTTAAATTGGTATTTATAACACCTCATTGCGTCCGTCGCCTTGAGACTTAAGATGTTAAGTCTCATTACCCCAGTAATTACACTAGCTACAGCATCCTTTAACCAGGAAACAGTAATGTTTGCACACTACTGTTTGGCGGCAGTAATACGCGCGGCGGTGGTATACACTTAGACGGTCTCTGGTAACTGAGACCTACCCATTACCGCCACGACTTACTCCCACTGCGTCAACGATTAATTTCAGCAGTGTTTTCATACGGTTGAAAATATGAAACCTTCACATTGCTATCTTATCAGATTATAAACATATTTGGGGAAGTTACTGTCTTTAACTAATTGTTCGTATTAAAACTGTTTAAAGCAAATGTTTATATATTTTTTTTTATTATTTTCAATATAAGTCAGTATTATTGGGGAATACCACCATGGATCAAGGAAAATAACAGATTACGGTTGTTCAATTTTATTTGGCGAATGTTTGAGCTGTAAAGGTTCCCGCACTAGCACTCACGGGATCCAAACCAACCTCACCTGCTCGTGGTGTATCCTGCTAATCAACAAACGAAGCTTTAGCTCCCACCAACCCGCATTGGGGCAGCGTGGTGGGAAATGGCCGAAATCCTCTCATATGAACATCTACCCGATCGTGTGGGAATATTTGTTGGAGGCCTATGTACAGCAGTTGACGTTTTTCGGCTGATAATGATGATGATCATTTGACGAATAAGAGATTAATATACTTGATAAACTAAGTTATTTCGGTTTTAACTGAATATTTGTTTACACCATGTGATTGTTATCATCATCAGTCGATAGACGTCCATCGCTGGACATCAGCGTGTCGTGATATTCGAACAACATTATATTTCATGAAACTTTAACATTACTGTTGGAGTTTAGATGGTGTTGGTTTCCGGACCCACATGGCTAACTACTATCCCCATATTATTTTGGTCACGTTCACAGTACTGCTGGCTTCCTACAATAATACATATTAGAGCCGAAGTATACTGAATGAGTCCTTTACTGTCTTCAGCTCACCATTAACATTATCTGGAGATAGTCGCCTACTCCTTAGCATAGACCTGAACTTCAGTTGGTTTTAATTACATGAAATTGAGGTTAAGTAATAAGTCATTATATATATAAAGATGTATGAAATGGGATATTTTTTTTTTTAGTTTGAACCATTTAATAACCTACAATACCACATTGCGCTGTCTTATGGTATATGGAAGAAACTAACCATCGATTCGTAGCTAACGCTTATTTTTAGTTAGTTTAAAATTGTTTCTATGTTAGTATAATTTTGCGCTTGCTTACGACCCTACCTGATGGTAAGCGGTGATTGTAGTCTTTGGTGGTAAAGTGCACTAGTTCAGTAGTAGCATATTGACTCTACTTTCAAAGATTCCCACGTCATTACCATCATCATTATCAGCCGACAGACGTCCACTGCTGGCCTCCTCGGCTTCCTCAAAGATCTCCACATCATCGGAAACACTGACGCCGGCAGAATGTTTCAATCCTTCGCTTTTCGCATCAAAAAGTCTGAAGTGAATCGCTTTTAACTAACATAGGGATGAATACCTGCAGTATGTCTATACGTCTGATGGTGGAAGTGCGATGGCGGGATCAAATCATTTAGTTCCTGAGCACACTCCCCGAAATTAATTCGGTAGAATACCGTGAGGCCCGCTACCCTACTTCAGTGACTCACGCTTCAAGTTCAAAATTTGTCAGCTCATGGTTACCGATTAACTTTATAACTTGCCTCTCCACTCAGTCCAAAACAGCCAGTTGATATTTGGTAGCACTAGTCAGAAGTGGCAGCAGTACTCCACAGGATTAGACCTGAGCTTTATACAACGTTAGAAGCTGTACCCGTGTACCGTTGTACGTTTTGACCTTCAATTTTTAAATTCATGACATGGTAGTGTCGTGGTGGTAAGTCTCTGTTGCCAGAGTCTGTCTTAGTAGGTACCAACGCAACGCCTATTTCCGCCGCCAAAGAGTAGTGTGCAAACATTACTGTGTTCCGGTTTGAAGGGCGTTGTAATTAGTGTAATTACTGACGTAACGAGACTCAACATATGTCTCAAGTGAGGAAGACAATGCGCTGTAGTGTATAACGTCTTAACTAACGCCACATTGTTATGGGCGGTCGTATCATTTACCATCAGGTGAACGTCCCATTCATCTCGCCGCTTTTGCCAAAGCGATACAAAGTTCAAGAGAAAAATCCACATATGAACTTCCGGCACGTGCAATAGTTGTAAGAGAAGCAAAAAAAAAAAAATGTTTATTCAGTTACCCCAACATTTACCGCTTAATATACAAATATTTGAATACTTATCTCCATATATTTACAATATAGACAAAAAATCTCTAATTATGAGAAAAAAAAAAGCAATTTAAATAATGTGCTACGATGATTAACATAAATGTTAAACATTTTTATTGCAAATTAAAAATCGCGTTTTAAATTAATCAACCGTTTGGTCTTAGCTCTGTAATCAAAATGCATGCGGTGATGCTCGTTATATTTTAATCACCAAAAAGGTGATCTTGTAAGAGTTATTATCCTTATTTTGGATATATAGAAGACTAGCTGTTCCGCTTCCGCTTTCCTGGCAGTAATATAAAATTAAACCACCAATAACTCTAGCAAACGCCTGAATAATACCGAATTAAAATCTTCACAAAAATCAATTAGAAATAAAAATATGAAGGATGTATGAAATTCAAATAATAAATAACCTTATAACCGTCTGCAAATCATTCCGCGTCGAATGCTCATTCACTAGTTTTCACGTGATTTGCGAACAAGGGAAACCGATTATCATTATATATAAACTACCTGTTTCCCGCCTGTTTTGCTGGCCGTAACATAGAATTAGACTTGAAATATTCCTAGAGAGCAACCACAAGCGACTTTCTATAGTAACCGTTACTGGTATGGTAACCGCGTGGTTGAAGATGTAGTGACAAAGATAGAGAAAGGGATGCTTAGATGGTTCGGCCATGTAGAAATAATGGATGAAAGAAGATTAACGAAAGGGGTATACAAGGTAAGAATTATGGAAAAAATCGGTGCAGGTCGACTTAGGCGGACATATTCCGATCAAATCGAAGATGTCCTAAAGAAAGGCCGGGTCAGGAGTACTCGCAACCGACGAGCATGCATGAAGACGCTCATGAAAGTGAAAGAAGCGAGAGAGGTGTGCCAGGATCGTAGCAAGTGGAGAGAGGTGGTCTCCGCCTACCCCACTATACTAGTGATATATATGTATGTATGTTACTATAGCGACCGCTTAAATAATACGACATGAAAATGTTTTAAAAGTTAATTAGAAATAAAATTATGAAGGACACATGAAATACAAATATTAAATATATAAAATTCATTCCGAGGCGAAACGTTCACTAGTTTTCGCGTGATTGGCGAACAAAAGATACCGATCTTCGTTATATATTTATATTATATTTGTATATTAATAACTACATATATATTGTTGTGAAGGGAGAACGGTACAAACATTTAAACCAATCCAAATATAATTTGTCTCATTCTTTGCACACCTATATAGTATATATAGGTATTGTTTTATTTATATAGTTTTTGTTGTATGTGTTTGTTATACTTTTAAGGTGTTTTTACATATCCAAGCATTCCAGAATTAAGCATTTTTCTTCTTCTTTCTTCGTATCAATTAAACCTCCACGCTTCCTACAAAAGCGGACACCATGAGTTATTGTGATGTTCCCTTCAATACAACATACGAGGCCCTGGCGATCTTTAAACTTTACACGGCTGACTTAAAGTATTTTATATATTTGGATACTTTTTTTTTTAATCGACGAGGAGACATATCGAAAGAGACGTTCACCTGATGATAAGTAAGGTCACCGCCTTAACGTGGTGTTAGTTAGGATGATGTTAGGTGTAGTTAGGATGATTATGTTGCACGATATTGTTCTCGACATGAGTTATAACATATAAAGTCTTTCGAGTACTTTCATTAGCTACAACGCCCTTAAAACCAGAACACGGTAATATTAGCTCACTGCTGTTTGTAGAAATGCCTGCTGTGGTACCTACACGGTCTGTAGTAGGATAATCCTACTAACAGTGAGCTTTTAGATACTTTATATTTTTATTGATAGTATAATTTTCTTTCAAGTACAAATATATATAAAAACATATAATATTATTTAATTTACTTAATTATTTTTTTTAAGAAAATTAAAATCACAAAGTTATATCAACGCAATTTTAAAAAAAAAATGTTTAAGTAATTTGTAGCATACATACAAAAAGATTTATTATATAGTTGTGAATGAGAACAGTTACCATTAGTGATGAGAAAAGCACGAACAAGACCAAGAGTTCAACAATCTTGGTATTGGTCTTGGTCTTGTTTAAATACTACTAATCTTGATAATGATCTTGGTTTTGCATATTCAGCCTTAAAATACATTCATTATTTTTTTTTTTGTAGAAAAAAATCATACGTTCAAGTTATGATAAATATTCTAACTTGTCATATTTATTTTTTTTCCTTCAGAGCTGCCTACGAGGGCTTGGTCTTCCTTTCTCGCAAGACCAAGACCAATTATACTCATCAGTAGTTACTATTAAGTTATTAAGTCGTATAATGTTGTGCCAATAATTTATCTATTAATTAGTATGAAATTCATAATGTACTATATTTAATTCTCCAGCCGGTTTTAATATAGCGAAAAGTTTTTTTTTGTATTCCATCTGTGACCGGTTCTGATTCTGTTATCTAAATTATAAGAATTTTGAATAGTTGATAATAAATTACACATTTGCTGTTGAGTTTCTACTTTGTTACAAATTTAGAGCATTTTGTATATATATATATAGAAAATTTTGTATGTGTATATATATAAAAATTTAATGACAAAACTAAAAAAAAACAGATATTTTTTTTTTTATTCAATTAAACGACGAGACGAGTGAGACGTTCACTACTGATTGTAAAGGATACTCCTGCCCGTAACAATGTGGCGGTATTTAAGATGGTATACATAGCACCACATGGCACTCGTTGTTAAATTGCTTCTATCAGTTTATAAATGTATCATCATCATCAGCCGATCGACATCCGCTGCTGGACATACGCCTCCCACAAAGACTCACATCGATCAAGTAGTGTTTCATACAGAGGCAGTCGTGCCATTTTCTATCACGCTGGCCAATGAGGGCTGGTGGGAGCCAGGCTCGTTTGTTGATTATCAAGGTGCATCTAGAGTAGGAAAGGTTGGCTTGGATCCTGTGATTTGGTGTGAAACACTTACACCTCTGGAAAAATATATATAGGGTGGCGCAAAAGTAATCCTCCTATCAGAAAATGCTATAAATTTTGCCTTGATGTAAAAAAATTAAAAGACCAAATAAAAATAATCCACAAGAAGAATCAAAGTTTTCATATTTTTTTTAAATTACAGCCAAAAAAAAATATGAAAAACTTTGATTCTTCTTGTGGTTTATTTTTATTTGGTCTTTTAATTTATTTACATCAAGGCAAAATTTATAGCATTTTCTGATAGGAGGATTACTTTTGCGCCGCCCTATATAAATATAATAGATTATCTAGATGTAAGGCATGGACATAAGGAATTTGTTAGGAATATTCCTTTTGCCAAGTATAGGTCAGGTAAAAACGGATTTTACGAAATGTTACCCATAAAAAAGGTTGCGGGGTATTGCAGCCGACAAAGTAGGCATGGAACAGCTAGTTGTTGGAACATGGTATAATCAAGGATCACCACGCCGATTGGTTCTGCTTGCCTATTCAGCAGTATGCCCTGACCTTCACCACGTCGCCGGTCCTTTAAGAATTCAACAGTACTCGGCCACCACATAAGAACCGTTTTTTTTTTATAGTATGAAGTGGGACCTTTACCTGATGGTAATTAATACGCCTATAACAACTTGGCGCTAGTTAAGCTGATACACACTGCAACACATTGCACTCGTGGCTTTGATACATAAGATGTTCAGTCACATTAATCCATTAATTTTCACTAGATACAGCGCCCATCAAACCAGACAGTAATGTGTGCACACTTGTCTGTCGGCTACAATATGCGCAGCGGTGTTACATAGACGGCCCCCGGCAACAGGGACCTTTTTTTTTCGTGGGGAAATCCTACATTCGAAACTCTTCTGCTGCCGGGTCAACGGAAAGAGTTATGCCGGACTCTTACCGTTTAAAACTCCATGGTATGCTTCTCAAAATTTCCGCAGTCCACAACGGCATTGATGCATTACAAGATCTCGGCAACAGAGACCTACCACAAGTAAACCACCTGTTCTATCGGTCGACCCTTCGAGCAATTTGACACACCCATAAATAATTTTAGTTTACATAAACTCCTAATCACTAAAATATAATTCAAATTAATTTCTTAAACAACAACAATAATATTAAAAACAAAACGCGGTCGCCGGAATGGCGGAATAGCGAAATATCAAATTCAAGGTTGCCATTATGATCTACGCTACGCATAAATAATGACTTTGTTTTTTTTTTTGTATCGTTAGCTTAAACAAATAATTTAGTTTGTAAGCCAAAAATCAAACTGAAAACCTGCGCAAAAAATAAATAAGATCTTATAATACATATTGTTTATATGCTGTAAATTTAAATATTTCGCATAGACAATGGTAATACAAAAGCAAATTTAATTATGTCAATTCCAAAAATCCGAACGACGTAGAATTACAGGCATACTCTTAATAATGTTCGAGTTAAATTTAATTGTTTTAACGCCAAATCATATAATAAATGAATAAATTATTTACACTTGTAACGCTGTGTGGACTGTTTTTAAGTACTTTTAAATTATTATTTAGATTAATTATGATTTATTTGCAATCGTTTGACAACTACGATGACAATAACGTTGTGAATGCCCATGATACTATGGCTATGATATGTTGACAGAATCGACATTGCAATGTTTTTTCATGGCAACAAATTTACATTATGATGGTAGTATCTAGTTAGGCCGATCCAAAAAAACCTTTCCACCAAAGCCACTTAATAACTTGTGGATCAAGAAATCAACCAAAATCGTGTTTAAGGCGTTTACGTGTAGCTACGGAGAGAGTTACATCTTCAGTGCAGAAATCAAAGCGTCATAAAACTGTTTATAAAAACGTTTGAAACCATCTTCGTATTGAAGTAATTTATTGTATAATCAAATGATTACTCAAATTCCGTCTATAGTTTAAGTGTTGAATGAAATCGGGCGAAACCACTGGCAAAAGTTAGTTAAAAATAAAACGAGACGGTTAAGCCAACAGCGCGTCCGTCTCGCCCGCGTTCCACATTCGAAATAATAATTGTATTAAGGAAACATGAGCGCGGCGCATGTGTTTGTTTGTTTGTTTACCCGACGGTGACGTCATATGTTTATTCTCGTGAGGCAATTCGGGCCGCGCGGTACACATACCCTCTATTTTATTAAATTAAAAAAAGCTACGAAACTCGCAGGACGATCATCTGATATTAAGTACTTGCCCTGAACAATAAGGCGCTAGTAAGGATGGTAAATACTATGTTTGTCGCTTAGTGACACGAAATGTTAAGTATTATTACTACATCAATAATTTCACTAACCACAGCGCCCATCAAACCGGAACATAGTAATGTTTTAATTTTCGTTTTTAAATAGAAAGTCTAAACGATCTGTTTGTTTGCATAGTTTTTTTGTGTGCTATACAAAATGTAAATTGTAATAAAGGTGGTTACTTTTTAACACTACTATAATACGAATTAATAATTAAGACACAAAAGAGCTTAACTTAGTACTTCTTTGATTTCTTGGATTTTTAGAGTAACTAATATCTTGAAATAAATTAAGTAATGTATAAATATTTACTAAATTCTAAATTCGCAGGAATTGTTATTAATAAAAGAATTATTTATGTTAAGTACTGCAAATAATCAAATTATATAAGTAAATGATTATTATGTTTAATTACAGGTTTTCTTGTTAATATACATAACTACACTTATATATATATTATAGATTCACGTATCTATATATTTCTTGTAGAATATCGGTTAAAGATATCAGCCAAATAGGAGCTTAGTTTGGAAGGAATTTAAGTAATTAGAAGCTCTTATATGCTTTAATAGAAATAACTTTAGAGCTATGTCTAAGACGGAAAATATAGATACTTTAAATAAATGGATAAATAATTTAATACGCTTTAAGGATTTTTATTAGGTTTAGTTAATATTAAAAAAACATCTATACCGTATGTCCTAATCCCGACAAGTGATTAGCAAATATTACTCAAATTTCCTATTCATATTTGAATTTAAACGTGTATAGAAACGAGATGTATACATTACAGATACAACTTTCATATCTTTGTCGTGTAAACGTGAAAAAAGTAACAAATAGTTACTTACTATCCATAACGAGCACTTAATGGGCAAAAGTAGTCTCGGGCGCATTTAATAAAATAAATAGATTCCATTCACCCCTTTTAACTAGTAAAAGAATTTATCAATAACTTTAATGTGATATGTATAATGTTTTCACTGCCTGATCCAGCGGTTAACCGTTTGCCTTATAACACGAAGGTCCCTGCCTTCATGCTGGAGCCGGAAGTTTGGATGGTGGCTGGATTTTTTCGAATCTGCCTAGCTAGATTAGTAGCTAGACCGGCATTTATTGCAAAGGCCCTCATATTGTAAATATGCAGATGAAATACATTGTTGTGTTGCGGTTGTGTCCATATCCGAGCCAGAGTATTTAAAGTGATTACGATTTACTATTAATGGTCTTCTTGCTTAACATCACGTGAAATTGATGTCAAGTGTTTTTTTTACAATGAAGCGACGGGACGAGCGGGACGTTTACCTAATGGTAAGTGATATGACCATCCATAACAACTCATCGCTTGTTAGGATGGTATACACTGCACCTCATTACGCTCGTCTCCTGGGACATAAGATGTTAAGTCTCGTTACTCCAGTAATATCTTTAGCTACAACTCCCTTTAGTCCAATACTGTTAATCCATTGTTTACAATAAAATATAATAAAAAAATATTATATCGAAATTTAGCGAGTAGCAACAAATAGTGGTGCGTAGTGCAAGCCGAGGCGCCTCTTGTTTACACACGCACACGGCGGCGCGCACGCACACACGGGCGCGCCCGTCGAGCCGCTTATTTAGGTATATTGTTGTTTATTTTATTCGGCGCTACGCTCCACCACGGGGCGAGCCTTTCGACTCAGTTTTAACGCGCGCGTTTTACTAAACGACAACTATGCGGCCGACGTTCGCTCGCATCAGATAATAATTCATAACGTGAACGAAAATAACGGCGCGGTAAACAAAATTCGCAAATTGATTTAATAAAAATCGATTTTATTTAATAGACAACTATTTTTTTTTCGCGACTCGAACGCCGCCGCGGTTGTCTCCGCCAATCTTAATGGCGGTTAATCATAGTTTATTTTTACCGCGCAACGTGTGTTAATAATTGTGCGGGGGCCATTCGTAGTGTTTCTTTTTATTTTGCCAATCGTGTTTGTATTAAATCGCGCCATTCGTATTGCGGAAGCGATTTCTTGTGTGAAAAAAATAATATACGCAAATGCCGGCCGTGTTTTGCGATTGTTCACCCAGAGACCCGATTTGGTTGATAAGAAGTTTAAACCAGTTGACATTATAATTAATATGTTTTAATTTGATTAAAAATCGAATGGGGAATATTTGCGTGTTTTAGAAAGTTTCGGAGGCCGCCTTGGCGGGAATTAGGGAGGTGTGAACCGAGGAGTTCGGACTGGACAGAAAGTTTGGAAAAGTGTTGAGCACACATCTGATGGCGCGAGTGTTTTTTCAACGCGTTTTCGAGGCTAAGCGCTAGTTGTTTGAACAAGTGTGTTTTCTAATGGATTTATTTTGAGGTGAGTTTAAATTTACTTGTGTGTTAGTGTTTGTATTGTTTGCCCGGCGTGTTTTGTGTGAGTGTTCGCGCCGGTGGCGGGAAACCGAATACCTAGCCGGTTCCGTCTCTGTGTTGGTGTACAAACAATGCGTCCGTGTGCGTACACGACTTATTGTCACTGGTAAGAGGGGAGTCAAGGAGGGAGAGGTTACTTGTGATGTATTTAGGCGAAGACGAAACTTTGACGAGTTGACTTTTTAATTTATATACTCCTTAAACATCTATTGGGAATTGTGTTTAATTTATAATTTATTTGTGTGACGAAACGCAACGTTCTATGATGGTAAATGATGCGCCCCCTAATAACAATTCGGCTAGTTAGGATGGTGTACACTGCATCATATGAGATACACGCTTACACGCCCTCCGTGCCGGAACATAGTAATGCTTGCACACCGCTATTTGGCGATGGTAATACAATGAGACTTCGTTATTGTTTGTACACGTATTATATGTCTCCCGATTTATCTTTATTGATTTTTGACATCACGCCATCAAATGTATTATGTAAACGCGAAAACTTATTAACTATATTTGTTTTGTTACCATTTGATGTTTGTTTCGCACCGATCATAGTTTATGGTGTCATTATTATTTTTTTATATACTTTTATGAACACGAAAGTCGTACACGTTCATAAAGTAACTCCTCTATAATGCGCATGTATTGTATTTATTTTTATAAGTTAGGCTTAATTATTTTAGACATACATAAAAATGTCAGCGTCTGCCATTCTTATTATAATAATTTCAGTCCATTGCTATCCAGTAATGATTATAGGATTTATTGATTTATATATAACTTAAGTGATGCTTTGACTTAGACACACTTCATTGTTTAAACATGACAGAAAAATCGATTGGTATTTCAAGAGAAATTGAAATGAATGAGAGACTTCAAATCATGTAAATTTGAAAGGGCATTTGATGACGGAGATATATATTTTTCATTTGAAGAAACAATGAGACCATGACAACGTGAGGCTAGTGAGGAATATACACTGCACATTGAGCTCGTCGCGTTGACACGTAACATGTCAAGTTTCGTTACCTTAGTAATTTCATAACGTTCGTTACCTTAGTACTGTTTAGCGACAGAAATAGCAGCTGCGGCGGTATCTACACCGTTTCCGATAACAGAGGACCTACCATCGCACTAATGATGAAATACTTTTTTTTTAAGCTAATAAAGTTTGTAGTTTTAACGAAATTGTTAACATAGTCTAAGTTTCATCAGTCCGTGGAAAATATGTTGTCGTACGAAGGTGTGAAAGTGTTTTAAAGTTTTCGGTCGTCAAAAAAGCGTTCTTGAAACTCAAAAAAAAAAATGTCGCGTCCGACCGCGACTGGGAAAGGCAAATAGAGGGGAGATGTAAAAACAAGGGCCAATAGGGGCCCCCTTTCGCTTTTAAATACTTTTTTTTGGTTCTTAATTTTTTTTTCATTTTTAACCTCTTCACTGATTCCCCACTTGAGTATTGACCGGCAACTTGTCAGGTTTGTAATGCAAGCATTTGAAAGCTTTACACAATATACTTGTGTGCATTCGTAGGGTGCTTCGGTCTAGAAGAGCAAGTGCTCCAGATTCGATTTCGGGTTAGGCAATTATTGTATTAATTTTTTAAATGTTAATAAATGTTTTTTTATTACGAAAATTAGGGATTTTCTATTGTAATTAGAAAAACAACAACCTTTATTACAACCAGATACAAAAAAACTTATTAGAGTAGTAAAGCTAATTGCAGGTTTTTTTTTAATGTATTATACAAGTAAATTTTATTAGTGTGTTAAAAATGGTCTAAAATCAAAATTCTAAAACAAAATATGTATAGATAAAGCGAATAATTTATAATGAATAATAAACTTGAATAGTATAAATTAACGAAATTAGGGAAACTGCTAATTGTTTGTTAATGTGTTAATGATACAATCTATATATAAATATATATATATACAATTTCAATCAGATATATAATCTATATACACATATAGTGAAATGAGTTAGTTCGCCAATCACGTGAATACAAGTGAACGTATCGACATGGTACCATGACCATTCAACGCGGAATGATTTGTAGATGGTTTTAGGCTAATTATGTTCTGAAGTTCATAGATCCTTCATAATTTTATTTCTAATTAACTTTTATAAAGGTTTTCATATCGTATTATTTGTGCGGTTGCTATAGTAACGGGTGCTATAGAAAGTCATTTACAGTTGCAGTTGCTCTGAAAAGATATTTCAGAACAGAACGGATAGCAGCTAGTGATATTATAAGTTTATATTATAGGTTAAATCTTTTTTAATACATGTGCCGGAAACATTCAACGATTCAACAAATACAAATGATTATATTAATTGTTATAAATAAATATAATAAAAAAACCATATAAATGTAATTGAACTAGGCATCGCCATGTCTTTAGCGACAATTGTTACCTGGTGTTTTTTTTTTATTCTAATTACCAACGAGATAAGTGGGACGTTCATTTGATGGAAAGAGATACGCCTGCCCTTAACAATGTGGCGATAGTTGGAATAGTATACACTGCACCACATTGTGCTCGTCGCCTGAGACATAAGATATTGAGTGACGTTACCTCAGTAATTACACTAGCTACAGTGCCCTTCAAACCGGAACACAGTAATGTTTGCACACTACTGTTTGGAAGCAGAAACAGGCGCTGCGGTGGTACCTACCTAGACGGTATTTGTGCAACGTAATGGTGTTGTGGAGGGAGGCGATCAGTTATAGGTCTACCGGTATGCAGCAGCCACTTTAGAATCTAACTACTCCATCGGTTTTTAGTCCTAACGATATGCCATGATCATCACCACTTAAGTCAAGTAATCTTTTAGTGACCTCCGTTCCTGCCATATAGTCTCAGGACATAAAGAATAGGACTAAGATAAACCTTGTTTATCGTTGAAGGAGACTAAAAGGGTTTTCAGATTCGCAGGCTTTGAGGGTGGGGGCCCTTATCGCCCACTAAGCTAGCCCAAGGTGAATGACAATTAGGAGGTGGTATCGCGTTTGAGCAAAGCAAGGGTGTTGTGGAGGGTTACAACTCTCTCTGGGACGTGGTTACGAATAGTTGTATGGTGATAGTTTGTTGGTAGTAGTAGGAGTTTACTGGTGGTAGTATAGGTACCACCGCAGCTGCTATTGCAGCCATTACTGTGTTCCGGTTTGAAGAGCGTTATCGCTAGTGTAATTACTGGGATAACCAAGTCAAGACATCTTATGTCTAAGGCGACGACAGTAATGTGGTGTTATGTATACCACCTTGACTAGCGCCGCGTTGTTATGTGCAGGCGTATTACTCACCATCAGGTGAACGCGTCGATTGTCTCGTTGCGCAGGATAAAACATAAAAATACTAGACTAGGTATTAAACGCATCATTACGTAGTTTCTCGTGAATAGTTATGAAAATTTAAATTTGAAAACTATTTAAAATCTATTTTTAACTCTACTTACTCATCAAGCTAAAGATTTAGGATAACAAGTTACGTGTACTGTTTTATTGTTTCACGATCGGCATTGTTCTTTTTATTTTCCTGCAATGCACAAAAACATTTTTTTGTTTTATTTATATATATAACTAAATTGATGAAAATACTGAAAACAAAAATTTTACATTAATATAATGCTCAATATCAACCTTTCCGTTAATTAAATAAGCAGGCAACCTAGTGAAGGGAAAAGACCGGGTTGTTTGGGATTTGTATCCACCAAAACACCTGTCGGTGGTCATCCTTGGTGCATTGCAAGAGGTCCCAGGATCTCCTACGGAATAGCTCCTAGCTTAGTGGGCAATAAGGGCCCCCACCTTCAAATCCTGCGAATCTGAAAACCCTTTTAGTCTCCTTCAACGATAAACAAGGTTTATCTTAGTCCTATTCTTTATGTCCTGAGACTATATGGCCGGAACGGAGGTCACTAAAAGGTTACTTGACTTACGTGGTGATGATCAGGGCATATCGTTAGGACTGAAAACCGATGGAGTAGTTAGATTCTAAAGTGACTGTTGCATACCGGTAGACCTATAACTGGTAAGTTCCTTACGAAAGCCGATTGTGTGGTGAAGGACGCTGGGAACCGCTGAACGCGGCAGCGCTGGACGGATCGGATTTTGGATGGTGGTAGGGCTTATTCAAACCCTTCTGGTCAGTTACGATCCTGTAAATCTGCTACTGTAACAGTCACTTATATATAAGTGAAATTGTTCCTTAGTGTTAACTTATAGATATTAAAATGATGATGTGGAGGTATATTGACAATCTGTATAACATCCTAACTATATCGTCACGTTGTTTTGGGCAGGCCTATCACTTACCATCAGGTGACCGTATAGCTTATCTCTCATTAATGAATATATATATATGCAATTAGAGCATCGATCCAGTAATACATATAGCGAGCGTAGCTACTAACCACGTCACAGAGTTAGTTAAGTAATGTATTTATCTTATTCCTCGAAGCGAAGTGATAGTCAAGATGTTCATCTAATTGTAAGTGAATATATGTGATTGCTCATAATGCTAGTTAGGATGACATACACTGCATTATATTCGTCACCACAACGCCTTGAGACATAAGATGTCATGTCTCGTTACCCTAGCCACAGTTAATATTATTTATAGCTGTTCCTCTCCTGCTTCGCTGGCCGTAACACCCCCGCAACTCCCTTTGGGGGATGAATTTTGTAAAATCCATTCTTAGCAACCTCTAAATGGCAGAAGCAATATCTCTACCGAATTATGAGTGTTTAAGTACAATAGTGTCGGAGACCTCATTGTGAGGCAATGAATCTCTGGACTTGTATATGTTGATGTACTTGTATTTGTATTGTATATGTACTACTTGTATATGTAGATGTGTATATATTTATAAATGTCATGTATATTTTAAATCATTGCTTTGTTTTTAATTATTTATGCATATTTACAACGGACCGAGACGTGGCCGCTTAGAGTCGGCTGTGTGAAAAAGCTCCAAGTCGCACAGTAGAGCAATGGAAAGGGCTACACTCGGGGTTTCCCTGCCTGATCGAATCAGAAATGAGGAGACACGTATAGCTAATGTCACCGACATAGTCCAAAAGATGGGTAATCTCAAGTGGCAATGAGCAAATATCGTAAGAAGTTAATCAAAATATTCCTGATCTTTGCACTCCGTCGTAGCCTATAGTGAAGTGATAAACACTGATTTAGTTAATTCATAAATAGTGTTTTTTTATTTAATCATTAACTAAGCTTATACCTAAGCATTCAAATGTTCTATCTATCGTGAGGAAAATTATTAAAAAAAATCACGTATTGCACCCTTGTAACCTTAACATTCAATTGACCAATCGCGACCATCTGGTGGGAATCCCGGGAACCCTCTAAATACCAGCAACGCGTGACCGATCGATGTGGAGATCTTTGGGGGAGGCCTATATCCAGCAGTGGATGTCTATCGGATGATGATGATGATGAACCTTAACATTAACTTTTAAAAAAATATATTGGATTAAGCCTATAACGTGCTTGGCAGATATAAAGAGAGAGAGATAATATTACAAACATATGTACATATATACATTGAATATATACATTCATCATCAGCAGGTTAACGACCACTGCTGGACCTATGTCCATTAGAAATTTGACTAGATACAATACCTGCAGGCAGGGCTTACCTTAGTCCTATTCTCACTAGCCCGAGACTACAGGACTGGCTGACTGGTGGAGAGAGACCTACCAATGTAGCGTAGTTAAAATAAAATAGGTTAATTTTTTTTTTATAAAAAATAATGTCTAAAATAAACAATAAGAGATAACCCCGATATATATTAAAGATGTGTTGTGTGAGAGATTACGTGGGCAAACTGTGTCATATAAATTGTAAAGCTTATACGGCAATATAATAAAGATTCCCACGTTTGGGCGTTGAGGCTTATAAAATAATATTAATGAGACGTGTTGTTTTAAGCGTCGTTGTGATGCTGAGCAAGACCTATCAGTTTATTGGAAAAGTTGTGGAAGCTGTAGACCATGATCTTTCCAACTTATCTATGCTCCGGTTTGAAGGGTGCTGTAGCTACAGTAATTACTGGGGTTATGAGACTCAACATTTTATGTCTCAAGGCGACGAAGACAATGTGGTGTAGTGTAGACCATCTTAATTAGCGCCACATTGTAATGGGCTGGCGTGTCATTTACTGTTATGTGAACTCAACCTCACTTTTCAACGTCTCGTCGATTAAAAAAAAATCGTTACTTCAGTAATTTTACTAGCTACAGAACACAGTTATGTCTGTATGTATTGTTTGTGGGCGGAAATAGGAGTTGCGGTGGTAACTACCTAGACGGTCTCCAGCAACGGAGATCCACCCCCAGTAAAGGTACGAGGGAATTTTTAAAGAAACCTATTGATATTGTATATTTATATCAGACTTAAGATTCATTTTAGTACACAGAAAAAAAAAACAAAACTTTATTAATTAATAAAAAATAAAAAAAAATCTCACACGGGCCAAGCAGCAATGTTCAACCATTGTTTATAGGTATGGCTATAGTGCTACCTCATTGCCAATACCTGAACTATCAAGTTACATCTGCAAAGCCTGGTGATGAATGACGCGATGCGTTTCCTCTGTACGCCGTTGATGTCCACTCCAGCTTCAAAGTACATTTCGTAAGTACGGCAGTATCTTGTCTAAATATGTATATATATATGTGCTAAGTATTGCATACTACAATTAATTTTAGTTATTATTCATCACAATATCGGCTAAAAGGACATCGCTAGGTGAAGGACGTACATATATAAAAAAGTAGACATGTTTGTATAAAAAGATTAACAAAGCAGGTCAATAAGATAAAGTTTAGTGCAAACGTTATCAGTTGCTAAAAACTTTTTTCCCCCCCACAACTATCAACGGTAAAATCAAATGAATAACTTTGTATAGTTTATTCAAGTGACGTCTAAACTTTATTTCAACGTCTTACTTAAATGGTACACACATTTGTTTGTTCTACAAAGCGACAAAACGAGCGGGACGTATACCTGATGGTAAGTGATGCCCCTCAGCCATGTATAGTCCGGGGCTTGTAAAAATAGGATTAAGGTAAGCCCTGCCTGTCGTAGAAGGCGACTAAAAGGGTCTAGGAGTTTCGCGGGCCTAGAGGGTAAGTGTCCTTATCGCTCAATCAGCGAACCTGCGTGAAACAGCGTATGGCTCTGCGATGGTGTCTACGAGGTTTAGGCAGGTCCTATGTTAACACAAAGTGTAGAGGGGCTCCGGTGTGATCCCGGAACCTCTCCGAATGCACTGATGAAGACCACCGAGGATCACACATATAGTTAGGGTAACTTCCCCTAGAAGCAGGGTGTCGTTCAAAGATTTCTCCCTGAAACAAAAAAAAAAGTGGTACACCTGCCTACAACTTGATCCTAGTAAAGTTAGTATACCCTTCACCAAGCTCGTCGCTTTGAGACAAGATGGTAAGCCTCGTTACCCCAGTAATTTCACTAACTACAGCGCCTTTCATACACAGTAATGTTTACTTACTACTGCTTGGCAGTATCAACAGGGGCTGCGGTGGTACCTGCCTAAACGGTCTACGGGAGAAGTGATCTACCACCATTGAATTACTACACCATTACATTGAGAATAGTACTTAAGTGTAGCTTGTTCCCCGTAAAAGGCGACTCGAAGGGTTTTGCAGTTCGCAAACTGAAGGTGGGGGCTGTAGGGTACACTAAATTTTTTTTGGAGAGGGCGATAAATATGAAGTGCTCTCATCTTTGTCACATCATAGGGAGAATCCTTGTGACGAATAATAAAAAGAATAATAATAAACAACCCTCTTGCTAATCCCATTGGCGGTATTCGGGACCTCCATCCACATAGAAAGAGTCAAGGCTATTTATATACCACGCTAGCCAAGGGCACGTTGATGAATGTAATATGTGGGGTCTTCAACGTCATCATCATTTCAACTGATGGACGTCCACTGCTGGATATAGGTCTCTTGTAATGTGTTCCACAAAGCACGGCACGAGATGTTCACCTGATGATAAGTGATACGCCTGTCCATAACAAAATGGCGCTAGTTACAATGGTACACACTGCACCACGTTGTGCTTGTCGGCTTGAGACATAAGATGTTGAATCTCGTTACCCGTGTAACTTATCTAGCTACAGCGCCCTTCAAACTAGAACATAGTAATTTTTGCACACTACTGTTTGGCAGCAGAAACAGGCGCTGCGGTGGTACCTACCTAGACTGTCTCCGGCACAGAGACCTACCACCAGTCTTGTCAATGTGGTCTTAATAAATCATAATTTGTAAAAGGTCTTCAGACGGGTGATAATGAAAATGGCGTAAAACGAGTAATCGGGTTATTACTATTATTTAGGTGTATGTTACACTATTTATATACGTATTTAAATGTTTAAGTTAACCTTGCCGACATTTTCCGTCTACCCTAAACAGAAACAATAGGACAGTGCCAAAATTGAATTGATACTTGCCTACTATCAAGTTGGTGTTATACTTAGAGAAGTTAGTAGTACAATAGTATTTACGATTTGATATGATGGTATGAACCTTTACACCGGCGGTATCGGAAGCAATGTTGTGACGGACGTTGCTGAGGCACCGGAACCGGAGCAGCGCGGGACTGATCAACGTGGAGATCATTGGGGTAGGCCTATGTCCAGCAGTGAACTTATATCGGCCTATGATGATGATAATATTTTACATACGTAACAAGTCTCTCAAAAAGTTAGATATGGTTGTATTTAAGAAAAAGATGTTGATGCTCCTTGTTATAACATTACTGGCTGTTCCCTGTCCGCGTCATTATCATCATCAACGGACAGACGTCCATTGCTGGACAGAGGCCTCCCTCAAACATTTCCACATCGATTGGTGCTGCCTTACCCACAATCAGCTGCTCCCCGTGACCTTCGCTAGATCGTCGTACCATCTAGTGGGAGGCCTGCCAACACTGCGTCTTCCGGTGTGCATTCGCCATTTGAGGACCTTGCTGCTCCATCGGCCATGTTTTGCCCATTTCCACTTGAGAGTAGCAATCTTTTAGACTATATCAGTGACCTTAGTTCTGCGGATGTTTTTTTAATTGTTGGCTAACCCGCATTGCTGGTCGTAATATAGAAATTGAGATTTAGACTTGAAATGTGTCAGAAATATTCCCCGGAAATCCGCCGAAATGTAAAACATTCTATTAAATTAAGATAATTTCAGAAATAAGTAACTATAATTCTTAGTAAATAGTATTTTATTTTGTTAAGTTAACTGTGAAAGACTAATTGTAATTTTTATAAACAAACTTTCTCGCTTTACAACCGCCATCTTGATTTTCTAACGTTAAAAAATATAAAATGGCCGTGCAAAAAACTGTGCAGCCTGTATACCGTATGAATCGTTATTCAAACTTCTTTTTAGGCGACTTGACAACAAACAATGTACTTAAACTACGTTTTTTTTTTTCTATTTGAATGTGTGCGCAGTGCGCGATGTTTAAACAGCGCGCCGCTGTGTGCGTGTAGGCGTGACGGCGCGCGATAGTGTTATCGGCTGAACCTTGCAAAAATACACAACAAACATTCGAAGTATATGTTGAAACTTTAGATGTTACACAGGTGTGGATTTTTAAAAAAAAAAAACTCGATGACCTCATTGCAGCATTCAAAGCAACGGCCGGGACTGTTTGCCGCCGAAGGAAAACAGCTTCAAATCTTTTTCTCCCAATTTATATTTGCAAAAAGGAAACGGATAAACATTTTTCTTTTGCTTATTGCATAGTTAAGATGTTTTAATATTTAATTATACATTCAAATATATTGCAATTAAACCAATAAAATTTAAGGTTAAATATATGCAAAGTCAGTGATATCCCGAATAAGTCAGCACTAATCTTTGCTACTGTAATAGTACATACTACATATATATACATATGTAATGTATATGAAAACCAATCTGTTACATCATTACTAAGTTGGAAGTCTACTGTTGGTAGATTCGTTGAACCTTTGTAGGTTAGACTTCAGCAGAAAGTTTGAAAATTTTTTTGGTCGTGATGACTGAAAGTGTCTATATCAGATTACGATGATCTTCCAATTAATAGTAAGCAAGATGGAAATCATTGTCAGTTAGCTCCTTATGTCAGAATTACTATTGACAATTTTTGTGGGCGTTACATTAAGTTATACCTTAGAACTCCCTCTCTCTCACTTTCAATCGCAAATCACTCTTGAAATCTTTGATAGGGTGAATGTTTAATGTATTTAAATTTATAATATTAAATCTTGATGCAAGAGAATTGTCAATTATTAAAAATTTGCTAAATACCATCAGTAGATTTCTAAAATATTACTTAATATTTTTATTTAGAGACAAGTAATTTTGGAACTTAAATAATAGAGTCGCTTTTCCGGTATCGCGGCACGTGTAAGCTTTTTACATACGTATAATATAGTGTTAATATATCCGGAGTTATTTGGCGTAATTCAAGGTCTGTTATTTATAGATATGCAAAAATTTATACAGGTATTTTTTTTTTTGTTTACTATTGTTCAATTTAATGTTTAATTAAATTTTCATTGCTTTTTGCATGTTGTGTACAAAACTATTTGAACGGGGCGTAGCATAAAATTTTGTGGAAGGTTTATAAGTTAAGGCATTATAAGAAATACTGTACATATTAAAAAAATCTGCTTTAAAGTAGGAACAGTCAAATTACAATAATTATAATACATGAATATTGTATCTGACGTATAGAATATTGATTTTGTTGATTGATTTGACATTTGGGACAGATTGTGTATCAATATTTTAATAATATCACCATATTCATGTTTGACAATTCAAGTGATCTTAGATTTCCGTCTTCTTAAAATTTTCGTACCTATTCGAAATAGGCAATTCATCAAAATGGTGGTGTTCCTATATATAGTAATGTTTTTCATATTAAGATTGTAACATGCAAATATTGATTATTCGTAAGTTCTGTTAACATGTTCTAATTACTTCTTAACTTGAATAATATATTTTGTGTTTTCAAGAAGCATTTCTTTGCCATAATGGTAATAGAACATATCATCATCAAGGTAATAAATAGAAAAAGCTGAAGTAACAGCATAAGAAGTAGGTTTTATTTTAATGTTACTAAAAAGTCTTCAGCACTGAAGAAATAACTTATAGAGAGTTATCACCTTAGCTGTTGATATTTAACCTTGGGACTGTAATAAAGTTATAGGAACCGGGAGTAAGTATCTTGCAGATTTTTGGTATTCTTTATTAGGGAAGTTTGAGCCGCTACCATTTCAATCTGTATAGATTGTTAATAAGCGATAGTTTCGTTTGTTAGAAACCGATTTTAAAACGTCTATACGTTTTTATTCGCACATTTCACAACTGACAATATCACACGTGTAAGATAAGGACTTTTTAATACGATGTTGGAACGTATTCAGTCACCTACTCATATTATTTCAATAAATTAAACTTGAAAGTATATATTTTAGAAAATGTGTTACAGTTTATGTTAAACATACGGCAGATAATCAATTCTTCCTATTGATTATTCTAATATTAATAACATGAATAATGTTATTAGGCTATATAATTTACATTATTTATAATTAATATAAAATTATTGTAGAGATTTTGTTGAGTATTTGAAATTTCCAAAAAAAAACTTTCTTTTCAAATTTTTATTTTTTTGTTCGTTAAAATTTGTTAAGTAAAGGATGAAATTTTTTTGTAAAATTCTAAAGAAAATACATTTGATTGTTTATTTAGAGCGAGTTTAATCTGTAAATTTTATATGTACTAGACTTCAGCACGAAATTGCGCCTTCGCACTGATAAAACAAAACAACCTAAATAATGTTGCGGCCTCGAATTCTAAATAAATGGCTATCTACTGTGCTTCCGACCTCGTTATGTTTCCTAAACACTCAGCACTGACGCGTGCCACAATAATTTGATTGTCTAAAAAAACTGTGGCGAGCAGTCACGTAAAGATAAAGAAAAAAACGCGCAGATTTCTTACTTTCCGCTCGGTTGTTGCCATGGCTACGAAAAGGTTACCGCAAGGGACTATCGTAGGTCCACATATTTTTTCATAAACAATTTTTTTAGTAGTGCCCACTAAGACCTATCAATAAACCAAAATGTGTCTACATTAATGTAGGGTATTATAAAATTTTAATAAATTTCTTGAAATTAACATCGGTCGACTTTCTCGTTTGATCTTTTCACCGGATATCTGCATTCTGAGGACACGGTGCTTTCATAAACGTTGCAAATGCAATGTGTTTATCTTTTTATATGAATGGATAAAATAGTTTTAAAACTTCTAATTTAATTAGTAATCATATGTATGAGGTGGTCTACCTAGGTCGTACCGGCGGTCCTCTGATAATGAGTTCCTGTAAGATGAATTTCTATTTTGACTTTTTTTTTATTGAAGTTGCGCGATGAGAGCAACGTTCACCTAATGGTAAGATACGATTGGCCCAAAACGACGTGGCGCTAGATAGGATGGCATACACAGAATGACATTAAGCTGACATAATACGTTGACTCTCATTACCCCAGCAGCTAACGCCCTTCAAACCGAATCAGTAATGTTTGCACAATACTGTTTAGCGGTAGACGTAGGAGCTACGGTGGTAGCTAGACGGTTTTCGGCATCCTACCATCAGGAAAGGGACGACTTTAAAATAAATCGTAAAATTTTTAATGTCATTTTATTTAGGGCTACAGTATATGTAAATTGTAGTTATTTATGATGTCTTTGGATATTTACAGCATGTATTATGTTTAGTTCTAGATTAAAAGAGATTTTTTTTACTAAGTTCCAAACAGTGTCACTATTACGAAAGGTCAATGGGGGGAACGCGACGGCTCTTTGTCACGGGTTAGGTATAAATTAAATATTCATTCATCGAAACATTTTATCTGAACACGTGCCTTTGGCTTATACAGAATGTTTTTTTTTTTTTTTTCAAAAATTTCTGTTTTTGTTGATATAACGCTTGTAATTATTATAAAATTATAATACACAGCATCGTGGTTCATCGACTTCTTACGTACGTGCGGATGTGAATGTACTGTATATATACTGATGGTAGGTCTCCGTAAGGAAACAATAGAGTTTAAATATTACTGTGTTCCTGATCGAAGGGTGTAGGGTAGTAACTAATGCAATCTTTAGGGTACGAGAAATATCTTGTTGCAGTGTTAAAATCTTAGCTCTCGCTTCCTATTACTATAGGCAGGTGTATAATTTAGCATAATGTTTAGTTCGTATCGTCGCAAAATAAAAAAAAAAGGTTTTAAATCTTGATATCGCTTCGGTGGTCAAAGGATAACTTATCAGAGACAACTGCCATCACTAAAATAGAGAAGCAGAAATTGGAAATTTAATTGCATTTCGTAGAAAATTAATTGTTGCTGAATAAAAAGTGAGTGCCGTTCACTGAGCCATAAGTGTTAGTGAGAATGATAATGGAGTTGATAAAATTGTGAAGCATATCTTATCTTAACAATTCCTCTATAAATAATGACGGACTAGTATCGGTGTTCTTTGAGTGTAATCTTATACGTAGTGCATTATCGGGAAACTATTGACGATACTAACACGTGTAAATTTTTTTGCACTAAATAAATAAATAATATATATTATTATTTATTTAGTGTGTAGTTTTGTTAGTATAGTCAATTCCGACGGTCATATGATGGTAGTGATATCCATAACTTAGTAGTACTGTTTGCAATGTTCCTATAGGACTGTATTGCTTTCGTTTTTTGAGCCGATAAGTCTCCACATTCCAGTAATTTTACTATTTAATAAAGATAATTGTTTTTAAGATGAGTAAGTATTACTTACTACTAAGGCGGGTGTAAGGAATCTTGCACAATTCACGGACCCAAGTTAACCTCTCTTGCTCGTGGTAACACACTGCTAATCAACAGACGCACTGGCTTCTACCAAACCGCATTGGGTCAGCGTGGTGGGAAATCGGCCAGATCTCCCCATATGAACCCCTACAAACGGTGAAGATTGCGAGAAGCTGCTGGATGAGGCTAGCACACGACCTATCCATCGATAGGATCCACATCTGGATATTTTTGGGCCTATGTCTAGCAATAGGTTTAATCGGCTGATGATGATTAAATACTACCTAGTTTAAAAGTAGTGCGAAAATATGGAGAAAGAGCTATAGAACTAAAAGTAAGACACGGCTAGATTGATCACAGATGTACTTTATATTTCTCTATGTATTTGAAACGTGGACCATGCTATAGAGTAAAAAATTAGACTCGCTTGGAGATGGTTCTAGAGGAGAACTATGAGACAACCCCGGATAGTAATCAAAACTAATAGATGGATCCTTGACGCATTTGGCAACAAACAGTGTCTATCCTCCGTTACATAGGCATTCATTCTCTTGTACTTCGATCTCACCTTTAGACGGAATGAAGTCTTTTTCGAGCGACTGGTAGTGGAAGGCATTAGGATATGAGGTAGAGGAATCAGGTAGTAACGGCAATGGACTCCTCCTTTCCACGAATAAGTAAAAAGGCACTAGTTGCGTAAGAGTGGAGGCTCCTAGTGAAACGGATAATTATTTAATGACCACGAGCAGTCTGTCAAGACTGTTACTATTGAGAAGAAGATTATACTACGACTGTGCTCTTTATAATTTTCGAACATATTATTTGTAAGCTAAAACTCTACTTAATCTGGTAACACAGCTACAACTGTCTGCTGAGTAGATGCCAGGTTCATTATTGTTGACTACTGGGGTCAATAAAATCTATTTGTATCTTTATCAATTTTCATTTTTAAATTAAATAAATAAAGTTGAACAAAAAGAAAGCACAGTAGTTAGAGAAAGACATGTGAGTTTATATTATTTAATTATCACATGTAAATAAACCGAAAAAGCCACTTTCAATAATAAACATATGCTGACTGCCATTCTTATCATTATCAGCGGCCAATGTTTGTTTTTGCCAACATGTCCTTGTTATGACATCTCCGTTCCCTTCCTTTTCAGCCTGCAACAATGATATAGTCTCTTTCCGTTGCTCGTGAGTGTTGTGACAATTTTCATTAGCAAATATTATCACGATTTCTGTCCACTGCCGGCTACTAGTGAATATCCTTCTTAATAGATTTTATCGGTTTCCAATGATCACCTTCTATCTTCGCCAGTTTGTACTTGATATATAAGCGTTTAATCAATATAGTAATAATCCTATGAATTTCATTTTATTCTCTACGTAGCCTCCTTCAAAGATATCGCTTATTCTCAGGCGTTTCACGTCTTTTGTTCTCCGATTCTATCAAAAATTGAAAGGGAAGGGTTGCTTCTACTATCAATTGCAGGTAGACTAAAAATAAGTTTAGAGATTTTCAATTACTCCAGCAACTTCGTGATCTAATAAAACTAGATTTTTCAAACCTACATGGGTAGTTATTTTAATTTTCAACATATGACAACTAGAATATTCTAAGAATAGAATATTCTTGTTGTCATATTTTGAAGATATAGAAATATCTTCGGCATTATTATGTTTTGACTTTACTCTAACTTATAAAATGTTTTCTTTGATATCCGGAGAGTTCTCCTTTAAAAATAAATAAATTATCGTAACTAAACAACATATGGTAATGAGATCAAGTCATAGCTTTTTTGGTGTTAGTGATTTATATAGGTACTCCGGTGGTACATGCCTACTGTCTCCGGTAACAGAGAGGTGAAACAAGGCATTCATATTCGCATATAATAGTGCGCTCTTAATAGCCAACGTGCAGAGGCAAATAGACAATGCCTAAGAGTTTACGCAATATTTGTTTACCGGTACACAATGAGCATTGGGAAAATTGAGCGTCTTTCTCAACACGACGCCTACAATGGATGTGAAATTTTTTGTAGTGCATTGCGAATGTGTTATATAAGTAAAAAAATGACACGGTTTTGATATTTAGCTCGCGGATTCCGGATCAGCAAGCCCTGAGTCGGATAGAATAAAGGCAGTAAAGATGACTAACATCGTAAATATCATTCGAGAAAAAAATGGTTTTGATGTTAAACTACCAAGAAGCGATGATGATGAAACTACGGTTAACATATAGCGCAAACAACGGAAGTGAATGGACTTGATCGACGTAACTATCCGCAACTTTCCACCAGGTCCTCGGTCCATGTAGTGGTAGATAATTTGTAAGTTAAAGTTACAATAAATTAGACCAATTCTCATTAGATCGATTTCTTAAAATTCTAGTACTAAAGTCTGTTCTATTTTCTGAACTGTATTGTGTAAGATGTTGAACTCCACTAAAATTCTGCTCACTCTAAATAAGTTACACGATTTCTCGTTGTTATAATGAATGGGTTATGATATGTTGCATAATTATTTATTCTTGCAAAGATAAGCTGTTAATGTTTATACAAAAACTCCTTATCGTTTATGTTTGTGGTATTTGAATAAATACAATTATTAATACAGTTAGGAATATTGAACATACACGCAAAGTGTAAATCTCTCTTTGTTAAACATGTTATGTAGGTGTTTTAGCTTCCTGTACTTCTCTATGTAGGTTTTAAGAATGTTAAGTTCATTAAAACCATTTTTTAAATTGCGATTGTCCTGATATACCATCCCAGTCCTTCCGTGGCAAGGATTGTTATAAAAAAACACGATATAATCCTTAAAATTTAGATTTATAAAATGTGTAATATTCGAAAAAGTATAAAAATCATTAAATAGTCAGACTTTTTCTACTTCAACTTTTGTCTAATTTTTCAACCGGAAGACGAGCACAAAGTTTTTATTAATACGAATATTATCTTAAAGATTTTGAACTGTCAAAGACGGATTTGTAAGTCGATTAGTTTGACAAGGACGAAATTTAACTAATTTATAAACTTCTCGACATTTTTTTTGGTTTGCTAGCTACATGAGTTAAATGTAAGAATGATCACTGTTTAGTTAGCGATGATAATCGATCGCGACCATCGACTATTCGTTACGTGTTGCTTTATTAAAACTCGAAATAAATCTACAACAGTTCAACAGACAGAATTTATTGCAGCGCCGTCCCGTGCAAACAACAACATTTTGTATATCGTCCTCCAACACACAGGCCGGCTGTGAAAACATTGCACACACACTAACGCCGGTACACACAAAACAAACCAGGAAACGTCTAGCGAAAAACAAACAGGGGTCTTTTGTGTTGTGTAAACAATTGCCTCGCCGTATGCAACAGGCGTGACGCGACACCAAAAGGTTGTACGCTTTGGCTTTTACACCATAGATGGCGGTGTTACCTCCATGGTTATGCTGATGGCATACCAATTCGTAACGTATGTGATAGATGGCGCTGATATTTAATTTTATGTTAACCCGACGTATTTTATTACAAGATATAAATAATAGCTGAATATAGACACGCAATATAAACAAATGTAATCGGAGATCGTTTAGGCAGGTACCATCGCAGCTTCTATTTCTGCAGCTGTACAGTAGTGTGCAAACATTGTGTTCTGTTCCGGTTTGAGGCGACCGACTACGAGCCGCCGCCGGATCCAAAGACCAACAAACGATCCAAAGACCACAGCATGCGTTAATCCCGACATCCCCAGGGGTCCCGCACACCACGCACAACCAAACCGTCACCGATAACACACTTCACCACACACACTTCGGACACGAGATACACTCACCGCCCATAGATTCCAATACAGGCGAAGGTAGTCGGAGAACGGACCCGAGCTCGGCTTCGACGACTATGTAGATTCGCCAGAAAGTAAAAATCCAGAGAAGCAATACGAAAATCCGCCGTCCGATAATTACACTCCAAGTAGTACACTTGTTTAAAAAAACAGGCCGTGCATCCGGGTCCAAGAGCCCAGTATCAGATGAGCTGTAAGAGTCAATATGACTTTCAAGTGCTTAACATCATCAGAAAACAGTGTTACGGTTTATATGGCACTGTAACCAGTGAAAATACTAGGGTCATCAGACATAACATCTTATGTCTCATGTCGATTAAAAATTTAATAAACCATTGATTAATATAATAAGGTCTAGTGTAAAAATTTTTTTTTATCCGACGAAGCGACAAACTGAGCGAGACATTTACCTGATGGTTAGTGATACGCCTGCGTATAACAACGTGGTGCCAGTTAGTATGGCATATATAGCACTACATTGTGCTGTGTATGCTATCCTCACTGGCACCACAAAAACCGCCTCAGTGAGAAGAGATCCCAGGATTAAAACCCGTGCCTTGCGCCTAAGCACGTTCCAGGGAGTGTCGTAACCCTCCCCAGGACAACAGAGATATTTTTTTTTGTTTCGGGGGAAATGTTCGAAAAATACCCTGCTTCTAGGGGGCAGTCAGGGTTATGCGAGATTCTTACTCTGCATCAATGCATTCGGAGAGGCTCTGGGATCTCTTATAGAACGCACCGATGCCTCTCTACACTTTCTTTAAATTCGTCTCCGAGGAGGGACTTAACCCTTCTTGGCTGTCCCACACAGATTCGCTTCTTGAGCGATAAGGGCCCCCACCCTCAAGGCCTGCGGAACTCTCAGACCCTTTTAGTCGCCTTCTACGACAGGCAGAGTTTACCTTAGTCCTATTCTTACTAGCCCGAGACTACAAGGCTAAAGACAACAGAGATCTACCATCAGTAAACTAGAGAGTCATTATTGTAGGCAGACGTATCGCCTACCCTAAGATGAACGTGCTGCTCGTCTGGAGGGTTCAGTGCCGGAGCACGGCGGTCAATACGAGTACGGTGAGTCAAGAGCGATTGGAAACAATCCTTGTTTTGGCTGACACCCGACACGTCGAAACTTGCGTGCGTGACACGCCGGGCAGCGTTTCGCAAAACAAACACACACACAAACCAAAACAACGTAACGCAACACGAGCGTTATTTGATAACGATAGATTTCGGTTCGTTACTATATGTATATATATATATATATATATATATTATATAATATATTTACTAACTAATCTACAACTACACAGCAAAGAACTAGCTGCTCTCACTCTTTCTCATTTGTACTATTCATATATATTGGGCGCTTCATTTATAAATATATACACAGACAAACAAATATTTTTTAAATCAGCTAATTATCTTCTTGACTCAGTAGCTTTGCTTTTTTTTATTGCTTTGCGGGACGTTCATCTGATGGTAAGTGATACGCTCACCCATAACAGCGTGGTAGTTAGAATGGCATACAATGCAACACATTGCGCTTTCCGCTTGAGACATAACACGAGTCTCATTACTCAGTAGTTACACCGGCTACAACGCCATTCAAAGTGGAATACAGTAACTTGCACATTACTGTTTGGTGATAGAAACAGGCGCTGCGGCCGTTTTATCACCAGGAAGTTTTTTTTTTATGTTACCAGGCGACGAGACGAGCGGGTCGTTCACCTTATGGTAAGTGCCTGCTATAACAAAGTGGCGCTAGTTAAGATGTTACACACTGCAGTACATTGTGCACCTCGCCTTGAGATATAAGATATTAAGTCTTGTTACCCCAGTAATTTCATTAGCTATAGCGTGTTTCATTCCGGAATACAGTAATGTTTGCACAGTACTGTTTGGCGGCAGAAATAGGCACTACGGTGGTATTTACTTAGACCATCTCCGACAATAGAGTAACCACCAGTGAGTGGTAACAAACAAACCAGTAACCTCACTATCAAGTAGTGAGGTCACTGGTTTCTTTTGTGGACTACAAGTTTAAATGAAGTTTAAGCGTCTCCCGGTCTTGCCTGAATTTCTACTACCCTTATATCTAGATGAGACTAATATTCGATCGCAATATTACAAGGCGTCAAGTGGGAATGAGGTCGCCGATGGTGGAAGCACATTTATCCGGAACATTTCGACCACAAGTCACTCGGAACACAAGGATGCTGTTATGATAACCAATGAATCTCAATAAAATGTGACTATGGAATGGAATAAAGGAAACCCTGCATTTTTATAGTTCCTGCCCGCTTATAACAAAGTGGCGCTAGTTAGGATGGTATACACTCCACCTCGTCGCATTGAGACATCAGATGTTAAGACCTCACTAGCTACAACGTCCTTAAAATCGAAACGTTTTGCATACAACTTTTTGACTACAGAGATGCTGCGGAGTTATCAATCTACATTGTGTCCAACAAAAGAGATATATCAACAATGAAAAGGAAAGCAGTTAAATGTGCGCGTCTACTGATCAATGAATATTCACCAAATCATCTGGTAAAAGGATTCTATTTTAACAAGATGATGTAAATCTTCATGCCAGACTTAGATAATTAGTGCCACAGTACCCATTACCCAAAGTCTATGAACATACTAAAACATCGCTTAAAACTAGTATTTAAAAAACTTCTATGCAAAATCCGAGTCGTTTTTTATCCTAAGTTGTATTGGTCGTATAACTTATTTGATATTTTATGATTTAAAAATGGCGGTAGGCGTCTCTTGCCGGAAATCGTCTAGGTGGGTACGATGCAGTTATTATTTCTGCAATTATACAGTAGTGTGCAAGCATTACTGGCATGGAATGCCGCTGTATCTAGTGAAATTACTGAATTAACGAGGCTTCATATCTCATGTTTAACTTACCATATGCTGAAGTACTACTTTTTGGTGACTGAAATAAACACTGCCGTAGTATATGTAGTTTGGCCGTCACATCTGTCTACGAGCGGCAGCAGAAGTAGTATTGAAATATACTTGGTTTAAAGTCGATATTTTATATCATTCTTTAAAATCTAATAGCCGACAAACCTTCACGCTTGTGTGGTAACAAAATATTTTGTTTCACGCTAATGTTGCCTTTTGGCTTTGCGTTCGACCGAACCCGTGTGTAACAAATCGAAAGGTCCCATGTTCAATCAAACGATATTCTCATTTGTAATCAAACGCAATCGTGTTACAGTTTCGATTTCTCTGATCTTAATAAAGTGTACAGTGTAAGTTTTCTAAATCAATGCATTAGTCATAGACAAAGATTGCGCGACTGTATTTAAAAATACTATTAATTGTTTATGTTATACTATATTGTTTATAAAGGAATACGTAACAATATAGTGCTTGCAAAGGGTTCTTTACGTTATGTGCATATATATGTATATATTTTAATAGACAAATTTCCGCTTTAAGGTAGCAAATGCTCATTGTAGAAGTAATTTTTATGTGATTAATTTTAAAAGTGTTTTTACAATTAGCGACTTCTGATTAATATATTGTTTCAGATATTGTATTTAGAAAAAGCAGAATATTTTTGGTTAGATTACAAAAGCACAGATTGTCAGTAGATTTGGAAACTATTTGGAAGATATATTCTACTATCCAAGTCTTAACATATCCAAAAATAGTATATCGAAGGTTTAGCTACGGGTTAAAATTATGAGTTTAAACATTGTTCTAAATGGTAACTCAACAATTCTTCTGGAATCGAAGGATTAGTTAGGTTTTCTTATATATGAATGTTGAATGCGGTTTTTTTATACAATTTAAAGTAAAAAAAGTTTGTCAACATAGTATAGAAAAATATAACAATCTTTAGAGTAGTATTTTAGTAAATTTTTCAATGTTCATCAAAACATACAAATCTGTTTTGTGTTATGCATTCGACAAAATTCAATCCATTATAATAACTTATGCTACTGCATAAATACTCATTATATAGTGCAAAGGATTATTATTGTTTTTCTTTTCTGTTACAGATTGTATTCAAAACATCTGAGCTGTATCGGTTCAGTCTTTTCAAGAGCAGCGAAGAGGCGTGCCGCAAGGTACCCGCATAGGTCGCGTACTTTACATTAGATATAGTAAATCATATAGTGAGATATAAAAATAAATATTTATCCTAATACAAACTGTGATATCTGGATGTGTCTCCAACGGGACGAAGATGATGGTGATCATATAAATGATTTGGTAAGTAGCCCCTTTTTTATATATGATTATAAAATTGTTTGTATTTAAATTTTAAAATATGTTATTCTTAAATATACATTTTATACTTAAAATCGAGGGTTTTAAAAAACTTGGTGGTCTCAGTGAACACTATTGACAGCATTTTCTTGATTTGTGCAAGTAATTTTAGATACTTAATTTTTTTTAGATAATTACTTTAATTTTAAAAGTAAATTATATACATATAAAATAATAAATAACTACTGCTGATAAATTAAAATAATTAGCTATTATGCAACATATCTTAAAATGTTTTTGAGATTATAATGCATAAGATTCTTACTTCTTTAAATCTTCATATTTCTGAAGAATGTTATTAGTAGATAGATAGCAAAAACTCCCTAAAAAATAAAGTATGTGAAGATAGGAGTTTAGAAAACAACCAATTTAACCAATTAAATAGAAAATATACTACAGGAAAAAAAATTGGTTTGTGTGTTCATATTTTAAAACTTTCCTATATTATTATTACACAAATAGTAAACCTGCTGTTTTAATAACACCGCTGTATACTGTTCATCATCCTCGTTCTCATTATCATTCAAAATTATGAATTTAAATTTAAGTGTTAAAACAAATAATTTCTTTCATGCTTATATTTAATACAAAACTATGAACATTACTGTTTTTTTTTTTGGTAAATAATTTTAATTGTCTAAGGGTTCCAAAAACAGTACATACATCAATTGTACATTTATATTATATTGCTTATACTTATATGTCTAAATGAGTGTATTCATCTAATTCAATGCACTTTGGGATGCAATGTTGTAAATATCATAGATCAAAACAGGATAAAAAAAAACTAAGATTTCAAAACGATTTTAAACTTCGACGATTTTTCCACATTTTTAAAGCATAACTTTTAAATCATTACATAGCAGCTTATATGATTATTCATGTTTATATTAATATTCACATATCTACCTAAGTACAATATTTTTTTTATAATTTTTTTATTGATAATAAAATGTGGTGTAGTGCCAATATGGTGGCGACCATTGGGGCGGTAAAGCCGAGTGGCGATTGCGTTCCAGCGGACGTAGTGTTGATGTTGATTCCCCTCACAACGTGGACCGTCGATCTGGTGAATGTTACATGAAATCGCTGGATGCGGGCAGTACAGGCATGATTGCAATGGAGATCTGCGGTCGAGGCCTATATACACCAATGGGTATCTATAGATGGATGATGATAAAATAAATAAAATACTGAAATAACGATATCTCGTTACGAAGTTCACCCCAGAATTAAATCGATACGATCCGTGTTAAAAAGACCGCGGTAGACCGTTGCGTATACGAATTCAAGTGGCCCGGCAATCGATACCATAACTCATTTCGATGTGTATTTATAAAATAATCGTTTTCTTGCCATTCCGCGGGCGAGCCGGTTTTTTTTTGTTTTCACGACTCCCACTTGTTTATGATAGCGAGGAGATACAGTTTCGGAAAGTTGTTTGCATTAGTTGCTCTTATTGCGCTAAAGGTTTACGTTCCGATCGTTATGTTATGTGAAAACATCGGCCCGGTGTCGGATTGCGGAAAGCGTACTAAAGCGTTGAAATAGTTTAATTAAAATAATTATCACTGACTAACTATTGACTAACATAACTTTCACTGATAGTACATCTTTCTTGGGAAAGACTAAGTAGGTACCACCGAAGTTCCTTGCTCTGCCGCTAATCAGTAGTATACAATTGATAGGGAAACAAACATACCATCTTGTGCTTCACTGTAATGAGCACAATGTGATGCAGTGTAAATCATCTTAACTGGTGCAACATTGTTATAGATGTATCATTAACCTTCAAATGGACTTCATATTCATCTTGTCGATCTCTGAGGGCCCGATCGTCTATGTTCTGTAATCTATTAAACATAGTTAATTGTACTTATGTTAATTCATCATCACTATCACAGTACTCTTCACTACTGATCATATGCCTGCCATCTGCATCCAAAAACTCCTTATGATCTTCGTCACGCCGTCGGTCTCAGTTTCGTATTGCGCTTGTTATTTCCTGGTCTCCAAGATCTTTCTGCCCCATTTGCTGTCCCATTTTTGCGCTATATGGCTTGGTATAGTCGTTCTTTATATAATACTAATTACTTTTTTGGTGATGGAATGGTGCCACTTCAACATCAACTCTTGCATTTGTACTAACCATTTATTTGAATGGCTCTGCAGCTACAAATGAAATAATTTGCTAAATGTAATACAGGGTGGCGCAAAAGTAATCCTCCTATCAGAAAATGCTATAAATTTTGCGATTGGCCCGTAATGTCAGTTCTGTTTTGACATTTGTGTAGTAAACACATGCGAAATACACGTTACTAAACAATGTTACTCTACACTGCCAAATAAAAATAATCCACAAGAAGAATCAAAGTTTTTAATTTTTTTTTTAAATTACAGCCAAAAAACATCCGAAGGTTATTTTTGCGCCACCTTGTATTTCTCCGCTTCAAATGATTTGTCAAGGTTGTTTGGCATAGGTTGATATGGAAATTTTAAAGCTAACGCTATCGGTTTCTTTTATTCTAATATCTAATCTCATTTTGTTTCAACCTTACGTTATACCTCATCATCCATTATATGCTTCTTGAAACGCGCCGTCACTTCCTATTCAAACTTCAAATATGTTTTCGCGATGATTTGCGAAATACAGCCAAGGGAATCGCTCGTCCATCGAAATATCTTTTGATAAATTGCCGCCATTATACTGTTGTGATAAAACCTACAGTATGTCTATTCATAATTTTTTTTTCTACTTTAAAATCATCATTGAATACTGATATAGAAGTTATTTTTTTGGCTTCTGTATTAAGTATTCGGGATAGTTTTCTGGACGTGGTATACGGTTATTTGGAATTTTTGACTGGCTCCACGATTTATATTATTCTCTAAAAAACAATGTATTATGCAGTTTTGTATTGTTGTCTATCATTCAAGTAATCGACTAAAACTCCAAGTCTTGAAGTTGAAGTTACTCGGGATTATGATTTGTTTTTTATGCAATTAAGCTTCAAGTCGTGCGGAACGTTTACATGATGATAAGTGATACGCCTGCCCATAATAACGCGGCGCTAGTTAAGATGATATATTACTACATTGCGCTCGTCGCGTGAGACATATGTTGAGTCTCATTACTCCAGTAATTACACTAGCTACAGCGCCCTTCAAACCAGAACACAATAATCTCTGCACACTGTTGTTTGGCGGCAAAAATAGGCGCTGCGATGGTAGATGAGATAGAGACCAGAAACAGGCGATGTAGCGTCTACCCTATAAAAGATAACAGGTATTTATAAAAAAAAATTGCGTTCGTCGGTCGGCTTTCGTTATAAAACCTAAAGCAACCAAAGGTATTACGCGTCATCATCATCAGCCGATAAACTTCTACTGCTGGACATGGGCCTCCATCAAAGAATCACACATGATCGGGTAGGGATTCAAATGGGAGGATTTGAGCCATTTGTTGATTACCTGGTGGTGGCAGATGAGGTTGGCTGGAATCCCGTGAGTTGTGCGGGAACCAATGCACTCAATATTACGTGTAATATTTATGAAATGTATACATTATGCCTATTATGTATGCACCATTGTCGTGTGCTGTAAACAAATATTGAAATTATCGCGATATTTACACGACTAAGTATTATCAGGTGGGGGGTTGAGGTGGTGGGGCCTATCTCGTTCACAAACAATAACAACTGCGTATGAGCTATTTATCTATTTGTTGATATTATTTCAAACTATATTTACATATCGATCGATGTGTTATTTACTCGATTGTGCTGTAACGAATGGATGGGGGTCCTTTCATTTGATTTAATGCGACAGGAATTCCCATTGTTGACGTGTATACGCCATATTTTATTTTATGGAATCTCACAAGTGTGTGTGTATGTGTTTGTGTTTTTTTTTCAATGCCTTATTTACTAATGTTTTTAATGTAGCTAACAATTGAACAGCTCTATCAACTGTTGGTCGCACTAAAACGTCCGTTATGATAATAAAATACCTTTTTTTTTATTCAATCAAGCGACGAGCTGAACGGGACTTTAACCTGATGGTGAGCGATACGCCTGCAGCAACGTGGCGCCAAATAGTATGATATATAGGGTGGCGCAAAAGTAATCCTCCTATCAGAAAATGCTATAAATTTTGCCTTAATGTAAAAAAAATTAAAAGACCAAATAAAAATAATCCACAAGAAGAATCAAAGTTTTTCATATTTTTTTTAAATTACAGCCAAAAAACATCGGAAGGTTATTTTTGCGCGTATATACAATATACAAGGTATACAAGGTGGCGCCACCCTATATATATGCTCGTAGCTTTAAGACTTAAGATATTGAGTGTCGTTACCCCAGTAATTTCACAAGCTACGGCAGCATTTTAACTGGAACACAGTAATGTTTGCACACTACTGTTTAGTTGGAATAAGAGCTGTGGTGATGTCTAGGTCTCTCGCAACAGAGATCTACCACCAGTGCAATCTGTAAATAGTATTATAACCATTACTATCAGATAAAGTTCCTGATTGTTTGTATTAAAAAAATAATTTCAATATTGATAAAAAAGTTTGTTAAACCCGTTCACTTATTATTAAGTATGACGCAATTTACACAAGCTCGCTTAAACATCCTATACCGGAATCTAGTTACCACCGGCTCGCTTAAAAGTAAAGTTTGCTATTCAAGTTATCATAGATACGTTGACTTTGTGACGTCATCAGCTATCGTTATTACGAGCGAAGTTAATCGAAGTTATCTCCGATACAACGATTCAAAAATATGAATACAATCTAATAGTATCTGATCGTTATGAACAAGAGTGGCAGTGAGGATATCCTAACCCTTCCCTTCCCACGAGACAGCAAAGATACGATCATTTAGACGAAGCAAAGATACTAAAAACTACGCCTGCTTATAACAAGGCACTAACTAGGATCGTATACATTGTGCTCGTCGTGAGATGGAAGATAAATCTTGTTACCTCAGTAATTACACTAGGTATTCTTTTTTTTCGTGTACTTCATGACTGAAGGTCGTGCTTGTTCTGAAATGCTCTTTATGACTCGTCAACCAGCCTCCTCCACACCGCTCTGTTCTCGGCACGTCTCAGGGCATTCGTAATATTGGTGCCTAAGATTGCCTGTAATCTGGTCAGACCATCGGGTAGGGGATCGACCCCGTAATCTTTTACGCTCGATCTTTCCTACTACAACCAGCTTATCCAGGTTATCTGGTTGTCTCCGGGCAATATGGCCAAAGTAACTTAGGACTCGTTTGTGGCAAATGGTGGACAGTGGTCATCTCCTCCAACATCACATCTCAAAAGCTTCGAGTTTCTTTCGGTCGTCTGTGCGGATTGACCGACCATGTTTCGCAATCGTATAAAAATATTCAGAAGACCAACGTTCGCACGAGTCTGGTCTTGGCGGTGTTTGACACTTTCTTATTTTGCCAGATTCTGGTTAACTTATTCATTGCTCCTTTGGCCATCTGAAAACGTCTCTGAATTTCTCCGTCAGAGTCTCTTTTATTGCTAAGTTCTCCTATTCGTTTGAGAAGCTCGGGACGATCCACCACCATGATTTTAGTCTTTTTCTTGTTTATGGAAAGTATGACCAATTCACTTGCTCGTTCGACTCTCTCGACCAGTTCAGCCAGCTGAAATTCCGAAGGGGCAAATAATGTAGTATCATCGGCATATCTGAGGTTGCTAATTTTGTTGTCACCAATGGAGATTCCTCCATCCCACTCCTCTAGCTCTATCCTCATGATATAATCACCATAGGTATTGAAAAGAAGAGGGCACAGGATACACCCCTGTCGCACTCCTTTTTGCGGTTTGAAAAATGTTAACATGACATCATTTACCCGGACCACTGATTCTCCATCCTCATGGGATTAAAGCTACTTAATGCTCGGGTACACCCATTTCTCTAAGTATTGTCCATAAACAATCCCATGTCAAAAACCTTGGAGTAGTCAACGAAACACATGATCATTGGCACATGGAATTCTCGGCTTTCGTCTATGAGATACCTAATGTTAAGTATTTGCTCCCAAGTCCCAGGGCCTCTGACAAAGGCCACCTGCTCGTTTGGTATTTGCCGCTGAAGGTAAGACTGTAAGCGACCCTAGATTATATGAAGCATGATTTTAACACCATGGGATAAGAGATCTACTGTTCGGTAATTTTCGCATGTCTTTGTTGAACCCTTCTTGTGCAGTTTTATTAGCAGAGACTCCGTCCAGTCCTTAGGCCACCTTCCCGATATCCAGATCTGATTGTACAAGTCTTTCAAGATTTTTACACTCGTCTCCAAGATTTTTCAGTTCTTTAGCGAATTTACTGCCTCTCCCGCATGATTTATTGGTTTTAATTTCCCTTAGTGCGTCTCTAATTTCAGATTTCAGTATATCGGGTTCAAGGCGACAAGTACTTGTTGCTCATCTTCTTAAGACGAGATAGTGAGGCTTAAAACCCCAGTAATTTCACTAGCTACAGCGCCCTTCAAACCGGAACACAATAATGTTTGCATATTCAACGTTTTATGTTTCAAGGCGACGAGTACAACTTGTTGCTCAATGCCTTGAGACGAGATAGTGAGGCTTGAAACCCCAGTAATTTCACTAGCTACAGCGCCCTTCAAACCGGAACACAATAATGTGTGCGTATTCAACGTTTTATGTCTCAAGGCGACGAGTACAACTTGTTGCTCAATGCCTTGAGACGAGATAGTGAGGCTTGAAACTCCAGTAATTTCACAAGCTACAGCGCCCTTCAAACCGGAACACAATAATGTTTGCTTATTCAAAGTTTCATGTCTCAAGGCGACGAGTACAACTTGTTGCTCAATGCCTTGAGATGAGATAGTAAGGCTTGAAACGCCAGTAATTTCACTAGCTACAGCGCCCTTCAAACCGGAACATAGTAATGTTTGCACATTCAACGGCTTATGTCTTAAAGCGACGAGTACAACATGGTTCTCATTACCTTTAGACGAGATGTTGAGCCTCGGTACCTTAGCAATTACACTATGATACAGCGACTCTGAAGAAGATGATGGCTGGATCCGATTTCCGGTGATTGTGGTAGTATTTGTGAAGATCCTTTAAAGCAATCCTCGGGATGGACCAGCCCAGCATAGAGAGACCGCGATTGTGTTCCGAACGGAGATCCCATAACTTTTCCACACGTTGGGAACAACGCTGACGGTTGCAATGGGTTAAAAACTCCACATAACCCTGATGCCCCCAAGACATGGGACCATTAAAAAAAAATAATACATTTAATTTTTGTTCACAGAGACCAATGGTGCAGCTACCTGTACTGGTAAGTAAACTCTTTTTTTTTTAAGGAAGCGATAAGACGAACAGGACGTTCACCTAATAGTGAGTGAAACGTCTGCCCATAACAACGTGGCGCTAGTTAGGATGACATCCTCAGCATCGCATTGTCCTCGTCGTCTTGAGACATGGGATTTTGAGTCTCATTAGCCCAGTAATTACACTAGCTACAACGCCCTTCAAACCGGAGCACAGTAATGTTTGCACATTCAACGTCTTATGTCTTAAGGCGACGAGTGCAAGGTGTTGCTCATCGCCCTGAGACAAGGTGTTGGGTCTCGATACCCCAGTAGTTACACTTGGTACAGCGCCCTTCAAACCGGAACACGGCAATGTTTGCACACTACTGTTTGGCGGCGTAAATAGGTGCTGCGGTGGTTACTACCTAGACGGTCTCCGGCAAGTTATGGCAACGGATTTACAATGGATGATAAATAGTCAGGAGAGCTCGAGTAAACACAGCCACCATCCAAACTCCAGAGCATCTGGTCAAACTTAACCTCTGCACCTCGGAGACAAATCTTCAACCATTCACTGGTGGCCGGTCTTTGTTACCAGATACCGTCCAGGTACTAACCCAGCATTATTACCTCTTTCTTATTACCTCTTTATTATTACCTATTCCTCCCGTCGAACTTAAATGCACAAATATTGACATGTACCGGTTTGAACGGCGCTGTAGCTTGTGCAATTACTGGGGTAGAGATATTTAACATTTTACGTCTGGCGATGAGCACAGTGCAGTGTATATGATCCTAACGCCAGTTTATTAGCAAGAGACTTATTATCAGGTGAACGTGTGGCTCGTCTCATCGCTCCGTCTCAGTCGATTCCGGTGTTTTCAATACACGCAACCCCATTTACTCAAGGGATGATGTGCTCATTGGGAATTTAAGCCTCTTAACCTCGAACTTTTATTTAATTTTTTTTTTGTCATTGAAAATTGAATCTGAACGTCAATGTCCTTAAGGTTGCAATCCGATGATCATGTTTTAAGAACCTAACGGAGCTTAGGGGTCCTAATCTCTCAAAGTCCAGACTTTCTGTTTGACTAATGCAGACCTAATCGCTCTTATTATTGGTACTCCGTACTTACGTATTATAATAAATATTCAGAGAGGTACATCCAAAGATACTTATCATCGTCATCAGTTGATAGTCGTCTACTGCTGGACATAGGCCTCCCTCAAAGATCTTCGTATCGATCGGTCATGCGCTGCCCTGGTTCCAGCGCCTTGCCGAGGTCACGGTTAGCATGGCCTCTCGTACCGCCGGGCACCCAGGAGCCGTCGTGTGTTTGGGGGGGGGGGAGGTAATTTGGACCTGACCCAATGCGAGTTGTTGGGAGCCAGAGCCTTGTTTTTTGATTAGCAGGGTACACCACGACCACGTGAGGCTGGCTTTGCTCCAGTTATTTGCGTCGGAGCTCTTATACATCCCTTATCTATATTTAATTATTTGGTAGTTAAGATCAGGGGTCAACAATCTTTAGCAAACACACAAATCGTCCAAAATATGGCGTTGGGGTTAATAGATATTTTTATGTTATCTATAACTAAAACGATTCGCAGGGTATAGGTTGCCGACCCCTGGCTCGCTGCTTACTGTACTTTAGTATTACATACAATAACTACTTCCACTTGATAACAATTGATAAGCTTGCCCATAATTATGATGGTTGGTGTGTTTACATTGATCCACAAACGGAAGTTGCGTAGAAAGGCTCTGATGCCGTCGTACGTATCACCACAGCTTCTATTTCCACCAACAAACAGCAGTGTACAAAAATTGCTTTATTCCGGTTTGAAGGGCGTTGTAGCTAGTGAAACTACAAGGGTAAACCCTTGTTTCAGCGCAACGAATACAATTTATCGCAATGAATAACATCCTAACTAGCGTCAGTGATAAGCGTGTTACTTATCATGATACGTCTCCCTCGTCTGCTTGTTTTATCGAATAAAAAACAACTTCCTAATATTACTAATTTCACTAGTTTATCTTTCGAACCGGATTAGATATCTTCATATTTCTTAGCTGATACAGACGCTCCAATCTAGTTCGATACCACCAATAAATCATAGACTGTGTTGGCGACCGCGTACCGGTAGACGTAGTGTTGGCAAGCCCCACCAGGTGGTCCGACGATCTGGTGAAGGTTGCAGGAAGCAGCTGGATGCGGGCAGCGCAGGATCGGTCTATGTGGAGATGAGGGAGGCCTATGTCCAGCAGTGGACCTCTGTCGGCTGATAATGATGATGAGTTGTATATTGACAATCCACGGACAGTTAACTAAACACCGGAGATTTTCCAAGAAAATAAAAAGAATATAAAAGTTATATTTAACTGAGCGGTTATCGCTGAAGGGAAACTATGAAAACGCCATGTGAAAAGCAATAAAACTGTTTTCAGCCTTTACTGATATCGTAAAAAAAACTGCTTGCACCATCTCGTAACAAGCTGGTATGAGATCACAATTTAGTAAGTGTCAATAAAAACTTACTAGTTTATTAGTGGTATATTGGAAATGGCCATGGCCACAGTAGGGATGCCACTACAGTCTACTCGGCAGGTTTTTGTTTAAAAAAAAAAACTAACGAATTTCATCATTGGTGCTAAAAGCTTCCCTAGCTACTGCCTAGAACTATCTAGTTCCTAGAATTATCTACGGCTGGTGAGGAAGTAGTGGTAAGGATTAAAATGTATTATGAGGAAGAGAAGGAGAAATAAATAACAATATTATACAATACTATTTTTGGGCAAAATATCCTTTACAATGAAGACAAAACATTTCTTCTTAAAATTCTCTTATATAAGGAATAAGATTTTTTAAGCTTCATCATCATTCATCATTAGGTGCCGTCTTCAAACTGAAGGTTGGCGATCAGATTAAGAAATCCAATTCGAACCTCAGGTATTCTTTTTAACTGATGGTATTTAAACCCGGTCCATTCTTTTATACATACATTGTGGAAACGGATGAAGTTCCGCTTAAAGGGGAGGAGGTATCCTCCTCTAGCTTAATCTAGTCTGGAACCAACCCTAGTTGTTACCAATAAGTAAAGGTGGATAGATTTCTGTTGTCGGATACCGTCTGGATAGGTACCATCGCAGCGCTTGTTGCAGCCGACAAGCAGCTGTGTAAACATTACGGTGTTCCAGTTTGAAGGGCGTCGTAGCTAGTGAAATTGTTGGTAGGAACTTGGTGCAGTGTATATCGTCGTAACTATCGCCAATGTATCTGTGACAAATAAATGAATGTCTCGTCGCTTCGTCAATAAAAAAAAATTGTATTAACCCACTATAAAGAGCCTCTTTTGACAAAAAGATTCTTTACCAAATTTGCTGGATAAATGCGGATCTTGCCTGCCAGGAATCGAACCCACATATCTTCAAGTCCAAACCAAGTACCAAACTTTCTCTCCTTTCCTTTCCCATCTCCAGCTCACAGTCTGCTCTTTCTTTCCCATATAAGAAGGGACAGGAAGTCAACACGTGCACCACGGTCTGGTCCACCGCTGGGTCACAGAGGCACGTGGGGCTCTCTTTCAGCTTGAACCTGTGGAGGTACTCGGAGAATCCCCCGTGCCCCGAGAACATCTGGGCCAAGACCGACAATTGAGATGTTACCGCTTCAACGCAATAACATATTTCCTTCAGCTCCTATTTCTGCTGTTAAAAATTATTGTATAAACATTACTGTGTTCCGGTTTAAAGGGCGCTATAGTTAGTGAAACTGTTGGAGCACAGAAATTAATACCTAATATCCCAATGGTATGAACAACATAATGTTGTATATCATCCTATCACAACCTACATATACACATTACTGGTGGTAGGTTCCTGTTGCCGGAGACCGTCTAGGTGGGCACCACTGCAGCTCCTGATTCTGTCGCCAAACAGTGGTGTTTCGGTTTAAAGAGAGTTGTAACTAGTGTAATTACTGGGGTAACGAGTTTGAACATCTAGTCTCAAAGCGACGAGCGCAATATGGTGCAGTGTATAACACCCTAACTGGCGTCACGTTTTTATAAGCGTGCGTATTACTTACCATAAGGTGAACAACCCGCTCGTCTCATTGCTTTATTGTATTAAAAAAAAACAAGTCGTGTATAGTTATCACCACGACAGGCGCAGGCGCATCACTTACCATCAGGTGAACGTCGCACTCCTTTTTTTTTAGTGGAATAAAAAACAACACAATCGTGGAAGTTCAGATGTAGTGCGAGTACAAGTTTCATTAAAAATTGCATTAAATCAAAACGCTGAAGCGGTCCCGCAGCGGGCTGGAGTCGGCCGAGGCGTTAACTATCGCCCACCTACTTAATATTACGAGGTACGAAGTTAGTTCTCTCGCAAATCTAGACCTAGGTATAGCTGCGTCTAGCTCGCTCCAGCTTTTATTGTTCCACCTAGACTGGGGAGTTATTACGTTTCTGCGCCATTAACGAGTGTAGTCTAAGAGCTCGGATTATGAAATCGTTGAAATATTTTTTTTTTGTTTTCTACCCGCGTAAAGGTAATCACGTTGAAGTGTAAGTTAATCAGCTCACAGAGAGACGAAGTAATAATTTTTTTTTTATAAACAACACTGAAATAAATTCTACAATCTCGGCTATAAAATAGATTAAAATACTCACAGGATAGTACTAATTAGCATTATAATTAACTGAATAGTTATTACTGTAGAATATAATTTTTAATGGGAGTTTGGTCTATCGTTAGGCAGAAAAAAGGGGGTTTTTATAATATAAAAAAATAATTTAATATTAATTTTATTAATTTCAATTGAATTACGAAGTGAATTTTTCTTACCAAATTTATTTTTCTTTCTAACATAACAAAAAAAATATTACTGGTTGTAAGTCTCTGTTGCTGGAGACTGTCTAGGTAGGTACCACCGCAGCGCCTATGTCGGCCGTCAACCAGTAATGTGCAAATATTACTGTGTTCCGGTTTGAAGGGCGATATAACTAGTGAAACTTCTGGGGTGACGTGACTCGACATCTTATGTCTCAAGGCGATGAGCGCGATATGGTGCTGTGTATAACATCCTAACTAGCTCCACATTGTTAAGAGTGGTATCACTTATCATCGCGTGAACGTTCCTCGAGCTACAACAAAAGAAAGAGTCAAATGAGAGTAATAATACACGTGAATATTTGATTACCGGTTCGTTTCTATATCGTACACGGATAATGTTTTAATTTAGTTTTATATCCTCATCGCTTATGAATTCAAAGGGTCTGGTGCTCCTTTAAACAGGATATATCATACGCAAAGGACCTTTTTCATTTCCTTTCAAACGTCGCTATTGTCAGGACTGATGCGGGTTTCCTACGTATATGTGTACAAAGAGAAGGCTCTGCTACATACTCCACTCTCATAAGTATATAACACGACCTCTCATATAATATACACTGCACAATACTGTGCTACTTACTACGAAATAAGATAAGTCTCATTACCCCAGTTATTACATTAGCTACAAAGCCTTTCAAACCCGAACATAGTAATGTTTGCACAATACTGTTTATCGGTTGATGTAGATTCAATAGTACCTACCTGAATGATCGTAACCAATAGTGATTTAGCACCAGTTCTTATATCTTTGTTAAGATTACATTCTTGTGGGTAATTAAAAAAAATAAAGGTGTAATATTATTATGATATGTAAGGAGGTTAAATAAAATTCCCGCCTAAAATGGAGATTCGTTTTGTGACAGTCGGCTCCTGAATCGCAAGTTCTAGAAGGCGGTCGCTGAACAGCGGGGTTGGGCGTCGCTCTACAGTGGGCGGGGTCACGCCCAGTCGCTCATCAGGACCACATTATATTAAACCATAGTTTCGTTCTTAATTAATTTCTTTTTTCACCAGCCAGCGCCCGCCATATTGCTTTTTTTTACAACTCCGCCTGTATCGATTGCGTTGTTTCCGAACGTTGCTTTTCAGGTCATCCATTCTCGTTTGAATTATTCACATTGTTTTAAATTTTATTTAATAATAAATAATTGTAACGATAGATACGAGTAAGATATACATTTGAATAAAGTAATATCTTATAAAATATTCAATAGAAAAATAAAGATTCTATACTTTTGCCAGGTTTATAGTAGTGTTACTTATCACCAGTAATTGAAAATAGTAATGCTTATTACAACGAACGCACCCATTGCGTGGAATGCGATGGTATTCAAATTCCTATCTATCAGGGCGCGAGGCGGGAGATCGGCTTCCAAATTCAAATTTCCCTCGGATGAGTAGTTGCGACGCAATCGATAGGTGCTAAATCAACGCCCAATAAAAATGTCAATGGCCTACCGTAGCCCGCCTCGCCGCCTGTCACACCGTTACACACCACCCAACTTTAAATAATAAAACGTCAAACAAACGAAACCTCGAAGCATTTACAAGCTTTCGCATATCATATTAAATAGTTAAGTAATCGGTTTACTAAGTTTAGCAAACTACTAGTATTACTTAACTACGTACTAGCTTAACGTTCGATATAAACAATATTCAATTAGAATAAAACTGATGCATTTTAAATGGCTATCACATGTAACATTAGTGAAAATATTTTTTTTATTTTCTTACTAATAAAATCGAATATACGTAATGCTAATATATTCTGTGGTAGGTGATAGTCCATAGGGTTAAAAAAAAAGTAACATTTATAACAATTAAAAATGGTTGCACAAATCAATCCTCTAAAACAAAGGAATTTGAGTTTTAATTTGGCTATGAATGTACTAATTATTTACTTGTAATTATTACTTTAATTCTACTGCTTACTTCTACTTACTACAATTCACGGAATCCTAGCCGACCTCACCTACTATAGGTGTACCCTGCTAATCAACAAACGAGATACTGGCTCTTACTAACCCTTATTGGGCCTGTGTGGGCAATGGGCAAAATCACCCAAATGAGTCCCCACCCAATCGATGTGGGAATCTTTGGGCAGGTCTATATGTTCATCAGTGGATATATATATCGCCTGATGATAATGATGATGTAATGTCAAACTTTCACATGGTGTCAAACGTGTCAATGACGCATGCGCAATAGAAGACTTCTGTACATTCAACGCAACGATAGCTCAGTCAACGAATTCTTTACACTGCACTCCAATAAAAATAAAAAACAAACGTTTTTTTTTAAGTATACTAGTTAATTAATAAAGTGTACTAGTTTAGAAGAAACCCATTTATTTCCCTTTTTAAAGGTTTTAAGATTTGAATTCGATAGTAACGCTGTAGATAAACTAAAGTAAGAAATTTGTTTATAAAAGAAACCTAACTAGACTTTAATGTTTTGATTTCTTGACAGTATTGCTGTACTAACCACAGCAGTTCAGTTCTTATGTAAATGTTATTATTATTACACAATACGTGACCCTTGCATCGCTGCCAATAAAATTGTTAGTAAATACGGCTTCGGTGTAAATGTCGCCGCGCGCATGCGCCGTGAGGTCGTATCGGTTTATAATTGAAATAAATCCTACTCAACCTCCCCGTGGGCTTGTTAGAAAAATAATTCCCTTTAACTTATTTCTCATTTCAATAACATCAGTAATATGTCTTATTCAAGTATGTCAACATAGCCGTGGATGAAAGTCCAACCATTTTGTCTATGACACATTTTTAATATGTTATAATATTTGAACGAACGTAGTATTTTGAAAATGGAATCACATTTTTCAAAATTCAAAATGGCCGCGTATCCGTTACAGAGAGCTGCGTCGGGTGTTGCGCGAAAAAATAAATATTTTGCATCGTCAATAACATTTTTGCTATCTCGCATCGGCGCGCATGCGTACAACGTTTCCGGGTCGGTGTCGGCGATATGCAAATGAATGTGTAAAAATGATGCCGATTTAGGAAGTGTAGCAATGTGTGGAAGTAGTTTCGGCAGGTTGATGTTATTGCTTTACAGTTTCGGTCGCAGGGGCACAGGTTCGGTCCGTGCGGGCGCTGCGACGGTGGCGACGGTGGCGACGGCGGCGATGGCGGCGCGGCGCGTCGCGTCGTCCCTGTCTGCGTGCACGGCGCATGCTCCGCTGTAATGTTTATATTATTTGTATTTGAGCTGTGTATCACGTAAACTATAACTACCACAGGCGTAGCGCCAATACTGAGGGCCAGCGCCCGCCCCTCCCCGCTTCGGTAGTTAAATATTTCTTGCTTATTTCGCCCTAGCATTGTTGTTGCCGCAGCGGCGAAGGCTGTGTTGTATATTGTTTAGACGCGCGTTATCCAAGCAAATATTGAGCGCGGACGTATAATTTATGCGTACTTTGACGCGCTAAACGCTGTGTGGTGTATAGGAAAAAATATTTAACGGTTATTTCGCGATAAAATGCAACGCGTTGCAGTGTAAATAAATTGCATTGGACTGCATCCGACGAGGAGCTTATGAGTGGTAGTTTTCGTCGCTTTTAAGTGTTTTACCGTTTTGTCTTTTACGTTTGTTTTAATTAATTCATAATTAATTAAATTTTAATTTCAATAGCCGCGTGTGGTTCAAGTTTGCGTTTTTTTTTTTTATTCGATACAATTCGCTCTTACCAATGCGTATAGATTTGATTTAAAAGTATTTTATTTGAATTGTATTTATTTATTGAAAATTATTTTGATTATTTCATGAGTACTTTGATACAGTGACAGAGTTAAGGACGAATAAGCCGTAAGTAAACTACAATTTTACTATATTGCGATTCCTAAATAACGAAAAACAAATAAATACTTATTAAAAAAAAAATTACGAAAATAAAAAAAAAAATAATTTTTTGATAAATTAAAAAATATTTCAAATATGCGAATGAATATATTTTTTTTTATTATTGTTCATAGTTTAAAAAAAGAAATTGCCGATTGACACTGGCCGCGTAAAAAGTTTCGAAATTTGTAACTCATGAGCACGTGGCGCGCCGCTGATGTGCTCCGCGCGGGGCCAATCGCCGCGTCGCTGATGAGCGGGCCGCCAATCGCGACCGCTGTACAGTGACTGCACTGACAGCTGATGAGGGACTTGGCGGGAAACCGCGCCGCGATCTTCACGAAAACCTGCCAATAATAATGAAGCACAAATATAGTTTATAATAACCCGCAATTGAGTATTATTAGGAAAATAAAATTATGTCTTAAAATATCGAAATTTTTAACTTTCACCAGATTTAATGGTGGTAGGTCTCTGTTGCCGGAAACCGTCTAGGTAGATACCACCACAACGTCTATTGCGACCGACAAACAGTCCTGCTAAAATATTACAATGTTCCGGTTTGAAGGACGCTGTAGCTAGTGAAATTACTGGAGTAACGAGACTCAACATCTTATGTTACGGACAACATCCTAACTCGCGCCACATTGTTATTGGCTGGCGTATCACTTACCATCAGGTGAACATCTCGCTGGTCTCGTCGCTTTGTGGTATATAAAAAAAATAAGGATAATAATTAAAAATACTAAAGTAATTATTATAAATGGAATAGAAATTGTTTTAATATTGTTTTTTAACTTAAAATTTGTATACAACCGCTTTTCTTAAACAGAGCAACGTGAACGTTCTTAATTCGTTATTACGTATAGAAAATTAGTAAAGTCTTATTTCTGAACCAGGTCCTCATTACTTACAATAAATAATAATAATTTATTCATTCATACAATCATCAGCCGATAGAAGTCCACTGCTGGGAATTGGCCTCCCCTAAAGACCTCACAGTCAGCGCAGCCGGAACCGCCTGGAATCTCGTGCTAACGTTTGATTTGGGTCGTTTTCCACCACGCTGACCCAATTCGGTTTGGTGGGAGCCAGAGCCTCGTTTGTTGATTAGCAGGGTGCAACTCGAGTAGGTGAAGGTTCGGTCCCGTGAATTGTTTTACTAAAGCCTTACACCTCTTATTTATACATTACTATTTGATATTTAACCGGAACGTTATATTAAAAAAATTCATGTTTCAATATACGAACAAAATATCTTATCAATCAACTGTTCAAGAGATGACGGTTAAGTTAATATTTTAGTTTGTTTCAAGATAAACTTAAGGATAATTAACTACGCTACTAATTAAATTAAAAACAATATCCTTAGTTAAAATGTTGGTATAATTTTATATTTGTAATAAATTGTTATCATATAGTAATATTTTACCGCCAACAAGAGTAATCGGAGAGATACCTTAAGAAGTAATATTTAAGTTACCTATAAAGAATTAATTAAAATTTAGCTCAAAGTATACCTGGAAAGTTACTTAAGTTAAATTGTTTATTATAAAATAAAGTAGTAAGTAGCATTAACTTTAACAAATTATATTTAACTATAATCTCAAAATTGAGGTTTTTTAATAAAAATCCTATCTTTCTATCACTAGCGCTGTAAATTTATTTTCTAAGTATATATTAAAGTACTTTATTGTTTTGTAGTAGAAACATTACTGGTGTGTAGTTCACTGTTACCGGAGACTGTCCAGGTATCACCGCTTCTCACTTTTTTACCGTCAAACAGTAATGTGCAAAAATAATTACGGTTTGATTTGTTGTAGCTAATAAAATTACTGAGGTAACCGGACTTGCAGTCTTAAAGCGTCAAGCAAAATGTGCTTCTAGGTGCATCCTAACTTAAGGCGACTAAAAGGGTCCTCGGGTTCTTGGGCTTTGAAGGTGGGAGCCCTTAGAGCTCAATAAGCGAGCCTTAGGAGGACGGCAAATGTATGTTAGTCTTGTATTTGCCATAACACAGCGTCGGTGCTAAGGAGGGCCTTGTCCTTCCGTAGGATGTTTTAGCCAGAGTGCAGGAGGGCACCGGTGCATTTCGTAGGAGATCCCGAAGCCCGTCCTAATGCACTGAGGGAGACCACCGAAGGGTTTGAGTGAGTAGAAGCGCCACATTACCTTGTCTTCTTCCCGAAGCAAGGTATCTTTTAAAAAGAATACCCCCGCGATAAAAAAAGGTGCATCCTGTGTAGCGTCATGGGTACGTGGTTATAGGCAAGGCGTATCACTTAAGCAGGCAGGGGGTGTAAGGTGTCCCGCACAACAACTCACGGAATCCAAGCCAACCTCACCTGCTCGTAGTGCACCCTGATATTCTTCAAATGATGCTCACTCCCACCAACCTGCATTGGGCCAGCGTGGTGGAAAATGGCTCAAATCCCCTCATATGAACCCTTATAAACGACAGCCCTTGGTGCCCAGTGATGCGGGCGGTACAGGACCGATCGATGTGGGGATTTTTAGGGGAGGCCTATGTCAAGCAGTGGACGTCTATCAGTAGTTTAGCAGATGTAATGATTATTTTTATGGTAAGAAGTGCTTGTGGTTCAGTTGGACGTTCACCTGATGATAAATGATACGACCAACTACTATAATCCGGCTAAAGACAGGAAGATATACATTGCACTACATTGGACTCGTCATCATCATCTCGGCCGATAGACGTACACTTCTGGACATAGGTTTCCACCAAAGATCCCTAATCGATTGGTCCTGCGCCGCCCGTATCGAGTGGCTTCTTGCGACCTCCAAACGTTTCAAAGAGTTTCACATGGGGGGTTTGGACTATTCAAGGGTGGCCCAACGCGAGTTGATGGGTGCCAGAGCTTCGTTTATTGATTGTATCACGAGCTGGTGAGGTTGGCATGGGTCCCATGAGTTGTGCGGAATCACCTCCACCCCTTGGACTCTTCGCCTTGAGACATACCTTGTTAAGTCTTGTTACCGCAGTAATTACATTAGCTTCAGCGCCTTTCAAGTACATCACAGTAATGTTTGCACAGTACTGTTTGGCGGCAGAAATGGGAGCAGCGGTGGTACCACCAGATGTACTACCACCAGTATACCTCTATTCAGTACTAGTCCTTTTACTTTCGCTACTTTCTGTATGTATTCTTTTTTTATGGAAAACTTATAAGTTTAAATTTATATATATATACTCGGTATCCAGAGATTCCCGCGTTGCTCGCATCCAGTGGGTTCCCGCGATTCTCACCAGATCGTCGTTCCTGGATGCTAGCAACGCCGGACCGATCGATGTGGAGAACTTTGAGGGAGGCTTATGTCCAGCAGTGGACGTCTATCGGCTAATGATGATGATTCAGAGATTCATTAACTCATCATGAGTCCTTTGAAATTGATAGACTGACAGACGTACAACATTTGGTAGAGATATTGTTTCTGCCAGTTAGAGCTCACCTAAGAATTTATAGCTGGTGGTAGGTCTCTGTTTACTGGTGGCAGCTCGTCGGTGATCGTCTAGGTAGGTACCACCGCAGCGCCTATTTCTGCCGACAAACAGTAGTGTGCAGACATTACTGTGTACCGGTTTGAATGGCGCTGTAGCTAGTGAGTTGACGAGACTGCACATCTTGTGTCTCAGGCGACGAGTGTAACGTGGTACATTGCATAGCATCTTAAATAGCACCACGTTGTTATGAGCGGGCGTGTCACTTAACATCAGGTGAACGTCGCGCTCGTCACTACGCTTAATCACATAAATAAAAAAGAATTTACGAAATTTTATTCTCAAACGGAAGTTGTGGGGGAGCTACAAGTAACGAAGCAGGCGAAGAACACCTAGTAAAATATATATTAGTAGTATATTTAACATGACAGTATTCAAGATTTTTTTTTTTAATTATAATTTCTTTACAAACTTTGCATTTTTTTTCTCAATTTAAGCTGATGCAGTCTATTGATGATTTTTTTTTCATATATGTTATGTATGTTTTAATATTTCGCTTACTATTTAATGAATCTAAAAGTTTTTATATTTTTTTTTGCTTTTTAAAAGTATATATTTTTTTATTCCTTGTTATTCAGATTTAATGAGGATTAAACGTCCTAATCTCAGTGAACATTGGGTGTGGTGAGAAATCGAAGGTATCAAAGGATGCTCTGAGCTCGTTTATACGTTACGTTAATTACTAACAGTCGGTTAGTATCCCTATGTGTACAGGCCTCGTCCAGTTTAGGTCTCGCCGGCCTGGTTCTATGCCTGTTTGGGATCGGAGACAATGTCCCTGCGCATGGCGCCGTGTTTACTCTTGATATTATCAGCATTAACATTGTTACGTATTAGGATCATAGCAATAGGCTACGACGTAATAGTCTAGATTTAAATTGGTTCTACGAAGCAACGAGACGAGGGAGACGTGCTCCTGATGGTAAGTGATACGACTGCTCATAACAATGTAGCGTTATTTAGGATGGTAAACAGAGCACCACATTGTGCTCAATCATGAGACATAACATGTTAGATCCCTTCAAACCAGAACAAAGTACGTTTGACGGTAGAAATGGGTACTACGGTGGTACCTATCTTTATTTTTGGTTTCGAGAAGGACATCTTCGATAGATATCCTGCTCCTGAGGGGAAGTCAGGGTTATGTGAGATTCTTACTCAATAAAACCCGTTGGGCGATCATCAGTGCGTTCGGAGAGGATCCGGGATCTTTTATAGAACGCACCGGTGACTCTCTACAGTTTGTGTTACACCTCTCTGAGGAGGATCCTAACCCTCCTAGGAACCATCGCTGAGCCACACGCCGTTCCACACAGGTTCGTTTGTTGAGCGATAAGGGCCCCCACCATCAAGGCCCGCGAATCTCCTAGAGCCTTTTAGTCGCCTTCTACGACAGGCAGTCCTTACTTTAGTCCTATTCTTACGGTTGTACCTACCTAGACGGTCTCCAGCAAGAGAGACCTAATCCTACCAGTTTTCGACCTGATCACTTAAGATGTTTGTGTGATTTCCCCTTTGTCTTATTATAAATCTCTGGACATTATCTCCAATTAGATTAGATCAAAGACCAGATTTTTGATATCTTATAATTAACGGAAATTTATACATAAGGGTTAGTTGTCAGAAAATTCCCTGAAACCCTTAATTAACGTAAATATTGAAATGTAATGTTATTTTTACTTCCTCCTTTGTGTTAATTGGCAGGAAATGCCTCTATGGTCAGCCTTTTGTAAGCAGTTGTGGTGTTAAATAAAGAATAAATAAATAAATATTCTTCTTATTCTTCGTTGGTATCACTCTTGACAGAGTGGTCGTGGTCATTACTTCAGGTGTTGGTGGCAAGCTTCACTACGACTCGCCACCCTGACGGCCGTCATCCCAGTGCATTTATATAGTGATAATGATGATGAGCCACTTACTGCCGCTTTTATCTGTTCAGTCCATGTCATAGGCGATTCTTCCTCGTGGTCAGGTACCTTCAACCTTTCCCTGGACCACAGGTCTCTCAATAGCTTCTTACCAAATTGAAAAATAAAATTCTTAAGAGTATTAATGATTACTTAGTTTTTATTACTACAACTGGTGGTAGGTCTCTGTTGCTGGAGACTGTCTAGGTACCACCACTGCAGCGCCTATTTCTACCACCAAACAGTAGAGTGCAAACGTTACTGTAGTACGGTTTGCAGGGTGTTGCAGCTAGTGAAATTACTGAGGTCATGAGACTCAACAATATATGTCCCAGGCGACGAGTGCAATGTGATGCTTTCTATGCCAACCTAGCTAAAGTCACATTGTTATGGGCGAGCGTATCACTTACCATCAGGTGACCGTCCCGCTCGTGTGATCGCTTCGTTAAATAAAAATAAATAAATCTAATTCTTTTTTATTCCACAAATCGACGAGTCTGACGGGACATTCACTTGATGTTAAGTGATATAATAACATGGCGCTAGTTAAGATGATGCATGTTGCGCTCGTCGCCTCGAGACATATGATGTCAAGTCTCGTTACCTCAGTAACTCCACTACGTACAGCGCCCTTCAAACCGGAACACAGCAATGTTTGCACGCTATTATTTGTAGAAATAGGCGCTGCAGTGGTATTCTGCTAAACGGTCTCCGGCAACAGAGACCTACCACCAGGAAAGGGGTATAAATATTCTGGTGTCTTCTATTTTATTATCCCGAATAAAAGATATCATACAGCGTTGATTTTGGAATCAACAATGGAAGTATATATACTTATATATATATATATGACGTTTCATGATATGTGCGGATATATTCTATGGTGGAATAGAAGCTGCAGCATCTCGCGGCCATAATTTACACAACAGTTAACAATAAGACGCGGACGGCGGCGGTGGTGGTTGTGTAACAGTCGGCATACATCAAAAAGGCGGCGGTCTCTCAAGAGCGGGTGGGCGTGTCTCTTTTCAGCGGCGCGACGTGATTGGCCGGCCGGCCCACACATCCCGCCGCCGACGCTCAACAGTGGGCCGTTCGGACGCTTTTCAGGGGTCCGCGTCGGACAAATCGCTGTTACAGAATCGCGCTTCAGTTATCGCATTGAAATTTTATATAAGTATTTGTATTTCAGCATTGTTCGAACACACCCAACAGAGAGAATTTCAATTTTTTTTTTTTTTTACAACCGATCGATACAAAAGGGATGCTAGTTAGGTTATAACATACATTGTCCTCGTAATGAGACGTAAGATGTTTAATCTCGTTACCCGAGTAATCACTAGCACTAAGCACTATCTACAGCGTCCTTCAAAGCGGAATACAGTAATATTTGCACAGTACTATTTGGCGGTAGGAATAGGCGCTGCGGCGGTTACCTACTTAGGCGGTCTCCGGCAGCAGAGATCTACCACCACTACCTACCACTAGTTTATTGACCCCTCACTTATTAATAGGTGGAAGCAAAAGATTCTCACTTTCTACAACGCGTAGCGGATATCTGTTATATTTAATATTTAAAACTGATTTAGGGGAGGGAAAATTAGTGCGTATGTATGTATATTACTTTTAGGAATAGGTTTTTTTTTGTTCACCAATCACGTGAAAACTAGTGAACGTATCTACATGGCAACATGAGCATTCGACGCGGAATGATTTGTTGATGGTTATAGGATATTTAATTATTGGATTTCTTAGATACTCCATCATTTCGTTTCTAATTAACTTTTATAAACGTTTTCATTTAGTGTTGTTAATACGGTTGCTATGGTAACAGTCGCTGTAGAGTCATTGCGATTTTATATAACATTATGACCAGATATATGTTATAAATTAAACTTTTATTAACTTTATATAAACTTTAACCACAGCAAACAAACTATTGTCTCTATTTTATTTCTACCCCGTAAGAATTCTCATCCGCTTTTTTTTTAATTATCATGCTTCAATTCCTATGGTACTAAAGCAGTAAGCAGTAAGTTGAACAGTAAACTATTTTGTTACCGTCGATTGAAATCTCAACGTTGAACCACTGCGGCAATTGATAACCCTTATCATTTGAAACTGGTGATGGTGATCATCTATCGTAGATAAATCAGGTTAATATTCTCAATTAATTTTTAATAATTTTAATAATTAACAAGAATAATATATATTTTTTTCTATATGCATTTAAATAAAGAGTATTTACTAATTAGAGATTTTTTTTTTATTATTATTAATACCCTTTAATTTAATGCATATAAGACAGTAAAAGACAAAACTAGCGGTAAGGTATAATATTAAAATTTTATTAATTTAGTATAAATAAATAAATAAGAATTTATATATAAGAATGAGAATAAATAGTAATCCAAAGTTAACTAGATCGTCCGGGAACTTGACTGATAGATTAGCGAACTAAACTTAAACTCGAGTTTTGTTTGATACAGTTAGAACAGTGATAGTAAATAGTTAACGGGATTTAGAAGAAAAGAGAAGAGATGCTGTACGCCGTGAGACAGGTAAGACTAGATACAATAAAATTTGGTTTAGTTGGTTCTTGTTTATGATTGTTTTTTTTTTTGATTCCACGAAACGACGGGACGAGCATGTTCACTAAATGGTGAGTGATACGCCTGCCCGTTACAACGCGATGCTAGTTAGGATGATATACACTGCACAACATTGTGCTCGTTATTTTGAGACAAGTGTCGTTACTCCAATAATTTCACTAGCCACAGGATTCCTAAAACTGGAATACAGTAATGTTTGCATACTACTGTGTGTCAGGTGCAATAGGAGCTGCGGTGGTGCCTAGATGATTTCCGACAACAGAAACCTACCATAAGTAAGTGGTAGCATTGCAGCAGGTATACCTACTACCGACTAGTATGCAGACATTACTGTTACGATTTAACTCTTCCTTTTGCAAAGTATAGGTCAGCTAGGAGAGAATTTTACGAAATGTTACCCCCAACGTAATTGCGGGGTTGTTACAGCCCGGCGGGGAACATCTAGTATATAGAATACATCCAAAGATTCACTGTCTCATCACGAGAGGTCCAAAACTATTAGATGTAAACACTCAAAATTTGGTGGAGTTATTGCTTCTACCATTTAAGAGATGGATTTTAAAATATTCTTTCGCCGAAGGGAGTTGCGGGGGTGTTGCGGACAGCAAAGCGGGCGGTAGACAGGTAGTGATTAAATATATACAGATGTGTTTTTGTAATGGAACCTAATAATCTTGATACTTTTTGAAATGTTATATAAAGGGATATTTTCTTTCGATTCACTTCGGTGATGTTTGTGTTAATATTGATTGATACACACACAGCGTCGGGTCGTTATTGTTGCCGAATATCACGTAGTCGTCGTCGCTACGTGCCCGCTGCGTGCCCGCGACGTGACGGCAGCCGTGCTTCTCCCTTATATAACTTAATGCTGCGCTAGGCGGAAGGAACTCATCATGAAAACATTTCAATATTATCATCGATACGACGTTCCTAAGTGATTAGTCTCTGTTGCCGGCGACCGTCTAGTTACCACCGCAGCTCTTATTCCTCCCGTTGGCTAGTACTGCGCAAACATTACTATGTTCCGATTTGAAGGACGTTGTAATTAGACTCGACATTTTATATCTCAAACGTCGAGCGCAATGTAGTGCTGTGCATTATTCTAACTAGCGCGACGTTATGAGCGAGCGTATCATTTACCATCAGGCGAACGTTTCGCTCGTATCGTTGCTTAATGGTAAAAAAAAAATACAAAACCGGATACACTAGACCAAGACTAGGAAGTATTTAAGACCGACACCAATATTGTGCAAGTGTTGGTGTAGCTCGTTTCTTTGCTCATCATTGGTGGCGTCCGTGTTGCGAAGGGCTGGCATGTTGCATATCATTGCAGCCGCCATTTTAATGTTCATTGTCGCCGATAGATGACTAAACACAGCCCAGGCGCTGCCGTACTTGTATTGAATACAATCATTAAATAAGGATGTTATAGAAAAATAATGTACATAACACAGTTTATACTGGACACTTGTTATAAACGTCGCTTTGTTTATACAGCGGCATACTATTTATCAAAACACATCTCCACGCTATGTTGGGTGACCTCATACTGTAAACATATTTGCGGACTAAGCGCGCCCGGTTTCAATAACACTGGATTAGTCGTTTTAGGGTTCCGCGGGCTTAGCAACGGTATCAACACCCTTAGACAGAGACGTAAGACGTTAAGTCTCATTACCCCAGCAATTTCACTAGCCACCCTTCAAAACCGGAACTAGTAATATTTCTACAGCGCTGAGGTGGTACCTATGTAGACGGCCTCCGGCAACAAGAGATCTACCGGCAGTGAACGGGTGCACCTTATGCGTCTTCCAACACTGCAACTACCGTTAAATAATATTAAGTTCTTTAAGTTTAAGAGATCACAGATCATTGAACATAGGTCTCTTCCAAAGATCTCCACACCAATCGGTCCTGTGCTGCCTGCAATCAGCGGCTGCCTGTGACCTTCACCGCGCCTCCCAGTACTCAGTACTACGAAGAGGAATGATACGTTTTCATGAATAGATTAGTCCAGCTGTTCCCCGTTCGCTTTGCTGGCTTTGGGGATGGAATTATATAAAATCCATTCTTAATTGACCTTTAAATGGCAGAACCAATATCTCCACTAAATTTTAAGTGTTTACGTCTATTAGTTTTGGAGATCGCGTGATGAGACAATAAATCTTTGGGTATGAATACAAGAAGATATATAAAGACGGACGTCTGAAATACAGAACCCATGATAATATTACTACTGTTTAGTTTCATTTGAATATTTTTTCATCTCGTGTATCCTCACCAGCGCGGAGTCGTAAAAATTGGCAAACATCTATTAATACGTACAGGGACGGTGATCGGTATGTTTGTGGATAATATTCGTGTGACACATTATTGTTTAATTTTCGTCTAAACAAACGCCATTTTGCGGTTATTTGTTTGTAGCGGGTTTTTTTAAATTACTTATTAATATTCATAAATTAATAGTAACTCATCTTCAGGTTACCGCAGCATGTTGGAACTTATGATGATTCTTACCGGCAGGTGTCTGTTGTCGGAGACCGTCAAGGTCTCCAGCTTCTATTGCAGCCGACAGATAGTAGTGTGAAAACATTGCTTTGATCTATTGAAGTTCTGTTGAACGTCTTACGTCTCAAGGTTAAGAGGTGAATGTGGTGCTGTGTATAACATCCTAAATAGCACCATGAAGTTATGAGCAGGAAGGCTGCGTCGAATAAAAAAATGTGATGATTTGTATATGTGATCAATGCAGATATTTTTTTAACTTGATCACAATCACACATGATAACTGAGATCGAAGACAGTTAAGCGTGATCGCCTAAAATACTCTCTCTCGTACATATTATCTGGATGTTGCAATTAGTAATCTCGTTACCGCAATAATATCACTAGCTTCCTCATAGCGCCTTTCAAACCAGAACACAGTAATGTGTGCATACTGCTGTTGGCGGCAGAAATAGGAACTGCGTTACCTACCTAGGTCTCCGATGAAGACCTACCACCATTTGTAGAATGAAAATTTCTTTCCTCTGCCTTTCATTATCAGTCTTTAACGTTTATGTGGGGGTGGTTGTATACGATTTTTTTTAAGTTATCATATATTTACCACCAGGGTCCGGAGCCGGCACTGAACTCAAGCCCGGGCGGTGCTGCCAAGCCGCCGCTACTCAACTCATTCGAGCTGGACCGCTGTCTAGACCGGTAAGCAATATGTTAACATTAAATTTTTTTTAAAGAACCTGGGGAAACGCTGACTCTAAGACGAGGCCTTAGAAGAACTTATCCATCATCTTTTTAAAACCTAACATGGTGATACCATCACTCCATTGATATTAAGTATACTATTTGGTCTAGTTTTTTATTTATTTTTTAATTCAACGAAGCGACAAGACTGCAGGACGTTCATCTTATGGTAAGCGATCCGTCAGCTCATAACGGCGCGGCGCTAATTTTTTGTTTAACGTGGGGGAAATACCTACGCATACTCGTCCTCGCGGGGGCAAGGACGGGTTATGTCGGACTTGCACCGACTAAAATCCCCACGATGTTCCGCTTCATCGCCTGATGGCAGGGTCATAGGAACGCTTTCGCTCACAACCGCGACCCTGCCAGCGCTGGCCGCTTTCGTAGCCCCACCTCGGGAGGGAGGGATGAACCCTCACATTCCAGGGCGCGCCGGAACATGCAGCGCGCCCCCTTCTCGGCCTCCTGCAGTCGCGCGGGCGACGGGCTACTCCGAACCCTTCGCCCAGAGGCCATGGGAGCCACGGGAGAAAACCTCTCTCGGCTCCCCGCGGCGGAGAGATGCTGGGCCCGCCGCTACCCGTTAACGGCCGCGGAGGATAGGGAGAACGGCGCATCGCAATACCGACACTCCCTTCCCCCGCGGCCCTACCGTCGCCGCATCGCTGGTGCGACACCAGTTAGTCGCAGAGGGTACTCCCTCCGCGATTCCACCTCAACTGCAAGGGGGCCTACAGCCGGTCGCAAAGGGCAGCATAAAGCCGCCTCTGTAGCCCCCGGCCGCTCCGGTGAGCTCTAGTTATTCAATTGGTGCTCGAACCTCGAGCGGCCGTTTTGGCCGGCCTTTTAGTGTGGGCCGGCCGGGTGGGTTCTACTCCGCTTCACCGTTTGTCGGGCCACGGTTACTAAGCCCCTCCGCCACGACGAGGCGGGAATCTGTTGGGGGGTGGCGGGCGCGGCGTTAGTTGAGTCGGCATTCAGAGCACCACATTGCACTTGTCGTCTGGAGACTTGTGATTTTAAGTCTCGTTACCCCAGTAATTACACTAGCTACAGCGCTCTTCAAACCGGAACACAGTAATGTTTGCACACTACTGTTCGACGGCACAAATGGGTGCTGCAGTGGTACCTACCTATATACGGTCTCTGGCAACAGACACCTACCACCACTATGGATTGTGATAAATGTGTTCAATCATCTAATTAGTATATACTTCCGGTTTCAAAATTTTTTTTTTCTTATTGATCTAGACTGGTGGTAGATGTCTGTTGCCGGATATTGTCTAGGTGGGTATCATCGCAGGGCCTATTTTTGCCGCCAAACAGTCATGTGGAAACTTTACTGTGTTCTGGTTTGAAGGGCGCTGTAGCTACTGTAATGGACTGGGGTAGCGAGACTCACCATTTTATGTCTCAGGCGACGAGCCCAATGTAGTATATATACCATCTTAACTAGCGCTACGTTCTTATAGACGGGCGTATCACTTACTATCAGGTGATCTTGTCGCTTAATTACATATAAAAAAAAGATTTAGGTTATATTTATGTTATACATTTGCGCAGTATTTATTGTATATAAGTGAAAAGAGCAAGACTTTCATCTGTTGGCAGAAGTACGTATGTTAATAACAATGGGACGTTAGTTGAGATGGCATACACTGCACCACTTTGTGCTAATTTTGAGGTGCAGTATGCAGTAATGTTTACTATGTTTTTCATTCGCAGTGAGGAGTCCGGCAGGTGGGGCGACCCGGCGCGCCGACGTCGGCGTAGCTCTCCGCCGCGCCGCGCCTCCCCCCAGCGCGACCATGAACCCCTCTCACTCGCCAGGGTAAACTTCCCTCGCTATTCTAAGATGAATACGTTCTTTTCTTAGACTAGTATGAATACATACAAAATTTATATATGTTTAAATATGTAGATACTTTCACCGAATAGTGTTCATACATTAGTGTTCCTTTTTGAGAGTATAAATATTTCTAGGGTCAAGGCAATGCATTTGTCCTGTGTCATGTTGTATAAATATTCTAACTAATACTCCATTGTTAAAAGTTTGTGTTACTTATCAGCTGGTGATCTTCTCGATCCTTTCGTCGCTATGTTGTATATGACTCAAGACAACATATATATGTTGCCTGAACGCTCTTTCAGATATCCAATTGATGATGTGGCTTTTAGGATAGCAATGTTTCATTAGCTTCAACTTTTCCAATGTTATTATAATTTATGTAAGGCGTCGGCGCCCGCTTCGCCCACCGGTGGGTCGACCCAGTCCAGCCCGGCGCCGGTGTCCCCAGCGAGCGTGGGCGGACCGGGCGGTCCCCGATCGCCACTGCCGCTGGTCGCTCCCGACCTGCTCGCGATGCAGCTCCTCGACCAGCACTCCCAACTGCAGGCGCTAATGAAACAGCGGCTGTTCCACCAGCATCATATGCAAAAACAGGTATGCACAGCCTTTCCGAATCTTTGAAAATGTTGTATCATTTCAGATTACAAAAATTTAAGTGATTATATGATGGGCTTGTTAAAAATTGTTCTGGGTTTAATATCACAGTCATTGATTTCGTAGCACATGTCTTCGGAGGCAGCTAAAAGGCAACTGGAGCAGTCGCGGCTGCAGGATCAAATCAATCTGAACTTGCTGTCGCAGTCTCATATGCAGCCGCCCGACACCTCACCAAGTAAGTATTGTACAGAAACAGATACTGAAATCTTAAACCAGGAGAAATACGAACAGGAGAGATATATCCATTCCGTTCTAGTAGACTAAAATATCTGAGACATCATGACTGCAAGCTGATTGTGGCAACTGGTTGATTCTAGTTTCATATTTTACATATTTCTTGTTCCCCCATAGGTAACAGACTCCATATATTCTATTGTTGTTTCAAGGTTCTCTTCAGCAGCAGCTCGGCGCACAGCAACAACAGCTTGTGCAGCAATTGCAGGCGGTGCAACGCCAGTACCTGATGCACGGTCCACTGTCTGTACCGCCAAACGCGCCCCCAGGTCCGTGTTATCATATTAAGAAACAGACTTTTGCTCAATTTATCTAATCGATATGAACTTAATATTCACTTAATATTTCGAAGCAGGTCTGATGTTGTGGGGTGGCGAGATGGAAGAGCATCCGCTGTTCGGTCGCGGTGTGTGCAAGTGGCCGGGGTGCGATGCACTGGCTGACGATTACCAAGCATTCCTCAAGTATGTATTGTGTGAATCATCATCATTATCAGCCGACAGACGTTCACTGCTGGACATAGGCCATAGGACATTGTGTTAATAAAAACGAGGAAAATGATAAAACAGTATCAAAAGAGTCCGACTTGATATCTCTGGTGCCTTCCTATGCTGTGGTAAATACAGATTTACTTTCTGCTTGTCATCCATCCCATGCTTGCTTTGTGGGGGGTGAGGACCCTTGTCTTAACTACCGGCGAACACGAAGGTAGTGTTAGTTATCTTCTATAACAGCAAGGTTTACGAGAATTCCTATCTTAATAGCCGGATACTACATGGCAGTAGTCTTGAATCCTCGTCCCATTTTTTTTATTCGACGAAGCGAAAAAAAAAACGAAAATAATACTTGTTAGGATGGCACACACTGCAAGACATAGTGCGGGTCATGAGACAAAAGATGGAAAGTCTCGTTACCGCAGTAATTTTCTATTTGATGGAGTGTAGCGCTCGGTAGTAATTTTGGCTCTTACAGCTGATCTGATACTAGGCTCGTGGACCCGGCTCCGCAGCCTGTTGCAGTAAATTAACTACCTACAACGCCTTTCAAATCGGAATATTGTAATGCGTACTCACTGCTGTTTGTCTGCAAAAATAGGAACTGCGGGGATACTGACCTAGCCGGTCTTCGGTTGCAAAGTTACCACCAGTAAATTTGAGCTATAAGAAAAGGAGTAATAATTTAATAAAATTTCTAGGCATTTAGAGGCAGCTCACACTTTGGACGATAGATCAGCAGCGCAGGCGCGGGTCCAGATGCAGGTGGTGGCGCAGCTGGAACTGCAGCTGCGTCGCGAGCGCGACCGCCTTGCCGCGATGATGAGACACTTGCACGCTGCGAGGGATACCCACCACAAGATGCCGCACGGTAAGGCAAATTTTTTTTTTCTTGGAAGAAGCCTTTCTACAGCAGTAGACCCTCGTGGGTTGATTATAAAAGTTATGATACAGTTTTTTTAGTACAACTGGTAAACTTTTGAACTCGAATTTCCTATGATATTATATGATAATAAGGCCGTGGATGGTGAAGCTGATTACTCTGACTGTAATACGTTGACGAATACAGAAGATAGCGATTCTATTGATGCTTACATTTCTCTTTACCGGAAACTTAAATTCTGAAGGATTGAAACTAAACATCCTAGATATTGTACAAATTCGCTAACGAACTGAGCAATTAAAATGTTTTAGAAGAGACTCATCCAGCAGTAGACGTCTATCAGTTCAAATTGTGATGAAAATGAAAGTTTCCTTGCGACGGGCTTTTAGGTGGCGCTAGTGAGGGCGCTTCGCCTGGACCGGTACGGCGGCGAGTATCAGACAAATCTGGCGTCGCTATTGCTGGCGGTGAGTAGAACAGTAATTTCTCTTCCGCTTCATATATATTTTTTAACTAATATGGGCTTACATTTGCACTAAAATTTAAGTGATTTTAAATGAGAATGAAATTGGACTATCAGCGTGTGCCCAGAACACTCCTGGTGTCATATGTTGACAGCCGGAACACATTTGTTATGACGATAGGTTCGAATAAACAATACCATTAATGTGGTTATATAATCGAATTAGAGACCTTGTCCAGGTGTCATCACAGCACCTATTTCTGCCACTGAACCGTATTACGCGGACATTGATGTATTCATGTTTAAAGGGCGTTGTTGTTGGGAAAGCTAATTAATTTCAATTAATGGGGTAGCAAAAGTTAACATCTTGTCTCACGGCGGCGAGCACAATGTGGTGAAGTGTATATCATGTTAACTAGCGCCAGATTGTTCTGGGCAGGCGTATCACTTACCATAAGGTGAGCATGTTGGTCATGCTTCATTTAATAGAAAAAAATTAACTGAAACTTCCTATTTCTCTTAATTGATGGTAAAACATTTTCTGTCAACAAGGTCTTCCTTACATGCTCGAAAGAGCTGGATTAGATGTCCAACAAGGTAATGATATTGCTTAAGGAAATATTATTTAGGTATTGCTAGACTGGTCGTGGACGCCAAAACTAAGGATTTAACATTTGAGATGTAATCGTTAAATTATTTTTAATGTCAATCTTCGTCTCCATATCCTGTAATGTTGGTGATAGATGAAATATTTCATCATAGCTTCATCTTAATGTAATACTAATATCATTTTTAAAATTGTTTTACAGAGATTCAACGCAATCGCGAATTCTATAAGACTGCTGATGTACGGCCTCCGTTTACTTACGCATCACTTATCCGCCAGGTACGTTTAAGCTAATATTTGATTTCAAGTTCAAGTGTAATGGTGGCCGTATATGGTGAAGCGTGTTTGCAATCTAGTTTTCGTATATAGTAGCTAGCTAGATAAGTTTTGTCAAAAAAAATTCCAGATCATGAGTCCATGGAAACGAATCTCCTTGGAACAATACTACTGGATAACCATTACGCCGTGGTGGCAGTTCAAGATTTATCTATGGCAGAATTCTTCTGTTTCCGACTAAATTGAATTCTCTGCTTTTTAACTACCTCTCACTTGCTATCGCTCGTATATCTCAATATATATAACGCTCTTCCTAATACAGAAATTTATATACGTTGATTGGATCTAGATATAGCTTTTGATACCTCCGACACCAAAGTACAAAAAGGCTGAAATTATTTCAAGAATAAAATAAAATTAAAGACTGAAATGTTTATATAACTGATAAGCTATTTTTATTATTTAAATAAAATAATAAGTTTTCTGTTATTGACAAAGTTGTGAACCTGATATCAAACCCTGAGGTACACCTCAGTGATGTCTTCTCTAGATTAATTAAGTTAAAATTGCAATATGATTAACAGTGCCATGTCTATTTTCAGGCTATAATCGAGTCTCCGGACAAGCAGCTGACTTTAAACGAGATCTACAACTGGTTCCAAAGCACATTCTGCTACTTCCGGCGCAACGCGGCCACGTGGAAGGTAGGTTCTGCAGAATATATTTTGACAAAAGCCGTGGTAATTCAGCACAAGCATACTTAGAAAGCCTTTCGCGACAAACATTAATTCTTCAGAATACCGTCTAGATTTTTTTTTAATATTTCAAGGAATACGATGATCTCCTATTCAATTAAGTAATATAATACTGAGGTATCGAATGTTAACATAATTTGTGTTGAGACGAGCACAATGTGGTGCGAAGTACATCATCTTAAATTAGTATCACATTGTTATGAGTGGATCTATCACTGACCAACAGATGAACATCCTATACATATATGTGTGCTGTTTTACCGCGTGCTCTTGTATATGTCTAAGAAAGTATAGACAAAAAGTATCGATTGGTGTCTATGATTTAAAGCTGTTTAAATATTGTACGGTATAGAAGAAGATATACATGAAGATATTTATTTATTTAATACATAAATAAAAAGAGGAAACCGGAAGCATTAAAGATACGAGAAAAAAAGGAATAGATAGAAACCAACTAACAGATCTGAGTGCCGTCAATGATGTGACACGTTTTAAAGATTGGAAATTCTTGACACGGAGAGGAAAATTTCAAACTTCTATAAATTTCATAAAAAATATTACGTCGCCAGTTCATATTCCAACTATTGAGATTCAGGATGATCTCTTCCGAGAAGAGAGTAAGGTTCATTAACACACCACGCTGAAAAATGTGGGTTGATATCCAACATTACGTGTCTGTATATCAATGGAAATTATCGTTTTTGGATTATATGGGATTCCTCACAATATTTTCCTTTACTGGTAGCTGAGGATCGAACCCGCGCCTGCCGTAAGACCTACTGAGTTATCGCAACTTCTGTATCTAAATAGTATCAAAATTGTAACGAATGAAAAACAACTATTTTGGATAATTATCGAAGCGATTATTTTTAATATTCTATGTATTATTCATATATTTACAATGTATCTTAACTTACATGAAGGAGTAACGCACAGGTAACTTAATTATAATTGTAACTGTAATCATCGTTCTCTGGAGTCATATTATTTATAATATTCGTCAATTTTTTTATCATTTTCATCTGGATTATTAATACATGAAAGGTTTATGCTGACGTATATATATTGTCCTCTGTTTATTATAAATAATATATGTTATATATTGTTAAACCCTATAGCACTAGTTACTCTTTATTATTATGTTAGCGAGAGAGAATAATCATAAAAACATAGATCATCCTGGGTTACTACTTAGTTTCACACTGCAGATATTCGGCGAACTGGCTTTAACAACAAATGATTAAATTTTAAATTTAAAATAATTTTAAGCAATTAGCTTAAATCCATATAGTATAGTAAAAAAAAATTTAAAATAAACACAGCATTAACATACAGACAGTTTACTTAATGTTCCCCCTACTAGAACTTCAAGACCTTCGCTCACAAAGATAGAGTCAAGGTTAAATATCTATCAAGCTGTCTAAATGCGCATTGGTTGATTGAAAACTTATCTAACGAAAATTAAATTTTGTACAAAATAATTACAATACATTATGTCATTAGTAAAAAAAGATTTAAAGTTATTTTATTAAAATAACAGTCTATCTTGATAACTTAATCTGATAATATATTTTATCTAGATTTATAGAAGTCAGATGCTAGGAAACTTATTTATTTTTTAATTGTATTTACACTTAACTAATGTATCATATTTCTTCAGTAAACACGCTTCTTCTTCTGACTTGGTTCAAAGTTTTAATTTAGGCAAATAATTATTTTAATTCAGGTAATTAGGTAACATAATATACATTTGTGATAATTATCTATTAAATTTTGACATAAGAGGTGTGATGATGAATGTTATGTAGAAAGGATTGTGTAATAAAGTTTGATGTGGTGTGGGATAAAATAAAAACATTAGAGAGCGTAAAAACAGAACGCCGTACGGCACAACCTGTCGCTGCACAAGTGCTTCATGCGCGTGGAGAACGTGAAGGGAGCGGTGTGGACCGTGGACGAGGTGGAGTTCTACAAGCGGCGCCCGCAGCGGGCTGCGCACGCGCCGACCCTCCACGCGGGGTACGACCCCACACTTCCACACCTCACACTGGACACCACCACCAACATCTCACATACAACCAATTCAAACACTCGACACAACTTTTATGCTTTCATAAGGACAAAAAATCCATTTTTACATATATTCGTACAAGTAATACAAATAATAAAACATATTAATAATAAAAACCTTCAATACACAACACTGTATACATGATACAACAAAAAACTCTTCACAAGCCTCACCCAATACTCTCCAATCCTCTACAATAATACTCTCGTACTGGAAACGAGTGAATACACATAACATACGATCTACACTAATCATGAAGACACAAACATGGCTTATCCAAAATGAGCCTTGACTTCCAACACAAGAGATAAGGTATACTCCATCTCTTATAACCGGTACTCATTTTCCGGTACATACAACTATGAACGCTTGAACTACTTCCACACAAGACAATATTACGATACATATTCATACTACTTTATTGTATACAAACAGAACAAACTGATAATGCAAAAGTAATCTTCAGAACACAAAAAAACTCTCACAAACACACACAACTCCATTCAAGAGACAACTCGTAGAATTCGATGCCCACGGCGTCCTATTTTGAACTCTTGTCTCCCATATAATGCTCGAAGACAAGAGCATATGTACCTTATTCATTTGACTAATATCTAATAGACAAAACTGACTCCACTCTCCACTCTGACCGTCCAGCACCTTCCACACTAAACACAGCTCATATATTTACACGAGATCCAACATTATTAATCTCCTCTTTTAAATATTTTCTATCTAATCTAGACATGTACCTAACTCTTATTGTGTAAATAAACGTTTTTTATCTCGTTTCAGATTTTGAATTTCGTAATTATTTATGTAGTGAACTCTTTTAATCGAATTTGTAAGCGGCGTTACCACCGGCGGCCATTTTGTTGTTGCCGTCGCTGTGTTAACGTCGCACGCTGTTGGGGTCTTGTTATTTTCGTATTTAGGTCTCGTTTATTGTGTGTGTTCGTGGATTTTCAGCGCAACGGTGAATAACGTTTTTTCTCGCTTGCCTATTAACCTCGCTCCTCTCTTGTCCTCTCCTTGGGGTATCTCTTCTTGGGCGGATCCTGCATGCCGGTACACCAAGCATTTTCCACACGACGATCTGGGTGCGCCCCGGCGGTCGGCCGGCGAGGGCCGGTCGGGGCGCGGCCGTTGGGCTAGTTGTTAAGTTAATCGTGAGAGTTGAGTTGCAGATCGATTGTTGTCGCGTGTTAAGCGGACGTTGTTGATAAACGGCGATGAATTGTAGAACGCGATCCGGACGAACCTGTCCCTGCACAAATGTTTCGTGCGCTACGAGGACGACTTCGGCTCGTTCTGGATGGTGGACGACGCGGAGTTTGTGAAGCGCCGCCACCTCAGCCGCGGCCGGCCGCGCAAGTATGAGCCGGCGCAGGGGCCCAACCCCGCCACACAACAGTAAGGGCCCAACGATGCAGCCAGCCGCGAACGTCCAACGAATCCGATACAAAATTTGGACCTTATACCATTTTGAAAATACTTGAGTACCTAGCACTTAAAATATTTATACTTAACACGACTGTATATAAACTAAAATATTTCTCAACGAAAATCTATAATAATTGTGCAAGTATTTTCAAAGAAAAAAAAAATCGTAAACGTATCATAAGAACGGTGTTGATATTACCACATTTAAAATAACCCCTAATTACCATAACACTATTATTTTTACTACTAAAAAGTTGCCATAGTGATCGTTGGGCGATCGCGTCCAAAGAAATAGTGTTTTAAATGTCTGTGAATCCGTTCGGATGAACCAAAAATTATCAGCGTCACAAATTTGACCAACGTAAGAAGTAATTTTTGGTTTTGTTGTTTTTTTTTTATTTGTAAATTTTTTTTTAATCTCTATATCTAAACTAGTTCGATGTTAACGAGCGCTGTGTATCACCGTTAAAGCTTAGACGTACAACTTGTCATGTTAGATTGTAACTAGTACGACACGTGGTCACAGGACATAGACAAGCAACGCTCCATGGTGCTTACGTTCTTTGTTCAAGTGTATACACTACGTCAAAGCAACGTAAGCACTTAGAAGTGTTTTTATAGTTCTAGAGCTGAAGCTGTAACCCCAGTTGTTTTGCTATAGATTTGTAACATGTACCGATCCGAGTTCTGATGAGCTTAGTATTTATGATATGTTGCTGATGTGTGCTCGGCCTGTGGCCGACGGGGGTCCGCGAGGGTCTAGGTTACCGCGTCTATAACGAGTGTAATGCATGTACGTTGCATTTGTTTTGTACCGAAGGATCGTCGTTGGATACCCAAGTAAGAGTAAAGAGATCTATTAATTATTATCCCCCCTCAATCTTCAACATTCGCATGCCATCCCTCCAGGTAAGTCGTCCCGCTTCTTACGCTTTGCTCGTGCATCTCCGTCGCATGCTAGTTAGATTTTATTATAACCTTTTTTATTCTTTTTTTCATATAATCGCTTGCCTTTTTTTTAAATAATCTATTTTATTCTATTTACCTTATATCTTTTTTAAAACGAACACCCTCACATTTACACAATCTTCTACTCCCATTACAAATAATAATTGGTTATCTTCCGTCCAAATTAAACACTTCACACGTCTAACACTGAAACAGTATACACTTTATGATTTCAATACATTTGTACATAATGAAGACGTCTGGGGTATGATTAATTTTTTTTTTATAAACACTATTTTACATATCAAATGTTGCCACCTTATAAAGTCCTAGTGTAAACTATAACTTTAAAATCTCTATGTAAAATCACAATCCCAATAAAAATTATACCCAGAGCAAGTTTTTAATTAATTTAAGGTTAATTAATTTTCAAATATTAACAAGTGGTGTCTTAACAGGTTCATGGGCGCGCAGAGCCCACCGATGATGACCAGCCCCCATGGCTACAGTGAGGCATTGAAACGAAACCTTCAGGTAATTAATTCGTGCAGAAATATACTTTGATGAATCATCGTAACGTTCGTTAACATGTTTTGCTTCCGCCAGGGCATGATGGAAGACTGCAACCTGTCTTACATTTCCGGCGATGATCACATGATGCAGACGGAGGAGTACCCATCATCTCATGATGATTACAGGTACGTTTTGCATTTATAGTATATAAAAAGCTAATAGAGTAGACACTAACTGGTGGTACTTAGGTACCATTGCAGCACTTTGCTACCAACCAGTAATGTTGAGACATTACTGTGTTCAGGTTTGAAAGGCGTTGTACCTAATGAAATTACTGTAACGAGGCTTAATATCTCTTAAAGCAACGAACACTATGTGATGCTGTGTATATCATCTTAACTACAGACACAGTGTTAAGGTAGGCGTAATACTTACCATCAGACCAATTTCTTGCTCTTAAGTAACTTACTGTTTTTGTGCCTCTTTTACCATAATACATATTAACCTAATGCGGAATAATATAATAAATATTTTATGATGAAGCCGCGCGTCCATGATGAATGGATACGGAGGCGGCAGCTCCTCTCACGACGCGAAGGCCGAGGACCTGAGCGCCAGCGACGTGCAGGACATCAAGCCCAACATATATGCGCTCAAGAACGAGATGCAGGCGTCTGATTATTCCAACAAAGGTATAACATAATCTCATTAACTTTAAATGCTGTTGAGAAGATAGCCTTCTCAACATCTTGCTTCAGTACCTATATCATGGTTTAAGGCATGATTTCGAAGACAGAACGAAGTGGAAGAAACAGAAACCTGACCCCACTGCTATAAAGGATTTATAGTTAAGAAGTGAGAAAGAAGACTATGCAACCTTAAGAGAGTAGATGTTGAGGGGTATACTCTAACTCTCATAAATATTTAGCCGAAAGACAGTGATGCTATTATGTCTTACTATATGAAGGTGCTAGCTAGGGATCTAAGCTGGTGGTAGGTCTCTGTTGCCGGAGACCGTCTAGGTACACCAGCTCCTATTTCGACCGCCAAACAGTAGTGTGCAAACATTACTATGTTCCGAAGATGTGGCTAATAAAATTATAGAGGCTACAGGAACTCCTTATATCTTATGTTGTGAAGAACTGGTGTTGTGTATATTGTCCTAACTAGTGTCACGTTGGCATGGGCTGGTCTATCATTTACCAGCACGTTTATTTATCTAGCTCGTCTAATCGCTTTGTTAAAAAAAATAGGATAGGATCAGGACGTGTGTGGAGTCTATTGTACATAAAAGGATTGTTGGGTATAGGCATCGGACTGATTGATCGGGATATATATTTTGAAGATCAATCTACTGGACATCAATGACCTAGAATCATGATGATGATAATTCACTCTTCGTGAATTATATATATATTGCTATTAATAATTTTTAATTTGAAATAAAAATAATTAAGTTGTTAGAATAGATATAAACAACTAGAAAAGCTTCGTAGTGTAGCATTAAAAACAAAAAACTTTACTGTGCTTTAGTATAACTTAATATTAGTATGTACAGTAATCAACACATGCTTACTATCAACAGACTATACGAACAGTAAGGAGCAGTCGAGCAATCGCACCAGCGTACCGAGCCCGTACGAGGAGTACGCGCGCGCCGAGGACCGGTACCGGCCCACCGTCTCCCACATCAAGGACGAGGCCGAGAACCTCTCGCTTAACGAGCAGAGATCTGACAAGTGAACTGGAGGTACGAGAGAGACAGAGAGAGTGGAAACGCCGTAACCAGTGCATCACTGCTATCTACACGCTCTCTAACACCGAACAGTGTACATGTTTAAGCTTCGATCAATTGCAACTACATTTTTTTTTACTACTACTGTAGTAAAGCAGAATGCGCGCTGGTGGTGGAAGGGCGCTGTAGTCAATTCATTGGCTAAAGCGCCTTTCAAGCTGGAACACGAAATCATGCTACTACCGGTGGCAGCTATAGGAGCTGTGGTGGTACACACCAGTCTCCAACATCAGACCACCACCAGCGTCGTGATCGAAGCTTGAACGGAACTCTACGAACTTAAAGAGCAATACAACGTGGAAATATATTTTCGCTTAGTCGTAGCTTCTATATATTATATCAATAGGATAATTAACATGTCTAAACGATTGACTCCTCAACCATCCGATGCGCTTCCGGTTAAACGAAGCGAGGAATTTTAAATTCGTCATCGTTTTTTTTTTTTTTTTAATTTCATTTGCAATTTAACCATCGAGTTAATCGTCGCGTTAAATGTGAGTTGTCCCGTTAGTTTTACGGGTGTAGAGATTCGAGTTAGCTTAGTGGACATGTGTTCATGGGAGGTGTTACGCGTAATATTTAGTCGAATGTAGGACCGGTTGAATTATCACCCCACATCCCAACCATCCCTCTAATATCAGTTAAACATCCCCGCCTGTCCAATAACAAATCCTTCATTGCCTTCTAAATCACACCTTATCAGTCCCTTAATAGACCTACCATTGTAATTATTGCCACCCCTTCCCTCTCTTATACCCCTACCCTCTCCTCCCACTCTAACAGTTCGCGTTGAGCCGGTAACCATTTTAAAAGTATTATAGACATTAGGTTAATATAATCGTTTTTTTTTTTTAAATGTAAGTTATAAGGACGAACTTCGAATTGTTAGTTATCTTGGTAAGTTTATATATATATATATATGTATTACATATATATATGTATAGTTGTGTGTCGTTGTGCGAGGCGGTTCTTAACCGCGCCCCCAACATACAGCGACGACCTTATAAGGTCCATATCAATGTATAATCAGTTTTTTTGTATGATAAAATTTAAGAACAATAAGTAGTTGTATTGTCGGTCGGTTTACATCATGGTACATAGGATTCATATATACGCATAGCGTTTACACTTCCGTTTCATTTTAACGACATTATCGATTGCTACTTATAATTTATATTCTATGAAGCGACCAACCGGATGTACGTCTGAAGTTAAGTAATAATAAGAATGATATACACAACATCATATTATCCCTTTCGTCGAAAGACAAGGAGTCAAGTCGCGTCAAATAACTACAGCGCCGTTCAGACTGGTATGCAGTAATATTTGGTAATTACTGTTCAGTTGGCTAGGTAGTCTTATGAAGAGTTTACTATATAAAATCTTTACTACATAGACGGTCTTCAACGGAGACTTGGCTTTATTAAGAACTACATTGTCATCATAGACAAGGGGAACGCTGTCAAGCGCTAGTCTAATTAAAAAAAAAAACAATTAAATTTGAATAGCAAAGGTATATCGAGGATAGATCTCATAAGTCCGTTAAACAGTTGAAGCAATCAGTGTTGCCAGTTGGCGATGTAACAAATGATCTGATGGGAAAACATTCATTTATATTCATTAGCTGTGCCATAGATTAGAAAAAAAAATGGTACCATTTATAAAATCGCTTTTTTTTTTGTGATTCCATGGAATTGTTTTATTGATTATATTATAATTTTTACATTTAGGTTTAGGTATTGTAAATATCATTATACTGCGAGATGTAAATTGTTTAAATGATTACGTTGATGACGGTGATGACGGTGATGATGGTGATGACGGTGATGATTGTTCGATGTAGGCTCATATAAACATTTACTTATACTAAATCGTTCACGTTGTAGAGATATTTAGATGGAAACTGTGAGAAAATTACTTTGTAGCGAATGTTTTAATTGTAACTAGATTTTTTGAATTTTTATTTTTTAATCTGTTGTGTAAACACCTCATCGGTAGGTTACGTACGCATTTACTATGTTTAACTTATTAATGTAAAAGGAGGGTGTAAACTGTCATATCACAATTATATATATATATATATATATATATATAGTTAACTATTTTCCCGCTGTAACCAAATGCATTTAACTATTTAAAGACATACTACCGCTAAATAATCGATTCCGTAGAAACTATATCGATTTTTGTTTCACTGTTTATTTATCGATTTTATTTTAGTTTTCATATATATAATATTTGTGTATATTTTATTAACATTTAATGATTTAGGTCAGCTATTTTTTTTTTAGTTGTTTCGTTAGTTTTAAAACGAAGGCGCCGTATTTTTTTAATATGTTTACTGTTTTGGTTTTTATTTTTAAATACTTTTTGTTGTACATCTCGTGTAAGTTTAGAAATACACACAAAGTGCATGTATACGTATGGAAACTCCTTTCAATTTATTGTTTCGTAATCTGTGGTCGAAGCAGCGGTAGCTCAGTTTGTGGCTGAGCTTCAGCTTCCGGTGAAGGATAAATGGCATGTATGAAGAACTTACCTGGACACACACCCACACTTAAACAGTGGTGGATAACAGCTTATCTTTCTTCTTGTAAGGTAAGATGCCAGTCCCAGCTGTGGGAGTATTAAGCTGTTTGTTTTGTTTAGATAAATTTGACACCAGTCGCCGTGTGTAAGGATCCTGTAATTACCTTTATGTTAGTCTCTTCTCCAAAGTTTTTATTTTTTTTTCATTATACATTTTGTGCCGCAAGTACAACTGACTATTTAAATACAGTTGGAAATTATCTGGAATTGAATTTGTGTTGATTATTGTTATAGTGATTACTTAACGAGTCGTATTTTGATGTTTAAGACAAGTTTATTTAGTGGTACACCTGTGTGGCGTGGGAGTGGGCCGAGCGCTGCAGCACTGGCGCCCGGCCCACTCCCACGCCGGCGCCCTGCGCGGGACCGTACATTTATTGATCATTGTAAATTATATACTTAATTAGTGTTGTATTAAACCAAATCATACAATTACTGTTGCGTTTTATTTATTAGTCCTTCCTTATGTTTATAGTTGAATTTAGTATATTATTGTAACTATATTCTAAGAATCGATGAGACCTTACGGTGACTGATGCGCCTGCCCATAGCAACGAGGAGTTAGTATAATATACAACACCACATGTGCTCGCCTTAATCGATACGTTGAGTCTAGTTTCCTTAGTAATTTCACTAACTACAACGCCCTTCAAACCAGAAGATAATAATGTATAATATGATAGTATTATCCATAATTTACGTACTTATCAAGCTAAGCAACTAATTTAAATAAGACAAAAAAAATGTAACATGGCTGTATGGGTCTTACTCTTGCCTTTTGTAATAAAAAAAAACGGAGCGATATATAATCTGTGAATATATGTGAAGGATGTTATGATATCGATTTAACGCCGTCTCGAATGATTCATTTGAGTCACATTTGCCAACCAGCCGCATCGGTATCCGACGCGCTTCGATATGAAACTATTGAGAGAGAAAAAAAAAAACGAAACACTCATATCCGCCGAGTGACATGTCCTCACCCCGTTTAATATTAGTCAACATTATTATTGATTAATTAATTTAGTTTAATTGTTAAAATGGCATTTTGTTCATGTGAAATATACGGACGGAACTATTTAATCTGTAGTCATTATACTAAAACCTACTGCGAGAGATATTTTCTCAAATACTTTGTGTTGACTCCATTCTCTGATGATGTTGAGGGTGATGTAGTCGCTTTGACTCATACAGCTCATCTGACTGACAGCTCGTGAAGACGGGTTCACGACCTGCTTGTGTTCACTAGTAGATAAATTTATATAACCAGTAAGTCGAAGGTTTTTTTTATTCAGTGAAGCAGCGAGACGAGCGGTTGTATTACTAGTTTAAGAGTAGCGTCCTATGTCTCAGTGGCAAGCATACTGAGGTGCAGTATCATTATGATCATCAGCCGGTAGACGCCTACTACTGCATTTAAGGTTCCAAAAAAATATCTAACATAGTGTCTGGGTGCAGAGTATGTCATCATGTCTTTTTTTTATTATTCAATTAAGCAACGAGACGAGCGAGATGTTCACCTGATGGTGTGTGTCGCGCTAGTTAAGATAATACACACAGCACCACATTGCGCTTTGAGAGATAAGATGTTAAATTTCGTTATCTCAGCAATTACACTAGCCAGCTTTAAACCGGAACACAGTAATGTTTGCACAATACCGTTTGTGGGTTGCAATAGGCGCTGAGGTGGTACCTTCCTAGACGGTCTCCAGCAACAGAGACCTACCACCAGCTAAATAAAAGGAAATATAGACCTTAAAGTACAAGATATTATAGTTAGTTATATAGTATCTACGTACTAAGCAGTGATAGTTCAGTTCGTAAGACACTAGAATATGCACAGCATCTCAAGGAAGAGTGGGGCATCTCAAAGAAGAGTGGGTTTGATCCCCGCTGACCTTAGTTTAAAGCCAATAGTCCAATTCACTGGTCGTAGTTTTATGTTGCCGGAGACCGTCTAGGTAAGTACTGCCAAACAGTACTGTACAAAATGTTGCTGTGTTCCGGTTTGATGGGCGTTGTTACTAGTGTAATTACTGGGCTAACGAGACTCAACATCTTATGTTTCAAACGACGAGCGTAATGTGATGCCGTGTATCGTCCTAACTAGCGCCACTTTATTATGTGAACCTCCCACTCGTCTCGTAGCTTAATTTAATTCCGTACTTTTTCAGCGTCGTGGATAGCCTCGACTGTTCTTGTCTCTTCATCCCAATAGTGGGAGAATAGGCTAATAAATGTAGTCTATAAACTAACATTCATACCCTAACACATTTCGACGGATTTAATTACTAAATTAATAATTTACGATCGGACAAAATCCGTCGGTGTATCCGCTGCGTTTGATTATTTCGTCCCTTTAAAATATTACGAGGAGCCTCACGAGAACATGACTTCAATAAAAGTGTACTTAAAAAAAAATGTAGTTAAGTTATTATTATAAACGCATAGTGTAATTTCATCGATACACCACCGTTGCGTGCGCGCGCGCCCGCTTGATTTATGACATGGAACAAGTGCTCCCGTGCTGCACCCTACACCAGCACATCGATGGTATGAAATACTCCACAATTATGTACATTTAATTAAATACACATATGCAACATTAAGCTTATCATAAGTTTTATCCATTCATCATAAAACAAATGTAAGTTAATCAAATATGGTCTAATATTGATAATTAGCTGTTCCCCATCCGCTTGGTTAGCTATAGCATCCCCGTTACTCCCTTAGGGGAAGGAGTTTTGTAAAATCTGTTCTTAGCTGACCTCTACACGGCAGAAGCAATATCTCTACCAAATCTTTAATGATTACGTCCAATAGTTTCAGAGGTCTCGCGGATGAATCAATGAATCCCTGGATATCTCCTATATTTATATATAATAGAAATGGATTTAGTTCGCCAATCACGTGAAAACTAGTGAACGTATCTACACAGGAACATGAGCATTCCACGCGGAATGATTTAGAGATGCTTATAGGGTTTTTATTTTTTTGATTTTCATAGATCCTTTTATTTCAAATAAACTTTCATAAACATTTTCATTTCGTATTATTTATTCAGGGGTGTAAGGGGTTCCGCCCAACATCTTACGGAGCCCAAGTCTACCTCACCTGCACGCAGTGCACCCTAATAAATAATAAACGAGGCTCTGATCACCCACCAACCCACACTGGGCTAACATGGTGGGTTACGCTCCAAATCTTCTCAATGAACTCTACGATTTGGGAAAGGCATATGTCCAACAGTGTTGAGGCACAGGCTTACCCTCAATATGGGGGTGATGGGCCATAGCCACTTGGCTATTACAGGGGATAAATTACCCAGACACTTCGTGAGTGAACGCCGTTAGTAAATTAAACAAGAATCATATTTTAAGTTTAATCCATTTGTGACTTTACTTGTGTTGTAGGATGTACGTGTGTAACAGAATAAAAATGTTCTTAAAGAAACGATGAGATGAGAGGGACGTTCACCTGATGCTAAGTGATTGCCCGTACATAATAATGCGGCGCTAGTTACGATGATGTAAACAGCATCACATTGTACTCGTCGCTTCAAGACATGAGATTATGAGTATCGTTATCTCAATAATTACAGTAGTGACAGCGCCGTTCAAACCGGAACAGAGAAATGACGATGAGCTGCCGCACCAGCAAAATTGAAAAGCGAATGCAATTTAAACTTAGAAATGTAATCGATATTTTTTACATATCGATATCGTCACATCACTAATCGGCACTGACATGTGGCTCTTAATTATAACAGCAGTCGTACGCAACAAAACCACTGAACCGACCAACATAAAAAAAAAACGTCTAAAATAACTGTATTCTTAATCCCGATCTGGTTACTGAACTCATCTATATATATAAATATATAAAAAAAAAACACTTTTTTCTCACCGCACATGTCTACGAATGGGTTAAAGTATTTTTTTTTTTTGTCACCAAAATGTGTCATTTCGATTTGAAATGGAAAGTTAGGGGTTAATTTAGTATTCCCGAACGCGTTTCGGTGAGCGAGCTGTAGCGGTTGTTTTTTTTTTTCTACTGATATTTGAGAAAAAAAAAACGAGATGAGTAATGGTCGGACACATGGCAATGATTCGGATTTTCGTTGTCATGCGACACACGTGAGAAACTTTTTTTTTTCTTCTCTAACAATTTTTAATCTTTATTCACATTTTAATGGAAACAACACATTTAAGTAAAAAAAAAACAACAACAATAAAAATGAGAGAAAGTTTGTTAGTAAACATTTCTTATTAACTACTTACTGGTGGTGCTCTGTTGTCGGAGACCGTCTAGGTAGGTCACCAAACAGTAACGTGCAAAAATTTCTATGGTCCAGTTTGAAGGCCGCTGTAGCAAATGTAATTACTGGGGTAATGATACTCAACATCTTATGTAACGGCCCCATGTTGTTATAGGCGGACGTATCACATACTATCAGGTGAATGACCCGCTCGTGTCGCCGCTTAATTGTATAAAAACATTTATCGCATTACCTGTTATAAATACCAGGTATGATTCTTAATTATTTCTTTATATTGTGTTATTTAAAAGTTAGTGAATTTAAAATAATCCTAATATAATATATTTAATTAGTTTTTTATATTTATGAAAATCTCATTGTATTTCACTGATCATCATCAGCTGGTGAACGTCCACTTTTGGACGTGGGCTACGCCAAAATATTTCTATACTTATCAGTACTGAACATCCAGTTGTTTCTCGCGACCTTAACCAGACCATCGATCAAACTCCTGGAGAGCGGTGCCTTCAAGTCACCAATGTTATAAGAAAAATAAAAAGTATTTTCAAATAACAGATTCAAGTAACTAATAAACAAGTATGAAAACCTATTAATATTAGGATTAGCTTTAAGAAGAGGACAAGGGGTCTACGTCGAGGTCAATGTATAAAAATACTATCGACAGTGTGAAGTAGTTGTTAGAAGCTGTGAATATATTCAGGCTTGTTCCACTGTCCATCACCAGGTCTCTCCACTGCTCACCAGTTGCCACCGCCTTCAACGATAAAGTATACTTACGTATTTTCCTTACTGATCATGTTAAAGGATAAATCTAAATCATCATAATGAGTCAAGTTCCGCGTCTTGGAGAACCATGCGAACTGTATCCCTATCCATCGGCCTCCTGCAGCAGTTCCTTAATGTAATCCTAAAATGAAATTTCATACTACTACTTAAATATAGGCGATACATATATATAATAGTCTAAAATATTTTTTTTTTAATAATTTTGAATGATAACCATAAATCTGATATACACTGCATCATATTGTGGACATCACCTTGACACATCGGATGTTTTCTTGGTACCCTAGTAATTACACTGCTACAGCGCCCCTCAAACCGGAACACAGTAATGTTTACACACTTCTGTTTGGCGGAAGAAATAGGCGCTGCCGTGGTATTTACCTAAACGGTCTCCGGCAGCAGACCACTACCATCAGTAAGTATGGAAAATCTTAACCTAAACTATAGGTGAAAACCTGATCGTAAATATGATACCAGATGGAGATGAATACTTTAAATCTTTGCGGATATAATCTACCGGTCGCGCCGGATGTTGATTATGGACGCTTTATTCAAGTGGTGGAAATCAATGGACTGAAACGATGATGATGATAGCATAGGTTCAACCAGAAAGAGATAGGAGAGAGACGACAATTCGTAACTTCAATAAAAACATCAACACATCACTAAATCACTACAAACCTATCAGCCAGTTAGTGTGTCAGTGGCGATTGCTTTGGGAGTACCAGGTTCGACTCCGTGGAGGACGGTGACGAGCAGTTTGATTAGCTTTTGACTAATTATAACCTTCATATCGTAAATCTGTACGTAACAGAATAGCACCGCAACGTACTCGTGAGATATGGGATGTTGTCTTATTAACTCAGTAATTTCATTACTTACCCTACCACCCTTAGCTACTCCCTTCAAATCGGGACACAGTAATATTTTCACTACTACTACTGTTTGTCGGCAGAAATAGTTGCTGCGAAGGAACCGATGCGGTATATTATAATACAGTATATACTATCAATGGGGTGTAAGGCTTCCCGCACAACAGCTCACGGGATCTAAGCCAACCTCACCTGCTTGCGGTCACCATCAGCCGTTAGGCATTCACAGCTGGACATAGGCCTCCTTTAAGGATCATCAATTCGATTGGTCCTGCCATTCGAGCATCCAGCAGCTTCCCGTGATTTTACAGTCAGCATGGTCTCCGACATTGCCTGGCACCACTAGCCCGTCGTTTGTAGGGATAATTAGAGAGGATTTGGGTCATTTCGCATGCGGGATGGTGGGAGCCAGAGGCTCGTTTGTTGATTAACAGGGTGCACCACGAGCAAATGAGGTTGACTTGGGTCCTGTGAGTTGTTATGTGGGACCCCTTGTACCCGTTCTCGTGGTGCACCCTGCTTGTCAACTAACGAGGCTCTGACTCCTACCATCCCGCACTGGGCCTATGTCCAGCGTTGGACGACTTTTGGCTGATGATGATGATATACTATCATTATTTATGTAGAATATTCTGAACAATTCACTGCTTCATCGTAGATGACCAAGCATGGGGTTGTTGTCTATGGTTGATAAAATCAGTGAGCTCATTTTATATTAATCGTGAAAGTGTACAAGTGCGTTGCTTTAAAAGGGTTTTTCTTTGAGCTTGACAGAAAAAAAACAAAGCACATCTAGCTTTCAAAGAAAGTTTATTTATAAAGGAGTGTTTTTTTATCATGTGCGGGGCGTGTGGCACAATTATGTGATGCTACCATTATTGTATTTATTTCTGTTGCGTCCACATGTGCGCGTGCGCATGCGTCCGCCGCGTTCAGCGCTTCGCTAACGCGCTGGCCTCGCGGGCCGCTATGATTTTTATTGCATGTATTCTGTGGTGGTAGGTATCTGTTGCTGAGATCGTCTAGGTAGGGACCGCCGCAGCTCTTCAATCATCCGCTGATAGACGCCCATTGCTGGACACAGGCCTCCCCCAAAGATCTCTACATCGATCGTTCTTGTGCTGCCCGCATGTAATGGCTTTCTGCGACCTACACCAAACAGTCGGCATTGCATAGGGGAATTTGAGCTACTTTTCATCACGCTGGCCCAATGAGGGTTAATGGAAGGCAGAGTATCGTTTTTGATTAGTAGGGTGCACGACTAGCAGATGAGGTTGGTTTGGGTCCTGCGAGTGGTTGTGCGGAACCCCTTACATTCTTACACCTGCAGCTTCTATTAATGCCAAATATTACTATATTCAGATATAAATCGTGTGGTAGCTGCGAAAATTACTGGATAAAGAGTAGTGGCCTGTGTCTCAGTGATAAGCAAAGCGTGGTCCAATATCTTTATTATCATTACCCAGTAGACAAAAGTGGCTGCATTTAAGCCTCAAGAGTATACCATCCTAACAAACGCCTCATTGTAATGGGCAGGCTTTTATTTATCGTACGTACGTAAGGGTCGTAAAAGGCGACTGAAGTGGGAAAAATTTCGAATTTCCGAAGAAATGTCGGCCAGTGTTTCCGGTACCATTACCAACATACTCTATAAGGGGATTCTGTAGACCACAGTTGTTATTATTCCCCCGTCCCTAACAACCTCAACCAAATAATAAAATCCTATACTACGTGCAACTATCATATATTCTCCACATTCCACCTAAAGGCCACAGATTCCAACCCTTACCCAGCAAGGTGAGTTAAAGATCCAATGACCACAAAACGGAGTGTTTTATAGCATAAAGATTTCAATGAATATATTACGTTATGCCCAGCTGTGAACTATCATAAGTCAATGATGACGATTTTCAAGTTATATACTTTAGCGGGCCGCGACCTAAGCGCCAATGGAGCTCGCGAGCGTGTTAATTTGGTGTACCACCGCGACGATCAAAGCTCCTCAAACTTTGGTGCTTTCACCAGTACCACTGGTTATCTAATTAACCCATCTTCAACTAAGTAGATTTCTTAAAATCCTGTCCACGTGTCCTCTATCTCTCTGACGCTTTAAATATTTTTTAGCGTCAAAAAGTAACTAATTCTATTATATTTACATAATTTTTTTAATTAATTTTTCTTCATAGATAAGCTTCAGCTCGATTCTAGGTTCCTTCTTTTCGAGATTTTTTGTAATATTGTGATAAGAGTTTCTCTTAAGAATAAAATACAGAATTAAGTAATTCTGCAAAGACCAAAGCATCCGACTGAGCCTTACGACTATGAAACCTAAAATGGTAACGATCTGGTCACATTTATAGCAGACCATGAATAAAGTACAAGTATATATCTAAGAGTGGGACTTGAAGCAAATACAGTCTCCATCATCACTTGACTGGATGGAGTACCGATGAGTGCAAGGCTGCTGATAACTGGATGAGAATAGGACAAAGATTTTCCACTGAGCATCCTAACGAACAAGGGTGTACCTGATGGTAAGTAATACGCCTACATATGGAAACGTGGCACTAATTAGTTTAATATAGATTGCGCTCGAAAGAAATTGAGCTCCGGGATCTCTTATAGAACGCACCGGTGCCTCTCCACACTTTCTCCGAACACGTCTCTGAGGAGAGGCTTACCGCTCCCATACTATACCACACAGCTTCGCTTGTTGAGCGATAAGGGCCCCCACCCTCAAGGCCCGCGAAATTCCTAGACCTTTTTAGTAGCCTTCGACTACGAGCAGGGCTTACCTTAGTCCTATTCTTACTAGCCCGACACTACAGGCCTGACGAGCTGGTGCGTCCATTACCATCGCCCCGTCGTCTTCTTCTCCGAGCACAACCAACCCTCTATCGTCGCCAAAAGAGACCTACCACCAGAATAAGAGTAAGGTAAGGTAATTATTAAGTTAAAAATAAACAAGTTTGAGAAGCACTAACACTACGACAAGTGTAAGCATTTCTCGCGCCCTAGATAAAGTTACGTGAAACAATACTTAATATGTCCATTAATCATCAGCTTGTGTATGAATCCGAGTTCACCAGCGGCTTCACCATCCACAGTGTAAACAATTTTGAAACGCTCTTCAACAGATATTAGTATTATAGTATAAAATGGAAAGATATACACAACTTCAAAATGAGATAAACTTTAGTTACACCGCCATACCTTGACCACGGGAGCAAGGGGTGTAAGGTATCCTGCACAACAACTTACGGGATCCTAGCCAACTTCACCTGCTGGTGGTGTACCCTGTTAATCAATAAACCAGGCTCTGGTTCTTACCAACTCCCTTTGGGCCAATATACCTCTACAAACGGGGAGATATTTGGGTGAAGCCTATGTCCAGCAGTGGACGTCTATCGGCTGATCGTGACCTTGACCACCGTAGCTACTATTTCCGCTGACAATTAGTAGTTTTTTTTAAAATAAAGCGACGAGGGGGACTGCACGTCAACAATGCGGTTTGATGGGAGCCAGAGCCTCCTTTGTCGATTAGCAGGGTGCACCACTAGACTATAGCCAGATGATGCTCCTACCCGCATTGGGTATGCAGTTCGCGATGTTTCGACATCACCACATTGTAATAAACGAAGATTTATCTTTTTCATAAAATGATTCTATTCACAATATCATAATATGTTTTTATCAATACTTTTATAAAATGTTTTATTCATATTTTCATAAAATATTTCTATTCATATTTTCATAAAATGATTTATTCATATTTTTATTAAACGTTTTTGATCATATTTTCATAAAATGTTTTTAATCATATTTTCATAAAATGTTTCTATTCATATTTTCATAAAATGTTTCTATTCATATTTTCATAAAATGTTTCTATTCATATTTTCATAAAATGTTTCTATTCATATTTTCATAAAATGTTTCTATTCATATTTTCATAAAATGTTTCTATTCATATTTTCATAAAATGTTTTATTCATATTTTTATTAAACGTTTTTGATCATATTTTCATAAAATGTTTCTATTCATATTTTCATAAAATGTTTCTATTCATATTTTCATAAAATGTTTTATTCATATTTTTATTAAACGTTTTTGATCATATTTTCATAAAATGTTTCTATTCATATTTTCATAAAATGTTTCTATTCATATTTTCATAAAATGTTTCTATTCATATTTTCATAAAATGTTTTATTCATATTTTTATTAAACGTTTTTGATCATATTTTCATAAAATGTTTCTATTCATATTTGTTATTATCCATATTTATAAATATAAAATGTTATTATCCTTATTTTTATAACATATAGCTGCCTCAGTAACTTTCAAACCAGCACAATAACTTGAGCCTATTATTATTTGGCGCCATTAGCACTTCTTCCATCGCTGTCACCAAAGACTTATCACTAATTAAAATCCTCGACAGAATAAACTCTAATTTTTTTTATTTCACTGAGCGACGAGACTAGCGGGACGGTCACCTGATGATAAGTAATATGCCTGCCAATAACGAGGCGCTAGTTAGGATAATATACACTGCACCGCATTGCGCTCGTCGCCCAGGACATAAGATGTTGAGTTTCGTTATTCCAGTAATTTCGCTAGCTACGGCTCCGTTCAAACTTCTCGTAAATTAAACGAATCTTTAACTTAACTAAAAAATACTAAAAAAATAATGTCGGTCGTAGTATGATTTTTTTATATAAAAAAAAAAGATATCTCGTTGCAGTAATGGCATGGTGCACAGTAAGACAATCAAACTCGCATGACATTTCCGGTCCTTGAAACAACGCGAGCTCAATGGTGACTTTATATTATAAATAGACTATCAGTTGCAGTGACGAATGTAAATTTCACCATATGTTACCACCATACTTAAATATGTATCTATATGTACCTTAGGTCCTTACCTTAAGTTTCTGTTACCGGAAGCCGTCTAGGTAGGTACCACTGCAGCTGCTATTGCAGCTGAAAAACTACTGTGCGAACATTACTGTCGATTTTTGAAGGCCTTTGTAGATAATGGGATCTATGGCATCCGCTATACTTACCGGGATGTCTATACATCTCTGTGTATCGTCTATATATATAATATGGATAAATATTATTTAAAAATTACTAGAAAAAATGGTAAACACTTGGAAAAACTAGAGGAGAAACATCATGAGAAAGAAATAGGAATTAGTTATGTTCATACTAACGAATTCTTTATTTTTAAATACTAATATATGAGAAGGATAAGAAACAAAAGGTACGTCCAAGGAAAGACGCTGGAGGTAGGCACCACAGGCACGATCGATATATTGGGTGGGAGGAGGGATATTTGGAGGGAGGCCTATGTCTAGCAGTGAACGTCTATCAGCTGATAATTAAAAGCGCTGTTGTTTTAAGGTTATAATACAGATAAAGCAATTCGATTTTTTTATACTACGAAACGACGAGACTAGCGGGTCGTTCACCTGATGGTAAGTGATACGCCCGCCCATCGCGGCGCTGGTTAGGATGTTATATACAGCACCGAATTGCGCTTGTCGCCTTGAGACAAGATGATGAGTCTCGTTACCCCAGTAATTACACTAGTTACAGCGCCCTTCAAACCGCAACACAGTAAGGTATGCACAATACTGTTTTTGTCGAGACCTACCACCAGTAAATAATATGTTAAGTTTACTATTAGTCATTAAATAATGGTGACCATATGAAAAAAGGAAATGGCGCAGCGCGAACGTAAGATGCAGCCTTGTTAACAAAAATATATCAGAATGCAAGATATTACATCAGTTGTTTAACTTAAGAGTGATTAAGCATGCGTAAGGGTTCTCGCACAACAATTCACGGGATCCAAACCAACTTCACCTGATCGTGGTCTACCCTGCTGATCAACAAACGAAGCTCTGGCGCTCACCAACCCGCATTGGGCCAGCATTGTTTGTAACGGCCCAAATCGCCCCATTAGAATCTCTAACCGATCGATGTGGCAAGATTCCCAGGGAAGGCCCATGTCCAGCAGTGGACGTATATCGGCTGATGATGATTTACTTAAGGTGAAGTCTAATATTGTTTTTCTGTGATTTTCTTAAGGAAAAACATTTTTATTAAATCTATTATATTTCTAAGTTTTTATATGTAATAACATAAGATTTATAAAAATTATACATCACAGCGAATAAAAGTTTTGTCTTACCATTTTATTAATACTTATTTAAAAATCTTTTTTTTTAGAGTGGGGGTTTCTATTCTTTAGGGATGTTTGTCCCATTAACCCCAAGTTTGAATAGTATAAAATTAATTTATAAAAATGCCTAGGTTTTTTTTTAAATTATATAATTAGATCGTTTAAAGAAATTAAGCCATTTTTTTTAAAAAAAAAAACAATTTTCCGCACAGCAATATTAAAAAGTAGATTTATATTTTATTAATTATTTATAAAATATAAATCCCGTTTAGAAAAATTGTTTTATACTTAAAAAGTTAGCATCAAGTTAGGTGTATTTATGTTCCTACGCCATGTGTTCGTTAAACTATAAAAAAGTGACTTATTTTATACTTTATAGAATTTAGGTCCTAGACTTTAGATCCGTAAGCTCTGAGTATGTGTAAAGGTCCTGAACGAGACTAGCAGCAGAAACTCGTAGATCCTAGATATGTTAGCTCTGAAGTTTTGCAAAATCCACAAGAAGACCAACAGCGGAGACAGCGTCCAAAAATAAAAAAGAAATTTCCGAATGATTTGTTCGCATTCGCTTTCGTGTATTTTTTTTTATAGGCATATGCGAGAGAAATGATCCGGATGTGTGTACTTGCGAATCTAAATACACGATCGACCTGAAAAAAGACAGGCAGTAACAAGTCGCGGGCGGGGCTGCTCGTAAATTCAGCGTGCCCGCACACGTGGCGCGCAAGTGCGCAGCGGCACGCCGCGCCCGGTACACGCGCATGCGCTTTCCCCACTCCTCTCTCTATGCCTCTCCATCCCTCTCTATCGCGCTGTAATAACTGCTATTATGACACCCATTTTTTTTCTTTGTTTTCAATCTTATTGACCGGCAACCATTGAGTTTTAAACTTTATTCAAGTATGCAGCATTGGCCAACCCCTTACTAGATAAACGGACGACATCAAAAGAATCGCCAGAAGCCATTGGACCCTGCAACGCAAGACCGTGTTACGTGGAATAAGCTACAAGATACCTATGTCCAGCACTGGACGTCCATCAGTTGTAATGATGGTTAATGTATACTCATGGGAACACAACACCAATCTATCAATTCCAATGGCAATGATAATGATCAGAAATGTTCACTTATCTACGCTCTCTATTGGTGGCAGGTTTCCTGTCAGAGATCGTCTAGGTAGGTACCGCAGCCTCTATTTCTCCCGTCGAACAATAGTGTGCAAATATTATAGTATTCCGGTTTGAAAGGCGCTGTAGCTAGTGAAATTACTAGGAAGTGAGACTGAACATCCCTTGTCTCCAGTGGTGCTGCGTATAACATCCCAATCAACTCCGCGTTCTTATGGGCGTTCGAATCACTTATCATCAGGTGAACGTTCCACTTATCTCTTGGCTTTATAGAAGAAAAAAAAAACTTGATGTTAAACTACGTTATTAGTGAAATTACTGTACTATCAATACTTAACATCTTATGTCTCACAATGTGGTGCTGTGAAGCAACGAGACGAGCGGGACGTTCACCCGGTGGTAAGTGACACACAAGCCCGTAACAACGTGGCGTTAGTTAGTATGTTACACAGCACCACATTGCGCTCGTCTCCTTGAAACAAGATAAGTCTCGTTAGTCCAGTAATTGCACTAGCTACAGCGCCTTTCAAACTGGAACACAGTTAAGTTCGCACACTGGTGTTTGGTGACAAAAATACCCAATCTAGATAAACTTTGACTACAGGGACTCAGCACCATTGAACCTGAACACTAATATATAAAAAGAAAATGGCGTCTATCTGCTACAACGTGTTGTTTTCGCGCCTTAAACGCGTGTCGGCAGCGTTTGTCCATAAATCGGTTATCAACCTCGCTCTATACACTGTAAGGTCACAACGGTTCTGCTAATGGACCTTGACTGGTTGAACCGATAATAGTTATCATAGACAGTATGCACTTGCGATTAATCTAGAATACATTGCATTAGATGAACTAGGCTTGCAATACTTTCATGCAGTTCGCTTTCCAGCAAACTGATTATTCGTTGTACTTGAAATGCTTTATATCAGCCTTGCAGCAGATCTTAAACTGTCTCCTATATACCCTTTGGCGTTGTAACACGGAGAGTTCAGGTTCGAATCCGAAGTAGTAAATTGTGATCTTGAAAGTCCGCTTTTCAAAGATGTCCTGTAAAATCCTGGTATAATCTTTTTCTTTATTCACTGAGACGAGTGTGACGTTCATCTGATGGTAAGTGACACACGCCTGCCAAATAACAACATGACGGTCGTTAGGATGATATACACTGCTATTGTTACACCGGTAATCTCATTAACTAAAACTTCTTTCATACTGTTTGTCGGCAACAGAAATCTACCACCAGAAATATGTTTATCACTTCCTACACATATAATAAGGGCTCTCACACAACTTATGGGATCCAAGCCAACGTCACCTGTTCGTGATGCACCCTGCTAACCAATAGTCGATGCTCTGGCTCCCATCAACCTGTATTGGGCCAGCGTGGTGGGAAATGGCCCGAATCCCTCCACATGAGTCCTTACCCGATCGACGTTGAAAACTTTCGAGGAGACCTATGTCCAGCTGTGGATGTCTATCGTCCTATGATGATGACAGGTATACTATACATCGGATCACATCATCATACCATCGATTGAAATGATGGTGATCTTTACACGGTTTCTCAATCTAATATTAAAAATTAATTAAAATATATGCTTTCAAGTTAAGTACGTAGTTAATGCTATGACTAACTCTACATTCTTTTAACGATCTTTGCTTTATTAGAATAGACTAGCAATACTTTTACCTGATGGTAAGTGAGTTAAGTTGATGTGCTACACTTAGTACAGTCATAAGCTTGTGGAGAGTCTCAAACACAGGACCCACAGATTCTCCATCGCACCGTTCGCTATCGGCAGGGAATTCATCCCCATACTCTATAACCGCAATGGTATTTTAAGGTCCGATGTCAAGCAAATTTTGTTCTAAGAATCTTGAAATTATGGAATAAACTCCACCCCGAGGTTTACTCATTGAAGTACAGAATGGGGTCCTTTAAAAAAGCATGTGATAAGGTCTCTTAGGAGTCAGCAAAACACCTATCACTTCACTGTACGAGCGTCTATAACCTACAGTGTGCTTTTCTACCATCTTTTTGTTATGAAAAGAAACCCACATTATGTTTGTAAGTATAATTTACTAATTTATCAATATTAACGTGAGATGAATCAATTGCGCTTAAAAAAATTCTCCAATTGATCCACCAACTCCAATTTGAAGGCACTCAATGATGATGAGCCTTTTTCAAGCTTCGAAAACCGAATTTCAATTTACGCATAAAAAAATTACCTACATCTTTTCTGACAGGAGATAACGAGCTAGATTTACAAAAAAAAAAAAAAATTCGTTGACAGAAAACTTTTGAACTCCCGCCTTTTTTTTCGGACAAGTCATTCGTAACGTCATCTACAGGGTGGCGCAAAATTATCCTCCTATCAGAAAATGCTATAAATTTTGCTATGGGCTTAAATGACAATCAACTGTGGCGGTGGCCATTTACATGACATCATATTCTCGACTTGATGTAAAAAAATTAAAAGACCAAATAAAAATAATCCACAAGAAGAATCAAAGTTTTTCATTTTTTTTTTAAATTACAGCCAAAAAAAATTCGAAAGGTTATTTTTGCGCCACCTTGTATAACAAGTTCCACTGTCCCATCAGTTGTTTGCCGCAACGTTTTTACACAACTTACCGTTTTTATGGAGACGTCTTAAAAAATAAAGAATTTTAGACAATTTTTTATCACCAGCGCCGCGTATATCTATGTTTAACGACAAGTGTATAACTTATGAGCTCGAAATGACTAATAACATAATTATTACGGTCCCTACATAAAACTAAAGCGTCGCAAGTTATTATAACTCATTTTTTTTTTCATAACACAACAGGCGCCGATGTGGCGACGTTGTGAATCATGTCATCGGCCGATAGACGTCCACAGCTGGACATAGGCCTCCCCTAAAAATCTCCACATCGACCAGTCTCATCCAGCGGCTTCCCGCGACCTTCACACAGCATAGCTGCCGCTGCCGCCGGCCACTAGAAGTCCTGCCTTTGCTGGCCGTAATATAAAATTAGAACGCCAAATGACTTTCTGTAGTAACTGTTGCTATAGCGACCGCATAAATAACACGAAATTAAAATGTTTATGAAAGTTAATTAGAAATACAATAATGAAGGATCTATAATTCAAAAAATAAATATCCTAGAAGCATCTACAAATCATTCCGCGTCGAATGATCACGTAACTATGTCGATACGTTCACTAATTTTCACGTGATTGGCGAAAAAGGGAACCTATTTTTTTATATATTAGATTTATATCTAAAAACAAATAAATAATAATCTTTTAAATATATTAATTATTAATATAGCTCTGTAAAGTGGTGATAGCTTTATTTTAAATTTGGTAGAACTATATAACTCGAAGCTATATAGGTTCAGTCTCCAATGATCTTGAGCTTCCTGCGAAAGAACACTTTGCTAAGTAAACCGACATTTTCTAAGCTTTTTTTATTTGTATTATTAGATCTATACTGTGTCATGTTATGGAGATGACAAATAAAAGAGAAAAGATAAACTATACAAAAAGGGAAAGAAATTTTGCGATAGATTTTTTTGTTTTACAACTAAATCCTTTATTATATTTATAAAAGATATAATATCACAGGTAATAAATTTTTTTTAAAGTATTAAATATATGTGTGATCTAAAAAGCACACGTGGTTTAAGTAGGACTACCATGGTTTAATTTTTGAGAGGACATATTCCTCACTTTACCTGTTCTAATGGAATTAACTATTCGATTGAGGTTTAATAACCAACATAATTGTACGAGACTTTATAAACGGAACAAAAGTGAAATAGAGTAGGTTATAATTATTATAAATTAATATATATATATATAGGGGAACAAATTATAGGTCTTTTTTATTTAATGTTACTATACTGTTACTGAAGGTAGGTCTCTGTTGCTAGAGACCATCTAGGTATTACCGCAGCACCTATTTCTACCGACAAACAGCACAGTGCAAACATAATTGTGTTCCGATTTAGAGGGCGCTGTAGATAGTGACATTACTGGGTTAACGGAACATAACATCTTCATCTCCAGGTAAAGGATTCAACGTGGTGCTTTGTATATCATCCATACATACCATCTTAGCTAGTGCCATGCTGTTATGGGCAGACGTATCATTTTCCATCAGGTGAACGCCCCGCTCATATCGTCGCTTCATTAAATTTCAAAATAAACTTTTAACGGAAATAAGCAGTCATCAAAATCGGCAAACAATCAAGTAAAACAATAAATTCTTGGGAAGTTTTTTCCTTGCTTTCTTGTCTTCTGGTGGTGAACCATCGAATGGTGGCCCTAACTTTAGTAGTAGTTAAGTTTTTTCGCTATCCTGGCAGCTCCCGTATTATTCCCGGTTGGAACAGGAACGGGTACGGTCGCGCCGCAACGCGCGAGTGACATCCATTAAATCTGTCACTTTGACAGCGCGCCAATATTGTGACTTTTTAATCTGTGATATTAAACAAGTTGATTTATATCGAAAGGAGGTGAGTTTTTAATTATTTCTTTTGATTTTCTTGTGTGAAAAATTTTAATTGGTTTATTATTTTTATTTTGCAACAATTATTATTTATTAAGTAGGATATGTCCAGCAGTGGACGTTTATCTTAATATGTAGTCTGTATTTAACTTGTAATAGGTCTCTGTTGCTGGAGACCGTCTAGATAGTTCTGCAGCGTTTACTTCTGCCGCCAAACAGTAGTATGTAAATTCTACTATGTTCCGGCTCAAGCTATGGTGAATTGACCGGGGGTACGATACTTAATAACTTGAGTCTCCATTATTATTTTACAACATTTTTACGTTCGTACTATATGAGTTACATTTTTTTCTTTTTTTTTCTTTCATAAAAGAGTGATGACGTGCGAGTACATCTGCACTTGGGCAAACATCCACCGCCTACATACTTATATCCACATAATATATAACCTCTGTTTTTTGATATATGAATAAATATTTATTACAAGTGCTAAAATGATATATTAATTTACTGCAATAGGCTAAGACTTTAACATAGTATTAAGTGACAATGAAACCTAGCGAACCGAGTTCCTCCGAAATACTCTGGCTCTCATTTGTAGACCGGCGGTAGATAGCAATGCTGTTATAGTGCAGATACCCTACAGAGACAGATAAACTTTTAGCCAAAAACACTAAATTGATACTATAATAACTTTGCATAGTTAAAGTATATTCTCTTGTTATTATGAAATAAAAAGATCAGCTTTTTGAGAACTTAGACTATGAATTGATTGTCATGTACGAGTAAATATCTTCACTTAGCTTCGTATCTAGCTCCTTTTTTATACTACCTATATGATAGTTTTGCAATAAATATTACTTAAGTAATATTAAATATTCTCATTAAGTATATTCCTCGACTTGTGAAAATTATTCTTTCACCTGAAACGATCCCGTCAGGGTTAGTTCTTAACATAAAACGATGGTTCGATATGTGGATAAAGTAACTTCCTGGCACGACAATGAGAATAGGTAAGCCGCCGGAACATGTGTTGCGAACGCGTAACACTAATAATAATTGAATTTATAATTCGCAGATGCCGGAGCCACGCGAGATCGTGAGCGGAGAAAGTTTATTTTTATAATACTAGCGGACCCATATGCGCGAACCCGCGACCGGGCCACATGTCATTTACTACCTCTGCATAGAGATTACTGAACTTAGAGGCAATTGAACCCTTAAAATGGCGGGCTATGATATCATACCTTGCTACGATGACGATGAATTATTTCAAGAGAAGAACGATAATGTGACAGATCTGCATGCTTATTACATGTCACAGTTCAATCTAGAACTAGAGAATGGTAAGAGTAAGGTGAAAGACACATTCAAATACGGCGTCGAAGAAAGCTTCGACTTCGAAGTACTCGATAATTGGTCTAACACTGAAAATAGAACCGATTTCGAGATGATAGATGAAGTACTCGAAAGTAATGTTAACGATGAAAATATCAAAGAGGTTCTTCTAGATCTGGATGGGATAGAATTTGACGACAGTTACGAACCCGAATCGACGGCGAAGAGCAACGAAATCGAAAACAATACTAACAACGATTACATAGACGACGAATCGTTGATCGATGAGCTTTGTAGAGAGGACGGTGAGTCGTGTATATCACCTGAAGTCTTCACCGAGGAATATTTGAACACGATTACAAGTGAAAATCTTTTACCGTCTATGGAAACAGCATTTTCAAAACGCTACTGTAATTTTAATAACACTGACGAGCACAGTGCTACAGGATGTACTGTCAACATCCCACAAACCCAAACTAATACAGCTTATAGCATAGAGCATTACAGTTATCCTAACAACGTACTGTATAATTTGGAAAACGAGAAATACATTCTGCCCGACACTCCGACAAGTTGCACGGAGTTCAATTTTGATCGAAACGAAAGGAAAGCTTCAATATGTGATTCTATCGAAAGCGACGTGCAGAGCTCGTGTTACTACGACGAAAATTCAGAAAATTTTGACGAAGATGAACTTTTTATAAATTTAGACGACTTCGGACTCACATTTGAAAAAGATGAAGTGAATAATGTGATTGATAACAGGAATAGAAATGAAAAGAAAGATAAAGAAAGAACCCAAGGTGAGGTTCAGATATTTCTTGACTTGTTGGTCAATATTAATATTTAGGCGAGCTATTGAGATTCTATTAACTTACATGCTGTATATTTTAAATATGAACCTTAATCTGAATCTGTTTCTCTATACTATTATTTGTTTTTAATATATCTTTAATTACATTTTTTATCTTTTAAATTCTCTGAGAAGGTAATAAATTAGGATTCTAACATCTTTCTACTTTCTTTTCAAGTTAGTGATACACCTGCCCATAACAACGCGGCGTAGGCTATACAACACCAAATTGCGCTCGTTGTCTCGAAACATAAGATGTTGGGTCTCGTTACCCCAATAATTTCACTAATTATAGCGCACTTCAAACCGGAACACAGTAATGTTTGCACGGTACTGTTCGTTGCTGAGGTATTACCTACTTAGACTGTCCCCGATTATAGCTACCAGCAGCAAAATTAAAAAAAAAAATTTTTTTTTTAAATCTTTAATAACAACGTTTTTTCTTCAAATTTAATAACACATTGTTTTTAAATACAAAGATAACATATGCATTTTGTAAAGTTAGGAAAGAATTAAAAACAAATTTAGAATGTTTACTTAACAGCAAAGCGCGGCCATCTTTTAACAAAGATAACCGCTTCAACTCTTGTTCGAATTTAGAAAATGAGCTAAACAAAAAAAAAAGTTTATTTACGTTGCAGGTGAAAGAGTTTGTTTATGGGAGAACTGCTTGGAGAGGTATCCGAATCAGAACACGCTGGTCGAACACATAGAGAGGGCGCACGTCAACACGTACAAGGGTGAATATAATATAATTTTTAGTAAACTCCCTTGTGTACCAAAATAAGAAAACAACGATCGGTTTCAAGCCTAATATAAAATCGCTGATGAGATTCAATCAAAGAATAGAGATTAATCAAAGATTAGAGATCAAGAAAAGACAGATTGAATCATGAAATTGAACATTGTCTTAATAGTCTTCACTGCACAGTCACTAACCTCTTACCTAACGTGGAGATCCCTGGTTTGATTTTGAGGCTTCCTGTTGTATAGTTATACTTGTAGTAAGATTTTTTCGAAGCCAATTTACTATACTATATCTACTGGCCTAACAGCTTTGCTGTGTTCCGGCTGTCAACGTTTGAGAATAAGATTGTTCGCTTTGATCGCAGGCGACGAGTTCAGCTGCCTTTGGCGCGAGTGCGCGCGCGCACGCCGCCCATTCAACGCGCGCTACAAGCTGCTCATACACATGCGCGTGCACTCCGGTCACAAGCCCAACCGGTGCCATGTGAGTTATCATCAGCTACGCATTATCTTTATCATCGCCTCGGTAGAAATTACTGGCGATAGATCTCTGTTTCTTCCCCCAACGCGCATTGAGCCAGCATGGTTAGAAATGGCTCAAATACCCCCTTTATGAATCTTTACCTGATCGTTGGGGAATCTTTGGGAGAGGCCTATGTCCAGCAGTGGACGTCCATCGGCTGATGATGAAGCATAAGTAGTATGTCTTTATGCCGTATGTCCTTAAACCGTGATATGCGATCATAGTGTCGGTTAAAGGACATACCGTCTAGTATTCAAAACGTTATATTGTATAAAAATTGTAATAAGCGCTTCATTGTTATATAAAGAAAGAAAAACATTTATTCGGCACATAACAATTTAACATACACACATATTAATTTTAACACACACCGAAATGGCATCCAGCTCAGCTATGTGCTGCAGCTAGAGACTGCAACGCTGATTATCAGCTGGTACCAACGACAACAAAAAGTTGTATCGCTTGTAAGCTCGCTGCTTTATCAATCGTTTTATTGTACATTATTTGCAATTCTCTTCACCAGCACCCGGGATGCGGCAAAGCGTTCTCCCGGTTGGAGAACCTCAAGATTCACGTGCGTTCACACACGGGGGAGCGCCCGTACGCGTGCCCCGCGCCGCACTGTAGGAAAGCGTTCTCCAACTCCTCAGACCGGGCGAAGCACCAGAGGACGCATTTTAATGCTGTAAGTTTTATATTAAATTGTCAACTCGTTATTTCCATATTAACTACCCAAGTCTTTTTTTTTTTTTGGTTCCATTAAGCGACGAGACGAGCGGGACGGGACGTTCACCTCATTGTAAACAATACGCCGGCTCATAATGTGGCGCTAGTTAGATTATTATACACTGTACCACATTGCGCTCGTCGCCCTGACACATAAGATGTTGATTCTCGTTACCCCAGTAATTACTCTAGTTATAGAGCCGTTCTAACTTTAAAACACAGTAATGTTTGCACACTACTTTTTGGCGGCAGAAATAGTTGGTATCCATGTAGACGGTCTCAGGCAACAGAGACATATCACTAGTCGTTCTGAAAGTCGAACGAGAGTGTAAGTAAAAGAGCTTATCAAAAATTGTGTTAGGACTCCCTTATGGCAACTGGACGTGGGCTTATTATTCTCGCAGGCCAGGGCCTCAGTCCGGCTAGCCTTGCGAATGGCTCGGAAACTATCTAACTAACAAAACTTCTCCTTTCAACACTGAGCGACATATTGTTGAAAATATAAATATTAATTGTCGAAATATTTTAATTATACCTAAAAAAGCCAAACCATTTGAACGCTTACTTAATTGTAAAATAATCAAACTCGAAACTTCTTCAATAATAAATTATGTTTGCTGCTAGGTCTTTGTTGCCGGAGACCGTCCGGGTAGGGACCACCGCAGCATCTATTTATGCCGCCAAACAGTAGTGTGCATATATTATTTTTACATTGTTCCAGTTTAGAGGGCGATGTAGCTAATGTAATTACTGGGGTAATAAGACTTGACATCTTATGTCACAAGGCGACGAGCGCGAGATGCTACGAATAACAACATAACTAGCACCACATCCCCGAGGCGGGCCCGTTCGATCCGGGTGCCGATCGATGGTTGCGGAAGAACTGCTCGATGTTATCCCGTGACCCTCATGCATATTTTCGGAAGTGATTGGAATACCGTGTGAAGCTTTTTAGTCGGTTAGAGTCCGACACTACCTCGTTACCGGCTATTGGTTCCGGAGTGTGCAACCGTTAGCATTTTGCTACACTCGTTAATAAAATTAAAAAAACAACTAGCACCTCATTGTTCAGGGCGGCCGTATCGTACATACCATCAGGTGAATGACCCGCACGTCTCGTCGCTCGGAAGTACAAAAAAAAAAAAATAATATAATCTGTTGATCACAGAAATGTAATCAGTAGAGAATTTTTATTTGAAGATGACACTTTTGTCGTCTAAATTGCATAAGTAGGATATTTTTATTCATTATTTTGAAATTTGATTCTTTAATTATATAACAAAAGCGTTATTGTTTATGGTCACTGTCTGGCAGTACAAGCGATAAATGAATCTCGTTCCTCAGAGACCTTACGCGTGCGGCGCGGCGGGCTGCGGTAAGCGCTACACGGACCCCTCTTCTCTCCGCAAGCACGTAAAATCTCACCCTCACATTACCAACGTGCCCCGAGCCTGCATACCGCCCTCCAGACCTATAAGAAGGGCTGAACATGAGCAGATGGTGCCTAGTTCCCCGGCGAAACCGACGACACTCAGGTGTATAAGGGATAAGATTTCAGTGCCAAAGTTACAGAGATTCTAACGATTTTATTCTTAGTATGGACGATTGTCATAATTCTAAACTTCATTGGTGGTATGTCTCTGTTCCCGGAGACCGTCTAGTTAGGTACCATCGCAGCATCCACTGCAGCCGACAGATAGTAATGTGCAAACATTACTGTGTTTCGCATTGAAATACACTGTAGTTAGTGAAATTACTGGGTTAACGAGCAAACATTAACATCGAAACTAAAGTCACATTATTATGGGTAGGCGTATCACTTACCGTCACGTGAACATCACGCTTTTTCCGTCGCTGAATTTTATAATAAAAAAAACTGTTATTCAAATTTAGAATGGTAATATCAACATTGTTTTAAATAAAAACACATTTTTTATTTCGATCTTATCGTTTAGAACGATTTAACGAATTCGTTTCTCCGAAAAAAAAATCTATGTAATTAAAAAAATATAACTTTTTAATTATAGTAATAAAAATAAGGAAACTATAAATAAATTTGTTTCCTGCATTTAATAAAAAATAAAAAAAAAACAATTCTTGATAAATAAGAAGTCATTCATCTTTTTATTTATTATACAGTGTGGCGCAAAAGTAATCCTCCTATCAGAAAATGCTATAAATTTTGCCTTGATGTAAAAAAATTAAAAGACTGAAGAAAAAAATATGAAAAACTTTGATTCTTCTTGTGGATTATTTTTATTTGGTCTTTTAATTTTTTTACATCAAGACAAAATTTATGGCATTTTCTGATAGGATGATTACTTTTGCGCCACCCTGTAGTGGAAGAATATTCGAGAATACCTTTGCTCTTTAAAATCCAACACCAAAATATACCAATGTATGAATATACCAAAGATCAGACATTATTGGACGGAAAAAAAATAATATTTTACGGAATTCCTGTAGTAGAAAATTATTATTGATATGTTATATATTATAATTAACTACTTGTTAATTGTTTACACGATTTCTAACGTGGCTCAATCCAAAGACTGTAGAAACAATTGGCTCAATGTAAATATTACAAGTTAGGATAGATTTTCGTGTTCAAAACACAAAGCTCACCGGTTGCGAGGTCCAATTATATTTAATGTATATGTTTTTGTACATATTTAGCATATAAGATATCAAAAGTTCGTATTATCATAAGGGTTTAATTGTGATTTTACAAAAAACTAATACAATATTGGTGGATATGATCTGTTTTGATGATAGGTCTCTGTTGGCGGAAAACGTCTGCAGCATCTATTGCAAACGACAAACAGTATTGTGCAAACTTTACTGTGTTACGATTTGAAGGGCGCTGTAGCTGGTGAAATTGCTGGGGTAACGAGACTTAACATCTTATGTTTCAAAGCGACGAGCGCAATATAGTGATGTGTATATCATCCTAACTAGCGCCACGTTGTTATGGGCAGGCGTATCACTTACCATTAGGTAAACGTCCTGACCGTCTCGTCGTTTCGTTGAATAAAAAAAAATTAAACGTTATTTTAATTCGAGCTTAATTTAGACAAGTCTAAACTTAAGTCTAATTAGTATTTAAGCCGAACACAAATAATGAATATATTGTTTATAGATTAATGAAAGTGTATTTTTGACAAAATTTGTTTGGCAGTAGTATATACTACAGCTGATGATGGCTCCCTGTCGCCGAAAACCGTTTAGGTGGTTACCACCGCAACACCTATGGCAACCGACAAACAGTACTGTGCAAACTTTGTGCTCCGGCATGAAGGGCGTTGTAGATAGTACAATAACGGGTAACGAGACGTACGATCTCATGTCTAAAAGCGACGTGCGCATTGTGGTGCAGTGTATATAAATTTAACTAGCGCTACGATGTTATGGGCGGGCGTATCACTTACCATCATGTGAACGTCTTGAACGTCTCATCGCTTCGTCGTATACAAAAAAAAAAATTAAGTGTTTATATAAAACTTAGGCTTTCCTTTTTGTTAATGGAAATTGATGTAATGTAAATGTTCTGAGAATAGCTTTCGAGCACATGTTACCTTCCCTCAGTCGAGCCCCAGTAGTGGGAACGTTAGGTAGGCTGTATATTACGTAGATCCTTGAGTAAAGAGATTATTTGTAAACTATTCGCACATTATTAATAATCTCACAATACGTCTGATTTGGAGAAACAGTTATATTTACAATTATTCTTATATTCCTATTAGAAAGGAGAATTCCATTGACACCTATATTTGCTCAATTAGATTTACTCACAATTATATTTCTTAGTTAATTATTATTAATAAACCAATGAAATTTACTATTCGTATGATTCTACTGTACTATTTATTATATATATAATAATAGTAATACAAAATATACTATTATAATATCGTACGTATATGTATTTACTGGTGGTAGGTCTCTATTGCGGGAGACTGTCTAGGTAGGTACCGCCTATTTCTGCCAGCATACAGTATGCGGACATTACTGCGTTCCGGTTTGAAGGGCGTTGTAGCTAGTGAAGTTATTGGGCTAACGAGACTCAATATCTTATGTCTACAAAACGACAAGCGCAATATGGAGCATTATATGTCATCTTAATTAGCGCCGCGTTGTTATGAGCAGGCGTATCGCTTAACATCATTTGAACGTCTCTCAGGTCACGTCGCTTAGTAGAATATAATTTTTTTTTATCATTAACTGGTAATTTTGCTAAAATTTGTTACTTTTATAAATATTAATTAAATAAAAATAATTGGTAAGGTCGTAGTGGAATCGTTATTGGGTTCGACTCCAATGTATGTTACAGAAACTCCAATGTATGTTATATATATTAACCATTGGACAATTCTAAAGATTCATAATATTTATATGACGAGGCGAGTGGGAGGTTCACTTGATGATAAGTGACACGCCCGCCCATCACATGGCGGCAATAGTTTGGATGAAACGCACTGCTCCGCATTGCACATCTCACCTGAGATATAAGATATTGAGTCTCGTTAACCCTGTAAATACACTAGCTACAGCACCCTTCAAACCGGAACACGGTAAAGTTTGCGCACTGCTGTTTGCGTTAGAAATAGTCGCTCATATGAAATTGTCTCGCTTATTACATAGCAACGAATCAGCTAACATTAACTTGTTATAAAATCCACTGCCTTCACGAGATGGGAACTGTTGTATAAAAAATTGATTATTTATTGTTTTTTAATCAACGTGAAAGTAAATTAATTATAAACAATTGTTTATGATGTTTTTAATAACAAAGAGCCTTTGTTATGTTAATGTAATGTACAAACTTGCATGCTTTCCAAAGTATCTCCTTGGTATTAATATAGTTCTAAGAGTAATTTTCATTTTTTAAGATCTCCCTGTTTTGCTCATTTTAGTTGTAATTTTAAAAAGTTAGACAGATGCTGTCGTTTATTATATAATGTGTAAAATAAAGATAATAAAGTTTCTTTTATTCATTTACCGATATTTCATTTCGATATATTCAAAATGTTGTCTATGCCCAGTAGAGGACGTCTATATATTTTATATATATGCTAGTCTACATCTGGTGTCTACTGATGGTAGGTGTCTATTGCCAGAGACCGTCTAGGTATGTACCGCAGCTCCCATTGCAGCCGACAAATAGTACTCTGCAAACATTACAGTGTTCCAGTTTGAAGGGCGCTGTAGCTAGTGTAATTACCGAGGTACGGATACGTTATGAAACTCAATATATTTCAGGCGACGAGCGCTCTGTGATGCCGTTTATATCATCCTAGCGTTGTTATAAGCAGGCGTATCACTTACAATCAGGTGTACGACCCGCTCGACTTGTCACTTTACTGAAGAGTAAAAAATATGATGATGATGAAATTATTGTAGAGTGAAAAATGGACTTGAGATGAACGGCGAAACCTGAAATAATTTTTTGCAGACGATCTGATCCTTGTTTTGAGTACTCAAATAAATTAGAGCAAAAGTAAAAGTCAGGAATAACTGCCTATCGTCTCTTCATAACTTAAGTTACAATTTTCCTTACATCATTCATCACACATTTCCTGCTGTTCGTTCAAATCCATTCATACTTTTCATAACTATAACTGTTCCAGTCACACGGACTGGTCTATTACCCTTTAAATTTTCTCATGCCTGCACTTATTAAACCATTAAATCTATAAAACATGTACATGTATATACATATGTGTAATCTCTCTCCTTACTCAGTTCATACTTATTTATTATATATGTTGCATGTATGTTCTATTATATTTTCCTTAGATCTATATCTCTTGCCTCCTCAAGATTGAAGGAAGAAAATGCTATTATATGTCATGTGTATTAATCATGTATGTTAATCAATAAAATAAATAAATTATTAATATAAATATAGATCAGATTTTAAAGAAATGTCTAAATTGTTTAGCTAACAAGTTTTTCTATAGTAATTTGATGCTTGTATTAGAAGAAAGTCCAGATTTATTAAAATCGACCGTCCTGAAGTAATCATCATCTTAGGCCGATAGACATCCACTGCTGGACATTGGCCTCCCCCAAAGATCTCCACATTGATCGCGCAAGCGTTGCTTGCTTCCATCAGCTTCCCACGACTCTCACAAGATCGTCGGTACCCCTTGTGTGCGACCTCCCAACACTACGTCTACCGGTACGGGGTCGGCTGGTCGGTTTCTGACGGATCCGCCGTTAATCCTTCTAGCAATTGTCCTGCCCATTGCCACTTCAGTCTAGCAATTTTTTGTGCTATGTCGGTGACCTTGAAGTAATAAACGCAATGAAATCTATAAAAAATGTTTCAATAAATGTGTAATAAAAAGCTGATGGTTCAGTTTGTTTGAACTGTTGTTATTTATCTCTAACATATTTTATAATTAATCGAGCACAGATTAATCAAGACAGTAACCTAGCATTGGCCTAAGCATTAAGTTGTACCTACAAAATCTAGATACAATGTTGTTATCTATGAAGCACAAGCAGGGGTCAAACAGGGACGACGAGGGACACGTGTAATTTCATATATAAACTCCGATCAGATCTTAACCTGGCAGAAGGGTCTTCTCAAAACGAAGGAAAACATATCGGCACCAACAAAAAGGAACTTGTACGAAATGAAGATTTTGGTGCTCGCGGCACTTATTGGTGAGTCTATATCAATTTAATTTTATTTATTGAAATTATTATTCTCAGTAACTGTTCTACTTTAATGCTGTATTCATATCAATATTACCCAATTTATAACAAATCTTAGATAATTAAAATTAAATATTTAATATTAACTTTTACAGGCCACACTAGAAACACGCGACATTCTTTTATAATTTCGCAATGATTGTTATGATTTAATTTATAGATCAATAAATTCAATATATTCCACATTTCTAGTGACTATATTATTTACAGATTTTGTGGTTAATTTGAACATAATCCATAAAATTCGGGTTATAATTCAAACAATACAATCACTTTAGTCTCTTCTTCTTAAAGTTCCTCTTCATTTCTGGAGGTTGGCCGTCAGATTTGTGAATTTGTGCATGCTATCCAATCTTTGCTACTACCTCTATATTTAGTATTGCATATTCACAGTTAATATCTGTCTGTTGATGATGATGATGATGACTCAAAGTTCAATACTAATAATTTTTTTAAATATAGATCAATTTTGATTTTTACGTCGTCTTCTAAATTGCAGTTTAACCTGATGTAAAAAAAATTTTAGATCAATATGCTGATAATGATTTAAGAATTATGCTCAAATAAAGTATAAGATAATAAATAACGTTATACCCTTAACTAGTTTAGTACCTTTTACGCTATTAAGGGGAGCAAGTTTGGAAAATTATTACATAATTTAAATAGATATTTCTGTATTCAACAGCCGCCGTATCGTCTGGCAGTGATAACGATAAAAATAGTAACGCTGAGGAGTCAAATCCACCGTGGCAAGTCGGCCAGTTGTATCGCTATGATGTGGAAACTCACACACTGGCGCGTCTCCATGAGGGCGCTAGCACAGGGAGCGCGTTCAAAGCTCACTTTATTGTGCGCGCCAGTGCGCCGGGACGTTTGCACGCAAAACTAGAAAATCCACAACACGCTCAGTTCAACGAGGAATTAGAGCAAAACGGAGACCTACCTAAAGATATCAAGTATCAACCGGCGCAGAATCTCGACAAACCATTCGAGATCAATCTTAAAGGCGGCCGTGTTCAATCCCTTAGTTTACCTTCTTCTGTGCCGCTAGCCCAAGAGAACTTACTAAAAGGTATCATAGGTGCTCTTCAAGTAGATCTCACACCGCACAGAACTGTCCATAGTGATCATGACACCTACGATAAACGAATTCCCCAAGGCTCATTCAGAAAAATGGAGACTGACGTTACTGGTGACTGTGAGACATTGTACACGGTTTCTCCAGTTGCGTCAGAATGGCGTCGAGAGCTTCCCAATTTTTCTGAAGCAGAAGATCCTATTGAAATTACCAAAAGCAAGAACTACGGTCATTGCCATCACCGTGTTGATTATCACTATGGGGTGCCTGATGGTGCTGAATGGTCCGGTACTGCCCATAAAGCCCAGGAAGAACAGCTTGTTAACCGTGCTACAGTTTCCCGTATTCTTGGTGGTAAAAAGGGTCCTATTTACAAAGCGGAAACTACTACTCAGGTACACGTTCATCCGCATTTTTATGGCAAGCAAAAAGCTGAAGTACATAGTCATGTAAAGCTGACATTAACCTCGCACGAACAAGACAATGAACCTGAATGGGAGAAACCAGAAGGCAGTAGACAAGTTCAAAACCTTTTGTATTCGCTTACTGCTAAACCGGTTACGATTGACGACAGATCTTCGGCATCTGCTTCTTCTGAATCACAAGAGAGATATAATGGACAAAATCAAAACCAGGATTCACTCCGAAGCAGATCCCGTCGGTCTTTAAAATCCAACAAAGTTGTAACGATCAATAAGGTTGTTATCAAAAATAGTAAAAATAATAAGGACCATACCAGTTCTTCCGATTCTTCCAGCTCTAGTGAATCTGATTCCGCGTACATCAATGATGACATTCCTAGAAGCAACGAACCAGCATACGCAGCGATTTATATGAATCCTCAACCACATGGAGATAAGAAACAAAATCCTATGAATGCTCAAAAACTTGTTCAAGAAATCGCCCAGCTATTACAGAATCCTAACAATATGCCCAAGGGTGATTTCCTTACTAAATTTGGTATTTTGGTACGTGTTATTGCTTCAATGAGCTTGGGCCAACTAAGTCAATCGAGTCGTAGCATTGAAATTGCTAAATCTTCAAACAATATTCTTAAATCAGACATGTGGATGGTTTATCGTGATGCTGTTGCTCAAGCCGGCACCTTGCCCGCCTTTCAGCAGATTAAAACATGGATTCAATCCAAAAAGCTGGAAGGCGAAGAAGCCGCAGAAGTAGTAAATTCTTTACCTGATACTCTTCGCTACCCGACAAAGGACCTTATGACTCAATTCTTTGAACTTGCCATGAACGAAGAAGTTCGTCAACAAAGCTACCTTAACAGCAGTGCTGTGATTGCTGCTGCCAGGTTCATTAATATGGGTCAGGTTAACAATGACAGCGCTCACTCTTTCTATCCTACACACATGTACGGACGATTGTCTCGTAAACACGACGCTTTTGTTCTGGAAGAAATCCTTCCACGCCTTCAAGAGGAGCTGGATCAAGCTGTAAAGAATAGTGACCGTCACAAGCAACAGGTTTATATTAAAGCAATAGGTAATTTAGGGCACAGAGCTATTTTGGACGTATTTGCACCATATCTCGAAGGCAGTGTAACAGTATCAAATTATATTCGCACACAAATTGTTAATAGTTTACGATCATTGGCCCAACAGAAGGACAATCATGTACGTACCGTGCTATACAGCATTTTGAAAAATACCGCTGAACCTTATGAAGTCAGAGTAGCCGCTATCAACAATATTTTTATGGCGCGTCCTAGTAGCCCAATGATGAAATCGATGGCTGAAATGACTCACAATGACCCCAGTATCCAAGTGCGTGCTGCTCTAACGACAAATATTGAATACTCAGCATCATTGAGGAGCCCTCAATACTTCGAACTGTAAGTACATTATATGTTCTAATATACGTGTTGAACGCTTTATTATTCGTATTGACGTTTGATTGTTTGTAATTTTTACAGAGCCCGCATTGCGCAAGCTGCCAGGGATATGTTAACTAAAGAACAATTTGGTAAACATGATTCCGCCAGGAGGTTTGGCGAAACATACGATAGTGATAATCAGAATTCGATCTTAAGCATCGTTACAACGATTGGTAGTCAAGATAGATTTTTCCCTAAGCAAGTTAGATACTCTTTGCCAAATCGAGCTGGTGGATGGAAAAAACCTAGAACAGTGAGTAAAATCTAAATTATTTATAAATATTACTGTTACATGTCAAGTCATTAGTGATTAATCCGTCAATGCAATAATGACTTTATTTAAGTATCACACAGTATTTCGCGCTACGCAGAAGTGTAATCTAAAATTACTAGATTTAAAAAGCCTATAATTTTACATCTCAAAATAATGTGCGAAACGAAGTTGTCTACAAATATATTTATACATAGAACTTCATTGTGCTTATTGTCACTCGGCGAACATAGCAGACGAAAAGGTCTTTAACAAAAACAATATTTGCAAGCTAAATATTTAAAACACGGTTGTTTTACAGATTTCAATGGCTTTATCATCCGTTCAAAACCTTATAGATTACATGAAAGAACAACTGTACGGCAATGAAGACAGACCCAATGATGACCCCAATCATAAGTATTCTGCTGACAAAATTGCCCAAATGTTTAAATTTAAACGTAACCACAAAGAACCTTTAGCAGCATCCTTTGAACTTAACTTTATGAATGAGGAAAAATTCTTTGCATACGACGAAAACGATTTGCATAATTTAGCACAAAATATTAAAGAATATGTCCAGGAACTCGAAAAGGGAGTGGACAAGCATTACACAAAGGTCTTGAACCATGCTCAAGTATCAGTCATGTTCCCTGTTGCTGCAGGGGTGCCATTCATTTATAAATACAAAGAGCCGACTGTTCTTCACGTAGTAAGTAAAGCACAAATGCAATACCACATGCCGTCGAGAAAGGAATACTCCGGATCTTTTGATAAGACTGTACAGTTAACCTACGCCAAAAACATTGACGGAAGCGTTGGCTTTTTGGATACACTTGCGAATCAACACGCTAGTGCAGGTGTTATTAATAGGTTCCAGCTATACATTCCAGTTAAAATCCATGCGGAAATGAAGCCTGGACAAGTTCAAATGGAGTTCTCTTGTACCGAACCAGAACAAGATCACACAATCTTACACTACAGCGCTTGGCCTTATACTGCAAACCAAAAGAAAGACACTCTTACACCCGTATCACAAGACCCGACTACCAAATTGGTTTCACGAAGCAACAAAGTCGTTTCTTTCGATTCCAAATACGGTCAACAAGTGGGTGTTCAGTTCCATGTTCAAGGCTACTCCTACTCCAATGACTATAGCGACTTAAGAAACAAATTCCGATGGAACCGTCCTGCTTCCAGTATCATAAATTCCATTTACCAGAATGATATTGCTCAGTCTCATTTCAACATTAAACACCTCGGCAAGCAATCCAAAAACAAAGATATAAAATTAACGGCAACCTACGGTTAGTAACTTGTATCATTATACAGTTTTTAAAAGAATAATCAAACATTTTTTAAATTAATAATTGTTTTACAGATACATATTATAACCAGAAGCAGAATGGTCAGTACAATCCAACGGCATCTGAAGTTAAAGACGTCTCACCAAACAGCGAACAACGTCGCCAGGAACTTATTAACCGAGCAGTAACTGGTATTAATGGGGCAAGGGCTGATGTCGTCGATCTTAGCATAACATTCGATGGTGCTCAAAAAGTAGAATACGTTGCCACCGCCGCTATTGGTGACAGCCCAGTCGATGAGAAGACTCAGTATGCCATTTTTGCTGGCAAGAACTCACAGCAACAAGGCAACAGTCAAATCAATGCTGTTGGCAAACATAATAAACCCGAAATATCTTTTTTCAACTATCAAGAGGCCCTGAAGAAAGACTTGAAAATACCTTTCGACTTCGATATACGTTATGGACAAAATGGAAATATACACGTTAATGGACAGGCGGAACGTAGCAAGAAGTATGCTGAAGCTCTAAAGTCTCACCCTTATGCAAAGCAATGTGATAATGAAATTGCCCATGGCAATCAATACCAGGAATCTTGCCATCAAATGATTGTTATCTCTCACACTCCTGATATAATGAAAGCTTCTGTAACCTACAAGGATGTGAGTCCTGCTGTTAGAAACCTAGCATTCCAGGCATATAAAGTAGCTGAAAATCTTGGCTATTGGCACACGGAAGTAAATCCCTTCAAAACATTACCCGAAGGCCGACTTGAAATTTCAACTGATGCTTCTTACCTGGCAAATTCTATGAATCTGGTATTAAACTCTAAATATGGTGAAGTGCAAGTAAGAAATTTGCCTATTCCTTCAGTTTCTGCCAGCGCCGCATCTGCATATAGGCCGTTCCATAGTAGCGAACGTATATACAATCACTACCATCGCGATCAATACATGCGTAAGTATATCTATCAAGAATTAGTGGGATGATTATCCAATTAACAAGCTTTACTATCAATTTTTACGCGTATATTATTGTCAACAGCTTACTGCTCCGTCGACGAATCTAAAGTGAAGACCTTTAGTGGCCGAAGCTATGATTACTCTTTATCGAGCTCATGGCACGTGGTGATGCAGGAAGATCGCAAGTACCCAGGTCAATCAAGGGAACAGTTCGTAATTTTAGCCAGGAAGTCCGACAGTAACAAAAAACAGCAAGAGTTATACATTTCGTACCAGTAAGTTTAAAATATATTAATTATATTTTCGCCTTTAATTACTTCATTTTTTATGTTCAACTATGCATATCTGCGCTGGACACAGGCCTCTTAAATGCAGTTGCTTCTTATCGTAAATACTGGGATTGTTGTCAAAATACTCACATAATTATTTAAAGTAAAACCGATGTTAATGAAGTAAATTACAATTTCTTTACAAATATTTAACATATGTAAGATTACGTTTTCTTTTGCGACAGATCTGAAAATGGCAAACATTTAGAAGTCGAGGTGAAGCCGTCTCCAGAAGGATCTAAACAGCAGCAAGTTAAGGCGAATTCTAATGCCAAGAAACTTTCACAAGGTGACTTAACTGTATATTGGGATGAAGAAGAAGAGAAACCGATACTACAATACTACAACGAGGCTGATGGATCTTTATCTCTAAATATCCGTGAGGATCATCTACGTATTTTGTACGATGGCCACAGATCAGTAGTTCTTAATAAGAATAGCCGTAGTACTGCTAGAGGTATTTGTGGACAGATGAGCGGTGAAAAACGCGACGATTACCTGACTCCTAATGGACTTGTTGATAGACCAGACTATTATGGTGCTTCTTTTGCATTGGACGACGAGAACAGCGACTCCAAAACCAAGCAGTTGAAGCAGGAAGCCAAAGAGAAAGCCTACCAACAAGAACACCAGTATACACTTATCCTTCGCTCTGACGATGACTGGAAGAATGCAATGCAGGACTCTTCTTCCGAAGAGGATTGGGGATCACAAAACCTTTATAGATCCAGGAGTTATTCTAAGCAACGGGGCCCGTGCAAACTTCAACAACAAGTCCAGTATTATGAAAACCATGGGGAAATTTGCATTACCACTAGTCCTTTGAACGCTTGTCAATCTCAATGCAGCGGGGATGGTTACAAGGTGCAAGCTACTCAAGTGGTATGCAAACCGAAACTGGATCAACAGTTCCGACAATACAGGGATCAAATTCGTCAAGGCCAGAATCCGAATGTTTCCGGCATACCACAGAACAAACAATACAGAGTGCCAAGTTCTTGCAAGGCCTAAAATAGAGTAATGTTTTTTTTTTTAACTCCAGACCAGGCATGAAAATGGACTGAATAATATTATATGATGTATATAGTATTTTAATATTTTGAATTTATAGTATTTATGTATAAAAATTCTTTTTAATGTGTTTAACTATATATATGCATGTATGTATTTATGCTGATTTTGTAATAGTATTATTATATCTATAAAGTAGAAATAGTAAGCAAATGTAAAAAAACAGCAAAAAAAATCAAATTTAATAAATAAAGAAACGAATAATAATAATTAACAGTTTTATTTCTAATTAAATTTCAAGAGGCAAAGTTAACATATCACATAATAAAAACAACAATTAATAATAATATATTATACATACTTTTTTACCATAAATAAATTGAACAGATATATCATATTAAGATTAGAGCAGCATTTTAGTGGTAATACTAGAGTTATAAATACAAAGCTTTAAATAGAAACAATGTTGCCATAGTTGAAAATTCTACTCTTTTTTAGTTCTTAAATATTTTAAATCAGACTGAATGTCTTATAGACAAAAATAAATAAAAATCTCCATTCAAATCCTGATTTTAACTTACGATCTAAAACATATTAAACTATGGTTTGAACTAACAATAAATGTTCAATTTATATTACTATTTACTAGTGTTATAATACGTCTATTAAGTACTCGTTTAAGAGCAATCATTGTGAGTAAATTCTTTAGTACATTTATTCCTGTTTCTCTAATGAATTAAATCGTTAAATACGCAATTAGTAATTCCTTAAGCAGGTCAATACAAGTACAGGATATTTTATTGTTAAAGTGCGATCCAAAGATCTGATAAAAAAGTAATGGGAATTTTGTGCTCTTTTAAATATCGATGTGATATATCGTCAAAGTACTGCTTGATGCCTTTATAATCGAGGACGTAGGTGGTATGCAGCCAAAAATAAAATTTATTTAAATTATAAAACACATAACCGTGGTATTAATTTTCTTATAACTCAACATAGTAATTGTAGGATATAATAATTAACAACTAAACGAAAAATATATTTTCTTATAATTTGGATTAAAAGAATAGGCAAAAAGTTAACAGATTGTGGCATCCCTGTCCAATTGCCGCAACAAAAACACTGCATCACGGAATCAGCTGTTTGTCACTAGAATCACGTTCCTAGCATACTGTGACTGGTTTATATTATTTGTATTGTTTATTTGTACTAAAACCCTTATTACTGATATAAATACAGTTTTGTTGTTAAGTACAAGTCGTGTCAAGTTATCTGTGCTTATAAGTGATTCTGATTTAAATTTAGAACCCATCTTTGACGTTTGGTAAGTGTAATAATTGTAATTTATAAGAATTCATTTGTTAAAATATTAAAAAAGTGAACATTATTGCTATAAAATTTGTTAATATATTTGAATTTAATTAACTCGGTACTACACCTATTAATTAATACTGTTAAACTTATAAGTTTTCGTTTAGTGGTTATGGGCAGGCTCATCACTTACCATCAAGTGAATGTCTTGTTTGTTTCATCGCTTCGTCGAATAAAACGAAAGTACACATAGAAATATTAATTATATTCATATTTTTAATTTGAAATCAATTGGGATGGACATCTCAGATGAGTGCTTGTCTTCAGCTCAGGAAGTCTGTGGGCTGATTATGATGATTATAAAGTATTTTTTTAATATGTTATATGTTTTAATATTGTAGCAACCTGTTTGTTATGTACTGACTACTCATTGAAAGTGACCAGTTGAAAATTAAAAAATCTGAATTAAAGTATTACTTTGTAAATATTTTATTTATACGAATTTCGAGATATATTAATATCAGAATTAACTAATAAACAACCCTTTATGGTCCTAGGTGCCACTACAGGAGCTATCTCTCACATGTATAAAGTTAAATCTATTTATCTACTACACATACATATCCAAATATTACAAATTAGTTAATACCAGAATATTTTTGATTATTGATCTTAGTATGTTTTAGTTTTATAATTACATATACACAGCTGTAAGTAGTTCATAAATTATTTTTTTTACTTTTTATTATTTTCTTTATGAAATAAATAAAATAACACTTCAATATGAAACATAAACGAGATTATTTTTTTTAACCAAGTCTCTTTTTCATTTCAAGATTAGCAATTAGATTAGTATTTATTAGCAAAAGTGACAAAATAAATCTAATACAAAAGAAAATATACTTCACAAGAACATTCACATGTATGAGAGTACGTACCAGAGTAAGATATAGCGCAAAAATAAAATTACATATTCATAAACAACAGTAATGTTACAACAGGTTTATAATATTTTTTTATTTATTTTAAATAGACTAATGCTTTTCAATGATGCAACCAGATTATATGTGGTGATGTAATCTTTGGTTGTAAAGTACACCGGTCTAGAAGTAATCTACTCCATTTTTATCGATTTTTGCATCATACTTAGTACAGTAAGCTTTTTACTAAGGAAAGAAATAAAAACGAGACATAGTTGTTTGACACAAGATAGAACCTGATGTTTATATATTTAATGCAAACCTTAGTAGAAATGATCTACCTAAATAGACCAAGTTAATTTTTTAATTATTTTAAAAAGAAAATTTAACTTGAAATTGAAATTTTTTTATATAATACTTATAACTAAATTTTATTGATAAAATGACTTCTTAACTTTTGCATTAGATTCATATTATTAATAACAAAGAAATCTAATACATGAAATACAAACAATTTGAAAGCTAAGTAAGTTAATTGCATAATTTAAATAAGTACTTGTGCTATACAATAATTTCCATGGAGTGCTTCATTTTGTATAAAAACAAGAAATGGTATTAATACTTGTTAATTCATTTCTAATTTTCATTTAGACGCTTTTCTGTATCTTTAAATAACTCATTTAATCCCAGTTTAAGGTAATTACTCTCCATAAAACACCATTAAGAGCTCAATGGTCTCAATTTATTTCTATTTTATGTTACATATCAATTCAGTTTCATTGACAACACACAGACGGCACAATCTTTTTTAACTAATAGTAAATGATCTAATCATTATTTAATATGTAACATAACCAGTCTACTGTTAAGTGAGTTTAGGCGGTTCTTGAAAGAGCCTGACTGACCAAATGTGAGTTGATGGATGTTCTAGGCAAATTGTTATTTTTGTAACATGTAATTTAATTCAAGTGGTTTTCTTTCACTGAATATTCAAGTGCATTGGGTATTAAACACGTACTTCAAATATTATACCCCTCAAGTATCACCAGCACACAGAACTTATTGAATTATATAATCTTTATATAAGAGAATTCCACCTATGTAGACACTTATCACGATGTCTCTGGAACCATAAGGATTAGAATTAAAATTTGTTAGGAATATTCCTTTTGCTGAGGGTAGGTCAACTAAGAAAATATTTTTACAAAATTCTTCCCCGAATTGAGTTGCGGTGGTGTAACGGCCAGCAAAGGGCGGCAGATTGTAAGTACATAAAACCGACGACAAGAAGTAAATTATAAACTTTCTTACGTCCATTGCTATTTTTTTTAACAGGCGTTTTAGAGGAATATTCGTTTTTGTTGCAAAACTATTATGGGATATATGAGAATACCGATTAAATAATTATAAATATTGATACTTATTATTACTTATACTTATTGTCAGGTGAACGTCACGCTCGTCTCGTTGTTTCGTTGAATAAATGCCTTGAGACTTAAAATATTGAGTAACTTTACTCCTGTAATCAGGTGTAATTTTAGCGAGTGGGCTACAGCGCTCTTCAAATAGGAACACAGTAATGTTTGTACAATACTGTTTGCCGGTTGCAATAGGTGCAGCCTGTCGAGACGGTCTCCGGCAACAGAAACCTGCCAGCAATAAACAAATGATCTGATGTTTCAATTACCTTATAATATAAATTGGATAAACATAAAAAAATATTTCATAATAATTTTATTTTATAACGAGTTGTGAGGTACAGTTGTCTTTTTAAACAAGTTTGACATTCAACCGACCTCCAAGTTTACGGTGCGTTTTTAATCTGTGGCGATGGCGATGGCGCGCTACGTGAGCCCGCGCGCGTCCGCCAATCGCAGCGCGCCAACGCGGAGGCGCGCCGCTGACGCACGGCTTACGCAACGCGCCCACTCGGTTGGCATGACGCGCGGAGTCACTTCTGGCGGCAAACAAATTACTAATTTAACTAGACGTTTTCCTTATTCAATTAGAAACTACTTTTAGTATTTATTGCAGTGTTAATACATACACGAAATCTTCTTAGTGCTCTCATCATCAGATGAAATCAGGTAATATTAAAATCATATAGATAAAAACCACCGCGGCGGCCGCCTACCGGTTGACATAGTGTTGGAAGGCTCACAATAAGTGGAACGATTGGATGAGAATCACCAGAAGACGCTGGATGAATACAACACTGATAGATGTTGAAATTTTTGGGGGAGGTCTATATCCAGTTGTGGACGTCTATCAGCAGATGATGATAGATTACTAAACGTCGCAAATATATACAACCTACAACTATATAATAGAATATTAATTAAGATGTTAAAAAAACTTCTACATATTTTATTATTTTTATTGTTACGGTAATTTAAGTTTTTTTTAATAGAATTAGGCGAAGCGACGAGCTGGACGTTCGCCTGACGGCAAGTGATACGCCTGCCCATAATAACGTGGTGCTAGTAAGGATGGTATATACTGCTCCAAATTGTGCTCGTCGCTTGAGACAAGATATTGAGATTCGTTACCCCAGTAATTACACAAGCTACAGCGTCCCACAAATCGGAACACAGTAATCTTTCCCCACTACTTTTTGGCGGCAGAAATAGGCGCTGCGGTAGTACCTACTTAGATTGTCTCCGGTGACAGACTTACCACCAGTAAAAGCATTAGCGTGTTTTAACTAAATTATATCTGAAAACAGTATAAATATTATTAATTATTTCTGATTACTCCTCCATGTAATGTCCTTTATCTGTAAGATTGCGAGGATAAGAGTTCTTGAAATGATCACGAGAAGAATGACGCACGAAGATAAAAGCGTTATACTATAAATATATATAATTAGACTTCAAATTAGTCCGAGATATTCCTTGAGAGCAACCGCAACAACAAAGGATTTCCTATAGCAATCGTTACTATAGCAACCGCATAAATAATACCCAATGAAAATGTTTACACGAGTTAAAATTAAATGATGAGGATCTATGATGTTCAAAAAATTTACATTCTGGTGATACATGACTCCTGGTGAATGTTTGTTACAATTCCTATTATTTTTCAAAGTTTTACAACAGTTGTTATTCAGAAATTTTGCCATAGCAATTATAAAACATAACAGTTAAAGAAAATATGGATCAGCTAATCGACACCGAAACACTGATCATGGTATCACATCAACACAGTAACACAGAATTTATTTTTATTAACATTTTGCCTATCAAGAGTTCTTCCGAAAGTAGTGGAAGTACTACAGATAATGACTTAATCATTATGATGGAGTATGGTGATATTGTCACATTTATAAATAGCCTAGATAAGCAAAATCCTTCAGAAGCGTAATTGAAAGAAATTCATAGAATAATGTTTTTTCGTCAACAAAGTGACGTGATGGGTAAGACATTCACTTACTAATAAGTGATAAAGCTAAATATAAGTAAGGCACTTCTTTCATTTTATTGAGGTTTGGAGATTCAGGACTGGTCCACAAAGAGATTTTACTCATTGCTTTATTACCTAAGGTTATAATTAGATTTGTCTATATCTAAATCAGATCAGAGTACTCTCCTAGATTTGGCGATTTCTTATTCTAGCTGTTCCCCGCTCGCGTTGCAAATCGTAATTACCTTTGGTGAAGGAATTTGATAAAATCAGTTCTGACCTCGAAATGGAAGACATATCTCTAACAAATTTTGAGTGTTTACGTCTAATAGTTTCGTAAATCTCGTGATGAGACGATGAATACCTGGATATTTTCTATATATATGGATAAAAAACTTGTAATACCCGTGTGATTACTGTTATCAGCCGATACACGTCCACTGCTGGACAAAGAGTTTCCCTAAAGATTCCCACATCTATCGGTCCCGGGCTACCCGCATCCAGCGGCTTCCTGCGACCTGCCGAGCACATGGAGCTGTCGTTTGTAGGAATTCATATGGGGGGGATTTGAGCCATTTCCCACCACACTGGCTCAATGTGGGTTGATGGGAGCTAGAGCCTCGATTGGTGCTTAGCAGATGCATCACGAGCAGGACAGGTTGGCTTGGGCACCATAAGTTGTGCGGGACCCCTTACACTACCTTTAAGATTAACTAGGTTATAACTTAACATCCACCATTTATGTTCTTTATCTCGACTCGTCTACTTCTATCAGCTATGTTCCAAATATCAAACCAGATTTTCTTCTCAAAAGTATGTTTCTTGAGAACCAAGATCTCGAACCTATCCACTGTGCCGTGTATATATCTTTATCCATTCATTTGCATGATGCAATACTGTGCGTCCATGAGCAAACCACTTGCTATTTTATTACAAAGGAAAAGTCATTTAGCACCGAGCAGAGGTGAAGAGATTGCAAAATAAATAAAATATAAAGACAAATGGGGGGAAAAAAATGAACAATCTTCTCGAATAATGCTTCGTTAATATACCGACTTAGATTTTTTTTTTATTCAATTAAGCGACGAGATGAGCGGAACGTTCACCTGATAGTGATGGTAAGTGATGCGCCTTTAACTACGCGGCGCTAGTCAGGATTATATGCGCTCGTCTTGAGTGTCGTTACCCCAGTAATAAACACTATTAAAATGTTTTTATTATCTGTGAAGCAAAGCTATTTTTAACGTGACTGATTTATAATGTAGTTTATAATAAATTATCTTATATTTGTTTTTTTTTTTTTTTTGAGTAAATATTATTTCAGTCTGTTACAAGTTTAACGGCTGCTCCCAAGTGTGGGCATGCGTTGGGAGTAGCTGTCCAGAATTTATCAAGCGTTAATAATAATCCCCCAACGGGTTCCCGCCTTGTCGTGGCGGAGGGGCTTAGTAACCGTGGACCGACACATAGTGAAGCGAAGTGGAACCCACCCGGCTCCAGGTCCGAGTACCGGTTAGATGACTGTTGCAGCCGAAGGCCGCAGGTGCGGCTTTATGCTGTTCTTTGCGGCCGGCTGCAGGGGCGCTTTCATACTGTCGAGGTGTGGTCGCGGAGGGAGTACCCTCTGCGACCAAACGGTGTCGCACCGTGGATGCGGCGGCGGTGGGGCCGCGGAGGAAGAGGAGTGTCGGTATTGCGATGCGCTGTTCTCCCTATCCTCCGCGGTGGTTAACGGGTAGCGGCGGGCCCAACATCTCTCGGCCGCAGGGAGCCGAGACAGGTTTTCTCCCGTGGCTCCCATGGCCTCTGGGCAATGGATTCGGTGAAACCCATCGCCCGCGCGTCTACAGGCCGAGGAGGGGGCGTGCTGCATGTTCCGGCGCCCCTGGAAAGGGAGGGTTCATCCCTCTCTTCCGAGGTGGGGCTGCAAAATCGGCTAACGCCGGCAAGGTCGACAGGGACCCTGCCATCAGGCGATGAGGCGGATCATCGTGGGGGTTTTATTCGGTGCAAGTCCAACATAAACCGTTTACCGAGTATGCGTATGCATTTCCCCCACGTTAAACAAAAGAAAAATGCGTTTATAATGACAGCACAGTAAACTAGTTGGGTGTTCGTTTTTTGTTATGTTATAGGTCAGTGGGTCTGGTAACCGGTTGAACGAGACGTTTTGCACTTTTAACTTATCAACAAACAAATATGTTTTCGATAGAATATATATTTTTATTATATCCGTGTTTAAATGTTTCTAGTTTATATTAATAGCGCATTTTTTTATTATTATATTGATTACATGTCTAAACAAATTGTTGTTTAGATAGATTTTTAATATTAAACCTGAATGCCTTAGAAAGCACATAAACAGAAAATAATTTCTTAACAGTATTTATTTCTCTATTCGATGAGAATGATCACGTGATGTTAAGTGATACGCCTGCCTATAACAACGCTGTGCCAGTTAGGATGATATACACTGCACCGCATTGTGCTCGTCGCTTTGAGATATTAAGTGTCGTTACCCCAGTAATTTCACTACCTATAGCGTTCTTAATACTGGAATACAGTAATGTTTGCATACTACTGTGTGTCAGATGCAATAGGAGCTGCGGTGGTGCCTAGACGATTTCCGACAACAGAAACCTACCATCAGTAAGTGGTAGCATTGCAGCAAGTATACCTACTACCGACTAGTATGCAGACATTACTGTTACGATTTCACTATTCCTTTTGCCGAGTATAGGTCCGCTACATCATATTTTAAGTCTCGTTACCTCAGTAATTTCAAACCGTTACACAGTAATGTTTCCATTTTTGATTGCTTTGTACCAAATCCACGTTTACTTCAAGGCGCCTTTAAAAGGCTCAATTTCACGTGGTTTCGAGTGACAGGCTGTGTTATGCTGTTAGTCTCCTAGACAACTCTTACAGCTCCATCGGACTTACGGCTTGCAGATATGGAATCCGTGAGCTATCTTAAATTTACAAAATAGATACATCCATCGTCATGACCCCACATAGCGGGGAAAAGGACAGGAGAAAAGGAAAAAGATACATCTATCGTCAGCCGATAGACGTCCACTGCTGGACATAGGGCTCCCCCAAAGATCATCACACTGATTGGGCTTGCGCTGCTCGCATCCAGCAACTCCCTGCGACCTTAGTCAACATGGTCTCTGATACCGCCGGGCACTTGGGGTCTTCGTTTTGTATGGGTTCATTTATGGGAATTTGGGCCATTTCCCACCGCGCTAGACCAATGCTGGTTGGTGGAAGCCAGGGCCCCGTTTGTTGATCAGCTGGATGCACCACGAGCTGGTAACTATTAATAATTTTAATATTGTGTAAACGATACGTTTATTAACGGCGATGGCCGGCGATGATGTTATTGCGGCTGACTTACAATATCAGGCTAACCCCAGTAGTGGGAAGGTGGAGTGGGCTGTTTATCAAATACCAATTCTCTTAAGTCACAAATCAGCACAAACAACATTCAGGCATTAACGCTTATTTGTTAGGCCTTGATGTAATTTTTTTTATTTTTCAACCGCACACGATTTCTGGTGATCCGTACCACAATGATCATAAGATCGAATTTCCATGTTTACTATTGTGAAGTAAGATACGGAACTGTTTTACTAATAGGGGTCAGTGTGACGATGCAGAGATAAGTGAAAATATTTTGTTCACTTATGTTAGATTGCGATTGTTAAGTTACTGATTAGCCGTTTGATGTTTCGTTTTAAATTCATCCATTAACGTTATGAGTAGTCTCCATCTGATGGTAAGTGATACGCTTGGCCATAAGAAAGTGGCGCTATTTAGGATATTATACTGGTGGTAGGTCTCTCTTGCCGGAGACCGTCTAGGTACTTACAACGGCAGCCCCTATTTATGCCGCCAAATAGTAGTGTGCAAGCATTACCGTATTCCCGATTGAAGCGAGTTGTAGCTATTGAAATTACTGGGGTAACGATACTTAACATCGTATCTCTCAAAGTTAGGAGCAGAGTTGTGCAGTGTATATCATCCTAACTAGCGCCACGTTGCTGTGGGCGAGCGTATCACGTCTAGCTCGATTCGTCGTTAATTTAATTAGATTAATGGTGATCGTTCGCTTTATTGATGCACCTTATTCAGAGCTGGTGCCGCTCTGATCAGTTAATTCATCATGCTGTTGACAGGAGCTGACTGCGGAAACTTCCCCGAGTTGTGTACTTTTTGGGGCATCGATCTTGATTAGACGTGTACACTCTATGACACAACCTTGTGGCCATTTCTAAAAACACTTGATATAACGTGACTTGTATGGAAATAATATAAAGTTTACTTTATATCGATAAACAGTTAAAACTTGGCCTTAATTAAATTTTGAAACTGCGTGACGTTTACCTGATGGTAAGTGTTGAGCCTAGTCATAATGAAGCGCTAGTTAGGATGTAGTCTGTCCTGTAGTCTTGCGCTCTTAAGAATAGAACTAAGTCTTCGAAAGTGGGAAGCCCTCATAACCCACTAAGCCGGACCGGGGTGGTCTACAAGCATGAAACAACCTCGTTCTTGACGTAGCAAAGAGGGCGTGATTCTGGGGCCGCTTGCAAAACTTTGAGGATGAAGACCTACTTGGGGCCGACAACACGGCGCCGTGTGGCTGACATTAATCATTGTATAATTTAGGGTGTATGTAGACTTCATTTCGTTGTCACCATCATTGCCTTCACTCGAAGTATACAGACATCATCATCATGATCATTCCCACTGATTGACGTCTACTGCTAGTCATAGGTATCTATAGGACGACATATTTATTGGGGGAATTTTCCACATAACTCTTTACTGCAGTAATCGCACCAAATATAGCACCCTACAAACCGGATCACAACATTCTAAGTAGTAACATACCATTTAACGGTAGAATCGTTATAAAGTGTCAGAAGGTCGTCGAAAAAACCTGTTACTAGTTACCGATAAGATATATATAGATATGTTTCTTGTTATTTAATAGAACGAAGCGACGAGATGAACGTGACGTTCACCTGATGGTATGTGATACGCCTTCCCGCAACAAAGTGGCACTAGTTAGTATTGTATATACTATATTACACTGTGCTCGTCGCTTTGAGACATAATGTGTTGTCTCGTTACCCTAGTAATTTTAATAGCCACAGCGTCCTTCAAACCGGAACACAGTAATGTATGCACGCTACTGCTTTTTCGTTGCTATGGTTACATACTTATACGGTCTCCGGCAACAGGGACCTACCACCAGTAAAGCACTAATATATATATATATATATATAAGTTAATATAAATTAACATATAGGCCATTATGTTAATATATGTATCTTCTTCTTAGCATTTGTCCCGTCTTATAACAGGGTCTGCTTTCTTCTTCCACTCCACTCGGTTCGGCTATTTGGAAGATCGCGTTCTTTGAGATCACAGCTCATCGTAACCCTTGTCACACTACCATCAGCTATCGCCACTAAGTTAATATATGTATAATGTAAGATATATAACCGTATATTGTATAACTTAATGTTAGAGAGTTATTATAGTGCCAATTACATTGGAGCCTTGAAATTAGCATAATGATATTAACATATAAATATATTAACATATTGTTTTATTATCACGACGATAGCTATATGTAAATGGAGGCGCGGATAATATTGTTTTGTTTTTTTTTTTTTGTTCAATATAATGTTGGTAGTAATATTCCACTGATGGTAAGTTTTTTGTTGCTTTACACCATAAGCTCAAATGGGACAGTTCTGAAGGCTCTGGTTAGTAAAAATAGGGCAAGGTAAGCCCTGCTTGTTGTAGAAGGCTCTAGGAATTTCGCTAGCCTTGAGGGTGGGGGCCCTTATAACTCAACAAACGAACCTGTTGTGGGACAGCGAATGGCTCGGCGATGGTACCTAGGAGGGTTTGTGTCCTTCCTCAGAGACGTGCCAAGACAAAGTGTAGGGACACCAGTGCATTAGGTAAGAGATCCCGGAGCCTCTTCGTATGTACTGCTACAGACCACCGAGGGGGTTTTAGTAAGTAAGAATCTCACATAATCCAGACTTCCCTCCAAAAGCAGGGTATCTTTCGAAGATTTCCCCTCGAAAAAAAAAAAAATTCTCAGCGGAAGTACTGCAGAACCTTAGTTGATGCAGGAGCTTAATTATAGCATTAGAAATACAGGGTGAAAGTTAATAGGTGTAAAAGATCTGTAGGGGCTAAAGTATAGCTCGTGTCCTATCTATGTATGGAATACACCATACTAACACAATGCTTCTGGAGTTATTAATTTTTTTTATACTTTTCAAAAAATTCCCGATTTTCTAGGAAAAACATCGATGATTTTATTTATTACTTATTTCTACACAAATTTTAATGTAATAATTATTGTTTATGATTAAATTGTCCTGCCCGTTTTCGTCTCGGCGTAAGACAGTGGTTAGATACCACTCTCCCTCAGCGATGGATTGGCCGAGGGGGATCAACACCGTGGCCCGCAAGGTGTCCTGATTCAACAGCTTGCGATTATTACTTATGGGGTCACATGAAATCTTCAGTGTACACAACACCAATTAACTAACTCGTTAGAAGATTTAAAGTCACGCATCATCGTCGCTGCTGACGAAATAAGAGACCAACTCACAGGGCGAGTCACTCGATCTGACTTAAGAAAAAGGCTTCGCGCTTGTATCGGGAACCGTGGGCGTCGGTTTGAGCAAAATTGTAATTAATTGTTACTTTAAACTTTTACTCTGAACTCTCTTCTGAACTAACTTATTTCCTTTTGTATCTTACTTCACATATAAGTATACACTGCACCACGCTGTTGCTGTAAGGTAGAACACAGTAATGTTTGCACACTATTTTTTGTCGCCAGAAGTAGGAGCTGCGGTGGTACTTATACGGTCTTCGTTAACAGAGACTTTTTTTGGGTTCCGTAGGAGGGAATAGTCGAAAGATATCCTCCTTCTGAGGAGAATTCAGGGTTATGTGAGATTTTTACTCACCAAAACCCCATCGGTGCTCTGCATCAGTGCATTCAGAGAGGCTCCTGGATCTCATATAGAACGCACCGGTACCCTTCTACACTTGGTGTTACACGTCTCTGAAGAGGAGCCTAACCCTCCCAGGCATCATCGCCGAGCCATATACTGTCCCTCGCAGGTCCGCTTGTTCAGCGATGAGGGCCCCACTCTGAAGGCCTGCGAAGCTCCTACACCCTTTTAGTCGCCTTTTACGACAATCAGGGCTTACCTTAATCCAATTCTTACTCACCCGAGACTACAGGTCTCCGTTAACAGAGACCGACCACCAGCAAATCATTACCGTGTTATAATCAAAGGATGCATGACCATGACCTTTGTCACCGGAAAAATACTTTTCAATGTTTAATTATAATTACTTACAATTTAATCGTGTATAACTTAATTTTAATTTATGACATTAATAGTAATTTTACACTGTAACTTGTACAGATAAGTTAGAAGTTATTTACCGATCTGGTAGACCAGACCGTGGTAAGGTTAGCAACTTTCTGAAGGAAGTGGGCCGCAGTGATAAGAAAGAGCGGATAATGTATTTTGACAGTTAATCATTGTTTGGTTTAATATTGTATTTATATAATTATTAACCGACAGCTGGGGGAAGTTATCCTGCTTGTGTATACTTATTATATCTAAGCAAACATGATAAAGGGATGTTTAGTACACCAACTATGATATCAAAGTGAAGCAGATACACTGCAACGCTTTCATGATTTACAACTAAGGAGTTAATATGAAAACATTATTTATTAAGAGTATATATACAAATCAACTTTTATTAACTTAACCTATAGATTTCGATAAACAATCTAAAACAATTTTAATGTCAGGATTGCTATTGTATTTTTTTTATAAGCAACGAGATGAGCGGGACGTTCACCTGATGGTAAGTGATACGCCCATAAGAATGTTGTGCTAGTTAAGATGATATACACTGCAACGCTTCACGCCAGTCGCCAGAGACCGTCTAGGAAGGTACCGCAGCGCCTATTTCTGCCGACAAACAGTACTGTGCAAACATTGCCGTGTTCTGGTTTGAAGGGCGCTGTAGCTAGTGTAATTACTGGGGTAACAAGATACGATATTCTTTGTTACATAATTAGCGATGAGACGAACGGGAACGTCTGGTCTTAGGCGACGACTGGAAAGCGGTACAATGTATATCATCCTAACTAGTGCTTAGTTGTTAAAGGCAGGCGTTTTACTGACCATCAGTTGAACATCCGGCTTGTCTTGTAGCTAAATTGAATAGAAAAATATTGGTAATGTCTTGTGCGTGGTTGAGAATATTTCCTTTAGTAAAATTACCGAAATGTTAAGAATAGAATAGAATTTTTACCACCAATCCGCATTGGACCAGTGCGGTGAGAAAAGTTTCAAATCCCCACTTATGACTTACAAAAGACGGCCCCTAGTACCCGGCGATATGGAAAGCACAGGATGGATTGGTATAGATCTTTGGCGAAGGCTTAGGTCCAGAGTGGACGTCTATCGGTTGATGATGATTCATATAAACTGAATACTTATAATGGTACAACAATAAGTATAAAGCAGGGTTTAAATAGCAAAGTGCTCCAAAAGGATCAGGCTCAGTGCACATGACCCCATAGGAACGACACAGGTTTTCAGCCTCCGCCCTGGAGGAGGCCGCAGTAAATTGTACGAAGCAGACGTGACAATAGTAATAATATTAATTGATCTGGATTAGAGATTAACTGAAATGTCGTTAGTAATGACGTACAAATAGTTTATATAACGAAGAATTAAATTATCAAGAAAAATATATTTAAAAATCTAATCACTGAAATATATGTGTATATAATTGAATTACAACAACATTCTTGGTAACCGCGTGGAAAATTACATGTTACGTTGGAAAACGGTAAAATAATATTCTTACCGCGTAAACGCGTCCGCCATTGTGCGCAACGTGACACCACGGTGATATGCGCCGGTGACGTCACAGAGGCGCGCTGCCTCTCCGCCAATCAGAGGCGAGCGTCGCAGGGGCTCGTCAGGGTCACCTTGGCTTAGCGGACGGCACGCACCGCGGATTACTTATCATGTTGAAATACCAGTTATTGTTCTGCGTATAGAATTTAAAAGATATTTTTTTATTCGACGAAATTTCACTAGACTTAGTTTTAATTGTTACACTACCGGTGGTAGGTCTCTATATCTGGTGATCGTCTAGGTAGGTACCGACGCCCATTTCTTCTCAGAAAAAGTAGTGTTTAAACTGTGCTTCGTTTTGAATGGCGTTGTAGCTAGAGAAATTACTGGGGTAACTAGCCTTAACATCTTACGTCTCAATGCGATGAGCACATTGTGGTGCAAAGTATATAATTCTACCTAGCGTCACGTTTTTATGGGCTAGCGTATTACTTACCATCAGGTGAACGTTATGCTCGTCTAGTTACTTCGTCGTATAAAAAAAGTCTATATCGCCGTAGCGTTGGTTTATTTATGCGTTTATATGAATATGTATAAACAATTGTATATAAATATATGTAGGAAATATAAAGAGATTCATTGGCTTATTACGAGGCGTCTACTTACTAGACGTAAACACTCAAAATTTAGTAGATATATTGTATCTGCCATTTAGAGGTCACTTAAGAATTGATTATAAAAAATTCTCTCCCCAAAGGGAGTTCGGGGTGCTACATACTGTGTGTTAGGAGACCGCTTCCGAAAACGAAGACAGACGATAGTACTAATGACACCTTTGATGATGGGACGGAAAAGAATCGATCCTAATAAAAAAAAAAATATTAGCATTACTTACTCTCCATCATGTTAGTACAGCTACTTGAATATATTTATTCAGCTTTTTTCCTTCCTTAGATAAAGAATATATAAATAAATAGTACTCGCATAAAAAGGACTCTTGTACAATAGATTAATAAAGTTTTACTCGTCAGTTAATATTAGCTTTCCATCTTAAGAGAATAACACTATAATATAATAAAAAGTATTCTCACACAAGAATGGTCTTCACATCATCTTTATCAGTTTTTTTTTTTTATGAAGGTTTCCGACTACGTCCTGTTTACAACTTTATTAGGATTTGTGTGAACAAGAGTCTAGGGTAGCTGGAGATATTTTTGAAATGTAATTAGGAGTGAGGCGTATTTATTATAACATATATAAATAACAAGTATTCGAAGATAATAGATAATAGTTGTTCTTACGATGTAATTATATCTGTTATAAAATATCATTTATAATTCAACATAATAAAGTTATTCAAGCAACAATCAACATTTTCAGTATTCCACAACAGCCGGTCACTAACAGAGCTTGAAATAACAAACAGCCAACAAAAATAAAACAACTATTCTTGTCTCTGTCTTTTGTATAATATTGTCATAAGTTAAAACGAGACATACCTAGTATTTATTTGAAATAAACCAAAATTATAGTAAGACGTTTCATAAGAAATCCTCTTTGAAAAGCGAATTCTTAGTTAGATCGTGTTATCTGTTATTTGGTTGATTAATCTATCTCGCTCACACCCATTTGATAGACTGTTGTTAAAACGAGAAGCACCTAATATTAAAACCCGAAAACTAGATATTGTAATCTTACCAGAAGATAAATATCCTCGTAACGTCACTCCTTCATTAGTTCGTTGATTAATTTATCTCACTCGCACCTATTATATATACTGTTGCTAAAACGAGACGCACCTAGTATTATAACCCAAAAATACAAATAGTTAAAAATAACACTTGTTATTTAATAACAGAAATTGGTACCTGTTATTATTGCGTAACAGTAACAGCAGATAGTTTGTCCTGTTATAAACCCCCTCTAGTCGTCCTTAAGTTTTTTTTGCCACGTAAATATTTTGTTTTTTTTTTTTCGAGTCAATGGGATGATATATCTAAAGGATTATAGCCCCCCATAAAAAACTTCAACAGTATATATGTGATTAGTATATAATAATAATAAACCTACATCACGTTTTTACTTTGTTTTCTAGTGTTGTTTTTAACGACAACTTTCTAGGTTATGCGGGTGTATTGTTGTAACTTAAGCGCCAAGTAACTTGGCTTTCAAAAATTGACCTATGATTAGCAGCGGAGATAAGCTGTGAAGTTTGGCTCGTACGCAGACCTGTGTCGGCTAAGTAAACCGGCGCCGGCCCTCTACAGCGCGATGTAGAAAATGCACATAATAATTTTAACGCCATCTACTGGCGTAAATGTGAACCGTTTGAATTATGCCGGCGACGCGGTTAACTGCGGATGGAGGAAATGTATTGATTATATGCAAAAAAAAATTATTACATCCAAGTCTCCTATAACACAACTCGTACCGCGTTATAAAAACACTATAAAAACCGTGTAAATTATTTATTTATTACCTCATACATATATAAAATTTTATATTTAATATTTATTTAGTTTTTCAATGTATGTATTTCTAATTTGTCCATTTTCAACTTTGTTTTAGTTTTATTTATATCAAATATAAAGTGGTAAAATAGGTGGTAAAGTGATAGCTATTTAGTCTGATTATTAAAAAATCTTAGATATATCGACAATTGGCTTACTTGATCTCAACTGTATATGATATTAAGTCAAAATTAATATTGATGGTAAAACTCATTCAATATACAAATATCAAAGTTATTGTGGCTGATTTACAATATGAGGAAACTACCGTTGCGGGTTAAAAAATACCGTTGTATTAAATTCAGGTCGTTGCACCATAGACAATTAAAATTTATGCGGTTTCCTTGGAGCCCATAAAAATAGTTATAAGGATATCAATTTGTACGAATTTTTAAATTTCATTAAAATTGTTCAACGATACAGATATGAAAAATATGAAGGTAGTTTAATATTTTTTTTTTGTTTATTTTATAAGGTTTAAATTTTAAATTGGAAGGCTCAGCTTAATTAATATTCGTAATGTATAGGTCTCGAAACTAAAACTACCCATAGGCTGGGCGGTCAATGAACAAGAGTACACAAACAGGTCCTTCAAGCATCATATCAATCTGATCATTGGGTAGTTATTAATTAGTATTATGAACGCTTAACCTGCATTTCTATGCAAATACTAGATCTGGTGTACTAACAGAGGCCGCTCTATCTCGTGTCGCTTCACGTGCTTTGAACAATTAATACACAGGTCGTCTCTCAAGTCGGGGTTTAAGAACTAAGAGAATGTTTTGATTTCGCTATCATGTCTGAAGAAGTAGAGTCTAGTTTGTTTTCAATTATATACGACGTGTGAACCCACACACATCTGATGGTAAGTGCCTGCTCGTGACGTAGTGCTAGTTAAGATGATATATACTGTGCTAAATTGTTCACGTCGCCTTGAGTCATAACATATAAATCTTGTTACTCCAATAATTTCACTAGTTACAACGGAACCCAATAATGTTTGAACATAAATATTTGGTGGAAGATACGAGCTGTGGTAGTACCTAGACGGTCTTCAGCAACAGGGACCTATCCGTAAAGTCTTTGCGGAAAGTGGGAAAGTTCATCCGCATATCTGATGCTGGGCCATAGTCTAACAAATGCTTCAAACTACTTCTACTAGTTCAAAGATATCGATAAACATAAAACATAGTTATAGTTATTGACGTTTTGATTTTTCTGATCCTAACTTTAAGTTATACCTTTCAACTTTTGGTATTGTAATCAGACGTAGCCTAAAAAATTTTCAACTATTTGAGAGGTTAGGTTTTACATATTTATTTCAGTCTTCAACAATATTATGTAAAACTTGGTAACGGTTTGAGTTCCGAACTAAGAACAACTTGCACCTTAGGACCATCTTTTTTGGTATCTAAGGAAAATTTCCATCGTCCGTCTCTATCACAGAACTCTTATATAACTTATATAAACTTTACTACTACTTTGTATTGGTAAATATTTTTTTATGTTTATACATAATTATAAAAAAATGTGTTTGTGTGCGTTCCTAAGTGAGGTGTATATCAGTTGGTTTACTTCTAATTCCTAACAGGATTCGGGAGGGGTGCTTCACATCTCTCCCCGGGGCGGGCCCGTTCGATCCGGGCGCCGATCGGGGGTTGCGGAAGAACTGTTCGGTGTTATCCCGTGCATTCTTTTCAGAAGTGATGGAATACCGTGTGAAGCTTTTTAGTCGGTTGGAGTCCGACACTACCCCGTTACCGGCCCTTCTGGTTCCGAGGTGTGCCACCGTTAGCATTTTGTCACACACGTTAATAAAAACAAAAAATAATGAAAAAAAATTTAACAGGATAACTTAAGGTAGGTAATAAAATAAAAGAATACGAACGTGTTTATTAACTTTAACGTTATCAGTTAACTAAGATAAGCTTATCACTTGAACTACAAAGCGGCGCTGCGACAGCTGCATGTGACTATCGGCTTAGCGAGTACTTTCGCAGAGGATTTTGAAACTTAACCGTAAAGTTATAGAGAGCATTTTTACTTGTGACGAAAACTCGCTTTTATTTGACCGTGACTACTAGAACCGCGCGTGGAAAATATCCGCTGGTTAGCTGCCAGGTGATCATTTTAAAGGCAACGGGCCATGCACAGTTCAAGGCTAGGCTAATTACTAGTGGTTGGTATTTGTTACCGTAGACCATCTAGAAACCACCACAGCTCCCTATTTCTGCCTATCAAACAGTATTGCACAAACGTTGCAGTAACAGAGACCATCAGTGAAGTAGCTACCGGTTTATAGTAACTAAATATCACAATCAAACTCTAGAATTGAATCAAAGACTTTCTGTGGTATCTTTAGTCATTGCACCATGGAGATACTTAATAAATATGTATCCATATAAGTCAACTGGAATTTTGTATTTCTTCGCAGAATTATCTTCAATTTGTTACTTCTTCCCATATTTAGGATCTATAAAATCTGGATCATAAAATTCTCTCTTAGTTTAAGGTACACCGGATTTTGTGTCAAAAAATACAACATCCGGTGGATGTCAGTGTACTCTAGTCAACTCATCGTCAAATCCTATGAGCGGGTAATTCAGTACGTAGGGGACGGCTGCCGGAATTGGATAGCGCAATTCCTGTTTGCGATAATACAAATCAATGATAGCATATCCTTAATGATTCACTTAACTGTATTAGATAATGTACTATTATGATAGAGGGGGATGGGAGAAAAATGTACCTTGCTTCTGGAGGAAGTTACAGTTGTCTGAGATTTTTCGGTACTAAAACTTCGTGGTGGCCTCCTTAATTGCTTATTAGGGAATTGGTTCTGGAAGTCCCTACGATTCTGTTTAGCACTTTGTATTTGCATTATATTATTACTTATTACATATTTATTAGCATAGTAATAAAATATAAGCAATATCTTTATAAATAATTTTAATTTTATTTATATTCAATAAATTTCTCTGTCCATATATAGTCACCATAAATTTTCATATGTCTGTACTTATTGTATAGTTATTTTTCATTTCCTATTATTACTCCTTATAATTAAATGTGTATACGTTCACACGATGGTTAATAAATACCGTATTTAATATTTAGATTTACAACTCTAAGAAACATTTTTCTAGACTAGACCAAAATAACTGAGCTGTTAGAACTAAACTCGATGTTAAAATTAAAATACCACTCATGAAAAATAAAAGATCGATAGAATAACGAAACAATAGAGATTGCAATGCAACATATAATGAAGGAAAAGAATAGACAAAAAGAATAAAAATGTATGCAGTGAGGGAGAGAGATTGTAAATTGAATAAAGAAAAGTATAGTCTAACTCATCAATTGTGATGTATGAGAGGTAACGGAAAATTTAGATTAAAGTACGAAATAGGAAGAAGAACAGAGAACCAGAGTGCTAGAAGGAAATAGAAACTAAGCTATAAAATAAAACAGAAAAATATGTAATTAGGTCCGACCCATCTTTATGAAGAGAAAAATAAAAATATACACTGGGCAAGAGTTTAAATTTAAATAGAAACCAAATCAAGGATATCAGTTGTTATCATTTATGTTTAATACAATAATCAACGGATTTTGCTGATGGACTGGTTCTGATGCGGATAGACGTCGAATCGTAAGATAAATAATCGACCAATCAGAATTCGCTGCGCGGGCGCACCCATCGATGCCATTTTTTACATAACGCCCCCTCTGATTAAGTTTATGTTACAGTTAAAATTGACGAAGCTCAGTTAAATTTAATTCTTCAGTATGCTTATCTTTACAATAAGATGAGCTAGAGAACGTGATAATAGAATAAAAATTTATCTCATTCGATCATCGATAGATCACAGAAATTATTTTTTATCATTTTTTTTGATAGTACATACATAGAAAGGGCACGTTTATATGATACTAAAGATAAATTAGCGACATTAATTTCTAATGTGTATTGTTTAAAAAGTTTTATCAACCCTCCTACTCCTCCTATATAAATAAACAAATTTCGCATCAGTTATTTAAACTAGTTTATATTATCTATAACATTTGTGTCATACATGTTTTTTTTCTGTCTTTTCTATTATTAGTTTTTAAAAAGACCTTAGTATTTTTCTTCCAAATCTTGACTTAGTTCCGGAAGGTTCGGTGTACCGACGATCTGTTTAAAGTCGCTAAAAACCGCTGGATGAGCAGCACCGATCAGTGTTCAGATTTCTGCAGTGGATATCCAGTGGACGTCTATCGGCTGATGATGACATTATATGCAGTTAACAAATGTAATGTCTCGTTTGTTTTAAAGCTAGATCAGCTCTGAGTGAGCAGTTTTGCAAAACTCCGTCCTTGTTCCGTAACTTTTTAATTCAACGATCGGCAAACGCAATCGCCATGCGTCACTCAAGGCGCAGCGTCGGCCGAACGCGCACATGCACAGAACTGTACTGACGCGTCACTTTCATTCGGGCTACATGTGCGCGTGCGCGGCTTTACGATGCGAAACAATAAGTTTTCAGTTGTTATCGGACCGTCGAGCGGTGCGGACGTGTAATCGGCTGCTGCGTTAGCGCTTCGTCTTTAGAGTATATCTGTGCGGCTGTGATTTATTGGACTTGACTGATTTTATTCACCGGTGAGTCTCATTCCTCCAACAATTTTAACTTTATATTCCGTACGTCCAACTTGTGCTTCATACAGAAATAACCGCTTTTGGCACAACACTTCGCCCTTGACTGTGCAGAATTGACATTGCTCTGGTTCAAATTTCTTCATATTTTTAAATTCTTTGCAGTCTATATATTTCGTTATTGAATTAGATACATAAATGAATTTTATATAACTTGCCCCATGTATGAAGATGCCGGCAGTGTTGTGTCTCATTATTATTACCTAATACAATGGACATATTTCCGTCCCTGTCAATTTAAACTTGTAAGTATTTCAACTACGTAGGTTCATCATCCGGTGCTATTGTGTTCTTTATATCATACAACATACGTATCATGACATCAATCAGTGGCTTTTTGTAGTCCGCATTAGATTAATTCGATGCAAATTAGATGTCAGTGATTGTTTCGCAGCTAGATAACGAAACCCGCGCATGCGTTTTTTATATACCACTAATAACAGTGGATTTGTATTAATACTTTGTTTATATATATTTTAGAAATGACGACCTTCAAGTGAACTTGAGCTGTTTAACGTGAAGTTTTTATGTAATACTTGTGTAATCCATTATAAAGGACCAGGTGAAAGAAATACTGATATATTTAGTCAATTATATAATGTAGTCAACGTGGCAATTTGTCATATGCTTTACTATGATTCAATTTAGAAATTACTGTGTTCTTCCTATTCATAATATTTCTTTTTTTTTTCATGTTATATTTTCAATAGATTTAAGCCTCGTTTTTTTTTCATATTTGACGAAACAAAGAGATGCGCAAGAATTTCATTTCATGGTAAATTATACGCTTGCCGATAACAGCTTGGCGTTAGTGAGGATGATGTAGAGTAACGCATTGCGATCATCGCCTTCAGACATGTTAAGCCTCGTTAGCCTAGTAATTTCACTAGCTAATATGTTCTGCTAACCGGAACAGTGTAATATTTGAACACTACAGTCTGTCGGCTGCAACAGGCGCTGCGGTGATACCTAGACGATAACCGGCAACAGAGACCAGTATATATATATACACGTTAATGAATTAACATCAGGAACAAGTTATTTTAAATCAGAGTCGCAGCATCAAAGACAAACGTCAATTTCGCACATTCATGATTATTACCTCTAAAATTACATAAGTAATGATTATATTTAAAAAAAATTGTTTCTTTCTAAATTAAAATATTAAATACTACAGACTCAATCATTGGATCAAAATGATGAATTTTAGCGTTACTGATTCAACTATATGGGACCTAGTGTAAATATCGCCGCAGTGTCTATTTCTCATGTAGTGTATAACTTTCGATTTACACTAAATAGCTCTATTTGGAGTTTTATTACTGTGGTAATGTGCCGTACTAACTTATTTACCAAGGCGACGAGCTGAAAACATTCTAAAGAGCGCCTCGTTATAAGCAAGCATGTTATTGTTAAAAGTTTGTTTTGTATTGAAAAAGTCTAGATCAGAAAAATTTGTGAGATTTAACAGTATTAAGTTATGATGGGTGAAGTAATTTTAAATAAGTGTTTACCATATTTCTTTTATTTTGTAGATACTAAAGTTTCTTCTGAACTTGCTTTTATCAAATAAACAGATGATTAATCTTATATTGTGAGGAGCTCGGAAATATATAAAGAGGAAACGAAATTTTTAGTAATATCATATCATTGTAACCCTAATGACAGGATCTGATGTGATATGTCATCAGAGGGTGCTCCTCATCCTGTCATTTCGTGTCGTAAAGATTTACGGCAGTTGCATTTCCCAAGTTGTTATGGTGCATTAACTACATGGTTAAAGCAATTTCGAATTGTATTCTACTATTTATAAAATGATCTCTTTATTGTTTCTTATCTATCTATAAGCCTTATTGTATATATTTTTTATTTTCTGGTGTAATTGAAGTTTGCCTTAAAGTATCTAAACTTAAACATAACGTTTAAGATAAAATTGTTAATTGTAATGAAATAAAGAAGAATGAAATCGATATTTCTACTACAATCGGATAGAGGCAAACTAGGAGAAACTTCTATCATTACCATTAATGGCTTATCTCCTAGGAATTCTGTCAATATCATCTCGGGAAGAGAAACGGTATAATCAATTACCATTTTGAAGTTATGACCATTTCAGCCAATTGTTGCAGTTATCAATTTTATATTATTATCTTCGTTTATGTGTATTATTATTATTAGTTTTCAAGATATTAATGATTGTAAAATTTTTATTTAATGCGAATGTTTTTATAGCTATAATGAGTTAGCATTGAACCTTAATTGCATACGGTGTTAAACGCCAATGAAAGCGGCGTATGGTAAAGAATATTTATTTAGAATTATATATACAGCAGAAAAATGTCAGTGTAGTCATGGCAGCAGATTCATGTTGAGGATTGTAGCTAGAAAGATCGCTTAAAGGAATCCGATCCAACAGAACCCCGAGGTCCAATAATCGAGCGAGGGACCTATATTACAAAGAAGGAAATTAGTAAATGAGCCAAGGAGTTGGGATCAGTAATTATAGAATCAGGGCTATTGATAATAGACATGGTATAATTCATCGCCTGTTAGACCCGAGACCCTCGCATTGAACAGGTGACCTTGTGGAGTGACGTCTAGGCTGATGTGTCTTAGCCGTTCGTGCCAAGCGATCTCCCATTGACCGGTGTGTATGTTCAATTGTGCCAATTTATCAAGACTAGGGTAAATGTTCCTTATCTGACAGCACACTGTTGGTATTCTTTAGTGCTTTTCTAATAGATTCCTAAGTACCTTGATCTAATTTCCCGGTCACACTGCATTATAATTTTCAACCTTGGCAAGGTTTTGGCACGTTGACTCCTATTTTTTTCGGTTCGTACTAACGACCTTAAATCTATATGTGGACATGTTCCAATGAAGAATTAGATGATGAACGCGAACGATGGAAAAGTTAAGACACTAAATGCTATGGCCGTATTTTTTTATCAGTTCTTTTATGAACGAATCATTACAATACCAAGGAGTTTGGAGAAAAGAAGTGGGAAATAATATTTCATTTACCCATCGATCTGTAATACCTTGACCCTCTTCGTATGGTTATCCATTTTTTGATTAACAGTTAAATTTAAGAAGGATTTTGAGCATCTGTACAAGATGTTATATTCCTATCGTTCTTTCAACTTCTTCTTCTTAAAGTGCCTGTCCAAGTAGTGACGGTTGGCGATCAGCTTGGTACAGTTCTTTCTGTCTCTGGTTCGGCGTAATAATTCTGACGCCTCAGATATGCCATTCTATTTCTTGATATTCCTCAACCATGACTATTTCCTTCTCCCCACTTTTCGTTTACCTTCAACTTAGTCACACAATGAAAAATTATATTTTCAAAGATTTACACTAAAACTCTATTCGTAGCTATGTATCGAAGATGATGGTAGAGTCAGCATTTCTCATTTTTTCTCTACCACTTTGTTCTCTCCTCAACACTCGCGAAGAAAATGATGTTTGCGTACATAAAATATGTTTACTAATATCAGCGAACCGTTCTATGTGGTATTTGTAACAGCTCGATAACTCATGTAAATTAATGCAAATTTATAGAACTAACTCTCTCATCAGAAATTTTCCGCCATTCTGATGTAACCACCGGATTCATCCGGCAAGGAAGCATAAAATTAGATGATAGGGCCTGTGATGATTTTATTTGTTAAGGAGAAAAAGAGGATTGTATATTCAAATCAATATATTTTATTTTTAATTTATATAATTTTTAAATAAAATATATTGATTTAGTATATATAGTCTATATAGACTAGATTTTTTAATTTTTTTAGATTTAGATAGACTCCGATTTTTACTTCGCGATGCAGTCTAATTGTAAAGAACCCGTAGTCTTGAATAAGCGTGTGCATTTTTCTTTTAAAGAATGTACCCGGACGGAAACAGTTATTTATTCATCATACCTAGCCTGAATGAAGTAATTATCATGGTTATCTTTATCATTTCAACCGATCGACATCGGGGAAAGAAAGAAAAATATCATAATGCTACTACTACTATTTTTCCATTTATCAAGAAAACAGAATTCGAGATGAAAAATTATTCGTCAACCCAAAAGTTGAAATTTTGAATAAGACATAAGATGGCAACTTTCTTTAACTTAATCTGTATTTGTGAATAACTTCAATTTGTTTAAACGCAATCATACTATTATTTGGAAAAAGATTCAGTCTTAGTCGATCTCAAGAAGCACGTGAAGGTCGATATCGATAAGTGCAGTCGATGTCGATCGTGTGATGATAAAGATAATGAAAGGGACAAAGAAGAGGAGAAGAAATAAATAAACCTATTAATAATGAAATCGAAACGGTATGAACATCTTGGAATCACTGTTGGTCCATACATCCATGGTACAGGAGTTGTAGGGTATTAATAGCTGTGCTTAGTTATTACAACATAATTCATAATCGACTGCTTCAGTTCAGTTCATTGCAATGGAAGAAGCATCATGGCTCTGGTTTGCAAATTGCTCTAATTCAATCTAATTTTCCTGTTATTGTCGTCTTCCTACGCGAATTCCGGTCACAGACGGACAGCATACGCCGTCTGTGGCATATATGGTTATATTTAGAGTCTCATTGAAACTTAACTGATACTCGAAAAGGCAGATCGAAGATTTCGGTGCCTATCAATAATTGCTATACACGATTGAATTAATATATAAATACCTTTTCCTCAATACTATCATTCTTCAGTAAAGAGAAGCATCGTGAGGAAACGTTTTACTGGTGGTAGGTTTCTGTTACTGGAAGTGTCTAGCTTCTGCCGCCAAACAGTAGCGTGAAAAAATTATTGTGTTCCGGTTTATCATTGGGATAACGACACATATCCCACGATGAGCATAATGTGGTGTAGTGTATGTCATCCTATCACCTCGTTATAGGTATGCGTATATCGTTATCATCAGGTGAGCATCTCGTTTTTAGCCTGATGGATAAATCGATTCACTGCTTATAATAGAGGCCCCAAGACTCGGAAGTAGGACCATTAAGTGGACTTCCTTATACATGTATTTAACATCGTGTATTCTTATAAAACCATCATGTACCATCAGATGAAAAGAGTAGCTGGAGATCGGATTAGTTTTTTCAATCTGACCGTTGAACTTCAGTTTGAAGATGTGGATGATGAGGAAATTCATAAATAAATTACAACGTAAATACGCGAGACAACGTGTCTGAATACTATTCGAACTAATAGAGACGTGAAATATAAAAGAGCAATATAACCTTTATGGTCCATCTGCAGCTGCAGTGTTATGTATATTATAGGTTATGTTTACTCCGATAAAAACGTCGTTAAGTTCAATGTTCATTATGTTTAATATTTTTTTTTTTTTTAATCGACTAAGGGACGAGACGAATAAACCGTTCACCTGATGGTAAGTGATGCGCCTGCCCATAACGAGGCGGCGCTAGTTCGAATGTTATACACAGCACAACATTGTGCTCGACTGCTTGAGACATAAGATGTCGCGTCGCGTTACCGCAGTAATTTCACTAGCTACAGCGCCTATTAAATCGGAACACAGTAATGTTTGCACAGTGACGTTTGACCACTGAAATAGGAGCTGCGCTGATTCCTATCTACCCGGTCTCCGGCAAGACACCTTTTTTTTTCTTTAAGGTTGGGGAAATGCTTTCGCATACCTGACCTCACTAGGGCAAATACAGATTATGTCGGACTTGCACCGACTAAAACCTTGCACGATGTTCCACCGATGGAACGCTTTCTAACACTTCTGCGACCTACCAGCGCCGGTTGTCCCGCGCAGCTTCATCTCGGGAGGAGGCCCTTTTCCCTTTCATCTATGTAGGGGCCTGTCGGAACCTACAGCGCGCCCTCCTCTCGGCCTCTTATCGACACCTGGGCAACGGATCTCCCCGAATCCGTTACCCAAATGCCAACCGGCAACAGAAACCTACTACTAGTAAAACCACAAGTAAATTAATAAATTACCAATTAACAATACTATTTTAAAGTATATAATAATATATTAAACTATTAAAATTTGAGAGGAGAGAGGATATACATAAAAGAATTATGAAAATCAGCTTTCTAATCTATTACTTAAGTAAATATAGGATTATTTCTAAGCGTCTTAATTCTAGTTATGGCGACTTTCCAGTCTTCCGACCCTCTCCCTCAACCCTCTCTCTCTAACATGAATTTCGTTCCGAAACAATGACTCCTCGTATTTTTTTTATGATTAAATCGTACATAAATATTATGCTATTTCAAAATGACGCAAAATTCTTCGTCGTTTGCACTGGATAACTAAAATTGTTACTTTTTATTTGTACGACGTAAGATTTTTTTTTATTATACGAAGGGACGAGATGAGCGAGACGTTCACCTGATACTGAGTAATACGCCCGCCCATAACAACGCACATTGTGCTCGTCTCCCTTAGACATGAGATGTTGAGTATCGTTACCGCAGTAATTTAACTAGCTACAGCGTCCTTCAAACCGGAACACCGTAAGGTTTGTACAATATTATTTGGCGGCAGAAATAAGCGTGACGATACTACATATCTAAATGGTTTCCGGCAACAGAGCCTACGACCAGTCGAAACGAAGACTATTTATTTATTTATTTTTGTTTCGGGGAGAAATCTTCGATACCTTGCTTCTGAGGGGAAGTCAGGGTTATGTGAGATTTTTACTCACTAAAACTCCCTCGGTGCCCTGCATCAGTGCATTCGGAAAGGCTTCGGGATCTTTTATAGAACGCACCGGTGCCTCTCTACACTTTTTTGAACACGTCTCTGAGGAGGGACCTTAACCCTCCTAGGCTGTCCCACACAGATTCGTATGTTGAGCGATAAGGGTCCCCACCTTCAAGGCCTGCGAAACTCTCAGACCCTTTTAGTCCCCTTCTACGACAGGCAGGGCTTACCTTTGTCTTATTCTTACTAGCCCAAGACTACAGGGCTCGAAACGAAGACCTACCACTATTAAGGACAAGGAAGCTAGATAACCTGATAGTAAGTAACAAGCCCTGCTATATGAGTTGAGGTGATATACACTGCATATATTCATCACTATGAAAGATGTTATTTCCCTTCACCACAATGAGATCACTAGCAACAGTTTCAATATGGAGTACAGAAATATTTTCATAATACTTTTCGGCAGCAGTAATAGGACCTGTGGTGGTACCTGGACGGTCTCCGACGGTAAATACCTACCACATTTTATTTGACAGGCCAGACAGAAGTGTGCAAACATTACTGTGTTCCGGTTTGAAGGTCGATGTAGATAGTGTAATTAGTGGAGTAACGAGACTCGTATCTGTCAGGGCGACGAGCGCTGCGTGGTGCAGTGTAAACAGGTAAACGTCCCGCTCGTCTCGTCGCTTAATGAAATAAAAAAAAAAACATGTAAAGACTAGTGAAACTGGATGATTTATTGTAGGTGTGGTAATAAAACGGTGGATGAGATAACATAACGTTATCAGTACCATTGACGTTATCGCTTCACGCGATTTTGTTGCCGTATCGAATGAACAGATTATTGTATACATAAACACATTGTCTATGTTTACATTATTATACTTGTATGAGCTGCAGACGTTACTTGCTGATCATCATCATATTGTCATGTCATGTCACTGCTGAACATGGGCCTCCTCCAAAGATCTCCACATCCATCGGTCCTCCACTACCCGCATCCAGCGGTTTCCCGCTACATTCACGCAGTCAGCACGGTACCGGTATCGAAAGGAGCTAGGGTCCGTTTGTAGATGTTCCTATGAAGGGATTTGGGCCATTTCCCACCCACACTTATCCCAATACGGGTTGGACGGAGGTCATGTGTTCATCTCTACATATTTTAAATACTACCTCTGTTTTTTTTTTCAATTAAGCGATAAGACGAGCGTTACATCCACTTGATGGTAAGTGATACGCATGTCCATAACATCGTAGTGATAGTTGAGATGATGCACAACATTGCGCTCATCCCCTGAGATATATAGTGTAGACTCGTTACCCCAGTAATTACACTAACTTCAGCGCAGTAAATTTGGCACACTACTGTTTGACGGCAGCAGTAGGTGCAGTGATGGTACCCACCTGAACGGTAGGTGCCATTGCAGCACAACAGAAACCTACCATTTAATTGTCTGTGTTATTATGTAGTAAAAAATTTAACAATGGCAATTTCAACATCATTCAATCTGTACATTTACGTATCCTAAGTTAGGTAAGATTTTCTATGCCAGTGGTCCCAAACCTTTTATGTACTATCGCTCCTTTTCAGAAAAAAAATTTTTGGTGCCTCTTCACAATATTAAAAGAATTTAAATTGAAATATATATATATATATATATATATATATATATATATATATCTATTCTGGCCATAAATTCTGTATGAAATGAAAATGCATTTTTTTTAATGAAGTAATGTAATATTATTAAAATGTATACCTGCATATGTATTAGTCTCAGCAAATTAAAAAAAAATATTTTATTCGAAATGGCCACCTTTGGCTTTTATACAGGCCTTTAATCTGTTTGGCCACGAATCTATGGATTCCGCACTGTTTCCAAAAATTTACCATAATTTGAAGTCTAAAAGGTTTAGGTCTGGGCTAAATGGGGGCGAGTCTTCAGCTTTTATAAAGTTCGGAACGTTGGTTTCAAGTCAGGCTTGGGTAGTTCGTGCCTTGTGCCCAGGTGCAGAGTCCTGTTGGAAAGTCTACGGGATTTTTTTAAAAAGTATATTGCTGAGAGGATTCACAACATGATCCAAGATCTTGATACACTTTGGCTAAAGTTTTCAATCTTTTTCACAAAAATGTAGTTCTGTGACTCCTTGATAAGACACGCCCCGCCAAACCATCACTGCCGCAGGATGATGACCACGTTGTACCTTTCCGACCACTGCCACTGGAGCAGCTTCTTTAGAACTGTGAGCGTACACTTTGTCATTTTGCTTATTGTAGTGTTCTTCAATCGTGAAAATTTGTTCATTGGTAAAGACGATATTTTTGTGGTCTTCACCTGCGTATCGCGAAAGAAGGCGGTTTGGTTGATCCACACCATCCATCTTTAATTGTAAAAATTAATTTAGGGTTTGTCCTGTATATCGACGATAAGTACCGAGCACTGAGCTTCAGGTCTTGTTTTATAATACGCGACAGAATCCTGGCGGGAATTATCATTTCTCGTAATAAGATTTTTTGATTTCCTTCCTAATGGAGTTTCGACGAATTCTGGCTTTAACAGCATTAACAGCCTTTGTAGTTCCAACAGCACGCGGCCGCTCCGATCTTTTCTGGTCTTCAACAGAGGAAGTGTTGTTGTATCTGTTGATAGTACGGTATACGAACATACGGCTGATAACAAGCCTTTGAAGAGTCTGGAATATGACCGACGGCTCCATACACACTTTGTGCAATGCGATCACTGCAATCCTATTTTCTTTAACACCCCATTCCATATTGTAATTTGATAATGAACACGAAAAAATATGTGCAATGGCGCAAAATCGTAAGAAGTTTTTAAAATAATATACGTGTTCCAAATTCGAAATAATTAAAAAGTTGAAAAAAAGAAAAGTTTTTATTTAACAGTATTTATGGTCAGACTAGTTATATATAGGGTGGCGCAAAAGTAATCCTCCTATCAGAAAATGCTATAAATTTTGCCATGATGTAAAAAATTAAAAGACCAAATAAAAATAATCCACAAGAAGAATCAAAGTTTTTCATATTTTTTTAAATTACAGCCAAAAAACATCGGAAGGTTATTTTTGCGCCACATTGTATACCTTTCTTCATAACAGATATACTTATTCAATCTAGTCTTAAGTCCAACATTGGACTGTACGGTTGATGATGATGAATACATTTTTCTATTATGAAACTGAGGTGTCAAAGGATATAAATCTCGCGTCATCATATAGACGTCCACTGCTGGACATAGACCTCCCCCAAAGATCTCCACGTCGATCGGTCCCACGTATAATGTTGAACAATTGCTATGAAATCTTGCCATACTTCAGTTTGGAGATAGCACCTCATGATGATGACATCCCGTTGACGCTTACAGGTATGAGCACCTCATTGCCGATTTCATGGTTTATTCATGAAGCATACAATCGGCCGATTTACGACGTTCACCTTTGTCAAAACCCTCGCAATCATGATCAAACATTCAATGACCATTGAATTTTTCCGCTATAGTTTTTAAGTATAATTCCTATACTTGAGCTACTTAGTGTTAATTGAATCAAAGTGAAATAAATAACATGCAAATAGAAGTACCTTATTATTATTTTTTATTTTACGAAGTGATGAGACATATGTCACGTTTACCTGATAGTATGTGATACGCCTGCCCATAACATTCATTAGTTAATTCTTGTTATTCCAGTAATTACACTAGCTACAGCGCCCTTTAAACCGGAACTAAGTAATGTTTACACAGTACTGTATTCTACGTATATATATATATATATATATATATATGATAATAAATCAAAGTTAGTAAATACTCCGTGATGACTATGAAGGTAGTATATAACACCTCGGCCCTTCCGTCACCGTGGGTGCAGTAAAATACCATTTTTTTTTGTTTATTGAAGCGATAAGCCGTGCGGGTCGGTCACCTGATGGTAAGTGTTACGCCCGCCCATTATAATATGGCTTGCTGGAATGGTATTCACAGCACCACATTGGGCTCGTCTTCGGTCTCGTTTTCGTAGTAATTTCACTAGCTATAACGCTCTTCGAACCTGAAAACGGTAATGTTTTCACATTACTGTCTGGCTGCAGAAATAGGAGCTGCGGTGATGGGACGGTCTTCGGCAGTGGAGACCTGCCACCAGTGAACGTACACCACACAGTAGATGCATAATACCACTGGATAGTTTTGGCAGATTACCACCGCTGCCATTAATTTTAGCAAATGAATTCGCTACAGAACATTTCCATCTGTGCCAAGGGGACATGCCAAGTGACGTACGCTTTAGTTGCTGTTTTTTTTTATTTTCAAGATGAAACTTTATTCGAGTAGAGACACACCCACCATCATCATCATTATCAACCGATGATCGTACACTGCTGGATATAGGCCTTCCCTAAATATATCCACGTTTATAATTCATATGGGGAGATTGGGCCATCTACCACCACGATGGTCCACAACGGCTCAGTGGAAGCCTGAGTCTCATTTGTTGATGTGCAGGTGAACTATGAGCATGTTAGGTTGGCTTGGGTCCCGTGAGTTGTTGTGCGGGACCTAACACACCCACCAAGTTACACTAATTGCTAAGTAACAGTAATCGAAATATTCTGGCGTGGTTCGTCCCTTAGATACATAAGGTGTTAAGTTTCGTTGCTCCAGTACATACACTAGCTACAGCGCACTTCAAACCGGAACACAGTAATATTTGCACACTACTGTTTGACGGCAGAAATAAGTGCCGAGGTGGTACCTAGACGATATCCGGCAGCAGAGACCTACTAGCAGTAAATATTATCTTATCGATTATCGATCGCTGTAGAGATTTTTTTAGGGAAGATTTTGTCCAAAAATAAGCCGAACAGCTGATGATGATAAGCGTTAGTTCTGTAAGTAGTTTTTTTTTATTATGTATGTTCCCAGTTCGCTTTTTTGGCCGTAACATGTCCGCAACCTTTTTTGGGGGTACATATCGTAAAACTCCTTATTCGCTGGCCTATATGGTTACAGACATATCGTGATAAGTCTCTATATAGATGGAAATCTATTATATACATAGTACATATATATAAAGAAAATGGGTATTGTTTCGCCAATCACGTGAAAACTAGTGAACGTATTGACATGGGAACGTGAGCATTCGACGCGGAGTAATTTATAGATAAATGGATGGAGATGGTTATACAGTATTTATCTTTTCAATTTCACAGATCCTTACTTAACTTTGTATAAACATATTAATTTTGTATTGTTTTTGCGGTTGCTATAGCAACGGCTGTCATAGAGTCATTTGCGGTCACGGTTATTCTCAAGTTATATTTCAGACAAATTTCAAGTTTAATTTTATGTTACGGCTAGGTTTGGCTAGGGAACAGCTAGTACATATATATATATATATATATGTGAATTTACATATTTATGTAAATAATATGCGTTTGAAAAATGTTTAAAACCACTTGTTGAGTATGACGCGTCCGGCAAGCTGTCATGTTAAGTATGAAGTGAGTTGAATAACACATCGATTCAAGGTCAAGCGCGAGGTCAAACTAACGGTAGACCGAAAGCGGTCAGACCTCAACATTTATGAAGGATAAAAAAACCCATGGTATTTATTCTTGAAACCATGTCTACAATATTATTAATTAAAAGTTTAACTAGTTAAAAATACCATCCTGAATTTGTAGTGGTAGTATATTGTAGGCGTTGTAACGGGGGTAGGTCTCACCGGAGACCGTCTAGGTAGGTGCCACCACAACGCTGTAGCTAGTGAAATTATTGGGGTAACGAGACTTAACATCTCGTCTCAATGCGACGAGCACAATGCGGTGCAGTGTAACATCCTAACTAGCGCCATATTGTTATGGGCAAGTGTATCACTTACCATCAAGTAAAGGTCCCACTCGTCTCTTCGCTTGGTAACATAAAAAAAAGTTATATATGAAATCGTCTTCCAAACATTTCTATTGAAAAGTGAAGCTCGACTATTATCAGGACCAGCTGTGTATATCAGGTGAGATGATGAGGACGATTATCAACCGGTTGATGTAAATGACAACAAGGGTGATTAGATTTTAAAACTCTTATTTGGTTTTGGATATAAGAGACTATAGAAATTGCTTTTCTCCTGAAATTATATTAGGTCCTTACATATGAAATTGGCGTTTTGTACGGAAGGAATATAAAGTCAACTTTTTTTTGTAAAATATATTTAATTAATCAAAGTATGCACCATTGTTATCTATACACTTTTGCCATCTCATAGGTAGTTCATTGATCCCTTTACTAAAAAAACCATGGGGGCGAGGATCAATAAACTCTTTAAAGGCGGTTTGGACTACGGCATCGGAGTTGAATTTTTTTCTTTGTAAGAAGTTGTCCAAATTCCGAAAAAATGGTAATCAGTTGGGGCAAGGTGAGGGAAGTATGGTGGATGTCGCAGACATTCCAATTGTAGCTCATCTAACTTAGTGGTTGTTTGTTGTGCAGTGTGTGGTGGTGTTGCATTGTCGTGAAGCAGCAGTGGCCTAGAGCGATTGACCAATCTCGGTTGTTTTGCAGCTAGTTCTTCTTTAATTTTTTGCAGTTGCTGACAATAAATATCTGCTCTAATCGTTTGGCCAAATTTTAGAAAGCTGCAGTGATCGACATCGGCGCTAGTCCACCAAACACGCACAAGTAACTTTCTGAGTCAATTTCCGTTTTAGGGCAGGATTTGGCTGGGTCTTTAGGGTTCAGCCATTGCGACGAGCGCTTCCGATTATCGTACAGTATCCACTTTTCATCACAAGCAATGATTTGATTTAAAACTCCTTCATTATTGTGTCGGTTGAGCAAAGTAACACAACAGCAGCAGTCGACGCGTGTTCGCAAGCTTTACCGATTTGCTTCAAGTGGATTAATACAGTTTTGTCACTTACCCCGAAGCCTGCAGCTATTTCTGAAGTGCTTTGTGATGGACCCGTTTCCACAATAGCCTTTAATTCTTCATTTTCCACTTTGGTATCCGGCCGTCCACGGGGTTGGTTCTGAAGGTCGAAATTTCCAGAACGAAAACGTTGAAACCAAAAACGTACCGTGCATTCTTTTGCGACACCAGCGCCGTACACATCATTAATCCTTCAAGCTGTTTCTGCAGCACTGGTGCCACGGTCTGTCTGATCAAAGTGGTCAGTACGACAAAACGGTAATTTCATATGTAAGGACCTAATATATAAAATTTCGTAACGAGCGCATCAATTACACAGGTTACCATCAGGTGAACCTTCTCAATATCATCATCACCATCACATGCTTTTCTGGAACATATTGGTTTTTCGCGTTGTTTTCTTTCATTAAAAGTTAGTAGTATTAGTAGTAGCGGTCAAACCGGCGCCCTTCGAAGACTTAGTTAGTTTTTTTTTTAAACAAAGCATTACGCAAGAGACGCACTACTTTAGTCCTCAAATACGTCAATTAATATAATCTATAAATCAATGAAACATACGCTGCGATATATTATAGCGAATGGCATACTGGCTTTTTGCCATATTAATGTTTACGTCATATATAAAGTATTTATATAACACTAATCCATATATTGTTTATAGAAGGAAAACAATTGAAATATATTTCTGTTGTTTGTTAACAATAACGTCTACATACAGTATTAAAAGTATAATTCATGAAGAATTGGTAATTTTGATACTTTATTGTATATACTGATAAACTTGATACTTTTGGTAAGTATACCGATATGTGTCCATAATCCCGGACTATAGAAAACAAATAGTTGGTGATAAGTCTTCGTTGCTGGATACATTTTAAGTACCACCGCAGCTCCTATTTCAACAGCAAAACAATAAGTGCAAACATTATTGTGTTCTGGTTTAAAGGACGTTGTGCCTAGTAAAATTACTTCGGCAATGGAACTTAATATCTCATACTTTAAGGCACCGAGCACATTTCCGTCACTGAAGAATAATTTTGTTTTAAGTCACAAAAAAGTTTGAATGAAATAATTATCGTGTGGCAATCCTAACAGGGCTCATACAAAAGGCGCGCGTGCGCAGGCTCACGTGAGCGGTCTACTTTCCAACACAGTCACACCTCCAAAACGTACACCAATGAGTAAACTTGGATGGTGCAATATATCACGGCGTGGTCGTGTATACGTATCAACTCATGCGACTTATAAATTAAGTTATAATTAACTTAGTATAATTAACTTTCATATTATTTGTATATTACTAACGTTATCACTACAGTAAACGCTTAGACGCGCGTATCCTTCATCCAATTTTTTTTTATAACAATATGGCGTCGGTTAGGATATATATACAACACGACATAGTGCCCATCGCCATTACACATTTAAGTCTCGTTACTCGTGTGTAATAATTGCATTAGCTATGACACCCTTCAAACCGGATCTTGGTAATGTTTGCACAATACTGTTTCGAAGAATTAAGAGCTACCGTGGGACTAATTAACAATATTGTTAAGCACTAGTTATACCTAAGAGAAAGCTCGCAAGTGTATTGGAATTTCACATGTATGTCAACACTAGTTCTTCAACGGTGGGCGTGGGCTCACATGATTACGGTATCGTCATAGCTCATCAATTGGTATTATTTTTGGTCATCACGTGGTCGTTACGTATATGTTTACAATTTACACTGGTCATCAGTTATATAAATACTGTGTTTGCTTTGTGTAATGGATAGTGTGTTTCGGGAGTACGCTGGGAAGGCATTGGGAAATAGATGGTGAGGTTCATCTCCTCGTTCTTGAACAGCGAGGGAGTGGAACAATTTGCCGACATCGTTCCTGTTTGAACGGCGTGGTTTCAAGAGAAGAGTGAATAGGCTGCTACTGGGTTAGTGCTTCACTGCCGCAGACTACATCATTTACCACCAGGCGAGATCTGGATCAAGTATTAATCTACCCGATTTAAAAGAGACATTACCTGATTGTTATTTTCAACGTAAAGAGTATCATCATTAGAGGGTCATCATTACACTAACCAGAAATATCCAGGAGTTGAGGTGCCGGTAACCAGTTTCGTTTAATTTTATAGAGACCAAGGTAATGAAGTGCAGTGTAAAGTTAGTAACTAGAAGTTCATAGTTACTGGTGGCAGGTGTCTGTCTCCGGAGACCGTCTGGGTGAATACCACTGCAGCACCAGTGTCTGCCGCCGAACACTTGTGTACAAAGACTACCGTGTTTTGGTTTGAAGGGCGTTGTAGTTAGTGTTAGTACTGGGGTAAGGAGACTCAACATCTTATGTTGCGGGCTACGAGCGCAATGTTGTGTTGTGTTATGGTGGACGTATCACTTACCATCACGTGAACGTCCCGCTCGTGTCGTGGTTAATTCTAGGCGGCATTAATCTAGATTTTTGTTTGTATTACTTATACTTCAGCGTTTATTTCAAATGTCATATATGATGTAGTACACCTTCTGTTTCGGTAAGTATTAGTAGTAGTACATATGTTTGAAAGACGAGCACCGTGTGCTGCTGTGTAAACATCGTAACATTATTAATGCTTGATCCTTCACCAGATATCATGCAGATTGTGTTTGCTTTCTTTACTTTTTCAAGTATTTATTAAAAGAAAATCTTCCTTAATGAGTAACTAATATTGACTACAGCCGCGAGTTAGTCGCTAACCGCCGCGTAAGATGGTAATATGAGTTTTTTTTACGTGGCGGAAATGCCTGTGGGCGCATACCTGCCCTCGCGGGGGCAAAGACAGGTTATGTCAGATTTGCACCGACTAAAACCCCTCCGATGTTCCACCTCGTCGCTTTCTTGCAGGGTCACGGGAACTATAGGGGGACTCTGCGGCAGATCCGATCTAGGGTTCCGCCGCCAACCGCCATACTGCCGCGGAGGACAGGGAGAGCGTCGGAACGCAATACCGACACTCCTCTCCCTCCACGACTTCACCTCGGCTGCAAAGGGCACTATAAACCTGCCCCTGCAGCCCACCGGCACACGTCCGAGGTGAGCTCGCGCAGCTCACTTGGAGTGGCCGCTTCGGGTCGGCCGAGTAGGTTTTTCTTCGCTTCATCGTGGGCGACCAGTCACAGCTAATAGCAAGGCGGGAACTTTTTTTGGAGGGGGCGGGGCGGATGTAGGTAATAGTCTATGGTCAATAAGAAATAGTCACCTGATCACAGGTGTGTCACCCACGTGATCTAGATATTATATTTTTGTCCTAAACATATGCCATAAGAATTTAGTACATTGACGTAGTTGGCTACAATTGACTTCGCCTACGCTTTACTTTATGTCATCATCAGACGTTGGCTTCTAGATTGAAATTAATTTATGTTATTTATAAGCTTTATTGGACACACCTCCTCAGCCTCGCCCATTTAATTTAAATCTACGTAACAATAATCAGAATTATTTGTTTACTGAACCTCCTGTCTAGCCATGAGGAATAGGATTAAGTTACTTCCCGCATGTTGTAGAAGGTGACTGAAAGCGTCTTTAGGTATTCGGGCTGTGAAGAGAGCCTCCATTATTCATAAAGCGAGCTCGAGGTGGACGACTAATAGATGGTCTTGTGTTTGTCACATATCGATAGTCTTGGGGATGTTTATGTTCTTCTTTGAGAGGTATTTGATGTGTAATGCAGAAAGGTACCGATGCATTCTATAGGAGATCTAAAGTTCCCCCGCAACGCACTAAGAGCGACCACCGAGAGCGTTTCAGTGGATACAAAACTCATATTGCATTATCTTTCTCACAGAATCCGTTTAACTTTTGATGATTGAAATTTTCCCACAGTAAAAAAGGTATACAATAATACCACCACCAATTTTTTTTTCGTTTAGGTTTTTTATAAAAAACTAGATGTCTACTTAGTTGAAAGTGATGCGCCTGTCCAAAACAAAAATGGACCAGTTAGGAAATTTCCCTCAGCACTGAGTTGCGTTTGTCTTCTTGAACTGGTAGTAATTTTTTTAGAATATCAATTACCATGATTATTATAGATAATAAATAAATTAACAAGCAATCGTGATAACCAGCAGATTGTATAAAAATTTGTAGATAATATGGTAATACTTTATTGTTGAATTTATAAGGACCATCCGAGGGTATAGTTTAGAAAGCACGGGCCAAGGTTGATACGTCCAAAGGTAAACCAATCTTCCAATTGATGCTTACAATTGGGTCGTGCTGAGCGGATGCCCGCACTTTGCAGTTCTCTGTGTGCGTGAGGATTAATATTTTCCCAAAGGAATATTTTTGGTTACGGATGACGGTGGAGATTTCCCAGCATAAGATCAACTGATCACATCTAATATTTGTATTTATAGGGCAACGCTGTAACTGCGCCTCGTCTTGAAATTGCGACAGTCCATTGTCCACGATGATCACTTACTACCTAAGCTGCTTATATATATTATATATATGCTATATAGTTCTTATAAATATAATTTGAGTTATATGCGTTTGCTGCATTCTTCAGAGACGTGAAAAATAGACGACGACGATGGATCTGCATCATAGGATTTTTTCTAACAAGTTTTTAAGAATAATTTATATCGAACTGTATGCTTTTGCTGCATTCTATCAGTTCGTCTCGTCGCTTAATTAAATAAAAAAATTCTTCAGCGGAATTTGACGAAGGAAGATTGTTTTCCGTGACAAGTGTCGTTCTTAACATGTTTTGTAGAATGCTGATTCATGCCGATAGTAAAAAACTGGTTTTAAGTTGATTGCTGTTGTACGGCGATGTTGCAGTGTCTAACTAGAGTCAACGTTGTTATGCTTGAGCGTGACACGTGTCCTTTTGCTTTGCTTCTCTCTTATAAGAAAATATTATTAACTTGCTAGTAGGTCAACAATAACTTTTAACGAGTCGTTCCTATAAAACATACATCGTCTAAGATTCATTTGTTTCAATCAATTATTTCAGCTGCAATGAAGCTGTCATTTGATAGAATAGTTACACGACTACCATATTGACCTTTATTTAAACATTTGTTTTATGTCAACATTGAATAGACATTATAATAACGACAAATAGACTTTTTTGATCTAAGATCAGTTATGAGAGTCACAATTGTTTACAAATTTCTGTATTACCATCGAAATTGCCTCGTGTGGAACTAAATTGGATCTAGGAGGTAACCCTAGTGTTTCAAGTCAATTAGCCTCTGTGCCATACAAACAGTTTAAGACTAGTTATATGTTAGGTCAATATCTCCTTTGGTGCTTTCTTTTTCATATTAGGGAGCTGTCTTGCTTGCGAAGTTTCTAGAAAATTTTCGAAGGTCGTGCTGAATCTGTCGAGACGAGGATGACGTCGGTGACACAACATAGACTATGTTGTTATTGACGTGTTCGAGGCGCCAGGCTTCATTAAGGCATTTTAGCATATGGAAATTATTCAAGTGCCAACGAAATTAGACTTTAAATTGGAGGCACTGAATTTAAACTAGCTCTTCGTCGGTCACCACTAATTTGCCCAATTGGGATTGACGTATGGGGATTGTGATTTTTAAATTAATATTACTGGTTTTGATGACGTCATGGGCAAATATAGATTGTGTCGGCAAATATATTTTCATCAATCATCTTTTTTTTTTATCTATAATTCAATAAACGAGTTTACCTCTTTGATGATTACTTCCTTTATAATTATACTTTCTGTGGTGTATCTTAAAAACATTTCTATTATATAAATAACAAAAAGTTGTTTACGGTCTGGGGTATCTGTATAACAGGTATGAATAAGCCGAGGTAATTGGTGATCATCAGGCGATTCCTGTACCCGTTTGCTTTCGCAGTAGTATAAAGTAGAAGTAATAATCTTGATAATCATTCATTTATTTATTTTTTTCATATCGTAGATATTTACTCTGATCATAAATACTTCTTTATTCTCCTTTCTAGATATTTTTCATGTGATTTTAGTCAAAATTTCACATTTTGTTTTTGCTATTGAATATTTACAACACTGATATCTATGGATATTTAATCATGAATATAATTTGATATATTTTTAACTCATCATCGTCAGACGCGATAGTCCACTGCAGTCAGGTTTCCCGAAAGGAATACCACCTAGCATGATTTCCCATCACCCCTCCATCATATAAATTTCAATACAAACTTTTACACGGCACTGTAAGCGAAATGTTTCGAAAGGTACTCAGTTTTTATATTTAAGATTAATAATATATTATACTTGAATTATTCTTCTCTTTCAGATGTATTTTGGCACTGGAGTGCCACCGTCCGAGGAATTCCCGCCGTCGCCATAACACCCAAAATGACAAGCCAACTCTTTAGGAAGAAGCCGTTTAAAATTCTCAACACGTTCCTGAACACGTAGATTTGCGACATAGAACTAAAAAAGAAGTGAAACCAAAGTCAATTTAACTTTTGAAGTGACCTAGTGTTAGTGATTTGTTGTTCCTCTATTTATTTAGTTAATTTGAGTGATATTAGTGACTAAGTTAGTTAAGTACTAAATATATAGCAATGGCTACCATTTCGTGCTTGTTACTCGTGGGGATCTTGGCGACTGTGGGAGCTGATAGGTCTATGCTGCCTCCTGCTTGTGATAGGTAAGTTCAACTTTTTAATGTCTTTATGGATCAATTTTTTTTTGACAATTTAAATCTTAAACTATACATATATATTCTCCATTAATATACTCGTTTCGGCCAATTATTTAAAAATAAAGTTCCGTCTATGCCGGAAGTTTTAACAAGGTCTTTTGTAAAAAAATCGACAAGTTATTGATGATGCTCATCTGCTGGTATATTTACCATATATGTTTCTTAATGCAGTAGACTGCGCTGGATTAATTGGTGGTCTGCTTTTGTTACTGTCTCTACTGTAAAAGCTGAAAAGGGAAAGAGCATCTCTCCAAACAGGTTTGAGCCATCGAGTCTGAACATCTTATACTCAGATTGCTCAGGATGAATTACCCACCATTAATTAACTCGAACGTATGCTTCGTACCAAATATGATAGTATTTAATTATCGGTTACTTTTATGATACCATCTATTCCCAGACGGTCGTAGGTCTCTGTTACCGGAGACCGTCTAGGTAATCACCGCAGCACCTATTTCTGCCGTCAAACAGTAATGTGCTAACATTAATCTTCCGGTTTGAAGGGTGGTTGCAGCTAGTAGAATTACTGGGGTAGATAACGAGATACCAACTCAACTTACGCCATTTAGTTTCGTGGACATGTCATGGCTGCTAATTTGCACTTGGCCTAGGTCTCGAGTATGTTAGAAAAGGCTTTGAGTCCTACCAGTAGGACTACTATGAAGACTGTTGATTTTTATTTTTTATATATTATCATCAGAAGATAGATGTCTACTATCTACATTTATATATATAGGATTTATATGTTAAATGCGAAATGTCAAACGGCTAAATGTTCTGTATGTAATGTCATGTGAGAGGTGGATCATTTCAAGGTTGGGTTTTTTATTTACTTGTGACAGGTTCGATGCCAGTTCTACTAGTTTCCTTTTTTTTTTTTTGGATATTAATAATGTTCACATGTTATTTTTTTTTTATTTACTACTTTCGTTAAGGGTATAACATAAGAATCTAGTTTGAATCAATATTTTTTTATATACAGTATCAAAAGTTCTTCTTTAAAGAATCCAGAATTATCTTAGATTTTTTATCATCATCACAGCATCCTAATGTTGTCCATTGATCAACTCAATTGATTTCCATTTGATCTACTCCCTGTGATCTTCACCAAGTCGTCATTCTATTTGGAAGGCAGAGATGACTAAAAATGCCGTTAATGCAAACGCCATTACTTAGGCATTAAACCTAAGCACTATTGATTTATATACCGTTTTCACCTGTAGTGGTCTCTATAGCCGGAGACAGCCTAGGTATCTACCACTGCAGCTCCTATTTCAGCTGACAAATAGTAGTGTGCAAATGTTACTGTACTCCGGTTTGAAATGCGCTGTAGCTAGAATTACTGCGATGTAACAAAATGCTAATGGCGGCACACCCCGGAACCAGAAGGGCCGGTAACAGGGTAGTGTCGGACTCCAACCGACTAAAAAGCTTCATACGGTATTCCAATCACTTCCGAAGATATGCACGAGGGTCACGGAATAAAATCGAGCAGTTTTCCCGCAACCAGAATTACTGCGGTAACGATACATAAATACCTTCTCTCACGACGGGCAGAATTAGCAGAGTATCATCCTAGCTAATGCCACTTTGTTATGGTCAAGCGTATGACTTACCATTAGCTGAACGTCTTGCCGAATAAAAAAAAACTTACTAGTAGTAAGTAAGGAATTAAATCTAATACAGATCGCCTTGGTTAATCTGTATGGCCTAGACCCAAATGCGATGCAACTTAATGCAGAAATCGATTTGATATCAAACCTTAGACCTGAGGGTCAGTTATGCGCTTATCGCTGTGCCGTTAGGTTATTAACATTATTTACTACGCCGGTGGAATGTCCGGTAGATTGCCTCGGACAGATGTTACGGAACATTCCAGAAGAATTCTGCAATTTTTTTTTTAACATTCTACTAAGCGACGCGACGATCTGAACGTTCACCTGAAGGTAAGTGATACGCTTGCTCATAACAACTTGGCGCTAATCAGAATGATATACGCTGCACCATATTGTGTTCCTTGCCTTAAAAATTTGTGAAGGTATCGACATGGGAACATAACGAGTAATGATCCAGATGGTGATCTCTTATCAGCATGGTAATGCCCGCTGTTGGGGATAGGCCTCCCTCAAGCAGCTTCATTGAGAGGTAATTGGGCCTTAGTCCCACCACCCTGCCCCAGTGCGGATTGGTAGGTGCTCAGAGCCTCGTCTGTTTAGCAGGGTGCAACAAGTGCAGGTGAGGTGGACGGGCTCCGTAAGATGTTGGCTGGAACCCATTGCACCTCTCTATATCTAGATGGTTATTGGATTTTTTTTTTAAATATTTTTATTTCGTATTATTTACGCGGTTATGGTAGCGGTTGCTACAGTAACGGTTGCTATAAAGTCATTTGCGATCGCGGTTGCTCTCAGGGAATATATCAGTTCTTGCTTAAATACTTCTAGTTGTTATATATAAATAAAGATCACAATGGCGTGTGGTTATAAGGGTTATCAGATATAACCGGTTCGATCCAGTTTACAGTCAGGTTAATGCCACTGAATCTTAAGTAAAGAATGGTATTTACAAATGTCTTACGTCGCACACACTTTGAGAATATCGCCTATCTGTTAAATGACTACATATTTTTTTATTCCACGAAGCGACGAGATGAGTAGGACGTTCACCTGATGGTAAATGATACATGCTTATAACAACGTAGGGATAGTTAGGATGATATACACAGAACCGCCTTGAGCTCATCATGATTACAATTCATGTTTTATTTGAAAAAAAAAAAGAATATAAAATATCTCTTCGTTTCGTTTCAGTTTAATTTACTGCCACGGTCCGTTACTCCATACGGTCCAAATGGCCGGCCTGTACAATGACTCGAAGACCTTCGTCGACATGAAGATAAAGTATTCACCCAATATCACCCTGGACCACTTCACCAAGATGATCGAAAGGTAAGCTTTTTATTTTAAAGTTGGCCCCATCGGACCCACTCTGTTGCCGGAGATCGTCTACATGGGTACAACCGCAGCGCCTATTTCTGCCGCGAAACACTAGTATGCGAATATTACCATATTCCGGTTTGAAGGGCGCTGTACCTACTGTAATTACGGGGGTAACGAAACTTGACATCTTATGTCGCAGGCGACGAGCGCAATGTAGTGCAGTGCATACCATCTTAACCAGCTCTACGTTGTTATGGGCAGGCGCATCACTTATCATCAGGTGAACGTCCCGCTCGTCTCGTCCCTTAATTACATAAAAAAAACTAAAATCTTTAGGCTTATATCATCTGTATCATCAAAACCACTAGACGCAAACAGTGTTGGAACTCGTTTAGTAGAATACAAGAGACGCTATGTCCAGCAGTAGATGTCGGTTGAGTTGATGATGAAGAAAGACCAGAAAATATCCACTTGTTTACTAATTTGAAGAGGGATTTAGCTAGTTAAAATATTGAGCGTTGACCGAAAACTGATACTGTGTGAATAACTTAAGATATACTTTTCGGCCAAAGACAAAAAAGACAATACCATACTGATCGCCAACCTTCACTAGTTGGAGAGGACTTTAAGAAGAAGATAGTTTTTGTCAGGCGCAATATTTACGTGGTTTGCCATTTCCAGATTGTATCCCATGCAGCCAACGAAAGCAGATATCCAGGAGTTTGTCAACCAGAACTTCGACCCGGCGGGTTCCGAGTTCGAAGAATGGAGGCCAACTGATTGGAAGGATAACCCTGGTTAGTTACTTTATATCTCCGTACATTTTAGATGTGTATTCTAAATTTTTTTTAAGGTTAGGTCATAATAATCGTCATTAAATTTTCAGCGTTTCTCCAACGGATCAAGGATCCACTTCTTTATCAGTGGGCTTCGGATTTGAATAAACTGTGGCTGGAGCTTGGCAGGAAGATGAAGGAGGAGGTGAAGAAGAATCCGGATCTCTATTCAATTATATACGTGAAGAATCCGGTTATTGTTCCAGGTAAGAGATACTATCGGGCTTATCAGACTTACATAAGCGAGAAAGAAGTTTTTTATTTTACTTTCTATACGTTTATTTTTTTTTATCATTGTAAAAGTAAAGAACGGTTAAATTTTAGGATCTAAATAGCAACATGTTGTGATGTGAACCAACACCTGAAGTGATGACCATGACCACTCTGTCAAGAGTGATACCGATGAAGAAGAAGAAATAGCGTTGACAAAGTTTTTCCTTTCAATACTTGATATTTCGGCATCTGTTAAAAAAAAAATGTATTCTGCACCAAAAATGGCCGAGGTCTTACAGCTGCAGTAATCATTATCACCATTACTATAAGCACCACAAAATTATATATTTTTAATGTCTGTTTTAACTCTAGGTGGTCGTTTCCGTGAGTTCTACTATTGGGATTCGTACTGGATCATCAAAGGTCTCCTGCTATCCGAGATGAGAATCACCGCTAGAGGCATGGTTTCCAACTTCCTGGACATTGTCGACAGGATCGGTTTTATACCCAACGGTGGAAGAATTTATTACGTCATGAGGTATTAGTGTAACTAATACATTAACAAACTCCCAAGACATTTTCTATCATAAATGGTTTAAAATTTCATCTCTTATTTTTTGTATCATTGCAGATCTCAACCGCCTCTCCTCATCCCCATGGTCCAGTTGATAATGGAGGACTCCTATGATTTAAATTTCTTGAAACAACACATACATACCCTGGATAGGGAGTTTGACTTCTGGATGACCAATCACTCAGTCGAGATTGAACACGACGGAGAAAAGTGAGCTATTTTTTTTTACCTATTTTCTAGTTATTAGAGCAGAGGTTAAAAAATAAGTCGGATGATATAACTATTGGTATTGTTGTTAAGATAAATAAATATATATTTTAAAAAAGAAAGATTTCCTTCTTTTCTTATATACTATATGAGGTAAGTATTAGTGGTAAGTTGGATCCCGTCTAATAAGTAATATATATATCTCATCAATTTGTAGCTCAGACATTACTATCTACATTTTCAGATTCACCATGCTGAGGTACGTCGACCAGTCCAAAGGTCCTAGACCGGAGAGCTATAAAGAAGACATTGACTGTGCCAAGTAAGTTGTATTGTAAAATATTTCTATATGTATAGAAGATATCCAGATCTTCATTGACCCATCACGAGATCTCTGACACTAGAGATATTGCTTCTGTTATTTAGAGGTCAGTTAAGAATGGATTTTACAATATTCCTTACCCAAAGGGAGTTACGGCAGTGTTATTTGCAGTCAGCAAAGCGGGCGAGCAAGAGCTAGTATTTAGTTAGTAGCTAGTATTTATAGTAATTTTTGGAATTATGTTTTATTTTTAATTGTATTTATCTATTTTTACTTTCGAATAGAAAGTAGACTAAAAGGAACTACGAACATTTCCAGACACTTCGATACAACGGATAAAAAGGAAGAACTGTACGCCGAATTAAAGGCGGCTGCCGAATCAGGATGGGATTTCTCGTCCAGGTGGTTCATAATGAACGGAACTAATAAAGGTAAATTCTATAGAAACTACACAATAGGTCAATAAATTTTTTTATTTTATTTTCCTTTTATAACATAGCAAATTTAATATGTAATGTCCTGCGGAGTATATCATCATCATCATCATTAGGTGCCGTCTTGAAACAGAAGTTTGGCAATCAGATGGAGTAAACCAATTCGTTCATCAGCTGTTCTTTTTAACTGATTATATTTAAACCCAATCCACTCCATTATGTCCTTTATACTAAATGATTGTCACTGCTATGCTGTGTGTGTGATGATAAGTAGTATCTGCCCTTACCAGTGAGCAACTATTTAGGATATTTCGACAGCTTTATACTGTGATCGCAGCTTTTAGAATAAAAAAAAAAGTTCCTGAACACGAGTACTAAACGTTAACTGCTGGTAGAGTTTTTTTCGATAATGCGTATATACACACATATAGTTAAATCTATAATATATAACGATAATATAATCACTATTATCTGCGTTTCAACCTAGGGGGGTCATTCTGGGCAAAAGCGATTTACCATTCACGCACTCATGTCACCTAACAGCATGTGATGGTGACGCCAAGAGTTAACCCATAGTATACAAAATATTCTTGATACCTTGACAGTCTCTAGTACTCGTAGCAAATATTGATACAGATGTGTGTTTGTATTTTTTTATGGATACAGTTTTTAAATTTGAATACCATTTATACGCAGGCAACCTAACGAATCTGAAGACCAGGTCGATAGTGCCGGTGGATCTGAACGCAATTATGTCTTGGAACGCTGAGATCATGGCCAACTTCTATCAGCGCATCGGTAACGTCGACAAGGAGAAGTACTACAGGGAAACCCACGCCAGGCTCATGGAGGCGATAGAGAAGGTATCGTTGAAGTTAAAGCAATAATTTTTTGGTTAAGCAATAGACTTCTGGAATTAGAGTAGGTTCGAATCAAAAACAGCTATGAATAAATTGTTACATTTACTTTGATAGATATTGACTTTAAGTACCTAAAAAAATGGACGCTGTAGAATCATATTCATCACTACCACCAGTGAATGAAGATGAATGAAGGTGAGGAGGGAACGTTGACCTGATGATAAAAGTTACGTCACCGCATAACAATGTGGCACTTACGGGTCGCAGAGGGCGGAGTTAGAAATAGTTATAGGAATGAAGCTTGATGGCAGCACTAAAGCTTCCCTGATGAGCGAGGACCGCAGTAGCGTCTTATTTTTACAATTCTGCAAAGAAATAATATGTAAAACAATAAAAGAGGACATAACGCGATAGAGTAGAAAATAAGTAAAGCACCCCTAGTATGTATAAAAATAAGTATAGGAATAAAGATAAAGATAAGAATAAATGTAAGCAACAAAGTGTGTAGTGATAAGACCAAAGATAAGAATATATTAGGAAGTAGAAATAGGAATACTTAAATAAATAAAGATTGTGTGCCCATCTATTTAAAGGAAGTATGAAAGAAGGAAATGGAATGGAGGATAAATGAGGGCAAAGAATGAAAGATAGGAATGGTACAAAAGTAGAAGAGGAGGAAAAAAGCGAATGAAGGAGAAATAAATGACAATCTAATATATACAGAAAGCCCAGGCCAACAAATTCCGGGGGAACGCTGAAGAAAAAAAAAAAACAATGTGGCACTAGTTAGGGTGATGTACCCTGCGTCAGATTGGATTCGTCGTTTGTGATATTAGACCACTATACTGCAGTAATTTTATATGCCATACATGTGTGCCTACTGTTATTTGGCGGTGATACCAACCACCAGCGTCTCCAAACCTTTTACTTTGTTGTAAGCGAACATACAATGGTTACAGGTACTGTGGCACGAGGATGTGGGCGTGTGGCTAGACTACAGTCTGGAGTCCGGAAGGAGGAGAGATTACTTCTATCCCTCCAATGTCGCCCCGCTATGGACCGGCAGTTACGACACTGCTCGCACAGAGTACTTCACGAGACGGATCATCAACTACTTGGACAAAGTTAAGGTATACCTGAAGATATATTTTAGCATGTTTTTGTTCAACGATATTAGACGAGCGAGATCTTACTTGATGGGGAGTGATAAGTTTGTTCATAACAATGTCGAGACAATACGGATGATAATCACTCCAGCAAAATATGAGTCCCATTGAGATATGATTGGTATACTCTTTACCCCAGTAAATTTACTAACTATTGCGTCCTTTAAACCGGAATACCGTAATATTTGTTAACTGCTGTTTGGCAGCAAAAGACTCCAAAAGATAACATTAGCTTTTTACTGTAGTTAAGTTACAGAGAACAGCATCGATTGATGAGGAAATATTTGCGGAGGGTCTATGTCCAGCACTGGACATGATGACATCAGTAATGTTCACTTTTATATGCATACGATTCTTATCCTTCAGGTGGACATATACGAGGGCGGTATTCCCACCACATTCGAACATTCCGGCGAGCAGTGGGACTATCCCAACGCTTGGCCGCCATTACAATACATAGTGGTGATGGGACTTGCCAATACCAAGATGCCGGAGGCTACCCGCTTAGCGTACGAGATGGCCACCAAATGGGTTAGGTCCAATTTTGAAGTGTGGAAGCAGCAGACTGCAATGTTGGAGAAGGTCAGTATGTTTATTTTATGGAATGGGTGTCTTTAGTTAGCATCTAATTTTTTTAATTTTAAGCTGCGATAGCTTAGTTTGTGAAGGTGGTACTTGTACGTTTTGAACAAACGCGAGTTTGATCTTCACTGAACTTGTGATTCTGGTGAAACGCAAGGAAATAGCCAACGCGGTGCCTAAATGATTTTAACTCTCTTTTGACTTCTGTATTGTTATGTATTCCTTGTCTGAATAAACTCTAATTCCTAGTAATAGGAACATTAAGAAGGCTTTATTACTGATAATAATGGCCAAACTGATATTCTATTTCAAACAAGACTTGAATATTTTATATACAAAAGCTTTACAAAAAAAACCTATGGATTGGGATGTTTATACATTACCAAATTGCAATCATAGCCTATTGGCATAACTCAATATTAGTTATACAGCTCCTCCCCTCTTTCCCTTGCTGTCATCCTCTCCTTTCTCTTTCTCCTAGTTCTCTCTCCCACGTTCTTTCCTTTTAACACAATATAACATTTTTGATTTTTGCAAATTTTATAGTATGATGCGACAATCTTCGGTGGTTTTGGCGGTGGCGGCGAGTACGTTGTGCAAAAAGGTTTCGGTTGGACCAACGGTGTGGTGATGGCGTTGTTGAATAGATATGGAGGTATGCGATTTGGTTTTCTGCTCACGTAGTAATGAAGTCTAACCTAAGTTCATTCTTAATTAATTATAATACGTTACGAATCCCCTAAAGCGACGCAAGTGATCGCAGCGCACACTTATCGTTAAGTTTTGATTTGTCCCAGTTCTGGTCACAATATTTCGATTTTGAGGTTTGTAATGCCTCCAAGTTAACAACTTACGCAATTGATTTTAACTAATAAAATTATTGTATTGTTCAATTAAAAGATCATTCTCTTCTATAAATACGTAACATAAAACAAATTGTTATATTCGTTTAATATATTATACTAAGAGAAAGAGAATGACAGATGGAATTGATACCTTATGGTAGGTATGACCTGATAGTTCTTTTTAGGTGATTAATCAAGATCATCAATCACATCATCATCAGATCAAGACAAACTTCATTTTAATAGATAAGGTCAAATTACTAATATTTCATATCACTACATTGATTTTTATATTTATACTTGGATATATTCGAATCGGTGTCCTTAATATTTTGTACTCTATCTACCAAACTGTTAATGTCATTTTAAAGTAGATATATTTATGAATGAAGTGCTCTTTTACCACATATCTATGTACCAGTAAGTTCATCTCAGCTTAGTGGTCTCTCAACCTCTAAGAGCTACCCACATCGTGTTCCTATTAATCTTCAAAATCATATTACAAAAAAGAGAGGTTGAATCATCGCTTTGCATCTCGGATACTTGACGGTGAATGTCGATTATAAACTGCATGTGTTAATGTTATATTATCATTCGCGATAACAGCATTTAGCATAACATTTAAGGTTATAATAATAATAATAATATATCATTTATTACCACAAAATAACAAAAAAAATACACAGTAATATAAATAATTAAAATAAAACAAAATATTAAGCTTTGATTGATGTGGGAAAGGAACCCACTCAGGTAATGTTACAGTCTACAAAGACCGCAACCCTGATTTTCAGTGGGGCTAGAAAAATAAAAAAAAACTACAGCTCCAAAAGTATACAAATACAATGTTCCATAAACGATAGGTTGTTATATAAATATACTGTATTGTCTTTTATAAGACTAGTTATTCATACATTTCTATGCAGGAGTACGTACGTGTATAGAAAAGATTTTTTTCTACGTTGAGCTAATACTTCATCTCAATATGACGCTTTATGACAATAAGGTCTCACATGGTGAAAACATATGAGAAGCACAACATTCCGATTCTCATATGAAGGTATTATAAAAACTTATCGCAATATGGTGCAGTGTATATTATCTTATTTAGCGCCACGTTGTTATGATCCGGCAGATCAATGATATAATTACTTATCTCCAAAAAAAAAACCTCTGTCTCCTCGCAATCTAAGCGTAGCCGTAGGTCATCAAAGGTCATGATAAACAGTCAAACATTTCTCTGCCTCAATGAAAATTTTATTAAGAAAGCCGGAAGTACGTCTAGTAATTTGGTAATCCTAGTATTAAATTTATTATCAGTTATCGTTATCTCCATGTGATTTTTTGTTGCCGCTTCAAATATTAATTTAAATGTTTTTTTTTTCTATTCGATCACTCATTCGTTCACCACGGCAGTCGGTACAGAGGGTATGTCACTTTCACTAACACTTGTTGTGATATGTGTAGAATTTTTCTTGTAAATTAGATATCAAATAGATATATATTTATGCAATGGTATGATAGAGCAAGATATTTTTAATGACCATTAAATATTTTTTTTCGTAATTCTGTGAAAAATACTATTATATTTATGACTATAACATTAACAACAAATTTTATTTGGGGCTTTTATCGCTCATCACAGAAATATCATCATTGATACAAAACTATATCATTCTTAAACTTATTATTACCGTTAAAAAAAAAATTATGGAATAAAAAATGATATAATTAAAGGAAAAAATTGGGACCGCCATATCCATTAAAAATATCTCATGTGGACTTTGATCCAATTAAAATAATATAGTGTCTAGGTCTTGTCTATTGATTCCATCTTTTCTTTATATGTAATATTATTACCTAAAAAATTATATAAGGTGTAGTCGAGAAAAAATACACAGTAGATGGGGACTTTATGTCCCTTATTTCAAAATATTTGATTATTTTTTAATAGGTATTTAAAAAAAACTAAAGAAAAATAAAATAAAAAAAATTCTTCTATAGAATCATAAATTTTTTTTAGTTACCTTTTAAAATATAAACAACTGACATTTATGTGTAATGTAATATTTTTGGTATATTATTATCTATAAATAAATGCTTATTTAATCTATGTATTTATGGTTTTCTTCTTTTCAGTATTTTCTTTGACTGTTATTTAATTTCCTATGTTTCAAGCTGTGCTCTTCATTGTGTAGCATTTTTTTTTGCTTTCCATTATAATATTTTTTTATTCACTTTATATTTATATGGAAATGTAAACATTAATATATTCTTATAAATTCTTGAAAATAAGTACAGTTTTTTTTCATCAAAGAATTGTTTTAAAAAATTTAAGTTATGTTATACTTGTAGTTATTTTCATAAAATATGACATTTTATTGTGATTGAATTAAAATGGCAAATGGTTATAGATTCTAAAAGCCAATTTAATTGTATCATGTATAATTTGTCCACCATTTTAATTTAATTATTTTTATTATATATGTTTAATATTTTTTTATCTCCGCTGCATGTAAACACTGGGCAGTGATAGACTAATGGTATGGGTTTAGTAGCTATTATATAATCTGTGGTATAAAGGTCGCACTTATTACTGCATGAAGGTTACTGGTTATCCTTAACTTTTCAAAATTTTTTTTTTCTCTCGAATTTTATAAAGTTTTATTTATTGTTATCGTTACAGTAAGTTCATTTTTAATAGAAATTAATCTTTCTATCAGATTTTATATACTTTGCTTACAATATTATTAATATCAGAATATTAGAAAAATAATACGCTATAAGAGTGATGATATATCACCGAAAGTATTATTTTTACTCTCCTCCTACGCAAAAAAAGCAATTTTTTTTTTTATTAGTATTGATCAGAATGTAACGTATTTGGTGTTACTTCAATTATCAAAATTTAAAGTGCATAAACAGCTGGCCAAAGAAAGAAAAAAAAAAATAAACTGACAAGTGATGAAATAAATTATTAAAAAAAATTAAAATAAAACCCATGTATTAGTCTACGCGCGTCCGGTGTCGCGTGCGCGCGCTCACGGCGCTGACTATTTGACAGAGACGTTGTCGGCAGCGGAGGCGTTCGGGACGGGCGCGGTCGACTCCGGCGCAGTGTACGGCGCGCAGGTGGGCGCGAGCGGGGTCGCCACCGCCGTGCTCGTCGTGTTGGCATCGGTCGCTGCCGGTGCTTTAGGGTGAGGTCAGTACACAAAATCCATACTCTCTTATATCTATACACATCTAACAAGTAGCTTGCTGGTCTAATGGTTAAAGCGTGCGTCCTTCATTCCGAAGTTCGCAGATTCGACTCTCGGCATCTACCGATGACTAATATTTAAGTTATGTACATTTGTGTACTTTAGTAACAACAGCGAAATACAGTGAAGGAGAACTACGCGAGAAAACCAGCAACATGAATTAGAATTTATTCTGAGGCGTGTGTGAAGTCACTAATCCGCATTGGACTTGAAATGCAGGCAGTGCTGGACCAATCCATGTGGAGATCTTTGGGACGTATGTTGTAGTTGTGGACGGTCTATTGGCTAACGATGATGACATATTTATTCTGTAAAAATAGATAACTTATTTTACTGGTGCTAGGTCTTTGTTTTCGGAGACCGTCTAGATATCACCGCAGCTTCTATTTTTGCCGCCGAACATTAGTGTGTGCAACATTACCATTTGCTGTTTGAAGGACGTCGTAGCTAGTGAAATTACTGGAGTAACGAGATTCAACATTTTAGCTGTCAAGGCGTCGAGCACAATATGGTGTAATGTATATCACCACCAGAACATCTCACACGTCAACTCGTTTCGTCGAATGAAAGCAACTTATGGGGAATAATACAGAATCGCAATATATAAAGGAAAAAACACTTGTTGTTTACTTTATATATTATGTATAAAGTTTTAAATGGATTTTAATATTTTTTATATCAAAACTCATTTAAACCTGAAGATGGAAGATAAATAGATGAGTAGTTTAATTAAAATAATTAAAGGAATGAATATAAAATGAAATCAATCCAGCCAGGGCTACTCCATGCTCTGATGATGTTTATCGCTTACTAATCGTTTTTGACTTAAATAGCTCATCTGACACTTGGCCCGGGGACCTGAGGTCCACGGCGCATACGAGGTCATTAAATTATTAATTAGCTTATAAAACATTTGGTAAACATTAAATGACAGACGTTTTTCATTTTGTTCCAGATTTTTTTTTTCCGGTGTTACATAGTACCAACGTACGAGGCACATACAAAAGTAAGATCATTCCATTATTATTTCCTATGTAATATTAATATTAAGAAATCGATTCTATTTAGAGCACCATCACACTGACACTTTAATTCGAATTATTTTCAGTATTTTCGTATAAATATAATATAAAGGTTAAATTGATATATATCATTAACTTTAAATCTTAAGTACAATCTAAAGCAACTAAATAAATTACATGACTTAGGAGCGACTTTCAAACTCCGTTTTTGTTACCGTTACGTGTAACATATATAAAGATATAAAGATACAATATTGTTACTTAAGAATTCAATCACACCATCAAGTGTTATAAGCTTGCTGATTTTTATTCATTAGTCTTAAGTCTAATAAGTTTAAGTCCTCAATAGCATATATTTTAATTCCCTATAGTACCCCAAAACAAAATCACTGCATTAAGCTTTGCTTATATATTTGTATATTTTATAACATATAAACATTTCAAAGGGTTGATGCCTGACAGTGGGGTAATGTAAAATTATTCATATATTATACTATCTTCACTTAGTTTTATGTACATAGTATAAATGGGTAAGGAGTTAATTTTTCAGGTGTATGAATACTTCAATAAGAACTACTCAAATGGATTAGCGATTAAAAATTATAACTTTTTAAAGAAATTAATTAATTTAAAGTTGTTATTAAACAAAATTAACTCCTTTGTCCTACATATAAATTTTTAGTATTAGTATTACTAATCCTGTGACATTCCTGTATTTAAATGTATTATGTAATATAACCTCTTTTTAAGCTACCGGATATTGCCTGTGACTATATTTTATTTGTAAAAAAAAAATCTTCCACTTACTTATTTTCTGCACTGTCATATTAAATATTATTTATTATTGTAGAAATGTAAGATAAAAATCTTATTTTATATATTTTCAAAAATTCTTTTATCCGGACACAAGGTTTTATTTAAGGATGATAACTTCTAGTATTATTTTGAACAATAAAATATATATATATACATAATATTTTACTTCAACAGCGAGCTGGTGATATTTGTTAATAATAATACTTGTAAAGTGGATATGTTATTAAATTATTCATAAAAATTTCTATAAAATTTTTATAAAAAATCTGGTTTCAAATATTTCAGAAAACGGTGTTATGTAAGTAACTTGTACTAACATAATGTTGTTATCAATATTTACTTACAAATATGAGAATGGCTTTTGTATATATTCACTAGTGTGCTTCATCAATCTGTGTAATGTCAGAGACGGCAACGAATAAAAAAAAATGATTGTTTACTAGCTGTTCTCCGTCCGCTTTGCTAGTCGTAACACCCTCGCGACTCTTTGGTGAAGTAATTTTGTAAAATCTATTCAGGCCGTGGATCCCAGTCCACGAGTATCCGATAAGTTGTAAGAGTCTCTATGGCTTTCAAGCGCCCACATCACCTGAATCAAGAAATTCCATTCTCAGCTGACGTCTAAACGGTAGAAGCAATATCTCTACCAAATACTGAGTGTTTACGTGTTATAGTTTCGGAGATGTGATGAGTCAATTAATCTATGGATATCATTAATATACATATATATGAAACTCTTTAAACTTAAGGGGTGTAAGGAGTAATGCACAATAACGCACGGGACCCAAGCCAACTTCACCTGCATGTGGTGCACCCTGTTAATCAACAGACGAGGCTCTGGCTCCCAACTCGCATTGGGCCAGCGTGGTGGGAAATGGCACAAATCCCCCCATATGAATCTCTACCAATAAGGGCCCCTAGTGCCCGGCGCTACTGGAGGCTACGTTGAAGGTCGATCGGTCGATCGAGGATCGATGTTGAGATCTTTAGAGGAGGCCTATGTTCAGCAGTGGACGTCTATCGGCTGATGATGATATCATATATTGACACCTCCGTGACTTGTACGCAGCCTTACTCAGCCTTTCGAGCTGATCGACTGATCTATTAAATATATCAATTAACAGAGCCTGAAGCTTGACAGCTTTAAATTTTAAAGTTGTGATGAAAAAAATAGTGAAGACACTATCTTTTCTATGTCGCTTAATTTCTTCTGCAGTTTTTCTGTCGAATGAAACTAAAAATACTTTTGGCTGTTTTACTTCGCACAAAATCTTATTCATATGCATGCTTAAGTTGCATATATCAGCTTAAGTGTGTGTTAGTCTGTCGCGGACAGCTTATTGGTTTGTTGCGTGACAGTGTGCGCCGGACAATGGAGTGAAGTCGGCGCGGGATTCGAACAGTCCGCATACACCGATACCATGCATGCATGCAATTGTCATTGTTAAATTCAATTTCCATAATAATTAAAATTGTTAATAATTAGTAGATTTTAATGTAAAACAGCTGTTCATATACACACATACATTCCACAACAATTAGTAATAATTAATTGTTTAGAACAAATTATTCACTGATTTAATTCAATTTCCACAACAAATAATACTAGAACAACAGTCAATTCTGTTGACTGCTTGTCCTTTACTTGTGCTTAATAAGCGTTATAGAAGACAAGTTAATAATGACAACCCAATAAGTTATTTTTTTTAAATCTTTTTTTACGCTATAATATTTTTTATTCGACGGAGCGACGACTCTTGGCCCTTATTAGGATGATTAACACAACACCAAATATGGTCTTCGGTTTGATATGTAAGATTGTCGACTCTTATTAGCCCTGTAATTTCATTAGCTACAGCATCCTTTAAACCGGAACAAGGTAGTGATTGCACTGTTAATCGGCTGCAATAGGAGTTGCGGTAGCACCTACCTAGACAGTTTCCGGCAACAGAGACCTACTCTACCAGTAAATAAGAAGTCATATATTCATTCATTCATTAGCTGCCCTCTTCAAACTGAAGTTTGGCGATCAGATTGAGGAAACCAATTCGACCTTGAGCTCTTCTTTTTACCTGATGGAATTTAAACCTGGTCCACTCCTTTATGTCGTCAAACCATTTCTTAACCTTTCTACCAGGTGCACGTTTTCTAAGACTTTTGCCCTTCAGGATCAACCTTGGGAACTCATAAAGGGATCCTCTTTGTAGGTGTCCGAAAAATACAACCTCTTTGAAGTCGTATATACATCTGATTTATCTAGTCTAGGCTAGGTTTAAAAAATTAGTTGTCGTTCGCTTTATGTAATGGAGGAGCCCTAACATTCATTATCATCGTTAACTCTTCCTGACACAGTTTTATCCGGTTCCTGCCACTCAGTCGCGCGGAAGTCTTTATTGTTCTAGATGGTATATTGTAACATCCGGTAGCAATTTTTATCATACGAAGGCCAGGTCCATTATAAATACTTCGTATTGCACTCATATTTATAGTCTATGACAGTGATTTTTTCTTTCAATTTTCCGCCTAGTTATTTACGATCGCTGCACTTATCTCTACCGGTAAATACTAGTGTACAAACATTAATGTCTTCCGGTTTGAAAGGCGCTGTAGCTACTGTAATTGTGGTGCAGTATGTGTCATCCTAACTAGCGTCACCTTGTTATGGACGAGCGTATAACTTACCATTAATTAAACGTCCCAATCGTGTTGTTTAATTAATTAAAAAAAATTAATAATACATACCAAAATTAACAAATAATAATCGAGCAACAATCAGAGGTTTTAATAATTCAAAATGGCCGCCGTCCACTGTCTATAGAAATGGCGTTTGCAATGTGACAGTTTGACATTGAATGTAGTAGAGGTCAACATTCCTTGTACTTGGGCCTCCGAGTTAGATTTGTTACAGGAAACCTGTTGTTGGCTAGTAGATGATTGCACATGCAATGTGACGTCATCGTTGCACATTCATTTCACTAGCAGCGAATTGATCACGCACCGTTCACGTGAATACAGGGGTTCCTGGTTCGATTACGGAATATTTTCAATCAGGCTTGTCACGGCCTTTTATTTTTTTGTGCTTTATTATGAGACCTTATAATGAGGTAAATAAATTATAGGCGTGTTGTATTCGATTGGCCGAATACACGGCGCCGTGTATCTAGGAATTTCGTGTAGGACATCCATACCGTACCGGAAACCTTTGTGTTTACTTAAGAATAAACCTAGGCATAGTTGGCTTATCTTCTTGGTTAGTTAAGAGATTATTATTTAGATACATTTTATGAGGTAGTGTATCATCATCATCATCAGCCGATAGACGTCCACTGCTGGACATAGGCCTGGAGGTAGTGTATGGAAAAGCTGAGATCTGTGTGAGCTGAGAAAGTGAATGATGATGGGCAGATGCCCATATTTATTATTGATAAGTCTGTGCTGTTGAAGACCGTGTAGATAGTGTAACGAGATTTAACATCATATATCTAAATGTGGAGCATTGTCTAACATCCCAACTGGTGTCACGTTGTTATTGGAAGGCGTATCACTTACCACAAGGTGAACGTTCGTATCGTCTCATCGCTGTCTTGAATAAAGAAAATATGAATTGTGCCCCTACGTGCGGGCCGCATACACGGCGCCGTGTATACAAGTAGTTATTGCCTTACATCATGTGAAACTTTGTCTATAGACATTGGCTTTAGTCGCGATTCTTACGACCTAGGCGCGCTAACGAGATAGGTCGTTAAGGAAATAAAACTGTACATGATTCTTATCTGATAAGACTTCTTGGTAATGTTAAAGTCACGAGCAGTTATTGTGGTGGATTAATATGTAGTTATTTTTGCATTGTTCAGTTTTATTCTACAATAATTGCTTTAACAATAATACAACCCCTTCCCTCCATCACAAAATAATCGTTGGTATTGAGAACTGCAAACTTCACTGCCATTAGGACGTTATTGTTGGAGATCTAGAGAGTCTAGATTGTACCGCAGTTCTTAGTTTTTTTTTTATATGCAACAAAACGAAAATACTATAGAGATGTTCACCTGATGATAATTGATACGCCTACCCATAATAATGTGGCGCTAGTTAGGATAATATACACAGCATCACATTATGCTCATCGTGATACATAAGATATATCTTATTACCGTAGTAATTCTACTAGCTACAGCGTCCTTCAAACAGGAACGCGGTAATATTATTAGCAAACTATTTTTTGGCGGCTACAATAGGAGCTGCGGTCACACATCCTAAGCAGCTCTGCATTGGTATAGACACTTATAATCGAGTGTACTTGTTCGACTCTTTGCTTTCTTCCTCCTGCCCTTTTACCAGCTATGTGGGGTCGGCACAATATGTACTTCTCTTCCATATCCCTCTATCAGCCGTCATATCTGAGTTCACACTCTTCTTACACATGTCATCTTTCACACAATCCATCCACACTTTCTTCGGTCTTCCTCTACACTTATAACCATCCACATTCATTCTCATTACTTTCTTTGTTATATATCCTTCATCCCTCTGCATTCCATGCCCGTATCACGCTTACCTTTTGCTCCTCAATTTCTCTGTCACTGGAGCAACTTTAAGACTTCCTCTAACTTGTAGTTACATAATATAGAAAAGATACTTAGATCTAACAATGTCACTAACTTCCCACGAGGATGCGATTATTGTGACGTCAGGTCCACTCCTCTACAATTTTATTTGTGGTCCAAGGTCGGTATAGATCAAGACGTAGGCTCTTGTTTTGTCCATCTATTGTAGCACAGTTAATGTATTAGTGCCACAATTTATAAGCGGAGAGCGATATTTAAAAAAAAATGGTAACTATGAAGATTACTAGCATAGGAGATGCAAGTTTTCTAAATGTACAGTTTTTTTATAATAAAAACTTGTTTCTGTCTAAATATCATATCTCTCATTAGCCGGATAACACTCATTGCTGGGTGTCTGCCGCTCTCCTCACCACTCTGGCCCAGTGTGGCTTGGTGGGTGGTCAGAACCTCATCTGTTGATTAGCAAGGTGAACTGCATGCAGGCGAATTTGACTTGGGCTCCGTAAGATGTTGGGCGGGGTACCCCTTACACCCCCTAAATATTGTGTATTTATCACCTATAACTTACCAATTCTATATTATTTTTGCTTTTTTTTATTCCAATACAATAGTAACGGAGACGTCCATAGCAGCATAGCGCAAGTTAGGATGGTATACAAAGCAACAGTATTGTGCTCGTCTCCTTGCGACATAAGATGTAAAGTCTCGTTACCAAAGTAATTTTACTAACCACAGCGCCCTTGAAACCGGAACACGGCAATATTTGTACAGTATTGTTTAATTGTAAAACAGCGGTGACACTTACCTAGACGGTCTCCGGTAACAGAGACTTACCGCGAGTAATTTAATTGCTATTAGTAATTAATGCGATTAAATCGATGAAAGGAAATTAATCAAGCTCGTATTCATTTCCATTTAGGTTCATAAAAAAAGCATAAACAGCCCATATTTAATTCCCTCTGCTGGGACACAAGACGTTCTCCCACAAGGAAATGAGTCAAGAGTACAATCTACCGTTCCGGCCAAAGCGATTTCATAGTAAATTTTTTTTAATAGAAAACTATCTTCATTATTCGGTTTAAAAAGAAAATAATAATTACAGTTATAATTTCTTATACTTTAGATTCGTAATCCTCACTAATTGGACATTTAGGCAGGGGTTGGTAATCAAAGACCCGGAGGTCATCAAGTGACCTATTTAATAATTTCAGGTTACTCACTTTAATCGTTTAACAAATATACTTACTAATATTTACTATTTAATACAATATACTTGATTTAGAAACTGTTTTAATAATAAATATCGCTGATTCATATTTTTTTTTATATAATTAAAGACGGTATGAGAGGGACGTTCACCTGATGATTAGTGATATTCCCGCCTATAACAACGCGGCGCTAGTTAGGATATATACCGCACCACATTGCACTCGTTTGAGATACAAGATGTTAAAGATGCTAAAATCGGAACACAGTAATGTTTGCACGGTACTGTTTGGCGGCAGAAATAGACGCTGATGTATACCCATCTAGACTCACCGGCAACAGAGACCTAGTATCATTTTGTTAACACTCAAAATTTGGGTGATTATTGATGATGAAGCGATTAGACAAGCGTGACAGCTCTTTGATAATAAGTGATACGTCTTTAACAACTACTAGAGAAGGTAATTATACACACCACCACATTGTGATTATATCCTTGTTAAATAGGATTGTTATCCCAGTTATTTCACTAGCTACAACGGCCTTCACATTGAAACAGTATAGTTCTCATACTATTGTTTGGTGCCAGAAATTAGAGCTACAGTAGTACCTAATTCAGTTTAATAATTTTACTATAGCACAATGTTGTCTTGCACCGCATTGTGCTCTATGCCGTTGCATATGATGTTAAGCCTCGTTACCCTAGCAATTTCACCAGCTACTAGCCTTCACATTGAATAACAGTAAAATTTGCATACTCATGTTTGTCGGTAGAGCTGCGGCGATACTTAGGTAGTAACTAGTGTACTTGTTAAATTTACTGTAGCACTATGTAATGCTGTAATACATTAATAAGTAAGATGTTAGTCAAATCAATCAATTTTCAATTTAATTGGATTTCCATTTCATCATCAGCCGATAGATCTCCACTGCTGGACATAAGCCTCCCAAACATCTCCACATCAATCGGTCACGCGTTGCTCATTACATAGTAATTATTAGTATAAACCGCTGTAATCTTATATTTTGGACTTCTATCCAATCTGAATGCCGGTTCATAATCTAGTGTAAGACATTATAGTGCTTATTGTGGTGATGTAGAGCTCTTAATGGCTCGTGCTTCGGTAACTCGCAGCGACCTTGCTACTCCTCATTGTTCAGCGCCGCTATCTCGTCCCCCTGCATAGTTTTACACAAACACAACCTTTTGTGTACTCCGCCGTGTTAAACAATCCGCTATCAGTATTTATTTGATCTCTATGCAACGTTACTTTAAAATGTAACTTAAATTTACACAATGGGGGTGTCTGCAAAGAAAATAGAAGGCGACTCTTGTTATTTCATAATTTATATGCAAAGTTTTATTTGAACTTGTTAGAATTAATCTTTTGTTCAGTTTTAAGTTAAAATGGACGTTATTTATGTCTCGAATTTGTTTATTATATTTGTTGCTTGGTCCTCGTTGTCGGTACTGGTGGTGGGTCTATTGTAAGATAACGTCGAAGCTGGTACACCACCGCAGCTCTTAATCCTCTCTACAAGCAACAATGTGCAAAAATTACCCTGCTCTTTGAACTGCATTGTAGCTAGTGGAATTACTGATGGGATGACTCTTAATTTCACACGTCTCAAGGCGATGAACAGAATGTGGTGCAGTGTACATCATCTTAAGCAGCGTCACGTTTTTAAAAGAAGCGACAAGATGACTAATGTATTAGTATTGCAGCTTGTCCACCGCGGGCTCGCTTAGTGGACAATGTGGATCTCCTCCACCCGCGAACTCGAAGATCTTCTCTTCGAGAGACAGGCAATGCTTACTTTAGTGCTGTTCTCCATAGCCTGAGAGTATAAGTCAGACGTGACACGCCTGCTCATAATAACGTGGTGCTAATTAGGATGAAAGACACATAAGAATTTGAGTCTCATTACCCCAGTAATTTCTATTGGAATCGGTGTTTCGTATCAGAGGATGATAATCAGCGTTAGGGTTGCAACTAGCACGAATGACTCGTATCAACCACCGTTACTAGTAACTATCTACATAGACATTAACAACATATTGTGTTCTATATTTATCTAAATTTGATTACATCATCACCATTCAACTGATGGACGTCCACTGCTGGACATAGGTCTCTTGTAATAGTACACAAAACACGGTTTTACACTGTTTGAATACAGTAGCTCCTAGCGATTTTTTTTATGTCCTCTTTCCAGTCTATCTAGTCTGTGATTATATATATAGTAGCCATTCCCCACCCGCTTTGCTGGTCGTAATACCTTTACCACTTTTGGGGGTAAAATCCAAAAATCGTTGCTAACCTATGCTCGTTAAAAGGTATGTTAAATGCGTTATAGTTTCAATGATATCGTGATGATGTACATATGTGGAAATCTCTTATATATATATATATAATAAAACACAAAACGACGGAAAGTTTTATTTGATCGTTAAACATAACGTGTGTGTTTGTGTTGACGTCGTATGTGCTAACCGCTTAAGGCCTTTCACACCTGCAAATAAACGAAAGTGTTGATAACTTATGTAACATTACTAAACATTAACAATAATTATAGCTAGTATTTTGTTGGAATATAATAATATCTGTACATATATACATATATATATATCATCATCATCATCAGTCGATACAAGTCCTATATATATTATACTACAAAGGGACGAGACGAGAGGGACGTTCACCTGATGGTAAGTGATTCGCTCGCCTGTAACAATGTGGAGCTAATTAGGGAGTTATACACTGCACTAGATTGTGCTCGTCGCTTTGAGACATGATGTCCCATTACCCCAGTAATTTCTTTATATACAGCGCCCTCCAAATGAGAACACAGTAATGTTTGCCCACTGCAGCTTGGCGGCAGTAATTATACATGAATGATTTGTATTTTCACTTAACTGTTCAAGTTTTTAACTTAATTATAGTAAGGGAAAAATATTTATAGTGACATTTTAGCTATAAAACTGAGTTGAAGTATTTTGTAGTGTTACTATCATCATCATCATCATTAGCCTATAGACGTCCGCTGCGGGACATAGGCCTCCCTCATAGATCTTCACATCGAAGAGTTCATTGAGAGGAATTGGGCCTTAGCCCACCACGCTTGCCCAGTGTAGGTCGGTGGGTGGTCAGACCCTCAGCTGTTATTCAGCAGGGTGCACCGTGTGCTGGTGAGGTAGACTTGGGCTCCATAAGTTAAAACTCAATCATAAGCATGTTAAATCCAATAATTATTTTTTTTTAATACAACGAAGCGACGGAACCGTTGATTAGTTCACCTGATTTGAAGTGATACCTCTCAAACGTGACTCTAGTTAGGATGAGATACGCAACATCATGCAGATGTTGTCTCGTTAATTCAGTAATTTCACTAGCTACAGCGCCGTTCGAACAGGATTATGTAATGTTTGCACTATAGTTTCATATAGTATTTATATGTAGTATATTTATTATTCCCTGGTGGTAGGTCTACCAGTTAAGTGGTAGGTACCACCGCAGCGCCTAATTACTGCGGCCAAACAGTAGTGTGCAAACACTACTGTATTCAGGTTAGTAAGGGGCTGTAGTTATTGAAATTACTGCGCTAACGAGACTCAATATATGTGCTTTGAGTGCGAGGGGATGCAGTGTATAATACCCTAAGCGCCACATTGTTACGGTAGGACGAATCACTTACTATCAGGTGAACGTCCAGCTCGTTCCTTCGCTTTATTGTATATAAAAAAAAAATGTATATCTCGGTGGATCTTTCATAAGTTACGGTTTATGACATCACTGTATATTTCCTTGAGAGTGAAGACAATAAATACCTTAACGTAGATTAACTCCTCCAGTTATAGTCTGCGAAGTTAAATTAATCTTCAAGTAATTAATGGTATCGCAGTTAAATATTTAACCACCCGGAACTGGATCCGAGCGTATACACTTCCGTTCAATGCGACAGTTGGCGCTGCACTGAATGCAGGAGGTCCCCGCAGATTTGATTGCGTACGCGCTCTGTGAACAATGCTACTAATTATTTCACCTCAGCCTGTATATAGGGTGTTACATTATATGAACTTTATTTTTTTTATTTATAATAATTTTTTTTAATTTTTTCTGAGTTCGCCATCCATCATCAATTTTTTTTATGTACTGTTGCTAATAAATATTTATCTACTCTTACATATACTAACGATATTTGTATGGATCATATCTATTGTAATATATATATATATATCGGAGATGTACGTCTTAATGGCGTTTCTTGGGCGAGGCCTAAGTCCAGCTGTGGATTACCGTGGGCTGATGATATATGTCCTTTTACTATATCTTTCTAATTACTAGGTCTCTGTTATCGGAGACTGCCTAGGTAAGTACCATCGCAGTGCCTATTTCTGCTGCCGAATAATATTGTGCAAACATTACTGTGTTCCGGATTGAAGGGAGTTGTCGTTAGTGACATAAATTACTTAGGTGACGAGATTTAACATCTTATGTTTTAGAAGATGTGCGTAATGTGGTGCACTGTATATCATCCAAACTAGCGTCACGTTGTTATGATCAGACGTATCACATAATATCAGGTGAACGTCCAGTTCGTCTCGTTGTTTCCTTAAATGAAAAAAAAAAAAATGCTTTTTCTAAATTAAAACCAAAACAGCACTATTACTTTTTTCATTATGACTGTTCTCATCATCATCACCATCAACCGATAGACGTCCACTGCTGGACATAGGCCTCCATCAAAGATCTCGACGTCGATCGGTTCACAATCAGCATGGCTCTACGTATCGCCGGGCCCTAGGAGCCGTTGTTTGTAGGTTCATACGGAGGCAATTGGGCCATTTACCACCACGCTGACCCAATGCGGGTTGGTGGGAGCCAAAGCCTCGTTTGTTTTTTAGCAGGGTGCACCACGAGCAGGTGAGGTTGGCTTGGGTCCCGTGAGTTGATGCGCGGGACCGTTTACACCCAACCTCCTTGACTACTCTCTATCTTATGTAATTATATTGTGGGAAATAAAGATTTATGTAAATAAATATCATCATCATCATCATTGGGTGCCATCTTCAAACTGAAGCTCAGCGTTCAGATTGAGAAAACCAATTCGATCCTAAATAAATATAGAAACAAAAAAAAATTGTTTCAAACTTATCTTCTGGAGTTCGTTAATTTTTTCGATGAATACGGATTCTTAGCGACTTAGCTCAGTCCCAAAATTATTTATACTGATTTGACCTTCACCAGGGAGACGTTCACCTGATGATAAGCCAAACGCCTGCCTGTAACAACGTAGCGCTAATTAGGACGATGTACACAGCACCACATTGCGCTCAGCGGCTTGAGACACGAGACGTTAAGTATCCCAATGATATCTCCAGCTAAACCGTAACGCAGTAATGTTTGCGCACTACTGTTTGGCGGCTGAAATGAGTGTTTCCTAGGTACCTAGACGGGTAGCAGGGTACGAACAGGACCTGCCACATTTTTGCCAATAAAAAAATTTTCGTCCTTTTGCACATTTTACGTGTAAAACAAGTTTAATTATGACATTACGCCTTTCCTCTTAAAGGACAAGTGTTACTTGTTTAAGTTAAAAGGTTTTATAATATAATAATACTTTATCGTTATATTATTGAAACGTGTTGTATATATATCTTAAGAGGTAATATTATTTCCTGTTATTTCATGTACTTACACCAGCTGTTCCCCGTCCGGTTTGCTGGCCGTAATATAAAGTTAGCCTAGAAACTTGTCTGAAATATTCCTTGAGAGCAACCGCACCCGCAAATCGCTTCCTATAGCAACCGTTTCTATAGCAACCGCATATACAATACGTAATTAAAATTTTTATAAAGGTTAATCAGAAATATAGAGAGGAAAGATATATGAAAATCAAAAAATAAATAGCCTATAACCAACTAGATATCATTCCAGGTTAAATGGTTTTGTTCCGATGTCTACGTGTTCACTAGATTTCAAGTGATTGGCGAATAATCAAACTCCATTATCATTATATATATAGGAGATATCCAGATGTCGAATAACTCATCACGAATCTCCGTAATTAAAAACGTAAACACTCAAAATTTGGTTTTGTTTTGAGATATTCCTTCTGCCCATTAGAGCTGAGCTAAGAATGGATTTTACAAAATTCTTTTCCCCAAAAGGCGATAGCGGGGTGTTAATGACGGAGAGGGTCTGGGGGCGGCGGATTGCTTCCAGGGGACATTTCTGATAAATTTCAAATCTAATTCTGTATTACAACAGCTAGTAAATTATAAATAAATATAAATATCTTTTTTTATATAGTTCTACTTAAACTTATGCCGTTACTCATTTATAGTCATCATCATCATCAGCATTAAGAAACCTAAAGATGAATATAAACTTTTAATATCTCATTTATGTGTCAAGAACAAAACATGAAAATAACAGATGAAAAGATGCTTCATCTTTTTTAGATTTTTCACAGGATGTAAAAGAAGAGAAAAGGCGACAGTCTTCACTTGCGAGAGGTATGGAAGAAGGAAATAGGATACAGAATAATAGAGAAAAGAAGTGTGATAGAAGAGCGGAGTATGAAAGATAAGATGGAAGCAAGATGAAAATGAAGAGGAAATAAGTAAACAAAAATTTGATGGCAAATGAAAAGCTACTAAAGACCCTGACTCACCATACGCTGGGGGGGTTCTTGATTAAAAAAAAAATCTTATTATTCAGCGTTATTTTTCTCATACATGATGGTACTAACGTCATTTTGAAAATTGTAAACTTTTTTTTTACAAAATCTAGATTATTTTTTTTTACAAAATTACTTAAATCCTTCTACTTATCTTCAGCTATCTGTCAAATAAATAGGTCTATCCTTTTAATATATTACCTAGAACAAACAGATGATAAGGAAACATTTTTTAAACAAGGATAATTATACTGGTGGTAAGTCTATTGCTGGAGACCGTCTAGGTAGGTACGACAGCTGTGCCTAGGTTTTCCGTCAGATAGTAATGTGCAAACATTACTGTTTTCCGGTTTGAGGGGCGCTATAGTTAGTGTAATCACTGGGGTAGCGAAATTCAACATCTTATATCTCACGACGAGAGCATTGTGCAGTTACTTAGGATGCTATATCCTAAACAACGCAACGTTATGGGCATTCATGTGTTATCAGATACCATCAGATCGCATTCTACTTCAATTCATGAATAAAAAAAAATTGTTTTTCTATTCACGAAAACGCTTTTCATGTTTCTGATCGGAAACCTGAGTGATAAGCATTATCACGGTCCCCAATGAGACGTCTGTACTGCACAGATTAATGCAGTTATCAGCGTAATGACGCGATGTGCAAACAGACGTACTGTTCACCAGTCCACATAGAGGGTTTTATTGTCAACGTGTTACACACAAACACATCCACACACACACACATGCATGCATGTATACTATCTGTATATTCACAAGGTAATTGAGACATAAAGATCTTTCATATGAGCGCATAACGTACACAAGACAAATGTTATACATGAAACAGATGTCTATTGCCCCAGTGGTGCAGTGGCTAACGGCACGGAGTTCCCTGGTTCGATTATCAGTGGAAACTATAACGCGCTATTTAAGACGGTATACACTACACCGTATTGTTTACCATTTTAATTTGTCATTAGATATAGAGATTTTCAGTTGATGGTGAGCGATACGCGTTCCCATGACAACGTGAAGCTATTTAGGATGACATACACTGCAACGCGTTGTACTCATCGGGAGACATAAGATGTTAAGTCTCGTTAGTAATTAGTTAGTTTAGCTCAAGATTTTTTTGAACACGCTTGTGTAGTTATTATCATTGTATAAATCTGCCACCATAACTGCTTTTGGTGGCAAGATTGTCTAGGTACCACCGCAGTTCCTATTGCAACTGCCATAGAGTAGTGTGTAATTATTACCGTGTTTTTTTTAAGGTTTTACAGCTGGTCAAAATATAGGGGGTAAGATATAATAGTTTTATCTTAAAGCAAGCACTACGTTGTGCGGTGTATATCATCCTAACTAGCGTCACGTTGCTATGGACAACCGTAATCACCACCACGTAAAATAATATATATTTAACTCTCATTATAAATCTATATATATATGATTTTAATTAGGTTTCCTTTGTTCGGCAATCACGTGAAAACGAGTGAACGTATCGACATGGTGACATGACCATTCGACGCGGGATGACCTGTAGGTGGTTACAGGATACTTATTTTTTGGATTCCACATGTCCATCATTAATTTATTATTAACTTTTATAAACATTTCGTACTATATATGCGGTTGCTATGGTAACGGTTTTCTATAGAAAGTCTAATGCGGTGTAATTTTATATTGCGGCCAGCAAAGCGGACGGCGAACAGCTAGTATAACTTATATTTAATTTATCATCATAAAGTTATCATGTTTGTTTTCAAGTTATAATCGCTTTGACATAAGTTCATATGTTAATGTACTTGTAATGCTTTAACTGTCCCCGTTTCGATTCCGTATGGATTAAATAATCAAGCAAATTCAGTATTAATGTGCCTCGTACCATGTCAGGTGCTGTTGGTGTCTCTTGGAAGATATCCTAACTAAGCACTATTTTTTTATAATATATATAGCACTACATTGTGCTCGTCGCCTTGGGACTTAAGATGTTGTCACATTGCCTCAGTAGTTTAATAAGCTATAGCGCCCTTTAAACCGGAACATAGTAATGCCTTCACCCTGTTAATTGTCGGCTGCAACAGGCGCTGTTGCGATGGTCCATCCAGCAATAGAGACCTGCCACCACTATCTTGGTACCACCGCAAATCTGTTTTCTGTTGACAAATAGTACTGTGCAAGAGTTACTGTATTTCGGTTTGAAGGGCGTTGAAACTAGTGAATTACTGCGGTAATGTGGCTTAACATATGTCCCAACGCGCATAGCAACCAGCGTCATATTATATAGAAAGAAAAACTTATTTTACTTTTGCTTCTTATTACAGACTCATGGTTTACTGGAAGAGGAAGGACTACATCGCGCTGACCGGAGGTGAGGATCTCAAGTTGTTGTCTAGGAGACCGTACACTGAACTCAGGAGCATGAACGGGGCGTCGAACCCACGACAGCGGTGAATCGATCCGAATAACCCTACCACACTAAATCGAATCTAGCAAGTATATATATATATATATATTAAGCAAAGATAGAAGCAATGGGGAAAATATTGAAAAATCATATGCTAAAGGGTTGTTATACATCGTTCGTGTAAAAGTCGTTACTGTTTTATATATATAATAGTTGTCGACTTCCGCATCCGCGTCGTGGTTTACATATATACATAGTACCAGTTCTGTCAAGTGCTGTGAACATTTTCTTTTTAAGTATTTGTTGTGTATATAAGTAGCTGTAAGTTATAATTGTATTGTGGATAAAAAATTAAAAAAAAAAACAACGGGCATTACGGATTGTATGTATAACTTTGGTGCAAATATTAACATATGTAGAGAATATACATTCAACTTAGAATATCTTAGTTACTTTAATGAATCCTACTAGTGCTATGATTTCATTCAAATATGTGATACATTTTTTTTTTATATTTCAATTTTTTTTTATCTGTCAACACTTAAGCGAGGGTTACGAGAGGATGCAGTCGTTCGCCTGATGGTATAATGGTTCACCGGATGGTAGGGTTAAGATGATATATGAAGCACCGCAATCTACTCCTTTCACTTCACACTTCAATAATTTCACTATCTACCGGAACGAACTGAAGATATGATGGTCCACCGGAAGGTGACGCTACTTAGGACGTTACCCACAGCACCACATACACGCAAGACATAATTTAGTTTCAAAGTGGAACATGGTAATGTCCGCACAGTACTTTTTGTCCGCTGCAGCAGGCGCTGCGGTGGTACCTACATGACCATCTCGGACGGAGGTCTACCATCAGTTAGGATGGCTTGGTGACGAGATGTCACATTTGTACCAAAGTTACAGTGCTCGGTCCGTAGCCGTCGTTTTCTACATCTTATCGTCATACGAAAGCTCAATCTCTTACATCTATAAAGCAATACCTGTATACTTCGGCTACAATGTGTAATGGCGTTCTGAGATCATATTTTTTTTTTATAATTTATTATTATTATAATACCACTAAAACAGCCTCTTAAGTATTTATTATATTTATAGTACCTTGACTTTTGTAATGTTGACATCTTTATAAATATATCAAGGAAAACATGATATAATATACTGAGTACTACCTGTTCAACCACCCACTTGCTGGCTGCAACACCCCCGCAACTACCTTCGGGGTAATGTTATTGTAAAATCCATTCTTAGGTGCCTTCTAAACGGCAGAAGCAATATCTCTACCAAATTTTGAGTGTTTACGTCCAATATTTTCGGAGATCTCGTGATGAGTTAATCAGAATCTCTAAGTAGTATATATATATATAGAAATCACAAATTACTTATATAACTATTAAAAATATATAGTACTAATAAATATGTTCGATATTTAAAAGAAAAAAAAAATGTTTTACAAATATAGTTTCTTTAAAATTATTCTGAATTGCTTGGGTAGTATTTATAATCTGTGGTTTTAATATTTTTATTTGTCAGTCTCGATATACATTTAAATGAATTTTAATATAGTGAAAATATTGCAAATTTATTATACAATTGTTGCCATATTTCACAATTATAATAAAATTCCCTCTCCCCATCCCCATTTTTATTGTTAACATTTTAATTAATAAAAAAAAAACTTAAATTCTACGATCTATCGTAAATATTTTTTTTTCATATTGCAATTTTTTCTAGGTATTAACAGTGAGTATTACTAGCTTATAATCGTTAATGTTAGTTCTAAGTAGAGTTTTTTTTTTACAAACTAGTATTGTAAATAGGTTTGCTCGCTTGCATTTATTTTAAAATGTGATCTCAGTGACGCCATGTTTTGTCTATGCTTCATTATTTTGCCCTTGGGACGTAGCTGAGAGGTTAGAAACAAAAAAACTAATAAGCATATTGTGCGCTGGTATACCTTAGACTTTTTGTAAACAATTTTGTTTATGGTAATCATTCGATTGGATGATGTTGGGTAAACTAAATCGCTTTCTTCTCCTCTCTTCTGTGTTTTATATATTGATGGCGGGTGTATCATTTTATAAGTAGTTTTCAAGCGCTCAATATGTGCCGCAGGTTATAAATAACGGTTCAGTTAAAATGGCGGGAGGCGGAAATGCAATTAACTTCAAAAAGCTCTATTGGTTTGAAATTAGCTTCTTAATATTCTTTAAATATTGTACAGTCATCGTGCCCGGATAGACGTCCATTGCTGGACATATGCCTCACTTAAAGATCTCGTTTGTAATGGTTCTTATGAAGGGAATTTGGGCCATTTCCCAACACGCTGGCTCAATACAACTGGCGGATCCCAGGGCATCACGAGCAGGTGAGGTTGGCATGGGTCTCGTGAGATGTTGTGCGGGGCTCGTTACACCCCTAATTTTTACTTTAATAAATTATGATTATTTCCAAATAATTTATAGTAAAACGGAACGTAAAATAGACTTGTCTATGGTACAGAGACTAAAGTCTTGATTTTGTGCAATACGGCTTTCCCGCCACGCGCCATTTTAATTGCAGCCGTCATTAATTATTATATGACAAGGAATTTGTAAATAGATGAAATGTTTTTAGTAAATGTATTATGACAAGGATAAATTGTTGTTTTATTTGTTGATATCATTTTTTTTTTTATTTCTGATAGGTCTCTGTTCCCGGAGATCGTCTTGGTAGGTACAGCAGCGCCTATTGCTGTGAAACAGTACTGTACAAACATTACCGTGTAACGGTTTGAAGGGCGCTGTGGCTAGTACTACACGGGGGGTACCGAGACTCAACATCCTTTATCTTAGGCGATGAGCGCAGTGTGCTGCGGTATATAACACCTTAACTAGCGCTACGTTGTTATGGGTGGGCGTATCATTTACCATCAGGTGAACGTCCCGCTCGTCCGTTGTTCCGGTTTTAAAGGCGCTATAAGACTTAACGTCTTATGTCTCAGGCAACGAGTGTAATCTGGTGCAGTACATGTCGTAACTAACGTCATTTGTTATGGTCAAGTGTATCACTTAATATCAGGTGAATGTCATCTCGTCGCTTGATTGCATAATATATATTAGGTCCTTACATATGAGATTAGCGTTTTGTCGTACTGACCACTTTGATCTGAAATATCTCCTCTTTGGTTAAGAATTCCAAATTCAAATTTATAAATTCATTTAGCTGCTACATTTGAGTTTTGAAAACAGTCAATTATTTGTTTTTTTCCTCATTATTTTTTTATTTGGCGTCCCTTATTACCGCACAATGGAAAACATGAAATATCGGGAGAGAGCAAATCGGGAAAGTAAAAAAACTTGAACGATGGACCTCATGAATGGACTGCTGCGTTACTTTGCTCAACCGACACAAAAATGAAGGAATTTTAAATCGAATCATTGCTTGTGATGAACAGTGGATACTGTACGATAATCGGAAGCGCTCGTCGCAATGGCTGAACCCTGAAGACCCAGCCAAATACTGCCCTAAACGGAAATTGACTCATAAAAAGTTACTTGTGAGTGTTTGGTGTACTAGCGCCGGTGTCGTTCATTGCAGTTTTCTAAAATCTGACCAAACGATTACGGCAGATATCTATTGTCAGCAACTGCAAACCATGAAGGAAGAACTAGCTGCTAAACATCCGAGATTGGTCAATCGCTCTAGGCCACTGCTGCTTCACGACCACGCAAGATAACCATCACACACTGCACAACAAACAACCACTAAGTTAGATGAGCTACAATTGGAATGTCTGCGACATCCACCATACTCCCCGGACCAGATTACCATTTTTTCCAGAATTAGAACAATTTCTTACAAGGAAAAAAATTCAACTCCGATGCGACAGTCCAAACCGCCTTCAAAAAGTTTATTGATTCTCACCCCCATGATTTTTTTTAGTAAAGGTATCAATGAACTACCTTTGAGATGCTAAAAGTGCATTGATGACAACGGTGCATACTTTGATTAATTAAATATATTTTACAAAAAAAAATTGCCTTTATGTTCCTGACGTACAAAACGCCACTTTCATATGTAAGGACCTAATATATACAGTCAAGTTTTGGCATAGCAAACTTTTAAAAAGAACTGAATTTAAAGAACAACCACCGTACTATTAAAAAGGATGGTATAACTATATGTTAGCATTTTTTTCTAAAATAATCTCTTTTGCTTAAGAATTTTTTTTTATTCAATTAAGCAACTACTACTACTGTTTGAGGGTAAAAATAGGTGATACCTTGCTAAGACGGTCATCGGTAGAGACCTATCAATATTCATTTTAAAATTTTATTTAACGCGAGATCGAAACAAGAGGGACGTTCACCTGATGGTAAGTGATACATCATCATCAGCCGATAGATAGCTGACTGCGTGTTGAGCCTCGTTTGTTGATTGGCAGAGCTGTCGAGGCTAGCTTGGTTCCCGTGAGTCACCGGAGGAGACCTGTTTTTTTTGTGAATGAGAGGAAATCCAAAAAGTTACCCTGCTTCTGGGGAAAACATAAGGTCATATGGGATTTTTACCCACTAAAACCACCTCGGTGATCGACTTCAGTGCGTTGCGAGAGACCCCAGGGTCTACGGAACGCATCGGTGCTTCCCGTTGCTACGCTTAAAGCACGTCCCGTTAATTTTAAAGGGGTGCAATATATAAAAATCCAGTTCCATAGGTGATGTATATAAAATGAGGAACATAGAAATGTAAAGAAAAATTGGTATTGAAGATGATGAGGAGTAGAAATGTGAAAAGAGAAATAAAGAACTAAAAAGATTTTAAATAACTGCCCTGAAGCACGTCCCAGTGATAGTTGTAACTCTCCTCGACATCCTGGCTTTGGAACGATAGGAATTAGACCACCTCGTACTTGTCCTTCATCTCGCTTAGTGGTAAATGAGAGCCTCCACCATGAAAATCCAGTAACACGAAAACCCTTTTAGTCGCCTTCTGCGACAGGCACGGCTTACTTTAGTGCCTTTCTTAATAGCCCGAGATTACAGAGCAATACGAGCAGAGAGGAGTACCAATATTAAGTAAATAAACCTTTGTGTTTAAGTTACAAAATATGTCAAATCGCTGCAGTTACTCAAGTTACACGATTACAAATTACTTTTAAGCTTACACAGCTTATTTAAAGCGGACTCATCAAGTTATTCATTACGAAATAACTTATCGCGTTATATAGACGAATACATATTCTATCCACAAAATTAAATAATGCTGCTTATTATGTTATTATCCGGTATTACTCTAGTGTACCCCACCACGCAAATAAGGGAGGGTACAGATAAAATTAAATCGATTTTTAATCGATACAAATCGTCGCGACAGCTCCGTTGTGTCGTGAGCGATTTGAAAATCGATAATTTCGTCGATGGCACTGTTAATTTTTTAATCGAGAACGAAAGATTTGGTGATATTTTGAAGAGTTACAACACTAGTGGATGCGCTGGGGATTTGGACAGCTTCGACGATTTGGTGCATCATTTGGGTAGTCTGGTGGTACACGACGATCTTCCGGAACGACATTGGAATGAATATAAGGTAAGACATTACTTGAAATCTAAACTATCTCCTACTTCTTTTTAAACGACAAGGTTTGCGCTTGACCACGATACCACCTGGTGTGGTCTGAAGTGGTGAAGCATGACTAGAAGTGTCCTATTCACTCTTGTCTTGAAGATCCCCACATCATACCTAGATGGAAACTGACTGGTGGTAGGTTTCACCGTGAGACCATCTAAGTAGGTACCATCGCAGCGCTTATTTCTGCCGCCAAATGCTAGGGTACAAACATAACTATGTTCCGGTTTGAATGACGCTATAGATAGAGAATTTACTGAGGTAACGAGACTCAAGATCTTATATGTCGAGGTGACGAGCGCTTTGTGGTGCAATACATCCTAAGTAGCGGCATATTCTTATGGGCGGGCGTATCACTTACCATCAGGTGGACCGCACGTCTCGTCGCTTTGTAGTATAAAAAAAAAGAAGTAAGTTAGCTATGTATATTAAAGTTATATCATTACACTTGAAAAAAAAAACCATTGCCTTGAGAGTTGTTTCTTCTCATCAATATCTATACATATAAGCAGAGGTATTTATATGTTATCGATTGCTGGAGATGTAAGCGTAAAATTATCCAATTTTTTTGTTATTCAACGAACGTGAAGCAGGACATTCACTTAATGTTAAGTGATACGCCTGTTCGCAACAACTGGCGTTACTTAGGATGTTATACACTGAACCATCTTGTCTTGAGACATAAGACGTCGAGTCTCGGTACTCCAGTAATTACACTAGATACAGCGACCTTCAAACCGGAACAGTAATTTTTATGCACTACTGTTTGGCGGCAGAAATATACGTCGCGATGGTACTAACTATACAGTCTCCAGCAACAGAGATCTACCACCAGTAATGATATATTTACCATCAGTATTTTTGTGTATAATTGGTTGTGCAGACGGTGTTCGATAAGGAATATTCATCAGTTCATCACGAGATGGCGGCGTGGGAGGTGTGGAGGGACAACCTGAAGCTGGTCGCCGATCACAACAGAGAGTATTTATCTGGCCAGAGATCGTACACCTTGGGTCTGAACATCTTCGCCGACTGGGTAGGAATGTGGATAGTGTACCGTAATTTTGTTACAACTCTTAGAAAATAACATTTGTTGAAGGTGTAACTATAAACGAATAATTTTTTTTTATAAACACACACATCATCAGTCAATCATCATCATCCCTCCTTTTTGTGTTTTGGGGGAGAAAATCTAAAGGTAGTCTGCTTTTGGGGGGAAGACAAGGATATGTGGAATTTGTACACACTAAAATGCCTCGATGGTCATCTATAGCGTGTTGCGGCAAGTTCCGGGATCTTCGTAGTAGTCCGTAGTAGCTGTGGCTTGATCACCAACGGTGAAGATAAGAGGAACCAACCCGGCCAGGATGAGGCGTAGGGTCCGAACTGATCGTTTTACAGATGAATTCTCAGATGTGTGCCGATGGGTTGCAGGGGCAGGCTTGCACTGCCTTTCGCAGCCATAGTGGAATCTACGGCCTTGGTGACGGATGCAGGGGAATCCGTTGCCCAAGCGACGATAAGAGGCCGAGGGGAGGACTTGTTATACGTTCTGGCGTGCCCTTATGTAGGTGGAATGGGGGGCTCTCACCCCGAGATGGACCTGCGCGGTGCAGGCGGCGCTGGCCGGAAAGCTGCCGTAAAGCGACCACGATGGAACACCGTGAGGATTTAAGTTGGTGCAAATTCGAGATAACCTGTCTTTGTCCCCACGAGGTCGGTCCCCATTGGTACATCGTAGGATCTTCCGGAGACCCCTCTAATGTACTGATCATATAAAAAAAAAGTTATATATTTTTAAGCATGTCGACGATTACGTCCGAGATATTTTGAAGCTGGTCACCACAATACCACTCTACGATCCAGCTAGAGATTACAGAAGAAGTGCTTACAGACTGAGGAGATACCATCCGGTTCCGCGGACGGTATGCTGTGTCATTTATTATATTGTTTACTGTTTATTTATTATAAGTTTATTAATTTAATGTAAATCTATGATTCTTAAGTGTAAATATGTCTACCCTTACCCTATGCCCACCCCTCTGACCTTTTCTTTTCAATTTCTTTTCCTTCGTGTAATGGTCAATATTTCTTCCAACTAATCCCAAACTTAGGCTTATATCTTGGAATGAAGTTAGCGTTTTTAGTATTACTGACGTCTTTAACAGCATCATCAGACTCAAGGTTATCCAAAGGAATCCACCAGCTAGCAAAATGACCATGTGTATTAAAAAAAAAATAACCATTTCTGTGAGTAACATCATCGATCCTTTCATCCCTTTTATGCATTCTTCTTTTATGCTTAAAACTCATCTTGCATAATGACATCCATCTCTTCTAACAGAATGTTTATATGCTCAAGTATGATGCTGAGGATAGTCTTCAGCCATAGCATGTTTAGTTACATGGCTATGGTCACCAATGTTAGTAAAGTTATGCGATGAAACGAGCAAGATGTTCACCTGATGGTGACGCTAGTTTGGATGATATACACAGCATCATATTTTGCTTGGCGGATTGAGATTGTAAGTCTAGTTACCTCAGTAATTTCATTAGCTGCAAGGCCTATAAAATCGGAACACAGCGACGTAACTACTGTTTTGCGACAACAATAGGAGCTGACCTACTCGGACGGTTTCCACCAATGAAGACCTCATCATCATCATCAGCTGATATACCTCCACTTCAGGACATAGGCCTCTGCCAAAGATCTCTATATACAGTCAGTATGGCCTCCGATACCGTTGAGCACTAGAGGCTGTCATATGTAGAGGGTCATATGGGCGGATTTGGGCTATTTCTCACCACGCTGGTCTAATGCGGGTTGGAGGTAGCTAGAGCCTCGTTTGTTGATTAGCAGGGTGCACCACGAGCAGGTGACATTGGCTTGGATCACGTGGGTCGTTGTGCGGGATTCCCTATACCCTATGGAGACCTACCATCAGTTAATATTGCGACTAAAATATAACAACTAACAGAAAGAAGATAGTAGCTCTGTGACCAGCATATCAATATGGTGAAATGGGGATGAGGGTGTCTAGGGTAAACCAGTGATTTCATTATCTACAATGCTTTTGTATCTGGAACGCATCTCTGCTTACAATAACTTGAAATAGAAAGAGGTAGTATGGTAGACGCATTTCTTGATGCAGATGGACTGGCGTAACCATGGGTTCAGGCCTCGTCGCGAGGAGCAGTGGAAGTGCGGTGCCTGCTACGCGTTCGCTGTGACCCACGCTCTTCAGGGTCAGCTTTACAAGAGTCATCGGCGATGGGGAGAGCTCAGGTTTGAAGATTTTTTTTTTAATTGTTCCTCTGCCTGTGGTGGGTCAGGGTCTCTAAGGTATATTACATTTACCATCAGTATTTCCTAGCTTTATTTCCTACTCATGCTCATCTTTCCAACTTCATTTCTCTTTCATTCTACATTCCAATTCCTTCTCTCATACCTCTCTCTTTCGGGCGAAGACCGTCTCATGCTTTTCTTCACAGCTGAAAGAAACCTGAAGAAGAAGTACATCAGGTTTGAAGACCACGTTCTCTACAAATTGACAGACATATTGCGTTGCTTTTATATGTTAAAGCAAAGAGGTGAGCAGACCGTTTACCTGGACTTGATCGTGGATTCGGTATTTTTCTTTAAATCATCTGCCGAGATCTGTTTATCGGCTGATGATGATGATCTTCAATTCATTATGAGACGTAGTCTTGGCACGTCTCTGATAGAGCACGAATGATCAGTGTAAAGATCTTTGGAACAGGCTTATGTTCAGTAGTGCACGTTTATCAACGGATGATGTTGAGGATGGTGATGATGCTGATAGTTATTGTATTTTTTGTATGAGTTTTAACAATACTGAACCACATTCAGTCCGCAGCAAATCGTGGACTGCAGCCAGACGGACGGCAACATGGGATGCGACGGCGGATCCCTGCAGGCCGCGTTCAGATATGCTGCGAGAGCTGGTCTTGAATCAGAATCGAGCTATCCTTATCGCGGCCAGGTTGGTTTATTTCAATTATTAATTTACTGATAACAACTATATCATCATCATAAGGTGTACTTTTCAAATCTAAGCTCGGCGATCAGATTGAGAAAACCAGTTCGACCCTCAACTAGTCAACTACTTCTTGAGGGAGCTAACTATAAACATAGGCTCATGACAACCACCATGCAAGGAAAGGTTGTTTTTTTCGGACACCTTCAAAGAGGACCCCTTTATAAGTTCCAAGGTTGGTCCTGGAAGACAAAATTCCTGGACAGCGTGTACGGGGTAGACAGCGGAAGAAGTGGACCAGGCTTAAACAACATCAGATAAAGAGAATAGAAAGTACAGCATTAACTTATTAAACTCTTATGAGGAAAAGTTCAGTTCAAGATCTTCACGTTACAACCCTGTTATCACCGACTGTCGAGGTACCACCGTAGCTCCAGTAGTGGGCATACATTACTGTGTTCCGGTTCGGAGAGCGCTGTAGCTGATGATAAGTGATACCTTTCAATGTGACACCAATTAGAATGATAAGTAACAAACACGATTTTTCAAACCTGCGATACGTTAATTTTATGGTAACTGATACGCTTGCCCATAAAAAAATGTGAAGAGCTAAGATGATGTACACAGCACCATATTCTGCTCAAAGCCTTGAGCCATAAGATGTTCAGTATCATTACTTCAGTAATTTAACTAGCTACGGCGCCTTTCAAACCGGATCACAGTAATTTTCGCATATAACTGTTTGGGGGCAGAAATAGAAGCTGCGGCGGTAACCCAACGGTCTCGAGTCACAGTGATCTGTCACTAATGAAAAATGATCTGTTTCGTTTAGAGAGGACGCTGTCATTACAATAGGCGGCGGGTCCGGGTTCGACCCCGGCGCTGGGCGACTCTACCGCCGGGTGATGAGAACGCAATGGAACGGGCCCTGGCCACCATCGGCCCGCTGGCGGTGGCCGTCAATGCTGCACCCATCACCTTCCAACTCTACAGGTTTTTATTCATTCGACTTATATCTGGTGATAAGTAGTACGCTCGCTCTTAACAATGAGGTTAGTATGTTTACGATGGTCTCAACTTTATGAGATGTAGTATACGAAGCCTCATTACACCATCAGGTTCTGTGGATACAACGACCTTCAAATGGTAATGCTTGTCACGACTTTAATGTAGTCATCATCGTGGTTAACGTTGTCGTTGGTGTCATCGACATCGTCGCCATCGTCATTAACCTAATCATCCTCGCCATTGTTCCCATTGTCATCATCATTGACGTCATCGCCGTCGTTGTTATCGTCGTCATCATCATCTCATTCGATGGATGTGCAAAACAAATGTGCTGATTGGGTCCAGCGGTCTATATTGTATATATGTTTCGCAGGAATGGTATTTACGACGATCCGTTCTGCGTACCTTGGAGGTTGAACCATGCTATGCTTCTGGTGGGCTACACGCCGCGCTACTGGGTGCTGCTGAACTGGTGGGGTCGCCGCTGGGGGGAGAACGGCTACATTAGGTATACACTAAACAGCAGTTCCGCATAACGTCTTACGGAGCCCATGTCAATTTCAACTGCACCGTGCACCCTGTTGGATAACAGACGAGGGTCTGACCACCCACCGACCCGCACTGGGCCAGCGTGGTGGGTTAAAGCCCAATTCCCCTCAATGATGGTTATGGGAAATGTGAAGGCCTATGTCCATTAATGGATGTCTATCGGCTGATGGCCTTTTTAACACATTTCACTAAGATCTCGGAAAGTTGTAGAAATAACTTATATTTTTTTTTATCAAATGCTTGTACTTATTTTGGATAAAGTTAAAGAAAAAAACTTTATAAATATTTCAACTATGTACTAATTTCACAAGTAAAACTCACAACAGTCATAGAGTGCAATATAATGATGCATTTTGCATTCTTCTACGACTCCAACACACATGAGAACAGCGAAGCAGTGAAACAATTTGCTGGCATCAGTGTTTCCGACCGAATATGACGTGCGTGTCTTCAAGAAGAAACTGAATAGCCTGCTACGAGGTTATTGCACCACCACCACAGATCACATCACTATTTAACAGCAGATGGGATCGTAGTCAAGCGCTGACCTTGAGGAGATAAAAAAAGAAAAAACTTCAAGGAGTACAGAGTATCCGATTACTTCGCCATTATGAGAAGTCGCACGGCGTCCTTCTGGAAACGGCTACCATCATCACCACGCTGACGAGCATGGGGCAGTAAGGTTCTCGATTGACGCAGTGTTGGGGAGCCCCCCACAAGGTGGACCGACGACCTGGTGAAGGTCGCGAGAAGCCGTCGATCGACGTGGATATCTATATGGGATCTCAAGGATCTTTGAGGAAAAATTGGCCTTACCCTACTACCCTGGCCCAATGCGTGTTGTTTGGTTTTCAGAGCCTCGTATGTTGTTTAGCAGGGTACACCGCGTTTAGGAGAGGTTCATTTCGGGTTCCGTAAGATGTTGAGCGGAACCGCATACACGTATTTGTTTTTACATAATTTTTTTGTGTAGTTCGCAGGTGGCCGTTACACATTTGAAATTGGAACGCGTTAATAAATGCCCGGTAATTCCCTACTTTGCAGAATTCGGCGCGGCGGGAACGCGTGCGGTGTGAGCAACATGGCGACGTACGTCGAGCTGTGAATACCTGTAAACGTCTCCGTCAACTTTTCGCTGTAAATTTATCTAATTTACAATCGCTACATTACCTATCGTATATATAGAGTGGCGCAAAAGTAATCCTCCTATCAGAAAATGCTATAAATTTTGCCTTGATGTAAAAAAATTAAAAGATCAAATAAAAATAATCCACAAGAAGAATCAAAGTTTTTCATATTTTTTTTTTATAAATTACAGCCAAAAAACATCGGAAGGTTATTTTTGCGCCACCTTGTATACAAGGTATACAAGTACAATATTTTTATTTGGTCTTTTAATTTTTTTACATCAAGGCAAAATTTATAGCATTTTCTGATAGGAGGATTACTTTTGCGCCACCCTATATATACACCTTACGTCTTTATTTTGTTTAATATTTTCTTTAGTGTTCCTTTTCAATATTTTTTTTAATTAAATCAAACGACGAGATTATCGAGACGTTAATTTGATGGTAAGTGATACACTTGCACAACATTGTACTCGTCGCGTTGACACATAAGATGTTGAGTTTCATTTCCCCAGTAATTTCACTAGTTACAGCGCGCTTCAAACCGGAACACAGTAACGTTTGCATAGTACTGTTTAGCGGCTGCAATGGACGCTGCGGTGGTACCTAACGAGACTGTCTCCGGAAACGGAGATCTACCAGCAATGAAAGTTAAGGATGATGATTCAAATTTTCTGTATCTGTAAAACATTTTTTTTTTTATTTAAGTAGCTGCTTCTTTTTTTGTATAAAGTTAGCTAATTTAATAGAACTTAGTAGTTCCGTAAAATCTTTTAGAAGATAATCCTATTGGAACAGAACTGTTTGAAAACGAAATACGATTTCTTAAAGCAATATATCGGAGGAACTCTCTTGAGGTTGTTTCTGAAAAAGCGAGTCGGCGCAGAACTATGGTAGGAATTTGGGAATTCCGGAAGTTCGCAAAAAAATATTAAAAGAAAAAACCTATATCTAAAAACACTAAAAACAAATCAGAGCCATTTACAACGTGTTCCTTGGTTAGCAGCACCAGTTTGTCTCTTGCAGCTGGACTGTGGAGCTGGTGAAGATAGTAAACAATGAGTTAAAGGAAGCATTGATTGGGGAGACTTATGTTTAGTTATGAACAGTAATATGCTGATGGTGATGATGATCTGCTACTGAAGATTGGGTTATAGTTATAATAAATACTTTTTTAGGGTTTAAAATGAATATTAAAAAATCGTAAAGGTTGTAATATTAAACAAAAAACTTATTAAAACAGTTAAAAGGAACATTTTAGACATCTGATTAAAATTTTAAATGAACTGTGTAAACTTTTGGTGAAGTTTAGAACTATTCGACCATTACGAGTACTAAAAGCTGCAAGCGATTTGATAAATTATACAGAAGTTGAGTACAGAGTACAGCAAAACCATGTTTTTCAGGTCTATCTGTTCTTTATCCAGTTCGCATTAAGAAATATAACACAACACTATACACGCCTAATCCTTTTTCCCGAAGCGAATAGACGAGCGAGACATTTGTCTAACAAGTGACAAACCTGCCCAGCAGCACATTTCGCTAGCCTTGAGACGCTGAATCTCGTTATCCCGATAATTATGCTAGCTACAATGGATTTCAAGCCGAAACACATGTCTGCAAACTTTATAAAGGCTTTTCCACTACTGTTTCTTCCGATACGCCGCTACTCAAAAACGTACTAGCCTGCTGCCTATCTTCCGTCAGAATTTCGACCAATATCCATTGCTCCTTAAGTCTGGCTCTTATCTATGTCAGTGACCTTCGTTCTTCTACGGATCCAATCGATTTCCACAATTTGGGTTAAACAATCATTTTAGTCCAAAAAACAACCGTTGCCTTCACAACGGACTAATTTATAACATGAACGATAATCTACTCAACGACAAAACACACAACCGCAGTAATAACTTTTGCGCCGATGATAAACAAAATGAATTTGCTTAATTTGTATGTACAGTTTAAATGTAGGTACGTGTGAATGTATGTATAATATGCTTTCGAAAGCCAGTCTACAGACAAGCAGTCAACTGTCTTACACTGAACTGTATACTGTGATATAAATGCATTAATCAAATCTTAAATCTTAATGGTGATTAGGTACATTTCTATTTCCTATTTCTTTGATTTAATTCTTCAGATTAAGTTTGTGTATCGAATCATCGATCGGAGATTGGATGTCCATTTCTGAACATTCGCACCAGACGCCAAACGCCTGATGATAATGATTTATTCAATCATTTATTTATTTTCAACAGAGAACTCACAGCTATTAGAGAAAACATTGGTTTATAATTTAAAGTAAAATCAGGAGTCACTCATGTGTTATTACCTGAAGATAGCAAATAAAAAGACCTATAAACAATAACTCGAATAGCATCACACTCAACACTGATGGTAGACATTAAACATAAAGAAGACAGTCAAAGCAATCATCAAGTATTTTTTCAAGTGGAATTATGATCCAAACATCAACAAATTTAATATTAAAACATTACATAAATCCTTATGTACGTATATTTAACTTAATTTTTGAAAACCTGTCATTCCTCCTTTTTTCTTTGGCTAAATAAATAGATTCTCCATAACGTATTATTTAAATTAAAGCAACTGTAGATTCTTTGAAATGTATAAATAAACAGAAAAATAAACAAGACGATAAAAAAAAGCATAGTCATTAAACGGTTATTGAATGTTGTTTTGAATGTATTAAAGTATATTATTCATGATTTAATACCAGTTAAAAAACAGGCGGACATTAAAAAATTTATAGATAAAGATATTAAGTGTTACTAACAAAAAACAAAATAATGGCTTCTTATTAAACTTGGCGGATTTTTACCTGTTTACTTTATAATACTATAAGACTTCAAGAAACAATACAAACATGAATGAGAAAACCGACATATTAAACGAAGGTTTTCTTGTGTAAGATGTCGCATGTCTACGCAGCATCCACTAAGTCACCTTTGGTCAGCGTTGTGAATAAATAAATAGTCTTCACTGATAGTCTTGAATTGTGGAAACATTAATGGGACTGTTTTATTATTCATTACAAGACTAAGATTAGGAAATGTTTAGAGTAGATCAAACTGTAAACAATATTTTAAAGAGTTGCTTGTACTTGGTGATAAATATGATGTTGATGGACTGATGGAAAGTTCTCAAATCTCGGAATTACAATTAGTTAAAACAAACGCGATAAATTTGGCAATATTTAATATTAATGTTTGCACAAATCAAATCTAAGTGTACATCAGGAGTTACAATGTTAAATCTAATAGTTGTTACGTTTTGTAATTCTTAGGATCGTTCAGGTGCATCAGTTGTATGTCGGCATCAGTTCTCTTCACCTGTTTCATTCCATCCTCAATCTCTTGCATTGACCTGTCTTTTGTTTCCGGTAGTATGAAGTATAACACCCCAAGGCAGAATGTGACACATAAACCGTAAATGGAATACGTTCCACCGATACCAGTTTTTTGTATCATCAACGGTGTTATTTTCATACTGACGGCATAAAACAATGTGAAAGTGAGTCCAGTCGTGAATGATCCCAAACCTCTATGGTTTAATGGGAACACTTCTGTCGTCACTGTAAAAGCTGCCGGTGTCATTCCGACAGTTGTTATGAAGCTATGGGTTAGTATTATTAACGGTGTAAGCCATTTATTTCTTATTATTAAAGTATTATTAAGGATTTCTGATAAGCCGACAGCAAACATCAAGGCAACAGAAGCACACCCAAAAGTAAATAGTATCGTCCTACGTTTGAAAATTTTGATTATGACTGTTGAAATGAAAAAAGCTACTATAATCAAACCATCAGCGATCATCGAGCAGTACATTGCTATGTACCTGTCGCCTACCAGCTCAACCATGATTTGTGTGATGTATCCTAAGAGGAAGTATCTGCCGGAAGCGTCCACTGCTATCGTCGCGAGCGACGCGATCGTGAATGGGATCAAAAAGTCTCGTTTTAATAATTTTAAGAACAATTTTGATGCGATTGATGTTTTCTTATGTTGCTCCTTCCATTTGATCCTTTCCATTTGTGCAATTATTATATGTTTTAATTCTTTTTGGCTGTTAACAGAGTCGCCGTGGAACCACGTAAAGGATTTCTCGCATTCGTTGAAGCGTCCTTTCATTGCGTAAAACGCAGGACTCTCCGGGCACAGAAGTAGTATGACAAACGCCACTGCATTAGGTACGATTGATAATGCAGCTATCTTCCTCCAATCCCAAACGAGGGCAAGCGAATGGCATAGTAATGACCCGCCTGCCATTGCCGTCTTCTTGATTGTTAGAAATAAACCGCGTTTTTTCCGATGTGTAAACTCGTTAAGGGTTACCGCAGCAACAAACACACCACCAGTGGCGAGACCCTGTATAACCTTGCCAATGATCAGCATGGTGATGTTAGTGCTGAAGTATATCAAAATCCATCCGACGATTACTGTAACGTTACACAATATGTTAACCGGTTTTCTTCCTATAACTTGAAACAGTGGACAGATGATGAAGAAACCTAATACACCCGCAAACCCTTGCGATGAAGCTGAAACAAAATTTTGAAATATTTTAATGAGTAGCAGTTCCATGGACGTTCGTATCGCGTCCACTGGCCGCATATTGTAAATTTGACTCTACATCAGCACTGTGTTCCGGTTGTCAATATAACCGTCACATAACACGTTAAAATTGTGGTTAAGTATTAGCATAATGTCAATTAAAAATTTAAATATATAAGCAATTATTAAGTAGGAATTTCGTGAATTTTATCTTTTCATTCATTATACACTAAAATGTATCTGTAGTTGTCTAAAATATTTACAGAAATATTGTGTATAATTAAAATGAAGATTGTCTTATTAAATAAGAAACGAAATGAATCTGTTACTGGTGAAAGTTCTACGTCTAAGTCTAAAAACATGGAAGTATATGAACTAGAAAAAGAGGGTACAATGTAGTAAGTTAAGATTTAGTTGGTGTGGGTAACGCCCATATTACCAATTTTTTTAATTTAATTGCATTAATGCTTTACCACGATACCACCTAGTGTTAAATAGTTATCTCATCAGTGGTGATAAATTGAGATAGTCTAGCAATGGTCTGTTTGTTCTAATTTCTAAACGATTGTTTTAAACACTTATATAATATTATGTATATGGATTTACTATATCTAAGTCTATTCTTTGATATTTTCTCGGTTGACAAGTTCACATCTCTCTCTTCTTACTGATTTGTTTTCTTTACAAATAATCGTTCTTCTTTCTATTTCAGTTAAGGATCGATGGCATCAGTGTTATGAACGTTTACTTTATTTTAGTTATTTGGAAATTATTTGAAATTGTTATGTATAATATTTTTCTTCTCTCGCTCTCGCTGTGCGTACTTTGAGTTAAATTTGTGAACTATGCACCAAAGTTTTTCAACATTCGGGACGTGCTTAAAAATGTAAAAAAAATTTTTTTCGTTTTGAATTAGAGATTTATATATTACCTATCCAGGAGGCTTGCTCCACCGTTGCTTTCATTTCTGTGGCATTTGGCGATAGAATTGCAGCATTTAGTGAGTTGGGATAGGCGAGAATGATTCCAGCGCCAATAGAATGTAAACATCCACCAGATAAAACGAGAATCTGGAAAATATTACAACTGTGTACTTGATTCGCATAAAACTTTTTAGTAGTTTGTCGACATTATTTGCAAACTTATCATTCTTCATAACACATTACTTCTTTTTATATTGGTGCACTGTTACGCATAGATGGTTTTTGAATAAAATCATCAAAGTATAGCTGTTTCTTTAATTACCATACTCATAGAATCATCGTCTATTTTTTTTACTCTATTGTCTTTTAGATTCATTTCAGTAACCTCTTTGTCTTCTGTTTTATTTTTCAATAACCAGTTGAAGATATCCAAATTTAGATTCGTTATTAAAAATATTGTTCAGTAACAATTGCTCACCTGCCGCCAAAAGTAAGGATCCATTAGACCCATGTTTGAACTTTTAAATACTATTCCATCTCGTTGCTAATTGATAATTAAACGATCTTTGAGCCAGATCGTAGCGCACCGCGCCGAACCAAAAGGTAATATGGTGTAAAATAATTTACAAACTGAACTGAAAATATTTTGAAACTCGTTTCTTATTTAATCGGTTAAGATAAAGGAAACGTGTCGCGTTAAAATTCATCGTACCGGTTACGACTTTTTTTTTTTAAAACAGGGCCCAATTTGTTTATGAATTTATATGAACAGAAATTAAACGATAGGAGCAATTAGACATTCGGTTCATAAATAAAATTACCAATGTAGACTACGGGTCTATTGGCTTATGTTGAATACGTTTGCTTAAAATAGACTTCGGTTTAAAAATCTAGGTTAAGTTAGAACTAAACAGTTGAGTTTTAATCATCCGCTATCACAATTGAGTCTTATTTATAGTTGTTTCATCAAAACATTTGTGTTTTAACCTACATTCAGTCCTCTCTCGGAGGTATATTGGTTCTGTCTTAACATTAGCTAGATAAAGTTTATAATTTAACATCTACAAACTATCTGATCTCTCCAGTAAATTAAAGTTTATCTATATTCCTTTTCAATTTACTTTGTTATACTTCATATTTAATTCAGTGTATATTTTTCTTATTTCAAGAAACGAGATGAGCAGAGAATTCATCTGATCGTAAGTGATACGTAACAACGTGGAGTCAGGTAAGATGATACACAGCATCATATTGTGTTCTTCGCATGACATAGATATTAAGTCTCGTTACCCCAGTAATTTCACTAGCTACAACGCAATATAAACCAAAGCTCAGTAATGTTTCCACTGTAGTGTTTGTCGGCTGCGATAGGCTATGCGGTGGTACCTAGACGGTCTCCAACAGGTGATTTATTAACTGGTATTATCCGAAGAGTAATTAGGAGTGAATGATTAATTTGTTGGAAAAAGTAGTATTTTCCTTTATCGAATGATAAATGATTTGAATTATTTATGAGTAGGTTACCGTGTTACCGATCGGAGGGAAGTTCAATATAAAGCGTTGCTATTACGCGGACAAGATTACTGTCGAACGCTGAATAAAACATGTTACGGCATAGACACTTTGACGGAACATTTACGTACAAACATCTCGTTATTAGTTATAATAGTAGATAAATCATTGCTTATCTTATACATTATTTCGTCATCATCATGAAACGACACATGTCCACTGCTGGGCGTGGGCACAAACACATTTACTGGTAGTCTGTCCCTGTTGCCGGACACAGGTGGGGACAACTGCAGCGCCTATTTCTGCCAAACAGTACTGTGCAAATGTTACTATGTCCGATTTTTTTTTGTTGTTATGTTTAATATTATATGAACTTTAATATGAAATATTTAAAAAAAAAATCTTTTTGTACAATAAACGGATACTTCGATACTATTAAATGATATAGATAGCTAGCTGTACCTCAGCCGCTTTGCCGGCCCTAATATAAAATTAGACAGCAAACGACTTTCTATAACAACCGTTACTATAGCAACCGCATAAATAACACTAAAATGTTTATAAAAATCAATTACAAATAAATAGATGAAGGATCTATGAAATTAAAAAAAATAATAGCGTATAGTCATTTACAAATCATTCCGGGTCGAATGATCATGTTCCGGTATCGATACGTTCACTAGTTTTCACGTGATTGCCGAACAAACAAAACCCATTTTTATTACACGTTTATAAATAGATATTGTTTGGATAATCGTACATCTATACGTTTCTTTCCTTCCCCAAACGCCTGCTCACCCCGTGTTGATTTATACGCGGAAAGAAATTATTGCCGCCCCTACAAATTATCTTTAGCATGAAATAAAATTAGCGAAAGAAGAAAAATATCCGACGGCAGTAAATGCGGGTTACAGCACATTTATATGATTTTATTCTATTAAAAAAAAAAAACCATAAAGTGATTTTTATCGAATTTTCTTTATACCGGTTAGTTACTGTCGTTTCGTCGCTTACAGTCTCCTCTGTTCTAAGATAACTAAGATAGTGTAACACTTATCATATACATAACATAATATTCTTTAAATACTCATAATAATAAAATATTTTTTGACTATATATATATGTAAAAAAATAGATATACTAAGTAGTAAGTTATATCTAAATGCTATTAATCACCTAAGTTACACCTAAATATATTTTTGATTCAAAGAAAAATTGCTTTATGTTAGTGGCCGTTTAATGGAGAGCATGTAACAAAATCGATTTTTTTTTTAATCTTACAAAGCGAGGAGACTAGGAGGTCATTCACCTGGTGCTAAGTGACAGACCCGCTCATAACAACGTGACGCTAGTTAGGATGTTATACGCAGCATCACTTTGTGCTCGCTGCCTTGAGACATAAGATGTTAAGTGTCGTTACGGCGGTAATTTCACCAGTTACAGCGCCTTTCAAACCGGAATATAGTAATGTTTGCACAGTACTGTCTGTCGGCTGCAATAGGCGCTGCGGTGGTACCTACCTGGGCAGCAACAGAGAACTTTCTTTTGTTTGTATCGAGGGCGAAATCTTCGAAAGATATCCTGCGTCTGTGGAGAAGTCAGGGTCATGTGAGATTCTTACTCACTAAAACACCCTCGCTGGTTTACATCAGTGCATTCGGAGAGGTCCGGGGATCTATTACAGAACGCACCGGTGTCCCCTCTAGAAAGAAGTAAATAAATGAAAAGTAATATGCAGGTAGGTGTATATAACAGAGATGTAAGGGGTCCCGCACCACAACTGACAGGCCCCAAGCCATCCTCACCTGCTCGTGGTGCACCCTGCTAATCAACAGACGAGGCTCTGGCTCCCACCAAACCGCATTTGGCCAGTGTGGTGGGAAATGGCCCAAATCCCACTATATGAACCTCGACAAACGACGGCCTGGATGCGGGCAGCGCAGATCGATCGATGCGGAGATCTTTGGGGGAGGCCTATGTCCAGTAGTGGACGACTATCAGCTGATGATTGATTGTATATAACAGAAACAATATTTTATGAGAATTTCTTCTGATTTTCACTAAATATTTTAATTGGCGAAAACCCTAAACTAATAGAGCTACAGTTTCATTCAATTACTCTAATTCAATGAGGATCTTTGAGAGAGGCCTACGCCCAGCAGTGGGCGTTGTCCGGCTGATAAGAGGGAATAATAAACATAAAACAAATATCAATATCTGTCTGTACGTCGTTTTTTCCGTTTTCATAGCAACCTTTTTGATTATACGACGAGATAAAAATTTAAGAAACGGGTAAAGAAAAGTACAGCTTTATGGACCAGAAAGATACTGATGTTCGATAAATAAATAACTTATGGGAGCCTTGTTATTTACGTCTGATGATATACTATATCTCGTGATAGAATCTTCTAGATTTCAGAGCGACAAAGGAGAAAATATTATTAAAATATTTCTCTTCAAATTAATAAACTCTACTGATGGATCTTTAGTAAGTTATGCAGGTCTTACTTTTGCTGCTAATGTCTTGAGCAATCGTTACTCTGTACTAGGTTATAGAGCGGTTACTATTGAAATTACTGTGGTAATTACATTAGAGTAGTAGGCGGGATGCAAGGGATCCGCGCAATAACTCACGAGAGCAAAGCCAACGTCACCTGCTCGTGGTGCATCCTGTTAATCAATAAAGGAGACTCTGGCTCCCACTAAGCCGCATTGGGCCAGCGTGGTGGGAAATGACCGATCGTTGTTGGGATATTTGGTTGAGGTTTATGTCCAGCAGTGGACGTCTGCCGGCTGATGATTGAAATTTCAATAGGTGCATAAGAAATCAATTAAATAGAAGTCAATGTTACGTACGAGGACGCTTCAAGCTTCCTTATCTTAGAATGCTGTATCACTTATCGCCATAATAAAAAAAATTTAAAAAAGTAAACAAATGTACTGTCTAAATATAAATTATTTAATCTATCTCAAAACAATGGATATTTTTTTTATACACTGCAAAGCGAGGAGACGAGCGGGACGTTCACCTGATGGTATTGCGGCGCTAGTTAGGATGTACACAGCACTACATTGCGATCGTCTTCTTGAGACTAAAGACGTTGGGTCTCGTTACCCCAGTAATTTAACAAGCGGCCTTCAAACTGGAACATAGTAATGTCTGCACACTACTGTTTGTCGGCTGCTATAGGCGCTGCGATGGTATCTACATAGGCGAGCTATGGTAACAGAGATCTTTTTATCGCGGGGGATATCTTCTTAAAATATACCTTGATTCTGGGAGGTGATCTCCCTCATTGCATTAGAAGAGGGGCTCCGGGATCTATGAAACGCACCGGTGCCCCCCTACATTCTAGCTAAAACCCAGCAACCTGATTTTTTGGAAATGAAAGCTTATTTCCAAAAAATCAGGTTGCTGGGTTATTTACTTATCCGGGCCAAACGATGTCTTCGATCCACTTGATGTAGCTGGATACATTGGTGTAGACCCCTGGCGCCATTTTCCTGCCACAGTCTCTTCCGAATGATGTTACACCTACCACCGTGTGCAACGGAAATGTTTTGATGCAGTCGACTCTATCGTCCAGGTACTGCATGGGCCCACCTGAATCACCTTGACAAGTGTCTCTACCACCATGCTTGTAGTCGCCTGCGCAGAGTTGACTTTCCAATATTCCACGCGGGAGTATCCTTCTTCTTATTAAATACTTCATTGAGTTATTACACACTCTCCTATTCACAAGGTCAACGTTCACGGACATCAATGTTTTGCTGCCGCCGGTAGCTCCAGATCTGGTCACTCCAAATCCAATCACTGATAACTTAGCATCTTGCAACAGATTGTCTACCTTGAGACAAGCTATTCTTATGTCTCGATTGAGTTTGAACTCGAGATCACTTTTAACGAGAGCGATGTCGTGATATTTCACCGGCGGTTTGTATCCTGGATGAACAACGATATCGGCAACTGTCCTTTCTTGTCCCACATCCTCGAACTCCTCGAATTCCAATGTGGCAATACCAATCTTTAAAACACGCGGTGGTCCGTAGTTAGGATCTTTACTGCAATGGGCTGCTGTTAACACCCAACTGTCACTAATAAGAGTTCCACCGCAATTCCACTTGGGTTCATCTCGTGAGTTCTTCCGGAATCCTACGAGCGCCATGTGAGGAAACAGAAGTAGATCCACTGGAATTCTTTGTCTGTACTCTGGATGTAGAATATTTTGACATTCCAGCATTGTCTGCCCGTAGTTTCGGCAGGCTCGGATCGCTTTTTCTCCAACCGATACAGCCAGGTTTATTTTCATAATGAACGTGAACAGGTTCCTGTACATCTTTGAAGATTTGTCTTCTATACAACGGACGGACGGTACCACGTTTTCATTCTATGCATTTAGTTATTCAATATTCTAGATTTATCACAGGGAATATATTGTTTATAAAAATAAAAACGTCCGTCATAATAAACGCAAAATTTGTGACTGATTGCGTCCGACACAGTAGCAGTGTTCATAATGTACTTGGTAATGAAAATTACGCGTAACAGATTGTACATTTTATTGCAGTGTAAGAATACGAACATTAGCTAAGCTCTCAGATCAATATTTATTAAAGAACGAATTTATATCAGTCGTAAATCATATTAAATGTGATTATTTTAATTTGTAACCCTATGTCAGCCAATGTTGTTTTTTTTATTCGATTAAGCGATATGATATGCACTGCATCACATTACGCTTGTTACCTGTGACATAAGATCTTGAGTGTCGTTACCGCCGTAATTTCTATAGCAACAGCGCCCTTCAAACCGGAACACAGTAACGTTTTCACACTACTGTTCTTCGGCTGCAATTGGAGCTGCGGTGGTGCTTAAACGGTCTTCGGCAACGGAGACCCACCCCCAGTAAAACACCAAAGTAGAATTATGTTTTTTTTTTTTTTTTGAACTTAAAATCACTGTTCAATCGCATTAAGATCACGATAGTATTGTGTATATATCTCAACTTATATATATAATATAGATACTATGTTTACTAATAAAACATTAATATAAATACTGTGAGGGTATTATTTAGATTTTTGTCGGGGGATGCGTTTGTGTGTACACTTTAGATTATTTATAGCATATTTTTTAGTTACCATGTCTACTGATATTTACAGTAAAAATAAATACTGATGGTAGGTCTTTGTTGCTGGAGGCTGTCTAGGTCCCAGTGTATCTTCTATATTTACTGCCAAACAGTAATGCAAACGTTACTGTGTTCCCGACTGAAGGGAGTTGTTGCTAGTGAAATTACTGGGGTAACCAGGCTTAATATCTTATATCACAAGATGAGCATGTTTTGATGCTGTGTATATCTTCTAACTGGCGACACGTTATGGACGGAAGTGTCACTTACAATCACGTGAACGTCTCGATCGTTACATTGGTGTGTTCCGGTTGTCAACATAAGAGTATTTCATGTGTCCAGAAAACATGTGTTCTCCAGCTCCGACAGATGTCAGATCTGGATACGTCCGTGATGATCACGTTATTATGTGGTTAATTGATTGTCTATCACACATAACACTTCGTCGGTGTAACACGAAGCGCTTTATTTTTATATCCTTTTCATATTGATGGAAATGAAAAGGAGATTATATCCTTTTGAAGGTTTTTACTCAAGTACAGATTCCTTTATCGCAGCAATATATTTTAAGGGCTTCTTTTATCTCATGATTGAAAAGGGTTCATACACACTTTAGGCTAAAATATTGAACTGAGGGATGAGTCAGCGCACTAGACACATTTACATAATGCCTAGACGCTAGAGATATCCTGGTGGTAGGTCTCTGTTGCCTATTCCAGCCGCTAAACAGTACTGTGTTAAAAAAAACAAGTTGACGTAAAGGACAATCTTTATACTACGAAGCGATGAGACCAGCGGGACGTTCACCTGATAATAAGTGATACGCCCGCCCAGAACAACGAGGCGCTACTTAGTATGTTGTACACTGCACCACATTGCGCTCGTCGCCTGTAACATAAGATGTTAAGTGTCTTTACCCTAGTAATTTTACTAACTACAGCACCCTTCAAACCGGAACGGTTTTGCAGCTTATATAGCTTTAAAAATATTGGACAAATAAATCTATCAAATTATGTACAACTTACCACTAAATGTTTTTATGCAACTTAATAACGTGATTGTTAGGATATTCACCTGATAGTGAGTGATATAGTAGTCGATATAAAATTGTGGTAATAAGAAGTCTTCCTTCAAGGGAAGCTTCTGTTTATTGAGGAGTGAAGCGACGTTTCTTTAAGACGTATCGCACTTCCGACAATATGACTTTAATCAATATATTATAAAAATAGATTTCCTTTGTTCGCGAATCACGTGAAAACTAGTGAACACGGTAATATGATCATTCGATGCGAAATGATTTATAGATATAGGGTTGTTTCTTCGAATTTCATAGATACTACATTATTTTATTTCTAATTAACTTTTAAAAACATTTTTATTTAGTATTATTTAAGCGGTTGCTATAGTAACGGTTGCTATAGAAAGTCATATGCAGTCTTATTCTATATTACGGCCAGCAAAGCGGAAGGGGAAGAGCTAGATCCTTATAAGTGTAACATTGTATGTATTCAAAATCCTATTGTAACAGCCAGTATATATATATTTAATTATCTGTAAATATTTGTAAGGGCACCCGTATAAACAACTCACGGGATCCATGTCAACCTCACCAGCTCGTGGTGCACCCTGGTAATCAACAAACGACGCTATGGCTCCCACCAACCTGCATTGAGCCAGCGTGGTGGGAAACAGCTCAAATCCTCCCATATGCATCCCTGCCAGATCGATGTGGGAATCTTTTGAGGAGGCATATGTCCAGCAGTGGAAGTCTATCGACTGATGATGGCGACATTTGTATATTTATTAGCAGCAATGAATATCCAAAATCCTGTCATCGTCAAGCTGCTGCAGAACATCTTCAATCTTCTACAACCGAACACACAAGTTGTCTATTAGGTAATATTACTATGAAGAAATGAAAACGACATCTGTCTCCCAACAGCATCGCGCGGGGAAACTTCGAACATGTCCAATAAAAAGTTTCCGGAGACCAGCTAACTTCAGTCATGTCGCCAACAGGCGGCAACGGAAAAAGTTGTCCCCTCCGATGTGCCTACGCCTGGTGTCCTCTCGCACCACGTGCTGCAGATCGTAACTTATCCGGGACCAGTTTCGCATAGACACGAGGATCTAACTAATATTGTACTCTTCGTCTTAATAATATTTTTATATTATATAGATATCTGATATTAAATGCCTCATCTTATAAAGATGTGATTTTTTTTAAGCGATGAGCCGACCGAGATCTTCACCTGATGGTAAGTGATACGCCTGATCGTAAAGTGGCGCTAGTCAGGTTGATATACACTGCACCACATTGCGCTCGTCGCATCAGACATAAGACTTTATTCAAGCTGGAACGCAGTAATGTTTGCACTACTGTTTGGCTGCTGCAGTACCCACCTGGATGGTCTCCAGCAATAGAGACGGAAGTCGCAGCATATTTATTAAATATTACAAAGAAGTGCAAGGGAACATCATAAAGAGAGAGAGATAAGGAATTGAACTAAATAAAGAGAAAATGGTTTTTAAAAATGAAAATAATAGAATAATATAAAAAAAAATAAAGATATATGATGTAAAAGAAGTACAAGTAAACATGAGACCGAGAGGAGATGCGTGATGAAATAGAAAAAAAAACAAATATAATAGAAGAGAGGAAGAAAGATATTGCGATGTATGAAAGAGGAAATAAAGAAAGAAAAATATATTAATAATAACGAAATAAATAAACCTGAAAGGATAAATCATTTGCAAGTTTCTTACTAAAGCAATTTCATAGGAACGTCCTTTAAACCGGAACAGTAATGTTTCCACAATATTGTTTAGTTGGTGACACGGTATGACTGATAGTAATAATTAAGTCGATTGATTTCGTAGCATTTTAATTAATTCACGTTATCAAATTCACATATTTAAATTAAAAGTGAAAGATTAAAGGACGCGATAGAATTTTTTAATTAAGTTTCCGTATAATTTATAAGGGTTGGTCGTTTAATTAACCCTGCCTAAAATAATTACACGGACTCCATTTTGGATTGGTACTTTGTGAAACCTTTAACGTTTTGAAACAATTTACACTCACACTGTCGGAACTAATAAAGTTTATCGTCCATCTTAAATTAAAAAAAAAAAACATTTATCGTACACTTTTTTTTTTAAGTTGTCTTTACAATAACATAATTTAGTAATCAGCAATTATAATTACATATATTAAGTACTCAAATTTCTCGTTAAACACACTCATCTATCCAACGATGAGGTAAGGGTAGTTTGCATTAAACTCGCCTGTACTAAAAGATCATGTACTTTTTAAAAAAAAAAAATTTATACAATTACAATGAAGAAAATTTTAAGCTTTATATCCTTGGGTGTAACATAAATATATTAAAAACTATATGAAATAACTATTTATATATATTTAATAAAAATAATCCAATTTAATAGATGATGATCTTACAAAAACTAAAGATCTTAAACGGGTGGTGTTTTAAATTTTTATATAAATATAAATTTAAATAAAATCACCACTAGTGGTGAATTTAAAGAACTATACTAGTGTAGTTTTGTAATTTTTTTTTTTTAAATAGTACGTGAACTGTCATCACAGGCGAGTTTAACACAAACTACCCTTAGCGCTGTATAGAGGAGGAATTTAACTACTTAATCTATACACTAACAATTGCTGATTACTTAATTATATTATTGTACTGGTGGTAGGTCTTACTTACCAGACACCGTATAGTGAGTGTCACCGCAGCAAGTACTAGTGTGCAAACGTTATTGTTTACCGGTTTGAAGGGCGCTGCACTCGTCACTAGTGAAATTACTGAGGTAATGAGATTTACCATCTTATGCGACGAGGGCAATGTGATGCTGTGAATACCATCCTTACTAGCGCCACATTGTTATGGATAGGCGTACCGCTTACCATCAGGTGAACATCGTGCCCACCCCATCCCTTTTTTTTTCTCTTTACTGTAAAACCTTATAGCGAGGTATACAGCAGGCGGGCCTTAATGTCTGTTGGCATTCTCTACCAGCCAACCTTCGGCGAGGTGAGATGTAGTAGGCGATAACTATTGACTTAAACTATATAACTACATATATATTTATATATATAGATAAAATTCTCGCTTTGTTGATAACAAAAAAAAAAGTTATATGTAGACTCTCCTCTTAGTGATAGTGTATATTAAATGGTACACGAGAAACATGAAGTCTGTAACAAAACAAAACTTCCTACACGTACCATATAAAAGTTTCACGATTCCGTTTCTCCAACACACTGCAGCAATAAGTTCCGTTTCCGTTTTGCACAGTGATCTCCGCTCTAGCAGATGCTAAAGAAGTTTCAACATCGACTCGCTGAATATATTTTTACAATGATAAATATATAGTTAAGAAAAAAACAATATGAAAAATCATTAATTTCGTCTACATTTACATGTTCACTATAGAATGATTGCCGCTTCATCATCATCGGTCGAAAGACGTCCACTGCTGGACATAGGCCTCCCAAGGATCTCCACATCGATTGGTCGTGCGCATCCATGATCTTCACGCAGTTGACATGGTCTATGGTACTGCAGGGCATTAAGCACCGTCGTTTGTAGAGGTTCATGTGGGGATTTGTGCCATTTTCCACCACGCTGGCCCAATTGAGGTTTATAGGAGCAAAATCCTTGTTTGTTGATTAGCAGGGTGCACCATGAACAGTGGAGGTTAGCTTGGAGGTCATGAGTTACTGTGCGAGACCACTTAAATTCAATCCCTACAATTTAAAGAAAATATTAATTGTGGTAATATTAACTATTATAGGGGTTAATTATTATCATTATCTACTGCTGGACATAGGGCTCTACCAAAGATCGTCCTGATGAACTGGTCTAATGATCTCCTGAAGGACACCGCTAATGTTGACAACGCAAAAGTGATTGATGAATGGAAGAGGAAAGTAATAACTAAAACAAGTGATTGATGTGAAGATGTTTAGAGGAAAGCTACATGGAAGTAGTTTATTTGTTGACATAGTATATACTTAAATAAAAAAAAAAAGTAAATTTAATGAGAAGAACCAAACTAAAGTAAGTACAGCATCACCAAATTGGTCAGAATTTGCCAGCTACTTTCAGACATCCACCGGTTAATGATAATAATATCAGGTTCCTTTTTCTTCCCTCCTCTTAATATATCATATGTAACGTCGTAAAATATTAGAAAACCCGATCACAATTTTTGCCACTTACCCCCTAAAACCCTGAGTTGGGTATAATTCTATAGGTGGGGTATCAGTTTCTAGAACAGAACAAGCTTATGGCCTTTACCAGCTTTACTAATCCGTTTATTTTGCACGTGGGAGCGGTACCACAAAAACCCCTTTTTAAGTAAAAGCCGATGTCCCACTACTAAACAAATCTCCAGCAGTGGGATATCTATTGATAGGAACGATGACGATAAATTTCAAATTAGTGATACAGTGGTAACATTTTTGCTTTACAAAGTAGCGGGAACTTGTTATGACCTTATTTATATTACAAGGTCAGGCTTTATAGAGGAACAAAAAAAGGTTTGTCCATTAGTTAACTAAGATTGATCTGATCAGCTCTTAACAACCGGATTAACTAGTTTTAAGTAATTCATTATGCGTGATTTGTCATTTTTTTTTAAACAAATTGCTAATTTCAATTTTGTATTAGACACTACGCAGAATATATACGTAGTCGTTTCTTCTTGTTCCTCCTGCTCTGTTCCCAGCTATGTGGGGTCGGCACAGTATGTACTTCTCTTCCATATCCCTCTATCAGTCGCCATATCTAAATTCCCACTCTTCTTACACATGTCACCTTTCACACAATCCATCCACACTTTCTTCAGTCTTCCTCTACCCTTATAACCACCCACGTTCATTCTCATTACTTTCTTTGTTATATGTCCTTCATCCCTCCGCATGCGTAGTCGTTTAAGATTTTTGAATAAATTTGTTGATTTGTTGTTTGCATATTAAATATCGTAGTGTTGTAGTTTTCTTATTAATTACAACATGTTCCCTCCTCTTTAATCACTGTATTAAGTCCAACTGTGTTAAAGATCTTTAATATAAAATCAAAACATTGATTATAAACCCTCTTTTTAGAGTCAAGAACTTCGGAAGCTTTGTTCTGTGCGAAATTGTCTTTGTCTGATTTGTCGAAAACGAATCGTTCATTATCAAAAGCTGTATGCACTGCAGCAGATTTTGAATCTTTGATAGATAAAACGCTATCAAATTTGTGATTTATATCTGAAACTATACATTTATCATTTTCTATATCATTAATTTTATAAGAGCATAAAGTTTTGCTTATATCTACATATCTTATAAGGGTACAATTTTTAAATTTTAAGCTTCTATACCTTTTACCCGTTGGAGGTCTATTTTCTGGAGCGACAGCAAAATCTGTTATTTTTCATACATTATGAATTTGAAAAAATAATCATAATACGAAGTTGGTTAGATAAAGTTAGAGGACCTAGCTATTAGAACGTTAACTTTTGGCCACTAATTAGAGCGTTGTAATTTTTGCAATAGTTTGAATGTAAGGAAGCTACACGCAGCCTGTTATTATGCAAAGTGACTTTTTCACATTTAAAGGTGCTCAACGTGTTTCTTTGTCTAAAAAAATTCTTTAATTAAGTTAAGTAAGTCCCACTTTGACTATTTTTCTTTGTCTTCGTTTAATTCTGAAACAATTTACTATTATTTTTTTTTGCTAAATTTGCACTATTTTAAATGGTGTCGCTGAAAGTTGCAGTTTCTCAATTCGCTTATATTGTAATTACTTAATATTAACTTGTAAAGTTTATGTTAAATTTCCCGCGTTTTTAAGTATCTGCTTTTATTTCAATTATTTTATTAATATTCTTCATTACATCTCTCCATCCAAGTATACTAAAAGATTATGGCAAAGGTATCAAGTCCATCTTTACATAATGTGTGTGAAGATAAATAAATACAAATCATCTCGAGGTTATCATCTCCCTGTAAACACATCATCAATTTTGTAAAAACTTTTTTACGATTTATTTCATATAAAACATCTTTTTTATCTTAATTGAAAGATTACTTTAAGTAATTTAATTTATCTTTGTCTTTTATAAACATTAAAAAAGCATCTGAAATTCTTATATGGCAACTTTTTCAATAATATGTATTCGTCAAAGTATATATCGGGCGCGTGTGATGAAATATTCTAACTTACCAAAGGGGATTTTGTTTTTTGTTTTTAACGTGGGGGAAATGCCTACGCATACTCGTCCTCGCGGGGGCAAGGACGAGTTATGTCAGACTTGCACCGACTAAAACCCCCACGATGTTCCTCCTCATCGCTATGATGGCAGGGTCACGGGAACGCTCGCACTCAACCGCGACCCTGCCGGCGCTGGCCGCTTGCGCAGCCCCACCTAGGGAGGGAGGGATGAACCCTCCCTTTCCAGGGCGCGCCGAAACATGCAGCGCGCCCCCCTCCTCGACCTCATGCGTGTGCGGGCGACCGGTTCCCCCGAACCTGTTGCCCAGAGGCCATGGGAGCCATTGGAGAAAACCTCTCCCGGCTCCCCGCGGCGGAGAGATGTTAGGCCCGCCGCTACCTGTCAACGGCCGCGGAGGATAGGGAGAACGGCGCATCTCAATACCGGCACTCCTCTTCCCCCGCGGCCCCACCGCCGCCGCATCACCGGTGCGACACCGGTTGGCCCCAGAGGGTATTCCCTCCGCGACCCCACCTCGGCTGCGAGGGGCGGTGTGAAACCGCCCCTTCAGCCGGCCGCTAGGGCAGCACACAGCCGCCCCTGCGGCCGCCGGCCGCTCGGGTGAGCTCTCGGTGGGCCTCCGGAGCTCGAACCTTGAGCGGCCGCTTCGGCCAGCCCTTCGCTGCGGGCCGGCCGGGTGGGTTCCACTTAGCTTCACCGTGTTCCGCATCACGGTTACTAAGCCCCTCCGCCACGACAAGGCGAGAACCTGTTGGAGGGGTACCAAAGGGGATGCTGACTTTCAAGTTAAGTAAATTTCAATATAAATTTATATTCGTACAGATTAAAACGAGATAAATTATATTCGCGTTAGATGTAAATTATTTAAAATTATTTTTTTAAGCCAAATGTTAAATCATCATCATCAGCCGATAGACGCCCACTGCTGGACATAGTATTAATGTATTTTTATCGACAACTATCTAACATTTAATCTAACGTGGTGAATTAATTATCAAGCCGTGGATAGATGAGCGTCCTCTCCCGGTATGTCCTGACCCTCATATATTGACAGTTGATTCGTGGCAATGCTGTTACTGTGACAGGTTTTTATTGCTATAGATAGCCTGGTATAAAAATAAATTTATTTTTCTTTATCTATTTTATTTAATCAGTATTCAAAATTTTTTATAAATTAATTAATTTACCAGTTAGTAAGTATTCATCATCTTATATGAGAAGAAATATAAATGTACTAGTCACAGCGATATTAAACCATGGTGCCTGGACATCTCCATGATCTCATTTAAAAGTCTGAATATTATATTTTATAGGTACCTAAAATACTTTATCAATAATATAGTAACCTAAAAGTACTTTAACTAGTAATCACTGCAAGTGATATGGTTTCATTTATCAGTGGAACTAATACGCGTCGAAATAAAGTGGGTGTAGACGTATCAAATGATGCTGATGACGACCAACAGTTGCCCACATGGTCACACCAAACATGAACGTATATTCAAATGTGCTGTTGCTCATGGTGCTCCATTCGACGAGGAGCGAAAACTGTGTGATAGACAACCGTACGCCCGAGATCACATGGGAGCGACAGTTGCGCAGTGACTTGATCTCGTGCTCCAACAGGAACGTACCCCCCGACACCAACAACACAAACGTCTTCTTAGCGTTCGTTTTAAAATCTTTCAACTTTGACAAGAAAGAAGAAGTTTTCACCATCAACAGCTGGTTGTTTGTTAGCTGGTTGGATTCGAGACTTAAGTGGAATGTGAGCGACTATGATGGCATTACAAAAGTTGACATTTCAAGTATACACATTTGGACACCGAACTTGAAGCTCTACAACGCACCTGGTTACGACGACACCGAATTCTTCATAACGCCGTGCCATGTAATGAACAGAGGGAACGTCATATGCGTGGAGTCGTTGCTGCATCAGGTGACATGTAGCTCCAAATTAAACGACTGGCCTTATGACAGACAGAACTGTACCTTCAGGTTCGGTCCACGGACTGAGAATAGCGGCATCGCGTTTTCCTTTAACTCATCACGCAATATGGGCATTAGCGAGTTGGAGCACAGTCCTGGCTGGGACATTGTCGGTCATTCAGGTGGTCAATGGGCCAAGTCACCCATACAATTTTACATCAGTTTCCTATTAGAGCGTCACGGTGTTGGTCTAGCGGCGATTATCATAGCACCTCCTCTTGTTTTGTCCACTCTCACCGTGCTGTCTATGACCCTTAACGTAAATGATAAGGTGCGTTTAAGTATCCAATGTTTCAGCTTGCTGAACCAGTTTTTCTTTTTGCAAGAGATCAGCAGCGACCTGCCCAAACACAGCGCGGATACCCCCACCGTATTGATTTACTCGCGCACCTCCATAGTGCTAACGCTGGTGGCGATCGGGACTACTTACCTTCTGACTCACTTGTGCAGAAGAACCGCTCCCCCCCCGGATTATATAACAGCACTGTGCGAGGGACTCTTCGAACCTTACGGTAAATATTTCATATGGCCTAGATGGAAGACCGGAAAGGTGGATGAGAATGATGAAGTCGCTTCTAAAATTTCATCAGTTTGGATTGATTTCGCCAGTATTGTTAACTTTGTCTTCATGTTGGTTATAACTATAATATATGTTATAATGTATTTCGCCTACATACCTCAAAAGCAGTAAGCAAATCATTGATACTTAATTTATTTAAGTAGTTGTTCCTTCTGTATAAGTTTACAATAATAATTGTATTGTAATATTTTAAGTAAAATTTTTCTAAGTTAATGTTTTCTTTTACTCATATACCATTCACCTGATAGTAAGTAATTATAATTATCATTATCATCAGCTGCCTTATTCAAACGGAAGTGTGGCAGTTTATTCTGTCTTAGTTTGGACATATAAATATCATCATCACAGTAACACTAGTCGCAGCGCCCTTCATGCCGGAACATAGTAAAGTTTGACGGTGAATCAGTTACCTGATTGCACATCATTTATCATCATATACTATGAGAAAAACAACAGTGAAATAAATGTAAAATATGATTCTGGGAGAATTGTGGTTATGAGATAAATTTTATGTTTCATTTCAATAATGTAGTAAAACTTAATTTATTGGTGTTGACGAAAATAACGAACTTCTGCCGACCAAATCACTGTGAGCTCTTTCATAGGGCTGGTGTACTAATCACTTAATATATATCATGAGCTCTATTTAAAATGGACGCTCTGATCCCTAGCTTCTAAAGGATTTTTTGAACCATTACAAAAATTACAGACATGTAAGGAAAAAGAAAAAAAAAGCAAAATATTCAAATTCAGACATTTTGTAACTTACATCTGCTTAGAACTGCTCCGAACTCGTCATTGGGAATGCTTCCAATGCAAATTCCTAAACCTGTACAATTAACGCCGATTTTATTTCTACTAATTTTTAAGTAAATACTTAACTTTGCATTAAAGTTGCAATGTTTTCACCGTAACTTGTTCTTCTTAAAACTTGACAATACGTCGTCATTCTTCTCTGGTGGCCGCATTCCTAGTGCATTCATATAGTGGTAACGATGATGAGCCATTTACTGCCGCATTTATCCGGTCAGAAACTTATCACCGGTTCTAAAAAACGGAATACTGTAAAGAAGATATTCATAAAATAGGTAAATACAAGTACATAGTTAAATATTTTTTTAAGATGAATCGCAATGATAACTGATTACGGTCACCATAGGACAGATGTAAATCTGAAGACTATCTTTTTTTAAAACCATCATCATCATCATTATCAGCCGACAGACCTCCACTGTCTGTCTGTTTTTTAAAGCTCGTCCACTTGTATTGATATTATTATGATTTTCGAATATTGATTCTTGAGGATATCCGGAATGTTTATATATTTTAAGTCAATCAACATATTGTTCCTGTCTTCTTCACCGCTGGATGCCATGTGCGATGCCTATGTCCAACATTGGGAGTGTTCCGGCTGTTAATGTAATGATCCATTGTTAGTAAAATAATATTAAAAATTATAGATTCTTAATGTTTTTCTTAAACAACACGTTACCGCTGTTTTCTAATTCGATAATTTGGTCTGACAGGAACCACCATCGTGATGCTGTAGGTAGGTACGTCCGGCAGCGCTGCATCATTAACACTGATTTTTTACATCCGTTCGCTCTCAGCAAATGTTCTTAATTCCTAAATGAGTCAACTGTTTCGGAAAAGACATTATTAAAAGCTTTTTTTTTATAAAATTATCTATTACTATATTAACAAAGAAAATTTTATAAGACAAGATGGATTAAGTAAACTTAATGAGAACAAAAAAAAACTTTATCTTGTTTTATCATATACGTTTGCGCTGCTTGCTTATAACGACTTTCTGAAGCCATTACCATACATACATATATATAACGGTGAGAGAATTATATACAAGTATACATATATCTTATTTATATACGCAGCTTAAGTGTGTGTTGGTCTGTCGCCGACAGCTTATTGGTTTGTTGCGTGACAGTGTGCGCCGGACAATGGAGTGAAGTTGGAGCGGGATTCGAACAGTCCGCACACACTGATACCATGCATGCATGCAATTATCACTGTCAAATTAAATTTCTATAACAATTAAACATTGATAATAATTAGAAGATTTTAATATAACTAGAACAGCAGTCAATTCTGTTGACTGCCGAACTTTTACTAGTTATTATATATACAGGCACCCTTCTCACGTTTTAACAAATGTTTACGAACAACAATTACATTTACCACGAATCCGTATTAAATAACGGCAAGGATAAAATTTGGATTTTGAAGTTAGAAGTACTCCATATGTTTTGCAATTTATGTGTAAACAAAGTGCTTAGAACAAGCCAATGGGACCGCTTGCGATGCAAATCCGCAAACCTGTAGTATTAAGGTTTAATTTCATAACCACTTTGCGATAAAGTTACACCGCACTTACCATATCGTACCACCTGCTCCAAAAGTGGGCAACCATTATGAAGATTATTCTAAATACTGGTATCATTTAAATATACAGGGTGAAAGGTAATAGGTGTAAAAGATCTGTAGGGGCTAAAGTATAGCTCGTGTCCTATCTATGTATGGAATACCCCATACAGAAACAATGCTTCTGGAGTTATTAATTTTTTTAATATTTTTCAAAGAGTTCACGATTTTTTTAGCAAATATTGGATGATTTTATTTCTTACTTATTTCTACACAAACTTTAATATAATATTTGTTTAATCATCGTTTCATAAAATTAAATTAATAATCATCACTTAGAAGCTAAAACTTTTAAATTAGGTTCTTTGAAAGTCGTGACAGTAAAAAATAAGGCGTCATTCCTACAATTTTATTTAATCTTAAAACAAAATTTTATTTATAAAAAATACGTACAAAGCACATAAATAAGTACCCGACTTCAATATCCATCCGACAAGGTATAAGAAAGTACATAAAGTTTAGAAAAAAAAACATTTGTAATAAATCCAAGTGCCATGAAATATCAAACTGTAGAGAAACAATAAACAAAAACACAGTAAACTTTTCCTCTCAGTAGGCTTTTCCTCGCAGTAAACTTTTCTCGCAGTTAACTTTTCTCGCAGTAAACTTTTCCTCTCAGTAAACTTTTCCTCGCAGTAAACTTTTTCTCGCAGTAAACATTTCCTCGCAGTAAACTTTTCTCGCAGTAAACTTTCCTAGCAGTAAAATTTTCTCGCAGTAAACTTTTCCACACAGTAAACTTTTCCTCGCAGTAAACTTTTCCAGACAGTAACTTTGCCACACAGTAAACTTTTCCAGACAGTAAACTTTTCCTCGCAGTAAAGTTTTCCTCCCAGTATACTTTTCCACACAGTAAACTTTTCCTCGCAGTAAACTTTTCCTCGCAGTAAGCTTTTCCTCGCAGTAAACTTTTCTCGCAGTAAACTTTTCCACACAGTAAACTTTTCCAGACAGTAAACTTTTTCAGACAGTAAACTTTTTCAGACAGTAAACTTTTTCAGACAGTAAACTTTTCCACACAGTAAACTTTTCCACACAGTAAACTTTTCCTCGCAGTAAACTTTTCCACACAACAAATTTTTCCTCGCAGTAAACTTTTCCAGACAGTAAACTTTTTCTCGCAGTAAACTTTTGCACACTAAACTTTTCCACACAGTAAACGTTTTCAGACAGTAGTCTTTTCCTCCCAGTAAACTTTTCCTCGCAGTAAACTTTTCCTCGCAGTAAACTTTTACTCGTAATAAACTTTTCCAGACAGTAAACTTTTCCTCGCAGTAAACTTTTACTCGTAATAAACTTTTCCAGACAGTAAACTTTTCCAGACAGTCAACTTTTTCAGACAGTAAACTTTTCCTCGCAGTAAACTTTTCCACAGAGTAAACTTTTCCTCACAGTAAACTTTTCCTCGCAGTAGAATTTCCTTGCAGGGTCTCATTCCTTCAGGGCCTGGACCGGTATATAATGCTAGGGGTAGAGTCTTGCCATATGCACAGTAAACCACACTTTCCATTGTGTTAAAGCCAGCAATCTTACTACAACCCTGGTTGATGTAGTCGGGTCTATAACAAAATGGTCTATGATTTCTTCTTCTCCTTCGGTATCGTAGATCCGTGGCCCATCTGCGTCATGTCGCCTCTGTTGAACGCTGCAAGTTTCCCTGACGCGTTGATACGCCGCAGCAGACCCCATGATTTAGTAAGTGACGATTTGGATAACGTAGCTGTTATTCTCTTCTTGCTTGTAAAGAATTTCTATCAATAAGTCTATTGTTATGACAATAGAACATGTCAGCGTGTTCTTCATTACCGTAATCCGCCATTGAAATTAAATTTATTTGGTATGGAAAAAAAAAACTATTCACAATTAAGAAGACAACAATAATGTACATCTGCTCACGAAAGTAATTAAATTTTAACTTTCGTACTGACTCATTACCTAAAAATGACATTGCACATGTTTTATAATGATCTCAATATCTAAAATGACAACAATAAAAACAAAAGGGTCAAATTAAGGGCCAGCGTAGCGTCTACTTTTATGAGTCTCTACTTTTCCTCAATGATGTATTGGCCAAGGCGGACCAACACTTGTCCTGATTTAACAGCTTGCGATTATTACTTATGGGGTCACATGAAATCTTCAGTGTACACAACACCAATTAACTCGTTAGTAGATTTAAAGTCACGCATCATCGTCGCTGCTGACAAAATAAGACAACAGCTCACAGGGCGAGTCACTCGATCTGACTTAAGAAAAAGGCTTCGCGCTTGTATCGGGAACCGTGGCCGTCGGTTTGAGCAAAATTGTAATTAATTGTTACATTAAACTTTTACTCTGAACTCAATATCTAAAACGAAAACAATAAGCTCACTCGTGTATACAGTTTGATATTTCTTGGTACTTGGTTTTATTACAAGTGTTTTTTTTTTTTTCAAAATTTTAGAAACTTTATATACTTTCTTATACCTTGTCGAATAGGTATTGAAGTTAGGTACATATTTGTGTGTCTTTTATATACGAATAATATTTTGTATGGGGTATTCCATACATAGATAAATAGGATACGAGCTATACTTTAGCCTCTCCAGATCTTTTACACCTATTACCTTTCACCCTGTGTAACCATATGAGTTTTTTTAAAAGCAATCGCAACAATAACTGATCACGGCCATCCTTGGACACACCAATTATTAAACACTTAGAGATTGTTATAACATTTTATTCTCACAATGAAAATTATCAACATTTTTTCGGATTTACTGAACACACGTAATGAAAGTCAATTAACCCATGGTTTCCGTTGGAGGCAAAGAAATTCCTTGAAGAACTATTAAGCAGTGGGCGTCTTTCATCTATTAATATAAGGAAATGGTAAAATAATATAAACAGCAATAAACTGCGTTGTTCTTAAACAACTTATACCCACTGTCTTCGGATTGGCGTTGTGATCTGACAGCAATCATCATCGATATATCGAAGAACTTATTTAGCGAGTGCTGCATCAAGCAAATTTCATAATATTTACAAATTCATTTATTATATAATTTTATGTATTATGTATACAGTAAGTGATTTTCTCTAAGGGTTTTTAAATTAGATCGGCAATCGATACGGTATTAACGACGAATAGTTCTTTAAATAAAAAACAAGTGCAATTTTAAAATTCGATATAATATAAATTTTAATTTATTCTTCTTTAATTGTATAACAACATAACATCCTATATTTATTAACTAATCATTTTTAAATGTATCATTAAACTATTTCTTAACACTGAGTATTCATTAATGCACCTCTTTCTGGAAGTAATTCTTTATCTAAATCAGATCTGTTTGCTTTCATCTCGTTTTCGATTTCTTGTAAAGTTTTATCTTTACTTTCAGGTAAAATTCTGAACAGAATAACTAAACAAATTATTACTATGGTAGCGTATATAGCATAGGTACCAGACACACCGGTATGTTCGATCATAATAGGAGTAACCTTTAAGGTAGCGGCGTAAAATATTGTGAATACTATTCCTGACATGAAGGAGCATAAACCTCTATGCTCTAATGGAAATACTTCACCCGATATTGTAAATGCCACCGGTACGATGCCCACGTGAGCTGTGAATGTATGCAGCAATATCAAACACGGCGTCAGCCATGATATTTGTGACAATAGGTTAAACTGAGAATTCAGTATTACTGATATACTTATCACAAACATCAATACTACGGTGACTGATCCAAAAGTGAATAGTAAAGTACGTCTATTGAACAATCTAATTACGAAACAAGATATTGCTAAAGCAAAAATCAATAACAAATCGGAAACAACAGAACAATACATCGCAACAGATTGATTTCCAGTTATTTCTACTAATATTTGTGTTATATAAGCTAACAGAAAGTATCTGCCGCAAGCGTCTATACTTAAGGTCAGAAGAGATACAATTAAACAGGCTTTCTGCACCTCTTTGTTCCGAAGCGTCTTCAGAAGTTTCTTCCAATGTGATAATTTTTCAAATTTTTCATGTCCTTGCCGTCTCTCAATCTGAGTTTTTATTAATTCTCTCAACTCCTTCTTACTTTTCTCTGAGTCCCCATTCAGCCATAGGAAGGCCTTCTCACACTCCTCGAAGCGTCCTTTCATTGCTAGAAAGGCTGGACTCTCGGGCGATAGTAAAACTAATGTAACTGCTAAAATTAATGGCAAGGAACAAATTATTGATATTTGTCTCCATGTAGATACTAGTGCTAGAGAATGGCAGGCCAAAGAACCAAAACCTGTTAACATTTTCTTGATGGTCATAAAGTACCCTCTCCTTGTTGGACTAGTGTACTCAGAAAGGGTCACAGCGCAGATGAACACACCCCCGACGCATAAACCCTGGATTGCTCTTCCAAAAAGTAATATTGGAACACTGTCTGCCATGTACAGTACAATCCAACCGGTGAACAGGACGGAATTTAATCCAATACTGACAGCTTTGCGTCCGAAGGTTTGGAATATCGGTGAGAAAATAAAGAATCCAGCAACTCCGGATATTCCATTGATTGAAGCTGAAAGACGAAAACATCATTATTCAGTTGTCTCATTAACGATTATTTAAAATTTTGATAATCGTACCATATTCAAAATACTACTTCTAATCAGTACTAATCTCGTTAACTGGTATGTTTTTCGTTGTTATTATAAATATTAAAACTATGAATATAACATCAATTGATTGTAGGAATATAATAATGAATTATGATGATGAAGATAAGAACGATTAAGAAGATAACGGGGTCCATGGCGATGATTATGATGATGATGTTGAAATTATCAAAATCATGACAACAATCATAGTACATTTTAATACTGTATGTATCAATACTTACGATTGAGATACGTCAGAATATATCGACTGTGAATCTACCTTCATCTTGTTGTAAGACTTACAGGAAACTAGAGATAACAATTATTATTATTATTTGGAGACTTCTTTATCAACAGTGGACATCAATAGATCATGGCCTCATAAACGATGATGGTTACCTTTATAGTCAGTGAACATAATTGGATATCATATGAGGCGAAATGTTTAAGATAAATAAGCAACTATTCCACGAACCTATCCACGAGGCCTGGCTGGAGGTAGCTCTAATGTCGGTGCTGTTCGGAGATAGGATGGCCGCGTTCAACGCCGACGGAAACGCCACCATGACACCCGCTGACCAGGAGTAAAGGCATGCTGCGAGTAGTACATAGCTCTGTAAAGAGTTACGTATATAGGTATGTACGTGACCATGACAAATATTCGTGATAGTTAGGATTTTGCGATTATCATCAGCCGATAGGGGGGATTTGAGCCATCTCCCACCATGCTGGCCCAATACGACTTGGTGGGCGCCAGAGCCTCGTTTGTTGATTAGCAAGGTACATCACAACCAGAGGTTTTTTTTTTGTTTAATCTGGGGGAAATACCTGCCCATACCCGTCCTCGCTGGGGCAAGGACGGGTTATGTCGAACTTGCACCGACTAAAACCCCCACGATGTTCCTCCACGTCGCTTTAAAGCGGGGTCATGGGAACACTTGCACACATCTGGCGACCCCGCCAGCGCAGGCCGCATGACGCAGCCCCACCTCGGGAGGGAGGGAAGAACCTTCTCTTATCACCTTTGTGGGGGCACGCCGAAACACAGTGCGCCCCCTCCTTGGCCTCTTGCAGTCGCGCGGATAACGGATTCCTCCGAACCCGTCACCCAGATGCCATGGAAGCTCCCCGAATCTCTGCGGCGGATACGATCTTGGGCCCGCCGCCACCCGTTATACGTCTGCAGAGAAGGAGAGCGGCGCATCGCAATATCGACACTCCTCTTCTCCCGCGGCCCCACCGCCGCCGCATCAGTGGTGCGGCACCGCTTAGTCGTAGAGGGTGCTCCCTCCGCGACTCCACCTTGGTTGCAGTGGGCAGCCTAAAGTCGCCCCTGCAGATCGGCTGCAAAGGGCAGAATAAAACGGTATGCATCCGAGGTTGGCTTAACGGTGGAGCCGGTGGACCGAGTAGGTTCCTCTTCGCTTTACCGTGGGCGACCCAGCCACGGCTACTAAGCCCCTCCGCCACGACAAGGCGGGAACCTGTTGGGGGAAGCAGGTAAGGTTTGTTTGGGTCCTGTAAGTTGTTGTGTGGGATCCCTTACACCCCTACGGGAGCCCTTACAATCACTTGGCGACAAATCATGTCCAATTATTCTCTAATCTTTTTTGAATCAAACGGGTTAGTATTTGACATTGTCTTTACGGTGTTAAATGGTGATGTGGTCTTGAAAAACTCACTTACTTTATAACAGTATAATCTCACTTTTATAAAGTCTAGAATGGCTATTAACTGTAATACAGTAATGTGAGGACTGTACCACACTGATCGCCAACCTTAACTAGTCGGAGAGGCACTTTAAGAAGAAGACAGTAATGTCCTCTTACCTACTGAGATAGCCTCATCTCATTTTACCGCTCTTACTGATTACCTTTTTTTTATTTATTGGGACCAATGTCGATACATGTTTTTTAGACGAAATGTCTATGATATGATTTCTTTGTTTTTGGTGGTAAGAATAAAAATAGTTTTTTTTTAAAAAAATATACTTTTTTATGTCTATTTTAAAATTCCTTGTTTTTTTTATTAAACGATTCCGGAGTTGTTATAAGTAACGGACTTGCAATTAAACCGTTTTTACTTGGTATGCCATCATGGCTAGTATTATCTACTTATAAATTACAGGTATGGAACTAGTTTTATGAAATACCTATTAATGATACCTTTTAATAAAGAATCGTGTCTTGTTGTTGTTTAATAAGAATTAACACATTAGTACTTATGACGCCAATATTTGTTGTGACATCTTTTGTATTCAAAATTTTTCATTAATTATTGAATAGTAGAAATTAGAAAAGAAAAAGAATAGTAGAATTTATCCTTTTGTCTAATTTTACAAATTGAATTATTTAATAATTTTCTAACAGTAGTACATAATTTAACTTGATAGAAAAGAAGCCACGACCACATCACTATACCAACCCTATCCCAACCTATCCTAACACCTCCCCCCAACGGGTTCCCGCCTTGTCGTGGCGGAGGGGCTTAGTAACCGAGGACCGGCACACGGTAAAGCTAAGTGGAACTCATCCGGCCGGCCCGCGGTGAAGGACTGGCCGAATCGGCCGCTCCAGGCTCGAGTACTGGTTGGATAACTGGATCTCACCGAAGCGGCCGGGGGCTGCAGGGGCGGTTTTATGCTGCCCTTTGCGGCCAGGCTGCAGGGGCGGTTTCATACTGCCCCTTGCAGCCGAGGTGGAGTCGTGAAGGGAGTACCCTCTGCGACTAACCGGTGTCATAGCGGCGATGCGGCGGCGGTGGGGTCGCGGGGGAATAGTATCGGTATTGTGATGTGCCGTTTTCCCTATCCTCCGCGGTCGTTAACGGGTAGCGGCGAACCCAAGATCGCTCCGGCGGAGCCGAGAGAATTTTTCTCCCATGGATCCCATGGTCTTTGGGCGACGGGTTCGAGGGATCCCGTCGCCCGCGCAACTGCAGGAGGCCGAGGAGGAAGCGCGCTGCCTGTTCCGGCGCGCCCTGGAAAGGGAGGGTTCATCCCTCTCTACCGAGGTGGGGTTGGGAAAGCGACCAGGGCTAGCAGAGTCGCGGTTGCGAGCGAAAGCGTTCCCGTGACCCTGCCATCAGACAATGAGACGGAACATCGTGGGCATTTTATACGGTGCAACTCCGACATAACCCGTCCTTCCTCCTGCGAGGACGAATATGCGTAGGCATTTTCCCCACGTAAAACAAAAAAAAAAAAAAAACCTTTTCCAACACCTGGTGTGTTGGGTCGGCACAATTGCAAATATTCTTGTTTAGGAAATAAATAATTTTTCTCCGTTATTTTACTGATCACTGTTCTTTGAGTACTCTGTAATCTGCACTCAAACTATTTTCATTGATTATATTTTCGATTATCGTAATCTCAAATCAATAAATATTGTATGAAACATTAAGTTTTTCTCTTTGTTCTACGATGACAACTAAAGACGAGAACAGATAAAATTCACAGACACAAATTCAGAGATTTATTACCCATTTAATCGTAAGATTAGTAAAGTTAGGTTCATCAAATATAGAATTTTAATACTGCTATAATTAAAGACTTTTTAGAAAAGAGGTTTTAGCAAGTTCAAAACTAAACTTGATTATAACAGGAAATAAACACTCAAGTTCAGAATAAATTGAAGCAGTAAATCTAAGCTTCACTTCATATTAAAGTTTTTATAAATAAAACGTTATTTAGATTTTTTAAGGTGGTTACTAAAGATAGTAAACTGCGGTAAGATTATTTTAATCCGCCTGTTTATCACTTTTTAATCTGCTCTACAAGAGACAGTTTTTCAATGGGCACACTATGACATCTACGTCTTTATTGTCTCTAAATTTCACAAGATGTGGATGATTAAAAGAAGCATTGACTTCAATTTTTTCGAAATTTAGTTACTCATCATTTTTATCATATTTCTACTAAACACAGGCATCAGCCAAAACTCGTCATACTGATCGGTCCAGCGCTGATGCAGCAGCTTCCTGCGTTCTGTATCAGATCGTGTATACGAACTCAATGTAAACCATTAATCAATAAAATTGGACTTAGTTATACCAAAATTTTCAGGAAGTATAAAAAAAAGAAATGATTATATTTATTAGAAATTAAATAATCTATTTAGATTGCGATAGGTTTGCTATTTTGAGATTATTATAAAATTATAAACTAATACAGAGTAAACAATCAGATTAAACATGTATCCAAGTATTCAAAAAACAAACTGACACAAATATTGTTATCCGATATTGACTGAACTTAAATTTTTATGGCAGTTGGTACATATGAGCAGGGTTAGATTCGCGGAGCAGAAGCTTCATACCTGCCTCCACCAGGTTAGGTCGACACTGCAGCACATCACGACCGCCGACGCAAACACCAACTGCGGCGAAACCTGACCGCGTTGGATATTTGTCATTTATTATAAACAGGTTTCAACGGAGCTGATTCAACATTTAACAATTATTAAATAAAAACGTATGATTTTTATATTATATAGTTTGCGTATTAATGGTTTCTTGGTAAGTGATACCGACGAGGTTCTATCAGAAAACTGCTATAGCATTTTTCAACCAGAGCCACAAAATTAAGGCAAATGCATGTTTCCTTTATTTAGTGTGACAATGAAGCCGACTGGAACCCTATGGTTAATCTGCGGCTATAACCAGATTGTTGTGATCCAGTTGCTAAGATATGACATCCGCAATACTATCCATAATCTCTTTAACACCACGCGAACTGAATGACGTGTATGAATAAAAAATCTGTAATGTTGGTATCATTAGGGATACATAATTTTTTATCATTCATATAATTACATCTGCTATATTTAAGCGTAAACAGTTATAGTTTAACCTTTACCTGAATACCACATACAAACATGTTCTGTCATATGTCTAGTTACGCTACGAACTAATTATTTTGCGGGTAATTGAAGGTGATTATGCGATTGAGTAGTAAAGCAAACGTTACTGTGTTTGAATTTGAAACACATTGTAACTAGTAAAGCAATAATTAGTTTTTTTCATAGTAGTTCAATAATTAATGAAGTATTGTGACCTAATGGTATCACCTCTGAAAGTTAATAATTCAAAAATGTGTGGTGTCGTTTAGATATAGGCTTGCAAGTACTAAATAATAACTAAAGACTTTAGACTGAAAGTTGAGGCAAGCATTAGTCTCGTTTGCAGTAGTAATGATCACCTTGAGCTCAATGCTTTAAGAGAAGAAATTATCTCTTGAAATTGAAACAGTAATACTTGCACATAGAAGTAGCAGCAGAGATGCAAACCGGGCGGTAGGTACCCTACCTAAACTTTCCCCGGTAACAGAAATCTTCAACCAATGCCTTTTCACTAATATGTATATTTTCATATACATACATATCTGCATAAATATATACACATATTAATTCACGTTTTACAAATCGATCACCTAATATTTCAAGAGTAATGTTTACAATGGATGTTCTGATCCTCAGATAATCAAGGATTTTTTAGCTGCAACAAAGATATCAGTATTTTCGTAGTCACTGGTGCTACCACGGAACGGTATTAAATTTAGATTATATTAAATATCAGGTTTGAAAATATTTAATTCGTAAATTTTGTAATTTAACTATAAAATGCTTAGGACCCGTTTCCAATGCGAACTCGTGAACCGGTAGTATTAAAACAGACCGGAAGAATAGATTTTTTTTGGAATGATATTTAGAATTATGGAAACAGCGGTAGTCGGTAAAGCTTATATTAATAATATTAATAAAGTACACGATAAATAATCAACAAGTAAGGTATATACACAAAACGATATATAGAGGTATATCGGAACAGCGGTAGTCGGTGTCGTGTCAAACCGTCGCAAGCGCCGACGTGAGTCACTCATCGCGCCGGGCTCATGCCATTGGTCGGTGGCTACTGCGCACCAACATTTTATCTTACAAATTAAAAAGTTTATTTTCAGATAGCGAAAATTTATTCCTATTAATACTTAACATAATTTAGCATATCGATCGTACTTATCCCGTTATCGATTTGCACCTCTACAAATCTTACGCACATCACTACAACTTTCCACAAGACCTGTAAGTGCGAGCGAGACAGGCAGATAAATATGATTAATGACCCGAAGCCTCAGTTCATAATGCGTCGACTAAAGTAAAATGTCACCGATGGACGAGTATGTCCAGGTGTGTTCTCCAATTGTGTAATGTCATTGCAGATGACCTTGGATAAGAGAGGACGTGCGAATGTCAGTCCGGCCGCAATATTGCATCAATGTTTTTGTAGTTATGTAGTTGCGTCTCTGTCACTCTGGTGCAGCTCCGACGCTATAGTCGACACATTTTAATCTGAGTCGTCGGGCAATAAATGTCACTGACAGTAGAAATGTGCACGCAATGCAAACCGTTATCGATACTTAACTACCTGCGCACGCGGGGACAATCACAACGTGTTCCTGTTTATAAAAAAAATTAAAACTGACCCCGATAAAAAAGTCTCTCTATGATTACGACGTAACAAACATTTTATCTTACAAATTGAAAACTTTTATTTTCAGATAGCAAAAAATTATTTCTATTAATACTTAACATACCGTACCTATCCCGTTATCGATATGCACCTCTACAATTTTTACGCACATCACTACATCTCTCCATAAGACTTGTAAGTGCGAGCGAGACAGAGAGATAAATTTGATTTATTGTCCGACGACTCAGTTTAAAATGCGTCGACTACAGCTATAACGCCATTCCAATTTAAACAGTAATATTTGCACACAGCTGAATAACAGCAGATAGCAGCTGGGAGGTACCTATAAGGTCCCCGGCCACAGAAACCTTCCACCAGTCGCCGGTCATAAATATGTAGATACGTATATATATACATAAATATCCATATATAATATATAAAATGTTTAATAAATCAATATATATTATACGACAAAAAAAACCGGTGAAATTAATTTAAAATAAGAAACAGAGAGAATTGTGGTTATGAGATATTATCGTATGTTCAATTTCAATAAAATGGTGACAATTAATTATTGAAGTTACGAACGTCTGCTAACCAAATTATAATGAGCTCTTTGATCGGCATTCGGTACACTATTCACATAATGTTTCAAGAGCTTCGTTTAAAATGGATATTATGATCCCCAGCTTATGAAGGATTTTTTTAATCACAACCAAATTGTCAGTGTTTTCGAACAGTTGTTGGATGTTGCCAAGAGATAATTATCAGCTTTCAAAATATAGAATTTGTAATTTATGTCATTTAAGTATTTGCAGTAATTAGTAAGTATTTAAGTATAAAATGCTTAGGACCCGCTTCCTATAGAAATTTTTAAACCAGTAATATTAAAATAGACCGAAACAATTGACTTTCTTGGAATCATATTTATGATCATTAAAATTAAAAGATAATTTCCATGGTCGCAAATATGATCCTCAATTCTTTATAAGTTCTAAAATAACATAAACGTCCAGACTTTTAGTATCATTCTCTTAAATAATATTTATCAAGTGTTTTCCTTGGTTAAAATCATAATAAAGATACTGTTACAAATATCTTGAAGGCGCTGTATCATTGAAGGTGATTGGAGTATGACGACTTGCAAACGTCTGTAGGCGCCTCCGCAAACATTCTTACAAGCACTAAGACAGACTCAATGATATATTGATGTCTTCACCTTTAGACAAAATGTTAAGTCTATTTGTCTTTACATCACAGATCCGTTCTAACGCCTATTAATTCCCCCCAACAGGTTCCCGCCTCGTCGTGGCGGAGGGGCTCAGTAACCATGGCGGGGTCGCCCACGGTGAAGCGAAGAGGAACCTACTCGGTCAGCACGCGACGAAGGGCCGAACTGCGGCGGCTGTTCCAGGTTAGAGCATTGGTTGGATAACTGAAGTTCACCGGAGCGGCCGGGGGCTGCAGGGGCGGTTTTATGCTGCCCTTTACGGCCAGGTTGCAGGAGCGGGTTTTATAGTGCCCTTTGCAGCCGAGTGGAGTCGCAGAGGGAATATCCTCTGCGACTAACAACGGGTGGTGGCGGGCCCAACATCGGATCCGCCGCAGGGAGCCGGGAGAGTTTTCTCTCTTGGTTCTCATGGCCTTTGGGCGACGAGTTCTGGAGAATCTGTTGCCCGCGCAACAGCAGTAGGCCGAGGAGGCGGCGCGCTACATGTTTCGGCGTGCCCCTGAGGAGGTGGAAAGAGAGGGTTTATCCCTCTTTCCCGAGGTGGGGCTGCGAAAGCGGCCAGCGCCGGCGGGCTCGCGGATGGTGCGTAAGCATTCCCGTAACCCCGCCATCAGGCGATGAGTTGGAACATCGTGGAGGTTTTAGTCGATGCAAGTCCGATAAAACCCGCCCTTGCCCCCGCGAGGACGGGTATGCGCAGGCATCTCTTCCACGTAAAACAGAAAAAAAAACCCTATTAAATCTTTGAGAGCGTTATAAATAAATTTACATTACTAACTTTCTATGAACAAGTAATTCGAAATAAGAAAGAAAGTTTAAAATTTCTTTCATTCATCATATGATCCACAGATAGTTGTTTATTATATTTATAACAAAGTTTCTTTGCGTACGAAATCAACGTTTAGGGTTAACGTAAAATGGCTCTCTTGAAAAAACATTCACAATTTTGAAATTAACTACAACCGAAATTTCAACGTATACTTATTTAACTGTATATTACCCATTATATTACATTATATATTTATAAACTAATATTTTTGTAGTTTCATCAAACTGTTCCTTAAAACTAAGTATTCATAAATCACCGCTTTCGGGAAGCAGTAAGTGATTCGACATCGCCACATTTACACGTAAATTAGATAGTTTAAAATTTTTAAACCGTTTATTAATTGGATGATCTCTAGTTAGTTATTATATTTATTAACGCAAATGTCTCGTATCTGTTGAAAAAACTATCACTTTTTTAAAATTCATCTCCGCCTAAATTTCAACGTACATTAATTACCCATTAGATTACATTATATAGGGTGGCGCAAAAGTAATCCTCCTATCAGAAAATGCTATAAATTTTGCCTTGATGTAAAAAAATTAAAAGACTAAATAAAAATAAATTAAAAGACTAAATAAAAATAATCCACAAGAAGAATCAAAGTTTTTCCTATTTTTTTTTTAACTTACAGCCAAAAAACATCGGAAGGTTATTTTTGCGCCACCTTGTATACCTTGTATACCTTACCTTACCTTACCGTACCCAAGGTATACAATACCTTGTATATAAGGTGGCGCAAAAATAACCTTCCGATGTTTTTTGGCTGTAATTTAAAAAAAAATATGAAAAACTTTGATTCTTCTTGTGAATTATTTTTATTTGGGCTTTTAATTTTTTTACATCAAGGCAAAATTTATAGCATTTTATGATAGGAGGATTACTTTTGCGCCACCCTATATATCTATATACTAATATTTTTTGTAGTTTCATCAAAATGTTCCTTAAAACTAATTATTCATTAATGCAGCGTTTTCGGGAAGTAATTGATTATTTAAATCAGATCTGTTTGCGATCCTCATCTTTTCCTCGATTTCTTGTAAAGTTTTATCTTTAGTTTCCGGCAAAATACCGAATAGTATAGGTAAACAAATTGTTACTATGGTAGCGTATATAGCATAGGTACCCGATACACCGGTATGTTCGATCATAACAGGAGTAACCTTTAAGGTAGCGGCGTAAAATATTGTGAATACTACTCCTGATACGAAGGAGCATAAACCTTTATGCTCTAATGGAAATATTTCACCGGATATTGTAAATGCCACCGGTATAATACTTAAATGAGCCATGAATGTATGCAGCAATATCAAACACGGCGTCAGCCATGACTTCTTTGTTGATGATGATGATTTCAGAGCCATTGATAAACTTATAACAAACATTAACACAACTGTAAGCGATCCAAAACCGAAAAGCAGAGCGCGTCTATTGAATATTCTGATTACGAAACATGAAATCGATAAAGCAAAAATCAATAACAGATCAGACACAACAGAACAATACTTCGCAGTAGATTGGCTTCCCGTTATTTCTACTAATATTTGAGTTATGTAAGCTAACAGAAAGTATCTACCGCAAGCGTCTATACTTAAGGTCAGGAGAGCTACAATTAGACAGGCTTTCTGCATTTCTTTATTCCGAAGCATGTGTAGGAGTTTCTTCCAATGTGATAATTTTTCAAATTTTTCCTGTCCTTGCCGTCTCTCAATCTGAGTTTTTATTAATTCTTTCAATTCCTTCTTACTATTCCCTGTGTCCCCATTCAGCCATAGGAAGGCCTTCTCACACTCCTCGAAGCGTCCTTTCATCGCTAGAAAAGCTGGACTCTCGGGCCATAGTAAAACCAGTATAATTGCTAAAATTAGTGGCAACGAACTAAATACTGCTATTTGTTTCCATGTACATATTAGTGCTAGAGAATGGCAGGCCAAAGAACCAAAACCTGTTAACATTTTCTTGATGATTATAAAGCACCCTCTCCGTTTTGGACTAGTGTACTCGGAAACGGTCATAATAGTGATGAACACACCTCCCGCGCTTAAACCCTGGATTGCTCTTCCTAGGAGTAACATTGGAATACTGTCTGCCATATACAACATAATCCAACCGGTGAACAGGACGGAATTTAATCCAATACTGACAGCTTTTCGTCCGAAGGTTTGGAATATCGGTGAGAAAATGAAGAATCCAGCAACTCCGACTATGCCGTTTATTGATGCTGAAAGACAAAAACGCCAATCTTTAGTCAGCTGTCATGTAGTATATATTATAAGAACCACTTCTAATTTAAATTTCTTTACAAATTCCAGAAAGAAAGAGACAGAAAGGATTGTATCATGCTGATCGCCAACCTTCACTAGTTGGAGAGGCATTTTAGGAAGAAGAATAATTTCTGATTATACTGGTGTCAGATTTTTATTGTTACTATAAAGAAGTTTTCTTTATTTTACGTAAGAAGAGGGAATGATCCAATCATCATAGAAGTCCACAGCTGGACATAAGCCTTCATCAAAGATTCCCACCTCGATCGGGTAGGGATTCATATGGAGAGATTTGGGCGATATTACACCTCGCTGGTGGAGTGCTGCTTGGTGGAAGCAAGAGCCTCGTTTGTTGATTAGCAGGGTGCATCACGAGCAGGTGAGGTTAGCTTGGATTCTGTGAGTTGTTGTGAGGAAACCTTTACACACCTCTCTATTTAACTTCAAAAAACAAATATTCTACGAACCTATCCACGAGGCCTGGCTGGAGGTCGCTTTAAAGTCAGTGCTGTTCGGAGACAGGATGGACAGGTTCAACGCCGACGGGAACGCCACCATGACACCCGCTGACCAAGAGTAAAGGCCTGCTGCGAGTAGTACATAGCTCTGTAAAATTAAATGATAGCGATAATTAGGATTTTTACACTACGTCGCAATTTGCAGTTAATTTGCGATGTATGATGACCCTTTTGGTCATTTGCTTTTTTAAAATTGAATAATTTTTAGGTCGTGGCCTTGTGTCAAGTGGTTATTTGGTCTGCGGTGTTGAAACGCACTGTCATAGTAAGTCTTTGCACTCTTTACCTGGAACTACAGGGCCTAACACAGGAATGCTTCATAACTTCAGCCTATTGTTGTCCACTGTTGAACCTAGGCCCAATCAGCTTCGATCGCGACCGGTCCGATGCCACGTGCATCCACCGACTCCCTGGGATGTTCATCATATCGTTGGTCTAAGATTTTATTACTTCAGGAAATAAGCACTCAAAGTTCCATGAAAAATTTAGAATGAATTAAATAGTATATTCAGTGGATGTGATCGATGTGGAGATCTTAGAGGGAGGCCAATGTTCAGCAGTGGGCGTCTATCGGCTGATGATGATGATGATGATGAAATAAGTCAATATAAGATTCACTTCCTGTTATACCTTTGCGTATTTATTTGTTGTTTATTATACTAATAGACAAGACAAGCATGATGTTCACTTGATAGTAAGTGATACGATCGCTTTATAATTTTTTGTATGAAAAGGTAGATTATATGAGGAAGTAACAATGTCTACTGTAGATTATGCAAGGAAGTTATTTACAATATTTGACCAATAGATACGGACCTTGACCTTTGCCAATGGTTAGACTATTAAAAGTAATTTTCATTTGATAAAAAGTTTCATTAATTATATAGTGCGAGATTTTTAGGGAAGCGTATGTCCAACAGTGGGCGAGTATAGGCTGGTGATGACGTGATAATGATCATGAATTATTTGAATATGATCCAGGTTTTTAAGGCGATCACTGAAGTTGGTCGATTAATTCCACTGCAAAAGCAACTTCACTTCGGCTGATAATATATAAAATAGATTATTTAGGGTTGCGGTCGATAAAAAGAAGCATTGAATATACTTTAGATATTTGATCATGAGTAGTTTCGTACCTGCCTCCACCAGGATAGGTTGACGGTGCAGCTCATCACTGTCGCCGATATAAACACCGACTACGGCGAAACCTACGCGCGTCGGTTTATCTTTTCTTACAAACGTTTCAACCAACATTTAGCTAATAATAATATATTTGCATATTAATCGCTTTTGACACTATTTACACAATAGCAAAGCGATTGATAGGGAACACGATGGGAATTGCCCGAAAGCAAGTGATGCTGATGAAGCTTTATCAGAACAACACCAGTGTAATGGTTTTAACTAGCAACAGAAATAACGCAAATAAAAACAGTTTCTTTTGTACAGTGTGAAGGCGAATTTGCCAAAATAGTTTTCAGTAGATTTATGAATAAAAAGATGTTATCGTATTGAATATAGCTGAAATAATAAAGAGTAAATTATTAAAGGGGAAATTTAAACAGTAATATTCGCATAGAGCTGAACAGCGGCAGCAGGTATCAGGCAACAGACACCCACTACCGGTGACTCTCCATATATATGGCAACTCCAACATAGCATTTAGTTAATTCCTTTATGTTTAGAAGTTAATTAAGTTAATTAATTTTTAATTAAGTTTTTTATATATATTTTTTTTTTAGACCGACATTTATGTTTATATATGTGATTTGTTTATTTCTAGGCAAGAATGATAGTGTTGATGAAATTAATTTTGTTTTACGGTCCCCAACCACATTTCTTCGAAGAATGAATGATTTTTGTTAAAGTTTAGGTTAATGCAGGTTTATTAAAAGCATAGTGAGATACTTAATAAGTGTTGTAAATACGTATGATCAACTTGACATTGTTGAAAACAGCTTAGTGAGTGACAAAGAATCAATTTAGATAAACGTAACTATCGAGTTAAATTAAAAGTTTCCTTTATTTTGTAAAAACAGAATTATTTTAGTAACGCCGAATCTAACCGCATAGTATCATTGAGGTCGAACCGAGCCATGGTGATTCCATACGATAGTGGTGGTTTGATTGGTGATACGGTTTTTCTGGAGCAGCAAATCCAGCTTCTGTTCTACTGTTGTAAATCTTCATTCTTATTGTCAATTTGCCTCTTATAAAAAAAGTGTATTTTAAAAAGCGCCACATCGTTATGGTCAAGGATAGTCATGTACCATCAGATAAGCATTCCGCTGATGGTGGCGTTTTGATATCTTCGATAGCTTCTTCACTATCGTCACAGTTATATTAAAAATACGGAACCACATCATTTGATACTTTTGGCGTCTTCTACTTCGTCAAGTTAATGTGTATATATTTAAGTAATTGACAGTGAGGAATGGGTGGCCATTTGCCAATGTTTTTTTTTTTAAATTAAATAGAGACATTTACACGTTTTAATTTATGTGTACATGTAAACAAACTAATTAAACGAATGGGATCAATGAATTAGCAATATGAACACTTGGTTACAAACGTGTATAGTTCGAGACATAAAAAGATCGTTACGTAAGTAATAACCTTGTAACAATTGAACCGATAACAGGTTTACTTTTTCTATGTTAAGTAATTTGATAATGTCTTTAGTAATTACTGGAAAAACAATGTACGAGATGAGAAAATATAATTTAATCAACTTATGATATTTTTGTGCTCTAAATGACTTCAAAAATCAGATCTTTTGGTTAGTGCAATGTTTCATACACGTACATTGACTACTTAACAGTAAATCTCATCATCATGAGAATTTGTTTGTCAGATTCATAAAACTAATCAGTTATCCAGCTATTCTTTAATTGTTGGTATTGAAGGTAGACTTAAATTTACAACAGCCTTATATTTTTCTAGGATGTTAAATAGATAGAAAAAAAAACACGATTTCTTTGTTCACAAAATAAATAAAGTCCGAGGCTGACAAACGAGTTCTTTATATTAATTAAAAAAGTTTTAGCGCACCTTCCGCTTCCGCGAGAAATTCCACGAACGTGTACGGAATATCCCATACAGAGGGTACAGTCCCTGATAATTCGTTTATTATTGAAATTCTTTAAAATATAACTTGAATACCGACATTTTTTAAAAAAAATTATAGCCGTAGTGTGCAAATATTACCTTGTTCCTGTTTGAAAGGTGCTGTAACTAATGAAATTATAAAGCGATAGATATAATTACGAATATACTTTGTGACAAAGTAATTAGTACAATGGTGGTATATGTCAATAGTTTTATATGAAAAACAATAATTTACTATTAAGTTAACTAAGTTGGAGTGTAAGGGGTCCCGCACAACAATTCACGGGTCCAAAGCCAATCTGAACGCGGGACCGATCGATATGGAATTCTTTGGGGGAGACGTCTGTCCAGCAGTGGACGTTTATCAGCTGATGATGAAGCGAACCTCACCTGCTTGTGGCGCACCCTGCTAGTCAACAAACAAGGCTTTGGCTCCCACCAACTCGCGTGGGACCAACGTGGTGGGAAATGGCCCATATCACCTCATTTGAACCAGTACAAACGAAGGTCGCGGGAGACCTTTTGATACGGGCAGCGCAAGACCGATCTATGTATATTGGCTGATGATGAAGTTAACCTGTTGATCTACTTGTTATGGTAAGTTCTATGGCTAATGATTTTAACTTGATTGTTAAGTTCAACTGCTTCCGAGGTGTAATTACTAACCGCTTGCTTTTTTACACGAAGGTTTCTGATTTGATTCGAAACCCACAGGTGTAGTTTGGTAGGTGGTAGGGTTTTTAGATTCCCACCCCTGTCCCATCTAGGAGACGCCGGGCACTCGGGGCTCTGTTACTATTCGACTTTCCATGCTGAATACTAGGGAATATAGTGCAGTGGTTTCCTGTTGCCTTCTGCACCAGGCATTTTAGAGGTTACTTATACCTCAAGGCTGCTGAAGCCTCCTCCAGCCAGATGCCTAACCGATTTTATGGTTATACCGCCATTGGGCAGGTGAGGTTGACTGATGGGCCGGATAGTTTTTGTTTTCCGTTCTCCTCTTGCCTCTCTATCTAACCAGAGACAGAAAGGATTGTACCACGCTGATCGCCAACCTTCACTAGTTGGAGAGGCACTTTAAGAAGAAGGAGGGTTTTCAGAAACTGCCTCGTTAACTACCATCTTGATGAAGTAACTCAGCCGCCGTAACAGCATCTCGATGTTCCGAATTGCAACAAATGAGAGCCGGAGTTTTCTAAGCCAACAGACTTTAGTATCTACAACCTTATTATTACATAAAATAAGCTCAAGTCTTCAAGTTACTACAGGTGAGGAAATGTCTCCGTAACGTTAAATACTTAACAAAGTATTTGATTTCTAAGCACAAATTTAAGTGGATTTTATTTAAAAAAAATACGAAACAGAAACGAAACAACGAGTGCCAATAAAGATATATATTATTTCAACGAAGTGCTTCCTCAACACGAGGGTCCTCGAAAAGATACAGAATCTTCGTAGCAAAATGGAGCCAAGTAAGAACTGAGAGCGAATGAGACTCTTAATAAACAGGCAAAGCGAGTGCTTCTTTTAATTTTGTAAAGCGGCTCTTGAAGGAGAGAAGCGAAGACGAATTACTTTCAATGGACTCACGAACTCCTGAACATATTTACGCAGACAAAAGATACTGTATCTCGTGTATATATCCTATATCCTACATGTACACCGTAATACTACGACGGCAAGCAATATCAGCCGACAGACGTAGGCCTTCCTCAAAGATTTCCACATCGATCGATCATGCGCTGCCCGTATCCAGCTGCTTCCTACAACCTTCACCAGGTCATCAGACAATTTGGTGGGGGGTCTGCCAACACTGCGTCTTCCGGTACGCGGTCGTCATTCGAGGATTGATGCCCTATCCGCCATAAGTCCTTCGAGTGACGTGTCCTGCCCATTGCCACTCGAGGCTAGCAATCTTTTCGATAATGTCGGTGATCTTAGTTCTCCTGCGGATATCCTCATTTCTGATTCGATCACGCAAGGAAACCCCGAGCATAGCCCTTTTCATTGCTCTGTATGCCGCATGAATGTTTTTCACAAGGCCCGCTGTAAGTTATTTCATATCCTTAACATGTAGAATTCCACAGCGTCCTTCATTACGCATTTATCTAGAACAAAGGAATATACTGCAGTGTACAATGAGGAAGTGAAATAAAAAAAAAAAACATTTTAAGATGGTAGATTTCCGTTTCTACACGAATTCATTTTGGTCGTTTAACTGGTGGTAGGTCTCTGTTGCCATTGTCACAGCCCTATAGTCCCGGGCTAGTAAGAATAGGACTAAGGTAAGCCCTGCCTGTCGTAGAAGGCGACTGAAAGGGCCTGGGAGTTTCGCGGGCTTTGAGGGTGGGGGCCCTTATCGTTCAACGAGCGAACCTGCCTGGGACAGCGTTTGGCTCAGCGATGGTGCCTAGGAGAGTTAGGATCATCAAGAAGTGTAGAGGGGCACCGGTGCGTTCGATAAGCGATCCCGGCGCCTCTCCAAATGCACTAATGCAGACTCTCATATAAGCCTGACTTCCCCCCAAAAGCAGGTTATCTTTCGAAGATTTCCCTTCCGAAACCAGACACCGTCTATGTAAGTAACACCGCAGCACCTATTTCTGCTGACAAATTATATGGCATTAGTGCACCGGTTTAAAGGGCGTTATAGCTGATCAAAATATCGGGGTAGCGACCCTTTACATCTTATGTGTCAATGATGAGCTTAATTCTGTGTATAACTTCCCAACTAGCGCCACATTATTGTAGTCGGGGTTTTCGCATACTATCAGGTGAAAGTCCGGCTCGTCTCGTCGTAGTAAAAAAAAATATCATCCTAACTAGCATTTCGTCCTTATAGGCAGGTGTATTAATTACCACAGGAGCACGTCCCGCTCATACCTTCACTTCGCCGAATAAAAAAACCCTTATATCTCTCAAGTAGTATACAAACATTATAATAGTTTTTAGGGGTAGCGTAAATCAAATATATTATATATCCTTGATTTTTATGTAAAAAAGTACCTTATAGCATTTATGTTTGTGTGCATATTCTAGTATATCCCCAGAAGTGTTCAGTTACACCTGAATCCTCGTATTTTCAGAGGCAGGAGAACCTAAGAATCCATTAATCACAGCGGGGAAAACATTCCTCCGTTGACATATGAAGGAATTATCTTCTCGCCGGAAACAAAAGGATACGGGCGATTATTTTGCCATGACGGTGTTATCTTCCGGTGAATCTTTCAGTTGATTTCCGGTTACGAATTTGTAAGGGTTTTATTTTAACCAGGTATGACCTATTTGCGAGTTTCATTTCTTTTAATCTTGATGGTGGTGATGTATTTGGAGCGGAAGTCGTTTTTTGCGTGACGGAGGAATCGTGGGCGGATGATATGAAGAAGAGTCAAACAGTGTTCTAAGATCAACCTTTATAAAGAGTCAGACATCCATCAATCTTAATCATTGTAGATCTTTAATTGCTATTGCGATATAAGTCCAATCAGTGGGAAAATAAAGTGGGCTTATGTGAGAATGAAATTGGTCTAACCTAGCGGTCTTTGTTGCTGAGGATTATCTAGGGTGCCACAGCAACCCCTATTTCTGTCGTCAAATAGCAGTGTGCATACATTACCGAGTTTAAAAGGCGTTGTAACTAGTGAAACTACTGTTTAACAGGATTTAATATTTTATATCTTAAGGCGATGATTAAGTGATGCTGTGTATTCATCCTAATTAACCCATGTTGTCATAGAACTTTTACTCAGCTCTATTTTTTTGTGACTTATAATATTAAAATACATCTTTTTTTTTTATTTAATAGTGACGAGAGAAGCCTGACGTTCACCGGATGTTAAGTGATACGACTGCCCATAACAATATGGCGCTAATTAGGACGATACATACTGTACCACTGTGCGTTAGTCGCTTGAGACGTAAGACGTTGAGTCTCGTTGCGCTAGTAAATATAAACGCTACAGAGCCCTTCGAACCGAAACACAGTAATTTTTGCGTACTACTGGAATGGGATTTCATTTGAGATAAGGACACAAATAAATAATTAAAAAAAAATAACCATTAGCTGATACACTCGCTCGTTTCATATCTCAGGTCATGTAAAGAAAATAATGTTTTAAAATCTGATGTTAAAACTGAAAAGTTTATCACGTATTTTCAAGTGTTCGAAAAATTATTTTATAAAACGAATTCTTATGAATTTTATTCAGGGTGGTATATTGTATAGATGTCGCAATGCCTTTACGAGACGGGACGTGGCACAGTCAAAGAGGTTGCACAGGATGGAGGCGCCACCTAGACCTGGTGATATAATTTGCACAAATTGCACTACCTTGTTAGCGCTGGATGTAAATCTCTTTCTCTTGTGCATTGTTAAGTTTCCCAAAGGATTGTTTATGTTTCAGTCTTTGTAATGTCTACATTAGAATAGGCACTTCTACTTGTATGTAACTTAACAATAATTTTTAAAATAAAAAAAAATCCTCGCAGGATTATATATTGTCGGTGGTTGGAGTAATTTAATAGAAAAAAAAACTATGTAGGTAGGTTTGATAGTCTTTTCTGAAGAGAAGATGACGAGAAACCGCTGGTCGGTCTCCGTTGCCGGAAGTTGCCTAAGTATTATTGCAGCCGACTAACTTTACTGTGTTCCCGTTTAAAGGGCGTTGCATCTGTTAAAATTACTTTGGTAATAGAACTAAACGTCTGTACTCATGTCGAGCACAATCTGTTGCTGTGTGTATCATCCTAACTAGCGTCACGTTGTTTTGGGGAGATGTATATCTTTTATGCCCCCTATATCATTTAGATACATATGTATACATTTGGAAAAACGGATTGTGTAAAATTACGACTCCAACTAAATTAATCTTCCATTCACAAGGGTATAACTTCCGCCCGCCATTGATAAAACAGTTTTACAGTTCGCAGAAAACTAATGGCTCGGAAGTAAATCTTATTTACTTACTATACTTACAGCAAAGTAATTATCGGAAGAAGATGTATTTGTTATTGAAAGCTCTAAAGGTTTTCTTAATTAGAACTTCTTTAACTCCTGTGCAACATGCAGGTTTTAGTGGTAGGGTTCTTCGCACCCTATCTGACTAGCTACCATCCCCGTGAAGAGTTTCCTATCATAATAGCATTGGTATATTTCTTCTATCGATACATGACAGTCGGAATATACTCGTACTGACCGAGTTCATTTCACCACCCGCAACATAACTTTCACTCATCAATTATATCAAGTTAAAGTTCAAGTGTTAGCTTATTTTAAATCGAAACATCTCTTAGTGTAATGCTGATTCGAGTAAATATTGTATTACATTAGAGTATTACATCAGACTTGAGCACAGTCATGTTTGCACACTACAGCCTGTCAGCAGAAGATACCTAGACGGTTTCCGGTTAATGAGATTTTCCATCAATCCATTTTGTTATAAACAAGCGACCTCTAATAACTCTTTCAACAATTGCGCGATTGTTGCTTACTGCATTTTGAAGTAGTAACCCTGCATCTTACTATTGGAATACTGTTGGTCAGTAACCGTAGTTTTATTTGGCAATGAACTATTCAGTCCTCTGCAGCTTTGTGGAGGATTGGGACGTTTGTCGGCGTGGAGCTGGCCTCATCACTTATGCATCGCCGCCTTTTGTGCTGAGAGCAAACCTTTCCAAGTTAAGAATTCCATTAATAACTTAAAATATTTTAATACCGAAACAAGATAATCCCCGTAGTGCCAGTCCCTGATAAACAGTAGTGTATAAACATTACTGTGGTCTTGTTTAAAAAGCGATGTTTATAGTGAAATTACTGAAGTCTTATGACTTAGGGTTAAACTTCATAACCTATAAAAGTAAAAAAATACGACTCTAGAGCAAGACGTTCATTTATTGCTAAGATTACTCTTATCCTAACATATAAGACGCAAGTTAAGATATGCACACAAACTCATGGTAATTTCATCAATCATTATTTTTTTTTGTTACTGTTGGCACATCTATAAACTATAAAGCGCTAGTTAAGATATGCACACAACTTTATAAGCTTTTCTTTATTCATTAATATTTAATTAACATTAGCAGATATTGGTCTTGCCGGAACAATAAAGCGCTACTTAAGATGTATACACAATTTTGTAATCAATTATTATTTTTTTAAAAAAAATATGATATTTCATTCTTTTAAAGATTACTGTGCAAACTTTAGTAGAGTAAATATGCAGATGTAAGATATGACGCAAAGCTATTACTACGATATGGTGTAGTGTAAACCATCATAAGTAGCGTTGCATTGGAAGGGATAGGCTCATTACATACCATTCGGCGAACATCTTCGTCTCGTGGCTATTATTAATATTAAAAAAAAAAATATTCATATCCTTCATCGGAAGTTCAAGTTCATTGGGAATTGAATCCGCGCCTCTGACACTGAAACTGAAACGGTTTCCTGAAACGAAATCGAAATGTTTCTATAAACGCAGCTTTCATGGGACATCAATCAATGAATGTTGACTCTCCTTGTCAGATAAAGCCCACAGTCCCAGCAGTGAGAAGGATAAAACAGCTGTTAATCCTATTATTCATATATTTATATATACAATTGTATATCTGTGTGCTAATTAAGTTATTTATAATGAACACAATGATCCATCAGACGGCAGCTGTCGACGACTGACCGTGACACTGTCGGCCATAAATCGACAGTGTATCTGATGCTAAGCATTTATCTCGTCTCTTTGATGTACGAACGAGCTCGCGGGGATAAATTAATGGGGTTAGCTACCCTTAATGACACATCCAGGATCAATACATCGGAAACATACCGCTCTAAAGCGTAGTTGTGGTCTGTAATGTAAATTTTTTAATTATGCGACGGAGAAGCTGTGTTTTTTTTTTCGTTCCTCTTGCGTATTGTGGGTGAGGGCCTTTATTTATCATAACATTTAGCCATCACATATTTCTTATTTCTAATACCAAATTCTCATCTTTCATTCTATTCATCTTTTATACTCTGTTCTTCTTTCACACTTCTCTTCTCTATCATACTGCCTTCCATTTCCGTCTGTCACCCCTTCTCTCAGCTGCGAGGACCGTCGCCTTCTTTATATATTTCTGGGAAGAGCCTGAAATTATAAATTATCCCCTGTAGCATACTTTTCTTCTCGTTCTTCTCGGTTTCCTGCATCATTTTTCTTCCGATTAGATTTTTCGTTTTTAGTACTTCTGCTACTGATTTTTTATTTACAATTCTTACTTAAATATTTACTTTACAGTAGCTCTCTGTTGGCGGAGACTGTGTAGGTACCACCGCAGTTTCTATTTTCGCCCCCAAACAGTACTGTTCCGATTTTAAGGGTTCTGTAGCTAGAAATATATCAAGCTAACGAGATTTAATATCCTATCTCTAAGGCGACCAGCACTATAACGTGCAGTGTATTCTAACTAGCGCCGCATTGTTATGGACAGGAGTATCATTTACCTTCATCTGAACCTCTCGTTGGTTGAGTTGTTCCTGCAAATAAAAAACAAATAAGATTATGTACACTACCCCTCATTGTAGTCATAAGATATTAACTCTCGTTACCGCGGTAATTTAATCCGCCGATAAGAGTGTTTATTCAACATATGATCTTAATATTTAGATCGCATATTACTTCTTACAGAGAGGAACGATCTCGATGTTTTCTTTTTCTTTGTAAAAAGATTGACATTATGAATAGATAAATCTTTACAAACAAAGAGAAAGAGAGAGAAGATTAATTAATTTAAGATTTGTTAATTATTATCTCTACGAAAATTTCAGTGTTTACCTCTAATAGTATCGGAGATCTCGTGATGAGTCAATGAATCTTTATATCTCCTATATATATAGATTTCTAGAAAATAGTTTGAGGTTCATCATCGCTACCTTTATCATCATAGACAGATAGCGTATGAAACAAACCGCCTATGAATTTCCCTCGGGTATACCTTTTTTCGATTTCGTGAATATATTGTATTTCGACACCTGATGAAATTCTAGCTGATCTTTGTAAAGCTTTCAATAGTAATGTAGCTGATTTTTTTATATTTAACATTATCTGCTGTACTCCACAATTCTTATAAGGTAGTAACAAAGACAGTAATGTTCAAAGTCGTTTTTATAACTTTTTTTTTTTAAACGAAGCGAGAAGTCCGACAAGAAGTTCATCTGGTAGTAAGTGATGCGCCTGCCCAAAACAACTTGGCGCTAGATAAGATGGTATACACTGCATCACATTGCGCTCGTCGCCTCAAGAGGCTACAGTACGAACTGTAGTGGTACCTACCTAGACGGTCTCTGGCCACAGAGACCTACCACCAGTGAAGTTATACACAACGAAGCCTCTTCTATTATGTATGTAAATATATGCATAAATTATGAAGACGTGGTAGCAGATACGACAGTAAATCGAACTTGGGAAATATACATTAAAATAGACGCACGGGTTCTATACCAACCGAACTCGAGCTGATGGTGAAAGGAAATATCGCGAAAAAACCGAAATACTTCAAGAACAACGGTTTACGAAAAATTACTTTTAATTCAAACAAAATTTCAACAGCCATACAGCGTGAAGCTTCGCAGTAGTATTCTTTGTATTCGGCGGAAGTGTGATTACGTGTAACGGGGCTGCGGAAGTTCTGTTACAACAAATTTACACATTCATTACTACACGATAAGAAGCAGTAAAGCGCTGCGGTGTGCAGTATTTAGGTGTGGAATGAACGAGACCACTGCACAAAATTACATCCGCTAAGTTGAGTCTAGACTTTGAGTAGAAATAAAAACTAGATCAGGCTTTAGTTTCAAACGGTTTGTTTTAACAACCAAGCACATCCAGATCTTGACAAAACACAAGATAATGAGATATAAATTTACTGGTGGTAGGTCTCTGTATTTTTTTTTTACGAAGTGATGAAACGGCGCGCCTGTCCACAAAAACGTGGCGCTAGTTAGGATGTTGTACCACTGCACCACATTGTGCTCATCGCCTTGAGACACGTGTTAAATTTTGGTCACCCTAGTAATTTTACTAGCTACAGCGCCCTTCAAACTGGAACACAGTAATGTTTTCAGACTAGTGTTTGGCGGCTGTAATAGGCTGGCGGTGGTATCACCTACCTAAACGGTCTCCAGCATCAAAAACCTACCATCAGAAAATATTGCCGGAAACCGTCTATGTAAGTCCCACCGCAGCTCCTATTGCGACGGACGATCAGTACTGTGTTCCAGTTTGAAGGACGTTGCAGCTAATGTAAGGAAGGTAACGAGACTCAATGACAGTTATCTCATTAGTGGTCGGTCATTCTTAGTAGTACCGCATTGTTATGAGCAGGAGTATCACATCATCAGATGAACATCTCGTCGCTTTGTCGTATAAAAAAAAAATTTTTTTTAGTGCTTGCTATTACTTAATCCGAGCTGGCTATTGCTATATTGAAACTGCGTTTGGAGCCATAATGGATTAATGCTTAGCAGATTTGGGTCCATGCCAAACGTACTTCGGGAGGAGTGTTAACAAATTACTGTTGGCTATACAAGCGCACTAACTCTGGTAGTGGTGAAACTTCGAATACTTCCGGTGGCGGAACTTTATCACAGAGAACTACCACTTTCAGTCGTTTGCAAACTTTAACTCACAGTATTAGATTTTCAAGAAAAACTATATATACGAATATAAAGTTAAAAACGTTTATTAACTATCTTCATAGTGCAGTTGCAAACTACTTGCTTACAACCTCCGCATTACCATCCGATTCGATTCCGTGACCATATGTTGCCAAGTTTATTGGTGGGGTTATTTGCACCCCTAGCATTTTAAATATTCCTCGCTTTCTTTTGCATTGTGGTATTTTTCAGAGAAAAAATCTTCGCAAGAAAGTTTCAACCATTTACATGCTCACTATCACTTGAAACCGTGTGAAATGAAAGCTCAGAATTATTCAATTATAAAGAAAATAAAGTATATATACATAGAAATACGAAAATGAAATTCTTTAAACATGTAAGAGATAAAATTTTTCGTTTCGGATTGACAGGAAGGTAATTACGAATTCTCGTGATCGTGCGGCAGTGATCACTTCATACGTGATCATCGACTGTAGTAGTAGCGAGATAACTGGCCGAATAACTAGTCAGTGATTCAGACAGCTAATATTAGTCGATAAACATCAGCAGTAGCATCACGATGACGCCATCTTGAATTACTGTTAGAAGTAATACAAAATGGCGTCTCGTATGACTCAATCTCACAGAGATGCCTCTAGCTAGCTGTATTGTTTATTATGGCTCTAGGATTTATTGTCAGTTATGATTTAAAAAAAAATTTGGAGGTGCTTTTAAATAACCATTGTGATGGGCAATGAATAACAGATAGTGCTCTGGTCACGCGACATACAAACACCGATTTGGATTCCCGCCAAATGCTCTTAATGGGAAGTTAAAGCTGATTACACATTGCTGTGTAAATTATATCATTGATATTTTTAAATGTATTAATCATCAGAAAAGTGCGTTACGACGAGCATCCGGAAGACAGCGAAAGACAAGAGAATGGATGCGTTGTGATTATTTCGAAATGAAAAGGTTGGTATGGTATCATAAAAATTATAACCAATTCATCGTCCAACTCCAAGATAAAACTCGACGATGATAATTCTTTATCAGTTTCTAATCCCCGTTTCAAAGGAGACTATAAACGTAAATAAAGACTTGGTTATGCATAGTCCTGCATAATAAGTCCAAACATTATTTAATGTCACTAAAAAACAGTAAAGTTATCCTATCAATCACTAACCAAATTCATTGACCTTAACCTTTCGGTGAAGGAAGATGTCTTGAGGGAACCAATCTGTTCCAGGTACAAGGTTCGTGAACGTGGTAATTTACTTTAGCTTGCAACACAATATTACTTTACTGAATATTAAGATCAGAATGGTTGTTATGTTATAATCACATAACTATAAGATTTATCGGTGTGGAGATAAGTTTTAAACAACTTAATAATGAAAGAAAAGCTCTTTCCATCGGTCGGTAACGTAACAAGTTAGGACACAAGTTGTAAGCGACGTTTGCGTTCACGCTCACCCCGACAGACAAGTTATCAAGTTGCGGCAAACTTTGGCCTCTCATTAACTGCAGGTGCGGCACAAATGACATTTACACTCCGAGTCCCTGGAGTCAGGATATAACTCCTAAACAACCCGATTAAAACAACTTACACGTATGGAACTACTACTATAGCCTCGTTATCAATATGGGTTTATTTTAATTACTTATGCACACATTAATTAGCAAACTTATCACATGAGAGTAAGAAAAGTATAAAGGCACTATTCTATTAGGAAATTTCTCTCAATCAACCTAGTATTAGAAAATTTGATGATGATAAGTATTGTCGGATAATAAGTCTTCATATTCTTGCGCAGTGTGGTGGAGGCAATCTAATGAAAGAAGTAAGGAATCATTGAACCAGTCGCGCTGGAAATCCATGAGAGGCTATATATCAACCAGTGGAGGACTACAGTCTGAAATAGTGATGATAATGACTATTTTGACAAACTCAAGATGATACATAATGATACTTTCTACATCAACTCGAATCGGCTATAATTAGGAAGACAAAAAGAAAACAATAAAGTTTGTATAGAAATCAACAGTGCAAATTAATTCCTCTCTCTAAGAGTTGGCATTTTTCTTTTTAAAACTTTATGAGACCACCATTGAAGTCTTCTCATTGTAATAATAGAATCCAAATCCTGAATAACGTGGTAACCGTATATTGTTGTATTCTAACAGACAACTTAGGACCGCCGGAATAATCGCGGCGAACTCACTTCATCGTCTTCAGTCTCATCGGTATTCATGATCAAGTAATGAGTAAATAAGTAAACCTTACGTTACCATATTATTTTAAAAATAAATATCCTCCCTCGTCCTTCATTAAAAAAATTAACTTCATTGCTTATGCACATCGTTCATCAGCATTCGTAACTAGGAGACAAATAACTGAGAGTCGACTCGGAAGATTTATATGGTGCGGGCGTTTCTCCGCACTCGGAACAAATGGCTTTCAATACAGCAGCGAAGATATATACATCGCGCCTGAAGAGTTTCTGGCATTGTTCTGGACTTGGAAGTACAATAACGTACAGTACTTTGTATAAATTTAACCCCGACAACCGAAGATCATAGGCCATAGTTCATACCACGCGACTTCAGGTTGCAGTTAAGAGATCTAGACTAGATAGTTAATTATTTATTACGCCAAAATTTCAACCACTTTGCAACAGCCATGGCTAAGAGAGGATTAATATCTTTGTATTGATATACCTCCTGAGATCATATTCATCCTATAGTACCTATCGTTCTATAATTATTGTTTAGAGTTCAATTTCGTCATGAAGAGTTCACTGTGTCTGAACTGATGTCTTCAGTGAAATGCTTGGTGTTTGATTTGATTTTATTAATAATGGGATCCAAAGCCGTTGGTATTAACCAAACATTTTCTCTTTGTATATTAGGATTTATTGTGAACAGTCTAGCGAATCATAATTTATGGGGATCGGTGTCTCTTTGCAAGTACTTGTGGGATATCAAATAATCAAAACGGTCGGAGATTGCGGACTGTCAGATTATTTTATATTATATACAACGATTTGAATTGTCGATCAATTTAATAACCAATACTCGTAAACAACAGGCTCAAACGATTCGCAAATCTCCACTTCAATTAATTCATTCCCATAAATTAATTATAACGCTGCCAACGAACGGACGGACGACTGTTGTGTGATATTGTGCTAGTATCAATACAGTTATTTGTGAAACGTTCAAATCAAAGCTAATAAAAAATAAAGCACATTGTACTTATCGACTGGAGTTATAAGATTTTAAATTTCGCTACGTAAGTAATTTGACTAGCTATAACGCCATTGAAACCGAATGACAGTAATGTTGGTACACTAGTATTTGGCGGCTGCAATAGGAGCTGCGGTGGTACCTACCTAGCCGGAGACCGGCGACAGAGACCTATCCCCACTTCTGTATTTGATCATAATTTAACTAATATAGGATATCGGCAACACAGCCCCGTAGTCCCGGGCTAGTAAGAATAGAACTAAGGCAAGCCCCGGCTGTAGTAGAAGGCGACTAAAAGGATCTAGGAGGTTCGCGGGTCTTGAGGATGGGGGCCCTTATCGCTCAACAAGCCAATCTGCGTGGGACAGCGTATGGTTCAGCGATGGTGCTTAAAAGGGTTAGGCCCCTCCTCCGAGACGTTGTAACACTAAGTCTGGAGGGGCACCGGTGCGCTCTATAAGATATTCCGGGGCCTCTCCGAATGCACTGATGCAGACCAGCGCGGAGGTTTTAGTGAGTAAGAATCTCAGATACCACACAGGGATGATTCTTTCAAACCTGCCTGACTAGCTACCGCTCTCATTTTGTAAATCTGCAATATCTGTTTTCCAACATTCAACATGTGAGAACCAGAGTACACTGGACGAACACGCTTCAACATCTACGACCATATTGTCACTTAAGATGAAATGAAATTGAGATGTATTGTTTTTTTTTTTTATTAAATTATATTTAAATTAGTTGGTGATTGACAACATTCTTAAGCGACCACAAGGGAGATCTTTGGGAGAAGTATATGAAGAGGCTGTTAATTAAAGAACGACTATCGGATTGTGTTGATTATGATAACCACAATCCCAACTTGTGTTAAGTGGTCTATAGCGATAAAGTAGACTTCTCCCGAACAGGTTCCCGCTTTGTTGTGGCGGTGGGGCTCAGTAGCCGTGGCTTGGTCACCCACGGTGAAGCGAAGAGGAATCTACCTGGCCGGCCCGAGGTGGCCGCTCCAGGTGACCTCCGTGAGCTCACCTTGGATGTGTGCTAGTGGGCTGCGGGGGCAGGCATGACTGCAAAAGAAGTTCTCTCTCTTGGCACTCATGGCTCCTGGGTGACGAATTAGGGGGAATCCGTTGCCCAGATGACTATAAAAAGCCGAGAGGAGGATGCGCTCTATGTGTCCTTATAGAGGTGGAAAACGGGGGGTTTTACCCCCCGAGATAGAGTTGGATGGTGCAGTCGGCGCTGAGGACTGCGAAAGCATTCCCGTTGCCCAGTCGTAAAACGACCAAGGTTGAACATCGTGAGAGTTTTAGTTGGTGCAAGTCCGACAAGTTGGGCAAGTCTTTGCCTCCGTGAGGGTAAGGGTTCATGCCTTTCTCTCACGTAAAGCAAAAAAAAAAGTGATAAAGTAGACTAACCTAGTAAAATAATATTCACTCTTCTTTTAGAAATCGATTAATCATTAACACGATATTCTTAAAATTTATTAATGGACATCAAGAAGCTGAAATGGTGACGATGGTAGTAAGATTTTTTAGAAACTTTAGTAAAACATCCGTATCATTTACTCGTAATAATAAGTCAGATGTTCAGCACTGATGCATTAAGGAAGTCTGGAGTCGATGGTGACAGTGCAAACCTGTCGCTTCGTGAAGTAATAGACGCTCAGCCGGGCTTCGCATAAAGCCGGCTCCGAATCGACTGACGCCGTCAAGGGAGGTTCAATTCGAGATTTATTTTAAAACTTCAATTTCTCTAACACACCCCGTAACTTAATTTTCGAGCGGGATTCGCGTTTGTTTTATATTTATAAAGGAAATCCTCTCTATCTGGATTTGCTAGACGGTAAATGTATCAATTTTAAAGTAAACAACACTAACATACAGGGCACATTACTCGAAGGACCAAAGGCCGATAGGGAAGTAAGGTCCTCGAGTAGTGCCAGTGTACCGGTAGACGTAGTCTTGGGAGGCCTCCCACAAGGTGCACCAACGATCTGGTGAGAATCGCGGGAACCCACGCGGGCGACACGGGACCAATCGGGGTTCACCTGATCGTAAGTGACAAGCCCGCCCTTAACAACAAGGCGCTAGTTAGGACTTTATGCACAGCACCACATTGAGCTCGTCGCTTTGAGACATAAGATACTACAGCGCCCTCCAAACCGGAACACAGTTATGTTTAATGTTTGTCGGTAGCAATAGGCGCTGCGATGGTTACCTAGACGGTCTTCGGCAACAGGGATCTACCACTAGTGAATATCCGGTACAAATATATTCGGTTATTTTATTCGAATACGTCCCTTTGTTTACAAAATGGCGTCGACTCGTTCATAATTTCGTGGAATCGTTACGAACATTTGCACACGGAAATAACTTTATTAACGTTTGAATCATTCAAACGTCACATATATAAACACGGACAAACAAACAAACAAACAAACGATCCGTTTCATAAACTTAAATACAATTATGACTATGAAAATTTAATTATTTTGCAGGTGAATGTACATAATTAACCAATGGTACTAGGTCTCTGTAGTTGGAGACCGTTTAGGTAGGTACCACCGCAGCGCTTATTGCAGCCGACAAACAATACAGTGCGAACATTACTGTGTTCCGGTTTGGAGGACGCTATAACTTGTGTAATTGTTAGGGTAACAAGACAGTATCTACGTTCTAAGGTGATGAGCGCTATGTGGTGCAGTATATATTATCCTAACCAGCGCTACATAGTTATAAGCGTATCATATCCCATCACGTGAACGTGATACTCATCCGTCTTGTTATTTTTTTTTTTAAACAATGAAGCGACGAGACGAATGAGATGTTCACCTGATGGTAAGTGATACGCTTGCCCATAACAATGTGACGCTAACTGGGATGGTACATAGTGCACACATTGTTTTATAATACACCATCATCATTATCATCATCAGCCGATAGTCATCCACATAGGCCACCCTCAGAAATCTCAGAGTTCATTGTAGGGGAACTGGGCGTTAAGCGACCACGCTGGCCAAATGCGGGTCGGTGGGTGGTCAGAGCCTCGTCTGTTATTCAGCAGGGTGCACCGCGTGCAGGTGTGATGGACTTGGACCGTATCCTTCGGAGTCCCTTTAATTCGATTTATGACTATATTTTGATTTTTTTTAAGACGACAATGTCTTACCGAGAACTCTTCGGCTGCCCTACATTGACAGCCGGAACACTGAAGTTTTTTTTTTATTCAATTAAGCGACACGACGAGTAGAATCTTCACCTGATGGTAAGTGATACGCCCGCACATAACAACGTGGCGCTACTCAGGATGACATATACTGCACCACGTTGCATTCACCGCTTGAGGCGTAGCATGTTGAGTCTCGATAGCTTAGCTACAGCACCCTTCATTCCGGAACACAGTAATGTTTGCACATTGATGTTAGTCGGCTGCAATAGGCGCTGCGGTGGTACCTACCTACACGGTCTCCGGCAACAGAGACCAATCACCAACAGTAGACTTGATATAACGGAACTGAACTTTAATCAACAGTAATATAGACTCAGAGTTACACAGCGGACGATGGAGACGGAGATGCTTGAAGTATCTCTACGTGATCCAATCAGAAATGTGGAGATCCGCAAAAGAACCAGGGTCACCGACATAGACCTATGAGTCGCAACGTTAAAGTGGCAATGATCCAGGCACATAGCTTGTAGAACCGATGGACATTGAGTCTTAAAGTGGCGGAATGGCGACAGCATTGATAAACCCCCACCAAGTAGACAGAGGACACAAAAAGAATCGTTGGGAGCCACTGAATTCAGAAAGCACAGACTGAACTTTGAGGACACATAAAAGACCTATGTTCAGTAGTAGATATCATAGATTGAAATGTTGGTGATGAATGATTAAGTAGTATAATTTTCCGTTACGCGATCTTCACGACATTTAAACCTTGGAGTGACGTCATCTATCAATTAACTGAAGATTATTTCAAATTCATACGATATCAAAGTTCAAACCAATTTCAAATCAATTCTTCCCCCAACCTGAACTTGACGTGGGTCCGAACTGACTTGTGATAGGAGATCCATATCAAAGGGGTCCTTCTGTCTAATACCTATCAATATTATTAATAAATGTCGGGATTAGTTTATTGTTCACCAAATAAATGTGTGATGCAGCAGCTCAGGACCTATTTGAAATGGAGAAGGCCTATAAACAGTAGTAGGCGTCAATCGGCTTATGATGATATTAGCAAATGGAAGCTTCCTATTGCCACGGACCGTCTAAGTATCGCCGCAGTGCGAAATACATTACCGTTTACTGGTTTGAAGGGTGTTGTAGCTAGTGAAATTACTGGGGTAGCGAGACGTAATATCTTGTGTGTTAAGGCGATAAGCACAATTTGGTACATCTATCCATCATATTTACTAGCGCTACGTTTTGCGTAAGCATATCACTTATCATTAGGTGAACGTCTCACTCATTAAGTTCTTTCGTCGAGTAGAAACAAGTAGTAAGAGTTTACCATCTCTGTTTGTTTTTTTTTTGCCTGCCCATCGTGGCGCTCGTCGGTATAAAATCCAAAGCACCACACTGCACGACGCTATGAGGCACAAGATGTTAAATCTCGTTACCCCGGTAATTCTAGTAGTTACAAATCCTATTAATGAAACACAGTAATGTTTGAATACTACTGTTTGTCGGTTGTAATAGGGGTTGAAGTAGTACCTACATAGATAGACTTCAACAAAAATCTACCACTAGTATCAATGTTGGATTGTAAAGCTTCTATCATAATAGCATTATTAGGTTCCGTCTATTGTCGTATGAGGACCAGAGGATTTTATGAGAGCGAGACGATCCTCAAGGTCATTGTTGGTCATTAACAATGTAAGTACCAGTCTTTGTCAATTAAACCATGTGTATTACCAAGTGGACTCGAACAACGGGCTCACCAGCGTATAACGAAGAATAATAAATTCCTCTTTGTATGGAAACCGTCTCAGATCTGCAACTGTTACTTCAGAGTTCATGCCAACTACATTAGGCCTGCTGCCAACTTGGCCAACCTTTCGAGGCACATGTAGACGTAACGCCACTAAAAGGGAAGGGTATAAAAATATTTCATTTATTGAAAATTGTAATCATAACATAATCAATCATCAGCCGATAGACGTCCACTTATGGATACAAGTCATCAGTCATCATAGGACATCGATCGGTCCTGCGCTGCCCGCATCCGGCGACCCCCGTGACCTTACAGTCAGCATGGGCACCGGGTATCAGTCAGCGTCGCAACACACCGCCGTTACTGCAGAAGCCGTTGTTTGTAAGGGTACTTATGAGGGGATTAAGGCCATTTCCCACTACGCCGGCCCAATGCAGGTTGGTGGGTGTCACTAAAGTAACCGATAGATAAATATTTACCTTCATAACAAGCGTGGAAGATGTTTAACTTTATGACGTATAACTTTACGAGCTGATAATTCGAAAGGGTTAAATAAATTCTTTTCAATCATAGCTAATACCTCTTCGATTTAACTCGCCCCTCAGTTTACAGCGAAAGTGAAACATGGCGGACAACACTGAACTTTTGACCATTTTATACGTTAGATGGCAGTATACTAAATAATCTTCATGATACAATATATGCGATTTATAACATTTAAACAAATTATTAAATAATTGGCTATAAATATTGTTATTAATATACTATTGAGCTTTGTAGGGGTAAAGTATATATACGATCAGATTTTAAAAACAGATATTTACCTCCGTGTATAAATAGTAGGTGTCCGTACAATATACTTTCTAGTATTTAATTCTTTAGTTTTTTATTTGTATTTTATAACATATCGATTTGTGCAAGGTTTTTGTTTATTTATTTACCCTTCAGGTACACGATTGAGGGTTTAACGTATATCTATATTATTGTATACTTTATACTATGTCTATACTATTTGCAGTTAACACAGCCAATTTCACATAATATTTCAATGAAAACCGAGTAAAACAGGTCTAAAGAGATATTTTTAAATTGCTCGTTCGAATTTGCTCTTTATAGTGTTTATACGGTTTATAAAATCAAAATTATTTTGAAACCTAGGTTGCATACTACACAAACCAGCAGTATGTAGTCCAGATAAACAACTATGTTTAATTTCATACAGGCAAATACGATTCCACATATAGGAACCTACAAAAATTCGTTATAATAATAGAAAATAAATATTTCCCTAACTTGCCCTCTGTAGATCTCCCCTCGCTCTTTGTGTTCGGGCGGATGACGCAACCATAGCACGGTTGAAATACGTACACAGCCATCTACCGGGGATTTGGAAAACGTTTCCTTTCAAATAATCATGTGTTCCTGCTCACTAACTCTTACTTTTTCTGTTCATATACTGATTCATTCTTATTTACTCTTTCTTTTTTAATGCTCTAGATTTTATTAAGGCATCAAATGTATTACAAGTTGTTAGATTTAAATGTGTCCGTGTAAAGTCGAATAAATGATTGTTTCCGACGTAACAAGTGATGGTGTTTGGATAGTGGATGAGTATTCTTGACCCGGCCTGATCACCATTCTCATATTGAAAATCGAATGGTATTACTGTATTCAGAATTTGCCGAAGGCATGTCGTACAATTACTGGTAACGAAACATTTTGTCGTACTACTCTGCGGCAATAAACAATCTAAATAACGAAGTATACATTTGTATGCTTTGATTTCAAAGAGGAATCATTTTGTTGGCTATTAAGGCCGTTGCTTATGAACAGAATAACTTTATTACTATTTTATATATTAAAGAAAGAGATATATATATAGGGTGGCGCAAAAATAACCTTACAAAAAGTACCTTATAACACAGGTAATAAGGTACTTTTTATAAGGTTATTTTTGCGCCACCCTATATATCTATCTCTTTCTTACCTGTGTTTCTTTATTACCTGTGTTATAAGGTACTTTTTATAAGGTTATTTTTGCGCCACCCTATATAATTATAAACTTTACTATCTTTTTTTAAATCGCAATTTAGTATTAGTAACGTAGTAGTAAAGATATCGGTGCGTGGTGTTAGAAATGTTTGTTATATCTATAGGTCGTGCTCTGGTACGAGAGATCTAATACAAAGGAATTAAGTATCAAATATCGTGATCAAGATCTTTATCATTATCATTTCGGCATATCACTGCTGTAGTCCACTGCTAAACATGAATGTTCTTAATGGATTTCCATCGTGATTGATTTTGTATACAATCAACGGTTCATGGCGATTTTTCTCAAGGATTAACTAGTTTTAATACCTAACCCCCACTTCCCCTACCTATATAATGATATATTAATTTTCATAATATATATAGATCAATAATAAGACGTTATACTGCAGTGCTGAACAGCAAAAGCACCATTTGTGTTTCATAATGCCTGTCGTAAGTCAGGATTACAATTCGGAGTTTGCGAGATGGAGGTCTAGTGAATACGTGGTTTGCTTTATATCCCTACAAACGACGATGGCATTTCAGGAGTTTGATCAAGATAAGGATTGATGCAGTCTAGACTACATGTTCCTGGGAACGTGGATTACGTGAATATGATACCATATACGTTAAAGTTGTAACGATGCGTTTGTTTTTTAATTCATGTTCACGCATACATTGTCATCGAGATACAGATCAGGTTTTGCTTCATCTTTTATTGTCGAGTATTATCCCTGAGCTGGTTGGTTGGTGATAGCTACAGAGAACTACAAATAGGACTACACTGCTGACAAAATTATATAAGGCTTTTTAAGGATACATGTAACAAAACGCCTCAAATAAGTAGTACAAGTAGTAGATAATTAATGGGTCCAAGTAAAAAATAGTTTTTATTATTACACAAGGAGAAGTAACTTTTATCTATTTGTTCTTAAAGGGCTATGTCTACTCTTAACCTGGTAATTTAAATCGCTACAGCGGTCTTCTAACACGGGCATAACAACGACACAATATAAGGTAACATATTTATAATGTAACAGAGTTTACTAGATCTTTAATATTCTTCTTCTTAAGGTGCCTCACTGACTAGCGGAGGTTGGTGGTCAGTTCATTATACTTCGCCCGGTCTCTTGCGAGGCGGAACGGTTGGGCAACACTCACGGTACCGGTCCACTCCCTGATTATCATCAGAACCTTGATTAACGCAGCCATGATTTCTTCCTACGACCCACACTCATCACCCGCAACTTTGCCCATCAAGATGAGTTGAAGCAGTATGTTCCAGCATCTTCAATACAGTATTATCCAAATCTTACTCCTTTTAAAATTATGATTCTATTATTATCGAGTTTTAATAAATAAAAAATCTAAAACAATTATTTCAAAAATGACAACTTTAAGAATAAAATAGGAACATAGTTTTCCTATACTTGACTCCGTAAGCTGGCAACCAACGCCTGTCCTTCGGGAGTTGGATGAGAATGTTATTATCCTTTTAGAAATTCACACCAAAATCAATAAAGTTTTTATTCTCTTCTCTTGTCATTTATTAAATTTCTTAAATTATAGGTATTCTCTTTATCTATCTCCCTCTCTTCTAAAGTATAAGAGAAAATAGGAATTAAGTCTTATAGTTAACGTGGACGTCCATCGGTTGAGATGATATTAATATATTGATATATTCAGGATGTTATTGAAACTATTAGCTTCCACTTAGTAGTCTTCATAAGGAAAAATGCAACTTTAATGCAGCTCCTCTGAGAAAATTGTCTCATGGCGTGTTGATCTTGATTTCCGATCTCTCTCACAAACTATTAGGTGTGTATTCTCTTAGGTACAAGGGTAATAATTTATGTTCATATGCTTGTATTATTAATAACATATATAATTTTTATGAGAAAAAATAAATAAAAATAAATAATTGAGAATTAATATATAATATTAGACATTAATAACGTATATAGAGACAAGTAATGGTAAGTAATATGCCTGGCCAAAATAACGTGGCGCTAGTTAGGATGATGTACACAGAATTGTGCTCTTTGCTTTGAGCCTTAAGAAGTGGAGTTCCATTAACTCAGTAATTCCACTAGCTACAGCGCCCTTCAAACCGGAACACAGTAATGTGGTACCGTGCTATTTGTCGGCTGCAACAGGCGCTGTGGCGGTCACTACCTAGACGGTCCCGACAATAGAGACCCATCACTACTATAGTAATACTAATTTAATGTAATGATGTAATGAAGTATGAATATAGCAGTGACTTCTTCATGAACTGTGGTGTATAATGTGTGAAGGTGAAGACGGATCGATGAAACCTCAGTTATTTTTCACGAGCTTTCAAAACAGCGTGCCGACGACGCGATAACGCCGCAGTATATTTTAAGCGGCCGTCAAATTTATTGAAGTGTTTATTTTAAGATGGGCCGGCTTTAATATGTAGCGTACGTACGGCCGTCATGTTTCTTGACATGAACGATAAATATAAATAAAAAATATATCCCCACATACAGTATCTTATATATATTCATATTATATCACGTCAGTAAATTAGTTTTACGTTGCCGATGACCTTAAAGATGATGCAGACATCGAGAGGGAGCGTAGAGAGTTGACAGACCGCTGTAATATGACCTCTCGCAGGTTCGCGTGGTGAGGCCGGTAAGACTACACTATTCAAAGTCTTTTATACATGCAGCTCAGCTTCAGCTCTACACATCTAATATAACCATGTCTTTAGGATTTCTCATGGGTCTACCCCAGCACTGCAGCGCATCAGATATGTTCTCCAAGCATACCAATGATTTCTTTGCAATTCTGCGCAAAAAGACTGCTTCAATGCTTTGCAGATTCCGGGCTAGTCCCAATCGAATTCTCAAAATATTGTTGGACGGTATAGTTCTCAGTGGTGGGTAAAAGGAGTATTGATCGTTGGAGGAGATTGTGGCTGGGAAAGATCGTGAGTGCAGGCCAACTGTTCCGCGCCCACAAAAGACCGGGTGAAGTATGACGAACTGACGGAGAGGCACCTTAAGAAGATAAAGATTGTTCATCTCTTTCAGACCATTATGTGCAGAGCTGTATGTCTACTGCACAATTACTTAATAAGTAAAATTAAAAATTTACTTAATTTTAAAATTATGAAATACCACCCTGTTACTAACGTAGCCATTAAGCACAAATTATTACTAACTCACTAAAACTATGACTAGTGATGAAATAAAATCTATTTATTATTATTATTATTGTGAAAGGTTTTATTTCTCAGCTTTTAAGGTAGTAATAACAGCATTTACGGGCCCAAGTTAAGTAAATGCAGCGTGGACTGTGTGTATACAAGTGTATACAAGGTGTATACAAGGTGGCGCAAAAATAACCTTCCGATGTTTTTTGGCTGTAATTTAAAAAAAATGAAAAACTTTGATTCTTCTTGTGGATTATTTTTATTTGGTCTTTTAATTTTTTTACATCAAGGCAAAATTTATAGCATTTTCTGATAGGATGATTACTTTTGCGCCACTCTGTATATACATGAACTTTCTTATGATTCTACATATGTATACCTGCTACTGCATACGTATGGCATAACACCTGTTGTGGACAAAACTATGGGAACGACGTATACTTTATCTTGTCTCCAGATTCTAGATACTTCGTCCTACAATTCTATATATTTACTAATTATTTCAGCAAATATCTTTTGTATGTTGTGTGTGTTGGGAACTGCAGTGTCAATTAAGTATGTGATCTTATTTATTTTATCTTGTAAGGTAATATAGGATCTCTTGTAATGAGTTGTTCTATCGAAGAGTATAGAGCGGTCGCACAAGAGTTTATGCATTGTATTTTCCAGAACAATATCCGGTGCGTAGTTGTAGTAAGGAATGTTTGTATTCTGAATGAGTTTGTGTTGTACTGCTAGTTTTTGGTGAATGACGTTTACATCCTGGCTATGTCTGTGAGTGTAATCCGTTTGTTTAAGTGTTTTTTTTTTTTTTTGTTTTACGTGGGGGAAATGCCTACGCATACTCGTCCTCGCGGGGGCAAGGACGAGTTATGTCGGACTTGCACCGACTAAAACCCCCACGATGTTCCGCCTCATCGCCATGATGGCAGGGTCACGGGAACGCATGCACTCAACCGCGACCCTGCCGGCGCTGGCCGCTTGCGCAGCCCCACCTCGGGAGGGAGGGACGAACCCTCCCTTTCCAGGGCGCGCCGGAACATGCAGCGCGCCCCCTCCTCGACCTCATGCGTGTGCGGGCGACCGGTTCCCCCGAACCTGTCGCCCAGAGGCCATGGGAGCCACTGGAGAAAACCTCTCCCGGCTCCCCGCGGCGGAGAAATGTTAGGCCCGCCGCTACCTGTCAACGGCCGCGGAGGATAGGGAGAGCGGCGCATCTCAATACCGGCACTCCTCTTCCCCCGCGGCCCCACCGCCGCCGCATCGCCGGTGCGACACCGGTTGGCCGCAGAGGGTACTCCCTCCGCGACCCCACCTCGGCTGCGAGGGGCGGTATGAAACCGCCCCTGCAGCCGGCCGCTAGGGCAGCACACAGCCGCCCCTGCGGCACCCGGCCGTTCCGGTGAGCTCCAGTTACCCCAACCGGTGCTCGAACCTGGAGCGGCCGCTTCGGCCAGTCCTTCGCCGCGGGCCGGCCGGGTGGGTTCCACTTGGCTTCACCGTGTACCGGACCACGGTTACTAAGCCCCTCCGCCACGACAAGGCGAGAACCCGTTGGAGGGGTTGAACCCGTTGGAGGGGTTGTTTAAGTGTTGTGCAAGCTCCTTTTAAGCTCCTGTTTCTGATTGTGTGTGACATTTACGACATTTATCGTTAGTGACTGTTGGATCTTTAATTATATATTTTTTGTAGTTTTTAGTATTGATTATTTGGTCTTGTACCGCGATTATAAATCCTTAATATAAAGTCAATTTTGTTTTGTAACATATATTTAATTAATCAAAGTATGCACCATTGTTATCTATGCACTTTTGTCAACTCATAGGTAGTTCAATGATCCCTTTACTACACATAGGGGTGAGAATCAATAAACTCTTTGCAGGCGGTTTGGACTGCCGCATCGGAGTTGGATTTTTTTCCTTGTAAGAAGTTGTCCAAATACGGGAAAAAATGGTAATCTGTTGAGGCAAGGTCCGGGGAGTGCGGTGGATGTCGCAGACATTCCAATTGTAGTTCATCTAACTTAGTGGTTGTTTGTTGTGCAGTGTGTGGTGGTGGTGTTGCGTTGTCGTGAAGCAGCAGTGGCCTAGAGCGATTGACCAATCTCGGTTGTTTATCAGCTAGTTCTTCCTTTATGGTAAGCAGTTGCTGACAACAGTTATTAGCCGTAATCGTTTGGCCAGATTTTAGAAAGCTGTAGTGAACGACACCGGCGCTAGTCCTCCAAACACTCACAAGTAACTTTTTCTGAGTCAATTTTCGTTTAGAGCAAGATTTGACTGGTCTCTGGAGTTCAGCCATTGCGGCGAGCGCTTCCGATTATCGTACAGTATCCAGTGTTCATCACAAGCAATGATTTAATTTAAAATCCCTTCATCATTGTGTCGGTTGTGCAAAGTAACACAGCATCAGCAGTCGGCGCGTGTTCGCAAGTTCGATTCACTCAATTCATGAGGTACCCATCGTTCAAGTTTTTTTACTTTCCCGATTTGCTTCAAGTGGAATAATATAGTTTTGTCACTTACTCCGAAGCCTGCAGCTATCTCTTAAATGCTTTGTGATGGATTTACTTCTACAATAGCCTTTAATTTTAAATTTTTTATCTTTGTCTCCGGCCGTCCACGGGGTTGGTTCTGATAGTCGAAATTTCAAGAACAAAAACGTTGAACCCAAAAACGTACTGTGTTTTCTTTTGCGACACCAGCGCCGTACACATCATTAATACTTCGAGCTGTTCCTGCAGCACTGGTGCCACGGTAGAGCTCGTACTCGTAAATATACCGATATTTCATGTTTTGTTCCAGATCATGTGGCCGTCGACCTTGGAGGACTTTGTTCTTCCAGTCTTCAATTTTCTTTTTCTATTATTACCCCAGTAATTACACTAGCTACAGCGCCGTTCAAACCAAATTACAGTGATGTTTACACACTACTTTTTCGCTGTAGAAAAAGCGCTGCGGTGGTACCTACCTGGATGGTCTCCGGCAACAGAGACCTACCACTAATGAAGTACCTCATGAGGGGCCCATGGACCTCCTTAGTAGTACATACACAGTTTTTCAGTACATATTTACTCGTCAAATATTCATTGCTTACTGTAATTTCCTTAAGTTGTTTTTCACTTAGCATAAAGAACAGCTCTGAATATATAAACTCACTTAAGTAAGGATTAACTTGAATATTATTGGAGTTGCTTGTAATGAATATATTACAAAGAAACATTGTTTTTTTATTTAAATAATTCATATTGTGAAAATAATAGCTTTTTTCACTTTGTATCAGTCACTATGAGATCTGTTCTGAAGAGGCGGAAATGTTTTTTGTCTGCGAGTTAAAATCTAGAAGAGTTTAATAAAGACCTAAAGAACAAAGACTTTTTCATTGTAATCCTTATTATCTATTTCTGTTGCCAGGTACTTTACCTCTGCCGCCAAACATTACTGTGTTCCGGCTTTAAGGACGCTGTAGCTATTGTAATTACTAGAGTAACGAGACATAATATCGTAGTCATTCTGACTAGCGCTACGTTGTTGTCGCGTATCACTTACCGTCAGGTGAATGTTCCGCTCGTCGCATCGCTTCATCATCATCATCAGGCGATAGACGTCCACTGCTGTACATAGGCCTCTCCCAAAGATTCCCACATCGATCGAGTAGGGATTCGTATGGATTTGGGTCACTTCCCGCCACGCTGGCTCAATGGGGGTTGGCGGAAGCCAGAGCCTCGTTTGTTGATTAGCAGGGTGCACCACGAGCAGGTGAAGTTGGCTTAAATCCTGTGAGTTGTTGTGCGAGAACCCTTACACCCATTGGCAAAATTTTAATAAAAAAAAATTATATTACACTTTATTTATAGCTTTAATTCTACATTGTTAGTAGAAGTAGAACTGCTTGAAAACCACGATGTGGCGTATGATATGCATTAAACTCATCACTCTCCTTTTTAGGGTGGTTAATTTACGTGTATAGTACGAGTTGAACACGTATATTAGAAAACCATGTTATATACAATCGTCATATTCATGGATATCACAAATCAATTAAAACATCACATTAATACAATTAATGGCGCGAATAACTTAGTGCTAACTTGGATAGTTACGAACAGGGCCCATCTGCTTGATGTAATCAAGTTATCAGGATAGAACCCTAGTCCGTTAGTTCGATACAATGTTTGAACTATTTACAAAATTTCTCTTAGTTTTATTCGATGAAGCAGCGACGCTAACCTTTAACTTGGCGCTAGTTAAGTACATTGCATAGTTTTACTGGTGGTAGGTCTCTGTTGCCGGAAACTGTCTAGACAAGCACCGATTTTTGCCGTAATAGAGTAGTGTGGAAGATTACTGTGGTAATGAGACAACATCTTATGTCTCAAGGCAACGTGTGCAATGTAGTGCTATGTACAATATCCTAAACAGCACTTACTATTAAGTGAATGGTTTCCTCATCTCGTCGCTTCGCAGAATAATAAGAGATAACACTGTGGCCATCTACCTGATACAAGACGTCGTCGTCGAAGTCATATTGCCACAAATATTGCTAGCTATTAGCACTTATGTTTGACGGTAGTTATAGGAGTTTAGAGAGAGTAGAGAGGATGGAGGCTGCGGTGGTTAATCTACAGTCCTCTGCAAAAGAACTACTAACCAATAAAGTCTCTAAACTTAAAGTTCTACTACAACATTCTGTAAGAAGGAAGGAATAAGAAGTTAGTACTGCTTGCTCTTTCTCGCTGTATATTTTATCTTGGGTTGTTTACCCCCAAATATGTTAAACATTATAAATGCGCAGAGAAAATAGCTCTTGAATGATACTAAAATAAGTGAAGATATTTTGATCATTTATACGGAGAAACTAGCAAAACAATTGGATGATGTTATTCAAATAAATAAAATTTGAATTTCAAATTGTGCATTAATGCAACCGGTTGGTCCATTAACATACAAAGCAGTCCCATCCACGGATTCTTTGGCACTGTATTAATAATTTATGACTATTCTGAAAACTGTTATTAATTATTAAAATCATAAAATTCAACAGTTATTTGTGTAGCAATGAAAATTTTAAAATCAAACAATTCCTCCTGCCACGGTATCATAGAAACAGGATCGGGTTGAAGTTTATTAAAGTACTAAAGTTAACGATAAATCAGAAATCATTGTTGACTTAATATTAAGTGTTGTTTATTTATTCGAAGCTACGACAGGAGGGGGACGTGCACCTGATGGTAAGTGATACGCATACCAAGCATTAGTTAGGATGACATACACATCACCGCATTGTTCTCGTCCACTTGGTACACGAGATGTTAGGTCTCGTTTCCGCAGTAATTTCACCAGCTACAGCGCCTTAATACTGGAACACAGTAATGTTTGCACACTACTGTGTGTCGGCCGGAATAAGCGCTGCGGTGATAGCTACTTAGCGGGTATCTGGCGACAGAGATCTACCACCAGCGAATATAATGGTGAATGAAGACCATCATAATAACAAAAGCACCGTCCTAGATGAATATGTTCATATGTCACAGTTAATCAAATTACTGGTAACAAAATATAAATCAAGTTCACACACATCGTTGGTATCTCATCGGAAAGAGAATTTTTTTTTTGTTTTACCTCTTTATTAATAAGTGCCTCGAAAACATTACTGACTATTATCTTACAGATGTATAAATAGGTAGAAAAATAGAGCTCCGCCGGAAGCTGTGCGATAGTGGCAATAATATTATTTTGTTCTTGTGGCATTCATTTATCTTCATACCGCTGGGACTATGAGGTGACGGAGGCCTTTATGAGACTGAAATAAATGTAATTTTGTCCCGTTGGCCTATATATCCTCGGGACATTTCCGCATTCATTTCCACGCTAGACAGCAGCCGAGGAACAGGAAATTGTAAAAATTGCAAGCAAATATTATTACATTACTGCTAAACTTCCACTTTTTCCACAAAACGCATCACATTTAATCAGACAACAAAAACTGTTGTTTAAGATAAAATAATATTCTAGATTTGTGAAAGAAAACGATGAATCCACAAGATCAGAGAAATAACAAACTATTGATATATTCACAATATTTCACTTTCAAATATCGTCTTTAAAAATATTGACATATCTCATCATCATCAGCCGATAGATGTCCGCTGCTGGACATAGACCTCTCCCAAAGATCTCCATATCGATCCTGCACTGCTCGCATCCTCGCTTGTAGGGGTTCATATGGGGGGATTTGGGCTGTTTCTCACCATGTTGGCCCAATGCGGGTTGATGGGAGACAGAGCCTCGCTTGTTGGTCAGCAGGCACCACGAGCAGATGAGGTTGGCTTGGGTCTCGTCAGTTGTTATACAAATATTATTGTTAGACCTTTTCTTCGTAGTAGAACAAATTATTTCTCTATCGCTTAAAAAGAATACTTCGTGAGAGACATTTCTTACTAAACCTTTATCTGTAGTCTTCCTCCCTGCATCTATAATACTATGTGATGATTTATTGTTACTCTTACCTACTTATCTGTGTAAATCTGTAGTTAAATATCTTCCTGATACTACTTTCCTTAACTGGAAGCTGAAGGTCAGTGGAATCCAATAGCTTTCGAATTTCGTTCGACTTATCACCGCTTTATAAAAAATATATTCCAACAAAATTTTAGTTATCAGGTCTACTAGATTAGTATCATTAATAAAATACTAATTTTTTTTTTAAATATTTATTGCATGACAGTAAGTAACGACTTTTTTTATAACACTGTTATTTGGATAACTAAATTTTAGTAATAATTTTATTATACTCAAAATTGCGGCAGCTGTTGAGGTATATAAACAGAATATAAGGTTATATATATAATAGTTAAAATTAACATGGAGACAAAGTTTACAATACTGGCGAAATCAATCCAAACTGTTGAAATTTTAAAAGCGGTTTCTTCATCATTCTTATTCGTCTTTCCGGTCTTCCATCTAGGCCATATGAAATATTTACCGTAAGGTTCGAAGAGTCCCTCGCACAGTGCTGTTATATAATTCGGAGGGGGAGCGGTTCTTCTGCACAAGTGAGTCAGAAGGTAAGTAGTCCCGATCGCCACCAGCGTTAGCACTATGGAGGTGCGCGAGTAAATCAATACGGTGGGGGTATCCGCGCTGTGTTTGGGCAGGTCGCTGCTGATCTCTTGCAAAAAGAAAAACTGGTTCAGCAAGCTGAAACATTGGATACTTAAACGCACCTTATCATTTACGTTAAGGGTCATAGACAGCACGGTGAGAGTGGACAAAACAAGAGGAGGTGCTATGATAATCGCTGCTAGACTCATACCTTGGCGCTCTAAGATAAAACTGAAATAAAACTGTACATCACTGTTTGGATTTTTGGCATTTGAATAATCAATTATGTTCCAACCTGGACCATATTCCGCTCCCAACATACTAACCGCTCGCGAGGAGTTAAATGTGAATGTAACATTATCAATTGGTGATCTTGAGCCAAATTTGAAAGTGCAATTTTGCGTATCGTACGGCCATTCTGCCAATTTGGAACTGCAAACAGATTCAAACATTATCCGCAGTATACAGTATACGTTTCCTGTTTTATCCACTCTGCTTGTGGTAAAGAAATAATCAAGATCATCGTAGCCGTGTGCAGTGTGATGTTTTAAATTAGGATTCCAAATTCTGGTACTCGACAGAAGAATTTCCTCGATACCGTCGTATTCGTCCGGGTTCCACTTGAGCCTCGGATCATTCCACACTAAGAACAGCCAACTGCTAATTGAAAAGATTTCTTCTTTGTCATCGAATTTGAAGGATTTGAGTACGAATCTTACAGATACGACTGTATTGTTCCTGTCGGGAGGCTCGTTTTGATCGGCGCATGAGATCAAGTCTTTCCGCAACTGCTGCTCCCATGCGGTCTCAGGAAATCGGTTGTCTATTACACAATCTTCGCCCTTTGTTATATGAAAAAATAAAAATAACAGAGAACACGAGTACGCGATCATATTGAATGAGATAAAATTGAGAACTACTGTTGTTGGAATAATTCGATCCATCTACGCCCCCCGCGATACGTTAATGTCGATGATAACAAGTATCAATGTAAGCCAGACTAGTTTTAGTTTGTATAGGCGAAAAATAGACTTAATCAAGATTTCGATGTTTATATTTAAGCTTCTTTGGAAAAAATTTACAGGGTTGATGAAAAGGTTCTACAGTTTACAAAACATTATACATAATTACGATCTTAGCAGTTTACGAGAATACACAGACAATTAGCTACATTTAGTCTATTACATAAATCACTAATCCATCAGCCGATAGGCGTCCACTGCTGGACATAGATCTTCCCCAAAGATCCCTACATCGATTGGTCCTGTGCTGTCTGAATCCAGCTGCTTCAATCGTTTGTAGGGGTATGGATCTTAGTCCTTTCCCACTACGCTGGCCCCATACAGGTTGGTAGGAGCCAAAGCCTCGTTGGTTGAATAGCAAGGTGCACCACGAGCAGGTGAAGTTGACTTGTATCCCGGAGTTGTTGTAAAACACCCTTACACCTCATAAATCACTAAACACTGGTACAATAATGTATTTTTGTTTTATTTCTCATGTTTTCTGCAAAAAAACAGTTTTGAACAAATATTATTCACTTAGCTTCCTTATTATTTATATACCATTATAAATCTTTAACGAAAGTTTTTTTTTTTAATTGGTATACTTTTAATTTTTCGGTTTTAATTTATTTAACATACGTTTGTCTATCAATCTGCTATATATTAAAAAAATTGTCTGCTGCAGTTGTAAAAATAGATTGATAAAGCGCTTAAAGAAATTTATAAATAATATAGGAAAGGTTTGTTTTAATTTATTATATTTATTGGGTAAAATAATTGTATATTATATACACAAAATAAAGTTATGATAATAGAATATAAGTAAATATACAATCTACTATATTTTGCACGGGTTAACAAAAGGTTTAAAAATACAAACACCAATGCAACAAAGTATTTAAAATAGATTACCAATGGAAGGATAATAATAATTGCAGTAATAATTAAAAAAATAACTAAATTAAATAAAAGGGTTAATAAGAAAGTTTGTGAATTTTTTTAGTTAAACTAGAGGAAATAATAACTATGTATAATGTTATAAAATCTAAGGAATTAATTATTAACGGCAGATTGTCACAAGCCCAAAGTAATTTCAGCGCAATTTGTTCGAGGATAAATTGCAAATCCGTGAAATATTTTAGAGAAAGGTCTTCAATGATTAAATTCCTTTAGCTTCTGTCCTTGTTGGATATTGATAAGGAGCTTTGATAAGCTATTTTGAGAAATCGTCCCGCCACTCTTCATAATTTGTGTCAGTTTAAATAAAATGCCGATAGAGTAGTGAAGCGCGCTTTTATAGAATTTATATTCCAAAACTAATAATATTTGGGTACCAAAAAACTAAAATTAGTATTTTGTAAGCTCTCATCAATGACGTGGAGACCAGTGTCGTACAGAGAGCAACAAGAGAAAGAACGCTTGGATCTAGTTCAACGGGAGGTAGAAAAGATCGCGAGGAAGAAGAGGAAATGGATAGAACAATAGACTATAATTAAGTGAGACGTACTTTGGAGTGTAGATCCTGCGCAAACACACGCAGGAACGGAAGACCAGCAAAAGAATAGAAACATGATAAGCAAATAGAAAATAGATGCAGACGGCAATGGATCGGAAATTTAAGACAGTAAGATTGATATAAGGTTGACCTTGCTGGATGTGAGCAACGCGAGACCGATCGATGTGGAGATCTTTGGAGGAGGCCTATGTCCAGAAGTGAGCGTCTATCAGCCGATAATGATGACAATGAAGATTGATATAAATAGATTATTTTTGTTATTAAAATGTTGTCTGTATATTGCCGTACATATGATACTTCTATACTGAAGACTGTAAGATCATCACAGCGTTTAATATCACATATTTTTACATTTCACTTTGTAGATCGCTTGAACTTATAAAATTGTTGAGTTTTTTTTTATTATTTCTAATTGTTGTTTTATATGTTTGCATCCAAAATGTTTAATGTCCCGAGAAAAGTGATAACTTTTATTGTTTTTTTCTTTATCGTTATTGTCTACGTGTAAACTGTAATAATGTACCAAGTCCGGCCATAAGTTCTATTAAAAATTAAAATGCGTTTTTTTTTTAATGTAATATTATTAAAATTTATACCTACATATGTATTAGTCTTAGCAAAGAATAAAAAACAATATTCCATTCGAAATGGCCACCTTTGATTTTTATCCAGGCCTTTAATCTGTTTGGCCACGAATCTATGGATTTACGCACAGTTTCCAAGAGAAATTTCGCCACTGCTTGGTTCAAAGATTTTTACGTTTACGTTTAGAGTAAGCCATGTCCTCTAAAATAGACCATAATTTCAATTCTAAAGGGATGAGATCTGGGCTAGATGAGGGTCAGTCTTCAGCTCTTATGAAGATCGGAACGATGGTTTCAAGCCGGGCTTGGGTAGTTCGTGCCTTATGACCCGGTATTCGCAGGTATCTGCACTGAATCCAATTATTTGCTGCGAGCATAAAATTCTGATTTTTACAATAGATAACCTTCACCATAAATACAGCTCATCACTATCGTCTGGTGTCGTTCCTAATTGTATTGTCAGCCGAGTTGGTTGACGGCCCGTCGCAGCCTTTGGGACAATGCAGTATTTATTCATTGAGCTGGATTTAGGTCTGACATCTGAAACAGTCCGTAAGGATATTAAATTTAAAATCTATATAAAAAAACAACAGCATCCATGACGGAGAGACTCAGCCTTCCTTTATAATAGAATTCAAGTTCATTTTAGGAGCTACTTGTGCTAGAATTAGAGTAGTTGCACGATTTTTTGAATCCACTTGTCTATGGTTTTCATAAAAGCTATACGGATATACTTTTAAACGCTTCAAAGGGTTTCGTCAAAACCTTCACTGGTAGATGGCTAAAAGGAACAATGGATCTCATAAAAAAAATTATAGAGATCCGAATGAAAATTAAATTCGTATAATTATAAACGAATTTCGATTCAGTTTGATTGATCGACCATCAGCTGAGATCCTTTGATGACATAAGCTTCCTCAAAGATCTCCACATCATATGGTAGATGTGCCCACAACACTGACCCAATGTAGTTTCGTGGGAGCCGGAACCTCGTTTGTTGATTAGCAAGGTACATCACAAGCAGGTAAGGTTTTTTTTCGTTTAACGTGGGAAAAATGGCTGCGCTTATTCGTCCTCGCGGGGTCAAGAACATATTATGTCGGACTTGCACCGACTAACCCCCCCCCCCTCCCCGCGATGTTCCTCTTCACCGCTTAAGGCGGGGTCACGGGAACGCTTTTGCATCCATACCTCGAGAGGGAGGAATGAACCCTCCCTTTCCACCTCTGTGGAGGCACGCCGGAACACACAGCGCGCTCCCTCCTCGACCTCTAGCAGTCGCGCAGGCAACGGATTCCACCGGAACCGTCACCCAGAGGCCATGGCAGCCAAGAGAGAAAACTCCCCCGACTCCCTTTGGCGGATCCGATGTTGGTCCCGCCGCCACCCGTTATACGGCCGCGGAGGATAGGGAGAGCGGCGCACGGCAATACCGACACTCCTCTTCCCCCGCGGCCCCACCGCCGCCGCATCAGCGGTGCGGCACCGCTTAGTCGCAGAGGGTACTAATTTCGCGACTCCACCTCGGCTGCAAAGGGCAGCATAAAGCTGACCCTGCAACCCATCAGCGCGCATCCGAGATGAGCTCACGGTGAACCTCCGGAGCTCTAACCTGGAGCGGCCGCCTCGAGCCGACTTGGTAGGTTCCTCTTCGTTTCACCGTGGGCGACATAGCCACGGCTACTGAGCCCCTCCTCCACGATAAGGCGGGAACCTGTTGGGGAGACCACGAACAATGGATGGTGTAGGTCCCTTAAGTTGTTGTGCGGGACTCCTTAGATCCTTTGATTAACTTCGATCGACTGTGCTCTAATATTTCCTTTGACATTAAAAATATGAAGAAATATACATGTATATCTGTAGGTGAGATGTACATCAAATTGGAATGAATAGAGTTTAAAAATTCTACATCCGTTGGGAACTAATAGAGGGGAATGGTATAAATGAATTAAGGTTTGAACTTGCAGCGGGTGTGAGGATTTTACAAAGCAGTCCGCATTTTGTATCGCGTCCTGTCCAGCAAATGAAATATACGAGCAAATGTGTCGGATGGAGGGAATTGACTAGTTCTATTACTTATTTATTTAGTCGACTTCATGGGGCACTTGTTTTGAAGCACGAGGTCTCAAGTTCTATTTTTGAGCGATTCAAGCATTTGTTTAAGCGACAGCGCGGTTTTTTCTTTACTTGGTAATCTTCTCCCATGATCAAACTGTCGCCATAGTAGCCTTACATTGTTCATCCCTCCTTCACTGTTTCCAATCTTGTGGTGGCCGAAGAATGATTTGGGTAAAGTTGGTGGAAAAGCAGACAAACCTATATGGTCATATAATTGTAACTAATGAGATTCCTCCCAGGTGGGTTTAATGAAGCCGCTCTAGATGTCTTGCTATAGCTGGGGCAGCGGTGTCCGATCAGCGAGGCGACATACCATAATTCACACGGAGACAGGAACCTCTTATCTCTAATATAACTTAATAAAATTAAGTAAAAGGTTAACCTATGTATATGCAGATATAACTACTAGTGTCCGGTCTTTGCTGTCAGGACCACCTAGATATTTCCCCTTCATGCTCCTATTTTACTGCCAAACGTTATTGTATATATATTACCGAGTTCCGGTCTGAACAGAGTTGTAGCTAGTCAAATTACTGAGGTATAGAAGCTGAACAGATTGTCTCAATATGAGGAGCTTAATATGGTGGTATAGTGTATATCATTCCAACCAGCGCCGCATAGTTTTAGGCTGTGAAATATTATCAAGATATACTTATAGCCATCATCAGTCGATAGACGTCTTAGCTGGGGTCAAGATAAAGTTATATTAAGACATTTTAAAGTAAAAAAAAAATATCGCTTCTACAATTTAAGCATTTGTTATTGAATTTCGTGATTATATGTAATAATTTGTACTTTGCAATACCGTCACATAGAGCGAGTTAAGTCCTCATAGTCCCCACACGTACGTTTGGTGCCGTCCCCGTTGGCGGGCGGAAACTATTTAACTCGATTCATTACTTTTTACATTCACAGCTGTTGCATTTATTTATTTATTGTTCATCTGGCTTTATATTTATTGTTGGAAGACGCTGATGAAGGAAACGCTGAAGAAGAAGTCACGTTCTAAGAAAAACAGCTGTCAAATTGATACGACGTCCAAACTCGAAACGAGTTGGTAAATGATCTAGACGAGGTACATGTTCATCTTGTGGTGAGTTATTCGCCTGTCCATAACCACGTGGTGCCAGTTAGAATGACATACACTACACTATATTCTTCTCGTTGCTTTGAGATATATAATATTAAGTTCAAACTGGATATTAATGTTTGCATACTACTTTTAAGCGACCGAAATAGGAACTGCGGTAGTATCTGCGAGATCATTAGTATTCTCGACTATCTCCTTGTTAGATAAGGTCACGATTCCCAGCTGTGGGAATAAGCTGTAAAATTATAAGCGTGTAATAGATTTAGTGAGAAATAATAATGAGTGTGATCTGTTTATTATTTTATATTGGTAATAATAGCAGCTTATCTTTTATTACATAGTTTCAGCAAACTGTATCCTTGCATGAAGGATACTATAATTTCTTCACTACATTAACGTGATGCTATTAAACTTTATAGGGGTGAAAAGCTTGCTGTTAGATTATTATGTTAAACCGCATAAAATTATTTCGTATCGTGGTAAAACGATAGTTAATTTTCTAAAAAAAAAAAACAGCTTAGATGAACTAATTACGGTAACATAAAACACATTACCAGGATAATAATCCCGGGCGGAGCGAGCTTATAACGTAATAAAAAGCGCTTTGCATAATTACAGGCACGCGTCTCCAGCGTCACCAAGTGGCTAAGTCATGACTCGCTACATTTAAGTTATCGTTTCAAAAGCGGTGACCAACTTAAACTTTGTCGGTTAAAAAATACGATAACATAGCTTTTTTATATTAAACGTTTCAATGGAGCTCATGAGGCAGGTAGAGGTTAGGAAGTCAATTCTTATAAAAGCCGTTTTTTGTTGCCGGAGACTCTCTAGGTAGATAGCTCTGCAGCTCAGCACAGTAGTTAGTGAAATTACTAAGGTAATGAAACTTGACATATCTGTCAACTCGATGAGCACAATGTAGTGCAGTGTAAATAATCCTAACAAAGGCCACAATGTTATCATCAGGTCTCGCATCTTTCGTAGCTTCGTAAAATAAAACATCTGTGATGGACTCTCATCCCTGATCTTAAAATAGAGTTGATACTAGTAAGCATACATATACGTCTTCGAAACTGTCCAAACATGATGTCGTGAAGACCTCCTAAACTGATTCTAGCTATAACTGCTGTATCCTTAACTGCTTTGTACTTGTGGACATGGTTATCCACGGTGAAGTAAAGAGGAACCTGGTCGGCCTATGCTGATAGGATGTTTCAAGCTGGTCTCTCCAGATTGTCGGTGGAGTGGGGGTGAAAAGGGCAGAGCACGAGCCCATTTTTACTGTACTTCGAAACTATTGAACACTTTTGGAGGAAGTCAAGTCGAGGTTACGCGTCACCGCTATTTTTATATAAAAAATGTACCGGTCAAGAGGGGTTACTTTATATTTATTTATTAATAACTTAAATTACGAACATAACTTATAAAATGTGGTTATAAGGTGATATTGTTGAGGGTCCCGCACAACAACTCACAGGACCTAAGCCAACCTTGCCTGCTCGTGTTGCACCCTGCTAATCAACGAACGAGCCTCTGGCTCGCACCAACCCGCATTGGGCCAACGTGATGGGAAATAGTCCGAATCCCCCATAACCCCTACATACAACAGCCCCTAGTACCCAGCGGTACGAAAGCTCATGCTGACTGGATATAGAGATCTTTGGGAGAGGCCTATGTCCAGGTATGGAAGTCCTTTGGCTGATGATGATGTTGTTACTTAAACTTTACAAACAAGCGTATTGTTACGAGTAAGTCCTGTTATTTACCACCAAGCAATTCTCCACATCGTGTTGTCAGATTATATAAAGAAATTAAGAATATTCTATACAATTATTAATATTTCCATTTTGCTAGTGCATCAATAGAGACAATAAGGGTGTCAGCTATCAGCTATCGATTGGCATTAGTGTGCTTCCTTGTTATCTTCATGTAGTAGATATAAGATATCACGTAGAAGCGTCGCCCCTTAACAAAGTTATTAATCGACTGTTCACATATATATGTACACATTTATATATATGTCGGAGAATGGACGACGCAACGACAAATTAAGGGGTATTCGGATATAGTAGTGGGTAACACTGAGGATGTTTCTTTAAATATCAATGTCATTTCGGGGAAGGATACAAAGAGGAACGTGAAGCGGGAGCGGACACTCTTTTGAAGGCCAGACGACGGTCAACATAAGTATAGCCGATCTTTGTCCGACTTTATCGCTTTGCAATCAATTTGTTGGATTAAGAACCTGCCGAGTCATTTCTTAAAATCCACAATGAATGAATATCGGAGGGATGAAGAACGCCCACATCCTACCACCCTTTGTGATATATATATCATCATCAGCCGATAGACGTCACACACAGGCCTCCCCTAAAGATCTTCAAGTTTTTTATATATGATATAAACATTGAAGTCTCGTTATGTCAGTAATTAAGCGCACCTCTGTCCCTATTTTGTTTTGTTATTGGGGAGGAATCTTTCAAATATATCCTGTTTCTGGAGAGAAGATTAAAGATGTTGGATTTGTACTCGCTAAAACTATCGATTGTCATCTTAAGTGTGTTGCGGTGGAGCTCTGGGATCATCTACAGAAAGCACTGGTGCCTCCTTGCACTTCGATTAAACACGTCCAAGGGAACGCCGTAACCGTTCTCGACACCCTCGCAGGACATGGACGAGACCAGCTCGTCTTTGACGTCCACCTAGGGCTTACTTTAGTTCTATTTTTAAAAGCCTGAGATAGCCTAATAATAACTACAGACTTTAATCTCGGATAGAGTTATATATAATAAAATTTTCATAACTATAATATTTAAGTTATAAAAAAGAAAAACTGTGGATTATTTGTTTTTTTTTTTTCTTTCAGCTGTAATCAACGGATAATGAGAGCGACGATGGCTCAGTGGAAACGGAAACACTCATCGCCAATTACCTCTGACACACTGCTACGGTGACGCCGTAATTGATCAGCTAAAAGCGCAATTAAGCATTGTTATTCGTTTTAAGTAACAAAATAACATTTTCTGATGGCATATGAGTAATGTAACTTAAAAATGAATTCTCTTTTGACAACTTGTTATGTAAACAATACGGAAGTTGATCTGATCTGAAATGAACCAGCACAACGAAGATATCAAGTCCTTGACGAATTTGTATGGTATTAGTGTTGGAACATTTTACTGTTTTCTAGTAATAAATATGAAAAAGGTATGATGGTACTCAAAAGTCAAACTTCCCAAGAAAAACTAAGTAAAATAAATACTTAACTTACCAAAAACAAAATTATATTGTAAAAGTTTCCATTATCGTATCTTCAGATTAACTATAAACAAAGATAAAAGTTTAAATATAATTAAAAAAATATATATTTTTACCGGAAATAAGATCTATGTTACTGTCCTACTAGTAATGTGCAAACATAATCATCTTCCGGTTTAAAGGGTGCTGTAGAAGGCCTTGCTCATCCCGTAGCTTGTAGGATTAAAAAGGCAACAGATTTATCATAACATCTTTTTAAAATAAATTTCCTTTGTTTATTAACTTTTAAAAACAATAAAATTATTATCACGTCTCGTGCAATGTGAGGGACTAAGCCTTTCTCTGTTAACACGAAGGTACACTGGTTCGATTCCTATGACACATGTTCTGCAGTTTGTTTTGCATCCGATCCATTCATCAGCTGGAGAATTCTGGGCTGATCATCATTATCGACGGCCTCAATGATACTTAACATTATCTAGACCAATCTTATTGTAAAGAAAAAAATTAACAATAATCTAAAATATTCGGGATTTCCTTGCGTGATCGCATCAGAAATGAGGAGATCCGCAGGAGAACTAAGGTCACCAACAGTCCAAAAGATTGCTAGCCTCAAGTGGCAATGGACAGGATATATCACTCGAAGGACTGACGGTCAATGGGGCACTATGGTCCTTGAATGGCGACCGCGTACCGGAAGACGTAGTATGAACAGGCCCCCCACCAGGTGGTGTGACGATCTGGTGAAAGTTGCGGGAAGTAGCTGGATGCGGGCAGCTCAAGATCGATCGATGTGGAGATCTTTGGGGGAAGTCTATGCCCAGCAGTGGACGTCTGTCGACTGATAATGATGACGATGAATAATCTGCTATGGTCACACATGTAACATTTAATAAAGTTTGATATACAGCTTTAGTAAAACGGAAAGATCTTTTTATTACGCGTCTAACTTCCTGTGCGAGATTAGTTATAGTATTGTGGAAGTTGGAGGACTGAACGGACTACGTTTGCAAATCAGTTCCTCGCCGGCAGACGAGTCTGGAAACTTTCTAAGGGGGGGATTAATTTGCAAAACGCCAATTGGATTTCTGTCGGACTTCTACTTCAATAAAGACGTCCTCATGTTATATATAAAAGTTTTTAAACTTCCTCTCGTGTTGCGTCACACGAGACGGCATCTCTCTAATATCTGTTTTTTCAACAGCTAATTTACGTCACCATTATTGGGGCACAAGCTTACCCTTAATAAGAAGGGGATGGGGCCATAGTCATCACGCGGACCCAATTAGTGACTTCACACACCTTAGAATAAATTCTAATTCATGTGCAGGTTTCCTCGCCATGTTTTCCTTCACCGTTTGTATTTCGCTGTTGTTACCAAAGTTCACAAATGTACATAACTTAAATATTAAAGTCATCGGTACATGCCGAAATTCGAACCTGCGACCTTCGGAATGAAGGCCGCACGCTCTAACCATTAGGTCAGAGATCTATATGTTACATATAAGAGATTTCCACCTATAAAGAGACTAATCACGATATCTTTGGAACCATGAGGCCTAGAGATAAGAAATTCGGTAGGAATATTCCTTTTGCCGAGTATAGATGTTAAAGACGAAAAAGGTCCTGGGTGCAACCTGTTGCCACCAGGCGGGAATATTTCTAACAAATGTCAAGTCATAACAAATTTAGTTCTATATTACAATTAGCACAGCGGACGGGAAACAGCTTGTTCCTTATAAAACTAAGCTTCATCGCTGAAGTTGTGTTATCTGAAAATAGTCGACTTATCTTAACTGTTAATAGGGGTGTAGTATTTTAATACAGACCATGCGTGGCGGAGGCTGTACATACTAAGAAAGCTTTTCACCGGCAGCAGGTCGCTGTTGCCGGAGACAGTCTAGGTGAGTACCACCGCAGCTCGTATTTCTGCCGTCAAACAGTAGTGTTCATTACCACGTTCCGGTTTGAAAGGAGTTGTAGCTAGTGGAATTACTGGGGTAACGAGATTGAATTATCTTATGTATCGAAGCGACGAGCACAATGTGGTGCTGTGTATAACATCCTAACTAGCGCCACGTTGTTATGGATGGCAAGTGCCATCAGGTGAACGTACTGTTAGTCTCGTCGCTTCATAAAAAAAAGCTGTTCTTGAAATGCATCAATATCCGCAAATTATTCACCGGAAGTCCTACTTGAAATCAAACATATTCCTCTTCTATACCAATAGCGCATCTGCTCTTTGTATAAGGTGGCGCAAAAGTAATCCTCCTATCAGAAAATGCTATAAATTTTGCCTTGATGTAAAAAAACTAAAAGACCAAATAAAAATAATCCACAAGTAGAATCAAAGTTTTTCATATTTTTTTTTAAATTACAGCCAAAAAACATCGGAAGGTTATTTTTGCGCTACCTTGTATACCTTGTATATATATTTTAAAATTTCCTACTTACACAACAATCGCGGTAATTATGTTAATTTGTAGTAATAAAATATAATTTGTGAAAGCTCGTTTTACGAGTTGAAGCAATAGGTGACGGCGCGGGTTCCGCATTGAATTAAATCAGAAGGGGGTTTTATTGAGCTATCAAACACAAGCACCGTATCAAGTGGGGGCTGGTGACTGTCATAAACATAACATTTGATTCACCTTACCTGCCGTTTAAGCCGCGGTTTAAAGGATTCCCGTCCTTCCCCGCTGAACTATAGAGGGGTCGTGAAGACAAGATAACCTTACTACGTACAGACAAAACTCCCTTCTGATAATATATATAAATATATAGTTTCTATTTATTTAAACTTTTTCGCAAAGTGCAAAGTAGTGCGACAACATGCTGTTGACTGTTGTCGTTCAAATATAACGTAAGTAACTTCAAAAGTAAATAAGCTGTTACTGGTAATTAAGGCGTTTCACCAACGCAAATCACATCATCATTTATCACCAGTTGGGATATTAGTCAAGGATTAAGTTACTAAAGTAAAAATAAACAATACAACTTAACGGCGGAGTTACTACCACATTCCCTTCCACACCAATTACATATAATGTAGACAGTTTAAATATAATAAGATATATAAAAGTTATATTCATATAGTAGGTTCACTATACCTGATGGTAAGTAATACGCTTGCCCATAACAACGCTAGTTAATATGGTAACATCATTAGTCGATAGAAGTCCATAGCTGGAGATAAGTCTCCCTCAAAGTTCTCCACATCGATTTAATCCATTCCCCACCATTCTGGCCCAATGTGGGTAGGTGGGAGCCAGAGCCTCGTTCGTTGATTAGCGGAATGCACCACCAGCAGATGAGGTTGGTTTACCCTACTCCGTATAGCCCGTAATATGATAACACTGCAACATACTTACCCCAATAATTTCAGTAGCTGCAACGCCCATCAAACCGTAACACAGTAATGTTGTCAAGAGTAGCAATGGGTAAAGACGAATCATGACAAGATTATTATTACTTTTATTAAGACAAAAACTGCAATCTTCTAGAAGACTATGTTCAGGATAGAGATCATATAGCTCGAGGAGACGAAGGCTGTGTTAGTATAATCATCCTAACTAGGACATCATTGTAGCGATAATGTGCATCAGATAAACATCCTGCTCCTCTCATATAATGGGTATATATGTATCTATTATATATATCCTCGATTAACATAGATTTTGTCCCTTATCGACATTTACTATGAGAGTTATTGAAATAGAGAACAATGAGTTTAAACCGGAGTTCAACATCTGATATGGACCGTTAAAATCAACGCTTCCGTTAACTACCTTTCGATCTACCGGCTCATGAACGATCGGTTTAACCGATAGCGGCTGAAAGTAATCATTGATCAATGATATAGAATAAATCATCGTTAAAACTATCAATAAGTAAACTAAGTTGTTCTTTCATGCGACTTTGTATATATTTATTACGGGACCTTGAAGGTCCTTGTTGCCGAAGACCGACTAGGTACCATTTTAGCCGCTGTTTTTTTTTATGAAGTCCGCGCCGCTCGTTTCTTTAACGATCGTAGCAGCTTCATCAAACTTAGCTAAACGAAAAAGAAAAGACAAGATACTCGTACAATTGAAAATAAAACTCAAAGTAAAGACGTAACACGTAAATATACAAATCTAAATGTATACATATATATGTAAATAGATTTTGTATATAAAAAGGGAAAGAGAAAAGTGAGACAATATTAGATGAGTAGGAGTTGATGATTTAAGTAGAGAGAGAAGAGGGTGTAAATTATTACACACAAGATAGGTATACATATGAAATCTTAAACAATCTACTTAGTTTAAGATCAGATGGCGGTGAGGACTATGGGGTAATTAGAGTAAGGCTCGGGCCCGTCCTCTGATCACCTTCGCCTATGTCGCAGACCGAGGGCGGTGAGGACTGCCCGGGCAGGTGTGACTTGTTGACCAATCAGCGGCGGAAGTCGGTGGTGGGTGATTCGTGCTTGTCGGGCTGACCCTCTGCGTCGGTGTGGAACGAAAGCACGCTCCGAAGACGCTCATTCATCCTGGTGGCATCGGGGGACGTACTCATATTACATATCACGTAATATAACGCACCCGTAAGTCATAATAGGTCTTATGCAGATCTTATACAAGCGCACCTTGTGTTTTAGGAGTATCTTGCTAGATTTGCATAGCAAGGGATGAAATCTGCCCAGTACAAAAGGAAACCTTATTCCTCACTCTGCGAATTTGGCTTTTGTACATATATCACTATGTTCTGGCTTAAAGTAGCTACGTTCGTAGCTATTGAAATTACTGTTTGGTAATAAGACAAGATCTTATGTCTTAAAGCGACGAGTACAATGTGTTGCTGTATATATCATCCTCACTTGCGCTGCGATATGGACAGACGTATCTCTTCATCATCACATCTTTCGTCATTAATTAAACTTTGCCGGACAAAAAATAATAATTTTCATATTCATGAACATTGATAGGTTTTTTAATATAATTAACAGGTACAGTATATATCCGATGTACTCTCCAGTGTAACACAGTGTATTGTCCCGCCCGAAGCCCTCCACACTGCCGTCCCCCCACATTCTAATCGACGTTATTAAATCGCTGGAACTCCACGTCAAAGCCTCTTACCGTCAGGACAGCTAGATTACATGCCGATTAAATTTACCGTCTTAATAGGGCACACACCCTTGTCAATGGCGTGCTTTGTTGCTGACATCGTAAATTATAAACTAGGGTAGCTAAATTTCTACACGTTACGTATAATCAAAATTAGATATTCCCAAAGTGGTCCATCACGCTGGAGTGTAGATCGTCGTAGTATTTCTGCTGACAAACAGTAGTGTTTAAGCGTTACTATGTTCCGGTTTGAAAGGCGTTGTAGCTAGTGTAATTATTGGGCCAATGAGATTCATCATGTAGTCTCAAGTGACGAGCGTAATCTGATGGATAGTATCATCTCAACTAGCAGCACGCTGGGCGGACGTATCACTTACCATCTGATGAATGTATCGCTCGTCTCGTCGCTTAATTGAATAATAAAAAAAAAACTTTAGGGTCTAAAACAATTTCCAATCCAATTTTGTACTAATAGGAAAAAAACTGTTTGAACATCTCGCTCGCCTCGTCCTCCTCGTTAAGTAAGCTTTAATGTCAAGTAGATTGCTCCATTCGAATTCTTAACAAAAACTTTACTTAAAATTATGACAGCTATATATATATATGACATATTACATATGTTTATTTCTACACCTTGGAACTATACAAGGTCATTAACCCGGCCCCAGGAACGACGCGGTCACCTTTCTCTTCCATCCACTAGCGTAGTTCCTGTTCGGCGCGTCCTAGTCGTGGGGGTGAGCACTCAACATCACCAGTAGGCCAATATGTTTGGGTGTCCGACCCAGTTTCGCAGGGTATAACGCGAAGCTCTTGCCCTCAACGGCTGTGATAGCGGAGATAGAGACCATCAGTACGGCAAAACAGGCGGGAGAGGCAAATCTCCCAGCTAGAAGCTATCTCTGCATATTGAAGTTTTTAGGCTCTGCTAGAGTTGTGGTGTTAGGCAGGACACCACATAGAGATGGTACGGAGGTCAAATAGAAGACCCAACGATAACGCCCATATAACTTCAACGGGGTGTACTGTCTTGGTGTCCGGCGGCCGCCGGCCGTAAAATTAGATTTAGAAGAATGACAAGGAGGGCCAACCCCAAGTAAAGATGGGACAAGGTCTAGCAAAAAGAAGAAAGATGTATGCTTATTCTGGTAAGACTTAAGTTATGAATTAATTGTTGCATTACAGCATCATAGTTGCTCGTAAATGGCTCAGTAATGGCGATAGGCGCGTCTCGACGATCCCCGAGATGTGCCCCCTAAATAATCGTCCCCACTTTATCATGTCTTAATTCTATTATCACCGCAAATTTGTCTTCACTTATTCCTCACAAGTTGGCTTTTTGACTTGGATATATTCAGATATATTTCTTTTATGCTTCTCCTTATTTTTGTAATAATCAAGGATTTCTTTATCCTTTCCCCCTCTGCAATACTTCCACTTCCATACCATTATATATATATATATATATATATATATATATATATATAGGATACATCCAGAGATTTATTGACTTATCACAAGGTCTCCAAAACTATTAGACTTAAACACTTAAAATTTGGTACAGATTATTCCTCTCAATGAACTCCAACAAAAGACGGCCCTAAGTGCTCGGCGGGACCGGTGGCCGTGCCGATCATAACAGAGGATCGATCGATATGGAGATTAATGTGGGAGGCCTAAGTCCAGCAGTGGACATCTGTCGGCTGATAATAAATTACCACTGCAATTGAGATCTGTTTATAAAATTTCAGTTTATATCACATAGAAGGTTAGTACACAAAGAAACAATGATAATATATAATCTAATTTATTTAAAAGACTACCACCTATCATCATCATCATATTATCTCATCATTCATCATCATCATTGCATATGGAACCATGAGGCCTGGAGATTAGAAATCTGGTAGGAATATTCCTTTTGCTTAGTATAGATCAGTTGAGAATCTATTTTACAATATTCCTTCCCCCAAGGGTGTTACGGTTAGCAAAGCGGGCGGGGAACAGCTGGTATAAATCTAAGTAACAATTAAACTTAGTTTTTTTTATATTCTATTATCATTTGCCTTCTTTTTCTTTATTTCACTTACTCAATTTGGGATCATGCGTCTTAGTTATATACAGTTCTTAACTGTTCGCATCACTCTATAACTTTTGAATTTAAATAGTAGTAATAAACAGTAAGTAAAGACCGGATATCCGGTACTATATTAATGAAAAAAAGAATTAAAAGAATATTATAAAAAAGTTACAAGTTTAAAGCAACCCCTAAAGAGCAATATTTCCAAAAAGTTAATTCGCTACTGTATTGTTATGCGATGATTATGATTTGGAAGAAATTAAACCGAAATGAATCCTTTTATAATTCCTTAACATTATCATCATCAGCCGATAGACATTCACTGCTGAACATAAACATCCCCCAAACATCTCCACGTCGATCGGTCTTGCGCTGCCCGCATTGACCAGCACGGCTACCGGTCCGTTCACGACACTTGGGCCGGCCTTTTATTAGTGTTCAATGATGAGAACTGGGCCTTAGCACAATACCCTGACCCAGTGCGGATTACTGTGTTGTCGGAGCCTCGTCTGTTATTCAGCAGGGTGCATCGCCTGCAGGTGAGATAGTGATAGAAGCCTTTACTGAAGGAAGCCTACTGGAATAAGCTTTTCAAAATCAACATCCGAATCGTGTATCGCTCGTATTGCCTGTATAGACTAATCGCAGTATCGCCTCAAAGTTCAAAACGGAAATGATTCTAGAAATTAACCTGGATATTCCTACAGAGTACCACTTTAGAAATGACCAGAGAACCCCTTTTTCCAATAGAGTTGCGATTCTTTATCAGCGATAATTCATTATATATCTGAACTCTTCCTGGATACCTGACTCAGGATGCGATGCATCTAAATATTTTTCTTGAATATTCTTACTACATTCGATTGCGATAACTTCTATGACAATATTTTAAATCTAAGTATATGTCTTACATAAATATGAGTTTGATACAAAATTGCCGATGGCCAAATCGCTGGCTAAACGCGATGAACATCATCCGGCAGCCGCGCCGCTAACCGAGAACAGATTTAAAACATCGCGTACCAGCTATAAATCAAACGCCGCGTGTGAGTGATGCCCGCGATCCTCACAACCCTCACTACACCCTCTGATCGATATGAGGGCGCTACCAATGTCTTTATGAGGGCTAAATGAATTTTATTATTACAACATTGTATAGTTTTTTTTTTTTAATTGAAACAGACTAAACTTTAATCACGATTTCGCATGATTTTAAATTATAGTACATATTATACCACCGATAACATTATGGTGGTACATGGATGGAGATTAGCCAGGTGGTTTCTTTAATACCCTATCGCCAAACAAAACCCACGATATGTATCTTTACAGCTGCAATATGGTATAGTTTTCACCTTTGAGAACCACCCCAAATAACAACCACCACAGTCAATTTTGTGTTACCTACCACAAAATGGGGTTACCGACGAAATGCTTCATTCGAATACATGGTACATGATTGGGTAACCTACCCTTATTATTTACCATTAATAGAATCAGTTGGTTCATCTCTTTTAACAAAAAAGTTTCTATTATTACTAAAAATTAATATAAATTGGCAAGGAACCGCTACAAGCTGATGATGGTGATTATTCTAAAATGTGTGTCGCAAATAGTTTAACACTTCCGAGTAGCTTTAATCAACGGAAGTAATCCTATGTACTTGGTTTCAGTTCTCTTCTATTAAGACAAACGAACAGCCTTCATCTTATGAAGAATAAATTAAGCGTGAATACTAGTATTAGAATGTACATATAGTTCGGAAGCTTTGGTGCCTAAGTTGTAGTTTAAAAAAAAAAGGAAGGTCTAAATTGAATTATAGCATAAGTAGCTCAAGTTATGCATAATACAAAAGAACAATATTGGATAAATCCCGTGGTGGGGTGAGGTCGGATAACGCAATCAAAACATCGTGATAACAGAATTACCGGCGCGAATAACTTAGTCCCAACTTGAGGACACGTTGCGTGAGTTACGATCGAGTCCCATCTGCTTGTCGGCGTAATTAAGTTAACAGATTAGAACCCGGGCCCGGTGTTAGACATCAATTACTAAATCATTCCGTACCTTTTTTGCTCTTTGCATTTAATAAGAGCTCTCGTACAATTGTGAGATTTTCATTTTATTCAGCTAAGCGACGAGCCAGGTTCACCTGATGGTAAGGATGTTATATTCCACATCACATTGTGCTCATAGCCTTGGGACATATGATATAGATCTCATTACCCCGTCAATTGCACTAGCTATAGCGCCCTTCAACCCGGAACACAGTGATGTTTGCACATCACTGTTTGTCTGCTGATATAGTAGCTGCGGTGGTACCTACCCCTAGTTCTTTCGTGTAGGAGATAATTTATCAGATGAGGCGACTAAAAGGTTTTCCAAGAAGATAGCAGCTGTTCATGTGACTTATCATAGTATTGTGATTACTACATCGCATGCAAGGAATGAAGCGAGAACATCAATCAATCATCAGCCGATAAACGTCTACAGCTGGACGTAGCGATCAGCAGCTTCTTGAGATCTTCACACAGCTATCATGGACTTCGGTACAACCGGACATTAGGCGCCTATTTTGGTCCATTTCGCATTGACGCTGGGCCAGTGCGGATTGGTGGGAGCCAGAACCTCGTTTGTTGATAAGAAGGTGGTGCATCAGGATCAGGCGAGTTGTTTTGCGAGACTCCTTACACCCCGAGAATATCCAATATCCTCTAATCTTGTGACACCAATGTTCAACAAAAACCATTTTTTCATCTACTTTTTAAAAAGGACTATAGTCCTCCTTAGTCCTGTCTTGTAAATGCGGCGCTAAATAATGGTTTCCTTTATAGTAACTTAATAATTTAAGTTCTTACTCTGATATATTTTTATATAGCCTAGTAAATTATTACTCTCCTATAACACAGAAGTAAGAGGTATCCCGATGGACCGACGACATCATCAGGTCGGAAATGGGTGGATGCGAGAAGCTGAAGATCGCATTTGGTGGAAAACATTGGATATCCTATATCCGGCAGTAGACAAACAAAGTTTGATAATGATGAAGAGGTATGAAGAAGAGATTCATCATTTCTTTTATGAACAGCATTATCACCTCATAAAACCTACCTACTTAGATTATGCGACTATTGATAAACTTAATACGTCATCATCATCATTATCAGTCGATACACGCTCACCGCTGGACATAACCATCATCCAAAGATCTCCATTCATCGGTACTGTGTTGCTCTCATCCAGTATGTCACATTGGATATGTTTTCAGACGGATAATGAAAAATCTGATTTACAGCAATTTAAAGTATAGTTGATACATCAAGCGCAATGTAAATGCTCCATGGCCCTATGAAAAAAAGTTCAAATTGAAACCAAATACATCTTGAGTTCCCGCCGCGCATGCGCGTTCGTTGATCATCAGCTGGTTTTGATTTTGTGTTTCATTGCTGGTTTTTTTTTTTAGTAATGTATTTTTTATGAAACTATCGTTTCATTTAGCTGTACTAACACGATTGAGTGTAAATAAAACGTTTTATAAATATGATTTTTTTTATCAGAATCGATTTTTTTACCATATCATCATCAAAGGTGTCATCAGTACTATCGTCTGTCTTCGTTTTCGGAAACGATCTCCTAACACCCAGTAGAATTAAATTTGAAATTTAAACCTGTAATCTGTCAGAAATATTACCGACCGGCGATAACTCGCACTCTCCCCCACCCCCTCGATTTATTCTCATAATTAACATCCCCGGAACTCGTTTTGGAGAAGGTATTTAATAAAATCCATTCTTAGCTGACGTCTAAACAGCGGAACCAATATCTGTACCAAATTTTGAGTGTTTATGTCTAATAGTTTCGAAGATCTCGTGATGAGTCAATGAATCATAATGACCGATAAGATTTAAGATAAAAGAAATAAAAAAAAATTAAAACATGAAATGGAATTAGCGCGGTAATGACTACACGGCAGATCTGTCGCACTCGGCATTTGATTTATCGCTCGCACGCGTGCTATAGAACTGTCTCCTGCTGGCTTAACTGGCAGTAACAACTCTTAACAACCTATTACCTTAATTTCCTTAGTGAATTATAGTATATTCCTAAATATAATACTAAATACATTATAATTCATAAAAAAATATAAAAATTTAAGTATATATTTTCAGATGTGTTGTTAACAGAGATCATTCGGTGAGCGTCGGTATTACATGAAATGTTTCCTTCATCCCCACCATCACATGATGTAGTAATCGCAGGGCGAGACACCATGCTTATGTTGTGAACATCCCCAGTATGCGAAAAACTAATTTAGATCCTCGTTATTCATTATAACAGAGAAGGAATAAAACAATTGGCCGGGATCAGTATATCCGTATGAACCAAGTGGATATCTTCGAGAGGAGAGTGAACGGGCTGTTACTGGGTTAGTGTGCTTTACGATCAAAGACTATGATGTGATGGGATGATAATCTCTCAGAGTTAATTGCCGGATAACGATACATAGGCATTAAATCAGCTATAGTTACTTCCACATACAGCAATATTACATAAGTAAAAGCTTTATATAAAGGTAAGTTAACTGTACATTTTTTACATAGTCTCAGGACAGGTGTTTCGTGTGGATATTCTACATACAATATATGCTTCTTGAAATATGTTATTACGCTTGGTAGGTGAATCCTTTACAGTAGAATATACACTGTCCTGAGACTATGTAAAAAATTTACAGTGTACCCTGTAAAAAATCTACAGGGTGGGTTCATATATATTGTATCGGTAGTGAACATTTATGATTATCATCATTGTAACCTATTGTCCATTAAACAGCCTATCCAATGAACATAGATAGATGTTAAGAAAACTAGTGGAAATTTGTTTTACGGTTTAATTATCTTTTTGAGTAATAAGTTAAGGTCCATTCCATTTCATCCTTTCAAAAATTTATCTGTAAAGTGTTGCCATATGACTTATAATAAAATTATCTTATCCAAGTGATATATTGTACAATAACGATAAGCTAATTAGAATGTGTACTCAGTATTCATTGTATATATCAGTTTGTGATGAAACTACTCGATTTCTTTACCCCCTGTAATTTCCCTATCTACAGCACCTTGTACCTATATTCTAATACAGCCTACCTATATACAGACTAGCCTGCGAACTCTGCTGACCTTGAGCGATCACCGTAGCCTATAAACAACAGCGACACCACTCTCTAGCGCCCACAGAAGAATAACTTAACATTGCAACCCCTATATAACTCGCAACGGGTTAGTCATAAGACAATTAACCTTTAGTTGCAAATATAGAAGTTGTTATAAACCAAGTTCGTACTTAACCGCTAATGTATCATAAATTTATAATTCTAGTTTTTAGTTTCCATCGGCAGTTCAGTTTTTCACGAAAGTTTCGCGCGCAAAGTTCCCGAGTGCCGCTGAAACGTTGCGAAGTATGAGAAGTTTTACAAAATTTTATGCACCTCCTTTTTAAAAATTCCCATTTAATTTTTAACTTTGACAGCTCAAGTAGGTTGAGATTGTGTGGCGCTGAAGCAAACTACTTATTTAAGTACACACTCCTCCAGTCAAAGGCTGATCGGTGGTAGAGTTTTCGAAGATACTCTTTATTGCATTTAAACGATATTGTGATAAATGGTGATTGATAAACTTTAGTACACATTGAATTAGTCGCTTAAGATATAAGATTTTAAATTTTCATTATTGGCCGACAGATGTCCACTGTTGGACGGAGGCCTCACTCAAAGATCCCCACATCAACCGGTCCTGCGCTGCCGTCGTTTGTACGGATTCACATGAAGGGACTTGGGCCATTTCCCATCACGCTAGCCCAATGCGAGTTGGTGGGAGCCAGAGCCTCGTTCATTGATTAGCGACGTGCACCACGAGCAGGTGAGGTTAGCTTGGGTCTCGTGAGTTGTTGTGCAGGACCCCTTACGCCCCTTAAATCTTAACCCCATTTTTTACACTAGTTAGAGCCACCTTAAAACCGGAACACGACAAGGTTTTCGCGGCAGAAATATGAGCTCTGTTAGTACAGCTAATAATTGTGTATATAATGTAAAATGTGTGTATATATATATATATTATTATGTATTTCATTACATGTGTATTCCATAATTTATTTACCTTATAGTTGTGTACAATGTGATATAAAGGTGTATTCAAGTGACGTCGGCTTGATATGTCAGCCCCGCCGAAATTAAATTCCACCCTCCTCCACCCAGGACCCTTTAACGGCACCGGGACCTCTTCATGTTTATCTCGAACAGTGGGTCGGACAGGCGCTTTGAACTCTTAATCAAGTTTATTGTTTAAATCTTAAGTTATCACATATACAATTAAGCAAAAACTATCGCTTTAAAGATAACTTTGAGAGCCGCAGACTGAAGAGTTTTGAGGTATATCTTTAAATCTTAATATCACTTAAAAGCTCCCGACTGGACAAAGCTGCATTACGGCTCGAGTAGCACCAGTTTCCTGGAAGTAGGATTACATAGTGATTCCAGTTTCTCGACTCTCGCATCTAAAGTCGACTTTTGAGAGTTTCTCGGAGATTTAATTTTCACTTTACGCTGGATCTAGGTGAATTGAAACGAGGATAAAACACTGCCTCTTTGTTTATTTAAGCTTTATCACTACCTTAACTAGATTGTTGATTGTATATGGATAAGTTACTGTTTAACTATTCGCCGAAGGTCAATGACCCAAGGATTAAAATTCTTCTTTCCTTTACACATCGCAGCAACAAAGTAAACAGGACCAAAATTCGTACGCCCGTTTGTAATATGATAATAAGGATAGTTTTTGGATTAGTAAAATGTTAAGTTAGTTGAAAACTTACTACGTTTAGTGGTTATATCAGTAATATCACTAAAAGCAATATCCTTCGAACATGATCTTGGAAGGAAAACTTTACCATGTGGTGGAATTTTATTGGCGATAGCGTGCAGGAATAAGTGCAGGAGTAGTCTTGAAATTTGTTTTCTTTTCCATTTAACACTATGGGAAATACAGGCGGAGTATTAAGTTATTCTAGATTAGATTTTTAACTTAACCTAATAGCATCATTAGTATTATTCTTAAATATCCATAATCCTTTGTTTTACATATTTTACGTAAACAATTGTAGGTAACTTAGCGCAGCGGGATGCACGAATGCAACTGCCGCCGTATTTCATAATGTTTCTCATAAGTCAGGATTAGCATTCGGGGCTGGTAAGACGGAAGTTCCGGAGTATGCGCGTCCGCTTTGCATCTCTGCGAACGTGGTGACGTTTTAGCAGGGCAAATACAACTAAATCCAACGGGAAGTCGGATATCTGAGGAAATTACTTAATTTTGTAAATATTGAATTTCCAGTATTTTTGTTAAAGATCGTTAAGAAATATTCTGTTATCAGAAAACTGTACGTCATCTGTTATCAGCAGCAAGAGAAAAGTTAAAAAATATATTTACTTTATAGCTTAATCGGATCAAAAAGAACTTGATAAAGCGACTCTATCTTCAATGTTCACCTTAAATAGCATTTAAAATCTAGATAATAATGTGCATGCTTAATAAACGACCCCTAAGTAATTTCATTCCAAGTGCGAGTAAAGACTCTTCACAAAGATGAATCTTATCAATAAAAACTACACAATACTTTGAACCTCAACCTACGTAAATTTAAAAAACAGTGGGCAGAGAAAAAACATTTATTATCAATCTTATACAAAATGCCGTTTTTTAATGAGTTCGATTATTGATAAACGATAATTGGGGAGAGATGGAAGAAATCCGAGATATCTTTCGCGATGCTTAAAAATATATTGGATGAGAAAGCTCTTGTAAAGTATATTAAATATTTCATAACACTCCTATAAAAAAGTACAGAAATATTCTAAAAAAAAAAAAATTGTTTATTAACAATTTTTATATGCTGGTAGCGCCAGTGTCTTCCATCCTCAAGACGATAGAGATCAGGTTGCTTGCAGTTCTGTACAGTATAACCGTGGATTACCTATTCAATCACCATCACGAGAGGTGTGGCCAAGAGTTAATTATTCTATATATCTTTATCTCTAAAAATCTTTTAGTTGTACTGTTGATATCTTAACAAGATATTCATCTTAAGCATACAGATAATGAAAATATATACAAACAGCCCTTACTAAGCTGTTTGTACTTATTTAGCTAGAATGTATTTTAAACTGGAGGACAGTAATGTTTATTGTTATATATTATTACTAGCTAGATATTAAAATATATCCAACTTGAATTTTATATGATGTTTAGTAATAATAAGTCTTAAAACGATGAGGCGTACTAGCTCAGAAAAGTGTGGCTGGAGATTGACAATCTCTCTCTAGTGTTGGTCCCTCATCTGAGCCACTGTAAAATTAGAAGGACGAAGTCCAACTTAAATAGCCTCGGAGCCGAACTGGGGATCAACTTAGTGGCTACCCCGATAAGACAGTTAAATGGGGTTGGTAACAAGGACGTCGTTACCTTTCACTGTTCAATGTAAGCAGCACTACACATGTGGAAGCCAAGGCCTCAGTTTGTGACAGCGCTTCTCCGAATATAATACATTGCACCGTAAATAGGTTTTTGTTGAGAGTAAGAACAACCTTAACATCTAGATGATTAATTAATTACCCCAAGTAACTAAAGCTGTATTCAAGTAAACCAAAGTAATGAATAAAAATTACATTTCATCCCGTCTATTTGTAACGGAGACGGTATAATGAAATGAAGGAACAAAGAGCTATTAGTAACAATTAAATACAAATAAATTCCTTCCGCAAACCATTCATCATAGGGAGGCAGTAATGATCATACTTTTTCAGAGTACTTCGCGATTTTTATCATTAATTTATCAAAATTAAGATTCTACTGTTATAAGTGACAACCTTTCCGACGGAAGCTGTATAAAAGAGCAACTTCTTTTGACGCGTTGCGGATTGGATTTTATGAAACGAAAAAGTGTAACGCAGGCAACTATAAATGAGTTTAGAAAGTCTAGACTGTGAGAGTATGAGATAAAACCGTTTTACTTTTCATATCGTTTTTCTCCTCTTTGTCCCTGCATCCCACTACTCCACTGAATATATCCGAAATATATAAAGAGAAGACAGAGATAAAAATATTGAAATCTATATAGTACTATATTTACTCTTCATCTTTCTTTTGCTCCTTCCTACTTCAACTTCACCGATATAGTCCAAAAGATTGCTAGTCTCAAGTGGCAATGGGCAGGACACATCGCTCGAAGGTCTGACTGCCGATGTGGCACTAAGGTCCTCAAATAGCGACAGCGTATCGGGAGACGTAGTGTTGGCAGCCTCCCACCAGGGGTTCCGACGACCTGGTGGGAAGCAGCTGGATGCGGACAGCGCAGGATCAATCGATGTGGAGATCTAAGGGTGTGGCAGCAGTTGACTCCTCCGTCTACTACCTCCACAATGTATTCGACTTGTTATAGAGAGTTTCACTTCTACCGCGTTTGAACTCGCGAGTTTTTTTTTTCTTTACGAAAATGATCGTTATATGTTAAAAATATTAAAGTAAACACCAATCTAGTGACGTCCCTTTGCAAATGTCTAAACCGGAAGTAATTTAGTTTTAACTTAAATTTAGAGAAATTACTTCAATACACGGGTTAAAGGTTGGCCAAATTGGTCTGGTGCCAAATGTGTTTGGCAAGAAATTTGTACAAATAACACTCCCAGATGCAAGTGTTTGCATTTAGACAAAAATGCATATAAGGTTTAGTTGACGGGGTTAGGGAGAGTTGCTATTCTGCATTTATCACTATATAAATAAGACCAAGGAATTATTTAGACGTCCATCACTAGTGATTAATCTCTCACCACCATCAGCCAACAGACGTCCATTGCTGGACATAGGTCTCCTCCAAAGATATCCACATCGATCGGTCCTGTGCCGCCCGCATCACCAGGCACCAGGGGCCGTCGTTTGTAGTTTCATATAGGGGTAATTTAGGCCATTTCCCACCACGCTAGCTCAATGTGTGTAGGTGGGGTGCATCGGGAGCAGGTGAGGTTGTCTTGGGTCCCGAGAGTTGTTGTGCGGAAGCACTTACACCCCCTAATAAATTAATCACCATTGACATAATAATCGATTATTATCGTTTTTTGGTATATTTGGAAAATTTACTCCACCCTCTGATGTTTTTAGTTTACTTATCTTCATCCTTATCTATTGTCGGTAGTTTAAAGAGCGACCGACGAGTAACCAGTAAACGGTTTGATATAATAAAGGTGCATTTTTATTTCTTACTTCTAAAGTTATCCTCCGGAGACGGCAGGGTTGTACGAGTTTTCCACGAACTATCATCTATAACATCCTCCCGCCACCGGAGATAGCTTCACGACTCATGCTCACATTTCCTTATAATCAATAACCAACCAAAAATTATAAATACTTTACTATTGGTGCAATATGGCTTTAGTTAGAAAATTTGCAATTTTGTTATACCCCCACTTTCTTCCCTCCCTCACTAAGTAAGGTTACAAGTAACTACTTTTAGACAACAAACCTTAAACATCGCGCCATTGATAGCAGCCGCAAAGCATCATTATGCAAACATTATCTATAATGGATTGAGAGGTGCTGTAACTAGTAAAGTTACTCATGTAGTGAGTGATAAGGTACCCCAAGCGGCGATTTAACATCATTATTGTGATAGTAACTTAAGTTTTTTAGGTAATAGTTTGAATATTTAAATGTGGGTAGTCCGACAGACGCGTCCGCACGCAGCGACTGACAGATGTCAACTGAACCCGGTTACTACCACTACTACTCACATTACTTGTTAAATAACACAGTAAGTTTACTACTAACGTGACAGTTGATCGTTTTATTTTTCGCGATGTTTTTAAAAAAAAAATTTACTTTATTCCACCAGTGATTAGTGTTAAGACTGAGAACTTTGATGGGTTCAGTAGAATACTTTTAAGACGGAGTGTAAGGATGTCATCATTTAGATGTTTTTTTATTATTATACCCGCGAACTATTTAGGTCATTATAAGGCACGTTTGTTTTTTGACAAGCTGGACTTTAATCTGATGGTAAACATTATGCCCACCCATAAATTAACCGCACTAGTTAATACGACAAACAGTACACCACATCGTGTTCTACCTCTTCAAAAGTATTAAAACTCGTTACCCCGGCAATTTTTCTAGCTATAACGCGCCTCAAACCGGAGTACTTTTTGATGAGTTTTGAAATTATGATCAAATTTTGTGTAGATATCTCATTGTAGTTGTAAATTACTCTTCTATCCTCCGCTACACAGTAATTTGAAACAATACTGCGAATGTGTATAACTTAGTGCTTAACCCCAGGGGTTGAGGTATGTAAAATTTACCTGACGTTACATAGTACAATATCAGAACAGTAATATAACTTATACCGTATAACTTAACTGGTTTAGATTTGCTTATTCAGACGTTAGAAGGACTCCGCGGTGTCTGCTACATTGTACCGGATACAAGGGTGCAGTTTTGCTTCAAGTTTAATTGCTTACTGTGGACAACAGTTTGACCATTAGCTTCACTTTAATGATAATTTTATTAACAATAATACTTAAATTCTAATCTCATTGATGCTGCAGCATTTTGCAATACAAAGGTTCTGAGTTCGTTTCAGATCCACAAAATCTGAAGTATTTCACTATAACGACATTGATTTCTTCTGCCTGTGAAGATACTATGGCATAATAATACTAGACCTATTTCACTATCTAAGACTACACCCTCATAGTCACTTAACATTAAGTGAAATTGTGAAATTGTTAAATTTTCATCAGTTTTCATTAAGAACTCTTGTTCGGTTCCTAACAATTGATTCTGCATTATATAAAAACAAAACCACAAATTTTTACCGGAAGTTATCAATGGCAAAAAAAAACATTTCCCTATCACCGAACCCTTTGGTCAATAATTATTTTTTTTTTGTACAATTTGATATTGACCAATTCTTATGTAATATACGAGTATTCTTATCAACAAAAAAAAAGAGCTTGATCATAACTATATTAAATGTTTAGTCAACAGCAAGTAGGAAATAATTCTTATCAATATCCTTACAATCCCATCTGAATCTAAAATCTCTTAAATGTACAACAAGAAACAAGCTGAAATCTAGAACTTTTTTATTCTAGCACTGCACTGAACTAGAAAATCTAGAAACCTCTGTTCAGTGGAAGTCCATCAGTTCAGGCGATATCTATGAGTCTTTCTAGTATACGATATTTAATTCTTGACTGTCTTTCTAGAAGAAAAACTTCAAGAAAATTTTTCGATATATTTTTTTTTATATCCAATTAAGTGAAGAGACGAATGAGAGATGTTCACCTGATGGTAAGTGATACGCCGGAGTATAGCAACGTGGCGCTAATTAGGAAGATAGATACAACACCATATTACGCTCGTCGCCTGAAATATAAGATGTTGTGTTTTGTTACCTCAGTAATTACACTAGCAACAGCGCCGTTCAAACCAGAACACAATACTGTTTGTCGGCTGCAATACTACATCTAGACTAGTCTGACAGCAGAGACCTACCTTGTATAAGTATAAGTATAGTATGAAGGGTTAGGAGGACCACTTAAAATGATATTATTTTGATACTATGTACTGATAGTCCGATTTTATTGATTTCATTCAAAGAAAACGGAACAAAAAAAAAGTCACAATGGCAGACACTAAAATGACACGCTCATTTTTTATCAGCGGTTAAAGTTCATCCCACATTTGAACATATGAAAGGTAGATGACTAACTATAATGTGCTTTACCGTATAATAAGCGGATCGTGGGCGCTGCTAACTTTAGCTTGACAGTAATTAAGTAAGCTAAAGTGATTAAGTCGAGATGTCGGGAGCTTTGAAGTAAATAACTCGATTACTTACATGAATTAAGATGCTCAGTTTTCGGATGGATTTTACATAGCTACGTTGTTGTTGTAAAATGATATTGAAGTTCATGTAACATTAGAACTGTGTAAGTGAGACGGATGAGGAAAGATCGGTGATGGCACTGGGGTGATTACATCTATCACTTAGTAGAGTATAAACGTTACTATGTTACATTATTTGTTCAACGAACGCTATATTGTTGTGTAAACATCCTTACTAACATCTCATTGTTAGACTTACTAGCATATGAAGAACGTGAGAAATAAAATCTAGGATTATCAGTCTTAAATAGCACCATATTAATACTCGAAGTCTATATAAAACTCTAAGTTTTTTGTGTCTGTATGGCTGTAGCACAAATGTATATAACCCAAGTTTCCGCTTTCACTAATCATCATCATCATCCGATAGACGTCCACTGCTGGACACGGTCCATCCTCAAAGATAAGGAATAGGGCTGTTTTTCACCGCGCTGAACCTATACGGGTTGGTGGAAGCCAGAGCAGGGATTGTTGATTAGCAGGGTGCATCACGAGCAGGTGAAATTGACTTGGGTCCCGATAGTTCTTGTGCGGGACCTCTACAACCCTTGCACCCTTTTACTAATACTTATCTTATTCATATGCAGCTAAGTGTGTGTCAGTTTGTCGCCGATAGCTTATTAGCTTCTGGCGTAAAAATGGCAGCCAATATAGTGAAGTTGTCACGGAATTCAAATAGTTCACATACACTGACTGATACCATGCACGCAATTCCCATTCACACGGGTCTACATACAACTCCTTATCAGCATTTAGCACGAAGTAACAAGACACCAAGACCGTTGGATACACCGGGTCCCACGGGATGGCGAGCGAATAACAAAGAGTCGAAGATCCAACATCGACTTGAATTGACCTATGTAGACATAATTTAGTTTGTAATTAAATTTTAATAAATAGTTTAAATATAAATAGCTTTTGTGCAAGCTCCGGCTGGAACCCACGTGGTTCATTGAATCTAGGGTAGATGGCAGCACTATACAGCTCCTATATACAGGCTGGAAGGTAATAGGTGTAAAAGATCTGTAGGGGCTAAAGTATAGCTCGTGTCCTATCTATGTATGTATGGTATATACTATACAAACACAATGCGTCTAGAATTATTAATTTTTTTAAATATTCTTCCAAAAATTTTTTGGGAAAAAATTCGACGATTTTATTTCTTAGTTATTTCTACACAAATTTTAATGTATAATTATTATTTAATGATTGTTTCATTAAATTAAATTAATAATCATCACTTAGAAGCTAAAACTTTTAAATTAGGTTCTTTGAAAGTCGTGACAGTAAAAACTAAGGCGTCATAAAAAATACGTATAAAGCAAATAAATAAGTACCTGACATCAATACCTATCCGACAAGTTATAAGAAAGTACATAAATTTCCAAAAATTAAAAAAAAAAAGATAAGCAGAAGTCTATCCTCCTTACAGGGTCTCTTTTCTCCAGTGCCTGAACCGGTGTATAATGGTAGAGGTAGAGCCTTGCCGTATACACAGCAAACCACACTTTCCATTGTGTTAAAGCCAGCAATCTTGCCACGACCCTGGTTGATGTAGTCGGGTCTATAACAAAATGGCCTATGATTCCTTCTTCTCCTTCGGTATCGTAGATCCGTGGTCTACCTGCGTCATGTCGCCTCTGTTGAACGCTGCCAGTTGCTCTGACGCGGTGATACGCCGCAGCAAAGAGTCTATGACTTGGTGACGATTTGGAAAACGTAGCTGATACTTTCTTCTTGCTTGTAAAGAATTTCCATCACTAAGTCCATAACAATAGAATATGTCAATATATTCTTCATTACCGTAATCCGCCATTGAAATTAAATTTATTTGATATGGAAAAGAAAAAGTATTTAAATTAAGAGGATAACGATAATGTACTTCCGCCCACGAAACTAGTTACATTTTAACTGTCGTACTAACTCATTACCTAAAAAGTGTTTTTTTTATCTAAATCATAGAAACTTTATTTTAAGATTAAATAAAAATGTGAGTAAGACGCTTTATTTTTTACTGTCACGACTTTCAAAGAACCTAATTTAGAAGTTTTAGCCTCTAAGTGATGATTATTAATTTAAATTAATAAAACAACGATTAAACAATAATTATTATATTAAAATTTATGAAGAAATAACTAAGAAATAAAATCATCGAATTTTATGAAAAATATTCAAAAAATTTATAGCTCCAGCAGCATTGTTTCTGTATGGGGTATTCCATACATAGATAGATAGGACACCAGCTATACTTTAGCCCCTCCAGATCTTTTACACCTGCGAGTATTACCTTTCGACCTGTATACATCCAAGTTATTCAAAATATGTTTTTTAAAAGATATTCTTCTTTTAAGATAGAAGACAATTAATAATGCTGACAACGTTATTCAATTTAACTCCTCGATTTGAACATTTCGCTTAAATCGAGACATTACTCGATTTATTTGTTAAAGGAGACAATGTTAAGCGAAATTTTCTAAGTAGTGCATCAATATTAATACTAGTCTAGACTAATTTATTACACAGCTTACTCTGTCGTATAAAATATGCAAACATTGCATTGAGGCAAATTATTAGAAGCAGTAACGAATAATTCAAGGGTTGAATATCACATATTAATTTTTATTTCCATTTTAAGTATGTTTAAAAATTTTATTATGTGTAACGATATATATATATATATATATATATATATATATATAATCAAATTTTTAAACATACTTAAAATGGAAAAAAAAATTATAACGATACTAAAAACCATCAAGGTACATTGAATTATAATCATGGCGTAGATTTGTTTTGCAGTTGATTGCCATCATTCATCATTATCAGCCTTTCTTTATCCACTGCTGGATATAGGCCTTCCCCAATGTCTTCCAACAAATGCGATCCTCAGCTTCTCGCATCCACCCACTTCCGACCGCTCTGATGATGTCGTCAGTCCATCTGGAAGAAGGGTGTCCTACACTTCTGCGACGTGTACGCGGCCTCCACTCCAAGACTTTCCTCCTCCATCGACCGTCACTGACACGACAGACATGGCCGGCCCACTGCCACTTCAGCTTGCAGATTTTGAGAGCTACGTCGACAACTTTAATTCTCCGTCGAATTTCTTCGTTCCGGATATTTTCCCCTCAGAGAAAATCCTAGCGTTGTCCTTACCATCGCTCGCTGTGCTACTTTGAATCGGTGGACCAGCCTGCCATCATCACTCTATTCAGATTTACAAGGCACCAGACTACTGCGGCAACTGGTTTATGTTATTACATGTCTTACAGCGATAAACGACACATTTTGCTGTGTAAATATCCTAGCAAGTTGCACATTTATTAATGCACTTATTATAATCAAGTTAACTCCTCGTCGATTCCTAATATTAATAGCTGGTATACTACTTAGAGGCATAATTTAATGTTTCTACATAATAGCATTTTTTTTTACAATGCTCTCCACTACAATTTCACTCGATATTAAGTGATTTCGAAGATGAACAAAATGAACTCAACTAGAACAGCTTGGCTCTCATATCCATGACTATGAACTGATGTATATTACTACGGGTACATCTCAATTGCCGGAGTACGTCTAGGTAGGTACCACCTGCAACTACAGTATGGAAAAATTACTGTGTTCCGGATTGAGGGACGTTGTAGCTTGTGTAATCACTAGGGTAATGAGATTCAACAGCTTATGTCTCAAGGCTGCGAGCACAATGTGCTGCTGTGTGTGACACCGTAAATAGCGCCGTGTTGTTACAGATAGGCGTATCACTTACCATCAGATGAACGTCCCGCTCATCTGACGAGATGAGCGGGACGTTCATCGTCGCTTATTTGAACAAAAAAAAATATTACAGCAATTATATATATGTATGATAGAACAGAGATATGCAGGTTACAAAACGATTAGATTTATTCTCCAGTTATTCTTACACTATGATAGCATTATCAGTAACCATCTGATGATGATAATAATATACCAAATGATTTATGTAGAAAGTATGTAAACAATTGTAACCGAACACCGCATACAGCTACAGGAAATAGGTTTCCCGCAGTAGCTGGATGTAAACACAATCAGGTCCACAAGAATGCTTACATAACGCCCGCTCCCATCTCTCGCATCTATGTACTCTGCGACAATGTAGTTTACTTTGACGATTACTATCTCCAGTCTAGAAAGTAAGCAATCTACTTTTTATATTTATTTACATCCCTCAATTTCAACCCTGCAATTGAAAATACGGATAACGCTTGCTAAATTGATCTAACGGTACACAGCGGCATAACAAAGGCATTACTTTGAACTACACTTTACTTTGTCTAAGAAAGATAAGGGGTTGTAATCAAATATATACCTATGAATTTATGGGGTGCATGGGGCCTCGGATGCCGGCAATGACTATGAGATCATCAGAGGAGGGCTCGGGCCCGTTCTCCGATCACCTTCGTCTGTGAGAACGGTGAGGACCGCCCGGGCAGCCGGATGTGACTTGTGTGCGCGGTGTGCGAACCTGCCGGGCGCCTCAACTAGCGGCGGAAGCGGCGCGTCCGAAATGTGGTGAATCCCTGATTGGTGTCTTCACGCTTGGATGTGGTATTGTGCGTGTTGATGTAGGTGGTAGGTGTGTCGTGCCGACCCTCTGTATCTATGTGGCGCGGAAGCACGTCCTGAAGACGTCAATTCTTACTGGTGGCATCGGCGATCAGGACGTAGTCCACTGCTTACTCTATTAGTGAATTCGAGTGGTGTCTACCATTTCGCACCCGTAGCGTAACGGGTGAAGCGGTTCTGGATGACTTGTATGGGTTTAAGGGTGTCGGAGGAAGAATGCGCAAATACAACGCACGTATGTCATAATGGGGGATTAATTTCAACAAAATTTACTAGTAAGGGTATAATTTTTTTATTATAGCACCATTAATAATATATATCAGGCATATAAAAATAAATAAAAATGAACATCCATCGACCAGCACCTGATCTGCATGCTGAACTCCCAGCTTTGAGACCATTGAGTGGGTTTTATTATCTACAGTTCGGTATACTGTACGTTGCTTATACACAAAGTAATAAAGTTTAAATTAATTCGTAAACTTATGTAAGTGTACTTAGTTTTATAAAACGGATGTGGTTAAGTTAAAGTTGTGTAATACGGTGGAGGAAACAGAAGACGGACGACCGCAATTTGCAGCGCAGCGCTCTTGCAGACGTAAATGTCTGCAGCCTGCTGCCGAATGGAGTTCCGCTTTGTACTTTACTAGGAAGTGAACTGTATATACATAACATACATATATACATACTACACATGTACACAAAATATACATATACACGTTATATACCTAATATACTGATGGTAGGTCTCTGTTACCGGAGACCGTCTAGGTAGGTACCACCGTAGCGCATATTTCTGCCGCCAAACAGTACTGTGCAAACATTACTGTGTTCCGGTTTGAAGGGCGTTGTAGCTAATGTAATTACTGGGGTAACAAGACTCAACATCTTATGTCTCAGGCGGCGAGCGCAATATGCAGTGTATACCATCTTAATTAGCGTCACGTTGTTATCGGCGGGCGTATCACTTACCATCAGTAGTTTCTACGAGGAATGATTAGCATTTTTAATTATTCTGAACTAGTAACATTATTAATTTTTTTTTAATAAATTATTTGACGAACAAGCAGGAAGTTCACCTGGTGGTAATTGGTACGCCTGCCTATATCAACGTGGCGCTAGTTAGGATGATGTATACAGCACCATATTGCGCTCGTCGCAGTCATAAAATGTTAAGTCTTATTATCCTGGTACTTTCACTAGCTACAACGTCCTTCGAACCGGAAAAAAGTAATGTCTATACAGTACTGTTTATCAACAGAAATAGTTGCGGCGGCGGGGGTTGTAGTTAACTGATTCTCCGGCAACAGAAACCTACCACCAGTTATGTAGATATATATTAAACATAATTCATGTTTAGTTAGTATGTTTACTGCGATAAAGTAATAGTTATTCGGTAAACGAGTAAAGATCGCGATTCGCAAAAAGAGATTGGGAAACGAGGATAGTTTATTTCATAAAGTGGGGTATTAGCGCAGCGGACGTCAGCTCTCAGCGGCAAGCGGGAGTAATGCCTGCTTCCGGTGTACGTTGTAAATAGCCGCTCCAGTTTCAAGTGAATCGAGTGGGAATCTTTACAGTGTGTTATTTTTTTTTATATATATGCAATTATACGACGAGATGAGCGCGGCGCTAGTTAGGATATACAATGCACTCATTCGCCTGAAATGTAAATTATTGTCTCGTTATCCTGGTTACTACTTTGACTACAGCGTCCTTCAAAGCGGAACACAGTAATGCTTGCGCACTAGTGTTTTGCGGCGGATATAGATGCTGCGGTGGTACCTACCTTTATTTTTATCGCGGGTGAAATCTTCTTAAAAGTTACCTTGCTTCTGGGGGGAAGACAAAGTTATGTGGAGCTTCTACCCACCCAAACTCCCGCGGTGGTCTCCCTTCGTGCATTGGGAGGAGCTCCGGGATTTACGGTACGCACCAGTGCCTCCCTGCTCTCTGGCTAAAACTTTCCACGGAAGGGTAAAGCCCTCCTTAGCACCCACTCTGTGCTACGGCAAATACAAGACCACCATGCATTTGACGTTCTCCTAAGGCTCGCTTCCCCATCCTCAAGGTTCACGTACTTGAGGACTCTTTAGTGGCCTTGTATGACAGGCAGGGAATACCTTAGTCTTATTTTTAATAACCCGAGTCTACACGGCTGACGGGCTGAGGTGAGGTCTTCGTCTACGAATGAAGTCAGCCCTCTCCCGACTCCGCTCGGTGGACTCCATCTGCACCATGACACTGATAAACTTGACAGTCACGAAACTTTGTATTCCCCATTTATCTACAGAAGTAGTAAACTTAATCATTTTAATGATTATTAGTATAAATCATAATTGTCTGTCTACCCTCATATTTTAAATCTACCTTTAGCCATAGAAACATTTTTGTTCCGACAGTTATGAGGCCAGAGTATACTGAGCGGGCATGGTTCATCATGCACAGTCTTAATGTATCTTGACACCACGTGAAGTGAACGTCGAGTAAGAGATCAATGTTAATAAAAAAAAAGTATCCAGAGCAGATGAGCGTTGCGGGTACACTCCACAGCCGCCGACGAGAGAATAAAGCCGACGAACGGCGACGCAGTATTACGGGGGGATTAGAGACCGAAATCTTTACGCTACAACTCTTAAAACCTGCCTCGTTACCTCGGTAATTTAGCTTAATTTTATTTAATAAATATTATCATTTACAAAGTTACAAGTACCCTCAATGCGCCCGCAACACTGTACCCATAAATCGCAAATCCACTATAATGGCTACCGTTTATCTGGATACTGATGAATGGAGTAAGCGAGCTCAGCTGGTTACCTATAGATATATTAATCACACGGATGACATCTAATCTATCCAGGTAAGGATGTTACATAGGATGTTTATCCCGAAAATACTTTTATTTCGCTTGTATCTATGTATATCTAACTACTTTTCGATCCATTTGCTGTCCACTCAAAATCTGTGACACATCTTTCATGTTGGAGACTGTCTATACATGCTACACCACAATCGTAATTTGTAACGCTAATTAACATAGTCTAAATATTCGTTATCATCATCATCAGCCAAAGGACTTCCATACCTCGACATAAGCCTTCCTCAAAGATCTCCACATACAGTCAGCATGGGCGCCGGTAGCGGTGGGCACTAGGGGTTCATATGGAGGGATATGAGCCATTTCCCACCATGTTGGCCCAGTGCGGGTTGGCGGGAGTCGTTTGTTGATTATCAGGTGGTGCATCACGAGCAGGCGAGTTGTTTTGCGACTAAGATGTTCTGTATCGTTATCGAAGACTGCTATTTAGCAGCAGAAATATTCGCTGCTATGATACCGTCTGAGTAAGTAACATCGCATGATCTAATTCTACCCTCTCTGACTATAGAAGCCTTTCAAAAGATTAAGAATACTTAATGAAATACCACAGTTTTTATTCTTTTATGCGGTGACAAAACTGGGTTCCATATGTCCCGCCAAGAGAATTACCCTCAGTAAACCAGTAAGTGGTCCTGTTCTTGTCAGTATATAAAACAGACGGCGGCTCTAACCGAACAGTTCTATTGAAACAAAGTTCAGGTTCGCCTTCGGGCGCTCTAAATTCCAGCACTGAATTTCCAATACGAAAAAAATCGAATGAAAGGCTGAATACGTAACGAATACGGAGGTGAATATCAGGATTCAAATGTATTCCTTTGATATTTAAATCATTGGCTAATGAAAGGCTCCCGCAGGATATCCTTGTTGGGGAGCACTTGATATCCATACACATACAGGCAAGGTATGTATTTAGGTCTGATTTATAAAGGAGATTATTTACAGACAATACATGATCTCATATCTGGTAAGTCTTTGCTGCGGGAAACCCTCTAGGTAAGGTACCACCGCAGCTGCTACTCCTGCTGTCAAACAGTGATGTGCATATATTATTGTGTTCCAGTTTGGAAGGTGGCGTATCTAGTGATATTACTAACGTAACGGGACAATGTGGTATGGTGTGTCATCCTAACTAGCGCCACGTTTTTGTATTGTTGTTAGGTCTCGTTACCTCGGTAATTCCACTAGCTACTGTTTCGCCGCCAAAAATAGAAGCGGCGGTTTAAAATCAAATACAAAACCCATTCAAAACATGCATACATTCTAATCACTAAGTCATCAGGGGCACGTTGCTTGTTTTCATACTGTTGTGTATAAAATGTAAATTAAGTTTAAAAGGTATAAAGATAGATAAAGCACGGAGTTGGCTCATTTAATTAGGTAAAGCCCATAACTTAAGTAAACAAAGGGAAGTCTCGGATATACTTGGGGCAATTTTAGAAGAACGGCTGCGGCGCAGTGGTTGGAGTGGGGAGTGTTTTAGATTCGATTCTGTATATCGTTTTATACAAAGCTTCGTTAAATCAAAATTATACTATTGATTATTTTATAAATATAACCCGCAGGTTTAATGTTGAACTTAGTAGAAGTAGATATATTTATATATATAACTAGGCTGGCCATAAATACTGTTACATAAAAACTTCGATTTTGATTGCACATATTTTTTCGTGTTCATTATCAAATTACAATATGGAATGGGGTGGGGGTGTTAAATAAAATAGGATTGCAGTGAGATCGCATTGCACAAAGTGGGTATGGAGCCGTCGGTCATATTCCAAACACTTCAAAGGCTTGCTATCAGCCGTATGTTCGTATACCGTACTAGCAACAGATACAACAATACTTCCTCTGTTGAAGACCAGAAAAGATCGAAGCGGCCGCGTGCTGTTGGAACTACAAAGGTTGTTAATGCTGTTAAAGCCAGAATTCGTCGAAACCCCATTAGGAAGGAAATCAAAAAATCTTATCGCGAGAAATGAAGATTCCCGCCAGGATTCTGTCGCGTATTATAAAACAAGACCTGAAGCTCGGTGCTCGGTACTTATCGTCGATATACATGACATGCCCTAAATCAATCTTTACAATTAAAGATGTATGGAAAAAATCGATCAAAACGACCAAACCTTCTTTCGCGATACGCAGGTGAAGATCATAGAAATATCCTCTTTACTGATGAAAAAATTTTCACGATTGAAGAACACTACAATAAGCAAAATGACAAAGTGTACGCTCACAGTTCTAAAGAAGCTGCTCCAGTGGCAGTGGTCGGAAAGGTACAACGTGGTCATCATCCTGCGGCAGTGATGGTTTGGCGGGGCGTGTCTTATCAAGGAGTCACAGAACTACATTTTTGTGAAAAAGATTGAAAACTTCAGCCAAAGTGTATCAAGATCTTCGATCATGTTGTAAAACCTCTCAGCAATACAATTTTTAAAAGTATACCGTGGACTTTCCAGCAGGATTCTAAATATAACCCGATAGACGTTCACTGCTGGGCATAGGCCTCCACCAAACATTCCCATACTATCATAGGATTCATATGGGGAAATTTGAGCCATTTCCCACCACGCTGATTGGTGGGAAGAAGAGCCTCGTTTTTTATTGTGCGGGAACCCTTACACCCACTTGCAGACTGAATATATTCAACCCTTATTATTCTGTTTTCCCAATATATTACAAATAACGATACGAATCGGAAAATCGAATTATCATTACCGACCGATCCAATATGGGAAGTAAAATTAATAAAGACAACAATCCCATACTGTTGTGTCGAACAAGCCAGTGTTGGCTTGCCTCTGTTATTATTGGTGGATAACATTATACAACAGTGAATAATGTAGCAATTAAAACTTTTTCAATTTACTAGCGAAATATTTACCTGATGGTAAGAGAGAGTTGTAAGGAGTCCCGCACAACAACTCGAGGGATCCAAGCCATCCTAACCTGGTCGTAGTGCACCGTGCTAACCAACAAACGAGGCTCTCGCTCCCTTCAACCCGCATTCGGCCAACGTGGTGGGTATTGGCCCAAATCTCCCCATATGAATCCCTATCCAATCGATGTAGGAAATTTTGAGGGAAGCTTTTGTCCAGAAGTGGACGTCCATTGGCTGACGATCGTGGTAATAAGAGAAACACCTGCCCAAAAGACAGGCACTGTTGCTAGTCAAATTACTGAAGTAACAATACTTCATACGTCTCAAAGCGGCGAGTACAATATGGTGCTATATGTATTATGCTCCTTAACGCCACGTTGTTATGAGCTGGTGAATCACTACCATCAGTGAGCTTCCAGCTCGTCTCGTCGCGTCGTCGAATAAAAAAAAATACATATTACTCATTGCGAGATATTGACTCTACGTTGACTTTCGTGCCCTTGTAATTTCATCAGTTATAACGCCTTTTAAACCGGAACACAGTAATGTTTGCAAAGTATTATTTGTCGGCTGCTATATGAGCTACGCTGGTATCTACCTAGGCGGTCTGTGGGAATTGGTGATTAGAATGTAGTACGCTGGTTAATGTTAAAGATCTGGTGACTTTTGTGCCATTATATAATCTTATCCCCTTGATATTCGTCTTTGACAATACTTTCACTTATATCATTTATGTATATATATATATATATATATATATATATATCATCAGCCGATTGACGTCCACTGCTGGACATAGGCCTCCCCCAAAGATTCTTACCTCGATATGGTAGGGATTTATATGGGAGGATTTGGACCATTTCCCACCACGCTGCCCCAATGCGGGTAGATGAGAGCCAGAGCCTCTTTTGTAGGTTAACAGCATGCACCATGAGCAACTGATGTTTGCTTGGTTTCCACGAATTGTTACCCGGGAACCCTTACACCCTTACTTTCACTTAATTCATTATAATCAAACAGACCCTGGTGGAGTGATCATAGTGTCGTAGAATGGTTTGAACTTTTTTAACATTATATGTTTAAAAAACTGTTTATTGGTTATCTTTTGCATTAACCTTTTCAACGCACCATACTCGGTGCTACACAACCCCTTCAGCTGATTGGGAGTACGTCAATTGGCCTGGACAGGTTTCCCATAAGCGAACATAAAAATTAACTTATTATATTACAGTCAACACACTAATACATATAATATTGTAAAATCATCATCATCAGCTGACTGCTGGAGATAGACCTTCCCTAAAAATCTCCACCTCATTCGGTTTCGCGCTTCCATCCAACTCCTTACCATCATTCTACCATACCTCCAATATCTGCCGCCAAACAGTAGTGTCTAAACGTTACCGTGTTCCGGTTTGAAAGGTGTAGCTAGTGTCATTACTGAAGTAACGAGATATATCAGCCCAACTATTGCTATATTGTTACAGGCAGATGTATCACTTACCATGAGGTGATCGTGTCGCTCGTCGCGTAGCATTTTTTTCGATTTTTTTTTATTCGACTAAGCGACAAGACGAGCGGAATATTCACCTGATGTTGAGTGATACACGTGTCCGTAATAACGTAGCGCTAGTTAGGATGATATACACAGCACCACATTGTGCTCGGCGCATTGATACATGAGATGTAGTCTCGATACTTCAGTAATTACACCAGCTACAGCGCGGTCAAACCGGACAATACTGTTTGTCGACGGAAACGGGAGCAGTGGTGTTAGTTACGTAAACGGTCTCCGGAAATATAGACATACCGTCAGTCAATTGGTTGCCAATTTATGAGATTCTGAGCATTTTTGACTGGCACGTCACACCATCTACAGCCTCATTATCACTTAACACCATGAGAAGTTGAGAAAAATATAAAAGAAAAGAAAATACTGTTCCTTTATATTTTGAGAAACAGTTGTTTTGTTTTATCTCTTTTATTCCCATCAAATATCTCCTTGATCTGTATATGAATGATTCAATACGATAGTAGGTGACGCTACCTACAAACTACTTTCACGAGGCTCGGTTCAAATTTCATGAGGTGACGCAATTCATTTATACACAAAATCGAAAAGGGGAATACCCCGGGGAAATCCCAGGTTCGTTTCATATGCAATATTTCTTCCCCGGCGATGGAGGCATCGATGGCGAGCGTTTTGTATTTTATTTAACGAACACAAAAACACTAACACGTTTTTTTTATACATACCGTTTAACTTTCAATTCGCTGTGCACGCTGACTCCAACTGTCTTATAGAGACACTACCTCCAGTAGCTTGCGCGCTTAGTAACACGGAGGTCCTCAGTTCGATTCCGGAGCCACGAGTGTGATTTATACCGTAGCAGCATTGTGTTCAGGCTAACACGCTTCACCATTAACGACCTTATTGTCACTTAAAATCATGTGAGATTGAAGCCGAAATGTTAGATCGCTTCGACTCGCGGGATCCAAGCGAACCTCACCTGCTTGTGGTAGACCCTGCTAATCAACAAACAAGGCTCTGGCGCTCCCACCAACCCGCATGAAGCCAGCGTGGTGGGAAATGGTCCAAATCCTTCATATAAACCCTACCCGATCGTAGTAAGAATCTTTGAGAGAAGTCTATGTCCAGTTATGGATATCTATCGCCTGATGATGATGAATAGATCGCTGTGGTTAAAAATGCGATAAGGTGTTTGACTTTGAACTGTTAATAGTTTTCTTACGCTACCCTCAAATAATCTTAACTTAACATTCCTGGCAGCAGAGAACTGACTGCAGGTACCAATAATAGATGGTGTAAAAAAAAAATGTTGGTCACTTTAACATTCAGTAACATACAAACATTTATTATTTGTATGGAAAATGTAGAAGTTCGTAACGTCATAATAAAGCTATATTATTTATTGTAACGGCAGGCGCGGCCATTTCGCATGCAAATACGGCCCTAACGGCTTCTCTGCAACAAAAAAAAGGTCCCACTTGATCCTTTTAAAGGATTCTCAGCTCTTGAATGGGGCGTGTTCGTGTAATTTTATATTTATATGGATGTTGTACGGCAACATCTTAACAGGTCGTTAAGACGAAATTTCAGTGTTGATAACAGAATAAAGTCTAGTACCCAATCGCCGTCATTACTTATGAATGTCTATTTCCAGTAAACCAATACTAGGAAGAGAATAGGTTTCCGCTTGGTTTTGCTCTTGATGATATAGATACTCTCCCACCATAGAAACAATGTAGAATGAGAAGAGATGACAGAGATTACAAGACAGACCTTTTTTTTATATCGGAGAAAATCCCCAAAAGATATTTTTAGAGTCGAAAGATTAATTGAATATCAGATAATAATACCGTGATTGCTCAGTGAGTAAAGCGACGACACAAGCTATACGTCTATATGAGACGCAGGTTCGATTCCCACTAAACATGAGCTGCCGGTTAAGGAATACATGAACAAAACCAATAAATTCCACGAGGAACAGCTTACATGGACATGTGACATCTTCCAACTTCCTTGTAGAAAAGTCCCAATTGTGGGAACATTACGAAAACTGTTTAAAAAATAAAATAAAAAATTCTAATAAAATTTTTCGGCGATTCAAAACATTAAGAGAGCAGAGGGAACTCAAAGAACAGATAGTTTTGAGTATGCTGATAATCACGCTCTAGGTATCAGCTTTTCTATTTCCTTGGTCTAATTGTATTAATAATGTTATATACATACTGGTAAACGGTATTCAGATCACACTAGCTCTTTAGACAACTAGTAAACAGTAAGGTTGTGGAGACTCACAATATAAAAGGAAACTACTACCAGTCAAACATTTTACATGTTGTTTCTGAACTGAACCGCGGACTTCCTTGCAGGTAGTTAGTTCCTAAGCAGCGAAGGCAATTGTAATCTATACTTTAGTTACATCATCATCATTGTAAATGTCCTCTAAATAGGCCAAGAGTCGTCCATAGTGATTCTCCACCGCGTCTGGCCTTTTTCCTTATTTCCCTTAGTTATCTTTCTTTTTAGTCAATGAGCAACCTAATGGTGGTAGCCATGGGATATAAGATGTTAGGTCTTAAAACCTAAGTAATTTTGACTAGCTACAACACCTTTGAAATCGGAACACAGTAATGTTTACACACTAGTGTATATACTATAAAAATCTATATGCCTATGCAGAAATACAAGCTGCGATGATATCTATCTAGATCTGTCTTTGGCAAGAGGAACCTATTATTAGCGGAAATTCCACTTCTTACTGATCTCCCTCGTCTCGACTGGTACTCCTTTAATAACGTAAAAAAAAGACTTTTATTTCAGACTCAAGATCCAAATTAATACACGGGAAAAAAACAAAACTATGTTAATAAATAAAAAAAAAAAATATTCTCTCCCGGGTTAGGCAGCAATGTTCAACCACTGTTTATAAGTATGGCTATAGTGCTACGTCATTGCCAATTCCTGAACTATCAAGTTACTACACATGCCAAGCATGGCGATAAATGACGTGATGCATTCCTCTGTATGCCGTCGAACGAGTCCAACTACATAGTGCATTTCGGAAGCACTACAGCACCTTTTTAGCCCCCCACAGGTGTCTAAATATGTTGTTATACTGGACACCGATGCCATTCAATGACTTTCTGGAATATTCAGTATATAAACTCTGACAATAACTTCGAAATAGTATGTCATTAATCGAAATAAATATTAGACAAAGCAGCGGACAAGACGAGTGCCAAGAATAGATTTTATAATATTAATGGGGTAGTTAACGAGAAAAGATTTTCCTCAAGCACAAAAGGCGGCGATGCATAAGTAATGAGACTATCTCCCGCCGACAAACGTTCGAATACTCCATTGTGCAGTGTTGAATATTACATCACCAAATAAAACGACGATTTCTGACTATCAAAATGTTATCCGAGCTAAAAAAGCTGCTTCCACATTTTAGCTACAAGATGGTTCTAAGTATTCTGCTTACTTAAGTTCAACGGATCGACGATGATTGTTAATAGTCATTCATAGCATAGTGTTAGTTAATATTTTTTTTTATAGGAAGTGTGGGCAAACGAGCGACAGTTCACCTGGTTAAATGTAATCACTGATGCCCATGGACAGTCACAACACCAGAGTGGTCGCGGAAACGTTGCCAACCTTAAACAACAAATATACAGAACACCACAGAAGTCCACTGCTGGCCTATGTCTAGGCAATAGTCGTCTGTCAACCGATCATGATAATGATGATAATGATTATACAGAACACTTCATTGCACTCAACCCTTTAGGATATAAAATAATAATTTTAGCAATCACTGTTGTTTTACCAGCTACAGCTCGAGTCAGATCAGGTCATAGTAATATTTGCAAACTAACATCGGCTCCGATAAAAAGCAATTTCCACCAGCAAGCATTTTTTAGATGTTTGCATAAGTAATAGGTGTGTAAGTATGAAGAGATTTCTCTTCAGAATAAAGAAGAAGACTGATCACCGGAAATGCGATGTTATAGCTGGTTCCGATTAGGAGAATAGACAAACCTTTGGCTGACGTAGACGGCGAGTAAAAGGGTTTGCATTCAGAGTTGCACACCCTCGCCGCCATTAAAAAATTGGTGAGGACAGCAGACATTAAGAGAATCATAGAGACGAAATGGGCGCCAATGGTGACCATAGAAAAGGTTTAAGAGGTTCTACCCACTGATATACACAGCACCAAACTTTGCTCATCCCCTTAAGCCATGAAATATTAAGTGTGGTTGCAGCTACAAAGCCTTTGAAACTGAAACACCTGTTTACCTGCTGAAAAAAGAGTTGCGGCAGTAGCTACCTAAACGGTCTCTGGCTACAGAAATTTACCACCAGTATATTCACTACTTGCCAACGTAGTATTCACATTATAATCAGAGTGGAATTAATAAATGAACATAATTGGCAATTTGTAATGACATCATTGCCTCATCGCTGATTATAGCGACAATGCTTAACCACTGATCGGTTGGTATGACCATCATCAGCTGATAGACGTCCACTGCTAGACATAGGCCCTAAAGATCTCCACATACAGTCAGCACGGCTTCCGTACCGCTGGGCAGTAGGGGCTGTCGTATGTAAAGGTTCATATGGGGGAACATGGGCAATTTCCCACCACGCTGACCCAATACGGGTTGACGGGAGCTAGAGCTTCGTTTGTTGATTAGCAGGGTGTACCACGAGCAGGTGAGGTTGGCTTGGGTCTTCAGAGTTGTTGTGCGGGATCCCTTACACCCTTGTATATAGGTACCCCTATGTTTATATAGGTATTGTGAATATAGTCTCATCGTTAAATGCCAATTTAGGTACTTTTCATAGAATAAAAACATGTAAAGAAATCAGTTCATGTAATAGTAGGTAATTACCATCAGTTATGTTACAGCACTTGGGAGGTAGCGGTTTTACTGTAGATCTCCAAATCGTCTTTTTATTTACAGTATATACTTTAGACAGTATTTGTTGTCGTTATATTAACATTCATTACAAAGTACAAATCCGTCGCCATTATACTCACATTATAGCTTTTTTACTCATTGATTTAGCGTTTCTTTTAATTCAGGTTTCAATCTTGGTCAGCTTAGAGCACTGCTTTCAATATTGCCTTACACCGTTAGTAATTTTACTAAGGTGACTTCTCAGCTTGTGACGTGTCCAAAAATGAATGTCCAAGATGAAGATATGCATATGAATTAAGAAACTATTCATTTAAGCTTCGACATACAAGAAGGTGTTTCACAGGGATGCATATTAGGTCCGATCTTATTCCTTTTATACATTAATGAAATTTCTCAGACTATTAATCATAAAGTAGTATTATTTATTGTGTGAAAGTGTTATGGTACAGAAGGAAGCTGCTGAGCGGGATCGAGGGAAGATAGATCCCACTCGGAGACCAGGTCGCCGTGGCGCTAACGCGCGGCGTCACGGCGCACCGGTAAATCATTTTCCCCCGCTTTAATGGAACTTTTGAGGTCGTTGGCGGTTGGGATAGGAGTTCTCATTGCCGTTTAAACGACCTTGAGGAGGATTATGGCAGGACCTGGTCTCCAGTCATTGAAGTAATCACGAGGCTGGTAGGATCTGCATAAAGCAGACCCCAGGACGGACTATCCCAGTATAACGTTAACGAGGTCGCGGTTCTATTCCGAACGAAGATGCCGTAACCTCTCCAAACGCCGAAGGTGACCAGCGAGAGAGTTTTAGTGGGTAATAATTACCACATACCTCTGACTTTCCATCAGAAGACAGACTATATTTTCGAAGATTTCTCTCCCAAAACAGAAAGCCAAAAAAAAATATATTTGCTGACGACATTTCTATAACAGTGACTTCGAATAAAAATAGTTATTCAATTAAACATCATCATCATCAGCCGACAGACGTCCGCTGCCGGACGTAGGCTTCCCCCGAAGATCTCCACGTCGATCGGTCCTGCGTGAAAAAACAACATTGAATGATAAAGCTATTAATTAGTTAGAGATAAATTCTTTTAATATGAACTTGAAAAGAATATGACACAGGATCATGAAACAATGGTACCTTCTTCAAGTCGTATCGATCTGGCAAATCCATTGACGAGAATCGATTCAAAACATTTATTGCTGTGGTAACTAGATGACCTAGTACATAAATTCAAGAGCGTGGGGGGAGAGGGGGTTTAAAAAGGCTTAAGTAACATAAACAGCGGAGTAATTACGCGGAGCGGGGCTCGTTAATAAAAGCTTTTTATCGGACAAGACTGATTGCCCTGAATTAGTCAGCGAAATGCTTCTTTCCAAGTCCCCGCTGAACAATTCAGTGCAGGACACTTTAGAGAATGGCCTAAGATAAAATGGAGATTGATTCTCTTCTCCGTGGTACTAAGAAAATCTCTTGAGGTTACATTTTTCGACTATATAAAAATGAAAGGCTTAATTTGTACAGGAGTGCTTGTATCAGAATTTTTTTTTATACTACGAAGCGACGAGATGATCGGGTCGTTCATATGATGGTAAGTGATACGCCCCTATAACAAGGTCGCAATACTTAGGACGTTATACACAGAACCACATAGCGCTCAACACCTTGAGACTCATAACCCTAATAATTTTACTAGTTACAGCATCTTTTAAACCGGAATTCATTATTGTTTACGCAACACCTACTTAGTCGGTTTCCAGTAACTGGGACCTACCACCAGTAATGAACTCTAAATGTTTGGTTTAAAAAGGCAGAAGATTTCCTGCAGTGGTTTAAAGTATACCATTTTTTCCTCCTGTCCTTCTCCCAGCTATGTGGAGTCAGCACAGTGTGTACTTCTCCTCCATATCCCTCTATCAGCTATCATATTTGATTTCACACTCTTCTTACACATGTCATCTTTCACACATGTCATCCACACTTTCTTCGGTCTTCCTCTACCCTTATAACCATCCACGTTCATTGTCATTACTTTCTTAATATGTCCTTCATCCCTCCGCATACCATGCCTGTACCACGCTAACCTCTTGCTCCAACGTTAGGATAAAGGAAAACAATAGAAATGCAGTGAATTTAAAGTATACCATTATACGTAAATATTGAACTGATGAAGGTTCCGAAAATCACTGGATTTACGGAGCTCCTATGTCCAGTAGTAGACGTCCTACTGATGGTGATGATCATAACGTAAATATTTGACATGATAAACCTTTTCCATTGTGGAAGAAGACATTTAATTCTTTTATCATGATAGTAGAAAACATGATGTTCCTTTCTTACCTCAACACTTCTAAGAGCGCGTGTAGATTACTGATACCGGAGACCATCTAGGTAGGTACCACGACAGCTCCTATTGCTGCTGCATAATAGTAGTGTGCAGACATTACTATATTCCGGTTTGAAAGACGTTTTAACTAGTGCAATTCCTGAGATTGACACATCTCATGTCTCAAGGCAATGAATATGATTCTGTATATAAAGCTAACTTGCGCCATTTTGTTGTCGTCAGTGGTATCAGCTACCACCAGATGGACATTGTGAACGTTTCGTCGCTTCGTCGAATAAAAAAAAAATGTGGCTTTGGAAATGTTTTCTATCTGAAGATAACTCACGAACGGGAAAGTTTAGACATAAAGAGCAATGTATCTCACGACTTTAAATCGTTTATGTGTTAAGGATTCAGAACGCGATTCTCTACACTGCACTTGTACTGCGCTGCAGTATGCAAGTAGCATCTAACTCTGGCACTTTATACAGTTCCAATCGAGTTTACTTAAATGCGAGGGTTTATACTGTTGCCTCTTTCGCGAACTAGTTGTGTAACATGCGATTTCTGAAGCGTCTGTAATTGAGTGTTAGAATACGATCTCGAATGGTTAAATTTTAACTGATGGAATGAGAGAAAGATTTCATTTAAACTCTTTTCATAGTTTACGTATAACCTACTCAAATTAACTAATGGTGCTTCTTTCGCCTAACAAACATTACTGTGTTCTAGTTGAACAGGTGTTTTAGCTGACACAGGATGACGATACTCACTACATACTCGACAAGTGCTGCATTGTTAAAAGTGGGTTAATTAGTGGGTAAGTGCATTAATTACCATCAAGCAAATATTCTTCCCATCTCGTCAATTAAAATATTTACAGACTTCATAGATTCTTCGTGAAAAGATTAGTAGGAGGGCTTTTCGATTCATTCCTCGGAGGATTAATCAGACCATCACCTCAGGGTCGTTGAATATCTGTTCTTATATCTCCCTTAAATCTACTTTATCTTAAATACTTACGTTAATATATCTTTTTTCTTGTTTCTTGTCTCCTTTGTATATGGGACGTTATCAGTAGTTAGTTTTTTATCAATAGTAATATGTTTTCTGATTTTTCAGTGGTACAGGCACACGCCGGGTTCTCCCTGAACATAAACTTGTGTAAATACTCTGAGAAATCTATTCCATCTCGTCGCTTCGTAGTATAAAAAAAAAGTTTTTGATATTACAGCGGTAACGACATCTGACATATAACTCAAGGCGACCAGCAAAATGTGGTGCAGTGTATATCATCCTTACCATTGCCACGTTGTTACGGGCGGGCGTATCACTTACCATCAAGTGAATGTACCGCTCGTAACGTCACTTAGTAGAATAAAAAAAAAAAACACTGTCGATGCCGATTTTTTATTATAATTGCTCCCCCGATTTACGCCGTTACACTTTCGTTGTACAATAATGTGATAACAAAATTCAATTAATGTTTAATACTTTGTAAATATACAAGTTCGCGATTTTATTATAATTCTGGTTATAATAGTATAAAAGGAAATACGACGGAGACGCGATGCCCTCGCAATTTCCATTCGCCGTCAGCTGACGCGTTAAACGCAAGATACACAGCGAGCTCTGCGACGGGGTAGATACCGCGCTCTGAAAGGATTCTTTGTCGGATATTCCGACCGGCTCTCTCGTCGGTACATAAACTTAAAAAGACGAATTCCAATGCTCAAACAGCTCAGGAAACTTAGACAGATAGATGGATAATTCGTTTATTGTAGCCAAAATAGAACAAACACACATGCATATATATTAACGAACATAAGAGCTTTCCTTACATAAGCGCATGAACTAATTTGACACACTGTAACTAGTCTGACCATAAATACTGTTACATAAATCCTTTTTTTTTTTTTCAACTTATTAATTATTTTGAATTTGGAACACGTATATTATTTTAAAAACTTCTTACGATTTTGCGCCATTGCACATATTCTTTCGTGTTCATTATCAAATTACAATATGGAATGGGGTGTTAAAGAATTGCAGTGATCGCCTTGCACAAAGTGTGTATGGAGCCGTCGGTCATATTCTAGACACTTCAAAGGCTTGCCATCAGCCGTATGTTCGTATACCGTACTATCAACAGATACAACAACACTTCCTCGAAGACCAGAAAAGATCGGAGCGGCCGCGTGCTGATAGAACAACAAAGGCTGTTAATGCTGTTAAAGCCAGAATTCGTCGAAATCCCATTAGGAAGCAATTCAAAAAATCTTATTACGAGAAATGAAGATTCCCGCCAGGAATCTGTCGCGTATTATAAAACTAGACCTGAAGCTCGGTGCTCGGTACTTATCGTCGATATACAGGAAATGCTAAATCAATCCATAGATTTGTGACCAAACAGATTAAACGCCTGTATAAAATCCAAAGGTGGCTATTTCGAATAGAATTTTTTTTTTCTGAGACTAATAAATATGTAAGTATACATTTTAATAATATTACATTACTTCATTAAAAGAATGCATTTTTATTTGATACAGAACTTATGGCCGGACCTAGGTATAGTAAAGACATGAGAGTGTGTGTGCTGCAATGGTACAAAAGGCCGTGGCCAGTGGGTTATTCCCTACTTGAGATGAAACACTAATTTTCAGCTACCACCAGTGCTGCGATCGCGATCAAGGAGATATCCTGCTGCTAATGTTATTCATATTTTTTTTATTGATCATTGTAATTGCAATAGATCCACGTAAATAAACATAGTGCTAGTCATAAATGTAAAATTTTTTCAATAAGAACAGTTTTAAACATATTTTTTTTTTGAATACTAAAAACAGAGTTACTTTGACACATAGGGGGAGGTATATTGTTCCAACACTTGATGACCTGATGACAAAACTTCCCATAAATGAGAGTTTTACATTTACAATAGCAGAGATAGGTACGCTCACTTCTTGCATTTACTTCAGTATTATAATTTCAGAAACTTTCTATGTTAGTATTTAGTTGAAAAAGAAATTAATAACCAAAGTTTTCTTAATCCAAACCAAACATCATTTCAGAGATGACATCTCATTACGATGATTCGCTGTAGAGTTCTTTAAATACAGTATTCTATAATATTAGATTCAAATCTTACGCTGATCGATTGAATGTAAACTTCCAAAGTTTTTCCGAAGAAAAAAATTTTCTTTTATCTCTGACAATAGACTATATATATCTGTTTATGAAATCGTATATGGTTTTTTTTATTCATTATTATGTAACTATTAATAACAACATACAAAATCTGTATGTATTTATAAAACAAATCAATAATTATGGGTTTAAACAATCCTATCAAAGAACATGTTTGTTAGATAATACCGATATAAAATAAATGTTAACGCTAACGATCCTTCGAGCCGGATTTGAAACAGCGACCTATGGATATCGACATGTAACTCTACAGTCCACCGCTCTACCAACTGAGCTATCGAAGGTTGTCAGACCTGGAGTGAAAAGATAACTTTGTTGACGACCACTGCAAAGTTATTAAAGTAAAAATATTAATTAGTAAAGCGTTAGATAGCCAAAAAAGACAAACTATGGACTGTTCAAAGGAAAGTCCTTTCTTAACTTTAAAATAAAAAAGGACTATTAACATTGGTTCAACCGACTAGAAACATCAATACGAAAAGATGAATAAACTTTCCAGGTGATTGATGTCCACGGCTGGATACAAGCCTGCTCCAAAGGAAGTGTTATAATTGCTGAAATTGCCACTCAGTCCCAAGGAGAGGATAACTTAGTTAAGTTTTTATACTTATACTGTTCTCTGCCCGCTTTGCTGGCCGTTATGCATAATTAGACTTCAATATTCCTTGAGAGAAACCGCAACCGCAAATGACCTGCAACCGTTACTATAGCAACCGCATAAATAATATCAAGTCAATTGGAAATTAAATGATGAAATATCTATGAAATAAAAAATATAAATAGCATATAGCCATCTATTGATTATCCAGCATCGAATGGTCATGTTCCTTTGTCGATATATACATTCACTAGATTTCAGGTGATTGGCGAAAAAAGAAAACCCATTTTCATTATATATATATATATATATATATATATATATATATATATATATATATAGATGATGTACAGTAATCCTTTCACAAAGTATATAAATTTCCATAACTCCTATCAAAAGGGTTTCAACTGATTACAGAGTCCAAGTCAACTCGAACAAATGTATATATATATATATGTATGTATGTATGTGTGTGTGATGTGATATTTTAATCAAAATTACTTGAAAAATATTCATTAGCTATTTTAATATAATCTTCGTTACAATCGTCTTTAATCACCTCAGTTCGTCCGTCTTGCCCTTCTCTGTCTTCCTCCTCGCACATATCCTACCTCTTGTCTATACAATTATATTCCGTTTCCACATACAAGGTGGCGCAAAAATAACCTTCCGATGTATAATCCGAATAACCTTTCTGATAGGATTACTTTTGCGCCACCCTGTACATACATATATGCTCTAGGTTGTCTATTACGATACGCTTAGGACATATATCAAATTAAAAAAAAAAAGATATTGATGGTCCTTTTTCCGGGATCCATTTAGGGCCTATCACCGCAGCTGCTATTCCCGCCGCCGAACAGTACTCTGCAAATATTATTGTGTTCCGATCTGAAGGGCGTTAGCTAATTAAACTAATAAGGTTAACATATCATGTCTCAAGGTGATGAACACAACATGGTATAGTGTATATCATCCTAACTAGCCGCGTTGTTATAAGCCAGGGTATCAGTTAGCAACAGGTGAACGTCTTGCTTGTCTCGTTCAACGAAAATATTTGACGATAGAGTTAGTCTCAACCGTTCTGTGCACGAGTTAAACCTGCAAGTTCTAACTTTTAAGTTATATGTAAAAAAAAGAGAGAAAATGATGAAAAGCAAATCACGTATCGGTAATTTACTGTGCACGTTTTTTTTTTCTACGAACTCTCCTTTTTCAATCTCACAAAACTTTCGGACCCACGTCAAGACTGCTCGAACGTTTTCATCCATGGGTATAAGTGGCGTTGAAATATTGACTCCTTCATAACAACGAGCACGTGAAATTATTATTTTTTTAAACGCTATTTTTAACATACGGGTTTTTTTTTATAATTATTTCATATATTAAGCCGTACAAAACTATAATAAAATTATATCCAACACCGAAAAAACCACTAGAAGACATAGTTACAAAGGTAATTCTGAAAACATCAGACTGTAGATATTAATTAAAAGCTGTTGGTATTCCTTGATGACTATGACATTTGGATATACTGGTGGTAGATCACTCTTGCCGGAAACCGCCTAACTAGCAACCACCGCTAGATGGAGGTTCGAGGAGCACTTCAGCCGCCTGGTCCCTAGGATTGAGAAAATAGTGGGTGCTCTGCATAAATTGCTGCCTTTTATCAGAAGCCCTCGGGAAGGAGTCCCCCGCCTTTATGCGGCCGTCGTGCGATCAATGGCTCTTTATGGTGCTCCGGTTTTGTCACATCGGTTAACGGGCTGCCGTCGTTGCTGGGCTAAAGTTAACAGACTGCAGCGGGCCAAGGAAGCGGCCCTGAAGAATAAAAGAAGAACGGTATACGAAGACTTACCCGTTTCCTTCGTCAAGTATCAGCTCAGGCTGAAGACGCTTGACGAATGGAACAGGAGGTACGTGCAAGGTACGACGGCTTCGACAACGAGGATTTTCTTCCCAGACGTCGCGTCAGCATACAGGTCCCTTGGTCGACTGGAGCTCGACACGGTCTTGGCCCAGATGTTCACTGGGCACGGGGGATTCTCCAAGTATCTCCACAGATTCAAGCTCAAGGAGAGTCCCGCGTGCCTCTGTGACCCAGCGGTGCACCAGACCGTGGTGCACATCCTCACCTCCTGCCCCTTATTCGAGAAGGAGAGGGTTAAGTGCGAAGTGAAGATGGGAAAAAAGATAGATACTGGAGTCATTGCCTCTGATCAGTGAGGACGAAAGTCGACCAATATTTCTGGTATATTGTAGCAAAACAATAGGAAAAATAATAAAAATGTAAACATATAAATAAATAATTAAAACTAAAAATAACTAATTGTAATAATAAATAAATAATTGTAACAAAAATGTAAGCAAAATGTGATAAGAAATACATAAAAAATAAATATGAGCGAATAAAGAAGAAGAAGAAACTACGAGGAAGAACCATGCTACAAGGGATGATTCTTTTCAGGCTCCCCCCCCCCCTAAGTAGAAGGAAGTCTTCACTTCGGAGAGGAGGAATGACAGGAAGAAAGGAATGTGGAATGCTAGAAAGAGATACGAGTGAAAGATAAATATAGAACAAAAGATGATAAGAAAGATAGACGATAATTAAGTAAAAATAGATGTGATTAAAATAAAAAATTGGGATAGTAGTTGAAAAAAAAAAAAAATAAAAGACCCTGACTTAGAACATGCAGGAGGAATGATTAAAAAAAAAAAAAAAAACAGCGTGCAGCAAAAGTCAGCCATTCGTATCGAACGATATCTTTTGAGGCGACCACTATCCTAGCCCGGTTCCCACCTCTAGACATTCTGGTTCCTAATGCACTGAGGGAGTCCACCGAGGGGTTTTAGTGGGTAGGAGCCACACATAACCTTATCTTCCCCCAGAAGCAAGGTATCTTTTAAGAAGAATTTCCCCGCGATATAAAAAAGAAAAAAAAAGAAGGCAGAAACCACCGCAGTGTCTATTTCTGTCGTCAATCAGTAGTGTGCTAACATTGCTGTGTCCAAAGGGTACTGTAGTTTACGATATTACTAGGGTAATTGGTAAGGTGCAGATTTTTACCCACTAAAACCCCCTCGGCGGTCACCTTCGGCGTTTGAAGAGGTTACGGGATCTCCATTCAGAACACAACCGCGGCCTCACTAACGCTATGCTAGGATAGTTGGGATACTACTTCAATGACCTGAAACCACGTCCAGCCATTGTCCTCCTCAGGGTCGTTTAGAAGGCGATGAGAACCCCCATCCTAATCGCCATCGACCTCAAGGGCCGTATTATAGTAAAGGAACACCATTCATCGGCACGATGTGTTGACGGGCGGTAGCGCAACGACGGCTTCGTCTCCGAGCAGGATCTGTTCTCTCTCGATCCTGCTCGGCAGCCTCCCTTTGTTCCATTATAGTTTCACAAAAGGAGGCTACGGCCCTCCATGCAATGTCTCCTCCCAGCATAGCCGGCAAGGAGAGGTTTCCTTCGATCCGATTTATTAGGATCCGCCGCTCCCGTCCTGCTGTGGATATCTATTGGCTGATAATGATGATGCACATATTGCATAAATTTAAACAAATAAATATTCTCTTTGACTACTTTTTCTTATTTTTCTATTTGGTTTTCATTAAATTAAACTTATATCAATTGAATTGCAACATATTCTAATTAAGCAAGAGTAGTTTTTTTTTATCTAATTTTTCTATACTTTGTATAGTTTTAATTTTTATAAACAGTATTTAAGTTTCTCAAAGAAACGGTTTTAAAACGGTTCGATGTAATCAAAAAGGAAAAAGCGAAAAAGTATGGAAAATTCTTTTGTGATTTTTTTGTGGACCCAAATCACTGTCAGACTACACTACCATTAAAAATGGTCGCGAGGAAGTATAGAAAATAAATCTAGACCTAAGATTAAATACTAATTTAAGCGTTTTAAGTCATTTTAAGGATTTCGCAATGTTTCAAAAAAAAATTTATAGGATAATAAATAACTTTTATTGTTAATGATAAGAAATAGATTTTTTTAATTTAGAATAGTATCAAGAATATTCAGACATTTTTAAAGATATGGTTTATCCCGCACCATATATATATATATATATATATATATGTGTGTGTGTAGCAAAACTTATAGCAAATTTTGAGTGTTCAAGTCTAATAGTTTCGGAGATCTCGTGAAGAGCAAATGAATCTCTATACATCTTATATTACGCGCCTCATGCAACAAAGTATTAACCAAAAATAAAGCCTGTACTGATATTAATATTAAACAGGACATTTTGAACTTCTTCTAAGTATATATGTGGTATACACATTTATCACATATTTCATATTTTTTGTCCTGGTAAACTAAAAAATGTCATGTCCCGTTTAAATTTACAGCAACATCCGGTATACAACGCAGGTTTTTCTCCGTTATACCCTCGTCAAAGGGTTCTTGAAATATTGACTTATGAAACATGTTTCTTGTCGTACGCACATCAAATATTACTCTATATCTGTTTTTTAATAGTTTAATGTCCGCCCGTACAAGTAAAGCCTCTTTTCCTCATCGTTTGTATACATTAAGTATTTTTTTTTATTTAATTAAGCAACGAGACGAACTTGAAGTTCCTTTGATGGTATGTAAAACAATCGCCCATAACAACGTGGCGCTGGTTAGAATGATATATATAGGATATATTACACAACATTGCGCTCCTTGCCAACATAAAATGTTGAGTCTCGTTACTCCAGTAATTACACTAGCTATAGCGCCCTTCAAATTGGAACACAGTACTGTTTGTCGGCTACCATAAGTGCTGCGGAGGTTCCCCCGAACAAGTTCCCGCCTTGTCGTGGCGGTGGGGCTCAGTAGCCGTGGCTTGGTCACCCCCGGTGAAGCTAAGAGGAACCTACCCGCGTGGCCCGAGGTGGCCGCTCCAAGTAAATTCCGTGAGCTCACCTCGGACGTGTGCCGGTGGGCTGCAGGGGCAGGTTCATACTGCGCTTTGCAGCCGAGGTGGAGTCGCGGAAGGAGAGGAGTGTCGGTATTGCGATTTGCCGTTTTCCCAACCCTTCGCGACTAAGCGGTGCCGCAACGGCTGATGCGGCGACGGTGGAGCCGCGGTGGAAGAGGAGCGAGGGTATTGCGTTCCGCCGCTCTCTGTATCCTCCGCGGCTGTATAACGGTTGACAGCGGAACCCAAGGCCAGATCCGCCGCAGGGAATCGGGAGTGTTTTCTCTTTTGGCTACCATGGCCTCTGCGTGACGGATTCCAGTGGATCCGTTGCCCAGATGATTATAAGAGCCCGAGAGGAGGGCCCGTTGTACGTTCCGGCGTGCCCCTCCATAAGTAAAAAGAGGAGATTCTTCGCTCCCGAGGTGGAGCTGCATAGCGTAGCCGGCGCTGGCGGGGCGAAGGCGCGCGAAAGCATTCCTGTGATTCTGTCATAAAGCGACGAGGTGGTACATCGAGGGCGTTTTAGTCGGTGCAAGTCTGACATAACCTGTCTTTGCCCCCGCGAGGGTAGGTATACAAAAGTATTTCCCCCACGTAAAATAAAAAAAAAGCGCTGCGGAGGTACCTACCTAGATTATCTACACCTAGAGGTCTCCGTCACAAAGACCTACCATTATTAAAAAGTATCTAAGTTTATTGCGAAATAACTTTATCAAATAAGTTAAATAAACAGTACACCTATTAATATTACTAGTCGCGTCACTTGTAATATTATTCCTCGCGGCTAATATTTCTATTTGTAAAGAAAAGTATAAGGGAACTGGCAACACTTTAGTCAAGTGGGGTGTAGGTGGGGATAGCACAGTAAAAAGCGTATAAATACAAGTCTCGAGTCATCAGTCACTCCCATTCTCACTGACTGTCTACCAGAGTGCGGTTTCTAGAGTGAGTATCATCGTCGTATCTTATCTTATCTTCCTTCTTCTGCCATGTGTTTCATCTTCTTGTTTGTTTTAAAAAGTTTTCTTGACCTTCAGGTGAGCGTTTTACCCGTTTCGATAATTAAAGTTAAAAAAAAAAAATCATCACAAAAAGCCGACGTTGATTTTCAGTGGAGCGTAAATCGACTCCGGGAGTGGTCTCAATTCGCCGCAAAAAGGGTCCATTACAAAAGACAGATTGTACAATGAACAAGAAAATGGGGTCAGGTCGGGAGTGACCACTTTATGAACAATAGGGGACATCGCTACATTTGCTAATACAACAGGGAAATGTAAAGGTTACAGCTGAAAATAATAATACACCTACTCGTAAATCCGACGTTAAATTTGATCGTAATTTTCGGGCTCGCTGAAGAGTGAAAATGTCTTGCTTAGCAGCAGCCTGAACTAGATCTTAGTCCGTTGTTAGATTTATCGACAACACAGACGACAATTTAAATAGCAACATGCATTAGTCAATGATACTTCTATAACGTTACCTGTTTCGTTTTACCTGTTGCCAATGAACTGCTTGGAGCTGTTGTAGGTCCTGCTCTATGACATCTTTCCAACCACAGCTAGGTTCATGGCTAATCGTGGTTCCGCTTTTAAGAACCTGCGATTGTCTCCCGTACAGCAAATTGCTCATCAAGCGAACTCCGTGGGCCTTAGTTTTTCCCTTGATGTTTTCTTCACCATCCAGCCTCTCAATTTTTCTGTTGTATCGGCCACGCCAACTGCCGTCCTTTCTTTGGGTCGAGCTCAAAATCCTTCCCATGATTTCAGTACATCAAGTTTGGTCTTATCACCGTCTGGTAAATGCAAATCTCGGACTTTCTACTCGGTTACTACTTTAGTGTGTATTTTCGAGTGCCCAAAATGAGACACTTGGTTTTTCTTATCTTTACTCTACTTTTGTATCTTGCTCGCCGCCACTTATTATTACATTCCAATTGATTCTCTCTCCTCAATCCATTTTCCAGAGTGACATAATCCAAAATTAGATCAACACGGAATAAATTCTATTAGACACTGAAGTAACACAAAGAAGAAAATGAAAGAAACCCTCATCGAAAAATATGTATTGTCCATCTATGAGCTAACTAACATGTACGTGTTCCTGTTCCATTGATGCTAGAACTAGTACTAGACTAACAATACTTAAATAAGTAGTAACTTGAATAAATAAACACCTTAACTGGCATCACAACGTTATGAGAAGTCTTACCAATTACTCGCCAATTTATCCCATGCCCAGGTGACGATAAGAGGCCGAAAGAAGGACGCAGTATGAACGGGGCCCGCTCTTACAGAGGCAGAAAGGGAGTCTCTTTCCCCGAGATGGATCGTGGAGCAGCCGGACCTGGTGTGGGCGCGGAGGTGTGCAAAAACGTTCTCATGGCCCGGCCGTAAAGCGATGACGGAAGAAAGTCGTTGGGGTTTTACTTGGTGCAAGCCCGAGGTAATCTGTTTTTGGACACGCGAGAACAGGTAAGCGAAGATTTTTCTCCCACGTAAAACAAAACTCGCCAATTTACTCGAATTTTGTCGAGCGCGTTCCTTCTATAAAAAAACCTATGTATTCTTTTTTCCTAATTTCTTCTGACTCGGATCAGGGGTCGGTTATCTACATATGCAATAATTGCATTAAAGAATTTACGCGCTTATTTAGAATCGCCAATTTCTATTTGCAGTTCTCTGTGCAACGTATTTACAAAATTCTAGAAACTCGTTCCTAATTTTCCTATTGCTAATTAACTCAATTTTTTATATCTATTTTTGTATCTAAATCTATACGTTTTCTCCCGAACAGCGTGCACTCCACAATCGGGCGTATGATTGTTTCTTCTTGTAAAGAAATCCAAAGACATGTCCAGAACCGGACTATTCTTGAACTTGAAGGGAAACCAGTACTCCGAAAATCCGCCATGACCTGTGAGCACTTGCGTGAGCAACTTGTCTATTTTTATTTTTTTAATCGGTCCATATGCCTCAATGGCATCTGAAAAAAAGCGCTTGATGACACTATCCGATGTATTTCGGTAGTCGAGCACAACTTGGTGCAGTGTATATTATCCTAACTAACGTCACGTAAAGTGCAGGCGTATCGCTATCAGATGTAAAAAAATAATCTTAGCATAACAGTTGCTGTACCCGAACTATTGGACGAAGTTGAATCATAATCTAGGTCATACGTAATCAGTGTTTATCGCAGGAGGTTGGTTAGGTTCGGAATACATTGAGTTAAAATTATTACTTTTCGGTAAAAAATAACCATATATATTTATTATATTATATATATTTTTGTCCTAATGTGAGGATCAAGTCGCTTTAATGATAGCGAGTTTTTTTTGCCGGAGTCCATCCAGGTAGGTAACACCGCTGCTCTTATTGCAGCCGACCAACAGTACTGCACACATTACTGTGTTCTGGTTTGAAGGGTGATTTAGCTAGTGAAATTAGCGGGCATCATCAACTTCGTGTATCTCAAGTGTACGAGCACAATGTGATGCTGTCTTTATCATTACATAGTTATGGGCGATCATGTCATTTTCCATCACACGGGTATCCAAACCATAAAACGGTATGATTATCATTTAATAGTAATTTATATTGTATAACATGTAACAATATAGTACTAGTTAGGACAACTGTATTATTACTACTCGTATATTAGTCCAAATACTAATCAAGTTATATTGAGAAAAACTGGGGTTAAGTGTTTAAGTAATCATCGTCAAGGAACTTGCGAAACATCTGATGTGTCTGTACGTCTTTAAAGATAAAGCATAATCGATCACGTACAAGAAATCCAGATGTAGAATTAAGTGTGTACGCAACCTTAGTGGTGGTTCCAAAGCGGGCTGCTGGATAATTGGATAAATAGTAGGTAATTTACATTCATCGGAGATCCGTTTTAGCTCGCATATTGATTGCTTGCCCACTCCGCGCTGTATTGACTCTGTCACTCCATTGGATTATGTTTGATTACTTCTGTACAGAGGAATTACAACAGACGAAGTCGTGTAATAGCGTCGTTTCCTGAAAAACCAGCCGGAACTTCTCAAGATATTACAACGGCTACTTGAAAGATGGCACTTGATTGTTCGCCTCACCATTCCATATAATGTATAGTCTTTGTCTACGTATTAATTTGAAATTATATTTTTATATTTATGTACTTGTATGTCCTTATCAACTGGATAACGCCCACGGTTAAGCATAAGTCTTCCTCAAGGATCTCTATGCCGATCGTCCCGTGCTGTCCGTATCCAACGACTTCCCGCATTGAGTGGGATTGGGCCTTAACCCATCACGCTGGTCCAGTGCATGTTAGTGGGTAGTCTAATCCTCGTCTATTAATCAGCCGGGTGCACCGCGTGCAGGTGCGCTCGACTTGGGCTCCGTAAGATGTTGGGCGGAACCCCTTACACCCTTGTATGTTCTAAGTATGTGCTGTTAATATATTGATTGATAAGAACATTACTTAATATGTGCTCATTGTTTACCTGCCATTATTATTTATTTGCTACCTGCATGCCTGCTTGCTTGCCTGCTTTACTGTTTGCGTCCTCGCCTGCTCGCTTGCTTACTTACTTATTTATTTGCTTATTCATTGTGTACTCTCAATCTTTAGTACCTACATCGACCCATATCTTCAACCTGTATGATAACGACACTACCAATTACGAGTAACTGGTTATCCAAATTAAATGTAACATCGAAAATGTTGACTGGAATAATTGAATGCTCCGACAGTGAGTTCGTGTCTCCGTCGTTAAGACCTTAATCGACTAAGTTAGGTTAGGATTCTCTGAACGCTGTCTTCAAGTTACCGCTGTATTTGCAATTTTGTCGTCGGACGTTGTTTGAACAACTTTAGAAATCGTTAAGTAACCAGTAGACGTTAGAACGTACTGGGAAATAATGGGAAGGAAATACATAAGAGAAACAAATATAATTAGTAACTAGTTAAAAACATAAAATTTAAAAAATGTAAATCTATTTGAATACATGGAGAAAAATGCAAAGAGAATACGTATAGAAAAGAAAGAACTGTAATAAAATAACAAAAAGGATAGAATAAAATAAGAAATGTGGGGAAGGATGAGAGGCGATGAATAGTACAGAAATAAGGGTAGACGGAAAGGTAAGATATAAAATGTGATAGAGGAAAGAGGAAAGGAATAAAAGAAAATGTGAAGGATAAAAGTGAGAACTGAAATAAAACAAAATATAGAACTATAAAATTATTTAAAAAGACCCGCAAAGCAGAGAAAGCGGTAAAAAAACCAGTAGACGTTTGGCAATTCTAACTAAATGTGCAGGGAGTAAAATAAAATTCATTTCCTTGTTACAGGTACATCATTCTGATATAGATTAGTGTATAACCTTTCATCGTCACGTCCAAGTGCTTTCTTCTTTTGCCGTTTTCAACTGATGGAAAAGTCGAAACCTCTCCTTTGTAGTGTTAAATCATTTCTTAAATTATCTACCAGAACTTTTAACAGCAGCCAAACATCAGTTCGTGATTTCCTTGATCTACAATTCCAGCAATATTAAGAAACTTGACTTATAACATGTATAATATCTGAATAATTAATATATGTTCTTATCAACATATACATTCATCTATAATCATCATCACCAACAGCCGATAGACGTCCACTGCTGGACATAAACCTTCCCCAAAAATCAACCGATCGGTCCCAGACTGCTCGCATCCAGTGGGTTCCCGCGATTCTCACCAGATCGTCGGTCCACCTTGTGAGACGCCTCCCAACACATTCATCTAAATATATAGACAATGAATCTATGACAGTCGCAAAAAGATTACCGTTTCTGAGACTCGACAGCTAATCGGCCTTGTGACGGAAGTTGGTAATTCCTTTCCGGTTCGTAGGTAGTTTGGATGATTTTTAAACACTTCCATATTGCTGTTAAATAGTTGTTTAACTTGTAACAAACGAGAGTCAGAGTATTTTAAAACTGGGTGAGAATGACAAAGATCAAGTTTTAGTCTGTAGTCTATTAAAAACGGACACACTGATCAATTCGTCTCCTTCTTTAAGGGTTCATCACGAAATGTTTTTTACCTCTATTGTCAGTGTAATCCGACATCCGTCATATACACATCTTAGATATATAAGTCGACATGTTTCGACTATAAAAATAAAATCCTCTTTATGCTCGAGTATCCTATATATACGAGAATATGGAGAAGTATCGGGTTCTTGTTGTTACTTAAATCACCAAGGTTCAAGCTTGACCACGATCCCATCTTGTGTTAAGTGGCAATATCGTCTGAAGTGGTAAATCGTACTAACCAAGTAACGGCCTATTCACTCGGTCAAACAGTATAGAAACTTTTTTTAGTTTATTTATAAGCCGTGATCCTGTGATCCGTGATCTTCCTGTAAAGGAATACATCATGAGCAATCGATCAATATCAATAACTCGCGAGATCCAAGCCAACCTCGCCTGCTCGTGGTGCACCTTATAAATTAACTTGGCTCCCACCAACCCGCATTGGGTCTGCGTGGTGGGAAAATCCACCATAAGAAGCCCTATAAAATAAAGGCTCCTGGTGCCCGGCGATACGGGCCGAGCAGCGCAGGATTGGTTGATGTGGGGATCTTTCGGGGAGGCTTCTGTACAGCAGTGGACGTCTATCGACTGCTGATGATGATGATGATGAACTTCCAAGAAGTTGTTCTTGTGTCGACATTTAACATTTACCTCCACCACTGGCCAGTGTGGTTGATAAACACTCTTTACTTTCTTGGAGTCGTATATAATAAGACAGATTTTTTTACTATAATTTATACAAAAGATTTTTTATTACAGAAGAAACAATTGCTGCTTTATATAAATGTAAAAAGGGGTGTAAGGGGTCCTGCACAACAACTCGCGTGACTTAAGCAAACCTCACTTGCTCGTGGTTCACCCTGCTGATCACCAAACGAGGCTCTGACGCTCGCCAACCCGCATTGGGCCATCGTGGTGGGAAATGACTCTAATCCCCCCATACGAACCTCTTCAAACGACGGCTCCTAGTGCACGGTGGTACTTGAGGTCATGCTGACGGACTAGTGAAGGGCACGGAAAGCCGCTTGATGCAAGCAGCACGGGACCGATTTATGTAGATGTCTACCAAGGAGGCCTATGGCCAGCAGTAGACGTCTATCGGATGACGATAATGATAAACTTATTCAAATTTATTATTTCCACTGGAGGTAGTTCTTTGTTGCCGGAGATCTAGACTCGTACCACTGCAGCGCCCATTTCTGCCGCCAGACAGTAGTATTGCAAACATTACGGTATTTCATTATTAAGGGCATTGTAGCCAGTGTAATTACTGAGATAACTAGACACAAAATCTTATGCTTCAAGGTGACGAACACAATGTGGTGCAGTGTATATGATCCTTCATATTAGTCTTATAAAAAAAATGTGGGCATTGACTTTTCTAACAAAGTTAATTCCAAGTCTTAGTTAATCCAGTTTAAGTTTATGCAGAGAACGTGCGTCGTTAGTGAACATTAATTATTCAGTTAGTGAAACTTTGATCGGGGTTAATTTGATTGCATGAATGTATTTTTTAGCGGAGGAAGGCGGACCGTCGCACAGTTCAAGTGACCGTAATAAATATCGTGTGAACTTCAGGCGACTCTTCGTAGATACTTAGTTTTTTAACTTCGAAATGGTTTTTATACTTCAATTCGAAGACCTATACATAACTTCGTAAACATCAACAAACAAGCTCATTATTCTTTATAAATGTGAATTTCTTGGAAATAACAGCCGCTGGTGGTATTTGCGAACCGGTATGATTTAAAGTCCCATAAGGAAGTGCACCTTTGTTAAGTAGACAACGCAATTGCCACTTCCGAACCCGTGAGTCAATTATTCGTAAGCTTTCCTTATAAAAAATAATCATAGAATGTCTATGCATCCGATGTATTGTGCATTATTTAAAAATTAGTTAAAGCCTAGGTTTCTTTTAAAATCGTGTAATTGCTTTAAAAGTTTAAACAAAACCTTTGAACCTTCGATTTGAACACACTAAAGCCAACCAAAATATACAAATAAATATTTCATCTATTCACCCAAAGAGGGCGCTGATTTAAAACTAGATATGAGAAAATGAACCACTTTCTTAAAGATATTTACAAATAAACAATAACAATAAATATTCAAAGATGTAACCTTAGTAAACTTTACAATTAATACTTTACAATTAATTTAATTAAAATTATTTCACTAATCAACAAACACCATGTTTACGTGATGATACTTTACATAGTGTCCGGTGTTAAAAGAATATACGCTCTCCAACGGCCGCTATACGGCATTATTATGGATTATGGAAGGCGCTTTCTATTCAATATATATGCCGTGTGGAATAATGTCTAAACGGGACAAAAATCTGCAAGTACAATGTGTTACAAGCGCGACCCTTCTATTGTGTTTTTGAACATATCCAAAAAGAGGAAGAAAAGAATTTCTTTCGGTACGTATTCCCCAATTCTAGTTCGCGTTTGCTGCAAATTGTATGTTTCATTCACTTTTTATTTGATTCCTGTGTACACTGCATCAAAAATGTTTTCAACAGAAATTGACAAATGCAAAATTAATCACTCGCATTCCCACAGTGGAGACTGGGATATTCTTTAAACGGTTATATGATCAAATTCGAGGTATATTCTTACTGATAAATAGTATCGTTTTAAACACTAACCTAACGAGGAAATACTTTTTATTTTTAACCTACATTTGATTTCAATTTCACATGGTGACGGTAAAACGTGCGCAAAATACTCTGGCGCATACTGTTTCCTACATATTGACAGTCGTCACACAGCAGTGCTTTCACTACACTCGACTTCACTACATCAGAAATCAAAACTAGGACCATCCTGTTACAAGACAGATGATAAGGCAGTTACGCCAGTACAATTATCAAAGAGTATCGTTGATAGCATTTTTGTGTTCTAACTGAGGTACAAATGAGTTATTTGAAATTACTATTCTACGGCCACGTCGTAACTTTAACGTCTTGAAGTATTGAAGTCGAAGGTTTATATATGAGAATATAAAAGGATTAAACATTTACAAAACAAAGTGGCGGCCGCTATCGGATGCAAAGCGCGATTACGTGTTAGGTAAATGTTTGAGCGCATGCAATATTCATTTCGCTTTATCTCGGCGCCTTGCACCATACGTTTATACGTAACGCGGCCATTTTGCTTTGGGTTTTGAAAACGAGTTTACGTACGATATTGGCTCCGATATTACGACTTTAATAGAATTCAATATTGGACGAAACGGGAATAGATATCCGACTATCTAAATTCCGCGGCACGGTGTGAAACATGTGCATTTGAGCTCGCAGATAACCTTTTGGGAGTGATGTTTGCGGTCATTAAAATGTTGATCTGTGTTTAATTATCATTTTCAAATAATCGATTGAATCTTATAAATTCAATTTTTTAATTCAATTGCTTGTGATAGATAACTTTAAAAATCTATGTATATGTTTATTTAATTCTGCGTATGTGAAGGGAGTACTTGCTTTTGATTTAGAAGACAATTGCTTGTGATATTACAAGCATATTCGTAATATCTTACGAGTTGAATAACCAAAAAAAAAAATTAAATCTTTTTCGAATATACGAGACCCTAGTGAAAGGCACACAACAAACAACCTTAGTGTAATACGTTTGCAAACATTGTAACGTTTAAGCGGCGCACGTTATCGCTGAAATGAAATATTAATATCAAATCTCGTCTACGTTCATCGCGTTACTTACAAATTGGATTCTGTAGCTCAAGTACGCGTGTGAATTGCAGTGAATTCTATCAGTGATGTTTACCTTCTTTTTCCATCTTTTTTTTTGTATTAGACTAAAATATTCAAGACTCATATCCAGAAATCGAAATGATTTTTTACCTTTTTAAATGAATACTTAGACAAATCCTGTGATCTCATGTGGAGTTTTATTCATCTGCGCTCCAACTTAATACTTCCCAAATAAAGAACCTGACCACCTTTTTACTAGACTTCTAGGACGGGCATTGCTTACTTTAGTCATAGTACTAACCTGAGACTAAACCCCTACTTTTTCTATCTTTAGAACAGAAAAAATATAAATTAAACTAAATAAGAGAAGGCTAGAATAGAAGCGGTCAGGTAATCCTATATGATCAGCATTGATAGTCACATTGTTCTGGGTGACGGGGGAGGATTGTAAGCTGTTCTGCTTTTAGAGAAGAGCGGTATTTTTTTCTAAATTCAAAGGAAACACCTGCAGCTGCTATTCAAATTCAAACAATATTCCACAAGTAAGCCGTCGCTTTGTATATTCTAGAATATTTATTTTATATTAATAAAAACACTTTTACTGAACTATCTGAAAGAAAAACTTAATGTTATTTTTGATCGTATTGGAAACTAACTTACTAATTACTTTGCTCTAATCAAAAAATATTCGGCAGAGCGGTTCGCATAACACGTTATTGGATTTCGTTCGTTGTGCACTGTGCAATAAATTTAAAACCAATTTTTGTGATGAAATATTTTTATGTGGATTATCAAATGTCCACTAAATAAAGGGGGTTGAATTTATAAAGCATAGGTCGTTAAACTCGTATGCAAAAAACATATTGAAGTTTCTTTTGACATCTGGGGCAAACGCAAACGTTGATCATCATCATCATCATCGTCGTCATCATCATCATCATCAACTGATAGACGTCCACCGCTGGATATAGGCCGCTCCAAATCACCACATCGATCGGTCCTGCGCTGCCCGGTCACCTCTCGGGCACCAGCGGCTTTCGTTTCTAGGGGATATGGGCCATTTCCCACCACGCTAGCCCGAAGCGGCTTAGCACGAGCCAGAGCCTCGTTTATTGATTGGCAGGGTGGGTGCACTACGAACAGGTTTTTTTTTTTATCGTTTCCCCTGCGTATAGTGGGTAAGGGCCTTTATATTTCCATTAATTTACCATCTTATGATATTAATATTTCTAATTTCCTAATTATCTTCTTTCATTCTTTCATCTTTTATTCTCTGCTTATCTTCCTTACTTTTCTTCTCTAACGTTCTACATACCGTTTCTTCTTTCATTCATCCTCACTTTTGACGTGAAGACTCGTTCATTTCTTGTGGCAGGGCGGGGGGTGTGGGGGGAGAGCCTGAAAAGAATCATCCCCTGTATCATTTGTTTTCTTGTTGTTCTTTCCTTTCTTCCCCTTCTTATAGCATTTCTTCTTCTTCTATTTGTAATTCCCTTTATTTGTTATAATATTGTTTATTTACTAATTACATTGCTTATTTTTATTTTTACTTTACTTTTATTTACATTTTTACGTTTTATTTTATTTATTTATTTACATTCATTGCTACTACTTTCCCCACTACTCCCCTGCAGTAGTCCATAAATATTTTCCGACTTTCGTCTTCACTCATCAGAGAGGCAATGACTCCAGTACCTATCTTCATTCCCATTTCCTGCTCACAATCTTCTCTCTCTCTCTCTCTCCCATATAAGGGACAGGAAGCGATAATGTGCTCCACGGTCTGGTCCACCGCTGGGTCACAGAGGCACGCGAGACTCTCCTTGAGCTTAAACCTGTGGAGGTACTCGGAGAATCCCCCGTGCCCAGTGAACATCTGGACCAAGACCGTGTCGAACTCCAGCCGACGAAGGGAGCGATACGCCGACACGACGTCTGGGAAGAAGATCCTCGTTGTTGAAGCCGTGGTACCTTGCACATACCTCCTGTTCCATTCGTCAAGCGTCTTCAGCCTGAGCTGACGCTTGACGAAGGAAACGGGACAATCCTCGTACTCCGGTCTTCTTTTGTTCTTCAGGGCCGCTTCCTTGGCCAGTTGGTCCGCCCTTTCATTTCCCTCCATCCCCACGTGCGCCTTCACCCAGAAAAGCCTTATGTCCGTCCCTTTTGCCCGCGCTTTCATAACATTCTCTTTTACACGGAGCGCCAGGGGGTGGTACTACGAACAGGTTAGGTTGGCTTGGACCCCGTGAGTTGTTATACCCCCCATACACTTATACATAAACAATAGCACTGTAAAATTGTAATAGGGGGTGAAAGTGGTCCCGCACAACAACTCGCTGGACCTTGGCCAACCCTCACCTGCTCGTAGTGCACTAATCAACAAACGAGCCTCTGGTTTCCATCAACCCGCATTGGCCCACCGTGGACGGAAATGGTCCAGTTTGCGTAAGGCCTATATCCAGTAGTGGACGTCTATAGGCTGATGATAATAATGATGAATGAATATAATAGAAAGATTAGAAAAAACCTATTTCCGGCCTGCTTCACTACCCGTAACACCCCCACAACTCGCTTTGGGATAGGAATTTAGTGAAATCGTTTCTCAGCTGACCTCTAAATGCCAAAAAGCAATATCTCTACCAAATATTGAGTGTTTACGTCCAGTAGTTTCGATGATATCGTGTATACGTCACTACTGTTGGAACACAGGCCTACCCTCAATATGAGGGCGATGGGCCATAGTCACCACGCGGGCCCAATGCGGATTGGTAACTTCACACACACCTTAGAATAAATTCTAATTCATGTGCAGGTTTCCTCGCGATGTTTTCCTTCGCCGTTTGTATTTCGCTGTTGTTACTAAAGTTAACAAATGTACATAACTTAAATATTAAAGTGTGATCTTCGGACTGAAGGCCGCACGTTCTAACCATTAGGCCAGCAAGCTACTCCTATATATATAGTATATCTCCTATATATTACATAGATAAAGTTGTTGTAGTTCATCACTATTTATATTTTCAATGCAATTAAATATTTTTCTCTCTCTATTTCCCTAGAGATGATTTCTAAAGTCCTCGGATCGTTGTTATTTTTATTCTGAGAAGCAACGAGACAACTTATAACACCTCGGAACTAGTTAGCATGATGTACACTGCTCCACAGCTGAACAGTCCTCAGCCAAAGATCTCCACATCGATTGGTTCCACGTTCCTTGCATCCAGTGGGTTCCCGCGATTCTCACCCAATCGTCGGTCACAACAGAGATATAGCCCAGTTAAATATTGTTTTTAACCGTATAAACTAACTGAAGAATGATATATCATAAGAGAACTTTTTGACTTTACAGGGCAGTAAATGTAACATCACAGTTAAGTATTTCATATAAACTTCTCGCACAGTAATGAGATCGCATCTGACTGTATCAGATAAGAGAACAGTTAGTTTTTTCACTAATTTAGAAATGAATAATAACTCCTGAAAAGGAATAATATAAATAGAAATATAACTGGGGTCAAACGTTGCAATGATGGCTTAGATGAAATAAAACTTCATTAAACCCACTTCTTGGACCTTTCGACCCTCTGTCAAACATAACAGGATGACAAACTCTCGTTTTAATGCGTTTCTTATATCTTTCGATGTACACACACTTTAACTGAATCCGTTTCTAATATTCGTCATCTTACATTCATCATCGTCAACCTTTCATCATCATCAACCTGTAGATGTGCTGGATATAGATCATCTGTAAGATACTCCACAAAATACAATTTGTTTTGTTTGAGTAAAGCTCGTAGCAATTCTCGTGATCTTTTGCCTTTTCATGTATTGATGATTATCAGGTCTAGAGTCATTTAGGTTAATATCACAGATATGCATAAAATTTTTTTAACTTTTGTTTGAAATCTCAATGAATATGAACGACAGGAGATCTAAACAGGATCTATTCATTTAGCTAAATTAAATTTCGTTTAAGAGGCGACGGTTCTTGTAAAGGTGATTGTACCTTTCGAAACTTGATACGGGTTAAACCAACGTCCAATTTGTTGGGTTCAATTAAATATGCGTTAAGTTTAACTGCTGCTCATGCCTTTTTAATTAACATCCATTTGTTCTTCAACAGTTCAGTTTCTTGTTTTTATTCATCATTGACATCGGAGTCTAGTATTGAGTAGTAAAATTTCCAATGGACGAATCTATTTGTTTATGATTGTTTGCGTGATTGTTCTCGTGTTGTATCCTTTGTTGGAGCTTCACCATGTTTGCTGGTATCAAATCCTCTACCTCTCTGTTGTTCTCAATTTTTATTTACATCGACCGTAAAAATTAAATGTACGTAGCGAAGCACGTAAAAAAGTCGTTTAGCTCGCGAAGCACCCGTAAGTATTCAAGCTCCATTACCTAGACATAAATCCTTAATAACTTTAAGCTCATTTCGCAAATCGTTTTTTAAATGAATATATAAATATTATAATTCCTTGAACTTGTTACTGTTTCTGGTAAAGTTAGAGGTAGTCTTGGAAGTGTTAATTTCGGTAGTTCAGATGTATCTCTAAAAACTTTCATATCTAATAAATATTCTTTTTTTTTTCAACAGCCAATTTACGTCACCACTATTGAGGCACAGGCCTACCCTTAATATGAGGGCGATGGCCATAGTCATCACGAGGGCCTGATGCGGAATGGTGACTTCACACACCTTAGATTAAATTCTAATTCATGTGCAGGTTCACTCGCGATGTTTTGCTTTTCACCGTTTGTATTTCGCTGTTACTAAAGTAACTTAAACATTAAAGTCATCGGTACATGCCGAGATTCGAACCCGCGACCTTCGGAAAGGAGACCGTACGGTCTAACCGTTAGGCCAGCGAGCTATACATAACAATAAAATCAAGTTATATCATAGAAGTTAAAGAAGCTTACATTTTCTTGCATCACTTATCATATAGTTATATACCCTGGCTGACCAAGTACAAAAATGTATAAAAATATATCAGACTTCAATAGGGACTGTAATCATCATCATCAGCCGATAGACGCCCACTGCTGGATATAGACCTTCCCCAAAGATCTTTTCATGTAACAGGGACTGTAAACAAAACGAAAATTTTACTAATGAAATTATTAGGGATAAAATAAACTTACTACTACTTACTACTCACTAAAACATTTTCTAACTTTCCGCCACACCTTTTTTGGCAGTTTAAAAACTAATTATAATCCAGTAACTAACAGGAATACTTAAATTAAACGTACGCGCCTTGGGGATTAATTTTGCAGTATCATACCCCAATCAAATTATCAAACTACCCTAACACCGCGTTTCCGACATTGACTGTACGGAATTAAATGATAAATAAAAATTTCCATAGTATGGTGGTAATTAAAATGAAATAAGTGTACAGAGCAGGTAAGTATGATGGTACAACTTTAAAATCTTTTTTTTTTTGACGGAAGTTCGTAAATTTCAAATGGAAAATTAATTTATAATGTAATACAATAATTATAGTAAACACGACATGATCGTCGTTATCAATATTAACTAAAAAACGGTCCACTGCTGAGCTTAGGAGTCAAGGATATCTACATCGATTGCCGCTGCGATTCTTACCCTCTTCCACTGTTTCCACGTGATCGTTGGTCGACCTTGGAATTTGAAACATATAACATTTTATTAACTTAAAATAACAATTAATCTATCAATAAATAATTCTTATACTCTTTGTGACCTTATAAAAAAAAATCTTATTACAGGATTAATACTATGTAGATTTTTTCAACAGTCAAATGAAGGAAATTGATGATACTGATTAATCAAGAGCAAGATAGATATACTTTAAAATATATATATATATATATATATATATTTATATAAATGTTAAGATATGTATATAATAAGTAACTTAAAATATATACTTATAAAATTATAAACAAGTTTTTTCATATTTTCAGTTTCATATTACGTCCGTAGGCCTACGTCCAGCTGTGGACATCTGTCGGCTGATGAAGATGATGATAACTTCCTACTTGTACATTTAAATAAACATAGACCGTTAAAGTTGAACTCTAAGCAACATTAGAATGTCAACTTGTTACTTGAAATGTTAGCACATCGCCTCTTTAGCTCAGTGGTAGAGCACTGGTCTCGTAAACCAGGGGTCGTGAGTTCAAACCTCACAGGAGGCAAAACACCCCCAATATCTTTTCTTTTTCCTTTTTCTAATCAAACATAGTTATTTGATTTTTGAATGATGATCATTAATACCTCTTCCAATGACGTTATGATAATGAAATCATTTAATTGCAATGAAGAGTATAAGGCATACAGAATAAAGCTCAACTGGGACACTGAGTTGGATTTAAGTTGAAGCTACACGGAAGTAGAATAAGTATATACCGGATATTCAGCTTTTATCTAATTGTACATGGGTCTTCTGTTTGGAATTGTTTGCAGAGTCATGCTGTAATCAAATGATGGTCAAATAACATTAGGGTCGCTCAAATGGTGTAATGAGTCGGCATTCCTAACTCTTGTCATTTGTCATACATTAATTAAGGTAATGTATGACGTAAACATTTTGCTTTAAACAATATAAAATATAAATTTTCATTAACATTTTTAATTAACGAAAAGCAAAGAGTATGTTAACTGTATTATTACTAATCTTTTTTACTAATTACTTATTATAAATTGATTAAATAATGATACTTTGAAGTGAATGAATGAATGAATAGCTGCGCCCGATGTTAGTAACGGCGAGTCCACAAGAATTCATCAAACGATATCGTTCAGCATATTACGTTTCTTCGCTTTGAAACATGCAATATTATATATTGTTACCTTGGTAATTTTTATAGTCGCAGCCTTATTTAATCCTTTAAGCTATAGTAATACATTTTTCATATAATATTGAGATCGAGTTAAAGAGAGATTTCTTTGAGGCAGTGTAGAAGGGATTATAGTTCTCTACATGATCAAATCGGGTGATGTGTGTCCGATATGACCTGTCTTTGCCTCTGCAAGGACAAGTATACGAAGCCATTGCCCTACAAAAAAAAAGGATGGACAAGAAATACGAGGTGGTATCCTGTATGTAGTAAAGTATAGGGTGCTGGGGAATCACCGATATCCGTGGAAGATCCCGGCTTTCTGCAATGCAGTAAGTGTGACCACCGAGGATGTTTTTTTACATATAAATACCCACGTAACTTCGACTTCTTCCCAGGAAATTATTTGAAGATTTGTACTGGGCACCAATGCGTCTCGCTACCATCACCAGATTGTCGGTCAACTTAGCGAGGTATTATCACTAGTTAAAACGACTTGCAAACTATCAAACTAAAACTTTTCAAGTAGAAAATCTAAAGCAGAATCGCAGTGTACCATAAGATTTGAACAGATCAAGCTCGGCTGCCAATTGATACGGCATAACGGGGATTACAGAGTGCAAATCTTGTTCGGTCCAGCGACTGCCGAGCTACGCTCTAATTAGATCTGGGGGGTTTGGGGTCAAACCGCTGCGAAATTCAGTGATTCGGTTTAACGCAATTACTTGTTCGCTATGCTGCCACTATCCAGTTAATACTCACAATTCACTCATCTAAAGCAGCATCTTTATATCCCAATCCCAGCAGTGAGACCTAAACAATAACTTACGATAACAATAACTTACGATCATACTAGTGATAAGTCTAAGTAGGTACGTTCGCAGCTCCTTTTTCTGCTGCCAAACAGTAGTGTGCAAACATTATTGACTTCCGGTTTTAAGGGCGTTATAATTAGTGAAATTACTGGCATAGCCGCATACGCCTCCTATACCTTACGTTTCAAGGCGACGAGCACAAGGTGGTGTGCAGTGTTTATAATCACAGCTAGTGTTACGTTGCTATCGGCATGGATATCACTTACCATCAGATGAACGCTTTGTTAAACCAAAAATTACAGCGACCAGTCTTAGTGAAGAGTCAAGTTTAAAAATAACTTTTATTGCTTGTTGATAATGCAATGTATTAATTACCTCTGTAGTCCAGACTAGTCTGTGAACCAGTCCTTGGAGTAATTCCAAAAAGAAAATTTGCAGAATTCAGACAAAGAAAGAATCTTTGTAAGCGCTAATCCACCAGCATGTTGTCAATCTACTGCCATAACAGCATTGCGATATTCCATTAATCATAAATACAACATTCAAAGCTTACTAAGCGACCAGGCATCACCATCTCTAATCCTGTCACTTAATATTATATCATCATCATCATCAGCCGATAGACGTCCGCTGCTGGACATAGGCCTCCCCCAAAGATCTCCACAGAGTTCATTGGGGGGAATTGGGCCTTAGCCCACCACTCTAACCAAGGGCGCGTCGGTATTAGGTCAGAGCCTCAACTGGTATTCAGCAGGGTCCACCGTGTGCAGGTGAGGTTGACTCGAGCTCCGTAATACGTTGGGCGGAGCCCCTTACACCTCTAATTATATGAAACTAAGTTATTAAAGTTAATAAATTTTCATCCAGTTAATCCGTCGGATCGTTGAATGGTGAAAATACTTAATTTCTAATATTAGGAATTCAACTAACGCTTGTGAATGTAGTAGAAAGTTTAACAAATTTGTTACAGACATCCAAACGTGTATATACTATATCAGTTGTTCCACGCCGCTTTGCTGACTTTCATAAAATCCATTCTTAGCTGCCCTCTAAATGGTTGGTATGGAAAAGAAAAACTATTCAGAATTAAGAGGACAACGATAATGTACTTCCGCCCACGATACTAGTTACATTTTAACTGTCGTACTGACTCATTGCCTAAAAAGTATTTTTTTTTTCTAAATTTTAGAAAGTTTATGTACTTTCATATACCTTGTCGGATAGGTATTGAAGTCAGGTACTTATTTATGTGCTTTGTACGTATTTTTTTTTAAATAAAATTTAATTTTAAGATTAAATAAAAATGTAAGTATGACGCTTTTTTCTTACTGTCACGACTTTCAAAGAACCTAATTTAAAACTTCTAACTGATGATTATTAATTTAATTTAATAAAACAATGATTAAACAATAATTATTACATTAAAACTTGTGTAGAAATAAGTAAGAAATAAAATCATAGAATTTTTTACCAGTAAATCGAGAATTTTGTTAAAAATATTAAAAAAATTAATAACTCCAGCAGCATTGTTTTTATATGGTATATTCCATACATAGATAGATAGGATACAAGCTACACTTTAGCCTCTACAGATCTTTTACACATATTACCTTTCACACTGTATATATCTATATATCTATCTATATATATATCTCTAGATAGATATAAATCGTTAAACTATGTTGCATGTTAGAACAGGTGTATTAAATTAAATAACAGCTTGTAAATTTACTAAGGGATCATCAATCTTGATTCCTATACACGCTGAGAGGGTTCAGCGGCTACCTTAGTGGGGGGAGGGAAAGGTTAACTATACAGAAATATACCAAAATCGATCAACCTTTATGTCGTGCCAAATTATATCATACAGACTAATTTCTTGTTTAATAATACAGAAAACTCTAGTTCCATTTTGGGACATAGGTTATAGAATTTGTCTGCTAGAGCTAACTACAACCCTAATAATACAATTAGCTACCGTAAATTATTACTCGTATATTCCAGCTGTCAAAATGTGAGACATTTGAGTTAGTTTTCCCTGTGAACACGTCTCATCATCCACGGATTCTTTTTCATTTAACACTATCTTATCTTGAGAGTAAGTTTTAGCTTATTGCAGATAAAAAAACAAAGTTAACTATAGTATTTTTAACGCTAGCTTACCACACTTTAAAAGATAATGTATGTGTTATACAGAACGTAATCCACAATCTATTTGTATTCTTTTAGAATCTAGATTTGATTAATCTCAAAATGGCCTATAAACAGTTTTGAAAATAAACGATCCTCATGAATCACCTCACCACTATTAGGAAATGTTTTTATTAATCTAAATATATCCTTAATATATTTTTAATCCCCAAAGTGAGTAGAAGACCTAGACATCTACCTGATGACAAATCATACATGCATCTCAATGGCGCTAGTTAAGATGAAAACACTACGACCAAGTGACCACATTTTTCACGATATATTTCCCAAAATGTTGAAATAAGATCAGCTGAAAGAAAATCCATTGATCGTTATAAAAAATTTCTTACTCAATACTTTAAAACCAAAATTACATTTTATGCTTCTTCTGATGTAAGTTTTAGTTTTTCACTTAATACGCGATCGCTTCTCCTAAACACTATAGCCGTGGCCTTAATTCGCGCTCACAATAGATAATTATTTGTGCGGAGTTAGTGTAAGATTAGTTCCTACACCTGTTCATTTCACCTTTGTAAATAATTTTCTATGTTAATTACTACTGTAAAGTAAACCAGATTTTTCTGGACTAATTATAGACAATAGTTAATACATCGATGATCAATGGAGTATTAGGGAAAAAAAAAACTACATGATTGGTGACAGTAGTAACGTTTGTATTGTTCTATTACCGGTTCGTTAGAACTCTCTGGAAAAGAATAGGGGTAGAAACTTGGGGAACGTTAAATCTAACACAAAATGTATAAATATATATCTATGTGTATAACATATATTTGTTATTTATTTTTTTATATATATATATAATGAAAATGGGTTTACTTCGTCAATCACGTGAAAGCTAGTGAAAGCATTGACGTGGGAACACGAGCATTCTACTCGGAATGATTTGTTGATGGTTACTGGTTATTTATTATTTAGATTTCATAGATACTTCAACATTTTATTTCAAACCGACTTTTGTAAACATTTTCATTTCGTATTATTTATGCGGTTGCTATAGTAACGGTTGGTAAAGAAAGTAATTTGCAGTTGCGGTTGCTCACAAGTAATATTTCTATGTCTATACTACGGCCAGCAAAGCTGCCGATGAACAGCTAGTAATTGATATTTTAGAATATTTACACTATCATAAGGCTTTAAATTGTCGATAGATAATTAAACGTATATATATTTTTAATATTAATTTAAGGGACGTTGAGTGGACCTGATGGTGAGTGATATGCCCGCCCATAACATGGCGCTAGTTAGGATGGTATACAGAGCACCATACTGTGCTCGTCGCCTGACATATAAGATGTTGATTACACTAGCTACAACGCCCTTCAAACCAGAACACACTACTGTTTGGCGGTAGAAATAGGCGCTTCGGTGGTACCTACCTAGACTGTCTCCGGCAACAGAGACCTAGTTATTTACGAATACTCGTAACTTATATCAATCACGAAGGCTTATATATAACTTTATTCATAAAGCGGTTTATTAACTGGCTATACATTGTAAGTCTAAAAAATCATTCCTCCACCAGTCAATTAATTTAGTTGCTATTTTATAGTAATTTCCTCAACTTATTTAAAAATGTATCCAGTTGCTTATATAATTTGAACAGACAATCACCTGAAAGTTAGTAATATCCCTGAGTGTGTTGCTTAACTTAGTAATATAACTATTGTTATATGTGGCTCTAATTTAGCTGGCCTCGGCGCCTTATATCAGTAATGTTTGTAGATTACTGGTAAGGAGTAAGGAAAAGGCGATGTGGTGGTACGTATCTAAACGGTCTGCAGTAAGAGAAACCGACCATTAATAAGTATTTTTTATGATTATTATACACTAGGCTCAACGGAAAGCTCTAGTGCGGGCTGTCTGGGGTTTAAGGGGTTACACTCAACATCTTGCAGCGGCTTAGTCAACCTCATCGGCATGCGGGTGCACCCTGCTAAACAACAGACGAGGCTCTGATCACTCGCCAACCCGCATTGAGCCAGCGTGGTGGAGCTAATGCACAATCCCCCCTCACTTAGGATTCTTGAAGGACGCTTTGCCCCAACAGTGGGCTTTATCAGGCTGATAAAAAGAATACAACACTTTTTTATTCTTTACGTGGGTGGTACTTTTTTAGTTTAAATTATAACACAAAAAAGATTTACTGGTGGTAGATCTCCGTTACCGGAGATTGACTAATTGGGTTCCACTACAGAGACTGGAGTTCAAACATTACTGCGTTCCGGTAACATTGTATGTCTTAAGTTTATACCATTGTAACTAGCACCGTGTTGTTAGAGGCAGCCTCACTTACCATCGGGATCCTGCTATAGACTCGTCTTGTCACTTTGTTTGAATAAAAACACGAACCTTAAGTATAGAAAGTAAAATAAACATCAAAAATGTAAATTCAAAAACGTCCGAGTTAGAAAGATTAAGTTGCTTTAGATTTGAATACAGGATCAAACTAAGTTAGCAACGCCAGCTCATAAAAAATATAAAGTTAATTTTAATTGAATTTATTCCCTTGAAAGTTCAGCGAGAGCCCGGGAATGTTTCTGAAGTACCCGCACAAAAGTGGACCAGAAAGGAAAGAAGAAATACATTAAAAAGTTGTCTGTTATTTAGAAATGTTGCCGCCGACAAAATTTATTTTCCACGCAATCGAGTAAAGTAGAAATATTGCTCGATGTTTATTTCGTGATTCGTTTCAAAAGATTAGAGAGTTGTAAGAAGTTTTTAAATTGATTTGCTGCTCTCGTCTCCGGAAACTTTTGAATTAAAACTTTTTTTTTTAACAATTTCACCGTTACCTAAATTGGTAACACTGCATTTTATAGAAAGAGAACAATTTAAATCTATCTATAATCACGACCAATGGTTTTAGTTACAGTATTCTATTTTTTTACAGTTTTACAACAAACAAAAGTCGCATTTTTTGGGACAACGTATTAAATGTGTCCTAATAATAGTTGTTACCGTAATAATTGAATTGAATTAAAGACATTGGGGAAGGACTATATCCAGCAGTGGATAAATAAAGGCTGATAATGATGACGATGGTAATAATAGTTGTAGAAAGCCGTGAAAGTTAAATATTTATATATCGTGAAGTGGTGTGGTGGCGTGAATTTTATTCCTATTGAACATAACCTTCCGGTAAAGAAAAGCATGGTGAAGTAACTGGCCTTTTCCAATAACGGCAACAATCTTAGGCGTGACGCAACCAACCCCCACTTGGCTTGCGTGGCCGTTGAATCTCTCCTTGTAAGAAAAGGCTTCGAGTCCCAATAAAGGAAAAGCATATTTAATCTCAAGTACTTACTCCTCTGGCGCAGCGACCCAAAGTGACGCTTGGCCAGACACTCAAGAGAATAAACAATCTAAAACGTCTTCCTAATTAGAAAGTTGGCTATTCATACAAAAGAGATTATAAAAAAAAATCAATTTTGCAGCGAAATAAACGTATGCGTGGAAATTGTCCAAAACACAACGAAATGAACAAAGCTCTTATTGCATTACGGGGTAGGGGTTTCGTGAAAATTGCGGAATGTCTCAACACGCCGGCCGCTATTGTCGGCGAGGTGCCAGGAATCTCCGGGGGCTTCGCTCAATGAGCATTCAAAGCACTGCACAATCTAGGTCTCACATAGTATACATAATTCGCCATTGTCCTGAATGCTCGGATGTGCAAAACTATGTAACTTAAACCTTTATTGTGAACGTTGTAAAAATGGAACACGTTCAAATACCAACAGACTATATATTAAAACTAGACTCAAGACAAACCATTCCCATCACCACCACCACCATCAGCCGATAGACATCCATTGCTGGACATAGGCCTCCCCAAAGGTCTTACGTCGATCGGTCTTGTGCCGCGCGCATCAGTGGAAACAAGTGGTCGTCTTTTGTAGGGTTTCATAAGGGGGGATTTGGGCCAGATCCTACCAAGCTGGCCCAATGCGGGTTGGTGGGAACTAGAGCCTCGTTTGTTTGTTAGCAAGGTGCACCGCGAGAAGGCGAGGTTGGCTTGGATCCCGTGAGTTGTTGTACGGGACCCATTACACCCCTCTTTTTCCATTACCTTACAATTCCCGTACAATAACTAATTTCTTTGTCTCAAACTCTCCCACAGAAAGGTTCTCCATATTTGAAATATTAAAATTTTTTTATATAATTAAGCGACGAGACAATCGCGACGTTCACCTGATGGTGAGTGATACGAACGCCCATAACAACGTGGCGCTAGTTAAGATGGTGGCACTGCATCATTGCGCACATTGCGCAAGTCGCCTGAAACATAAAATTCAATCTCGCTACCCCAGTAATTACACTAGCAATAGCGCCCTTCACACCGGAACAGAGTAATGTTTGCACACTACTATTTAACCGCAGAAATAGGCGCTGTGGTTTTACCCACCTAGACGATCTTCGACAATAGAGACACGAGTCCATAATAAAATTATCAGTGTTACAGATTTCATTCATCATCATCAGCCGATAGATGCCCATTATTGGATTTAGGGCTCTCTCAGAGATCTCCACACCAATAGGTCCAGCAATGCTTGTACGTTGCGGTTTACCACGACCTTTACCAGATCATTCATCTACCTTCTACTGTCGGCCGTCAGTCCTACGAACAATGTCGCTTGCCATTGCGACTTAAGTCTAGCAATCTCTAGGACTATGTCGGTAACCTTAGTTCTCCAATGAATCTCTGTCTTCCTGATTACTCCTGAGAGAAACTCCAAACATAGCTCTCTCCATTGCCCTTTGGGTGACCTTGAGTCTCTTTGGCCTTTTGTGAGATAGCTAGTTCAAGTGGCCCTGGATTCGGGTCCACGAGTCCACTATCAGATAAGCTGTGAAAGTCGCTATGGCTTTCATCATCAGAATCTGAGTTCCATATGTTCCCACTAGCAATACGCACGTATTAAAGATTTTTGTCTTTTCACTCTCATTTTAATTTCCTAGCATTTAATAAATAAAATAGAGTTAACTAAACAAACAAAGGTGCAGTTAAAACAAGCAGTACAGCATCAGCAGTCTGCTAGAAAAACCATCTGTTTTTACTTGTGAAATAGATATATTTCCTAATTAATTTTGTTTCAGCAAAACAAAAACTATAGTTTCGTCGATGAAGCTTTATACTCGTCCGTCAGTTTATTTCAGTTTAAATGGCGGAGTTAAATTTTTATTCAGTCACTGTATTTGAACTGCGGAGTAATGTTGAGATACGCTGCAGGTTTTATTGCGTCTAGTAAAATAGAAAGGCCAAATAAAAATCCTTTTCTATCAAAAGGGATCAGTCAACTCTTTAACACTGCTTTAACCGACCTGACCTTTTTCCAGAAAAAATTTAATAAAAATAAACTTTCTAAGAACGGCTATTTTAACTGCAACATTAACGCTTAATCACGTTGATAATACGGGGGTCCACCAGTTCGATCCTCCATCAGTCCATCGGTTTGAATTTCGAAGAATTAGGCCTTTACTTAATTGTGTATGTTCAAGAGTAATTTTACAAATTTAGGTGTGAGTTAATTCGCGAAGACGCGCTAACTAAAGTTACTTTTGCATAACTTAAATCGAAACACGTATAGAACTTGTAATACATCAACAAATGTCAAGACGAAAAGCAATAAGCAACCTGATATATGAAAGAAAATACAATTACAATACATTATCCTCCCCTTTATTCTACTTTAGTTTGCTCACCTTTCTCATGAAAGGCGACTGAAAGGTTGTGGCGCTTTCAAGTTGTGAAAAGTATAACAAAAGTTCATCGCGGGTACCAACGACCCGCGATGAACTTTTGTTATATTAGTTTTATAGGTAATCTTCATTAATATTAACTTTTTCGTCGACGAAGAAAGAAGAGGTCATAAATATAACATGTTCATTTTTAATAGTCAGGGGAGAGGAAAAAATATAAATCCCTTGATTTAAGCAGAGATTACTAAGCACTAAAATCTGCTCGCTTCGTAATGCCAAATGATTGTGATGATGAGATGTTATGCTTTTATCGTCGCAGTACATGAATCGATAAAGTTTTTGGTGTATTTGGTGCTTTACGGGGTGCATCACTGATTTGGAAAATTAAACATGTACGGTAACCACATGTTAACAGTTTCAGTGTCAAATAATAATCAAAATGAGGATGTCATGAAAAAAGCATCCCTAGCAATGAAGCCTAAAATTCTCGCTAGTATCCACAGCATCTTTGAATATTAGACTTGACTATAGAATATTGAATTTATTTAAAAGCCAGTTATGAAAACAAACGTTTTACCACTGTATTGTTTTTTATTATACGACGCGAATAAATGTCAGAAGGCTCAAACGCCAACACATCTGGGATTTTGTTGATTAAAAGTCCTAACTTAATACGAGACGGCTTCCTCGCTGGAGGAACAGTGCTTTCCTGACAATGAACTCCTACAACATATCTGTTAAACCGATCGCAGGATTAATTAGAAGAAGAAAAAAAATACCTAGACCCATCGAAACGGGCTCAACGTTCACCTGGTAGTAAGCACTTACCATCAAGTGAACGTCCCGCTCGTCTTCTCGCTTAATTTTGTTTTATATATATATAAAAAAAAACATTAAAAAATTACTTAGTTTAAAAATAATACAGCCTTCAATTATTTTACATGAAACACGTATAATTCACAGCGTTATTCAAGTCACAAGATTAATTTCCATTATCTATTAAAATATACTGAAATAATGATGATTAACATGTATTCTCTTATCTACTTTATATATTTATCATGTTAATTTGTATAGTAGTATATGGTTGTTCAAATGAAAATTGGAATTTCAAGCTAATATTAAACATTACATATATATATATAAATATATATATATGTGTGTATATATATAGATAAACGTATATAGAAGTATGTATATATATAGGGTGGCGCAAATATAACCTTATAAAAAGTACCTTATAACACAGGTAATAAGGTACTTTTTATAAGGTTATTTTTGCGTCAACCTATATATTGTGATGAGAATCGCGGGAACCCACTAGATGCGAGCAACGCCTGACTGCTTGATGTGGAAATCTTTAAGGGAGGCCTATGTCCAGCTCTGGAAGTCTATCGGCTGATGATGATAGTACATATATTTTTGTATATTCAACAGCCAATTTACGACCCCACTGTTGGGGCACACGCCTACCTTCAATATGAGGGCGATGGGCTAGTCACCACTCGATCCCAATACGGATTGGTGACTTCACACACATCTTAGAATAAATTCTAATTCATGTGCAGGTTTCTTCACGATGTTTTCCTTCACCGTTTGTGTATCTCTATTGTTACTAAAGTTAACAAATGTGCATAACTTAAATACTAAAGTCATCGGTACATGCCGAGATTCAAACCCGCGACCTTCGGAGTGAAGACCGCACGCTCTAAGCATTAGGCCAGTAAGCTACATTTACGTATATACACATATGTATTGTATAAATATATTTATACAATATAGTACGAAATCTGTTTACCTCATAGTATATAATGTTGCTTTATTACTAAATGCTTCTGATTCATTCCTCTTATCTTATTATCGTAACATTATATTTTTTTTAATTACAATCAAAAACGTCGATTAGTTTGTAAATTAAGCACATAACGATATATTTGAACAAACTTCATATAGCCTCTTTAGCTCAGTGGTAGAGCACTGGTCTCGTAAACCAGGGGTCGTGAGTTCAAACCTCACAGGAGGCAAAATTATTATTAAGCTACTTTTTCCATCATATGAGTAAATTTACGTTATTTTATTATTTTCTTTTTCTTTATAGTATATATAAAACGTTATATTAATACTTTACCATGTATTTACATTATATAGAAAAGAAAAATAAGATCATAGGTAATATTTTTTTTATTATTCAATTAAACGACGAGGCGAGCGGGTCGTTCACCAGATAGTAAGTAACGCGCTGGCCATAATAACACGGCCCTAGAGTAGTAAATACTGCACCACATTGCGCTCGTCGCATGACTCCTAAGATGTCGAGTCTCGTTACCCCAGTAATTACACTAGCTACAGCGCCCTTAAAACCGGAATAAAGTAATGTTTGCACACTACTGTTTGACGGCAAAGATTGTTGCGATGCTACCTGTATAGACGATCTCCGACAACAGAGACCTATCTACCACCAGTAAAAGTTCTGCTCTTCTCATCCGTGAGTCTAATAAAAGAAAAAATTTTTGAAAAGTTGCAAAAGTTTAAAGCGTATACTTATAAAAAGTTTAGATTATTATATTAAAACTGTTACCAGTCCGCTTTGCTGGCCGTGACACCCCCGCAACTCACTTTTGGGGAAGGAATTTTGTATAATCCAATCTTAGCTGACCTTCAAATGGCAGAAGCAATATCACTACAAAATTTTGAGTATTCACTTCTGATAATTCATCCCTGGATATCTCCTATATATATACATATGAAATTAGGAATCTGCATCGTACCGTTTAAGAGCACTGCATCGTACAAACCTACTGTCAATTTATGATATAAGTAGATGTTTCTTTTCGACACGTACCCATGACAATATAGCATTAGGATAATATACACTGCACATCATTAAGCTCGTCGTCTTGAGACATAGATCTTGACTGTCATTATTGAAAGGACTAACTCTCATATGTAATATAACTCTCATAACAAACATTATGTTTCATCGTTCAGGTACTCAAATTTAGTGCATATAATGTTAGTGTAACGATAATATTTTTTTTTAAAAAAATTATGAAAATCATCCGTAACCATATCATCCTTCCGTATATTTATATTTACGACTCCCCAAATAAGACCCAGGCAAACATATTAGGGTTATTAAACCCATAAAGCTTGCGTCTGGTTATAGCGGCGACATATTATTATAGTGTACCATTGTTGAGAAGATTTACTGCATCTTTTGTGGGTTATTTTCTTTATTCCTTATATTTAAATGGGATGGATGTACATGAATGTAGTATTTGTATAATATATATAATAATGTATTTCTAATTAAACTGAAACTTAACATCCTACTAGATTTGAAGAGGAGTTTTTGATGAGAAAGTACACTATCCTACTACAGTAGCTTAATTAATCTTCTTGTGAAGAACTCTATGTCAAACGTCGTTGGAAACACGGTCGCCGGTAACCCATTCTAGTAGTTTGCAGCACAGATTACAAACGACGAAGCCGAAAGCTCCGTCACAGCCCGCTTTGAGGTACGTTCCGCGTCCCAAATTCTGTTTCTGCGACACCAATCCTTTGTCTATTCTCTTCTCATATTTCAAAGGTTTTATGATGAAACACAGTGATTGAATAAAACGATCACCGCCAGTCCGAGGAGTTCTAAATTAAATTACCGCAAAGAAATATTAGAATATTAATTATATGTTATTAATATTGATTGACAGCGACAGTTGATTAAAAAAATACATGAAACGTTAAGTGAGGGTACTGTGGGCGTGTCACGGTTCTATATTTAACTCATCACATGAAAAAAGGGAGTTTTATATACAATAGTATTTATGTAAAACATAAATCAATTCTGGTAGTAGATACCCACTGCCAGAGACCATCAGAATAGTTACTATAATAGCGTCAATTTTTGTTACCAAACAGTATTGTACAAATGTTACTATGTTGAAATCTAAAAGGCGTATCAAACGGAATTACAGGTTTAACTTACCATCTCATGACTCGAGACGGCGAGTATAATCCGGTGCTGTGTACATCATTCTACCTATCGCAATATTGTTGTGGATAGACGTACATACCACCACGAACACCCCACTCGTCGTGTCGCTTTGTCGAACAAAAAAAAATAAAACGAACAGGTTATTGTCGGTAAAAACAAAACAATGAGCACACAAAATTGAATTGCATTAATAACAGAGAGCATTTCAATTGGAAGCCTGCAACAGAGACTTCAATCAGGAGTCACTTGTTACCCGTGCGCCGTCGACGGCCGCTGTGTGCCACTGGCTTTAAATTAGACGTACAACGAAATGCACTCAGGCCAACGGTTGCATGGATCCATTGAAAAATCTTCAGCGCACGATTTAAATAAGAGATACGCGAAATCATACTGTTTGTTTTCCACTTTACGCGCAACCCACACGGATATACGCTACGTTCAAAAGTCGGGTCTTGCGTAAATACTTCATTCGTTATTTTTTTTGCACATTAAAATATTATTTGTGTGTGTTAATATTTTTATAGGCATCACCATCAATAATCATCATCAGTCCACTGCTAGACATAGGCGTCCCCCAAAAATCCCCACATCAATCCTACGTTGCCTGCATCGCTGGGGAATAGGTCTGTCGTTTGTAGGGGTCCATATGGAGGGACTCAAACTATTTCCCACCACGCTGGCCTAATGCACGTTGGTGGGAGTCAGAGGTTCGTTTTTTGATTAGCAGGGTGCACCACGAGCAGGTGAGTTTGTGTTAGGTCGCGTGAGTTGTTGTGAACCCCTTGCATCAATCACCTTCGTAATCATCCATTATTAATGCGCTGCTGGACAGAAATCTTGTCTTGTGTCCCTCAATGTCTTCCACCATATGCTGTCCGAGCTTTTAGCGTCTATCCACTTCCGGCCGCTCCCAAGATGTTATCGTTCCATCTAAAGGAAGTGGTCTTACACGGCTACGCCTTGTACACGGCCTCCACCACAAAACATATCAGAGCGGTCTAAGTGTTTTAAACGGCGTTGCTTTATGTCGTTATATGATAGCGACTCACGTTCAGTTTAACAGTTTCCATGGGACAGCTGCTAACCACTTTCCTTGTAACACCAGTGGACCTAAGTTAATTTAGAGGTCACTTAAACAGTAGAATAGGAACAGTGAAAGGAACTTTTTACACCCGCTTATTTAGCATCCTTCTTCATTGTAAATCCAGCGTAACGGAGAACAGAATATTCTCGACGAACACACTTTACTTCCTGCGGCTTCGTCTTCATTGAACAACATATGAAATAGCTGTTCAACTTTTTTCTTCCAACGAACAGTACTCTCTTAAGATGATGGTATTAATCATCCCACAAAACATGACGTGGATTTCTTAGTAGATATATTTACAATAGTATAGTAATTTTATTCTAGTTTTCTTCTTATCAATTAGTATATTAATATTACTTAAATTCGTATTCCATTACAAACGACGACAAATAATAAATATTTCAATATCCATTCGGTTATTTCATTTACTGGTGTTAGGTCTCTGTTGCCGTAGACAGTCTAGGTAGGTACCACCGCAACGTTTTCCTTATAACACAGGTAATAATGTACTTTTTATAAGGTTATTTTTGCGCCACCCTATATCTGCGGGCGAACCGTAGTGTGCAAACCTTACTGTGTTCCAGTTTAAAAGGCGCTGTAGCTAGTGTAATTACCGGGGTAACGAGACTCGGTATCTTGTCTCAGGAGACGAGCGCAATGCGGTGCAGTGTAAATCATCGTAACTAGCACCATGTAGCAAAAATATAATTTAAGAGCCATAACCTCAGTGTTTCCAAAATTTTTTATAAACATTACTTTTGACTCTCTAATCAAGTCTAGTGACTATTCATTCATTAACAACTCTTTGTTAATAATTGACTAGTCACCGGACTCGCAGCAAAACACTCAAACATCAAATTACCAAAATGTAGGGTCGTTATAAAAAAAAGTCGATTTCGAAGGATGAGTCGCAACGTTACTTCAAAATAAACTCGAAGTAATCCTGACGTCACTCAAACATTTTTTAATAGGTAAATGGAAGTGAAGCAGGAAGAGGTAATGTGAAAACGTCAACGGGACATAAAATCCTGCCGGCGTTCGCAACAGGACGGAAATCGACGCACATTTCAATCGAGCAAAGCTGACAGCTTTGAAACGGCGTGCCAAGATTCAAATCATTTCGGAAATTTTTAGAAGTCGCTGAATTTCAAAATGACATTTAAGCTTTCGGGGGCAAATTGGATTATTCGTGTTTGTGAACCCAGAATTTCACTTGAACGCCTTAATAAAAATAGCATTTCAGATTTTAATACTTGTTTTCATTATTCATAAATAGAATTTATTATTGGAGAATAGCTCTAAATCTTTATAAATCTCTAGAAAAACTATCACAATACTCTAATTTTATCTTATAATAAATTATTATTTGTCGCACTCAATACTAAATGTGGGTAGTGTAATAAACGAAAAATAAAGTGGCAATAAAATTAACAGGAGCGTCAATAGAGCAGTTGCAATTTGTCGCTAGCGGTGAGCGGATGTTCACTGTTTGACTATCTATGCTTACAAAAATGTTTAAACTGTTTCAAAAAAAATTAACTGAAAGTTTCAAACTTGACAATATTAAAAAAAAAACACTTTTCTTAAATTGCCTTTTTCATATAATTTTGTTTTTTTATATACAATTTTACAAAGCGATGTACTTTGCATCGCTTTGTACAGGATTCAAAGACTTCGCTTTGAGACAATGATGTAGAGTCCTAATAAAATAAAGTAATTACCCTGGCTTCAGCGCCTTTCAAACTCGACAACAGTAAAGTTTGCATATTACTGCTTGACGTCAGAAATAGTCACTGCGGCGTTTCTTACTTAGACGGTCTCCGCCAACAGAGAACTACCACCGGAAAAAGTTATGATATTACTAACTGAAAATTATATATAATATTTTTTTAAGGTTCAATACAAGAAAATATCAAGTAGTATTTAACTTAATTAATCCACGACGAAAAAAGCTTAAATAAGGTATGCAGAGTTAAAGTCATGGCTCATTAAGCAGCATCACTGAACTTGTAAGTCTGCAAAAGCCGCGTCTAAGGAGAAGCAATGAGTATCTCATATAAAATAAACCCACATTTCTATTTAAGTCAAAACCTTTTCTCATCGCATAATAACTATATTAACGCTTCTACTTTTGCTGTTTTAATAAGAAAAGTTATTTTTATTTTTATTTTTAGCTATTCATACTTTTAATCTTACCCACTACAATGAGTGATTAGGTACCGAGCTCACTGTTACCTCATTGTTGTCCCTCTTTAGATGGTATATCGAGTTACCTTTGTAAGTGCATATTATCTTGAAAAAATTTTTTAAACCTAAAATTTGAGTCAAGTATGTTTTTTTTTTTATATAATTGAGCAACAGCACGAGCAGGACGTTCATTTGATGATGATGCGCTCCCCATAATAACGTGGCACTAGTTAGGATGTTATACACTACACCACATTGCTCTCGTCGTCTGAGACATAATGTTGAGTCTCGTTATCACAGTAAATAATTCGACTAGCTACAACGCCCCTTCAAACTGGAACATAATACTGTTGCACTTTACTGTTTCGACGCTGCAGTGATACCCAACTATACGGTCTCCGGCAATAGAGATCTACCATCAGTAAAAATCGTCTCCTGCCGCGCGCTGTTAATGATGATTATATTATTGATTATGTAACGCTCACTTCACCACGTCTAAGTTAAATTGAATCTTTACAAATTTACGAACTTGAAATATGCCTTTGGCAGATGGCGAAGTGCGTTGATGAGTTCTTGACTTTTATTTAGGCCACGTTATGTCTGTATTTATCTGCTTTAGAATTAAAAGTATAAAGAAAATATAGGAACTAATTTACTGTTCTTAGCTCCCCAGTCCAACCATAAGAGAAAACTCCATATGTTCTCCATGAATTAAAACACTTTTCATCATAACTCCTTGAAGAGATTTCAAAACAAAGTAAAATTAAGAAAATAACGTTTACAATAAAATATATTTTAATAAATCCTTCGAGCCGGATTTGAACCAGCGACTTATGGATCACAGCAAATTACACTCCTCTACAGTCCACCGCTCTGCCAACTGAGCTATCGAAGGCTTGTAATTAGGGATATAATATAAAAATGTAAGAATTCGTTCGTCAAACAGTTTTTCGATCGTACTTACCATTTTAACAAATCACTAATGGTAGTTCCCTGTTGCTGGCGACTGTTTACCTAGGTATCACTTAAGTCCTGTATTTGCCAGCGATGAAAATAACGTTTTATCTTTTTTTTTTATTTCAATTAAGCGACTAAACGAACGCGTAGTTCACCTTATGGTAAGTGATACACCTGCTCATAACAACCCTAGGATGATATTTATTGCGTCACTGCGCTTACCGCCTGTAACTTAAAGTGTTGAGTCTCGTTACATCAGTAATACACTATACATTAGCTAGAGCGCCCTTCAAACCGAAACACAATATTGTTTGCACACTACTGCTTGAAGGGAGAAATAAGAACTGCAGTGGCACCTACCTGGACGTTCTCCGGAATAGGCCTCTCTACTTATAAAATAATGTAGTGTAAAACTGTTATCATCATCATCATCAACATTATCAGCCTTTGTTTATCCACTGCTGGATATAGGCCTTCCCCAACGTCTTTCACCAAATGCAATCTTTAGTTTCTCGCATCCACCCACCTCGGACTACTCTGATGATGTCGTCGGTCTATCTGAAAGGAGGGCGTCGTACGCTTCTGCAACCTGTACGCGGCCACCACTCCAAGACTTTGCTCCCCCATTGATCGTCACTAAAATGACAGACATGGCCGGCCCACTGCCACTTCAGCTTGCAGATTTTGAGAGCTACGTCGACAACTTTAATTCTCTATCGTATTTCTTCGTTCCAGATTTTGTCCCTTAGAGAAATGCCAAACATAGCTCTGTCCATCGCTTGCTGTACTACTTTGAATCGGTAGACCAGCCCACTGGTCAGGTGCCATGTCTCTGCGCCGTAAGTAAGGGTGAGGAGGGCGCACTTGTTAAAGACATGTCTTGAGATATTGGGGTATCTGCGAGGTGAGGATATGGCGGAGTTTCCTAAATGCTGCCCAGCCGAGCCGAATGCGTCTTTCGATCTCTTTGTTGAAGTTACCTCGTCCAAGTTCTATAATAACCTGTCCGAGGTAGATGTACTCTTTTACTTTTTCAGTCACCGCATTCCCGATGGTTACTGGAGTAGGGATCATTAAATAATTGGACATGACTTTAGTCTTGTCCAAATTCATCTGCAGTCCCACGCATCGGGAATCGGCATTGAGATCATTTAGTATCCGGCTAAGATCCTCCAGCAATTCTGCCATTAAAACGACATCATCGGCAAACCGTAGGTGCGATAGGTACTCGCCTTTAATGTTGATATCCCGTGTGTTCTAATCTAGAGTCTTAAATACGTCTTCCAGCGCAGTTGTGAACAATTTCGGGGATGTTATATCCCTCTGTCTCACCCCTTGTTGCAGTTGGACAGGCTTCGACTGCTATTTTTGGATTCGCACAGTCATCGTTACGGCGTTGTACAGGCACTTCAGTACATCGATGTAGCGGTGGTCGATTTGACATCGCTGTAAGGACTCCCGAACTGACCAGGTCTTAATGCAGTCGAAGGCTTTTTCGTAATCCACAAAGGCCACACAAAGCGGCATATTATACTCCGTAGATTTTCGTATATCCTGCCGCAGAGTATGGATGTGGTCCACGGTGCTGTAGCCTTTATCAACCCGGCCTGTTCCGGCGGCTGGTATTCATCTAGCCTTCGGAAGAGACGGTTCGTAATAACCCTAGAAAACAGTTTGTAGACGTGGGACAGGAGCGCGATCGGTCTACAGTTCTTCAATAAGAGTTTATCACCTTTCTTGAAGAACAAGACAACCACACTTCTGGACCACTACGATGGTGTGATACCTTCATGGATTACGGAGTTAAACAGACGCTGCAGCTCTTTAAAGACTGAGGTTCCTCCACCCCTCAGCAATTCTGTTGTAATTCCGTCCTCTCCAGGAGATCTACCATTTTTCAGCTGCTCAAGATCTATTCTAATGTCTTCTATGCTGATGTCCGAAATATCCTCCGTGTGGTGTCGCGTTAGCGGAGCTCGGCTATCATCTGCGCGAGAAGCAGGTGTGGGTGGTAGTTCGTGGCCAGCATAAAGTTTGCTATGGAAGTTCTTTACTTCGGCGGATATCTCCGGCTTAGAGGCAACTATACGTCCATCCTCTGTCTTGGCCCTCAGCAGATGGGCACTTCCGGATGGCCGAGCAACGATCTTGGGGCCCTTGTTATGCTCTATCGCATCTTCAATTCGTTTAGTATTGAAGTTAGCCCGCCACAGTTATGAGTGACCTTAACACTCACCATCAGGTGAACTTCCCGCTCGTCCCGTCGCTTCCTAGTATTATATAAAAAAAACCGGACCAGATCCGCGAGCCCTGAGTCCCATGGAGCTGCTATTGTTTTCAAAGAAACTAGCGGCGCAATTTTATAATAAAAAATTACATGTCAGAAGTATGAAATCTATGATAAACACATACATAATAATAGACAAAATTGGATGCGAACAACGCGGGACCGACCGATGTGGAGATCTTTGGAGGAGGCCTATGTCCAGCGGTGGATGGCTATCGGCTGATGATGAATAAAGAAAAGTAAGCATACCTCACCCTTGATAATATCATCAATTAACTGAGCATTGTTTATTTTTTTAAACTGTTGAAATCTGACAATATTAAACAAAGTATATCTATAAGCAGTGTTCACGCATATTCACATATGTAATTATTTAATGTTATAGTAATTATTATTATCCAACTATTTAAAATGTAAATAGTTCAGATTACCGACATCCTTATTCAATAGGGTTATGCGTGTACGCTTGTCCAGTGGGGTAGGCACAGAAATTCCCCCGCGCGGAGCTACTCCGGAGCGCGGTGTGCCAGGAAGCGCCCGCCACTTCGATGTCAATCGTCGAAACGTTAACAACGTATAGTTTTAGACTCGCGAGCCGCGCCCAATCAGACATATCAATTAAAGTAATTGCAGACTATTATGATTTTGTCTAATAAAAGTCAGTGGTGTTACATTAATACAATCAGAATACAGTGTAGTATTGTGTATTATATATTCATAAACTATATTTGTAACTCGAAGTTTAAAAATAAACATTATAATTATACTGACACCCGTCTCAGTATTTTATTTGAAGAAAGTCAACTCCGTGAACTATATTGAAGCAAATAATCCAGGAAGTTATACACTACACTGTTGGTGGCCCATGTCAGAATAGTTAAATCAGTTCCCTCCGCCATTAACCAATATGCTCATCTGAGTATACAATCACTACAGTTAGATTTGCCCACATGCAGTTCATATTCAAAAAAAACTAAACATAGATATTTTTAAGCAAATTATGTTAACAACCGTCATTATCTTTTTTTAACGTCTAAAACAAACCTTCGATAGCTCAGTTGGTAGAGCGGTGGACTGTAGAGGAACTTTCACTGGCATCCATAGGTCGCTGGTTCAAATCCGGCTCGAAGGAGTATGATTTTTTTTAATTTTATATCTACAAATACAAGTTACATAACTCCTAATTCTTTAGTCTGAATTATTTATATTTATATATAAATACGCTTATGTATTAATCAATACGTACTTTGTTTTAAATAGTATAATAGAAAAATGGTTCTTCGAGATTAAAGTATGATGTACATACATTCCGGTAACCTACCAAGGCTTTTAAATAGTAGTAACTACTTCCGTGATCTAAGCGCTTGCCTTCTGTCTAGCAGTTGACGAATAAGTTAAACAGATGAACTTATTTACAGTGGTATTTTTGATGCATTTTGTGAGATTAATTTTCCTTTAGACAAACAATCAATTGAGTTACTATATTGTCAATAATACTGACCATGCTATAAAATTTTAATAACCATTGAGTTTACATACATCATCAAAAGTTTTACTGTTATGGAAAATATTCATAAAAATGTCTGAACACAGGTCACATAATGAACAGGAGAAGTTTTTGTCTGGAACAATATTAAATAACTGCTCAAACTGTGAGATTCTGTTACCTGAAGAATTCATTGCTTTTGAATAAGTATATCGGTATTCTAATTACTTTATTTGAAAGGGGACTAATTCGAAATTTAACAATAATCAAAAAAAATGCTGTATTTGATTTTATTTTTATTGGGTGTGAGGGCTCCCGTACTACAATTCAAGGGACCCAAGCCAATCGCACCTGCTCGTGCACCCTGCTAATCAACAAACTGGGCTCTGGATCCGACCAACCCGCATTGAACCAGCGAGGTGGAGAACGGCCTAAATCCACTCGTATGAACCCCTTCAAATGAAAGTCGCGGGAACCGCTGGATACAGAGAGCGCAAGCCCGATTAATGTGGAGATCTTTGCGAGAGGCCTATGTCCAGCTGTGATCGTCTATCGATTGAGGATGGATTGACAAGTATTTGACAATCAACATTATGTTTACATCACATAAAAATTTTGTTTCAATTTTTTCCCTATATAGCTGATCTTTTGATGATCTGATTTATGATCTGAATTTTGATATTAAAAAGCGTTTGTTCATTAAATTTTGATAAATAATTAAAAATTACCTTTAAGATTAATCAACTAATTTAAAAAATGTTAAACAATGGTGCCAAATACCTGAATGAAAAATAGAAAATAAAACAAGTTCAACAATATTCATAATTACCTATCATTTCCCTGTTACTTGTTTACTTAATAGCTTAATTATCCGATAACTAGCAGAATGAAACATGTTTAAATCTTAAAAGATTGCTTTTATAAGTAATAAATGATATGAAATTACTTTATCATTTATTTCTTATAATATTTCATTATAGTTTTCTGTAATATGAAAATTGCGGTTTACTTTTCGTAGGCGTTGTAGAAGATTGGTACGACAAAGTAGTAATGAAAATGAATAGTTTCTCAGAATGAAATAGAAAAAATAATTAAAGCTGGCTTTTTTTTCATAATAAGTAAAGAAAAAAAAAATAATACTCTAATATAGAAGGACTTTGATTATTATTATAACGAATTTTTATTCCAGTGTTGCTGAACGTATACCGGAGATAATTCTAACAAACACGAAAGAGATTAAAACATTTGGCACAATAACTCACGAAATCCAAGTTAACCTTACCTGTTTGTAGAGCATATCCTGCTGATCAAAAAACGAGAATTTGGCTCCCACCAACCCGCATTGGGCCAGCGTAGTGGAAAATGTCCCAACCCTCTCTCCCCATATGAATCCCTACCCGATCGATCTGAGAGGCCTATGTCCAGCAGTGGACGTCTATTGGCTGATAGTGTTTTAGCTTTATTACAAATGATTTCATTAGTACCATAGTGTAAACACTTTATTGCTAGTGCTGTTAATGCATGTAATCACTTAAAATAGGTGAGCTCAAGTACCTGGTACCTGTCCATATCGAGTTTTTTAGATTTATGCCTAGAAAAAACGGATTTCTATAAATAACTAATGACTTATTTATTTACAAGAGACTATTACCTCTCGTTTTATCTAAATGACGACACCGACTATACGTTTACCTGATGGTAAGTGATACATCTGGCCATAATAATATAGCACTATTTGGGATGGTATACGTTGCGCGTCTGCCTCCTCCTCGCCTTGAGACAGACTGCTAGATATCCTTACCTCAGTAATTTCGCTAGCTACCACTACTTTCAAACCTGAAGACATTAATGCCTGTACACTACTGTTTGGCGGTAGGAATGAGCTGCGGTCGTACCTACTTAGATGGTCTCTGGCAACGGAAACCTATCATCAGTATAAATTTCAATAATTCAATGGTTAAATTTTATATGGTTTTAAGTGACATTAAGATCATAGGTGGTGAATAACGACACTCATACGTTGACAACTGAACAGCAATACTGTTACGGTGGCAGTTTTGCAATATATGGATGGCAGCTAGACGGTAAAAATAATAGCTTAATTAGAATTTCTACTACGGTTCCTATAACAAAGATCACACAGTCGTTTAATCATTGATCACTATCACAATAAACAGTGTGTACTACAGTCGACTATCAGTGTTTACTGCGCGTGACAGCTCACAGTTCGCTCTAACTCAAATTCAATCAGCATATTTGCCGAGCTGATTATTCGGAGCGTAAATAACGATCTGCTATTATAATGTACACTGTTTAATTATAATGATCAAATATATCGCTACTGTTTTATTTAAAACTAAATAGACGAGTAGCTTAGCGATATATTTGTTAAGGAATGGACCGGGTTTACATGCCATCAGTGAAAAAGAATAGCTGAGGATCGAATTGGTTTTCTCAATCTAATCGCTAAATTTCAGTTTGAAGAGGGAACCTAAAGATGATGATTTGTTACGGACGCTTACTATTTTTATAGTAAAAATAAGAGTGGACAGTCCTGATGGTGACCATTGAAATCAATAAATCACAGGCTAAGTTGATTAGAGCAATATATAGCAGATTGATACAATTTTATAATACTACGACTTTGTCATGACATGTTACTAATATCGGTATAATTAAAATTAGCTACAGAATTTAAACAATTTCAGTTAGGACTAACAGATCATTTTAATACATTTTTTTCAGAGATCTTAGGTGAGTTTGATTTCTTACCGACCTAACTCCGGCTCTGTGGCGGTGGGGTTCTATAGCTGCAGCCTAGATACCTACGATGAAGCTAAAGATGACCGACACGGCCGGTGCACTTTATAGGCCTGGCGCTATGTGGACGGCAACGAAGGACAACAGGCATAATTTAAATAAAACCACAGAGGTGGATAGCGCTTCAGCGCCTAACACAGTGTGCAATCCTTTTGTTGGTTGAAGAACCTCATAGTTACTGAAATAACTGAGATAACGAGACTTAAATCTATTACCGTATAAAATTTAGGTTATCCGTGTCTTGTATCGTAAAATATACTAACACAGAAATCGAAAAGCTTTGTCCAAAAAATAAGTTAGAAGATGAGTTAAATGGATTTTTTTTCCCAAGCATTTATAGAACGTAGGGTCTTTCGGAAGAACTTAAATAGGACCTGTCAACTTGCCAATATTGAAATGAAAGTCAATTTCCACCTTATTTTCAGTTTAATATCGTTCTTATAAACATTACTGATTTTTAAACTATTCTTTACTTTACCTTTTAAATATGCTTGCCATGAGAATTAGTTATAGAAATGAAATAAAATTTTTAGTTAATGCTAAAAATGTTAGATGCATAGTACTATTGTATTTAAAATGATACATAATAAAAAAAAAATTGTATTAAACTAAACTTAGTACTTTATTCGTTGTATCAATGTATAACTTTAATTAAGCATTTGTCCTGCCATATGACGATCCTTAGTTTGATTCTAGGACAAAATGTAGTAGTTTGGATAGTGGAAGGATTATGGTTATCCCCAAACCCTATTTTGTAAACTTACTATGGTGTATCTACTACCTCTATTTTGTAAACTTACCGTCATTACATTGCAGTATTCCAGCTGTCAATATATGAACGCTAGAGTATTCTGGGCTTGAAAGTCACTCTAATCAAGGTCACGTTCTCATTTTACTTCATAATAATTAAATAATTAATAGTGTCATTCACTTTCTCTGGAGTTCTAGAAAATTTTTTCTATTTTAAAACGATTCACTAGAGTAGTGCTACATTGAATTTCTTATTTAATATTATTGAATTCAACCACATTATGTTGAATTACATCAATTGAAATACTATATCTTTATGCACCCATAATGAATTTTATTTCAAAAGTTTTATAGACACATCTTTAAAAGTAAATTGAAATGGTTCAATGGTTATACTTTAAAGAAACTTCATTGAATTTGTGATAAAAAATAGATTTGACGATAAAACTAACATCAGATTGAGCTCTGCATCATTTGAAGTTTTATTATTTTACTAGCTAAACTCTGCAAACCTTTTTAACTCCCTCACAGTGCTTAAACACTTTCCTAGTAACAAGAAAAATAGCAACCAAACAGTAGTGTGCATTAATTACTATAATCCAGTGTGAAAGGTGTTGTAGCAAGTTAAATTACTAAGTAACAAAACATAACATGTTATTTTGGGGTAACATGTTGTAAAGTTTGGTTGGTATCCGAAGTTATTTGACTCTGCCTGGTTTGCAACCAACTGCTTATTGTTAATATGTCACAATAACAACTTTGCTGTGTTCCAGCTATCACCATATGACAGTCAGAATACTTCTAACTTGCTTCTATATCCATTGTCTTATTCATCATGTTAGGCCTATACTTATTAAGAATAGTCTTTCTAAATTTAGATACAAAATTTTTTCTGCTCTTTATTTCCATAAAATAGATTTTCCTAAAAATAAGCAACTTTATATTTAATGTTAGCTATATATCAATATGGATTGTAACAATATCTGTGCATCTGCTCCAGAAGGTTACATTGAATGGTTAGACAAACCAACTGTTTTTGTCTATATGCTCATTAACATTTAGTAATAGACAGAGATTGTAAAAGATTAATATTTTAACATATTCTGCATGTAATAAAATTAATGTGTATTTCAATATTAACACAAACATGTTATTTAATAATATCAATAGAGATACTACAGTGAAAACTAATTTTTGTCAGTAAACAATAAAGTTATCATTTGCAATTCACATGCAAAAAAGCCAAACTAGAGCATAGCATATCATAATAAAAAAAAAAATGATAAATTTTTATTTCAATTCATGCATAACAATGATAGCTTGTGTTATTAATTTTTTTTTTCACCAGTGTTATCCTAAGTAGCAAAGAAGGCATATAAAAATTTATTGTTGTCTTACACAATAATAAAAATATAAAAACATAGCTAAATGCATTATATTCCTTGGTGACACTGTTTGTTTGTAATGTTTATTAATTCATATAAATTAACTGTTTCCAACAAATCTTATTGTTTTTCTATGTACATAAAATATTAAATATACATTTATCTTAAAAGATGTTGCATGCAGATATCTCGTGTAATAGAGTTTAAAGTGTTTTATTTACTAATTCGTGCTATAAATATTTGTTAATGCAGAATTGTTTACATATCTGTATATCAAAAATGTTGCAAACAATGTTTTTAACAAATTTAAAAATAAACCATTTATAATTTAATTGCATTAACAGATAGTACAACAAATATTAATTTAAAATTACAAGACTCTCTCTGCAAAAAGCATTGTTGTTAGTAGTCTTACAGTTGCTTGCACTGTCTTTTTACTTAGTATCTAGGAAGAAACAATACTTTGTAAACATTACTGTTATATATATAGGTAAAAATTATTCTGTAGTAAATAAAATTATTAATACTGAAGTAAAATGGTATGTTGAGCTACATTTAACTAGTTGAATTGATCAAAAGGATAACACAACTTTGCAGAATGAGCAATATTATAATTTTTCTTTTTGTCAGTGTTTATGAAAAACTTTAGTCACTGTGCAATACTTTTACAGGATTAAAGATTTTATAGATTGACAGTGTTATGTTTAAATAATGATAATGCGAAATTTATCGAATTTTTACAATTCTACACAAATTTAACTAATTAAATGTAACTAATTACATGGTTTTATGGACTCTATTGAAAATAATTTAGTGAAATTGTGTGTAAATTCAAATTGGTTTATATCCAGCAGCGGACGCCTATCGGCTGATGTGTGTAAATTCTATGTTAAGATGCGTAAACTTTACACTTTGAACTTAAGTCAATGTGTACTTCATTATAATATGGTGAAGACATATTTGTGCATAACATATTTAAAGATTCCGCTTTTTAATTATAAAAACATAATTTTATTAAGTTTAGTTTATTATTAAAATTGGATGTTTGGTAAGTTTATAAATTGAATCACTCATATCTATATATCGTCAATAGGCATTGGTGGCCTACCATAAGCAGACGACATTTTTAAATGTTGGTATATATATTTATTTGTTATTATTATAGACAATTTATTTTGTACTTACACCAACAGAAAATATCCACGAATTAACTTCAATTTACTGTGTAACATTTTTTGACGGTGTCTTAACATTCTGTGTTGCAATTTAAATAAAGACGTTTTAGTTATTGACATGTTTTTTTTTAATTAAAATACAAACTTTCTAAGATGTTCATAATGTATGAAACACATTTAACATATTTATAAATATATTTACAATTATAAAAAAGTCACAAATTTTATAACTTTATAGAACCATTATAAAGAGATATTAGAACAACTACGTATAGAAATTTATATTAATATCCAACAGTAAAAAGTACAAAAAAACTTTATTTACGATAATTACTTAAAAAAAATTTGGCGATATATCATTATTTGAAATTGAGTCCCTTGAAAATGACTACAGACTTAATTAAATGAAAGAAGTTTATAGCGTAACTACTGCAATAATTATAATTAGTTGGTTATAATTATGTGGATAATATAATTACTGCTCTTAATTTATTAATTTAAAATATGTAACAATTAAAAAAAGTAGTAAATGGTGTTTGGCCTAACTATAAATTTTTAATAAAGCTTTGATTAGTGCTATCCCTCTAGCGAGAGTAACCTTAAACTTTGCGTTGGCGGAAGATGGCCGTCGCGTGCTGATTGTCGCTCTGAATGTTTACGACGGTTTAATAAGTTTTCAACTAACGTACTGTTTCAAAAAGTAGTAAACTGTTTATGAAGATGCTTCTTTTTACTTTGTAGTTCTCTCCGCTTTATTCTTTTAAGGTATCATATAATTCTTCACTCAAAAAAAGTGTTGCGACTGGTGTACACAAGTTACTAGTTTTCAGAGAAGTTTTTTTTAGTGGAATGTTGTGATTTAATCAAGTGAAATTGTGCTATTATTGTGGATTTTCGATTGGATCAGGTTTAAAAGTTATATTCGTCTTGCAAAGGTATGTTAAATTGGATTTGTAAATCGTTAGAAATGAAACTTTTGAAAGTTCAAGTTTGTTTACCTCGCATTCACCGCGCATGATCGCTTAGGATGAACTTCATTCTTCAAATACAGGATTATCTCATAACTTGGTGACCTTGTTCGTTTTATAAAAGAACGAATTAAAACTATAAAAACAACAGATGAATAAGAACTTTAATTATAATCTTCTATATGAACACATTTGTTTTATTTTTGTAACTTTATGATAATAAATTCAATAAAATATTTTGTTTACATGTGATATTTTACAAATTAATTTCTACAAATTTCCTATTTATTTAATCTACTTATTCGTATTTTAACGGTCAACGAACTGAAGATCGTGATCGAACCATATACAGCCTCCGCCGCCGACTGCTTTCTATATAAAAAGAAAACATATCATAGAACAGGATTGTTTGAGAATAGCTTACATCGTACAGCAACTACAGTTGGAAAATCCCTGAGTTATTTAATTTTAGGGCAACTATACGAAACACGCTACACTATCTGTAAATTTTACTATTGGCAGATGTCTATTGCTGGAGATCGTCAAGGTAGATACAACCTTAGTTCCTGTTTCTGCTGATAAACAATTGTACGATGCAAAAATTACTGTGTGCCGGTTCAAAGGGTCTTCTATTTAGTGAAATCACTGGAGTAACGTGATTTACCATTTTTTTTGTATCAAAACGACGAAGACGTGATACTTTTATTTATCATCCTGATTAGCAACAAAATGTTATGGACCTGCGCTTACCATCATGTCTTGCTCCTCTCGCTTTTTTGTAAAACAAAGCTCTTATGACTGTGGTCATACAGTTTTAAAAGTAAGAATATTATTCAATATTTTCGATTATATCAAGCATAGGTAATATATGTCCGCTGCATATTTTGCGTCGTCTTGTCGCAGAGCAAATTTAATTCTGATAAATATAAGTCATAAAAGTACTAAAAATTTGTTACTGAAATATATACTGTATATGAAGTATACTGTTCATTGAATGTATACTAAATATATAACCCAACAATTGTACATCTAGTATTAATTTGAAATCAAACAAAAGATATTATGACGTTATCGACCAACAAATGAATAATGCTGTTTATTTGAGATAAAGATACAAATTAAATATCCAGAGAAATATTTCAAAGAAGCATTAAGATAAAAATATGCCAAGATTGTTCATATATTTATTTATATGCAACTTAGAACATTCGCTCTGTTGAATTCAATTACGAATATGTCAAGGTTTACAGCATAATTATAGTCTGCGATCTGATCAATCTGTTCACCGGTCACTCATCAACCATGCGAATGATTAAGGTCGTGATAATAGAGTAGAGCTTTTATTATAGTATTCTTTAATGTATATCAAAAATATTATAAGAAAGATATATTTTAATTTATGCTCATGTGTTGGCGGTATAGCTCTAAAAGATATCCACTAGTGGTTGATCTCTGTTGCTGGTGACCGTCTACATAGGTACCACCGCAGCGCTTATAGTAGCCGAGCAAAAATTACTCTGTTTCTGTTTGATCGATGCTGTAGTTAGTGAAATTACTGGGGAAACGACACATCATCTTTAGTGTCAAGGCGGTAAGCAGGATGTGGTGCAGTGTATATCATCCTAACTAGCGTCACGTTATGGGTAGGCGAATCACATATAAGATAAACGTCCCGCTCGTCTTGTCGCTTCATAGAATAAAAAAAGTAACGTATTCACATAATCTAGAAAAGAATAGAATCATCAGCCATCTCGACTTATTATCGTCCCCTGCTGTACCTAGGCTTCCCAAATGGATTTTAAGAGCGACCGGAGAGAAAGTAAATTATATAAAAGAAAAAGATATTGATACATTTCTTAATACAAAATACGATCCAGAAATAGACGTTTTTCGTTGTTTTTAATATAATATTGATTTTATCAAAGTTCGAATGTATGTTAATGTGTAACATATAAACATTTCATAAGTAGTAGTTTTAAAAATTGTATGTTGTATATTATTGGGATCTTGGATGCTTATGGGTAATAAGGTTAACTGTTATATAGCCTTTATATTTCAATTTATACTCATAAATACTACATTCAAGCTAATTATCTGATAGTGAAAATATTCAACTCCGTGAGCCGGTAATTTAATTCAATTAGCTTTGAGGGACGTGGGAGACGAGCTCTTCCTCCCTTCGGAACCTCGGAGGGCGTTAGGAGGCGCTAACTAATAATTTAATTGCCGTTTAATCGGAATTAGTAATGCAAGCCGCCGCACCGTTTGTACTTCCGCTGCTAGATAATAAATGCCTAACTATAAAGAAGAAACTTGAGAATTCTCTAAGTTGTCTATTAAGTTGAAATGCATTAAATGTGAACGCATCTTAATAACTCTTTATTCATTACTAATGAATTTTATTCACATGTAAAAAAAATACTATTTATTTAAATTTTTTATTAATGTAAAGTTTAAATTTTTACAGTTGCTTTATATATATAATATTCCCATTAACGACTTAAAGGTGGCAAGGATTCACGGCAAAAATCAATGTTATGGATTCGAACCAATCTTCACTCTTAGAGACAGAAATGTAAAACCATTGTTGATTTTTGGTTGAGGTGGTGTAAGAGGGATCCCGCATAACAACACACGGGTTCAAGCCAACCTCGCCTACTAGTGGCGCACCTTGTTAGTGAACAAACGAGGATCTGCCTCTTATCAAATTGCATTAGGCCAGTATGGCGGGAAATGGCCCAAATTCTCCCTCTATTTTGAACCCATGCAAACAAAGGTCACGGAAAGCCGCTGGATGCGGGCGGCGCAAGACCGATCGATGTGGAGAACTTTGTGGAGGAAGACATATCCAGCCGTGGACATCTATCGGCCGATGATGATTGTCAGTGTTACCGCTTATAATTTTTTCTTTTTATTTTTTCGATTGGACTAAGGTTTTTCCGAGGAACAATACTTAGTTAAATTTTTGACTACATCTGTATGCTACTTTGCGCAGACCTAATTTGATCCGATACCATCTTTCTTTAAGATAACCATTTAATGGAAGACAAATTGATGGAAGTTTTCTATATTTTCATTTAATGGACATCTAAGGTTTAATTATAAATTCACTCTACCCTTAAACAGAATGTGGTTGAAATCTTTTATTTATTCATTTAAACCTCTTAGAACTATAGCGTCTGTGTCATGTGTGCGCGTTTGTTGGCACTTGTGGTATAATTGTTAACCACGAGTTTGTTTCGAGTGTGTTTACCTTATTTTCGGAAATGGATGCCTGAAGTGGTGTTGACGTATCGCTCTCGAGCAGTTTTCTGGATTCCGGTCCGAACAGATTTGAAAATGTTTGAAATTCCGCTTCGCCTGCGGCATGTCAAGTGTGAGGATAAATTAAAGTAGGTAATAAACTATGTGAACAAATATTTCGCTTTTAAAGTTTTGTTTTTAAAATACTGTATTTAGTTAGTCATAGTAAATATAACAGAACCAAAGTTGGTCTTAATACCAAACTAATATTGTTTGTTGAGTTAGTAAGTTAGTTAGTAATCTTACTAGCTACTGCGCCGTTCAAACCGAAATGAGAAATGTCTAGAAAGAGAATGAGAGGGATTTGGAGCACGATTCCTTTGTAAATAAATATTAAATAGATTTAATTAAGACAACCCTTTTATTGAATTTGCTGTATTATTCTTAAAACATTAATTAACTCAAAGTTTCCTTATATTTATAAACATTTAAAATACTGAATCGTGTTTAATTCAGTCATTTTTTATCCCGAGGTTTTAAGCATTTTGCAGCAGCCGTGAAGCTTAAATAAACAACATACACTATTAAATACGCAATATTTGAAAATAACATTTATTTCATACAAAACACAGAGGAGGAGATATTTTTAATTTTTGAATTAATAGATGGGGCAAAGAAAATATATAATTACACCCCATTTCGTGGGAATGATTTACGATCAACGGCTGGTAAATTGACTTAATAAATGAAATAGCAGTTTCGTCGAAACACCGACGAGCTACGCGCGTTATGTATTTAATAATTTCACCTGGCTTTTACCTTTCATGATATCATTAAAGAAACATTATAATATACAATAGGAGTCTTTGAACATGCTTTAAGAGGCAAAACCTGTATAAAGTCAAATAAGCGTGTTGAAAAGTCCAACAAACACAACTGCTTTCGTCTCTGTTGACTGTAAGGTGGAACCTGGATTTTGACGCAGCTTTTAAATATTTTGAGTATAAAAAAAAACTTTATTATTATGAAAAACTTGAGATAAAATATAGGATATTATACCGATACTCTTTTGGGTGCAATCGCTTAAGTAGATACTACTGTATCGTTTTTGGCGTTATACTAAATCAAATATCATTGCGACGATAATAACTTGATTCATTATTTTTAGGGTAGGTTATTTTGATATTTGTTAAAATATAGTAAAGATTCGTAAAGAGTATAAAACAGTAATATCGTGTAATTTTAATTACATCTATGTGTTTGCGGGTTACCGTAAAATCCAGAGGAAATGTAAGAGAATGCCGACAACACTGAGCAGCAATTCCGCAGCTTAAAGATCTTAAACAAAAGCCAAGTGAGTTGGTTCGGATTGTGCCCGGAGTGGTTATTTGTTCTCGCGGCGTCTGCGGCGAGTCAACATTTGCACTGGCCGCCTCTGTTTGCAGTGTTCAAACTCTGTCATTAGATCTCGGCTTTATGAAGCTGTATGCATTCGTACGTATTCGGACGCTTCTTTTGAAGACAAGACACTGTCGTAAATGCATGCGTCTTTGAAATCAAGACAAAGCCTTCTGTGTTATTTCGCTTTCTTCTAGAATTGCTCACTTACTAATTAAATTTTGAATGTCAACTTTCTGGTGGTAGGTCGCTCTTGCTAGATACCGTCTAGCTAATAATCACCGCAACTCTTGTTTTTACCGTAAACAGTAATGTTTACTCACTACTCTGTTCCGGTTTGAAGGGCGTTCTAGCTAGTGTAATTACCTGAAAAGCTCGTCTTATCTTTCAAAACGAGCGCAGTATACCATTCTTCGTGCATCGTTCATATTTTAATTTCCTATTTTTACTTCTAAACAGTGACATGCAAATGTTATTTCGTTCCGGGTTGAAGGACTGTATCGCTAGTAGAATTAGTGAATTTCACTAGCGGTACAGTCCCTTAATCCGGACTATAAGAGTACCCCAGTGGGTAACAAAATTCAACGCCCTACGTTTCAAGGCAACGAGCACAATACAGTGCAGTGTATATAGTGTGTATAATTCGAAATAGCGCCTCGTTGTTATGGCTTTAAGCGTATCACTTACCATCAGGTGAACGTCTCGTCGCCTCGTACAATAAATTTTTAAAATTATCGATTAATAATTTCTGAGTTTGTTCAATATTGGTATCTCTAATAAAACGATCTTACCGATTACAGTGAGAATAAAAAAATATTTCAAAGTGTTATTTTGAATAATTATGTTTTTTTTAACAATGCGGGCACAAAACATGTTATCCGACTGGAGTAGCTATGTTAATATCCTAAAAGATAGCAGCTCTGAGTGAATTTTGCAATGAACATTTAGAATCCCCATAAAAGCCTCGCAGGCTTTCGAAGTTATGCAAAGTTTTAACATGGACCATGGCTCACTAAAAGTGAGAGTTTATTTATTATATAAAGTATATAACGAATGTCAAAAACTAATTGGTCATAAATTGACCTTAATGTATATCATATATATATACAGTTTCCTTACTACAAGTCGACTTAGTTTCACGGATTTTGATAAGTATTTCAGAGTTCATCAATTGAAGAAATCATCTTCACATTATGCGTTATTACATAAATGAGGTTCTTTAGACTGTTTTGTAAAACTAGTCCCTATTAAAGGTATTAAACGTGTTTAGAATATACTATTATGCAAAATTTACATTTGTCCTGAACAATAAGTATTCAACTTACACAAAGGGAATGTGGGAATGTCTGAAACATAAACTACAGTATTTATCACTAACACTTAACCGCTGGATGGTCTCTGTTCCCGTAATCAGTTTATATAGATTTCTACCTACTTACCTTAATGACTACTTCTATTGTTAAGCATTAGTAAACGGCAGTATGCTACAGCTATTTAAATTATTGTGGTAAGGAAATTTTAAGTGTCATGATGTGTCTCAAGTGCTGACTAGCATTTAATTGTTATGAACTTATCAGGAGAACATCCTGTTCTTGTCGTTGTTTTGTAATATAAAAAAACGACTCCACTACATGTGTACTGTTTATATTATTATTACATATATATACTAGCTGTTCCCCGCCCGCATTGTTGACCGTAACATACAATTAGAACGCAGATGACTTTCTTAGCAACCGTTACTATAGCCACCGCATAAATAATTTGAAATGAAAATTGATAAAAGTTAATAAGAAATAACATGAAGGATCTATGATATTCAAAAGATAAATAGCCTATAACCATCTATAGATCATACCGAGTCGAATGGTTATATTCCTATGTCGATACGTTCACCAGTTTATACGTGATTGGCGAAAAAACAAATTTTCTTTATACACATTTATTATATATAGATTACTGCCGAGAACTAGAACTAAAGAACTATATAAGATAGTTACTAACGTAGTTCTTTTTTTGTTCGGCGAAACGAGTGAGACTTTCACCTAATGGTGGTTGATACGCCTGATTATACCTGCGTACGTGGCGATAGTTAGGTTGATATACACGGCACCACATTGCCTTTGTCGCCTTAAGCCAAGAGTTAAGTCATGTTACCCCAGTAATTTCACGTTTGTACTATTGGAATATTTCACATTTAAGTTACTACAATTATTATAAGATCTTTTCACACGAAACAAAAAAACTATCCACTACTTGTTTATATAAACTTAAGTTATATAAGTATAAACATTTGCGTTACAAACAATAGCACCTATTCATTTACACACACAAGCACACAACTTCATACTCGAACCGTAGTCTGTTTTATGTCTCCGCCGAAGAGTTCGAGCGTTAATTGGGAGACACTCTAATTAATCTCAACGCTTAAAGCATTCACTTTCATGTAAGTCAAACACTTGGAAGCAGTTTAGAAGGAATAGATCATACAAATCATTTAGATAATGTCATGTAAGGAATGCAAACTCCTGTATACTTTCTTAATGTTTTATTCATATTGTCTTACAAGTGTCAATTTATCAGCAGCAGTAATAGATATCTGTTGCAAGGAACCTAAGTGGTGATACCATAGTGCTTATTTCCGTTATAAACCACTTAGTAAATATTCTTGTTTTATTTTTTTTTAATGACAACGAAGAGAAGACTAATCAGATATTTATCATCATCATCAGCCGATAGACGTCCACTGTTTGACATAGAGCTCCCCCAAAGATATCCACATTGATCGGTCCCTAGAAAAATGTTCACCTGACGGTAAATAATGCACCTGCCCTTAACAATGTGGAAGTAGTTAGGATAATATACTCGTCACAACTTTGAGTATTTTTAGTAGCTACAAGTTCATTAAAAAATAATATAGTAACCTGGACACTATTGTTTGGCAGCATTTGAAAGGCACTGTATGTTAAAGATTTTATGTATCTGATCCTGTTCTAATTACTCTATCGCTTTGTAGGGTGTTAAACAGGATACTTACTAACTAAATTCCCTATTCTGCCTCGTGTCCTTGTTAAAGATAACTACGGATTTGCTTTCGTATACTATCGCAGTCAAACTTTCTATTTGCCATCAGTATAAATTAAGTCTTAAATTATTGCGACGCCCTTGACATAATTTCTCCATTCACTGCAAAACAGAGGCTTTCATACCATTTTCATATTCGAAGGTCGCGTCCCAACTTCGGCAATAATTATTGAAGTTAAAAAACTGCCATCAATAACGTCCAACCTCCTTCGTTACGGTTTTTACTACTCTTATAAAGTGCTTTAAGTTCCTCCATCGCAGCGAAGAGGATCCAGTGTCGTGATATTTAAATTAAGTGGATTGATAAGTTTTCCGTTTTGTTACAGATCGTCTTATCATTTTTCCGCTGTTATCATATTAATGCTGTTAAACGTGGCAGTCATTATTTGTTGATTTTACTTGTTTGTACTTGTGCACCTCACCGTAGGAGTAGCCCAAACTTATTCCTACCCGAATAATGTTCACAAAACCGGAAAACAGACTACTGTTTATTTAATTAAATAATTATAACGTATCCTGTATATACACTCTAAAAAGGAAATTGACGATAATTTGTGCGGAGCGCAAACATTTATAACCAACCCTTTAATATCTCTTTCAAGTAAAGCTGTATAGTAAGCATAGATTTTAGGGTTAAAATGTATAAGTTAAATTTTTTTTCTATGTATTGATAGGACGAGCGTAACTTTCACCTGACGTTAAGTTATACGTCTTCCCATAACAACGTGGCGCCAGTTAATATGTTATATATATAGTAACGTATTGTGCGTGTCGCTTTAAGACATGAGATGTTACGTCTCATTACCGCAATAATGTCACTATCTTCCACGAACTTGAACCCACTACTATTTGGGAGCAGTATTGCTAGCAACGGTGATAACTACCTAGGCGGGCTCTAGAAAAAGAGACCTACTACCAGTAGACTCTGTCTACTACTACTCTAACAATTATAATGGTTAATAATATCTGAATACAGTCCACTGATAATTAATTTAAATTATTATACATATTCCACATATAAAAACCGAATTAAAGCAAAACATAGAGAAACCAGCGATAATTTGAATAGAATGTAAACATACAAATTCCTATCATATTACTGTTAAGTATATTTGTATATTAGGTATATGTATTAAGGTTAATACTTAGTCATAATCATCATCAACAGCCGATTGACGCTTACTGCTGGACATGAGCCTCACCCAGAGACAGTAATGTTAATGGGAGTTATGAAGAAATATGTTAAATTACTTAAAAATAATACAAATCACGTGTACATTACATTGATAACGCTAAATTCCTTAATATTATGATGTTTACAGTTTTTAATACGAGTTCTCATTAGCTGGGGGCATAGGCCTCGCTCAGGGATCCTCATTGAAGGGAAACTGGATCTCAACCTTAACACGTTGGCCAAGTGCGGGTTGATGTGATGGGTGGTCAAAGCCCCGCGTCTTGTTTAGCAGGATGCATCGCGTGGAGGTGAGGTTTACTTGGGCTCGATTAGATATTGGGTGGAACCCCTTACACACTATACGTTATCTAACTATATATTTATAATAAAAATAGATTTTCATTGGTCACCAATCACGAGAAACCTAGTGAACGTATCGACATGGGAACACGATTTGTACATTGTTATAGGCTATTTATTTATTGAATTTCATAGATCATCATTTTATTTCTAATTAATTGTTATACATTTTCATTTCGTTTTATTTATCCGGTTGTTATAGTAACGGTTGCCATGGAAAGTCATTTGCGGTTGCCGTTGATATCAAGGAACATTTCAGACAAGATTTGAAGTCTAATTTTACATTACGGCCAGCAAAGCAGGCGGGGAACAGCTAGTATGATAAATGTCTATTGTAATCGACGACCACTTACTACCAATGATTCCAATATTCAATTTCGCCATCGCCCCGTCAAACTGTCAGTGTATTGATGATGCATTGAATGAGAAACATACTTAGCTTATTAATGAGTCATCTAGTTTATTTAAAAGCCAATCAATCTACCTTCCGTTTAAAGTTATAAACATAACTATACATTGTAGTAATTTGTTTTAATTATAGCGCAATTAAACCGCAAGCGCATTCAAGAGCTGATGATTTAACCAAGTCATACTGATGTTTTAAACACTTGCTTCGAAAATTTTTATTAAATATACTTAGTCTTCAAAATTGATCTTAATAATGCTCTTACACTACTCGGCGGTAGTAAAGCGTCTTAGTTCCCATCTAAACTGGTAAATTATCATTAATTGCACCCACTAATCTTTATAATGGTAGATTGGATATTTATTAATCTCATCGTTCCTACAATAGTTTCAAAACGTAATCATAATCAATATTTTATCCTATTGATTTCAAGTTGCTGAATTATCTAAAATGCCTTCGAGTAGGCTCTCTTTACTTAATCGACTACCATAGCTTACTGAGGGTAGACTTAGGATGGGGATATTATCCACTTCTGTTCCACACGAGATCAGTATATTTTTTTTAATTACATAAGTTAAACAGTTTCTAATGCAATTAATTTTAAGAAATTTCAATACATTGATTCGATTACATGAACATTATTATCATCTCAACTGATGGACGTCCACTGCTGGACAAAAGTCATGTACACTATTAAATTATTACGTTTATGATCATTGAAATACAGAGAAACTTTTATATGGTCCCGATAACATTAATTACACCGGGAAAAGAACGGAAAGCGATTTTAATAATTTACGAGCGCATAATTTATCAGCGCGAATAAATTTCGGATCACCATCTGCATTTTCATAATCTCCACGACCCCAAGCGCAAGCGGAGAGTGCAATAAATATTGTATGCTTGGGGTGTGCACGATATTTGCTAACTTACAGCCCCCCGCTACTGTACAGGGGTTGTATCATTCTATTCATAATATGTTCCGAATTTGCGAATGGATTACACAATTGATATCCGACTTTATAGCCCTGAAATAAAGTGTAATTTTCAATTTGACCCGGCGAGATTTTTTATCGCGTTAGATTTATGTAGCTTATTACATTTTATGCCCGTGAAAACATGTTGAGTGATAGATGCAATACTATGCTTTATTGCGTACGCGTTAGAAACTATTTGTTTCGCGAACCTTTGTATATTTTATGGTATGAACACGATTCGGAACCCCTTTTTCGTCGAGCTCATAAATTATCTACTTAGGTTTGCATTTGGCGATAAATTGGTTTTCGTTCCTTGTCCAATTGTGAAAGCAACGTCAACAGTTTCATATTGATGTCCTAATACAAATATTTTCCGATCATACGTGTAAGTGAATGCATTACCAGTTTTAATATTAAAATGTATTACATTCCTTTCGCTTTTCACTTACTATCACATAATTATTAATTTATCATTAAAACAATTAAAGTTTAAGAATTCTCTATTGAAATACAGATGAATGTTATGATATGATATTTACTATCGTGTTACATCATTCCATAAACTAACATATTAATTTTTAACTACTCAAGTGTTATCTATTTACATTGTTACTTATTTAACTAAAAAGTATAGGGTGGCGCAAAAGTAATTCTCCTATCAGAAAATGCTATAAATTTTTCGTTGATGTAAAAAAATTAAAAGACTAAATAAAAATAATCCACAAGAAGAATCAAAGTTTTTCATAATTTTTTTTAAATTACAGCCAAAAAACATCGGAAGGTTATTTTTGCGCCACCTTGTATACAAGGAATAACTTTGATTCTTCTTGTGGATTATTTTTATTTGATCTTTTAATTTTTTTACATCAAGGCAAAATTAATAGCATTTTCTGATAGGATGATTACTTTTGCGCCACCCTATATATGGGAGATCATAATATAGACCAAAAATTTATTTAACTATGTATTTGGTATGGCTGAATTATTGATATTTTATTTAGTTTCTTTTTATGATGTGTTTTTCAAGTTTTCCGTACACTTTTCTAGGTAATTCTTCATCAATATTTATTATAAAGCATTTTTAATATTAAGTGTAGAACAAAAGGATTTGTATTTTTAATGCGATCGTAATTATTACGCGTAAGCACTGATCACCTATCTCTATACTTCGCATGTATTCAGACGTTCACATGGAAAGGTATCTAAAAGCAGTGTTAACCAAGAGCGCAGATAATAATCTACAGAGTTATTACTTGTTATTACCGTTGGTTTATCGAGCTTATCAGATCTAGATGTCCGACTGATACTTACCTAATCTATATTCTTGATATCTCCGGTCACAGGTCAGAGGATGCCGTAAGTTATTCGTTGCTACCTCTAAACGTACAACGATGTATGTGACTTATTTCAATAAAGTTACGCTCGATGTTTGTTTGGCAAGGCAAATCATTTATAAGGATCCGAACGATAGCTCCTTCAAAGATACTCCGCGAAGAACTCGGTGTGGATCTCAGCCTATTTATGAACCTGATGAATTGCCTCCACAGTTATTATCAAAGCCTCTGATTGAATTATTTGAGAGTTTCTGTCAATGTGAGTTATTTATCATGTGTATTATATTTAAATTTATTCTACATTATTTATAAAGAATAATTGCACAAGTTTGGTACTAGCGAGTTAAATAAGGCGCTATATAACTGAATACTTTATTCTCAGTACATATTTCTAGCTTATACATACACATTATAACTAATGATATGTTAGCTTTATTGACCGCACGTAATGTTCATTGCAGTCTATTTGTCAGAGATAAATAAATACGATAAACGATGTATTAGCTTTGATTGATTTCATTTTCTCATTATACATTTACGTTGACATGGTATATTTTTTGGTCTCTGTTACTATATTAAATTTCTAGTCAAATTAACAAAGTGTTCCTGTAGTAATTATGCTACTGTTTTACTACTATATTAATGTAATTATAAACAGTCAAATATTAGAATGTACTTTATAATAACACTCGTTAGTTTCGCTTTCATCTATAACGTTCAAAATATATATCCTTCTTATTAAAGTTCAAAAAATATTGTCTATTATTTAATTTAACTATATTTAACCACAGCAAACGGTTATACTAGTTACTCTAGTGATGAGTAAAATTGCTCTTAGTCTTGCGAAAATCCAAGACCAAGACCGAGACAGAATGAACAATATTAAGATCAAAACCAAGACAGAATTATAATGCTAGACCAAACTAAATGTGTAAGATTAAAGGAAAAAATAAAATATTCTTTTGAAATTATGAATTAAAATGTTTGTCATAACTTGAACACTTTTCTTCTGGTAACAAAATATTTAATATATTTTAGAAATAAATATGCAAGACTAAGACTAGAAGTATTTAAGCAAGAGCAAGGCAAGTACCAAGATTGTCCATGTGTTGGACTTGTTCTTGCTTTGCTCATGACTAGCAGTAAGACGTAGTAATTTGATTGTTTTCAAAATAATCAATGAAAGAGTAAGTTCATACGAGTTGTTGGTCACGTAATAACATTTAATACTGTTCAGACTTTTCGTGAAAGAAATCAATTCTAAAATAAATATATGAGAGTAAGGTGTCATCAGTAAAATTATAACTGATGTATTTACTTTTAATTTAACCAAATATTTGAAATCAATTAACTGTGACAATAATAAAGCACGTTAAAGATATCGCTTACGACAAACTTACAAGTGTTTTAATATCGTTTATTTTGTTTACCCGGCGGCTTCTTTTGTGGTGTTTTTAGGGCTGTCGTGTATTTCCTTACAATTTTTCCGGCCCGCCGCTTCCGGTTGTCGGAGTAATTAGCTGTCCCTGTGCCTCTAATACATTTTCCCCCAATTTAACACTAGGGTCTGAATATAACGTTGAGTCATTTTAATTTGGTAATATCGCTTTAAACGATGTCATAAAATTTCCCTACTAGTTTGCTTTTAAAACACATTAAAACCTTTTTACATTAAACTGCATACTTAATGATAATTTGTGTAAAAGAATTTAGAGATCAGATATTTGAGATAAAAGATACTCATTATTAAAGATTGTTGATAACGTCAAGTATGAATATATATTAGATATATATTTTGTGAATGATTTGTGTAATTAATTTTTTAAATGTGATAATCGCTCATATATTTTATAATGTATATACCCTTATAAAATCTTTAAAAATTGCATTAACTAGTGGTAGGTTTGCTGCCGGAGACTGTATAGGTAGGTACCACCGCAGGGCCTACTCCTGCCGCCAAACAACAGTGTGCATAAAAATACTGTGTTCCGGTTTGAAGGGCGCTGTAGCTAATATAATTACTGAGGTAACGAGACTTAACATCAAACGTCTCAAGGTGGGGGCGCAATGTAGTGCAGTGTATACCAATCTGACTGGCGCCACGTGAACAACAGGTGAAGGTCTCGTCGCTTTGTTGAATATAAAAAAGCCTTCAGAAGAAATTCTGCCTGATCAAGCTTACGACAAACCATTACCAATAATTTAGTACTGAGATTCTTGGAAGACATGAACCTAATTGCCGTATAATAATATTATATCATAAATTACAATCTCAGTATTAAGTACTAATTAACAAACTTTACGGCGTACCTATGTTTAGTATTTAAATATTCAATTTAGACAAAATACATTTATTGGCAATGCTTTGTTTGAAAATGGGTAATCATTTACTAAAACTTTCATACGCCGTAGCAGTTAGCAGCACATTTTGTTTTTTAATACGGCTTCGAATATAGGCCAGAGAAATGGAGACAAGTTGAAAAAAGGGCCAGTTCATTAACCAAACCATTAAGTTGGTGCGGCCGTCATTCCTTATGACTATGCCCTACGTTTTTAAGCTCGCGTTTGACATATCCGTCTCGTATCGCTGAATAATGGATTTGGGCCATTAAAATATCTGGCTCCGGACGCCCCAGCGCTTCTAAATATAACGGGACACGGTACCGTGACAGCTAAATGTTTATTTGTGGGAATAACTGTAGAGGATTTTGGGATAGAAGCTTTTTAAGTTTGTATTATGTCCGATTTGAACATTTGAACTTGCCGATTAAGGTTTGTCGAAATCTATTGCTCATAAGTCCTGTCGTGTTATGATATATGAAACAGTTAAAAGGAATTTAATAAAAAACCAACATGTTTTGATATATTTTTTAGTAATTTTAACGTCTGTTAATAAATGAAGGAAACAGTGTAATATTAAGGATGAATTTTAAGAATACGAAAATTTTTATATTATTGCAAATTGTATGAAAAATCATTAAAAACCAATTTTTGATTCAGATGTTATATCTTCGTATACAGTTTTTTTTAAGTTTAATAAAGTTTAAGTTAAAAGGAGCTTTTGTGAAATCAAAGCTGTGGTTCCCGTGATTGTGTAATTTTCTATACGTTATGGTGATACAGTACTAAGCTAATTATAGCCGATGTTCACTATAAAGGTTCATTAGACTTCCTCCAAGACAAATGCTATATCAGCTTGTGCTCGATCGTCGAGAGTCAACACAGTACGCTATGTTACAAATTGTCTTAGTAAACTATTGGTTTTTATCAATTTTCGGGACGGTGTGAGGGTCAAATTTATCTTTAAGTACAACTCACACGCATACGCTAGATATCTGTGTAAATATTACAATGGAATTCTAAAAGTTTTGACAACAATATTGTCACAGTTCAAACCTTTTCTATTTGTTTTAGTTTATATTTATTGCGTTTGTTTTAAAAAAAATTACCGAAATAAACATTTGTGGCTAGCCGCTTTTAATATGTTTGTTTAACTGAGACACATCAAAACCTCATGATATGATCTTTTATATTTGGAGTCAAACAGTTTGTATTTATCAAACAAAAACTTTCAAATTTCTAATTCTCAATAGTAAACTTTTCACATACATCTTTAGAAGTTTGTCATACAAGTAATGTAATAAGAAAAATATTTTTATAATTCCGTAAAACATTAAGTTCTCACTTAAAGGTGCTAGAAAGCGTAGAATTTTACTTTAAAGTCTCTAGTGTCTGTTGCCAGCGACAGTCTAGGTACGTACAACCGCAGCTCTATTTCTGCCGTCCAATAGTGTGTTCCGGTTTGAAAGGCGTTCTAGCTAGTGGAGTTATTGTGGGTAAGAGACTTAATATCTTTTGTATCAAGGTGGCGATCACAATATAATGCTGTGTATGTCATCCTAACTAGCGCTGCTTTGTTACTACAGGTATGTCTATCACCACGGAGTAAACATTTCGCCCATTTCATCGCTCCTTTGAATAAAAAAAAAAACATAATTTTAGCCTTATCATCTAATGTCTTTATAAATCCTTATGATATTCATACAATAAGGTCGTCGGTTCATGTGATAAGAAGTCATATGAAGATGCTTATTCCAGAATCTTATAACTTAGAAAATAATGTGGGAAGCTAGTAACGATAAATGAAAGGATAATGTTTAATATCCACCCTTAATTTATTATCATTTTAGTGTGAACGAATCGCATTTAATTACAAAATAATTAGAAAACGGTCGTCGATGAGAGTTACATTTCCTTTGTTAAAATATGTATTGAAAAGTTGTATAAACCCTTACTAAATATTTCATGAGCTTAAAACTTCAGGCAACATTCGAGTCGTAGCTTTTGTTCCGTGCTGCGAAACCGTCGTTTTACTTGTTTAATTACGGAGTACGTGAATTATAAATGAGGAATCCTTTTGCTTTATTTTTTCAACGAATCACGTTTTTAAGTAAACTCTTTGTACGGCTTTTCTGTATGCGCAAATACTGAATGCACCCACGCTGTCATATCTTGTTATATAAAGATTATTATTTGCTGAAACCTCATTTTATTGGGACATATTCAAAATTTGATGTATTTGTGAGAGCCTTTTCATTAAAAATAACAACTAAAAATTCTCGCAATTCATTAGTGTAATGTAGTTCATTCTGATAGACTTTTTCGCTATTTTTTAAAATAAAATAAAAATATTTTTTATCAATTTCTGCTTAACATTTCCCCTAAGCTATATCTTGTTTTTTTTAGGTCTTTAAATATTCATTTAAGATAGCATATTTGTTTTAAATAACTTAGGCGAACAGCTTGGGAATCAAAATAGGCCATATTCAAAATTTGAGTGAATGGAGTACTCCTAGACATGTATCATGATGAGATGTGATGGAGTAGAAAACGAGGTATCAAATTAGAACCGAAATGAAACTAAAATAAATTAAATGTATGTTAACAAATATAATAACATAAATAAATACATACATATTTACTGGTGGTGGATTTCTGTTGCTGGACATCAACTGAGTAAGTATCACTGCAGTGCCTATGTCTGCTCCCAGACAGTAGTGTGTAAATACTACTGTGTTAATGTAAGAAGGGCGCTGAAGCTAATGAAATTACTAGTGAAACTGGCAACGACGAGCGCAATATGGCGCATGAATATCATCCTAAATAGCGCCACATTGTTATGAGTAAACATATCACTTACTATCAGGTATACATCGTCTAGTTGCTTCGTCGAATAGAAGAAAACGAATTACTAGGCATAGGTATTAAAGTAATGACTACGCGCCATTCTTCTAAAGACAATATTTCTCATGGTATATTTTATGGTTAAATCATTAATCATGAAAAATATTGGTTAAATATAAACGGTAAAACTTAATTTATTACAAAGCGTGTATTGTTTAAATACACAGCTTTCGCGATTCATCACCATAAAAAATTTGCAAATGCATCACATTTGCTTATGGGAGAAAGTTTATTAATAATATATGAGTACGTGCATTTACATATTGTGTACCGTCGTGCTCCTACCAAAGTAAACATATCCAATATTTAAGTCACGTAAATACTCTGTACAGAAAATGCGGTGCTGATGAACCCTTTAATAAACCAATGGCGAAATAGAGTGGCACGTCTCATATAAATGGCCGTTTAACTGTATTCAGAGAATATTTTTCGTGCTCTGCAATCTATACGGTGGAATGTTTAACATATACATTGCTGCGCTTGCTATGTTATTGTTATTACCGTCTTCCAGTTTACTATAATGGTATTGAAACTGTAGAATGGATAATTTCCTTTCATTTGGAATTCTCAATTAGAGCCTTAATTAGATTTTTAATTAGACTATTTACAGCAGACGAAATTACTAGGGTAAGGCGCCTTAATATCATGTGTCATTAGGGGACAAGCATAATGTAATGCAGTTTACACCATCCTGGCTAACGTTTATTTATGATAAGCTGACATTATTTATCTTTAGCTGAACATTAACTTCGCTTCGATAGTCCGTTACATACTTCGCCAAGGCGTCATCTCACCCCAACCCTCTGGTGGCCAAAGCGGCCTACTACGAGCCGCCCTCGAATCCCCAGATTAAAAAGCGCAGACCACAGCATGCGCTAATTCCGCTATCCCCAAAGTCCCTCACACCACACACGAACCCACAGTCACCGACAACACCCACGTCACCACTTCGGACACCACCAACACGCTCCGAATTTCGACATCACGCCGTCCTCGCTTCAGGAACGCGGTGCCACAGCTATACACACACCGCGTACACTAAATACACGCGCGAACAGGAGCAGTCCTCACCGCCCAGAGATTCCGACTCAGGTGAAGGTAGTCGGGGAACGGGTCTGCGCCCGTCCTCGACGACCGAGTAGATTCGCCTGAAAAAGCAACCACCAGACACGTATTATAAAATCCCGCCGTCGGATAACTACACTCCACGTAGCACACTTTTTGTAGACAGGCCGTGGATCCGGGTCCACGGGCCCAGTGTCAGATAAGCTGTAAAAGTCGCATGGTTTGCAGCGCTGACATCATTCGAATCTAGTGTGATAGTCCGTTGAATAAAAAAAAAAGATTGTTTTGTCAATGTAAATGCAAAGTAACTCAATTTTTTTATCTTCACGGGGCTTTCTATTGAACTCCATTTATATGGTATTAAGTAATAATAAAGCCAATGGAAGATGTACTCATTCAGTATACTATGTCTCTCATATATTGACAGCTGGAATGCTGTTATGTTTACAATTGTGGAGTGTTTGCTAGCAAGGCGGATCCAAAAAAACCCTATTATCAACCAGATTGCCTGATGTCTCCATGCTATAAGGTAAGTGAATAGCGCTACGAAACCAGTAAAAGAAGTTACATAACATATTATCCAACGACGATGTCGAGGATAGAGCGAAGTGGAGAAGAAAGAAAAAGAAAGCTAACCCCATTGCTATATGGAATAATGGGCTACGAAGGGAGAGCTTATTATACAAATTCACTTATTGCATCGCACTACAGGTCGTTTTGTGTAAAAAAATAATTATTTCTTTATAATAGTCACGACTACCATCAAAAGCATCAACCGCTACAGTTTCAAAATGCTGCGGCACGTCAGCAATAAGTCTTCCGCATGAGTCACCCTTTCAATCTGTAAAATCATATGATGAGCTTATATAGTTTAATTAATAATTTTTAACTTATTTGTACGAGTGCAATAATAACTTGCACAATAACAATTTAACAAATTATAACATTGTCCGCATTTTACAGGAATAAAATTTTTGTTTTGGAAGATCTTTAGTAAACAACAATGCCTTCGTTTTTTTATCATTGAATATATTTTATGTTTTTTTTTTTATTTGTACATACATTTCTATTGCGAAAAATCCGAAATTTCACATCGCATTGGAAATTACGAACTTGTTTGACAGATGTCAAGGAACGTCGATCCCTCGGGCCGCTTGACAATGTCTGAAATAATGTAATTATATAAAAAACTTTACAAATTTAAAGTAGATACGAATTTAACTTTGTTAACTAAATTGTTATTATTTATGCATAACATACATAAATAATGCAGTTCATTCATTATTTATATAGTTAACTTAGCACCGACAGAAATCGAAAGAAGTAAACACATGACTCGTCGTCATTTATAGATGGTAAGTCTCTGTTGCCGGGGACCGTTTGGTTAGGTACCACAGCAGCTCCTATTGCACCCGACAAACAATATACAAATAACACTGCTCCAGATTGAAGGGCGCTGTAGCTAATGAAATTGCTAGGGCGTCGAGACTTAACATCTTATGGCTAAAACTACGAGCATAATGTAGTACAGTGTACATCATCCTAACAAGCGCTACATTGTTATGGGCAAGCACATCATTTACCAATGGGTGAATGTCTTGCTCGTCTCGTCGCGTCGTCGAATAAAAAAGTAATGAAAACTCAGGTAATAGTATTAGGGATAGAGTAGTCTAACAAAATTACATGATGAAAGGAATGATCCTACAAGTAATGTCTTATTCAAAAATATTTTTGCCTCTTACAATTTAAATATGAAGTCTGTCTAATTTAGTTTGAACTGAAGAAATTAGCCCTGCAGTGCCATTCCTATCAACAAAATGGTAACACTAAAATTTTCCTCAGCAAGTATTTGGTCGTCTAGTTCTTAAATGTTTTTACTATTTTTTGGTTAAGATAATTATTGTTAGTATTGATGACAAATTACACCAATTTTGTCCTTAATAACAAATGTACTTCTATATTCCTATATCTAATATTACACGACCGACTGTAATAGACTGAATCTATTTACGAATGCACTATTAAGGTGTTACTGGTAGACAGTGAAAAGAGATAATAGATCCATACAAACGATTGGACCGGGCTTAAATGCCTTCATTTGAAAAGAATTTCAGAAAGATGTGATCAGGTTTCTCAATGTTATCGCCTAACCTCAGTTTGAAGAAAGCGTCTTATGATGTAAACTCTTCTTATATATCGAGGTATGTGCATGATGTATTGCAATATTCAAGCGTATGTGGCGGCCATAGACATTACGCTTAACCACAAATGTAGATTCGCGGAATGCAATATAGGGTTTTAAGCAGGCTCGCGCATGTTAACAGGGACGCATATGTTTGTTGAATTCCAAGATCTTATTTGAAATGCATCCAACATTGTTGTCTGGCGCATAGCAAGCAAGCGTATAAGTTCCTGGATGGATACCCTGTTGAATGTTCGGTGCATCAGTGTATGAATGATTTCATCTACGTAAATAGGCATTTGTAAATGTCACGAGGTTTTAGAAAATTGTATCCAGTATCAACATTCGAATACGTTTAAGATAGTTATCATATTAGTATCTCATTGAAATAGATCATCTTACTATACTTAGTTGATGTTGCATTGGGCGGGCAATATAGCTGATCATGGGCTGATGATCGGATGGTAAATGAATACAGCAAAGGATTGACACCTGCCAGCTGAACTGGACCGGACTTAATAAATCGACTAGGAAAACGTTGGACGCAAGTGGCATCAGACCAGTCGCGCCGGAAATCGATTGAGGAAACAGACTTTAAGCAGTGAATAACAATAGGCTGAAATGATGATGATGATGATCTTAATTTAGCGTTAATTATAATAACGCCCGATGCATTATTTATTTATTGAGTTATAAACACAGATTTTTATATTGGTATAATGCAATAAATCAAACATAACTAACTATTAAGCCATTTCCATGTACAGAAATGTAAGGAACTAATATATAAATATAGCATAATAATCTTACAATTATGTATCATAATACCCACTTGCTACGTCCATTATTCTTTTAGTAAATCTATGTTCATGTTACCAGCAATAAGCGTTTCTGTAATTACTTAAAAAAATACTCATTTGTAAAGATATTTTCATGTTATCAATTTTTCTAAGACTTACAGGTCACGTTTCACAGACGTTTCATTAGGTTCACTGAAAGGTTAAGAATTTCTGCAATTACTTGGTAAAAATTGAACATATTTTCTAAGTACACTACGAACAAAATTCCTTTTCAAAGCACTAAAGTAAATTACCCGGATTTCTTAAGAAATATAGACATAACTTTTTTTGATTGTTTATAGTTTATGTTTTTCATTGTTCATTGACTATTTTCAATATGCTTTTTCCATTGATTCGTATCAGCTTTATGTTGACAGTAAATTACAACAGTCATTATTTATTTGTGATGCTTATTTTTAAAAACAAAATTTCAGTATAAAACAAGCATGAAACTTTAAAAAAATCGTCTTAATTTGTATCATAACTACTACCTAAATTGTGCTTAAATTTGAAGATAATAAAACATTAGAAAATACTGTTAAATGCTAAGAGAAAACAACTCCAGGAAAATCGTATAATGTACGACCTTTTCGAAAGGACTAGTTGCCAACCCCTGTGCCGAGCCTGTCGAATATGGCAACCCCTCCTTTCTTAGTGTAAGCCTGTGTTTAAAATTGATCAGTAATAGAGCTGTAATGACTGATCTATTAAGTTAATGATCACAAAGTTATAAGTTATAAGAAATTAAATTGCTACCAGAGATCTAATAGCATTAAATGATATTAGCTCTTTCAAATGAACTTCAGCGGAGAAATTTTAAAAATAGCGACATTTTTAAAATGATTAATTTAGAACCGATGTCCTTCAAAGGCTTTAAAGTAAACCTCGTTGCAAATTTCGTCGTAGTATTTTAAAATACACCGTATTCAATAAGTTTGAGCGGCGAAACCCCATCTTAAAGTCAGAATAGTTCACGAGCATACAAAGTTAAAGTAATTTATTTACCGTTGGAAACGACGCGCAAGTTGAAAGCAATAACTCGGGCTTATGTTTTATATTAGGTTCTGAGTTTCCACTTTATGAATACGAATCTACTCGGAACTTCACGGGAATTTGACGTCGACGACTTACGTATTCCTAGTGCGTTTGACTTCCACCGACGATGTTATTACTCGCTAAGTACTCGCTTATTTTCATAAACTTTGTGAAAGTATTTCTTACGGCGGAATACGTAACGGCATTTGGACGGTGGCCAAATACATTTGAGTTATTATCTCCCTCAGTGCGGGCGCGACTCCCTTGTGATTTTGTTCACGCCAATTTTGATGTCAAAGTTGAAATAATATTTAGCTTGCGCTCACAAAAGCTCTGATTAAGGAGTACAACACACCTGCATTATATTGTTGTTGTTATCTCTGTTGCCCGACACAGTCTACTCATGTACCAAAGCAGATCGTATTTCTGCTGCAAAATAGTACTGTGCAAACGTTACTGTGTTAATATTTGATAGACGCTGTAGCTAGTGACAATAGGACCTAACGTCTTATGTTGTAAGGCGACGAGCAAAATACGGTGCATGAGCTTGAATATCCCATGTTGTTATAGGTCTTACCGATCAGCTCTATAGTCTCAGACTTTTAAGAAAACGATTAAGTTATTCTCTGCCTGTCGTACAAGGCGACTAAAAGGGTCCTAGGGTTCGTGAGCCTTGAGGGTGGGGGCCCTCAGAGCTCAATAAGTGAGCTTTAAGAGGATGACAAATGCATATTGGTCTTGCATGTGCCGTAGCACCGTGGTTGCTAAAGAGAGCTTTGTTCTTCCGTGGGATGTTTTAACCAGAGTGCAGCGGGGCACCGATGCGTTCCATAGTAGATTCAGGAACCACTCCTAATGAACAGATGGAGACCACCAAGGGGGTTTTAGTGGTTAACCCCCAAAAGCAAGGTGCTGCTTGTCTCGTTGCATGGTTGAAAAAAAAAAGAACTGACTAAACAAAAAACGATAAATCACAGAAAAATGCAACAATACAAAGTTTAATAGCCCACAACGTTGCTTATTAAGTGCGTGTATATTCTGTGTACAATAATGACTGAAAAGAAACTGTGGGAACAAAAGCGTCCGAAGGAAAAAATGGCTGCCATCAATTTTTTATGCGGTGTCAATAAGCGGTGCGGTGGAAAGGCGTAAAATGAAACGTATAATGGAGAGGTCGGGACGGAAATTACAAACTTGGCGAAGCACATGTTCTTTAATAACAGAGGGCCGTTGTAGAAGGTCAGGTGTGGTCGGGAGGGCGAGGAAATAATGTTCTTTTATTGATACAATTTTTTTACAAGTTTTACTACGATAACTTATATTACGTAAAATTTACCCCGGTATCATAGATTTTTTCGTTATATTGTTATAAATATTGTATACCATCGAAAGGTGTAAGGGGTCCTCCACAGCAACTCGCGGAACCTAGATCAACTTCGTCTGCTCGTGGTGCTCCCTGCTAATCAACAAACGAGGCTCTGACTCTCACCAACCCGCATCGGTCCAGCGTGGTGGGAAATGGCTCAAATCATCCATATGATCCCCTACAAACGTGGAGATCTTTGGGAGAGGCCTATGTATAGCAGTGGACGTCTATCGGCTAAAAATGATGATGATACCACCTAACACCTTCAATTAAGATTCATATTTAAGAACTGGTATTAGGTGTCTGTTATAAGAGAACATCTAGGTAGGTACCGTCTTGGTGCGAAATTGCAAGGTGGGATCTCCAGCTCCAATCCAAGGCAGAAGTATGGCGAACCGTTCTTGTAATTCTGATCAAAGGTTTTGAGAGGAATACCATGAGGTTTTAGTCGGAAAGAGTCTAACATTACCCTTCTATTGTCCATGAAACACAGGAGTATCCGATGTAGGATTTCCTCTAACAAAAAGGTGAGTAGCTTCCATTTCTATCATTAAACAGTAGTGTGCAAACATTACTGTATTCCGGTTTCAAAGCAATTGCAGCTTGTGAAATTGTTAGGGTAACATATATTGTCTCAAAACGACGAGCGCAACGTGGTGCAGTGTTTAGTATACTACTAGCGTCACGTTGTTATAAAACACTTTTCGCATCTCTTCGTATAATAAAAAAAATTACAAATTAATGGAGCATACGATAATCGATTATGGACGTGTTTGAACATACTATCGTTGTGATAGCCACATTGCGTGATACCGCTAAGAATACGTGAAAATGCCTTTTCTCCTGTAAAACGTATTTTTTTTGTTATTGTTATAAGACATACCTGATATATGGGATCCAGAATCTCAAGTGATAGTTCAGTAATAAGGCTTAAGGTGTAATTGTCGCGATAATGTCGTACACCGATTTTACTTCCACATAAAAAAGAGATGTCTACGTTCTATGTAAGTATTAATATATGTTTTATTATTCATATGTTTTTGTTTACTGCGATCTCATGTTTGTGTTTGCCCGCGTACAATAAAGCGCACGATATGGCGTTCAGTTAAATTAATAGGCAAAATTACATACAACTACCGCTTTATATCGAGAGCCTGTCATAATAGCGACCGCACTATATTGTCCCGGGGGACGGGCGATGCTTTGTCGTTAAATAAATAAAGTGACTCGTTTATTTTCTGCATACCAGATTTTTTTCATACATTTTCGTATGTATTTATTATATTCAGATTATACTTGAAATCGATAATGCTTTTTTTAAATAACTTTAATACTAGGTAGGTCGGAGACCGTCTAGGTAGGTATCACCGCAGCGCCTATTGCACAAATAGTAATGTGCAAGCATTACCGTGTTCTCGTTTGAAGGGTGCTGTAGCTCGTGTGCAGGGGTAACAAAACTCAACATATTTTTCAAGGCGACGAGCACAGGTGGCGCTGTGTATAACACTAACCTTCATGTGATTTTCTCGGCCGTTGCTTATTTGGACAATAAAAAAAACTTTAAAGTATAAGCGAAAACATTTGTAAGCGACATTGACAATTACATAAAGATTTGTTGCTAATACATTACTAATCGGATGATCTTTGACGAAGATCATTCAAAGGGAGCTAATGCTGGATACTGAACGTATACTTTCTGTGTACTTTCTATCTGTATTTTCTTTTATTATTGGTGGCAAGGGTAACCCATCGCAATTTTAATACGTTATAGTTTTTTTTTGCGCAGAACCTTGATTATATTTTCAGGTACATATGCCATTGAAAATCTCGTCAAAATGGCACTAAAAAAAAATTAATTAGTTTTTTGTTTAACTGATGTATTAATATTTATATATGACAAAAAATATCTTTGTTATAATAATACAAACCTCAATTTGAATTACATGTTTGTACAAGTAGTAAAGTTAATGCTTGGTGAAATCCCAAAAGAGAACAACATTGGCGATATCCTTTTCTTTATATTTAAGCTGTATCCTTTACACAAATGTGCATATTTTCGCTCTGTATCTATCTCGTACATGAGATACCTTGTGTTGTTGAATTGAATGGGATTCTAATGCACCGTCGTTGAGCATTCGCTTTGTGTATTTCGTAGGATATTATAATCATATCTTTCTATTCATTCTTACTTCTTATTCCTGGAGGCTCATCCTTTCAATAGTCCCACCACATATACAAGATATAAGTCATGTATTATCTCCTAACGGGATTGTTTTCATTGTACCATGTCTATAGTATTTTTTGAGTTGACGACAATAACATTTGATTTCACAAGAGATTGGCAATTATCCATAAACACAATGGAAAATATTTAATGTTTTTGCTTGTAATTTATAATAGATAAAACATTTCTAGATTTAATCACATCCAAAGCAACTTAAGTCGATTATGATATTAATTCTACAAAAAACTCAATGCATTATACTTGGAACAATAAGACGGACGGAGGGATTACCGCAACATGGTTTCGATAGGAATAAATCCCGATTTTTTATTTCTTAAGAGAGCAAGGTAAGGAAGGACTGAATGACTTCCATGGAACCTCCATAAATTAAGGTTACAAAAGGCAAATTTACAACGCAAGCATTTTTTCTTGTAAACTGGTAAGAACACTTTCTAATAAGTACAGTGCAAAGAATGTGAGCACAGAGCAGAAAGATAAGTATGACGTAGCTTAGTAGAGCGTTAATGTAACCATAAAAGGTACGATGGAATTTTTATATTATTAGTTTTTCAGGTACATCGTAAAGTTCGGAGACAGAAATCGAAGAAGCAGCGGTACCTTTTCATCACAATTCTATACATGACTGCGGCATTTCTACCGCTATGTTAATACAGTTCCTACTGTATGTATCAGTTACCCGCTTCCTCGCAGAGGTATACCATCCGGTCCACCTCCCATCATTAATTACACGTGCTCTGCGTATCATTACGTTAAATATAACCATTAGATTTTGCTAGTAATTTTTTTTTTTGTTTTGTTGAAACCATACCCGTTTAAATTCAATATTTTAAAGTAAGGAAGAAAATCAGCAAAGTTTGGAAATAAAAAAAAAATCAACATTTTTAGTACTTATCTTTCTTACCGATTGTAAATTATACGATATAGTACAGACCACTGAACTTATAATGCTATATTCAATATAAACTAAAGTACAAAATTAAATTACTCTGCTTATAAATCATTTGCGTATCAAAGAGCGTCGGCAGTCGTTCCGAGGCACTTGCGTGTGACATTTGTAGTGTCTTATCGTGATGGAGCACTTTTTGTGTTTTCTTTTAGAAAGCAAAACGGCTGCTGATAAGCGACAACAAACCTTTTATATGCCTGCCCTATTTTCAAGTTTCGGACACGTCGGATGCTGATAAAATCAAGTTTAGTTACTACCTACAAAGATATGATTTACGTGATTCATTGGCAAGTAGTTGATAAACTTCTTGATTAGCTACGCTTTACCGTTAAAATGGTGTTAGACATGTCTTTAAATGACTTTTTTAAATTTTTTAGTATTCAAGCTCTCTAGGTAAAATTTAGAATATCTTTTTATAATTTATCCACGAAATAATGCCTCGTAACTTTTTTCGAAATCCAATACATTGCATATATTAATAATTATTGATCATGTTTTTGTAATACAACTCATACATATTAAATACAAGTCAGCGGCGGAGTCCGTGAATGCTGCACGACTCGGAACGAGTTTCGAAATTCATGTAAAGATACTCCCACATCTCCGAATTGGTAACAATAACTTACTGATGAGAATTGACGGCATAACTCTTAAGCTTATCCAAATTTAACACATAACAAATACCAATGAGTTATATTATCAATTTGTTGTCCATTTTATATGGAAATTCGTATATATTATGTAAACCAACAGTAAATGTTTACTTATGATGATTGAAGTTTTTAGTTTCATATGCTAATGATTATATGTACTATTGTACTATATTATTGTTTTTTTGGTGTTATAATTGTAGCTCTTGTATCAGTGCTGAGGTTTTTATTCAAACATTTTTATGCCTAACGTTTAACGTGATCATTTCGTACTTTATAAGTTTGAATTTATACTTAACAGCTACATTAATACGTGTATTTGTATAATCTTATTTCTGATGATGTTGAGCGTGGACCCGGATCCAAGGCCTGTTAATACATTTCTTGTGCTCTTAAATTCAGAAAACCAATATTCATCTCATTTGTTTGGCTTGTAGAATAATTCCATCGTATTAATATAATAATAATTACTATAATTAGAAAACGTTTTTATGTATATTTCCATATCTGACCACCTATATGCTTGTTGTCAGTTTTATTTAATGCATTACCACATTGGTGCATTTCTAATTTCCAGATCTACACAGTAGTTGCGTTGGAGAGGTCCGGACACGTCTGAAGCTCTCGCCTAATTAGAGCACGGTAAGCCACTTACCCGAGCTGACAGGTTTACACAGTGCCGGCGCGGACGTCTTTGGATTTATTTCTGTACCTGAATCCGTTTTAAATCTGCTCGAAACATGGCTCAGATTTCTTGTAAATGGTGTAACTATGTACTCAGATGTGTGAAATCCAGCAAACGTTATCATCTAGGTAAAGATTTGATTTTCAGGCTGACTTAGGTACTCACCGGACACGGGTGTTTTGGTGAGTACCTGAATAGGATCGGACGCGGACCAAGGACTCAATGCCAACATTTTGGCGGGGACCTGGATTCCGCTCAGCATACGCTTGCAGAATGCCCTATGTGGGAGTTCGAACGGCGAATCTTGGTCCACAAGATCGGGCAATATCTTTCCTTGCCAGTAGCGATACCGGCTGCACTGACAAAAAAAATGCGTGGATAGCGTTTGTTTCCTTCTGTGAAACCATTAGGGTGCAGAATGAATCCACGGAGCGAAGTCGGAAGAGGGCTGACTCCGTGCATAGACGAGGACGTTAGAGCGGTGACAACGGACGCCCCTACCCGTCGTCTCTGTAGTGTCGGGCTATTAAGAATAGAAATAAGGTATTCCCTGCCCGTCGTACAAGGCGACTAAAACGGTCCTCAGGTTCGTGGGCTTTAAGGGTGGGGGCCTTAGAGCTCATTAAGCGAATCTTAGGAGGACGACAAATACATGGTGGTCTTGTCTTTACCGTAGCTCAGCGTGGGTGCTAAGTAAGACTAGCCTTCCGTGGAATGTTTTAACTAGATTGCAGGCGGGCACCGGTGCGTTCCTTAGGAGATCCCGGAGCCCCTCCTAATGCACTCGGGGAGACCACCGAGGGGGTTTTAGTGGGAAGAAGCTCCAAATAACCAAGGTATCTTTTAAGAAGATTTCCCCTGCGACAAAAAAAAAGGTACGGATTTGATTACTCTGATACGTGATTTTTATATTTGTTTCAATTCCATTTGATTAAGATTTCATCATCATAAACAGCTCGCGTTCAAGACTAAGATGTCTTAAAGATGTCTTAAACATTGTGTTGTAATACTAATAAGTGTTTATTTTAAATATTACCTGAATATAACTAAACTTACATACGGTAACGTAAAAAAAATCATTCGTTTATATTTTAATAAACCGAATACGGTAAAGTTGTGGAGGTTTTACAGCGACACCTAGCGTTATAAAATATTGTAACAAATTATTATATTTAAATGAAACGGACTTTTCCAAATAAATGCCTGCAATATCGCGTATTAAGTCCGTAACTTGAAATGTACCGGTTCGCTGAAAACATGCTGAAAACGATTATATGAATACCGCATAGATTTACTTCCAATTAATATTTTATACGATCTTCATTGCAGCTTGTCTGTTATGGTAGATTTTGTTAAGTATTTCAATTTTTATATTTAACGATGATTCTTAACTAACTACTCTTCAATGAATGACCATGTATGTAATGAGAAAGATCCAACAGCTGTGTCTTTTAAAGCAGTCCAAGTAAGTGTTCGTGCACAATTCACTAAGCCGAAGGTAGAGCATTTCTTATGATGTAACAGGTATTTCTGTTATAGAAAACGTTTTTGGTTTTTGCTCGAGGTCTGATTACTGTAATTAGTACCCCACAAACATTACTACATTGTTACCTTGAGAATCTTTACCATTTAAATTATTAGGACAATTATGAAATATTATTAATTTTAAGTCTTATGAAACGTTCTATTCGTGCTGTGTTAAGTATTTGTTTGAAAATCATGGACTCTTATATCATTAGGTATGGCATCAGATACACTTAAATGTAGAAGTCGTCTTAAAGTATTTGTAATGAATCAACAATAAATTTCGAATTTAGTACAAGGTGAAACGACTAGATAGATATGCAGCGATAAGTTATTTCATAAATGGGGGCTGGATATCATGTCGCCTTTATACTAATGGCTTCTTATTTTACGACAACCCATTCAGATCGCAGCCTTATGTAAAGCGTCGTGTGCACGTGTATTTATAGTCTTTTTCACTTGGTGAATCGATAGACTTGCGTTTTGTCCATGCGGCCCGTTACCATCAATATTGCCGATTGCGGCAAGCGTTTTCAAATTTCTGTTTCTTCTCAATTTTGTTACTTATAAAACTAGAATTTGTTATATTATTTCGTACGTCAATAGAGATATTATTTCTTTAAAATTCATCAGATATGTAATTTGGCCCGCAGGCAGTCCACTCTGACGCTGCTCGTAATTACGTCGGTCGTATTTACGTCGCGGGAGATGTCACTTGCGTTGGATAATTAACATTTATTTACATCTAGCAATCCGATGCTGTTTGGACGGGCCTTAATTATGTACTACGTGGGGTAATTAAGCGTTTAATTTTTTCTTCCCAAAAACATCGTCATCCGATTTGTATTACTGTTAATAATAAAATATTTCCAACATAAAATTCTAAATCTAGATGTAGTTAATATTCACATGTGGAATATAAAGCGCACTAGCCTCTTAATGTCGTTGTTGTACCTGGAATATTCAATCCTCTATGAAACTAACCGAAGCAAAGACTTATCAATAATATTCATAAATATCAGTTTGTACTTCCGTTGTAATAATTTCATAGATAGCGCAGTGTCCATCAATAAGCCAAATGGGTTGCCAGTCATTGGGCGCGTCGTAGTAATAAAGTTTAATTGAACCAATAACGTATGTACTGAAGTGTTTAAATTCGTTTTTTATTACTTTTCTAACGCGTACCTAATATGTAGGTAAATTCATTTTAGATAACACTACAATACTTTTGAAATCATTATTTATATATCCTTACCATATGAAACAATTTGGGCCATATCATCAAGTAAATGGTATCAATGAAATGAGGCTTACTTACTCCTCCGTCTGAAATAGTGATTGGTCACCTTGCGCCCGTCATTGCATCAAATGGACTAGTGAGTTCTTATGTATCCTGACAACGACCAGCTTTTATGAATGTCACAATATTTTCCATTAGCTGTGCATAAGACTGATTTTTATTATGATATATATAATTGTTAAACTATGTCAAATAGGTTTTCTTTAGCGTCGAGACGTGAGGGATGTTCAACTGATGGTAAGTAATACGCCTGCCCGTTACACTGTATCGTTAGTTAGGATGATAAAAACTACACCAAATTATGCTCGACCCTTTAAAAACTTAAATGTTAAGTCTCGTTACCCTGGGGTAATTAAGGAACTTCGTAATATTTACACAATACTGTTCGGCGGTAATAATGGGAGCTGCAGTGGTATCTACTAGAGTACGATTACTTATGTAATACAGTATATAATGATTGTATAAAATACCTAATGTTTAATGAAATACTATATAATAGTTTTCTAATTGCTGTTTGCTTATCTACAAAATAATTCAGCAAATTAAACCTAAGTAATCAATACTTATGTTATGCATGTTTAAGCACATTATGCATCGTTAAACAACTTATTACTATTTTTAAAGTTATAGCTTGAAATTATAGGACCATAAAGCTCGTTTACCTGGTCGCGCACAACACCTACACTTCTGCGGATCTGTCGCCCGTCTGTCGTTCTAAACTCCAAGTTACGTGAAGTTGCAAGCTACACTGCTGTCATTGTACTTCTATAAATAGCTGGTGCAATGTTTACAATAAGCTTGTTATACAATTTAAATTCCTATTATGTTTGTGTTAGAGACGATTGCCCCGTATATACGAACATTATCTATAAATAAGTTGGAAAAATCACTGTTTTATGAACTTGTTCCGGAGATATGCTAAAGTATAGTAGATAATTTAAAATTGCCTTATAAATATTTTATGAGAGAGTAGGTACATTTAAACAAAAACTGAGACTTTGTTTTATATAGAAGCGACGAAGCGAGTAGGAGGGTGTTCACTTGATGGTAAGAGATATAGATGTATGTATACCAATATGATGATAAATTCGGAGATATTTCCCGTTTTTTCAAGCTTTTGTACTCCAAACAAAAAAAGGCGGGATATTTTGTTATATACTAAAATTATACAATACAATGTAGAAAATACGATATCAAGCAATCGTACAGTAGTTTGTAATGCAGTCGTATGTGGTATATGTCTTGAAGATACGCTGATTCGGTCCTCACAGAATTTGAGGTTGAGCTTTCGGTGAAAACCGAAATATTTCTAAGACAAAAGCTTTCGCTGATATACGAATTCGACCGATATCCGCACTTGTTTGACGCGGTAGATAGTGCGGACTCTCTCCTCTTTAGAGAAAAGTTAGTTTCATTATGACAAAGCATTTTTTTTTTGTAAGAAAAAGTGGAAGTATAGGCTTATTTCATTTTGTATTTAATAGAGTTTTCGAAAACAACGGTGTAAAGTAGAATGTATTCATGCTATTGTTCCTAACATTTCAGAAACTTAATCCAATACAGTTTCGAATGTAACAACAAACCGGGAGGGGTGGACTATATATCCTCGCTGTAAGACTGTTGTAATGCACTGTTCCGGCTGACTTTGCTCAAACGTTGCTCGTATTTCCTAAATAATATTTGTAGCCTGTGTAAAGTGCTGTTTAGTTGGTAACAATGTAAATCAAAACGTCAAGACGTTGAGATATGTGGCCGTGCGGACGCGTCTCGGGGCACGCTGTACTGAATGCTAATTCGGACGGGATATTTAGGAGCACCGTGAAGGGCCATTAAACTGGGAAACATGTTAACCGGAGACGTTACGCCGGCGACAACGTTGCCATACAGCGAGGTGAAAATTTTGAAATGTGTGTGAGTTTACAAAAGTCATTTCAAACGGTTTACGGTTTAAGGTCCCGAATATATAAATATAATTTTTTACTTTCACCAGAAACAGAGAAAGAGATAAGAATATTTACTTAGCTGAACCAATTTATTTTTACTGAGAATATTCAATTTTATTATAATTTACTAGTGGAAGGTCTCTGTTGCAAGAGATTGTCTAGGTAGGTAACACCGCAGATCCTATTTCTGCCGCCAGACAATAGTGTGCAAACATTACTGTGTATTCCGGATTGGGGAGTTTTAGCTAGTGAAATTACTAGGATAACGAGACTACAATTTATGTTTTAAGGCGCAATCCACGTTGTTCATCAAGTGAACGTCCCGCTCGTCTTGTCGCTTTGTGGTCGTCCATCGGTTGTGATGATTGTGCGAGCTGACAACAGCATCGATTGAAACGTTATTTAAACAGAACTATCTTGAACGAAATCGGTCTTACCATTTCGGACGCTTCGGAATCCACGGTAACTTCTAATCTCAACACTGTAACAGTCGATTAGTTACTAAATGTATTTCTAATAAATAACATACCATTAGCTAAGATACCGATTGGCATTCCAACTTTAACCCTTACCTGAATGAGTACATTTGTCGTTCTCTGACAAAATAACCAATTTACGATAGTGGATGCCATAAACAGGTTCCGGTTGAAAAATTTTTTTCATTTTGTAGATTAAAAATGTTAAAAATTCAGCAACAGTAATATTATACACTTTTGCCTATGAATAATAGATTTTATGTTTACGCGATAGCGTCGGTTAATGGTACCGGTTTTTAATTGGAAATAAAACCAATGTAGTCTTATAGTATTCATTGTATTTGTATTTAGATTTGGCAGATGATATTAGTGTTTATTTATCATATACATTAACAGCCCACTTTTTGTACACTGCTGAAACACGAACTTTAACTTAATGTAATACAGTGTCACATTATAAACTGTTGCAATATCACCCCCTAACAATATTCACGTAAGACATTAATGTGACAAATCGCTACTATATTAACCCATGATGCAGACCCACGTTAATGTGTATCGTTACAATTCCTCAGCTCCTGGGGCATTTTCGGGACATGACAACTTACATTATTATGCTTTATTTTAACTAAGGGCGGTTTACACAACACAACACTAGTAAGTACGATTTTTTTTTTCGTTCATAATATTGAAAGATAGCAATCGGCAAAAGGCAAATAGAATTATTAGATTAATAAGATGATTAATCAATTTAAGATGTAGCTAGGTAATTATTAAATCAAAAGGGTGCTACAGTAAATAATGACTGACGTATTCATCCGGAAACGGGAATATGTGTATATTCCTATACCACAAATGTGTGAAAATCATTTCCGTTGATCTGGTCATAAGACCGGTGAAAGACACTGTAGAGTTTTAGGAAAGAGTCCGACATAAATAAAACTAAACTGTATTGGGAGAAGTACCTGACGTAGGATTACCCCTTGAAAATAGTTCTCCCTTTTATTTCAACGTTTTTCTTGTGAATTAGTGTTACACTATAAATTGTGGTTCTCAATGTATCACAACTTTACTGTGATGTGTACGAATCGTTTCCGTCAGTGTTACATTTGAATAGCGGTCCAAAAGACATATCTAACATAGTTGAGTTGTTACGTTTGTTAAGTTGTTGAGTATAATACATTTATTATTTATTTGAGGTGTATTCATACGGAAACATTAACAACAAACAAAAAATATTATAGTTAACAAATTTTAACATGTACACAATACTTTGGACGTAATAACGAAAACAAGAAACGTTACAAACCAAAAAAATAATAGAATATTCTCGTCAATTACAACATAAAAACTTAACATTAATAAATCTACTTTTAATAAAGTAACTTCCGGAACATTTTTTTTTCAAACGTTATATACGTCCATTTGTAGAATTTCGAAGTATATGATAAATCTATACTAGTTGTCCCCCGCCTGCTTTGCTGGCCATAATATAATACCAGACTTGAAATTTCCGTGAAATTTTTCTTGAGAGCAACCGCAAAAGCAAAGGACTTTCTATAGCAACCACATAAATAATACTAAATGGAAATGTCTATAAAAGTTAATTAGATGAAGGATTTAAGAAATGCAAAAAAAAAAAAATATCCTATAACCATCAACAAATCATTCCGCGTCGAAAGCTCATGTTGCCATGTAGATCAAGGAAAACCCGTTTTCATTATATATATTTCATCATATATACACATACATACATATACTTATATTTTTTATGAGCAAATAGGTGGCCACAAAAAGCCATTAATTCACATGATAGGAAATGATCACTGGCGCCCATGGACTGTCGCAATACCAAAGGGGTCGCAGCTACATTGCCGACCTTTAAGTGAACGCCGACAGTGGAGGATTTAGCTTTGTGTTGTGTACTGCGCTGGTGGAAAGTTGCAGCTGGAATAATTATTCTTTATTATATATATAGGAGATATCCAGAGATTCATTGGCTCATCCCTGAAATTAATATTAGACATAAATTCTCGAAATTTGTTAGAGATATTGCTTCTGCCGTTTGAAGGTCAGCTAGGAATGGATTTTTACAAAATTCTTTCCCTGTAAGGAGTTTGAGGGGTGCTACAGGGAACAGCTAGTGTATTACTATTTTTATTAAGCGAAGAATGTTCTCCTATGTTTCTTCTATTGCGAGGGCGGCTAAAAGTGTACAAGAAACTATAAAGATATATCGAGGTTACCAAAATCCTTGGAGGTCAGCAATTGGAATAATAAATATGCGGAAAACGTTAAACTTTTGCTTCATTAAATCAAGCAAGTTCATAATTAATTCGTCTGCTTCCAAAACAGTTAAACAAACTCGTTAGCACAGTCAGTCGTTTGTAAGGAGCGCGTGCTACTGTGTTCGTCTGATGGAAACTAAACACGTCCAGGACAAGTCTCGGCTTCATTTTAGATAGTTAAGTGCGTAGCTCGCGACGGTGCAAACTTTACTGCGCACCCCCACTGCCATTCAGAGACAGGCGGTGCAACAACTTAATTACACGTTTCCTCCTCATATCAGACTTTTAATTGGTCGCGTGCCTCGAGCACATGCGAGCGAAAAGTCGACTTATTTCAACTAACGCAATGTTACTACAACGTTTACTTTTATGAGAAGATTCTGTATTCAAAACCAATGGTGTTCCTATTCCTAATAAAGACATGCTTCAACGATAAATACATTTCTATTATCACGTTTCCAATTTTTCCTGTAGCTTTTGTGTGAATATCTGTTTCAGTCACAAGATTGTGTAACGATAAAAAACGTTAAAGGACGTATTGATAAATTTTTATTTTGTGTGTTGTAGAAATGTCATTTAAATAAAATACTTTCAAAATACACTAAAGTGCTGGCTCTGTTGTAGTTATCGAATATGGTCGAATTCTTCATAAAGTGCAGATTCTATCTAGGTAGAATATTTTAAATAAATTAATTTAAGTAGAAGTAGTAGTAAATCGTTTCACTTTATTACACGAAGCGAAAGTTATACACGCCTATCCATTAGTTTCGCTTTGGTTAGGATATACTGCAACGCTCACTCGTCGCTTAAGGACACAAAATGTTAAGACTCGTTACCCCATTCAATTCATTAACTACAACGCCCTACCAGCCGGAACACAATAAGTACACTTTTGTTTATCAGCAAAAACTGCTGAGGTTTATTTTTGTACATAATTTCACAACTTCCAAATCTTCTACAACTTTGTTGAAAGTACGTCACAGCTAAATATATTTCCTAAACTTGCAATCTGCTGTATAATTTACTTTTATAAACAAAGCGCTTTTGTGTAAACAAATATATTTCATGTAGATATAATTCAATGTAATAGACAATTAAGTAGACAATATCAGAGTAAACAGTGGCTTTAAGAAGTTAAGATTGAAGATACTGTTATCGGGTTGTTTATTAAGTCCTTTCTTTAAGGATAATACGGAAGGAAGAAATTAAGTTTAAATGAGAATGAGAATACAAAAGTATAACTTGACAATGTTAAGAAAAATTATATTACTTTTGAATGCATGTTTGCATTGTTTGCATAAAAATAATTATATTCAATAGTAGACTGCAGTAGGCTGATGATAGACATGCAAGTTTATACTTGTTTCCCTTAAGGAACAGCCTTTTGAAATGTTGCGTTTGTCCAGTATTTTCGTTAGATAAAGAGTTTATAGTAAAGGTGTCAGGGGGTACGACTAACATCTTACGGAGCCCGAGCCAACTTCACCCGCACGCGGCGCATCCTGCTAAACAACAGACGAGGCTCTGACCACCCACCAATCCGCACTGGCCTAGCGTGTTAAAGCTATGGCCAATTCCCTCTCGGTGAGGATCCTTGAGGCAGGCCTATGCCCAGCAGTGCGCATTATCCGGCTAATATTGAAGAGTTTATAGTATCACACTTCCCATTTGTTACTTTAGTGACGGAGGATAAATAAAGTAACCAGTGAATCTCTTATTCTGTATGACATGGTAAATCACCGACTGATAATGTCCCTGTTTTATAAGTTGTCATGACAAGTTTATCGTTCACTTGGTGGTATCACCGTCTCACATATTAAGTAATGTTCGAAACAGGATATTTTTTCACAACATCACATTACTCCTGTCGCGACGATGACAATGATTTCAAGACTCCAATGAATCACTCCAGTCATTCATCGGTCACGTGTCTTTCCTATGCATAAGATATACTTTTGTAATTCAATCGATAACTTTGATAGGAAATAGATGAAGGTTTTATTACGACCCTTTTTAGCGTGAATGTAATTTTGAAGACCCTACACAAGCCATAATTTTAATATCGTCAAACACACGTTGCTAGGGTCGGATATCCGGGAAGCCATTACAAGTAACACAAATTCGGGCGTGTGCTCGCTGGCTTGTGTAGACCTAAGTTTAGCTGAAGCATACAATGCACAGACCGCTCTAAAGTATGCAGTAAAATGATATTTGCTCATTTATAAAAAAGTTATGATGAACATTTAGAACATTCAGCAACCACCTGACACACCGCACTTTTGCAAAAGATCTTGAAGATGTGTAAATTCTGAAATTGAATAGTTCTATGCTCATTATGGCGCGAATTTTTGAGTTAGAACAGTAATGTGATTATTAAATTAATGGTGCTCCAACTCTTTACTACCGGCGAGTCCTTATTCGACCATTAACTTTTCGCTCACCACGTCAATTTACGTCCTTCAAAAGTCAAGTTAACTTGATTATGGTCTAGACATTCTAACAGAAATATGTTTAATGGGCAACACAACTTATGATGACCTAAATTAGTGCTCAAGTTAATCTAATCTAAGTAAATGAAGTCCCTATTCCCTATGTAATAATTTACTGTTCCAAATGCCGCGTATTAAGCCTTAGAGAATAACGCTAGCCGCAAAACTAATTAACAATAAACATTATAAGAGCTGATTCCGTTCATCAACCTCTTACTAAATAACTTAGCTTAATCTGTTACCGTGCTACTTAATAAAGCGATTACCGACTGGAATGAAAATTTAATAATTTCACGAACACCACCGCACCGTAGATAAATCGAGTCTACATTAAGCTTGGAAGTTTATGGGGTGGAACTTTAAATTCCGTCTACGCCGGGCTCCCAAAAATGTGGACGTCGCAAAATAAGAGGATAATGTGCGTTAAATGTAAATTATGCGTCGTTAAGGTCATTAGTTATTGTCCGTTAGAGATAGGGACCGGCGGGAGCGCCGTATCGATTCTATATTGAACTAGACTAGATTATTTTAAATGAAGGTTCTGACATTTAACGTGATAACTTCTTTTATCTTCGATCGACTTTGCGATTTCTATTCGAAGGTTAAAGACAGACCAAACCATTCCAGATTCTATTCCAGAGATAACTTCTCAATATGAGAGTAAACTGTAATCAAATATAAGCATATACAGTTAATTAAAGGCAAAGTACGAAAAAGAATGACATGGCGATGCTGACACTTTTTTCAAAACATCATAACATCAAATTATAACGCGGACACCGCTGTAACTCATCGCGACCAGTCGCGAAGTTATTGTAGTTTCGGATTTTCAATTAAGATATGCAAATATGTTTCCGATTGAAATTCACGCATTATCCCGTGCGCGAGTGATGCTAAAGCACGCCCATTAGACACGGCGAGAAAACAGTGCATTTCTAATAATTTACTTAAACAACGCCGCGTTCTCATTGTAAACAAATTTAGTTTTAACATCTGTAAAACAAAATAAAAAAAGTCTTAATTTTTGGAGTCTACACGTCTTCGTCACCAAAGTCCACTACTGGATAAAGGTCTCTCCCAAGCAACGCCATTTAGCCCGATCTTCGGCACAACTTACTTGTTAAAAATTATTTAAAAAGTTTAATACTTGTGTTATTTAAGTATAGTGCAAAACGTCGAGTAAAACAGTAGAGTAGAGACTGTAACGTACGAGTTAAAAACCAAATTTTTTTAATATTTTTATCAGCATCATTATCAGCCTTTGTTTATCCACTGCTGGATATAGGGCTACCCTAATGTCTTCTACCAAATGCGATCCTCTGCTTCTCGCATCCTCCCACATCCGACCGTTCTGATGATGTCGTCTGTTCATCTGGAGGGAACGCGTCCTACATATCTGCAACCTGTACGCGGGCTCCACTTCCAAGACTTTCCTCCTCAATTGGCCGTCACTGACACGACAGACATGGCCGGCCCACTGCCACTTCAGCTTACAGATTTTGAGAGCTACGTCGACAACTTTAGTTCTCTGTCGAATTTCTTCGTTCCGGATTTTGTCCCTTAAAGAAATGCCAAGCATAGCTCTCTCCATCGCTCGCTGTGCTACTTTGAATCGGTAGACTAGCCTGATGGTCAGGTGCCATGTCTCTGTGCCGTAAATAAGGGTGCGAATGACGCACTGGTTAAAAACTAGTTTTTCGAGATTATTTGTGAGGAGAGGATATGGCGGAATTTCCCCAACGCTGCCCAGCCAAGCCGAATGCGTCTATCGATCTCTTCGTTGAAGTTCCTCGGTCGAGTTCTATAACCACCCATTATAATGGTTACCAGGGCTTTAGCAATTCAACCATAATTATATTGTTATATTATTTGTAATTTTTGGTACATAAAATTAATATAAACAGTGTGAAGTAATGGATAACAAAAAGCTAGTAACCATATCACTTATATAAGAATTGTACTCAAACCTCACAAAGGGGCAACCCCTAACATGATGTACGTATTATTTCGAAGTAAAAAAAATTGTGTAGTATAGAATAATTTTTGGTATATTAAAGTTCGACATTAAAAACTAACTAGGGTAGAGATGGAATTAATTTCTCGGAGAAAGGTTAGGAGCTCGTTGCGTACAGAATTTAATCAGAGGACGCGAGCTAAGGGTTGGTCCGTAGAGGAATCATTTACTCTGAAATTCGACGTGTGCGAGTTATCTAATAAAGTTTAACGCAACTTACGCAAGATGGTCTAAATTGCGAAATTGCTGTGTTAACGTGGGCGCGTACATAATTTCTGCGCTGTCGAGGTAGACGTGTATTTAATTCCACTACTGTCTTAACACTTTACTTCATACGTTATATTTAAATGCGGTATCATCATCTGCAAGTCGAGGCTGTATTTTATGTAAATATATTAAGTTCGGAAATGTAACAATATTTTGTAAATAAGCGGAAAACAAAAACAGAACCTCGACAATGGGTTCACTGGTTAAACAGGACATTACGATTTCCAATATAACCGGTATTGAAATTGTATGATAAATATTGATTGAAAGGCAAGTCGTCAAATGATTTAAGCTTATTATAAATCATATGAGATATATTCACGAGAGGGTAAGAATAGAAATATTTAGTGAGTCAATAAATAAATAAGTATGGCAATTATATATGCTATTAGTATACGTAAGCCTTATTGTATATAATTATATCATCATCATCAGCCGATAGGCGTGCACTGCTAGACATAAGCCTCCGCCAAAGAACTCCACATCTATTAATAATATATATATATATATATATATATATCAATCCATTGATGACCATCTCTTATATGAATAAATTAAAGAATTGTAACCAAGTAGTAAAGTGATTATTTAATTGAGTAATGTGCTAATTATATGGAATGGTCCTCGTTGAAAAGAGCTCTTCATTATGAAACCGTAACCCGCTTTACTAGAAATTATACCCTCACTAAACAGAATAACGTGGACCACAAACCAAAACAATTAAGCTTTCTGACACGATTACTCGCATAGCAACACTCACGGCTTGTGAGGTTAAAAGCATATACGGATACTGTCACACTTGCTGTATTTTAGTCTGTGCAAATTGGCAAAGGTATATACTCTACATACAACCAAAGTTCTATTAAAGCTAACCAGGTTATCTCAGATTTTCTACGAAGGCTATTTTTATCTCATCTAGGTTATCGCTTGATCACAACGACGCTTGTTAAGTTATGATGTAATCTACGATAGATAAGTGCACTAGTCTACTAGTAGCATATTTCTTCAAGTTTTGAGGTAACTCATCCTATCATATCATAATCATTATAATCATTCCCATAAAATGAAAACATATTAATTGATCTTAAAACTTTAGGGAATATACATTGCTAAGATTTATAAATAAAATAGCCAAGAGAGCTGTGGTGTCCCGGGATCGGTTTTTATAACCTGTCGCAGTAATATGAAAGCTGCAATTGCATTCCAGACAATACCAATATCCAATGAACGCTTCAAACGCTGAAGTAGACCATTGAAAGGGTTTTAATGGGTAAAATTCGCCACATAAATCCAACTTCTCTCTATAACGCAAGGAATCTTTTGCAGATATCACACTGGATACCACAAAGATATTGATGTTATTAATTTTTTAGTTTAGCAAAACAATACAATATTAGTTTGACTGCTTGCTGCTTTATAAGAACATATTAAATTTGAATGATACGTACCTAATTTGTAACTAGTATACAGGTGCTTTTAACGGAAAACAAAACCAATACTGTGACCATTTACGTAACCCACAGACAACGCCGGCCGCCGATACGGAATCATTAACTTTACAGTGGAGCGAACAATTACTGAAAGTGGCACTGAAGCGAGCGCCTCGTACTCGAACCGGCGCGATAAAAACAGAATTATCCAAATAAACCCCGACGATTTGCACTAAACCGAACCGTAAATTCGATAACCTTAGAAGGAATGCGGTCGCACCTGTAAATTTTACTTAGCACTTAGCTCAGCACGGGGAGGCGTGAAATCTCTACTAAAACAGTCCTGCAATATTTACAGTCTGCGATAGGGGCGTCGCTCATGATCCCCGCTACGCTCCAACCTCCACGTAAACTTTTTTGTTGTACTACGAAGCGACGAAAAGGGCGGGACGTTCACCTGATGATAAGTGATACACCCACCCATAATAATGAGACACTGCACCACATTGTGCTCGTCCCGTTGAGACATAAGTTGCAGTCCCGTAACCTAACTCGCCATTATTCGTGGATGCGTACGCTTAGAAAGTTTAATTTTTATAAAATTATAATTATTTTTTTAAACGAGGCAATAATTATAATACGCTGTACGTTACCATATATACATATATAATACAACACAAATTATATCTATCAAAATAAAATTAACAAGTCTGCAGAATATTCATTAGTATACCAATGTACAAGAGAGAGACTATGCAAACATTATAATAAGTACGTTCTTATTTTACCCACTATCTTTTATCTATTTTATTCTTAACGTAACAAGGGATCATCACCCTCTTAATAAACAAAATGGCAATTTACAAAGTAACTTGAGCACTGAAATAATTATACCGTCTGTTTTGAAGGTACTTTACTAATATCAGCGCTATCATGTGAATGACTTCATTATGACAGAGTAACTCGGCTTGCGACTGAAATATAGCAGATGTGAATAAGACAGCTGATAATGCCGACGCGAGCCATGCTCCTGAAGTACACGACACTGAACGTATATTTTCCAAAACGGTGAATGAAATTTAATTAAAGATCTATTTATAATTTTTGCATACAGATGAAACAATAAAATTAATTTATTGTGGTATGTTTTTAATGTAATTAGTAAAAGCCCGGCAGTCAACACAATTGGCTGCTGTTTTAGATATTATAGATTATGATTAAGAACATCTGTACAAAGGTATCTGCTAATTCAAATTGTAGTTATTATTATTTGTTGTGGAAATTTAATTAAATTACTAAATATGTTGTTTATAAACAATCTTATAATTGTAACTAATTGTTGTGGAAATCAATGAAAATGCGAACAGCTGTTTTACATTAAAATGTTTTATTTATTATCAATGTTTAATTGTTATAGAAATTGAATTCAACAGTGATAATTGCATGCATGCATGGTATCAGTGTGTGCGGACTGTTCGAATCCCGCTCCAACTTCACTCCATTGTCCGGCGCACACTGTCACGCAACAAACCAATAAGCTGTCGGCGACAAACCGACACACACTTAAACTGAATATGCATGAGAAGATATGAAAATTATATTGTAACTATGCAATGTTATTTTTGTGAACTTATACTACTATACATACTTATAAATGCGTTTCTTTGATCATTAAAAAGATCTAATGTTATAGAGTAGTATCGAGTACTTCATCCTACTATCACCAATAACGATTTTCTTTGACATGGAACCAAGGGTTGACGTAGTTAATATTAATTGTTCCCCGGCCGACTTTGCTGGCTGTAATATGGAATTAGATTTGTATTTCAACTGAAATATTTCTTCAGAACATCCGCAACCGCACACGAGGTTTTATAGCATAGCACACAAGATTTACGAACAAAGGAAACTTATTTGCATTATATATATATATATAATGATGTTTCAAACGTTTTAATTATTTTTAAGCGCATTTATAGTCTACTGTGTACAAAATCGATAAAAAGAATTCTTATATCTAACTAATTTTAACATATGACATCATTAATAAATATACACAAAATTTTATATGTAATGGTAATACATAAAAGAGCACAAAAATGTACATAAAGGACATAATAAAAAACACTAAGTACTCTATTTTGAAGTAACTCTCTTGACCAATATTAGTAAAAACAGAGAATATCAAAAGCTATCTCTACATGTAATCTTAAAAGATTCTTGTATAAATTTAGTTGTTTAGTCTGAATTGGTGAAAAAAATATTTCAGGTAAATGTACAACTATTTTTATAATTTCACTCGCCTCTGAAATCTAGTAAGATTTTTCACAATTCTCCATCTATTTTATTTTAACTTGACCTAAATCTGGTGTCTTATGTTTTCAGTATCGCAAACGCCGCAAACAAAATTGTCTTTTCTTTCGCGACGCAGCCGAGTTACTTTACAATCAATCAAAATTAAGGAAATAATATCAGTGGAGTTTTTGCTGGCTTCTTCGAAAAACTTCTAAATTACAGCCGTAGAAACAATGAAAAACCATTAACCGCAAATTGCTTCTTAGTCATTCTGTACAACCCGTCTCGCGCTCGAGAGCTGAACAAATCCGTCATTGTCATATACGGTTACTAAGGCGCTATTATTTGTTTATTTCACGTGGCCTGTGCCAGGGCATTGTGACCCTAAACACTGTAATGTTGACTTATCGTATGCAGATGCGTTCAATCATTTTTTTTGAAGGTGTACAAATTGAGGCAAATTGTGAGAAACGTTGCCTCTGTATAATTAGGGTGTGTGTGGTTTAACAAATAACTTGAATCGTATTACGGGAACCGTGAAAAATTTTTAAGTTATGCATTATGTGTTTTTTTGTTGTAAAAACTTTTTACTGGTGGTAGGTCGCTATTGCCGGACACCGTCTAGGTAGGTACCATCGCAGCTCCTAATTCTGCCGCCAATCATTTCAGTGCAAACATTACCATGTTCCAGTCTGAAGGATGATGTAGCTAGTGTAATTACTGGGGTAACGATACTAACGCCTTACGTCTCAGGCCAAGAGCGAAATTTGATGCAGTATATATCATTCTAACCAGCGCCACGTTATTATGGGCAGGCGTATCACATATCATTAGGTGAACGTCCCGCTCGTTTTGTAGCTTAGTTGAATAAAAAAAAAGTATGTAGTCTATGAAATCGTTTATCAGAAACGTTAATCTGAATTTCCCATTCATTATGAATATATAGGTTAAGCATTCCTAGGTATTATAACTTATATATTCATATTTTAAATAATTTTAGGACCAGGCAGATAAAGTATTTTATAACATACATCTCCAACATTTTGCTTATTATTTACAAATATATATATTTTACAACTACCACACTAAAAAAGGTAAATGTACTAACAACAGGATGTTTCTCTTATGATATATTGTAATATATGTTCTGTTACACCCGTATGTATTTAGGCTGTATTAAGGCTTCTTCCTACGGCGAACAGGAAAATACTAGTTCCAGAATATCGTCTGTCGAATACACCACTTGCCAGTTGGCAAGTTTACCCGATTAGATTTTGGCACTTTGACAGTTTCACTCTGGTATTACTAGGCGTGATGTACTTTAATTTTTTCAACAGTTAAAATAAGCTATTTGAACGTTTATTTTATAAAAAAAATATCATAATTAACTTTATATTCTAAATTAACAGTTATTGTACGGCTGACATTATTTATAAAGGAAATATTTTATCAAGGCGATTAGGAATGTAACAATCACTAAACCTTATGTATTACTTGCTTATAAAATTGTTATTTTTTTTTTCAGGTAAATTTCGTCTTCTATCAACAAGTAAAGAGAAGAAAATTCAATAAATACCTTAAATACAATTAAAATGTAAAACGGACCTTCAGTCAAGTTGCGATTCGTCGCATGTTATGGTAATGTGCGAATCGTCACAAAAAAAATCTCATGATTAAGGCAGTTCTGGTTTAGGTAGCGACCCCCATTGTTTAATTAGAGTCAATTATTAACTTACGCAATGCCCCGTCGTGCAACAAACGTTGTGGTACATAATTTCACAAATTGCTTGATTAAACTTAATCAATCAAAGATCATATCATAACACCGTGTACTATTCCTATGCTGTATATATTTTTAAAGGTGGTATAAAAAAATACGAAGGAGCTTATACAGTAACTGCTTCAAATGGAGACAATGTCTACCTACCGTGCCATTCGCAAGGTTTGCTAGACAGGACTTAGCCTGTTAAAATGTACGGAGTTGTGCACTACTACCCTGCAAACCATGAAGGAAGAACTAGCTGCTAAACAACCGATATTGGTCAATCGCTCTAGGCCACAACAACGCGGGACCACATATTGAACAACAAATAACCACTACGTTAGATGAACTACAACAAGTTGGAATGTCTGCGATATCCACCATACTCCCCGGACCTTGCCCCAACAGATCACCATTTTTTTCGAAATTTGGACAACTTCTTACAAAGGAAAAAATTCACCTCCGACCCGACAGCCCAAACCGCCTTCAAAAAGTTTATTGATTCTCGCCCCCATGGTTTTTTTAGTAAAGGGATCAATGAACTACCTTTGAGATGGCAAAAGTGCATAGATAGAAACGGTGGACATACTTTGATTAATTAATTACATTTTACAAAAAAAACAACCTTTATATTCCTCCCGTACAAAACGCCAATTTCAAATGTAAGAACCTAATATTTACACACTAAATACTAAGCCGTACAAACTTAGCACTGTATGTATTAGTCTCTTGCTCGGAGCTAAGTTATAAAGGTCACGGGCTGTACGTTCAGTTTAATAGTTTACCAGGTCTTCTTGTTCACATAAATCTCAACTATTCATTGAGACAAGAATATTCCATGATTTTTTAACCTAACGGAAAAAACAACTACATAAAAGCAATGATTGTATTAGAGAATAGAAATAGTCTATTATTAGGTTAGCTTGCTTTATGTTCTAGACTACAAGTTTATATATTTTTTTTACTTTATTCGAGGAAGCACCGACACTGGACAGACATTTATCTAACCATAAGACATAATAAGGTAAAACACCTTCCCATAAGAACGTGGCGCCAGTTAGGGTTATGTACACTGCATCAAATTATGCTCGTGCCTGTGCCTTGAAACTAGATGTAGTGTCATTATTCCAGTAGTTTCACTTTTTATATTATAACTTGATGTCAGCAGAATTTCTACTTAAACATTATCCTATACATATTTCATCATTATATATTTTACTGTCTATAGGAGATTATTGCCTATAAGTCACCACGCTGGGCATGCGGGTTGGCTACTGTAAGGTATTGGTGGGGATAGGGAGATGGGGGATGAATACAGACTTTGAAGGGAGTGTTGCGAACTACAAGGGAATAACGGGTAATGTAGGATGCTACTCTTTGGAATATTGTTGGAAGTAGAATAGTAATACCCGTGGTCTTCGGGGGCTCGAACCCGTTTTAATCGGACAGATAAATCCACTGACAGGGTATGCTTGCTAGTAATGGTCGTAGAAATATTATGCTGACCTTTCCCTGGATTTTTCCTTCTTTAGTCGCCTTTTGCGACACGCCAAAAGTTTTTCTTCTTTCTAATTCTAACCCTTCACCCACACGGAGGATCGTATAAAAATGACACTCGTTCCTATTTCATTCTACAATAATCACATTTCTATAGATATTAACTTGTTCTCAAATGTTGTCAGAGATTTCGGACCCAAAAGAATAAGTCCGCTCACCAAGCAGTCGTCGATCCCATGTTGTAACCTAACCAAGTGTATGATTACTATTTAACCATTCTTACTCCACCGTTTCCCTCATTACCTTTAGGTGTGCGGAGCAGAACTAATCGTAGAATTTTACGGCATCATTAGTGCGGTCCCGGGCTTTTTTCCCCAACGTCGCCCATTTAATGTTTTCATTTTGTTCTTCAACTCGGACGGAAGTTGCGGCCTGCTTGATTGGAGCACGGGCTCTATTATGTCGGATTTAGTAGTTTTTTTGATTAATCATTAACGTTGTAATCAAATTACTTGATACATTTACTTTTTTATTGATCTTGTATTTCAGGTTTATTGGTACAAGCTTTCTAACGCAGCTTATGCTTCTAATTTTTATATTGAAACCGGTTTGAAATAAAACGTCACTTATAAATTTAATTTTGTAGTTACATTGGTATTTTTTATCGATATTCTGTGATCATAAAAAATAATTTTTTTTTTTGGTAATTAAATTAAAATTATTATATAGATATTTATTCAATTACGTTCTAATTTTTTTAACACGGACTATACCTAGCTCAAATGTAGCGGAGAATTCATGTTCATATAAATTTTCAATAAAATTTTGCCGTGTTAATAAAAAAAATATTTATAATTATCGTTTAGGAAACGGGTTTCGACCGTTTTTCTTTAACTATTGATGAATTTACACATAAAATATGCGAGTTTTTAATAAAATCACCCATCGCAACGGGCCCTAACGACCATAAGCACCGCCGCCGCAGCCATGAATCAGCGCCGTGTTCCCGTTATATCGTCCATGAATAAAATTTCACGTAAAAATTCAAATTAACCATTTTCTTCCTACTATAATAACTTACTCTGTCGTGCTGTTCTTGGATTAAAAATAAGCTTCCTGGTTGGCATTTGTAAGTCCAGTATTTTACTTAGTTGACGGTGAAATTTTATTACTGAACGACATTTTTTTTCTCCGCCCAGAGACCTGAAATTAGTTGTCGTCTGTTGGTATTACCGAAGCATAACGACCTTTGTAATAAATAATCTCTACAATTTAGTTCTTTTCTTTATTCTGGCAATCATTAAAGACAGTAGCCCGGTAACACTGAATAACGTGGAACTTATTTTATCTATTAGAAAATAATACTGGTGGTAAGTTTTTATTGCAGAAAACTGTTTAGGTAGGTACCACCGAAGGTCCTACTTCTGTCGTTAAACAGCAGTATGCAAACATTACTTCGTTTCAGTATGAGAGGCGATGTAGCTAGTGAAATTACTGATTTAACAGGGAATTAATATCTAATGTCTCAAAGCGAAGAATGCCACGTCATTCTATCCTAATTAGTGCGACGTTATTTCAGGTAAGCTTTTTTTCACTTACAGTAAGTTGAACGTCTTTCACTTCTTGTAGCTTTATTAAATACAAAAATCATTTTTTAAAAAAAATTGTTCTTACAAGGGTCCTAAGTTTATTTAAAAAAAATAATGAGGCGAGGAGACAAGCGGAACGTTCAGTTGATGATGGTAAGCGACACGACTGCCAATAACAAAGTCGCGCTAGATACGACGTTATGCACTGCACCATATTGCGCTCGTGGATTGGATACCGCAGGTTAAATCTCATTACCCCAGTAATTTCACTAGCTATAACTCCCTTCAATCCGAAACGCAGTAATTGCACAGTAATGGTAACACACAGTAAATAACAGTTTGGCAAAAATAAGAGCTGCGGTGGTACTTACTAAAACAGTTTCCGGTAACAAAGACCTACCGCCATTAAACCTAGCAGCAAAGGCAAATCTCCAGCAATTAAGTTTGATTTGATAATATCGAGAGATCAAATTGTAATAAGAACCAAGTCATCAAAATAGTTACTATGACAAAGTTTCACACAAAATAAATTTCATGCAAAGCAATATCTTTAACGGATTTCTAACAGAATAACCAATTACGGCGGTAATTACAAAAAGCCACGGCGCGTAGGCTCGGAAAGATTGAAGCAAAATAAGAATAAGGAGTACATCCAAATTTTATATACATTATATGATTTGGCTTTACACCACTTAATATATCACATTTCACTTAATGACACCATTTAGCAATATTGATAATTTATAAGTGACATTGTCTATTGTACTTCATCAACTTATGGTACACTTAAAATAAGGATACTAGCGTATTAAAAGGCCTTTTTTGTGTTCAAATAATTGTCGTGTCGGATGTTGATCTGATAGTAAGCACGCCTACTCATACCACCGTCTCGTGCTTGTCGTCTCGAGACCAGATGTTAAAGGTCATTCATTATACACTAATTGAAGTAATTAAACCGATTTTCACATCGGAATACAGTGATATTTCCATATTACTGTATGGTGGCAGTACCATATCCAGCACACGTAATCGTATCACCAGTAAAAAGATGAGACAATTGGTCGTAAGTTTGAATCTGTTATAAGTATGATGCAGCGAACCTAGTGACAAGAAGTATTAGTTTATTTTAATAAGATTAGCTAGATTCGAACGATGTGAGCGCTGGAAGACATGCGACTTTTACAGCTTATCTGACACTGGGCTCGTGGACCCAGATCCACAGCCTGTTTAAGAATTTTGAAGATTATACTTTTTTCGTGGCGCAGAAGGCTAAACTCTTTCGCTGTTAGACGGAGGTTTTTGGTTCGACTACAGAGTTTAATATTTTGTAGTTTGCGTACTTTTAGAATTTTCCCAATCCCTCAAATTGTAAATCTGTCGTCGAAGCAGGCAGCATCGCTTTCTTCCGGCTGTTAACGGGCTAATACTAAGATAGTCAAAAGCAGACACGAGGGAACTGAGGTGAAGTATTAATCAATTTCCGATAAAAAAAAAATGAAAACAACTGTGTATTTACTGCTGTAATAAATGAGAGTATTCCGGCAAGTGTGGAAACTCGCATCTCCGATATCGAAACGTTTTGGAAAGCGATAAAGCTGCGCGGCCAAACGCGAGTGGCATGACGTCGCATTTAAATGTTACAACTCGATTCCACTTAGAGCTTTATAATATTGAGTTTATCTAAAAAAATGATCTTAAACGTTAATAAGTCAGTTCCCTAATCTATATATAATGGTTTCACATGTCTCCCGTGTAATTACCGGCGGTAACAGTTTTAAAAACTTATGTTTTATGGTGAGTCCGATCGTGTTCGGTTTAAGTTTCGACGTGTAGAGTTTGTGGTATGATTAAGTATTTTAAGTTTTGTTTTCATCTTCACTACCACTACAAGAAGTCTTTATCACTATATCATCACACATCATATGTCATTTTCAATACGTAATCTCTAAATCTTGCGCAATATGCAATTTTACAATTTCGCTATAAGCTTTACAAGGCCAACCTCAAGATAACCAGAATTTGATGATTGCCCAAGCTATTTCTTAAATTTATCAATAATAATAAATAATAATTTATGAAAGATTGGGTGGCGAGTTCTTGATTTTTTTTTGTATTAAGTATATTAGTGGACGACATTGGCATGGTAATGTTAAAAAACTGGTATAGAAGTATTCGTAAAATAAAATTGTTGTTAATATTTATTTAAACTGATTCAAACATTCGCTGTCTCTACTCGCTACCGCTTATAACGTAAAACGCATATTATGTGGGCGGAGTTGGCCGTACCGCAGACTAGAAGGCGTGGAGGTTAATGCTAGTTTTGATTAGATTTCCACAGCTTGAGTTTTTTTTTATTTCTAATCTCCATTGTTGCTTTTAGATCTTAGTTTTTATGGTAGCGATGGTATTCGTTATTTGATACCTCGCATTAATGGTGTCTTGATTGAATTCGAATTTATTACACCCGCCTCACCGCCATGTGAACCGGATCGATGTTGTATATCTCATTTACTAATCCCTCGACTGGTTTTACACTTTTGACAGATCCAGAGTAAGTGCTGGTTGTTGCGTAAGCGCATCAACTCGTAATGGGAAGAGATAATAGCTTAAGAATGCGCTACTTTATTTATTAATACCAAAGCTATCTAACATTAAAAATTTCGGCTCAAACTCTCACAAAGTATGTTAGCAGTAAAAAAAAAGAGTCTACCTGCACTTTAATCTCTACATCTACAGTAAATTTAATGTAAAATATTGTACACACTTCTACGTTTAAATAAAATTATATTACTATACTTCACTAAACCACACACAAGTTAGGAACAGTAATTATATACTTAAAATAAAAGCGCTCATATTCAGCAATCTGCATTAAAAGTTTTCAAATTGTATGCAACTTTTAAGAAACGATGTATCTATTTAAGCTTTGGATAGTAAAGATATTTTTCTTTATTGGCTATTTCCCCACGTTGGGCGGAACGTGGATGTATTGTTCAGTTATTCTTTTCTATTGGAACCGTGGTTTTTTTGAAACTACGAACGTGCTAGTACAGAAAAAAATAGACAAAAAATACATTTATCGCTTTGTAACACTTGGTTCCAAGGCCACTCACAAGAGGTATAGGAATCAATCAACTGTTGTATGCAGCAAGGTCGTATTTAAAAACCGGTAGTGTACTACACGATACAAGGCTTCCATATGTACTACTATACAAATAAAGTCAGAGCTAAGTATGGAACAGTGTTAGTCGTACCTTTAGCAACTCATAATAGTATTTCCTAGAAATTTTATATACATCATTTAAGGTAAAAACATAGAAAAGATTTTTCTTTAATTTATTTAATTATTTTGAAAGAATGGATGAAAGAAGATTAATGAAAGAGGTATACAAGGTAAGAATGATTGGATAAATCGGTGCAGGTTGACCTAGGCGGACATATTCCGATCAAATCGAAGATGTCCTAAAGAAAGGCCCGAACCAAGAGTACTCGCAACCGACGAGCATGCATGAAGACGGTCATGAAAGTAGAGCAAGCGCAGGTGAAGGAGAGAGGTGTGCCAGGATCGTAGCAAGTGGTGAGAGGTGATCTCTGCTTACTCCATTGGGAACGAGGCGGGATATATACGTATGTATGTAATTTACTATTTATTTTCTTGTTAGTTTTATCTATAAACTTATTACAGATAAATTGGCTAACATTCATGTTAGGGTTGTATGATGAGTGAAGGAGACGGAAATGCCAAATGCAGGTAAACAGAAGCTCTTTTTACTAAGAAGTAACAAATATACATTTTATGTTTCAAGAAAAATATTGTCTCGTACTTTTAAAAGTTAGGTGTAACAATATGAATTAATCGAATACTTCCAAAGCCCTCGTAAAAGAAGTAGACAGTATTTTAGATTGTTGGTCTCATCGTTTTATTTTACAATAAAACGTTAATCGTAAACAAATATAAAGTTCTATCGCCCGCATGGTTAACATGTGATACGTATCGAGGGGTTAGTCTTTCGAATGGTTCACTAAAAACTACACTATACGTGATAAAAGAAAATACCAACCCGCAAATGCCCCGGCCAGTTTCTAAGATAGGGTATTGTAACTATATACAAATAAGGATGTTACCCACGATTCATTTCGTTATATCGATGGTTTCATCATTCATCATATTTTACTCAAATCTAAATTAAGAGAATCAAATTATTATTACTAGATCATGTAGAAACTATACGCAGTGTCATGCTGCCTTACTTATTATTCATATTATCATTTTTTTGTGGTAAATGGAGTTTTTATCATCACAATTATTTAATTCGTGCAACTCAAGTGAAAATCGTTCAAGATCATGAAGAAAAAATATAAAACTACCATGTATATACCATCCATAATGTAAAAGTTAACCAATTGAAAATATTGACGAGAATGACTAATTGTCATCTCGACGCCGATTGGATTATTTATGCACACAAAAAGAAAATGTACAAAAATAAGTACAATAGTCAAGTGCGAGTTGGTGAATATTACATTTTCATGATAGCTGTTATCGCTTTTCAATGTTTTTATCTGAAGCTTAAGCTAAGTGGGAATTAAATTTATGTCTCTTCAAGGGCCAAGATATGTTTGAAACATACAAAATGCTAGCAAAGCCAACCCGTCGAGGCTTAAGATTTCATAAATTAAAAAAAAAAGAGATAAATTAAACACAAAAATTGTGGGGATGAATCCATTAAAATTTAAATGATCATTCGTCGTTAATTTAATTTTCTTCTACTCTTTTCTGTAGCTGGTGAAGAATATCACCCGCACCCATTGACATTTTAGTTTGCATAATTTCTTCTTTGTGATTGATCCAAAAATAAATAGGAGTCATCTGAATGTGGACGATGAAAAATCAAAAAAAAAAATCTATTGCTCGGATCGGCATCAAAATTTGTAAGACTAGGCAAATCTTAAGATTATTTGAAAATTTCATTGTTGAGTTGTTTTGAAATTCATAAGGAACGTACTTTTCCTTTTATGTATATAGATAGATGAAGTTGATTAAAAATGTTCCTTTAAGGACACGAACGCTTGTTTAAGAACATCACTACATGGCAATAAAGCGAAACCCGATGGCGAGTCTCCAACCACGCCTCTACCGCCACTACTGCCTCAATAAGGGCCACGGTGCCGAACAGCGGACAATAGAAAGCGAATCGGGCCCTATTCGAACTTTCTCAATGGAATTACTTACCTATCTTTTGTACACATTCCTCACTCTTTTATACGCCACAATGCCTCAACTTTCAATAAAACTTTGGGGTGTATTGATGTGAAACGTCACTACTATAACATTTGATCGGGCGTGGGTTCGGTCCCGTATAGAGAGGCGTGCGCTTGCTTCGTACAGGCATATAAGCATTGCTTACTCTGACTCCATAAACATATCTAAATAATGATCTCTCAAGTTACAAAAAATTTAAATTGACTAAATTGGTAAGTTTATATTTAGGTATAGATAAGCACAGAGACTTCGGGTATGGTTTTTATACCCTACACGAAATCTCTGTACACGTCCGTACTCGTATGAGGTTTACATAATTATAAAGTGCTTTTTAGGTGCTATTAAAATATTAAGGTCAATTAATTGTTTAAACTTTTTTAAATTCACTGAATTAACTAAACCTCAAAACATTCAAACTGCGTGATAATAATAAAACAAAGTACTGAAGTTAATGGTACGTCTAAGTAAACGTAACTGCAGCGTATTTAAGTTATTAAATATTAAAGTTTATAACTGTGTAGCGATGCAATTATTTAATATTACATGATGACTTTTGTAGTTTTTTGTTTTTTTATTAAATTGCACATGCACGAGTATACTAAATTAAGTCAAGTCTAGTGCCAATAGAATATTCTCTTTCTTTTCTTTACTTTTTAATATAATAAATAGGTTAATTACATCCATTGTTTATTTCCATTATTTATACTGGTGGTACATTTCTCTTGCTAGAGATCGTCTAAGTACTTACATAGATGATTATAACTACGTGATAATAAGAGCTACCACACTACTATTCTACTACAGGAGGATATTTATTCTGTAGAGTCATTACTATGTTCTCGTATGAAAGGCGTTGTAGCTAGCGGATTACTGGGGTAACGAGACATAACATTTTAATTCTTAAATTGACCGGCACAGTGTGGTGCAGTATATATGATCCTAACTAGCGACATGTTAATGGACGAGTTCGTGTTGTCGGTTCATCGAATAAATAATACTTGATAAAAGGTTTAGTCTTACATTTTATAAGAAGCGTAATACAATCATTAATTTTTTTTTTTACTTTAACACATATCTATCCCATGGCATTACTACACTCTATGTAGTAGAAGCATTAATTTAACCAGCAATACGTCCCTTAACACGAGAAATCGTCACCTCAGTAAGACCTTGTTCAATCGACCCTACATCGGCACGGGAAATGAATTAATCAAACATTACCTCCTTATCGCATTAATTAATTAACATGCAGTAGCCATGGGGCCCGTTTGCAGTTAGCAGGGGCATTTGTAATTAACTACGAAGATTAATTCTGACGTGTTCAGTCGCTGTCTTTAACAGTTGTATTAATACACTACATTTTTTGATGGCAATGTGTTGTTGTATTTAAAAAATGTATTTTTTTGTATGTGTTCTAACTTAAAATAGAATTACCATAGTTTTATATATTTCTAGGTAACTTATTGCTAGGTAGCTAATTGTTAACATGGACATAATCAAAATATAATAGATAATAATAAACAGGTGTGTTACGATCCAATCTTACTTATTATTTTTTTCAACGAAATGACAACACGAGCGAGAAGTTTATCTTATGGTAAATGGTATGTCTAGCCATAACACTGTGGCTCTTGTTAGAATGATACACACAGCACCACATTTTCCTCGACGCTTTGAAACAAAATGTTAAGGCTCGTTACCTTAGAAATTTCATTATCTACAACATTATTTTAACTGGAAGACAGTAATAATTGCACACTACTGTATGGTGACTAAAAAGGAGCTGCCGTGATGTCATCTACCTGGACGGTCTTCTACAACGAATACCTATCACTATTTACACATCTAATTTTTCTGGTTGTTTAGCGAAGGATATATTAATCCTGTGAATTTAATAGCTACAGTTAAAAGACTACTGTTTAACGAAGACTGACTTCGAATAAACTGGTTCATGCATCTCTAAAGGATGATTTTCTATGAAATATAAATAGTTGAATAAATATTATACGATATCTAAATCTAACATACAGAGGTCTACAAAATGTCCCAAATAAAGTGTTTTGTTGTACTGATAATATATGCAAATTATTATTAAAAAAATCGTACTCATTTTTAATGGTTAGAAGTTGTCTCTTCAACGGGGAATATGTGTAATTTCAATTTAATAATTACAACAAGGCAACCCAAAACGTTTAAAGCTGTGGTTAAGTTTAAAATTCCATGCGCCCACGCACTCGGAACAATTGCTCGTAGAAAATAGTTTAAGAAAAGAGGAACCGTTCTTGAAAGTATTTCTTACGCATACCTCAAAGCGTTCTACAAGTATTTTTTACACGTAGCATTTAAAATTCCACGCTGTTCCATAATTATAATATTTTTCTTTGTGGTCAACTTCTAGATTAAGGCATCTCGGCCTTTGTACAAATTACAAGAAAACTGGATACCTAATTGTAAAAAATGTAATTGTTTTGCACTAAGTTATTTCTTTATGCAGCGCCCGTGTTGTTACATTGTTATACTTGGTAGTATAATTTAATATCTTTCTATGCATTTGTACTATTCATATGCAGTTTGTGCGTCAGTATGTGTGAAGTTGCCACGGAATTCAAATAGTCCAGATGCACTGATACCATGCATGCAATTATCATTGTTAAATTAAATTTTCATAACGATTAAAATTAATAATAATTAGAAGATTTTAATGTAACTAGAACAGCAGTTGGATGGGCTGACTGCCGGGCTTTTACTGGTTTTATTATATCTCATTATATATTTATGTGTGTCTATGTTTAAATCTTACACTACCATTCCTCCCCAAAAATTTTAAATGAGTGAGTATCATTTATTCATTTTAAAATATTTTGTTTGCTTACTCTAATCACAATATGTATTTTCACAGTAATAGTATTCTTTTAATAATTATTTAAACTGCAGCTGATCAAAATTATTTTAACACGCCCATAGTTTAATATATTTGGATTAATCCAAAATAATATAATTTTTCTTCCATTGTAATATTACGAGATACTTATACAGTTAAATGATTTTTGATTTAACTAAAAGATAGATTTTATGTTTTGAAGGTATAACAAAACCATATAAAATCTTTTGCATTTATAAATATACTAGCTGTTCCCCGCCCACTTTGCTGGTCGTAATATAAAATTATATTTGAAATTTATACGATACATTTCTTGAGAGCAACCACAACCGAATATCAGTAACAACCGTTACTATAGCAAGCGCATGAATCATACGACACGAAAATGTTTATTAAAGTTAATTAGAAAAAAAATTATGAAGGTTCTATGAAATTAAAAAAAAAAAAATAACCTATAACCATCTACAAATCATTCCGCGTCGAATGCATGACCATTCCCATGGCGATACGTTCACTAGTTTTCATGTGATTGGCTAACAAACAATATTTCTTTTTCTGTATATATAGAACCTCTCGTAGCGCTAAGTAAACAAACGTAGCGTTTTCAAGATGACGCGCCGCTAACCGGGACGTCAGCTTGACGTAAAAGCTCCCGCGCTTTCTCTCACTGACGTATACATAATTTTTTTTAGATCAAAACTGCTGTCGCGGCTTGGTACCCTGCCAGCTACAAGCATTAAAAATGTTGCTATACTTTCTCTCAAAGTGGAAATATAATTTACTTAAGTGATGCCTTTTCATTATTTATGCTGAGATTTTTCTAATTATTCTAATTGATAGCTGATTTCATTATATATACTATTATAAATAGATGTACACGCGTTCCTCGGTTTGCACGGTTCTTGAATTACACGGTTTTTAAATAAAAAAAAATTTTTTTTTTTGTTCTGATAGTTTTGCATTATGCCATTTATCAGTATCATATTGATGAACGTACTCTTTTAAAAGCTCGTTCAAAGTTACCGAACTCACCCTTTTTCCAAAATAATAAGAGGCTCTTGCTTGCATCAGCCTCTTTTTTGGAAGAAGAAAATTGAAAGTCATATGTTCTGATTGAATTCTAATAACAGGTAAAAAAAAGCTATTTTTTAATTTTAAAAATTTATTTCGTAATAGTATTCAACTTTATTACAGCCCTATAACGTCAATAGAAAGAAAACCCAAGGAAATGAAAACAATCAGTTTGGAAAAAAAAAATAATTTTAGACAAACTAAAATCTGAACAAGGTTCAACATCCCTAGCAAAAAATTTGGAATGAATGAAGCCAAAATACCTCTTTTATTCTTCATTCCTTATTACTTTATTGGCGTGGGTACAATATGGGCATTAGACATAATCTTTGTCTTCTCCATATTCATTTTAAGACCCACGCGACGGGACGCTCTACAGAGGTCATTGAGCATTTTGTCAAGGTCTTGCGTGGTCTCAGCCATGACCACGATGTGATCAGCGAATCTAAAATGGGTCATGTACTCGCCGTTTATGTTGATGTCATGTCTTCTCAACAGCTTTGGCGATAGAATATCGCCCTGTCTGACACGTCGCCGTAACTGGATAGGTTTCGAGTGATGGTCCTGAAGGGGCGGACTGACATAGCAGCGTTTTCATACAATAACCGGAAAACTTCGACGTAAGGATGGTCTATTCGGCACCGCTGGAGCGACTGTAGCACAGCACATGTTTCGACAGAATCGAAGGCTTTTTCATAGTCCACGAACGGTAAGTTTACCTCCTGGACAAGCAGGATTCCTACAAATAGCAAGACCGTTAAAATATAGCAGTCAAAAAAGACGGCAAATTTACACAGGACAAATACACTCTATAGTGACGATTCGGCAACGTTCTCTACCCGAAAAACACTATTTTAAGGAAAAATAAATACAAAATCAGATTCCATTGATTTGTATTCCCCTTCCAGCCGAGGCTTCCGAAATTTCTTTAACATTTCGCTGTTCTTTCTTCCTAATACCAAGGCGGGTTGCTTGGTGCAAATCTAAGGATTGAAGCGAGAAAATTAATTAAAAGTTATTATTTATATATTTATTATTATTATGTTTCAATTAAGATAAAACATATATATATTAAAAGAACGTCGAATGATACCGCGTCGACTTACTTCGTATCAGAAACTCGTGGAATACTTTTTGCATCAACTTAAAACTGTTTAAATATTTAAAGTTTGGTAAGTTTATGTAAATAACAATTTTTTAAACAAAATAATTAAACAGTTGATGATTTATAATTTCCTTCAGTAGAATACTTTATGATGGTTTTTTTTTATTCTCCTGAGTTGGAAAAGCGGGGGACGTTATCTTGATGCTGAGTTATACGCCTGTTGATAACAAGGTAGAACTACTTTTTTTTTTATTGTTCCCCCTGCGTGTTGTGGGTCAGGGCTTTTTATTGACATTTCACTTAACATCCTAGTTTATCTTATCTCTATACATTTTGTATAGGTAGCATTACTTACGATGACATACACTGCACTACCTTGTGCTCATCGCCTTAAAACACAATAGATGTCATATTATTTACTTTAACAATAGAAGGAGAAGGCACAGTAAAACATATCAGCCTTTTTACGTCGTCATATACTCGGCAAACGCGTTAAAGTTTAAGAGATTAATGTGAACTTAACAACAACATTTACAACATATTATAATGCAGTTTACGGCGTCTCTAATGGTCTGAGAATCGAATGTAGATTACAGGGTTTTATACTTCGTGTCATAAACAATGATTACAGTTGTAATTTACCGTTTCTCTTGTATTACATGCGTAATAATAATGTGATTTATGCATATTGCAATTGGACTAAATTAGCCGCGGAATGTATCTGTTGCATGTTATTCTAGCTGGTGGCGGCAGAGTAGAGCGTCTTTTCAAAATGCTTATTTTTGTTGCCATGCAGCAGGCGATAAATATTAGTCTTTTCCAGCTTGAGTGTGTTAATAAAATATCGTTATATGTGAACATCATATTTGGCCTGACTTATCATGTATCATTTAAGTGAAATCCTTGCTCATCTCGTCAAACAGTTTAGAAAAATCCGATTACGGATTATTTGTCTTGTCATGTTTTGAAGGCATGAATATTATGATAATGTCTAGAAGTAAAAGTTCAACATACGACAGTTTCGTTTCATACGAATAAAATTCAATCTTCGTAAAAGAGAAAGACATTTTTTTACTTCATCTCCAAAATCTCATGGAGTCCGAGGTGCAAATCTTTATGAACTAAACTATAATAACAGCTAATACGTTTAGTGATTGAAGACTATTGTTCTACAATTTGGATGCAGATAGTAAGATAATTTTGAGGATGATACTGAAAACGTATTCAATCTTTCATAACCATTTCGTTATTATATCTATCAAGTTTGTTTACATAAAAACATATATACATAGATGAGAACCGGTAAACGCTTACATTATAATTTCATTAACAATTTAATCAACTTGTGCGAAGTACTGGAACCTTAATAGCGTTATCAAGTTTATAAGTTAAAATAACGTTAACAGTCGACGATAGTGAACGTTGGGTGTTTTAGGTGAATAAATTATTAATAATTTAACCGTGGAAACGTTGAAATATTTTCGTGTATAATCGTGTATAATTAAAATTCATTGGTGTTTTGTACGTAGGGGTGTGATGGATTCCGCACAACAAACACACGGGACCCAGGCCAATCTCACCTACTCGCGGTGCACCCTGCTAATCAAGAAACGAGGCTCTGACTCCCTCCAACCCACAATGGGTCAGCGTGGTGGGACGTGGCCCAAATCCCCCCATACGAAACCCTACAAACGACGGCCTCTGGTGGCCGGCGACGCAGGCGCTATAGGACCAATCGATGTGGGGATTTTTGGGGGAGGTCTATGTTCAGCTGTGGACGTCTATCGGCTGATAGTGGTGGCGGTGGTGGTGTTATGTAGGTGGGGAGAAGGAAAGTCATGGTTGAGGAACATCAGGAAAGGGACTGGCATATCTGGTGCGTCCAAATTGTTCTGCCGAACCAGAGACAGAAAAGACTGTACCATACTGCCAATCTTCACTAGTTGGAGAGGCACTTTAAGAAGAAGAAGGTGTTATGTAGTCTGTCGGTAGTTGTTCAATCACTGTCTATCGTTAGTAGTAAAATTTAAGTAATAAAAACATTTTCCTTAATACAACAGATTAGAGGAAAAGTATTCATATGTCCTTTATTTGTAGTCTTAGTCTTTCATTAGTGTGGTCCTTCTGGTTAATTTACCATTAATATTAATAAACTCAACTTAAGAAAGACAAACGACTTATGTTCTACATGTGATCTCCTCGAGTTTATATTTCTTTGAAAGGTGATCTATTGAAAAGTTGCGCAAGTAGCGCATATATTATAAAATTTTAATTTAATCTTATAATTACAAATTTTCTGAAAGGTTGTCTGTCTCCTGTTTTAAAATAATTTTTTCTTAAACTTCCTATTAATTTTAAAGTGAATCTCTATAAGTTAAACACTTGGGTCGCACAAGGAATCGGCCACGGTCAATGTTTATGGAGGGAAACGGGATTCTCCGTGAACAACGGCCATCCCAACGGTAAATAAGAGCCGGAGCGGATATTTCGAATAGATGTGAATTGCACGAGCGATGTGTCCGAATCTAGAAGATTGTGCTTGTGTACATTGACGTAGGTAGCCGTGGAATGCGCACGCATTTCTACTTAATCACATATTTTATATTGATTCACGTATCCTATGGGCGTAGGTGGTTTTGTTTGGGAGAAGTTACACGCACAATTGTGATACAAAAATAGTTCCTTCGACCTGTTTTTTTGCGAAATCCACTAAGTAAATATTGGTGCTGTTTCCTTAATTGAGGTACTTTTAAATCCTTAGCAATGTAAAGACATAATTTCACGTCCCACTGTATTAGTAAACTATAAAGTTAACAAGTGGTATATGTTTATCTTTAGCTTAACCTCATGTCATTAGCTTCGCAAATTTATAGACGTTTCTTTACAGCAAAAGCTTTAGCACTCTTCTAGGATAAGGTAACGAGTATAATTTTAATCGAGATTATTATTGGTATTTCTATTATGATCTTACTTTTTCGAAGACAGGTAATCCCTCTACTAAGAATCCCTATGGAACAAGGCTGTTCATTACGATAATATACTACTTTACAAAGGTTTCCTACTTCTTAAATTAATTTATAATATAAGGATAAAAGGTCGTTAATTTATCTCAAGTAATACTGTTTTCGTTTTTATACAAATTGATGATGACAGTATTAATAGTTCCTAATTCTGTAAAATTATTATATATGTACATTATTACTTTCATTATACGAGAATGTACCGTTCACAATAAACTACTGTGTTTCTAATTTCAGAAGGGAAGTTGCTTTCCGCTGGAACATAACCCGTCAACTCACTACGTTTCGTTCCCTCTCGAGTATCTCGGCGACAGTGTCTAGGTCGGCACTTAGCGCGCCCTTGTTTTCTAAACGGGCCTCGGTTTAAACTTACTTTAAATTCGTTATTTTTATATAGCTCTTTTTCAACTGTTTACGTGAACTATCATTTGATATTACACAAAGTTCAACGAGCCTACCAACAAGAAATTTAAGTAAGCAATCAACGTTATAAACATTTGGTCAAAAATACCGAACCGATAGCAGAATTTATTTACAAAACCACTAACACGATTAACACTGCCTGTATTAACCAATTCAGTTTAACGTAGAGCCATAACCGACTTTTTTAATGAAATCAAGTAAATTAATAGAATTAATTGACGATACTTGTTGCACCGGACCGTCATACATTAACTATAGGTCTCCTTTTTTGATACTTAATGATTTCGGAGTAAATGTAAATCTTAATAAAAATATTATCATTCGGAGAATACTGCCCACTTCTATAACGGCTGGCTGTGACGAATGTTCTTTAGCGACTGTTCGCTCCTGGCGACACGTAGTGCCATTACTTCATGTCTCGGCTACGAATAAATTTCTCATAAGGACGTGGTAATGATAGTTAGTCGTGGAAATGAGCCAGTAATGGAACATTATGTGTCTACACACTCAATGTTCCATTACTGGTCAGGTCAATGCTACTCTTAAGAGAATATTTGAAGTAGGAAGAGAATTTTTGACCCGCAACCAAAAGAGTAGTGTTATCAGTTTAACGCTGAGTATTCTTGAATCTCAATCCTTTCTCTTTAAAATTATTACTTGTACTGTAAAATTTTATTTATTTCAAAATAAGATACAGAAATTCGAAGTTTATTAGGCTCGGTACCCATAAGATGCGGTTAAGCAGTTTATTTTTAAAGGTTAAAAAACTCTGGCCCTCTTTTTTAACAAGTTATTCTTTTAATCGCCTTTTACAACTTTCTGAGTATGGCGGAAGAACGATCTAACTCCCTGTCTCTGTTCTGTAATTCTTATAATATTTTTTTAATTATATATTACAGGTATGGACCAAAATCCACACCAAAAATAAATTTTGCATAGAATAATAGTGGAATAGTTAGTGTCGCATATATTATTCTTTCCGATTAAATATATAACGCACATAATAGTTAATTGGTATTGAGTACATGTAACGAGCAGTAGAATAGACGAATGTTGTCGCTTAATTTATCCTGTGGCTTGGGCAGCTGAATGGGGAATGTAGGAATAGTCGCCAATTGCACTGTCACCGGTGACCTTTGCTACTAACCAGAGTATTGGCCTGACGTCCTAGTATCCCGTTTGTTGATAACATATTTATTACTCATACCATGATACAAACCCTGGATCTAGAAACCGAACGATGTGGGAAATGATGAAATATTGTAAATAATACCCATAAAAAAAATATGATATTTATATTTAGAGTGAATAGGATGAAGGAAAATTATTAATAAACCTATAAGTATTAATAAATAATAAATAATGGCGAACTTATTAAAACAATTTTCTTCTTAAGGAAGCGTTAACGATGATCTCAAGCCGGTTTTCATAAATCTTACATTGTCACAACTTTGACACAGATATAAATATTCGTCAGTGAGAAACCAGCTGTTACAACTTACAGAGGCATTATTAAATTCGGATCACAGTATATAAAAAATCGTAGAACTTCCACGATAAAAAAAAAATTGTTTATTTGTATAAAATACCGAATTTTCTGTAAAATGGTGGTTAGGTCTATAAGAACTACTGCGGTTTTAATGAAAGATCATACAACATGATTGGTCTAGTCATATCATTAAAAAAAAAAAATTTATGTATATTTATATATATATATATATATATATAGATATATATATATATATAGATATATATATATATATATATAGATATATATATATATAGATATATATATATATATATAGATATATATATATATTGTTTGTAATTAACATCTAAACAATGGAAATAATAATAATTTAATAACAGTATTCCAAAAGTATAGTCCCTAAGATATATATTGATTAATTAGAAAAAATTTAACTACTTTTGTTTTGTCAGTGCCGTTACTCTACGCTGGCCATGTTTGGTAATTCAAATAGATATACAAATTTCATTATCATGATCATCATCAGCCGAGAGACGTCCACTGCTGGACACAGGCCTCGTGCAAAGAATTTCACATCGATTGCTCACATCCCGCAGCTTCCCGCGACTTTCATTTGTGGGGATGTATTGTACACTGGCTAGGTTTGTTGATTCCAATAGATATACTTATTTATTAATCAACAAATATATTGTCAAATCTTCTAAAACCATAACCAAGTTATTGTATCAAAGGCATACACTACTTAGTACTACGTTTTTAATAAAACAAGCCGCTGAGAACAATCTGTTGTCTCGAAACTTTTAAAGTAATCTCCAGAAGTTTGGAGTGTAACGGAGTACAGCCATCTTGCGCTACATAATCGCTGTAAATAGCTGTCATTGTTATCTCCATATCGGCGTAAAATTTTATCCGGGGGTCGCTTTCTCGCTTCTTTCTTACAGCGAGGCGCTATCGGAGCGATCGCGACGCGCGTTAAGCGGGGCCGCGACGTGCGCGCGTTATCGCCGCATCGCGTCGCCGTGCGCGCACGGAAACCATCCGAATTCACAGCGCTTCCTATCATCCAGGGCATTGTGTTCGTTCTAATGATAATTTTCCGTTTCACAATATACGTGCTTTAGTTTTTACAAGCTTACGGCTTGCCTTGATAGTAACTTACCCATTGAATATTGATACGGACGACGTCCCTGGGTCCTTCACAAAATGTACAACCCAACTTGAAGGAAGCCGTTATTCAACAATTTGCAATTTCCGACCAATAATAAATCCAGCAATAAGTCGGTCTCCTGATAGCAAGTGATACCCCTGCACATGACAATATGGCGATATAAACACTACACCACAACTGTGCGGGTTGCTTTGAGGCATAAGATGTTACGTCTCGTTATTTTAGTAGTTTCAGTAGTTACTGTTCCTTTCAAACCGGAACACACTTAGATCGCTTGTGGCAACAGTGTTCTGCCACCACTAAAAATTAATGACAGTCGAAAAAAAGTAATAACAAAGTATAATTCCTCAATATAAATTCTGTTAATAAAAAAGAAAATGATGACAAACACACAAAACATACATAAAAATAATAACAAAAATGTAACACAACTGTAACGATCATTTAATATAACCCTTTATATAAAAAGCAGAGGGATAAAATTGAAACATTTTAATAATTGAAACAATCCCCCAACACGTCTTCCGACATCTGTGTTGGTCCATTCATTTTATGTACTCTGAGCACTCGAAGAGAGATTTTCTCTTACAAAGAACGCTCGGCTCCCCGCTTAATAAAAAACCATTGCATTCTAATATGACCTACTGCTGTTTGGGGGTTGTTTGCACTGTTCGCTGTCCGTTTAATATTTTACTTTACGTCCCTAACAATAAAGTTGTACAACACTTAACTAATTAAAATTGTATTCAACACGGCGACCATCTGGCGAATGGATGCCATTATCTGCTTATCTTTGTGTAGTACTAAATTTTTATAATCGTTTTCATTCTTTTCACGTGAATATGAAACAGAATTATTCCACGATGTTTCTCTTAAAGGGTTACTCTAATCAGATCGGTTTAGAATTTGTAATTAAAAGTGATACCGTTTGTGTTTTTTATAAAATTAAAAATGCTAAGTATTTGCTTATCATTATGATTGATAACCACCAAAGACTACATCGCCGCTTACCGTCAGGTGGGATCGTAGTTAAACGTTAGTCCATAAAATAAAAAAAATATATGTATTTTAGTTTATAAATATTCCATTTTCATTCTTGTCGGGTATTTAATGTTAGGATAAATTTAATTATGTTCACTAGTGATCAATTTGTATTAATGAAAATCATTTATAACAGTCGTACCACCATATTTCAAACATTATTGTATTTCAGTCGGGAAGACATTGTAAATAATAAAATTACTGTCTTAACCGTTACCACTTTTATGTATTATATTTTATGATCAGTAGACAAATATTGATTAGCAACCATTTGCATCGCAATTTATAAAATAGTTAAAATTGGAAATAAACGCAATGTTTCTAATTACATTAAACAGCCGTATTTAGTGTTATTATATAAGATAGTTAAGGAGATCATTGTTAAGATTACTATGAAAGTGTTACTATGAGGGTGTCAAAAAAAAATTAAATAAATAAATAATAACCATTTGCATCACCGCTGACAAATATTTAATATTAAATAAAGTGTGCTGTACAAGCTATCTACATCTACTTCAGTTCAGATCTTACTCTGCAGCTTCAGGCCCTCTAAATCTTATATATTAAATTCAAAATTGGTAAAAACCTCATTAAAAATAACACTCCAAACTTATGATTGTTTGAAGTCGACCGAGGGCTTATCCGACTCGCTAAGTTTAAATTAAACTTGTCTCCCTACGTAGCTACCGAGGGTTACTTTGTCAGTTTCTTTAAGGAAAAATGAGGGGCCGCTAGAATAGCCCCGCAGAAGAATCTTAATTTGAAAGTACGAGGTTTCGTGACTTACATATTTATTATGTCGCCGTTGTGAGGTAAGTGACTTTCAAAGTTGGAATTCAAATGTCAAGTGAAATTAATGCGATATTTAAGGGTGGGCGAGATTAAAACGAATATTCGCCATTCTAATATAAAACATATTATTTGCCGACGTAGCATGTAGATTGATAAAGATTATATGCATAATATTGATAACGAATGGCATACATATTACCTAGGTGTTTTAGCTAATGTTTAATGAAACAGCTTGAATACTTTAGTAAGAGTAAGTAGTGCAACAGGTGCGACCGCACGCCGCGACCGACAGATTGCAACTGCCATATTGATGCCTGTTGATATTATTACTATCTTAACTTACTTATTGTTTATATTAATGTCCACATTAATTGTTTAAAAATTAAATACACAATCTATATTTAAGTGTTTTTATCAATCATCAGCCGTCCACAGTTGCGCTCCCCATAGATCTACACATATGGTTGTTTGAAGTACATGAGAAATTTTTAAACATTCTTATGTAACATGTTATTTTTTAATTAAAAACAATGTGTACAAGCAAAATTAAGTAGACGGTTGTGTGGTATTAAATTAGGCGGCCTGTGGATAGCAATGTAATCCTGATCAGGATTTCTCACAACATCACATTGCGTTCGACATGTTTATTATCCTAGTTGAATACAGTTGCCTAGACGGCATCCTATACAGGGAAACTACAGGTTAGTATACGTGTTTTATTATATAAGTTCAAAAATATGTACGTATGAAAGTATAAAAATAAATAAACATTTGCTTGTAAGTTATACATCCGAATATCTTTACAAACTTGACTACAATCTGTTGCGTACATACAACAAACATCTCCAAAAGTTTGTTGTTTACTTTCTCTTAAAGCCAATATCAGCGCCATGTGTTTGTAAAGAACTTTTTGGCTCACGCCTTACTTACCATACTGTTAGACAGTCTATAAACAATTTAGTGTCTAACTTACAAAGTCTAATCCCATATCTCACATCTTTTATAATATGCCTTTCTTGCTGATAATCGTCTCTATCTATGAATGTCCCTGTTGTGGGAGACCGTCTTCCGGAGCACTGTCGCAGCAACTGTTCCTGTCTAGAGGCGGTTGTGTAAAAATTTGATCCTGTTTTAATAAGAATAGTGCTGTACCTAATAAAATTATCGAGTTAACATGACAATTACTTTATCTGTTAAGGTGATGACCGTAAACGCATTACTTTGTTTGGGACAGCATAAATAATAATAATATAATGCGCCCCTGGTAGTATAAATTGCTACCAGGGGCGCATTTAGCCAATCTTGTAGTTGTGTGGGTAAAAAGAATATTGGAATGCATTGGCCCCAATTACGTCTTGTAATTATATCGCACAAGACCACTCTTTAATTCACTAGACATTTTTGCGGACCGCACGACTCTTCCTAAATTAGGGGCTAGTCGGAGTAATTCCCTTTGAAATGATCACGAGTTTAGGCCCGCCAACCCCCACTCTACTCTCTACCCCTTCGCTCCCCTCCTATTCTCCCCGCGCGTTCTCCAGGCGTTATTTTAATTGCGACGCGAACTGAACTTACTTTTGATGGACATTTTAAAAGCATTGTACATTTTTTTATTCGTTTGGTACTCTTTGCTGTTGTCTAATAAACTTAATATTTCAATACATTTTGCACCCTTTCACTTTTAGGTTTATTTTTAAATTATTTATATACAGACAAAGTTGAGATTGCAGTGATGTCGCCGAGTACATTATTAGTGTTTATATTTTTAACAAGTGGCAATCGAAGATTGTTAACTCAGGTCTTCCAAGTGCCACTTAAGGCGGTTCGATGGCAGGAACGACGTAGGGCTTTTACAGTGTGGTGCGATAGGTTCTCGGAAGAGAGGTATGCGCGGAAATGCGTCATGGAAGCGAACCTGTCGGTCTTCGATGTCTGGATGCAACGATGCGGAGGAAGTCTCACCGTGTTTCGGCGATTATCTGTGTAAGATTGGACGCAAAGAGACGACGATTTGCTTCCACTGTGGAAGAAGGGAGCAGGATTTCGCATCGCACTTGCTCGCGGATTGCCCGGCGTGGAAACCAGAGCAGCCGATCCTAAAAAACCGGATTAGACGGAATTTCTCCTTGCCAGCCATAGTGTCAGAGATGCTGGGCGACTTTGCATGCAATATAGGAGATATTGCATGGAGAGCCGTAGCCCGCTTTTGTAAAACTGTTATGGTATAAAAGGAAGGTGCTGAACGGAATCGGGAAAGGATAGGTCCTGCTCAGAGACGGAGCCGTCGTGGCGCTTACGCGCGGCAACACGTCGCACCGGTGAATGGTGTTCCCCTACCTTAGTGGGGCCTTTGGGGTCGTTGACGGTCAGAATGGAGATTCTTATCGCCTTCAACGACGCTGAGAACAAGGGCTGAACGTGGTCTTCTTCTATTGAACTAGTACTCGCTATGATGGTAAAGACTGTTTAAAACAGACCCTGGGCTATCCCAGCATGGCGTTAGATGCCGCGGTTGCGTTCCATATAATAATCTCCATATAACTCTGACTTCCCCCCAGAAGACAAAGAATCTTTTGGAAAATTTCACCCACACAAACAAAAAAAAAGGTCTTCCAAGTGCCACAGCAGCACCTATTTGTACTAACGGTAAATATTTTTTTTTGTAATTAAGCGACGAGACGAGCGGCACGTTCACTTAATGGTAAGTGGTTCACCCGCCCATAACAACGTGACGCTATTCACAACACCACATTACGCTCGTCGCTTTGAGACATAAAATATTACGCCTGGCTATCCCAGTAATTACACTAGTTACAGCACTCTTCAAACCGGAACATAGTAATGTTTGCACACTACTGTTTTTCGGCAGAACTAGGAGCTGCGGTGGTACCTACCTGAGCGATTACAGTATTTTTGAATACTGTTAGAACAATTTTTTATTGGTAAAACTTTGTCTGTCAAGGTTCGGAGTAGTAAAATGTGTCGCTGGAACATACTGGTGCTGCCACATTTTTAAGAACAGAGCGTGTGGCTCTACCGAAACAATAATACGAACTAAAATTAATATTTATGCAATCAAAATGAAACTAAAAGAAAATTACATTGTCTTATAAACTTTTTTTTTGTATAAGACAGTAAGAAGTGAACTAGGCCTAAAAGACCATACTATTACCATAGTTTACTTTACTATATTTTCTCAATCCGGCCACCAACCAAACTTCAGATAGAATGAAGCCCCGGATGATGATGATTTACCTGATGTGTAAGTTACTACCTGTCGCCGTTTATTGTTTCAAACAATATTACTTTATAAAAAAAAATATTAAGATCTTCATAGTAAACAATAGTTGTAGTTAACCTATTAAGGTTTCATTATGAGGGTGCCTTACCCTGCCTACCTTTTATCGGAGTAGTCATCTTGTTCTCGATCCCCACAACTGATACTCTGTTATTTCCTATTAATGACTTATTTTCCCTCGCTCATATAGCCCCTTGCCGTGCGCTCCGCGATACCCTCCTGTTTCCAGGGTTGTCACCTTTGCTTAGCTACTTAATAATAAATTGCTCTAGACTCATTGTAAGGATATCTGCAGAACTAAGGTCACCGACATAGTCCAAAAGATTGCTATCCTCAAGTGGCATTGGGCTGATACATACGGATATTACACATTCAATAAAAAAAAAATTATAAATTGAATTTAACACAGCTCATTACAATCCTTCCCACAAGGAGCTGAGAGTTGCTGGACTCAAACAGCGTAAGATCTTGTTATGAATTATTATAATACATTACACGAAACATATCCAGCGGTGGATATCCATCACTTCAGATTAATAATGAAGAACTTATTCTATGCAGATTGATCTATTATAAATAATTAAAAAACTATTGGTGCTCTGCGATGACCACAACGTTAGGCCTTAGTCCTTCCATGGCCATGGCTGATGTGAGGCACTAAAAACGTCCCCGGTTTGTGTAAATAATATAAATGTTCTGAAACATATCCAAAATTAATGTAATTATTTTTTTAAAATATGACAACTTAAATTTATTTGAGTTTAGCTTGTCTTAGAACGATATTTAACCTGTTCATAGATTCGCACATCACCTTAATATAATTATTCTTACGGCGAAATATTTTAACTATAATGATTTATAAAATAATTAACTTCCAAAAGATCTAAATATTATGTACAGGTTACAAAAAAAAAAAAAAAACATTTAAAAAAATTGGATTTTGATATGAATTTGTACAACCCCTAGCCGGTAACACAATAGTCAAAGGAATTTTTGACAACGGCTTGCTTATTAGATCTGTCGATAAGATAGGAGACAATATAATTTAATCAAATAGCTACATTTATTGCTTCTTTTGAAGTTTTGATGAGTTATTGTATTTACTATTTTGTTGATAACACACTTTGTTAATATTTTATTATTAGTGGCCTTTACTTGCCTCCGCAGCGCTGCGGTTAACCGCTGGCCCAATACTTCCTAATTTCGTTTGTTGTAGGTGGTCTGGTCCTAGTACAGTGATATACTATAACCTAACTCGAAACACCGTGGGTTTAAATGTTCAATACAAACATGACTTTTTAGTATTGCCACAATATAATCTTTTTAATATAAACCTTAACATGAATATTCAGAGAAAATATCATGTGTTTATCATATGTCGTGAGTTCCCTAAGTAAACTTTCGTGCTTACAAATTTCGAACCCGTTGTTAATTATCCCCGTGCTAATAAACTGTGTACACAACTCAACAGGTTCACTGTTTTAACTAATTTAAAACCGACTCATGCGCTGAAAGGGGCCCAACAATTTACCCTTATCGAAAATTAAAGCTTTTATCATCTCGCTTTGATACATTATTCATAATACCGAGTAGGTGTTTGTTGGTGCCTTTATGAAAATGCCGCCACGAGATCAGATGAATCTTTGGTAAAAAATACCATTAAAATGATTAAGAACTGAACTGAACTGAAGGTTTTAGAAGTTATAAGCGTTATAGAGAGCAGACAATAATATACAAAAAAAATTGAACACTATAAAAATCAACTTTAGTACCTGAATTTTATTTAAACTAATTCAATACTGTCTGCTAAAGACAGCTGTCATTAGTATGACTTGTAATTTAACTACACATTTTTTTTTCTAACAGCTAATTTACGACCGTGCTGTTGGGGCATAGGCCTACCCTCAATATAAGGGCGATGGGCCATAGTCACCTCGCGGGCCTAATGCGGATTGGTGACTTCACACAGCTTAAAACGAATTATAATTCAAGTGCAGGTTTCCTCGCGATGTTTTTACTTCACCATTTCTATTTCACGGTTGTTACTAAAGTTCACAAATGTACGTAACTTAAATACGCACATGTCGTGATTCGAACCCACGACCTACGGAATGAAGACCTCACGTTCTAACCATTAGGACAGCGAACTACTACACAATAATTTTACTTCAAGAACTTTCCAAGTTTGATATTTCTTATTTGAATATATAAAAATGTATATCTCAAAGGTATAACGATGTAACTGCTAAAGCTGTCCTGCTACCTGAACGGTCCGGGAACAGAGACAGTATTTTAAATATAGTTATAAGTAGTTTTCTTCTAGAAGGTGTAGACGCATCCTTGAAACTGTTTGCTTCGGTGCGCGGCGATTCATTTTGTAATGTCAAACACAAATATGCGAGCCACTTTGAGAGCGGGCGAGCGACGGCCGCTCGTTACAGCTCCCAGGGTTGTTTGTTTCAAAGCTGTAACGCTGTACTGGGCCCGTTTGAAGTTACTCTTTTTATATTTCTCGTTTTGCTAATTAATATTTTCAGACAGCTCTCTCTACATTTGTGGTCGTTCATTCTCTTTTTTATAGATATATTTTTACCCTCCACAATAGCAACATTTCCGTTTTAGATATGTGATTTTTTAAAATGTACTTTCTAACAGCAAATATAAAGTTTCTATATGTTACATGAAATGTGTTCAATGTTGATAGGTCTTGGTTACGGCTACCATGATATTATTATCGTAGAAATATTTTTTTTTTATTCAACGAAGAGACGAGACTAGCGGGACGTTCATGTTATAATAAGTGATACGTTTGCACATAATAACGTGGCACTAGTTAAGATGGTATACACTGCGCTACATTGTGCTCGTCGCCTTGAGACGTAGGATGTTAAGCTTTGTTACCACGGTAATTTCACTATCTACAACTCTATTCAATCTGGAACACAGTAAAATTTACACACTACTGTTTTGCGGCAGGCATAGCAGCTGCAGTTGTACCTACCCAGACAGTCTCCGGCAACAGATACCAGTGAATTCCTTAACAGATCTCGGGATCCTACGCTCTGCCCACCGAGGGATCTTAGTGGATACAAATCCCACATACCCTTGTCGTCTCGGCAAAAGAAAAGTGAGATTTTTCTTCTCGTAAAAAAGGTCTCTTTCGGGGGGCAGTATTAGTATTTACCGACAAAAAGCTGTGTGCAATCGTAAATATGTTCCGATTTGAAGGATGTTGTTGCTAGTGACATTACTGGGACAACGACATTTTATGCCTCGAGGCTATGAGCACAATGTGGTGCAGTAGTGTATCATCTTAACTACCGCCGCATTGTTATGGATGTAACATCTATCATCGGGTAAATGTCTAACTCGTTTCGTTGCTACGTCGAATAAAAAAAATGTGGTTTGAACATTTAATAAACGAAGCTTACCATTGCTGCAGATTAAAGTTATATTAATGTTGTATTTATATGTATTTTTGTATGTGTATATTTGTATATTATATATTATACTTGTATTTATTTGATGCATTTACCTCATCATCTCTGCATTACCCAAGGTATACTGGAAGTTAATGCTAATGGCATTAAGGCCACCTATACACGATGCGCATAAAGTGTAAAAATAAAATAAAGTGGATTACAGCCATGAAAATATATTTGTTTTAAAATCCCTACAGTATGTACAGTTGTACGATTTAATTATAACATAATTAAATTTAAAAAACGATTTTATAAAGTCTTCGCCATTTAATAGAATGTATCAAATAGGAATCAACGTTAGAAACATTGGCTAATTATACATACATGGGAAACACATAAATAATCAGCGTCAGTCACCAAGTTGAGATGAAATGCACCCTATTTCCAGTCAGTCAGAGCGAGCGATAAATCTCACCAGGGTTTGGCGACAGGGCCATTACTACGTGCGATGTGGGAGATGCATAAATCGCAACACCGCCCCCGACTTGGCGGGGGCGAGATCGGTTAATTTATTTGATGGGTGCTTAGTAAGTGTTGGAGGGTATGATAGAAATGTTTGCACGGCGCTGCGCTTTATGTTTGTTTGTGAGGCACTTGATGTATTATCGAACTGGGTCTGAGTAACGTGCTCTCGTAACATTATTGCTGTCGTCTCTGCGCCAGCTAACCACTTGCATACGGCATTTGAATACAGGAACAAAGTGCAGATGGAAATTAGACAGTGATAAATTTTTTTAGACTAATCTCCTACCTATGGTACACTAGGGATATTATCACCGTTGTAATCTAGAATACTCTGGAGGAGCACGCTTCATCGTCTTCGGGCTTCTTAAGATCCTGAAAAATTTAATACGATTAATTATCAAAAAAAAATTCTTGTCTACTTGTTACTTAACTGAATATTAATATAAACCTACTAATTTTAAAACAAAAATGTGCCGCGTACTATGAGGATTTTTGGACCATATGTTTGTTTTATTTATAAAAATTTACATAAATAAATTATAACTTTTTTTTTCGTAGGGAAATTCTGCATGAATACTTTCTTGTTGCGGGGGCAACGAATAAGTTATACCAGACTCTAAAACCTCACGGTTTCTTTGCTGCGCCTTTGGCCGAAACTGCGACGACCATTTCGCACACTACCGCAGCTCCGGTAACGTCGGCATACTAATGGCCCCAACATAACATTCTTCTTTTGGTTTTTTATGGAAACCCAAAACAGTGGTTCTGCGTGAAAAATACATTCACCTTCTTGAGGCTTAGATTATTAAAAGAAAATATAACTAATATGTTGTAATGAAGGGTCGTAGTTGATTTTAAAAAACGTTATAGTTACTATTAAAAACTTGAAGGCAATAAATACCGATAAAACGATCCGCTGTACATTAATTACACTGCATTTAAGAAAATAATTACTGTCATTATTTCGAAGCTTTACCCCGGGAGCTACAGCGGGCGCCTGATAGAATTTCCTCTAAATACAAGAAGAAGGGATCTGCAATAACCATACGTCATAGCGGACCGTAAAACGAAGAGAAGCCCCGGTAATATTTTCCGACGTCATAAATATAGTGACGATTTTATTGGCAATTTCAATGGGCCGAGTTGTAAAACTAAACGATAAAATAGGATATGACCTTGGACGTTTTATAATAACATTGTAAATATACTGTAGATAACAATAACAGCGCTAATTGTTTTAAAACGGTGATATAATTAATTTTTTAGCAACGAGACATACAAGTTGTTAATAGAGATATAAGTCAGGATAACATACACTGCACCAAATTGTTCTAGATGCCTTGAAACAAGGTGTTAAGTCTAGTCGCCGCAGCAGTTTCACCAGGTATAGCGCCCTTCAGACCTGAATAGAGTAATGCTTGCTCAGTACTGTTAGGTAGCAAAAATAGATATTACGATAATACCTACCTCTTTAGATGGTTTCCGATAAGAGACCTATATACAATAAAAAAAATTAGACAACTATAATGCTATTGGGGTCTAAAGGTTCCCGCACAACAACTCAAGGGATTCAAACCAACCTCACCTGTTCGTGGTGCACTCTGCTAATCAACAAATGAGGCTCTGGCTCCCATCAACCTACATTTGGCCAGCGTCGTGGGAAATAGCCCAAATCCTTTTACTTGAATCTCATGAATCCGATCAATGTGGGAATCTTCAGAGGAAACCCATGTCCAGCAGTGGATGTCTGTCGGCTGATGATGATGATGATCATAGCCTTCCAAGGCTTCACTTAAGATGACTTCACATGTTTACATATTGAGATGCCTCAAGTCGAAATGGCTAAGCAAATCTAAATTTATTCTGCCGCGAGACAAATTGTAAAGGATTCCTCATGTTATTTTTTTTTATTTCGGTAAGTTCGTACAAGGTTTTTAAATTTAAACTAAAATATTGTGAATATTTTTAAATATCACGATATTATGTTATCATATGGTGTGTCGCTGATCGTGATCCAGCAACTACCTACGTAGCTGCCAAGACGCTCTCCAGGCCGTCCGGGTAGGTACCACCACAGCTTCTATTCCTGTCAACAAACGGTAAGTTCTTCAAAAAGGACGTGAAAATGTTTCTGCAGGGTTGGCAACAAGCCCAGTGATACCTCTGGTGTTACTGGCGGTCATAGGCTGCAGTTACGGCTCAACATCAGGCGGGACCCAAGTCTGTTTGCCACCTAAAGGGTATAAAAAAAAGCTAGTGTACTTACTAGGGTAACAAGACAACATCTTATGTCTCAAGGCTACGAGCGCAACGTGATGCAGTGTATACCATTCCATCTAGCGCCACGTTGTTATGAGCAGGCATATCACTTATCATCAGGTGATTGTCCCGCTCGTCTCGTCGTTTCGTTGATTAAAAAAAAAGATATTGCGCGTGGCTCATGGAGTAAAAATATAACAGTTTCAAGTAAAACAAACAGTTCTGTTACGTCCGGGGTAAAAGGTAATTTCTAGTGTTAGCGAACGTTGAAATTGAAAATTCGATTTTTTTAACATGCAACACTAAATGAGAAACTCTTCAAACTCTCAACAGTTGCCAGACTTGTTTGACAGTTGGAATAGATTTACAGACGCCGGGGCCCGAATTAATGTTTAGAAACGTGCTCAGTAAAAACGCATAGCGAGCTCCATTGCGGCTCATAAAACTGTTTACAAGTAAATAAGAACTCGGTAACGATAACCACGTGTATTAATGTGTCGTTTACTAAGCGTTTAAACTTAATAGTAAAAATAAAATAAAACACATTAAATAGGAAAAGCTATTTACTGCCAATACACATTAATTCGACGATTGTTTTTAGGATAAGGTTTACAAACCTTAGAAGCTAAAATCTTACTTACTGCAGCTAAAGTAGGAAAAATAAAATTTTTTCCCATTTTTATTTATACTAATACCTAATTCTGAAGATCAATCTATTCTTCGGGCCATAAATAACAACGAAAATGACCACTAGTTAATGATAAACATACTTTTACTGGTGGTAAGTTTATTTCCGGGGACCATGTAGGCAGGTACCAGCGCAACGCCTATTTCTGCCGCCAGAAAGTGTATATAGTATACAGACACTATGTTACGATTTAAAAGGCGTTGTAGCTAGTGAAATTACTGGGGTAACGGAACTTAAAATCCTACATCTCAAGACGTCGTGCACAATGTAGTGTAGTGTACATAATTCCAATAAGCCCTATGAGTTCATGGGTTATAAGAGTTACTTACCATAATGTGAACGTCTCGCTCGTCCCGTAGTTTTGAATTTTCGTATACAGATCAGTTCTTAATTATTTAAGGGAGCTTGTGTGACGGAAGCTTTGTAATGAGGCGAAAAGTTTGCATTCGACGTGTGACTGATACGCGCGCATAACCGATTAGCGCGCGACACGGATACGTCATCGCGTCGGAGGGTGGAGGGTGCGGGGGTTGGTAGACGGGTACATGTTCCCTGGCGCTGACAAGTTTACGTATAAACGCAACCCCGTATCAGTTTAGAGCAAGTGTAGCCCGTGCCGTTGTAATTTCTAGGTAGGTGAATGGATTGGAAGTCTATCCTCATTAATAACGTTTTTACAACTAAGAAATAATACAACAATTTCTTTTCTATAAACTATGCGATGTCCCGATCATTTAGTTTGTCTATCAATATACGACACTCATAACAATGTGACATTAGTTTGGATACTTATAATGCACCATATTGCATTTGACGCGATTGCGGATGTAAAATTGAAAGTACCTTCACCACAGCAGCTTTAATGGCTTTTAATTTTTGCGGTACTTAACTAGCTTTTTTATAATAATATTGATTGCTGTTCACTTTCTGATCAACTTATATTAAGCTTTTAATGGTGTTACATATACATAATGTTTTTATGTCTTTTAAAACTACTAAAAATCATAAATAATAATGAAAGTAATTAAAAAAAAAATCATAAAAAATCTGTTCAATTATAAAACGGTATTATTAAACAAATACAAGAGTATCGTTATCTTATTTCTCTGGTATTCATCTTCAACCTTTCGCACCGCTTGCAGGAATCGATAATTTGATCGAGCCCTACTATATCTATAAAAAGTAATTCAATAGTATCATTTGTTATTTCCTCTCATCGCGCCGAAGCAATTTGATACAATTTCACTAATGAGCAGCGATCCGCACCTGGAGTATAATTATTTACATTTCCCGAGGATTACAAAGCGGCCCACTTGGCAATTCGAGCTACGTAGACGAAACGAGCTCGCACCGTAACCGAGCCGGAGGGCCCTCTCATTATTTGATACCTGATTCTTCAGACGCCTTAACTTTTAATTACTCTATTAGGTGTGCGAGTCGTTTGTAAGTTACTTAAAACGCGATACTTACTTTCAAATAGTAATAACGGCAGCGAATCGCAAAATTACTTAATGTACATAGACCTTTGTAAATACAAAACTGTATTCGTCTATTACGTATTAGCATCATATCAGTCGCTGGACCAATTTTGATGATAGTTTATTAATACCACACATACCTCATTAGTTATTTTTTAACTCATATCTCTGTTAGGAATAATTAATAAAAATAACTAATTTCAATCAAAAATATTTCACTATCATTCTTGTAGTAACGAGATATTATTTAGTCTTAAGTTCTTTTTAAGACTTGATAATAAGGCTTACGAGTGTACTGATGCTTTTTAAACATCTCATCACTTTTTTAAACGTGATCTAACAATCGGGTGATGAGGTTGTAGGTGAAAAAGGACATCGATGTAAGGACGGTAGTAAATTTGTAGAAAGGAAAAATAACTTACCTTGTCAATATTTTAAAATGCATAATAGTATATGCACTTTTGAAAAAAAAATGGCTTTTTCTATATCAATGTCTACTCATTGTCTGAATCTAGGCTACAGTTATCAATAAATATATAATTATATGATTGATCAAGTGATTGTTGTTTTTATGCAAAAATTTAAACAAAGTTTCATTACTTAGGTACTTATCAGCCAAATAACTCCCACTGTCGGGGATAGGCCCCCTCAAGGATCTCCACGTCGATTTGTCCAGCGCCGCCCGCATCCAGCGGCTTTCTGCAACCTTCATCAAATCGTCGGTCCACCTCGTGGGTGGTGTGCCAGCACTGCGTCTGTAGTATGCGAGCGCCATTCAAGGAACTTGCTGCCATTGCCACTTAAGATTCGCAATGTTTTGGACTATGTCGGTGACTGCAATTCTTCTGCGGATCTCCTTATTTCTAAATCGATCATGTAGAGACACCCATTGCTCTCAGTGTGACCTGAAGCTTTTTCACAAGGGCCACTACAAGCTTCTAGATCACTTTGGTACATACACATCACTTAGGTACTTTCATAACATCGGTTGTGATGTTTAAGATAACTCCAGATTGCTACAAACAGACCAAGTAAACAATTTATCCTTTTTTTGCAACAGCCTATTTACGTTCCTACTGTTGGGGCACAGGCATACCCTCAATTTGAGGGCTATGGGCCTTGGTCACCATGCAGTCCCAATGCGGATTGGTGACTTCACACACATCTTAAAATAAAATCTAATTCATGTGCAGGTTTCCTCGCGATGTTTTCCTTCACCGTTTGTATTTCGCTGTTGTTACTTAAGTTGACAAATGTACATAACTTAAATATTAAAGTCTACGGTACATGCCGAGATTCGAACCCGCAACCTTCAGAATAAAGGCCGCACGCTCTAACCACCAGCAAGCTACTTATTTTTTTTTCTCTTACAAAATGAAAATGTTTATTGTATATAGATACATGCATAATACTTCTATATAACATTATTTTTAATTACTTATTAAGATGTTATGCAAACACAAGTAACACTAGAAATATCCATAAAATTATAACATGTATACCGGCGTAAGTAAGCACATGGCGTGCTAAGCACCATATTGTATTCAGTGGCCCTAACAAAGGGTTATGAGTGAGTACGTTTCACATTGTGCTTAATTAACGTTAGTTATTTTTTTTACTCGACAAAAGTCAAAATCCGTACTGAAATCAACCCTCGGGCGCTCCAATTGCGGCGCGCTCCATTACCCGCGCTGGTCATTATCGGGCGAGTTATGGCTTCATTTTTAATGGACTGACACGCGCTCTCGCGCTCCCGCTGCCCTTCTATTGTGTTTAAAATAGAGCCTATGGTCATAGACGCCGTGGTCTTTACTCCAGAACGAGCCGCGTAACGATCAGATATAATAGAAATTGGAAATAACCATAACGCCAACAGCATGTTTGTTTGAACAATTAAACATTAGAAAAAATTTTAATTTCCTTAAAAGTAGGGGGAACCTTTTGTGCCCCAAAATCTAAAGACAAAGCAGCGACAAATTCACATTTAATTTTTGATATATCAATTTTAAATATGCAATAGACAGATATATACAGACTTTTAAATACAGATATTAAGAAAATCATATTACGAGAACTATTATAATATGTAAACGAGGCTGTAAACGATCTTATCAACCCGCATTGGGACTGCGGGATAGGAAATGGCCTAAGTATGAACCCCGCATATGAACCCTTACAGACGAGCTTTAGTACCCGACGGTGCCGGAAGCCATGCTGACTGCAGCGATGTGGAAATTTTTGGAGGAGGCCTACGTCCAGCAGTGGACGTCTATCGGATGATGATGACTATAATATGTGAATGAGTGGAACAGCTGAACGAGACCAAAAAATTTAGATAGATTATGTGTAGAAGACATGCATGTAAAAGAGAGAGTAGCGATGAGAGAGTGGGAACAGGGCAGGGAGACGGTACATATTTTAAAAAGTAATCTCGAACATGCCATTTTAGAACATCGTTAAGAGATGAAAAAAAAAACCCATTCGATATAAAAATATTACTATTATTAATAATAAAAACTATTTTGTTGATCCCATACAAACGAAACTCGAGTTCCTATTCATAAGACTTCCGATTTTGATCTTCCATTGGACACGACAGAGAAGTAATCAACGTGTCAAAGAGATGAATCTTAACTCTAGCGATGCGTAGGAATCGCTTATTTACTATACTGGTATCATTTTGATAACGTATTAAATATTAGTTCTTTTTATATATAAGTACATTAATTGATTTGAACTGTTAATTATATTTAATTTTTGTAATGATATTTAATGTAATAAAAATTCCTTTCTTATTTCAGGTAATTTTTATACTTAATCTACTTAAGCTGATATAAGGCTGCTTGGACCGTTGATAGTTGGTGAGTTATTGGGTCAACAGCAATTATGATCTAGAAATTGAACTAAATGCTGAAGAAAATGGTATTATATTGTAAATTTTTATAAAATAAGGACACTAAAGAAAGGTTTTTAAAATATTGTCAATGTTTAATATAACTTGTTAACTTTCAACTTAAGTTATTGATGTAAGACAAACGTAGGTTAGTTTTGATGTGTTGCGGAAGTAAAAAATATCACAGTATTTAAATCATAACTTTGAGAATAACAATAGTTGAACAGCTTACTTGTGATATTTATTAGTTATATAAGTTATAATAGAATAGAAAAATGAACGTACAAAGCATTAGTGGAGTATCCCCTTTACATTTCAAACAATAGTTTCTTATTATGGCGGACAAAGTATACGAGTATGTTATGTTTAATGTACGTCTAAGAAAATTATTACTAGACGTTATTTTTTGAAACCAGCCAGCGGTTTTAAGACACTAATACCCTGGGGTTGCTTTGTGTTTAATTGAGGGTTAGGTCCAATTTGTATAATTTTTTATTAGCTTCTTTTTCCATCAGCACTAGGGTAAATAATTCTAATAAAACGTTTAAACGATATGATTTTTTTAATCATAATCGTTTTTTTTCCATCCCATCATCATAGGTGTCATTAGTACTATCGTCTGTCTTCGTTTTCAGAAACGGTCTCCTAGCACACAGTATAGACGAAAATAAGACCTGTAGAATTACGAATATCGATATTTATCCGTGAATTCTTAACAGATAGTTTTTATATTCAATGGCAATAGATGGTAAAAAATTACGGCCAATAAATTTCTCAAATCATACAAGGGTAACCCGCGTCAAATTCGTGTAACAAATAAGGCAACTTAGTCTAGGAAAGACATAACAATAAATTTCCCAAGGCTTTTCTTTAATGAAAAAAAGTAAAATGGAAACATTTCATTAAGGGTAAGTTACGCGATAATCCAAGGGGAGTGACTCGGAGGGTCGGTGGTTGATAGGTACTTTTAGTGGCGAGGAGCACGGAATTATGTTATTGTATTGCTCTACCGTTGTTACGCTTGCCTTATCATATTCATTGATTAAGAAATAAATGAAACTTTGTTCATTTGCAGTCCATTGTACAGTTGGTTCGTTGTTTCTTCGAACAGTTTTCATACTTAATGTACCCCACCCCATATTATTCCATCTTTTAAAATAACTTTTGTATTCCGACTATTATCGCCATCTAAAGGGGCCAACACCATTACGACAATATAGTCATATCATTTATCTGAAAATAACACATCTTAAGTTTATCTGATGTTATGAAATTTTATTATTGTTTTATCCACAATTTTGAAACGTTAATAGAATTTATTTGCACATAGCTACTAGACTTCTTTTAGAAAGACACAAAGCATTGATGAAATATTCGCAGAAATACAACTAACATCCTCTGTAATCTGTTTAAAATTTTTTATGCCTTCTGGTATATTCCCTGTATGGAAAGTTTTTTCTCTTAAACATTTTCTAAACTATTCTACTTCGGTTAACAATGATAGTAAAATAATCAATAGCAGAAATAACAAGTGATTTTATGTTACAATTAACAGTCGGTACATATTATATAATATGGTTACTCCGGCAATGGTTGCGAAGTTAATAATAATTCGCAGAGTTATAAAATGAAATTTTCAATTCAAAACACCGTACTTTATTCCTTAGACAAACAACAATCTAGATAGTACGTTTAATTTGAACACAAGTATCCCATTGTAACCTTAAACAAATAACATTTCAATGTAAACATAGTCCTATAAAATTATATGAGTAGTCGAAATTCCCGGAGGCGACAATTGTTATCTGACTATTGTTGTATCAATGTTTACACCGTGCTTACTCTATAGAAACGTTTACGTAAAACACGAATTACGGATCCAACCCCCATTGAGCAGCTTTTTGTATACCGCCACATTGTAATATTATTCATAGAAACAACGCAATAACTCCACTTCGTGATATAACCATCTCAACTTGTGGGTAACGCGTTGCAATGCGAGCTGTACTATGTTACGTACTCCACACGTAACACTACGTACTAGTACATAATTTTTTTTTATTCTTCTACCAACATAGATATTTTAATATTACCTTCCAGTACGTTATAAACACCCCTACCCTTACGGCGTAGAGACATGGCACCTGACCATCGGGCTGGTCCACCGATTCAAAGTAGCACAGCGAGCGATGGAGAGAGTTGTGCTTGACATTTCTCTAAGGGATAAAATCCGGAACGAAGAAATTGGACGGAGAACTAAAGTTGTAGACGTAGCTCTCAAAATCTGTATGCTGCAGTGGTAGTGAATCGGCCATGTCTTTCGTGTCAGTGACGGTCGATGTGGGAGGAAAGTCTTGGGGTGGAGGCCGCGTACAGATCGCAGAAGTGTAGGACGCCTTCCCTCAAGATAGACCGACAACATCATCAGGGCGGTCGGAAGTGGTGGATGCGAGAAGCTGAAGATCGCATTTGGTGCAAGACATTAGTGAAGGCCTATATCCAGCAGTGGATAAAGAAAGGCTGATAATAATGAATTTGACGTAATAAATAAATTTAATCAGCAGTAAATGTTAGAGTTGTTATAATTCTGAACATCTATATTCTCACATATTTATTATCACCGTTAGCACAAACTACTGTCAGATTTTAGTCTCAGAATTTTTATATTGACAGTATGCTCAATGGTTACTGCCTTTATTTGGAATTGCTGCATCCATACAGTGGAAGTATATTTCAACCGGAGGAAATAATCAAATATATAAATGATCAATTAAAAAAAAATCGTAAGTATAATTGAAGCCCAGTCGATTTCCTCATAAACAGAAATATTGGGATCGCTCCCACAAAATGGCTTTTAATCATCGTCAACGCTGATACCCGAGTTTTAATTTCCCGAATGGGGCTCGCAGCGCGTTACCAAATTGATATCTTTGTTTTACGCGTTATTAATCAGACCATGGTTGGTGCGGACATATATTAAATTATTGCGTTTTTTTTTTATTAACTCAACACACTCAAAATAAATTAGGTTTTAAAATTAGGCGAAAAAAATAAGCAATACTTTCACCAATAAATGAGTTATTAAAAATAATGTATTGTAAATAGTTTTAAACAAAAATATTACCATTATTACCATGAGCCCGTACAACACCGTTCTATGCTTAATAATTGTAACAGAGGGGATTGCGTTGATCACATCCAGCAAGTTACCGCAACCTTTAGCAGATCGTCGGTCAATTTCGTGAAGGAACTCCATCTACTAGTATACAGCCATCACTTAAGGACAATACCGCTACAACCACTGTTAGCTCTTTAACTATTGCACTGAAGCGATTCGTAGAAGTTCCCAGGACTCCCCGCAACCCACTGAGGATGACCACCGAGAAGATTTTCTTCATCATCCATCTTCCCCCCAGAAGCAGGGCATCTGTAATAGATTTTTCTCTAAAAGATGACTCTTAAAGTATAATTTATCCTTATGATTTCATCACGCCTAGTTCTCTCCATAGCCCATAAAATTTTAGTACCTGTACACACTTTGAGACAATATTTTAAATTAAGGGAAAAACGTATAAATCAAAATTGATAGTTTTTTTAATTACATTTCATCAAATTAAGATATACGGAATCTTTCTACATTCTCACACATGCAAAACCATGACGTGTATTCATCCATTGACAAGGCTTATTTAAATTTATAATCTTGAATCCTTGCGGGGGAAGCTGTTGCGTATGAGAGACGAGTGGGTGTCTTTTTTATATAACACAAACTGACGTCTCGTCGGAGATGTTCAACTGGTGATGAGTAATACATCCACAATAGTATGCATAGTTACAATTGAGGTCGCCTTATGACACAATATATGCTTATCGCATTAAACTATTAATTATACAACCTACAGCATGCTCCGTAATGGAGTACGAAATAAATACAATACGATTTTTTAAATACAGTTTAGATACGAGGAGGGATCAAAAAGTAGTGAAAACGATATATATACTCCTTGGTAAGAAAAAAAATAACTTGGCATAGCTCAGATACAGATTTGTAATATTAATAAAAAAAAAAATCTTCGATTCTCTTTTGTTTTTTTCTGGATGTAGTCATTTGTTGGCTTCGTGTCGGAACTTGTTGTCGAAAATGGATGAAAAACGAAGTGCGAGCCGTTATTAAATACCTCTGTTTAAAGAAGTTAACGACGCACGAGATTCATTGCGATTTGGAGGCGACATTAGGAGAGTCTGCTCTGCCGTATTCCACTGTCACAAGGTGGGCTTCTCAATTTCGAGTAGGGAGAAAGAGCACGGAAGATGAACATCGTTGCGGCAATCCATCGACATCAGTCACCCAAGAAAATGTTGCGAAAGTCGAGAAAATTGTATTGAGCGATCGAAGTGTTACCATCTGATACTTAATTCAAGAAACGGGCATTTCATATGGAAGTATTCAATCCATGTTGAAACAATCTGTAAATATGAAAAAAGTCTCCGCAAGATGGCTGCCAAGAATGTTAGCCGACACTCAGAAACAAAATCGACTTGACATTTCGAAGATATTGTTGGACAAGTTTCAAGAAGATTATGAAAACTTTGTCTCGTTTCGTAACAATGGACAAAACATGGGTCCATCATCTTGATCCCGAGACAAAACAGCAATCTTCGCAATAGAAACGGTCATCATCACCGACCCCGAAGAACTTTCATGCCGTGGCATCGGCTACAAGGTTATGGCCTCAATATTTTGAGACTCAAAAGGGATATTGTTTATTGATTACCTGAAGCGTGGAGCCACTATTACAGACTAATATTATGCAGTTTTAGCTTTCAGCTAAGTTGATGAATGCCATCAAAGAGAAAAGGATAGCGAAACTTCGAAGGGACGTGCTGTTTCATCACGACAACGTACCCGCGCAGAGATCGGCAGTTGCGATGGGTGCCATTCAAAAAGCTGGCTTCGAATTGGTTGACTATCCCCCTTATTCACCAGATCTGGCGCCTAGCGATTTTTATTTGTTCCCCAAATTGAAAGAATACTTAAGGGGAAACAGGTACGAAGACGATAACGAGGTGATTGATGGATGCCGTGGAGAGCTTTTTGCAGAACCAAGACAAAACTTTTTTTTTAAAGGGATTGAAGCCTTGGAAAAGCGCTGGACTCGGTGTGCAGAGAGACTCGAGAGACTATGTAGAAAAATAAATTGTTAAGTTATCAAGAGTCATTATATTCTATCTCATTCTCACTACTTTTTGATCCCTCCTCATATATGCCTAGGCGATTTCTAATAAATCTATAATCCAGTAATGTCTAAAATATTTTGCAATTATGCGTTATCTATATTTATATATAGTACATATATATGATTTTCACCAATATAGTGACTCATCGCGATCTCCAGAACCATAACCATAAAATAAAATTTGATAGAGTTATTAATGCTTAATTAAAGAAGTTTTTTTATTTAATATATAAGATATAAAAATTTATAAAATAAGTCACTTTTTGACTTGTTTACTTGTTATTGTCGGTATCGGCGCGATCAATCGACCAATCAGAACATGAGCTTGGTTTTAGGAGGGGGAAATGAAATAGCGGGAGAAATTCTTACTGGTACGATGATCGCACCATTTCCGACAGTCTGTTGGCGGCGACTGAAGTGTAAGGCTACCCTACAAAAAAAATTGTATTTTTTTTCTGTGAAATAAGTTTGTGTAATATTGTACAATAATTATAAAATATGAGTACTATCCACAGATTCTTTTATTTCAATTATTAATTGATATTAAACACGTGTAGTAATCCAGAGGTCGAAGGAATTAAAGCTTGTACCAACAATAGGAAAAATATTCCTTTTGCCGAGTACAGCTACGAACCAATTTTACGAAATGGTACCCGTAAATGTGGTTTCGGGAGTGTTATAGCCAAGAAAGCGGCGGGGAACAGCTAGTGTCTTAAATAGGTTTTGCACGATTAATATAATATCAAAGTCTGAAAACCGTCCCAAATATTACTTATTAAATGTTTTATGGTTTGATTTATAACACAAATCAAAAAATAAAATAAATACAGTAAGTTTCGTATATATTGCTATGTGTCCCTAATAACCATGTATTAGGATTTCCTTTAAAAATTTCATTACTCGATCAACATTATTAATTTTATGTTTAATTGATTAATTACTCATTCTCGCCGTGCATCTGGTATACACGCGAGGGTAGAGGATAAAAGAAAACACACGCTGACTGAGAACACGACATTGATTGAACTGAGCTGATTAAAATCAGTAGTAGTATTGTAATGTAAACTAATTGACTGACAAATATGACCGATCATTATTTTTAGTGCTTACCATCATAAAAACATAAATTTTAAATATCTAGATGTGTAAGGTTCTACAAGTCTAAATTTAAATTTGATATAGTGATCCATAAGCCAGCGTGGTGAGAAGTGGCCCAAATCCTCCCATATGAAACCTACAAACGACGGCACCTGGTGTTGCGTGATGCGTCAAGATTTATCGGGTGATGGCGGAGGATCCATAAAGGTTCTTTATAAGAGGTTAACATTCTCTGTGCTGGGGATCAGGTAGTCCTTATGAATAATGACGACTAATCGTGTAACAAGTTTTTATAAACCTTTATCGATAAGTTACCGATTTGCCAACAATATTTCTTCACTTAATATCTATATGCGTGTTTGTTTGCAAGTACAAGTCGAAAGCTTAAATAGTTATTTATTTTAATAGTAATAGTATTTTTTTAATATTGGTAGTATTAATAACATAATGATTATAATTTTCTTCGTCATTTTATTATTCACGCAATAGTAATGCGAATAATCTTTCACCAATACTTTCAAGAAGATATTAAATTACCATTAAACATTTGACTTAATACTGAAATAGTTGAAATTCAAGGTTATTGATTCTCTACTGGGTGTTAGGAGACCGTTTCCGAAAACGAAGACGGACGATAGTGCTAATGACACCTCTGATGATGAAATGGAAAAAAAAATAGATCCTGATTAAAAAAGTCACATTATTAAACCGTTTTATTAGCATTATTTACGCTCCATCATGTTAGCACAGCTAAATGAAACGATAGTTTCATAAAAAATACATTATTAAAAATACCAGCAATGAAATACAAAATCAAAACCAGCTGAGGCTCGGATCAAGGAACGCGCAGGCGCGGCGGGAACTCAAGATGTATTTGGTTTCAATTTGAACCTTATTTCATAAGGCCACGGAGCATTTAGATCAGTAAAATGTATCATACCAAATTTTTTTATAAATATTATAATGATTTTGTATTTCATCGTTGTTTTTTTTTTAGTAAAATAATGTATTTTTTATGATTCTCGTTTCACTCTACTAACATGATGGAGCGTAAATAATGTTAATAAAACGTTTTAAAAATATGTTTTTTTTTTTAATCGGGATCGATTTTTTTCCGTCCCATCATTAAAGGTGTCATTAGTACGATAGTCTGTCTCCGTTTTCGGAAACGATCTCCTAACATCCAGTATATATGCTATTATATATAGCATATATAACATGTAGCATGCCACCATCGCTGCAGACGGAACCTTAAATAAGGATAAAGTTATGTAACCTGCCGTATATCCTGTACCTCCATTTTCATTTCGTAACCAATATAATGTTCAGAAACACGTGTCTTATTAATATTCAACCTTTATTCGGAGTATAATTCAAACGCCTATGAGGCGCCCTGCGGCGGTGTGATTATCTCGTATAACGGCCACGAGGAACTGAACTGTTCGAAGTCAAGTGCAATACCTGATTGCGTTTCCAGATTGCGAGCTTTAATAATACATTCGGTGTAACGGATTTAAGGACATAGTCTGTACTAGTCAGGTTTATTGCTGTAAAATATCAAAGGTTACAAGCATTGCTCACGAACCACATAAATCTATGTATACGTGAAAATATTTACTTCCTCTTTGTTCTAGACTGAAGGGGTTACAGAATTAGGTATACGCTGCAGAGGAGACATCTGCAAGAGATATTTAACATAATATTTTTTCTGTTTTCTAGATTTTTGAATTTGTTATTAAAATCTTATTATGTCTTAGGCATAAGAGATTTAAAGATCGTAATCACTATTTGATCTGCTGCGTCGAACAGGACATATTTAAGATATAGCATAATCTCCAGTTCATTAAGGATTTAATATTAATTTTGTTAAATTATTTGACCTCAATTTGACACTTGCATAAACATAACCCTTTTATCCTTAGCCAGTGATAATCCACTGTCGACCAAAGGTCTCTATAAGGAGCCTACACTTAAATTTTTAGTGTGTGATAAGTAAGTTGTAACCAGCCGCCTTATGCAGAACACCTTCCCAACTGATGAGGAACAATTGAGGTTTATTTCTACGGTTGATGTGATCTAGATATAAATAATAATAAATGAATAAAATTTATTTCGGTCTCTGGGGCCCATAGTGTTAGTTAGTAACAATATTTGCTTATTGGCTACGTTAGTAACAGCGTAGTAATTACATAATTTTATTTTACTTATATAAGTTTATTATTCAGATATGACCTTCTATTGTGTTTATTTATTGCGTGTTTATTGTTTAAATGCATTCATTTTCCATTAAATTTTTTTAAGAAGTTCGTTGATAATTCTACAGAGCAGTCCCATAATGAAAGGTTATTTATACTGGCGGTAGGACTACCGTCTAAGTAGATACCACCGCAGCCTCTATTTCCGCCGGCAAACAGTAGTGTGATGATAACATTATTGTGTTCTGGATTGAAGGGCATTGTAGTTAGTTAAATTACTAGAGCAACGAAATTTAACATTTTATGTGTCAAGGTGATAAGCACAATGCGGTGCAGAGTATGTCATTATATCTAGTGCTACATTGTTATGAGCAGGCGTATCGCTTACGACCAGGTGAACATCCGGCTCGAGTCGCCGCTTCATTAAAAATATATTGTTCTTGGTACTTTTTTTTTCATTTTTTATAATAGTTAACGTGATTTAGTTTTTTTTGTAAAAAGATCTTACTCTAAGTTTTGAACATATGAGTATGTTAAATATTGAAACAATTTTTTTTCTTGGTGTAAGAAACCGACAATTAGATTAATGTATATGTCAAGGTGAACCGATGTTCTAATATTTTACTTTAGAGACACGAATAAGTTTTATGGTATAATGAGTTCTTGGTGCGGTGAAGGCTGCGCGGGCGCTCTGATGTCACTGACACCAATTTCAGGAGTGCCTTTAGTGTCTAGGCGAAGCGGAAGCGGTGGAGAGAGAAAGCGTTGTTTTGATAATTATTTGTACGTCCATAACAACATGAGGCCTATATTTAGAATGGTTTACACTGCACAACATTCTATTCGACATTTTCAGATATAAAAAGTAAATAATAATGGTAATAATAACATATACTTCTAGCCGAGTAGCCCTTACAATGAAAAAAAAAATCTTAAAAATTACCAAAACAATATAAAAAAGTATATTTTGTATTCGTATGGTAAATTTATATATAATCATATAGATCCCAGTTTTCAGCGATCGAAAGTGGACACGGGTCCACGAGTCCAATATCGATGAGCTGTAAGAATCAACATTAATACTAAGCGCTTCACTTCATCAGGGAATAGTTGTCTGCTAACTGATGAGTTCATTACTTCGCGTGACAGTATAGCATAGTTATTTTTTATACTCTAATCTTTGCTTATCGGTGAATTACAAAATCGATAATACCATAACTTTTTAGATGAAAAGAGAATGGACTGCTTTTGATAATTAATAAAAAAAAACTTTTGTGTACTGGTCATTTAATGTTAATTTGTCATTTATTATATTGTGTATATAAAATAATATATATTGGTCAGCTGTAACCTCACCGCACAGCAGACGCTCTCCGGCACCGTACAAACCGGTCCGCGCGCACCGCGTCGCGCGATATGCCCGGCCGTGTCGTCTATACGTGTTTTGATTTACGATCACACGTTCATATTTGATTATAATTAATGTGCCGTGGATATAAACACGTGGAATTTAAGATACATCACACTGCGACAACGGGACATTTTATATACAAAAATTTATAAAACTGACAGCAACATTTAAAAAGTTTACTGGTGGGTCTCTATTGCCGGAGACCGTTTGGGTAGAAACCAATGCAGCTGGTCGTAGGATGATGTTCCACGCTCTTTATCCGCGATAACTAAGGCTACGGTGGCGGATTTGAGGGTAATCCGTAAATCCGCTTCGAGGTGGTGCGCGCGATACTTCCGCCTATTACTGATAAATGGGATGGAGAGTTTCAGTTCCACCCCGAAACGCGGCGTCATTCAGTCCTCTCGCTGTCGGAACCACGGTTTTGTGCGAAAGCGTTCCCCGTGGTTTCGGCTAATAGCATTGAGACGTGCACCGTGGGGTTCTAGCCGGTAGGAGTCCGGCATAACCCCTCTGTTGCCCCCACCGCAGAAGGGTATCCAATGAAGAATTACGTCACGAAAAATAAAGTTACCAATACGGCTCCTATTTCTGCCGCCAAACAGTAGTGTATTAACATTACTGTGTTTCGGATTGATACCCGCTATAGCTGGTGAAATTACCTGGGTAATGAAATTGAATATATTATGTCTCAACAAGAGGAGCACAATGCGAGGTTGTGGATACTATCCTAACAGTCGTGACGTTTTCACGGGCAGGCGTATCGCTTACTATCAGATGAAGGCTCCGCTCGTCTCTTTCTTTCGTCGAATAACGAAAATATCTAAATTTTACCGTTAATTAAATAATTGGCGAAAGTTTATTTATATGAGTATAAGATTTACTGTCGGTTAATAATCACTTGACGAATAATATTTTAAATATTCCTTCTCAATCATTATTACTTTTATTTGTATGTAATTGAAACGGGAACTGTGTACGCCGGAACTACTACTTCATATTCTTGATCCGTCAATCGTCAGTCAGTCTTATCGATTGTCGAATGGAATAGGACTCGCCAAGTGAATATCAAGGCTTGTCTGTATCCAATATCTGTAGTGAAATCTAACCTGTTTATTTGTTCCTACAATAAGCGTTTAGCAGTGGACGATATAACACTGATTGATATTGTGAAGATTCTTTGAATTGTATATAACATTTTCTTAAAAGAGTACCTCTAAGTTTCCTGGAGTGTTGCCTCTTGAGATACCTTCTAGAGAAAAACACACAAGTAAACTGGCACGTAAATATAAACATTGAAACTTCTATCAATTTCACAGGATTTTCTTCTATAACACTTCTTCATTCCACAGTTACAAAACTCAAACTACTTAGAAAAATGTGTTTAGCCTTAACAGATATCATTTAATATCGTTGATATCGAATCTACATATATTATAATTTTTTTAATTGATTAAGAGACAAAACGAGGGAGGCGTTTACCTGGTTGTAAGTGATACGTCTCCCCATAACAACGAGACGCTAGTTAACATGATATACACTGCACCACATAGCGCTCGTCATTTTGAGTCAATATGATGTCTCATTACCGCAGTAATTTTACTAGCTAGAGCGCCTTTTAAACCAGAACACAATAATGTTTTCAAACTACTGTTTGGCGGCAGAAACAGGAGTGCAGAGGTATGTACCTAGACGGTCACCACTAATAAAGACCTACCTCCATTATGTACAGTTTCTAAAAAAAAAATAGACTGTAATAAACGGTAGGTAAGTAAGAGCTGGTAAGAAAATGATGTTTATGAAAAGAAATGGGTCTGCTATCTATCGGCACCCAGCAGAAACATTATACTCCCGAATCTAATTAAACTTTATTCCAACTAAATCGTCCGCCCGCAGAAGGCACGCTCGAATATTCCCCAAACGGTCTCGTGTTACCCAAACTGAAGTCGAATTCAATTGAAATCCATTTCGTAATTGAGTTCTCCCCTCAATACTTCCCCGTGTGAGTGCATCGAGGTGATAATGTGACCCAGCGGGATTCCGTGGCACTTGGAAAACGTACCGAGCCGCACGAGTGTTTGCTGTTGGATTCATTTCTGATTTAAACGTTTTTCAACTTGGTAATGGTATCTCAGACTTGAGCGACCCATTGTTACTTTTTATATACTTTTTTAAATAATATCCACACTCACCTCGTTAAAGTACTTTTAAGTTTGTGCCGGTTGTGTCGTAAAAATTTTTTACGAGTATTGCATTCAATTTCAAGTGGCTTATCGTTATTTCTCGAGATACACATTGTGATTAACCTGGTGCCGAGGAATAAGCTAATACTTTTACTGATGCTAGGTTTCTGTTGGTAGAGACCACCCAGGTATATTTCTTAACAGTAATGTTTACACATTGAAGCGATGAAGCTAAGGAAATAACTATATTAACGAGATTTGACATCTTATAAGGCGACGAGTACTTTGTGGTGCAGGGTCTCATCTAACTTGCGCCAAGTTACTGTGAATAGCCATCTCTTACCATTAGTTATCGTCTCGTCCGTCTCTTCTAGTAAAAATAATATAATGCGCTTGTCACCATAGAAGATACAATATCTCGTTTCCCTAATAATTTCGCCGGCTATCAAAACAAAAAGCTGTTAATTAATCATTACTAATATACACATGAATGAAGAACTAAAGTATTCATTACTTAACATACCATTTCTGCTTTAAGATTACTTAATAGAAGTTAAAAATGTTTTGTTATTAAAGTATTCCAATTGGATAGAGTATTTACAATAAATTTCAACAAACATCTCGTTCAGCGACTATGATGTAATAAGATCCTCACAAGCGGCAATAGTACCCATCATTCCGCTGCAAACTTGTTTATAAATTCAATTTTAAAGTGCCTTCTCGGTCTTGGGGTCCCGGCAGCACCCGGCAGCGCCCGGCGGGACCCGGCCAACGATAACAGACCCGCAGCCGGCCGACGTAGTTTCTCGCATTCGTCGGTAGTCCGTTTGATGTAATAAGTCGGCATGTATTTTAGGATAAGTGCTTGTAATCTCTGATAATATGCGAGTAAATGTCTACAGTTGAAAGACCGGGGATTATTTGTAAGACTGGTATATTTAGTTTCTGGACGGTTATTTAGATTTCTTCTAAATTAACGTATTGAAAGTTTTTATCAGTCAGTCAACTCTGTGTGCAACAATTATTTTTAATTACAAGGCAAGTATTATCGCTATAGATCGCTACTATAATATCTATATATAAAACACTGTACTAGTAGACTGGGTTATCATCAACACTGTCTAAAATTTTAACCCATATAATTGGAGGTTAAGACTTTTACGTAGGATTACAGGCCAGAAATATCACAAGATAATATAGTATCCTCATATTGAAATAATTAAATTTAATAAATAATGTGTTATCTTTTATGGACTTGTTGTTATCAGTACCAAGATAATGTCCTCATCAAATTTTCTTTCATCGGAAACTGTAACTCACTTAAAGGTCGTCCACACATATCCGTACCTCAAATTTTCCACCTTTTTCTTTTAGTTAATATTGCTTAATCAGACCTATCTATTGTTATTTTTTTTTATCCTTTTTTTTTTGGTGGGGCTTTTATCCCTTAGGGATACGTCAGCCGCTCCTATCTAGTGTTGTGATGATAAAACTTTCTGGTATAATAAAATAGCCTATTGACATTATTGAATACAAAACAGACGCTGGCGAGTTCTTTCCACCTGTGCTGTACTTGTTGCAAATGAAGTAAATTTCTATGTTCACGGTAAACAATAATTTAAATTCCCTCTTTGTTTAGAATGATTACAAAATACCTTTGACAAATCACAAAAACAAACAACATATTAAACAATGACAAATAGGCTTTTAGATAAAAATAACATTCATCGCTACTTTACCATCGTATATATCTTAGTGAATCCCCCGCCGTCCAATATATAAGAGGTAAGAATCGCAAGCGGTCGGATTGTCAGATATAAATAAGGTTAAGACAAAACAAAGGAGTCTCCGTTCTTATTAATGTTGCCGGTCGCCGGTTCGATGCCGACTGCGCCGATACGATACGTGGCCCCTCGTGTCGCATTTCTGCTGCGGGATGGCCATTCAAATTCATTTATATTCAATTGTAATTGCCTGTACCACTTTTTTAAGCTCAAGCTAAATTTTATACTTCCACTCCCTTATATGTATTATCTCAATCTAAATCGTTTCGGGAGGTCCATATTTGACAGTAGTCAACAACAGATTGAAATTATTCTGATGATGATTATAACTATGACATTTTCTAACAAAGCTACGCTACAAGTGGGACATTAAAATGATGGTAAGAGTTACGCTCGCCAACAGCTTGGTGATAGTTAGGATCGTATACACTGCATCACATTGCGCTCGTCGCCTTGAGACGTTGAATGTTGCCTCATTACTCCAGTATTTTTACTAGCTACAACTCCTTTTAATACAGAACATATTAATGCTTGCATAGTACTGTTTGATGATGGCAGAAATAGGAGCTGCAGTATTATATTTTGACGGTCTTCGGCAACAGAGACCTACCACAAGTGAAGATGATATTCGACATGCGCCAACCCACGCTTCGCCATGGTAGTGAAAGCCCAGAAGAGTTAGTAATGGGAATATATTTAGAATGCTGTTTATGGTATGTAAGTGTGGTTTAGCTGTAAATATGTTCATTGTAGAAATCTTATATGACCCGCAGATCTTTCCTAACTTCAGCCAAAGACTCATCATATTAGGAATAAGTCATTTAAATGTCTATGAATAATTTTCTGTTTAGAAGAATTTAATCAATGTTTGTTTACATATCATCATCATCATCATCAGCCGATAGACGTTCACTACTGGACAAAGGCGTAGGCAAAGGCCTGTTTACATACACTACTACTATACTATATGCAGATAGTTCAATGCAATTTTAACTTTAATCACATAAACTCTTCGCCGCAAATAACGCAAATGCCGTAATAGCTTTAAGTAAAATTTTAGTGGTGGTATAATCTCGAGATATTGCCTGTGTAACCTGTTTTATAACTTTTTAAGTATTTAAGAGTAATATCGCTTTCATTAGTCATATAACTTATTTATAGATCATAAAATTAACTTCCCCCTAATACTTAACTAATAAAACCCTTGTTAGGAGCCTATAAAGCGATTATCATTTTGCTATAATGTTTTATCTACCATTATAATGCAATTTTGTCCTTTTGTTTAATTTCCGTGTGTTAATTTTTAATTATTGTCTTAATGTATGTTAACTTTTTTATTTAGATTTTTTAATCTGCAATTGGCTATAACTTAGTTTCACATGGTGTTCGTAGATGAAGCGTGCTCGTTCTGAAAGCTTTCATATATCTGTATGTCTCGTATTTATAAATATTGTTACTTAAGATTTTCAAAAATGTCACTTAAATTTGTTAAAAATGAGACAAAACGAAAATAAAGAAAAACTCGAGAAAAAATCATATGTAAAAAGAAATGCCCATAAATATCCCTGTCTTGCATAGGCAGTGTTGGTCTCCTTCTGTGAAGGCGTAATGCTGTACCATTACCAAGGAGGCTGTCGAACGGAATCGTGAGAGTTGATTCCGCTCGGAGAAGAAGACGACGGGGCGGTGGTAATAGACGCATCAGCCCTGTAGTCTCGGGCTAATAAGAATAAGACTAGGGTAAGCCCTGCCTGTCGTAGAAGGCGACTAAAAGGGTCTGGGAGTTTCGCAGGCCTTGAGGGTGGGGGCCCTTATCGCTAAACAAGCGAATCTGTGTGGGACAGCCTAGGAGGGTTAAGCCCCTCCTCAGAGACGTGTTCAAAGAAAGTGTAGAAAGGCACTGGTGCGTTCTATAAGAGATCCCGCAGCCTCTCCGAATGCACTGATTCAGAGCCCCCGAGGGAGTTTTAGTGAGTAAAAATCTCATATAACCCTCACTTCCAGAAGCAGGGTATATTTCGAAGATTCACCTCCCCCCCACCCAAAAAAAAAAAGAGATTCCTGTCTGGCAAAGCACCGAGCAAACTAATTGCATCTAACTTAAGGTATTTGTATTATATTAAATCTAGTACAATTCTTTACTAATATTTAATTAACTAAATAAGATTCGATAAAGCATGTTGTTGTTTTTTATTTTACAAACGGTAAAAAGGACAACAGAAGTTATATAAACGGAATAAACAACCGCAGCGCCGTATAGCCGATCATGACTCCTGCGGGAATAGAACAAGTGATAACTTCTTTTACTGCGGCACACGTCTTGTGTATAACGGCAATATGCCCGTATAACTACCATAAAAATGTACTGTCAAACATATCTTTACTGGTAAAGTGAAGTTATGTAAACATGTACTCAATAGTGTTTTTAGTTCAGATAAAATTCTTTTTAACTTATATGTATATTTTGTTTTACTATATACAACTATTGCAGTTTCATCGTACGCAGGGCGCCCAGAAAATTATATATTTATATATACAAATACGTAGATTTAGACATGGAGAGACTCGTCACGATATCTCAAGAACCATAAGGTCTAATAACTTGAAATTTGCTAAGAATATTCGTTTTTCAGAGTATAGGTTAGCTGAGAATGGATTTTACAAAATTCCTTCCCCTACAGGGATTGGAGCATATGGGAATTGGGAATGTCATGGCCAGCAAAGCGGGTGGGTAACAGCTAGTCTTAATATAAGACTAGCAATATGATTTTTCTTTTAAAATTTTCATATAGAATATTTTAAAATTTGTTTACGTTATTATAATTTGAATATAAAGTTATAGTGAAATCTACGATTCGACATAAAAGCTTTTAGCTGTTTGAAAGTGTAACGTCAGCGGTATTGCTTAAACGTTAACGCGTATGTTAATGGTTTAACGGTTTCGTTTCTCGCGTACAACAAGCGCCGTACATCCTCCGAGTGAAACATTATGGAGTTAAGAAGCGCTGATGCAGGAGAGATTACGAAACCAGGGTTTTAGGCGAAAATATAGTAATGGCTAAAGTTATCGGCTTTGCGGTAGTTTTATGTGAAGTTTACTAATGTTTTGAAATATTCCTCTTCTGCTCAGCACGGGCATAATAGACGTGTGTTGTTTAAAAAGTAGATCAACCATCTGCTTTGATTCGGTGATTTTACAATTTACACAAAAAAATTGATTTCCTCAATTCTTTTACCAATTTTACTAAAGTAGAGAAGAATCGATCAAAATATATATCTCCTACGACAATTTACAATGATATCCGTGTTTAGGTAATTGTAGCGTTGAATGCTTCCTAATTACAAGAAGCGATGATCTTAAGGCGACTAACAGCAACTAAATATAGAAAACTGCACAGAGGCCAAAACAGTATTCTTAGGACTTCTGACTATTAATATTTTTTATTTGACAAAGCAACGAGACAAGTCAAAACATTCACCTGACGGTAAGCGATACGCCTGCTCCTATCAATGTGGCTCTACTAAGATATACGCACCACAGTGTGCTTGTCGTCTTGCGACTTTAGATGTGACCTAGTAACTTCACTAGCTTCAACTACCTTCATACCACAACGCAGTAATTATTGCACACTATTGTTTGTCGGCAGCTATAGGAGCCTTGCTCTGATAACAGTCCAATATAGATTTATCGCAGACTGATATTTATTGTAGTATTTAGTTAATTTTTTAACTAACATATTTCACTACTCCTTTTAATTTAGTATTCCTAATGAAAAAACTTTTATGTTTTTTTCGTAGTGTTATCAATTTAATGTAAAACAAAATTAAATCCTGTTGTATCCGTTAGTATTAATTTGATTGGTGCAACGGTTGCTTGGCGCCTCTAAACCCGGCGGTAGTGAGGATAACCCATTTGCCTAAGCCTTTTGCCAGATGCTCTCGCATGGGCATAACCGTATTCCCGCAGTTCGGCCTTCTGGCTAATCCTGCTTTCAGGTTAATGTGTACTATTCTCGTACTCATCAGGTGGAATGGACTCGTAGAAGCAGTTTAATTAAAAAAAAATACTGTGTTAAAATTTAAATATTAAAACGGATTTTGAGGGTCTTTTTGCGCCCTTGTGATGAAACTGTAAGGTAACTTTTTCAAATTCTAATATTTAACTGTGGTTGTATCTATTGTCAGAGACAATCTACGTTTGTACCTCCAAAGTAATGCGATAGTAAGCCAACATTAATGTATTGGTTGCAGAAGGCGCGGCGCTTAATGAATAATCTACAGAGAAATACTAACTTTTAAGTCAGTCGTCTCGCTGCTTCGATGAATAAAAAAAAGAAATATTTTAATAGTTGCGTATAATGAGATAAATCGAAGCTTGCTTTATGCAGTATTTATAGCGTTTTACCAATCCCCAACTTGGTAAATAAGGAAAATACTGTCATGCTAAGTCAGGGTCTCCCCAGATATATATAACTACTAAAAGGCCGGCAGTAAACAGAATTGACTGTTGTAATATTGTACTGACTGTATTATTTGTTATGGAAATTGAATTAAATCAGTGATTTTTTTGTGTATAAACATTTTTATAATTATTACTAATTGTTGTGGAAATCAGTGAAAATATATGTGTGTATGTGAACAGTTGTTTTACTTTAAAATCTATTTATTATCAATTTTAATTGTTATGGAAATTGAGTTTAACCATGACAATTGCATGCATGCATGGTATCAGTGTGTGCGGACTGTTCGAATCCCGCGCCGACTTCACTCCATTGTCCGGCGCACACTGTCATGCAACAAACCAATAAGCTGTCCGCGACAAACCGACACACACTTAACCTGCATATGAATAAGATATTTATAATAGATAACAGTGATATTTTTACCAAAATAAAAATAGATCATTAAAATAAAAGTTATAGTTTGATTGACGGTTGTTTTATTACATACTCGTATATAAATGTTAATAAGATTCCTTAGACTGCAACTACAAGTGACCGGCTCTATCCGCCTTCATCTTGAGGGACAGGCACAAAATCCCAACGTAACCATTGAAAAGTCCATCTAGATCAGCATGTTGTTTATTTTCTTCAATTATAGGTACACCCTGTCCTTTACAAATATACTTCTTATTTTATTTAATGTTTTCTCAATTATTCTTAAGTTAGCCCATAATTACCATAATGATACATATGTTTATTTGTTTTTGTCTGCAACAGTTATATGTCCTAATTAATATTAACAGATCCTTTAACTTTATATGATATTAATGAATTTATATACTCTGTGGAAAAATAACGTTCATGTTACAATAAATTTTTCGATAGATTTTTTTTAAAGATGTTAATGCTGTCTTATTGACGAATTTTACAGCTTCATGGGCCCCAAGGCTAACAGAAATTTTAAGGGTACATGCATAAATATGTCTTTATATAATTAAACTAAAAGGAAAAGGATTATCGCATGAGAGAAAATTAAAAGTTTGTAACTAATATGATTAGGGAGAAAGGGAAAATTTGTTTAGTGATTGGCCCTATAAAATATGTTTGTTTTACTGATGGTACATCTCTATTGCTAAAGACTGTTTAGATAGGTACCGCCACAGCACCTGTTTCTGCCGCCAAACAGTAATGTGCAAACTTTACCGTGTTCCGGATTAAAGGGAGTTGTAGCTAGTGAAATCACTGAGGTAACAAGTTAACATTTTAGTTGCACCACATTATGGGCAGGTATATCACCATCAGGTAAATGTCCCACTCGTTCAGTCGCTTCGTAGAATAAAAAAAAATGTAAGTGTGTAAACTAAAATTTTAAAAATGAAACTGTTTACGTCCAAACGAATTTATTCAATAAAATCGTCGACTGATTTATCTTCATCTGAAACTGTCTAAAGTAAAGGAAGCTCTGAGATTGTTTGGAAGCAGTCAGAGGATGATTTAAGAGGGAATATTATTGAAAAACATACATTCCGGTTTCAATGATCCCTTGTTTCATATACGATGAATGGTATACTTAATAAAAGCGAAAATAAAGATAATAAATATATGTGTTTTTTAGTTTACATTTGTATGTTTTTCCCTCATTTTCCGTAGGTTAAAAGCCAGTGCAAAAATCGTTTTGTATGATCATTTGACTTATATTAAGATTTTTAAATATTGTCTTCACGTCGGTACAGCTTTTTAACATAAAGAAGTTCGTTTAACTTGCAAGAAAAATATACATTGAAAAGTTCATAAAAATAATATATAGCTTTTAATATGTAGCTAAAGATAATATCAGGTAGATTATGGTTATTCATTTAATCCACTCATAACTTTCACAGTGTTTTCTCTTTTATACATTGAATGAAATCGGTTTATTATTTACTTAACAATTAGTAATAAGATAAATGCAATTTCAGATTTCGTACAATATATTCAACAATAAACTTAAAATTTTAATGAAACTTTCATGTTTTCTGCGTGAATTTTCAGCGAACATGTTCCTGGGAACGCGGAAGGGGGACCGTTGCCCTATTAGTTGTCCAATAGTTAGATCACGTTGCCAGTTTAACAATTACCTTGTTTCATATAGGATCCGGCCTGAGGCAGTATAACGGTATACCTGCTCATGACAACTGACAAAAAGTTTGCAGCGCCTGGAGAGTTTTCAGAGTACGCATTCCGATTCTTGAAAATTAAATGTTTTGTTAATACTGCTCAAAAATTAATGTATATCCTCCTTTTTTATTATTGAAGAATCATAAATCTCCCTCTCTTTCTCTCTCGGTTCTCTCCCTATTTTGAGGACGCCAGCAAATGGTTCGTATCAATGAGACTTCGTCAACTTGATGTAACCTTAATGCTGGCGTTCCTCAAGGCGGTATTTTATCTCCGTTGCTGTTTTCAATTTTCGTTAATCTCATTACCCGTAGTCTTCAATTTGGGTACCATCTATATGCCGATGATTTGTAGTTGTATGCACAAGCTAGCGTGGATAGTGCAGATGTAGCGATAGACGAGATTAACAAAGACCTAAAGTACATTAAAGGTTGGTTTAAGAGGTTTGGACTAACTGTTAACCCTTCCAAGTGTCAAGCTATAATAGTGGAGAACCATCGGACTATCCGTAAACTGGGTTCAACAACTTTACCGACGATAATATACGACAGTAATCTAATTGAACTGGCACACTCTCCATTAAAGACCTTGGTCTTCACATCACTTAGTTGGCAACAACAAGTGGCGGCTGTTAGACAGAAAGTAACTGGTACTCTTCGAGCTGTCTACCGCTTGAAAAACTTTCTCCCGTCAAGAACTAAGGCAGTGATTGTACAAACTTTAATTCTCCCTATCATCGACAATGCCGATGTGTGCTACTTCGACCTGAATGCAGACCTTCCCAATAAATATGACCGTCTTTTAAATAACTGCATTCGATTAATTTTCAAGCTTCATAAATATGATCATGTATCTACGTTTCGTTCACTGTTAAAGTGATTACCCATCCGTCAGCGGCGAAGCCTGTGTGCTCTCAACACCGTATTTTCTATTTTAACTTCTCCTAAACCACCTCCTTATCTTATTTCCTGTTTTAAGTATTTAGGTACTTACCCACGACAAAGATTTTCGCTCCTCTAACAACCCGCTTTTGTGCGCTTCCCACACCGATCGAAGATCAAAGATCAAAGTGTGGCGAAATTATCCAATGGCATCTTATTGTTCCATCAATCCAGGCTAACGTCCTATTTAGCAGAATAATGGTACTTCTCAGTCGGATAACGCCCACTGCTGGGCATAGGCCTCCTTCAAGGTTCTCCATGCCGATCGGTGTGCGCTGCCCGCATCCATCGGTTTTCCGCAACCTTCATCAAATCGTCGGACCACCTAGTGAAAGATCTGCCAGAACTGCATCTGCCGGTATGCAGTAATCATCCGAGAAACTTGCTTCCTCGTCGGCTTTCAATCTTTCGAGCGATGTGTCGTGCCCATTGCCACTTAACATTGGAGGTCTTTCGGACTGTGCTGTGACTTCTTCTGCAGATCTCCTTACTTTTGATCGGATCACGCAGGGAAAAAGGTAGCAATGTTATTGAAAAAGAAAGATGGTAAGACACTTGTATGTTTTGTAATAGGCAAGGTAGTTTAACTCGTTACCGACTTCAAAATACCATTTCTTATAAAACTGTAACTGTAACTTATGTTTGAATTATAACTTAGTTATTTAACCCACCTATAACTAACAACGCAAAATCTTAGCAGCTTCATCGAAAATGTTAAAACATTTCAGCGTTGACTAGGGACCACTCGCTTAAAACTATGCCACACTCGAAACTGATAAAATCTTACAACCGTGATACCACTTAAAATACCACAGGTACCCCATAATAATTGCAGCAGGTCCCGCAATATTTTATCATTAACCGAAGGAATCGGCAGCCGCCATCATCCATCCGGGCGTCAACATGAGCCTGAAGCTGTTTTAATAATCACCGGACGTATAATTACCGATCATCGTACTCCGGCGATCGAAGCCGATCGAACAATTATCGATCGATTCGATATACTTAAAACTTACTCGTTACTATCGCGTATGTAATTCCAATCTAGTTTGATACGTGCAAGGTTAATTTTAGTAACCTTGCTTACGGTGTAGAGGCATGGCACCTGAACATCGGGCTGGTCCACCTATTTAAAGTAGCACAGCGAGCGATAGAGAGAACTATGCTTGGCATTTCTCTAAGACAAAATCCAGATCGAAGAAATTCGACAGAGAACTAAAGTTGTCAACGTAACTTTCAGTAAGCTGAAGTGGCAGTGGGCCGGCCATGTCAGTCGTGTCAGTGACGGTCGATGGGTGAGAAAAGTCTTTTAGTGGAGGCCGCGTACAGGTTGCAGAAGTATAGAACGCCCTCCCTTCAGATGGACCGACGACATCATCAGAGCGGTCGGAAGAGGGTGGATGCGAGAAGCTGAGGATCGCATTTGGTGGAAGCCATTGGGGAAGGCCTATATCCAGCAGTGGATAAACACAGCTGATAATGATGATGATGAAGGTTAATCGCTGAAAATATTTTCGCTTTGTGGTAACGTAATTTTTTTTATACAATGAAGCGACAAGACGAGCGGGACTTTCACCTGATGGTAATCGATACGCCCGCTTATAAAAACATGGCTCTAGTTAGGATGGTATACACTGCACCATGTCATCCTCCTCTGTGCAGTGTATACGCTCGCCCGGTTTAAAGAGCGCTGTTGCTAATGAAATCACTAGGGTAACGAAACTAATATCTTATATGGCAAAACGACGTGCACAACCTGGTGCAGTGTATATTATTCTAACGAGCGCCATGTTATGGGAATAACTTAAAATCAGGTGAACGTCGCTTACGTGTCGTCGCTTTATAGAATAAAAAAGTGAAGAGAATACTGTAGTCGACCTTTTTCACCGAGTTATTATGTTCAAGATAATTACTAAAGCAGCTGACGTCGACAAGTATCACTTAAAGGACGACAGAAGTAGGTTAAGTGTGCTTCAATATGAAGAAAGTATACGCAATATTGCTTAGCGGTAACTATTTGATACGTAATTGTAAAATTTGTTCTCATATTATAATCTTTTTAAGTATCGTCGTAATTTTTTTGTTTTCTAGGCAACATTCTTAAAAATATTTTATGCGACGACACGAAGAGGCGAGCGAGATGTTCACCTGATTGTAAGCGATACGCCCGCCCATAACAACGTTGCTCTAGTTAGAATGCAAACAGAACACCACACTCTCCTCGTCGCCTTAAGACACGATGTTAAGTCTCCTTACTCCAGTAATTTCACAAGTACAACCGCGTTCAAACAGGAACATTGTTCACACACCACTGTTTGACAGCAGGTACAGTAGCTGAGATGATACTCACGGAAACAGAGATCTACTAATAAACATTTGACTGTAATTTAAAGTTATCATTATCATTTCGTCTGACGGAGGTCCAATGCTGGACATATATACAGTTAAAGAGAGCAACCGACCGGGTTTTTTGAAATATACATTTGGAATAATATCTGTTGAATCTTGGAAGTAGACTACAAATATATCCCGCAACACATCCTGTTACACAATTTTTTTTTTGTTCATTTTATTTAATTCGTGAGCAGAGGGTAGGGGGCGTGATGCGCAGTCCGTAATGTTAGATCAAAGGTATTACGCATATTAAGAACAGAGTTTACATGAACATTTACTTATCAAAAGATGTTACCCGCCAAGTCTCATTTCCCCGTAAGAAAATTACGGTACAGGGATACGACGTTTGTGTTTGTAATTTGACTCCAGGCAGACGCCCGAAATTAGAGAACCGCTATCTAACGACTACACGCTCGTGCGAGATGAGATTCTTTTTTAAACCGGTAATTGTATTTACCGAATTACGCGGATATTGGGGGAAGATTGCTATCTTCGTTTATAGCAAGAGAGCGCTAGCGGCGAGGCTGCGCTTTTACACAACATCGTTATTGCGGATGCATTATCAGTGAATTGGTAGGGATTTCAAATAACGATCATAATACAGATTTTCGGTACTGTTTTCATATATACATTGTGTATGTATAATAGAAGATTTAAATAGTTATATTAAAAATTTATTGCTTAAAATTATTTGATTATAATGTGTATTAATTAGTAAGTGCAATGAGCGCCTTAACGGAGGAGACCAAAGGGTAGGCATAGCCAAAAATCGATAGGTGTGGTAGTGGTGGAGAAAGTCGCGACGGCTTGAGAAGAATTGTATACAAGGTGAAGATCCACATGGGGTTGTAGCGCCATTTAGGAAGTGTATTACTGAAAGTATATTAGCGGAACCCAGCTTCCTAAATCGGAGCGTAGAGCCTTCTACTTTTACTCGACATGTGTTGTTGATATTAGGGCATGAGACAAATATTCGACAGTAGTAAAAATAAATTACGGTAAAATTTTAATTAAAAATCCTTTAAGTTTATATAAAATAGATTTTTTGTGAAAGCAACCTGGAAGTTGTATTATTTTCATCCCTCCATCTATCTCAGAAATCTGGTACACATATTACACAATTTTCCAGCTTCGTTATCACAATTTATTAACTTGCTACGAAGAAAGCAAAAAGGTTTATATCAGATGGTGAGATTCTAAAAAATTTCCTTTTGAGGTAAATTGTTGTTTTTTTTTTTAAATCACGATTACGCCATTTTATGGTGGATCTTCTCGATTCGTCCAGCGTTCCGAGCGGTTTGCTTATCAGCTACTTTCTGCCATCAATCTTCCGATTTAGTGGCAGCCAGGATAAAAAAAAGCGATAACGAGCTCGCGACGCAAGCTTTGGCGCATACAAATTTTTATGATATTTCACAGTGAAAATAGCCAGATAGAATTTAAAGAGAATTTTTTATAAGTCTTAAATGGTGGCTTTGTACACTTTAGTTACGAGGTTTTTATGCCTCAAATTATTCATACAATAACGAACAAAGTATACTCAAAGGTCCATGTTGCTGATATTGATGGTATCTGTTGCTGTAAACCGTTTAGCTATATTACTGCGGCTCGTTTTTTCTCCCGCCAAACAGTAGTGTGTATAGGTTACTGTCTTTCTGTTGAAAGAGAGTTATAACTAGTGAAATTATTGGGGTAACGTAACTCGACATCTACATCTCAAGATGACGAACACGATGTGGTGCTGTATGTACCATTCTGACTAGCACAACGATGTTATGTGCATTTACTATCAGGTAAACGTCTCCCTTGTCTCGTCGTTTCGTCAAATAAACAAAAATAATACTAAATACTTGCACAAAATATGCATCTATAAATATTACGAATGTCGTTAGTTTGAATGATTCCACTTTTAAAAATGTATTTTTTTTTTATTTCAACAGCAAGTCAATAAATATTCGGTATGTTTCTATTGTCCAAAATAGTCAATTATTATTAAAGAAATTTTTTTTTTTGTATTAAAAAGGGTCATTGGTTAGTGTTAGGTGGCTCTCAATTAGTCCGTTACGTACACAAGGTCGGTGAAAGTACAGGTATCGTTTAACCGGAAGGATGTTTTAGGGCATCACAATCGGTGTAGGCTTACCGGGGACTCGAAAGGCTTTGTGGTCTACCGCAACGTAAATGTCTACAAAGTGTTCTTTTAAATTATTCATTGCCTCTTCAATTGGATGTGCCCGGAAATGACTCAATTGCTAAACTGAACTTCATGTAGCTTGTTTACTACAGGTTTAATTTTATTCCTTTTTCTATACAAATAAAGTGTCCTTATGTGATATCAAAATAATATCTATGTATAGTAGTTTACAGTTCTTTATTGAAATAATCATAGTTGTACGAGAAGTAACTTACTCTTATTGCATGCTTATAATCAAATCTATGTAGCATCAAACTATTTACCCGAAACATAACGAATATTTTTCAAAGAATATTTTTGATACATAATTTGAAGCTGTAGTAACAAAATATAAACAAACGCCGCATTTTACATGGCACACGCTATGCCGAATAAAATTTTATCCCTTTCCGACCGTCTTATTATTCCGTGCTTCGCTCAATATGCGTAAAGGGACCGATCGGCGATGGAGTCCAAAAATATCAAATTTCTGCTAAACTTAAATCAGAAATCGCTCGACTTAACGCACGAATATCGGTCGCATATTTGTTACCAACTTTTTCGGTCTATTTTTATTTTCAAAGTTGTAAATAACTTGTTATAAACCCATGTGGCAGACGGGACAACACAGGACATTTGCAAACTTCTTGACGTGACGACATTTTCAAAAAATGCTATACACAGCACCACATGGTGCTCGTAGCCTTGAGACGTGAGACGTTGCGTCTCGTTACCCCAGTAATTACACTAGCAACACTGATGTTCGCACACTACTGTTCGGCGGTAGAAATAGGCACTAAGATGATACCTAAACGTTAGACCGTCTAAGTAAGTCCCACCATACCAAGACGGTCTCTGACATCATAGACCAATTACCAGTTAAAGTAGTCTTTTACGCAGTTGTTATTGAAAACTAAAATACAAATGGCTGTGCTTATAAAACCTTTAAAAATTAGATATTATAATTTATGATTTTTTCTAATTATATACAATAAAGAATTGAAAATTAATTCGCGAACAGAGTAATTTTCATATATTACTTACTACGTAGTAGAACTAATTTCTATTATATTTCTGTTTAGTTTAGTGCCTGGAACACAACAACAAATCAAATCAGCTGTGGAGATCATTACTGTTTTATGAACAAGACAAGGTTTTTCTTCTGTTTACGGTATAATAATAGATTTATAGTTGAAGGTAATAAAAATTTTAAGTTCGGATATAAAAATTATTAAAAGCCACGCGAATTGGGCGGTCGCCAATTCGCAGAGGAGCGGCCTGCCGGTCCACCGGTCCAACGGTCTACTCTAATGTATTTTATAATACCTGACCGAAGTTGTGGGATGCATAAAGGCTAATACCTCATCTATCATTATAAAAATAGGAAATTCTTTTATCATCTTTCGTAGTTTCACAACGTTAAAAATGGAGGATCAGTTTGTTTGTATACTTCACCCACGCAATGTCTTTTCTGTCCCTAATCCGAAAATGTATTGAAGAAAAAACAGTTCATTATACTAATGACAATGTAACGTACGGTACGTTAGCGAGACAATAATATAGCAAGTATCAAACATGTATTGCAAAATAGCAAGTACATTTGATTCTGGGGAGTGTGTGAGTGTCTTCAATAGAAGATACACTAGTAAGGATATTTATATTGCATCAACATAATTTTTTAAACATATACAAACTTTATTGCTCAAAGCAACGACGATCGATAGGGCAGTAAGGTCCTCGAGTGGCTCCTGCGTACCGGTAGACGTAGTGTTGGGAGGCTCCCACAAGGTGGACCGACGATCTGGTGAGAATCGTGGGAACCCACTAGATGTGAGCATCGCGGGTCCGATCGGTGTGGAGATCTTTGGGGGAGGTCTATGTCCAGCTGTGGATGTCTATCGGCTGATGATGATGATAATGATACGAACTTCATTGTATATTTCGTAAACCAGTAATTTTAATCCACAAATCTACAAGGCGATGTAGACGTTCATCTGATGGTAAGTAATAGGCCCGCTTAAAATGTGACGCTCGATGGAACGGTATATACAGCACCATATAGAGCTCGTCGCTTTAAGACGTAAAATGTTCAGTCTAGTTACCCCAGTAACTTCACTAGCTACAACACCCTTTAAACTAATATATAGTAATGTTTGTACATTACTATTTGTCGGCAGAAGTAAGAGATGCGGTGGTATTTACGTAGACATGGGACTTAAAATGTTAAGTGTATATCTCAGTAATTTTACTAGCAAATCTGAACTAGTCAACGTTTGCACTCTATAGAAATAGGTAGTAGCACTACAGTAGCAACAGAAAACCATTTAACCCGTCGTCGGTATAAAATGTATTCAAATACATATTCAACGATTTCATAATTTATGTCTGAACTGTTTATAATAATAATAATATTTAAACGGATATAAAATACCGTGGTTTGTGGAACACATTACAAAGGACCCATGTCCAGCTGTGAACATCCATCGGTTGAAATGATAATAATAATGATGGATATAAAATATGCTTAAAGATAGTATGTGATAATTATAATAAGTATTAAAATATATTACAGTACAAATAAAATTTATATAACAGTCAATAAAAAAAATTTGAAATCCATCGTTACAAGAAAGTCGGCCGAACCTGTTACGGAGAAGGAGGTGTTCGTGTAAAAAAGACTCCAGATAATAATTCCTGTAAAGAACTAAGCGTTGTGTAATTTCGGGTATGTTGCATGATTTTTTATAATTCCTGGGGGCGACGGTGCACCAACTGTCCGGGTGTCGGGTTACGTGAATATAAATAACCTTCGGCACTCAGAGCAGCCGTAACTTGAGAGACAATAATTTATCGGCGCCGTCACGGAACCGTTCGCACTCCAACTGAAGTGAATTGATTGCTTTATTACGTGTTAAATGTTTAGGATAATTTTATTTTGTATGTTATGGGAACTTTTCGTAAATTATTTTCTTCAGATCCTAAACCTCTGTTTATTAATCACAATGTACTGTAGATGGTGTCGCAAACCGTCTAGGTAGGTACCACCGTCAGCTCTGTCTCGGGCTAGTAAGAATAGGGCTAAGGTAAGGCCTGCCTGTCGTAGGAGGCGATTAAAAGGTACTAGGTGTTTCACGAGCCTTGAAAATGGAGGCCCTTATCGCTCAACTTACGAACCTGCGTGGGACAGCGTATGGCTCAGTAATAGGGAATAGGAGGGTTATGTTCCCCAACAGAGACATTTTAACACAGTGTAGAGGGTCACCAGTGCGTTCTATAAGATCCCAGAGCCGCATGCGCTCCGGTCAAATTAATGTCACCTCGCCTCTTTCAATAAAAAAAAACTCTTTTTTTCTCGTCTTCTCGCTAGCAGGCCAAAAAGTTCCAACACGATAGTTTTTCACAAGCTAAATTAGTCGCTCGGGCTACCTTTCCGTCACAAAATCAAACACTTGTTCATTGAAAGGAGTTTACCACTTATTATTCTGAAACTGTGTACGAATTACTAATGTAATAAAATGTAGTATTATTCTAAGGAAATGAAATATTGAGAAATAGCTTGCAGAATCTGTTTACTGTTTCTTTCCGATCTGGTCTCAAAATTTGATTTATACAGTTTGGAAACGTTGAGTCCGTATTGCTACATATTTCGTTTTCTGTCACACAAAGGGGATATTTACAATAAAATCAAACGCGCAATGTTATAGTAATCCTTTGACATATAAATCCAATAATCTAAAACGGCATAACTCGCTATATACGCTGGTACATATTGTGTTACCCTTGTTGAAGTGTTTGAACTTTGATTTATTCGAACTGCGATTTCGAAAGAGCCTGTTCAGGACTACAAAAAACTTGAAATAAATGTCACGAACCATATTCGCAAGATAAGAAACTTTAATACAAATAAAATTGTTGTTGTTATTTTTAAATAAAATTAAGGAGATTACATGTGGCTGAGATGCGAATGTTAAGATGGATGTGTGGTGTGACAAGGACGGATAAAATTAAGAATCAGTATATAAGAGGAAATCTGAAAGTTGCTCCAGTGACTGAAAAATTAAGGTGCAAGAGGGCGTCGTGCGGGCATGTTATGAGGAGGGATGAAGGACATGTAACAAAGAAAGTAATAAGAACGAACGTGGATAGTTATAAGGGTAGAAGAAGACCGTAGTAAGTGTGGCTGGATTGTGTAAAAGATGACATGTGTAAGAAGAGTGTGAATTCAGGTATGACGGCTGATAGAGGGATATGGAAGAGAAGTACATACTGTGCCGACACCATATAGCTGAGAAAAGAGCAGGAGGATTTTTAAATAAAATTGGATTAAAATGCATTACACTATAAGACACATTTAATCTATCAAAAATGTATAATTTGTCGCTTATACAATTGTCTGATAATGAAAGTGATAGTCAAGTTGCAGTCTTTAAATACACGTTAATTTAACCATGTTTAATTAAAATCAAATTCCAATTTGGTTAATCAGTAGACACTGCCTGGATTTATATTATCACAATCATCTAACCGCGGCAGTACACTGCTAGACATAGCTGTTTTACGTAATTTTTTTTTATTTATAGATATGGCAAACTTCAATTTTCTCTAATCAACTCAGTGGTTAGCGTGTCGGCTTATGATGATGAGAGACTGCCTACACAAACAATATATATATCACTATTATTTTTTTAAATATAATATTCACGGTAAATATTGACAAACTACTTAAGAGAAATCAATACTAAACCACTTAAATTCAAGGAAATAGGTTAATAGTCGCAGACGAACAGATACTTATAATCCTCACAAACGTTCCGGATCCTTTGTAGTGATGCATTTCAACTGCATTTCAAACGATCGACTTTTCTGATCACGTGAACGGTATACCGAGTTCTCTTTTTTTTAAAAAAAATAAAACCCTTTTTCATTTGCAGCTTCACCCCGGCGCGCAGGTCGCTTATCTCGGCTGCACGAGGAATCCTTTAGAGCATTCGCGTGTTCTGCTCTATTGTGCCTGTGATAAATGAAGTCTCACGCCCCGCCCGCGCGCCCGCCTATCTAAACATGCTCGTAACGAAGAAAGCGTATCGCTGATTAGGTACACAATGGGAGATTGTTAGTGAATGCCTCACGTCAATTGCATGCTAATTGATTTTTTTGAGTCTTATGTTAAAAGCGCTCTTGTGACGCTGATACCGCTGATTACCATCCCGTAATTGTCTAATGTATATATAGGGGCGTGCGCTTCAGAGACGCAAATAAGCACTGCGTACCCTAGCTTCCTATGCGTACACTATCCGAAATCTCTGTGCATGCCCCGTCGAATCTTTTTTAAGATGACTTAAAAAGATAACATTCTTATGGTGAATTATTGCATAGGACAGAAGTATATAGAATTCTTTAGAAGAGGCATATAAATAGACAGCTCTCTTATTTTATTTATTTATTTAGGACCATCATCCGAAATAAAATAAATAACTGATATAAATCTACATATTCAAATAACATTCGCATTGCATATGAGTTATAAAGAAAGGAGTTAATAAGTGAAAATGAAATTGTTAAACTATACAAATACTAATAGTGAAAATATATATTATAGTTTCCACTACTGAAACTCGAGGCCTTTTATCAATGGGAGAGATTCAAGGTCGCTTATTCATCACCTTAGCCAATTGGCGGATGTCACATATCTACGAAAATCGTTGTTTTTGGAACAAGTCGTTTTCCAAACAATTTGTTTTACTTCACCGGAAGTTCAAACTCAGCGTATATCGAACCTGCGCCTCCTCCAGACATTTAACAGGTGCTGACGTTCTACACACTAAGCCACCATATCCTATTCATTGTTATTTTAAAAGCTTACGTTCGTTACCATCATTTCTAATTAATTAACCCCAATTTTTTTTTATAAAATTAGAGAACGTTATAAAAAATGGATTCGAAAAATATCCAAATTTGATCTTAGAGCAAACATCACTGTATGTTTCTACAGGGACCACTATCTAAGAGTAATCTAATTTTTTAAGTTTTAAGAGAAGTTCTTGTTACCTAAGACTATTTCTGTATTATGTTCATATAAAATAAGCAATTTAGAAAAAAGTTTCTAAGATTATGTATCTTATATGAAATAAAAATGAAGCCTTCGTGAATATTGCATATGGCATGTTGCGTTTAGCCATTTTCCTTTTTGCTAGTTCGTTACAAACAGCGTTGTTTGCTCATTAGAGTGATACAAACGGGGGATCTGTTAGTGGCTGCATTATGCCGATAGAATACTAAGTGGTTTTATTAAAGTCTCACAATGTTATTCCTTAGTGAGATGCGGCATTCAAAATTATGTTATAGTTTTTATATCCTACTCACGACATATTTAAAATTTTAAGAAATTAACGAAAATTTGCTTATGGTGATAATTTAGATAATATTTCACATCCTGTTAAAAATAGCTCATAATCGATTAAACTATGGCTTGGGATACTTATAGCAAAAAATCAACTATATCAACTTTCAAAACTAAAACTGATCACGATCGAAATACTAGAACTATTTTTTTTCTGCAAACGTACTGCTTTTCTGTGTAATATTCTATGGAGTAAAAGGAATTGGGTTTATGCTAAGTTTGATCGTTGGTATGGTATGACATTCAATGGAATCTTTGCGAGTAGGCCTGAAAGACCATTAAAATCTTTCATTCTTTGGTTAGAAAAAAAAATAACTAGAAGCACTAGAATGTTGTGTTCGAAAAGGAATAATAAATGCCCGCGTCTTTACCGGTAGACCACATATGTTTCCCACGACTCATTGCCGAAGTTTCAATACGCTCTCCAACGTTCACAAACGGAATGCTTAAGAAAGAATTGCGGAATGAAATGCTTTAAAATTTAACTTAAACAAAAACTTTTTAATTACCGTGCAAACTAGACCAAACATTTTAAAACAACAAGCATAATGTATATATAGTTCCAACTTATTATATTTACAAAACCGAAAGTAGTGATAGCTCTGTTTGTTAGTGCTATTGCTGGATATAGGCATTCCCCAATGCCTTGTCACACGATCGGACGCGCTAAAAATTACAAAAAGGCACGGGTTCGAACCATATTCAGTTGAGGCTTTCGGTGAAGAAAAATATATAAAAACCGATAGGCTCCAAGAACAGATTTTGGATATGTATTCCAGTTCTACACCTAAATACCCGCACTTGTTGTCCGTGGTGGATAAATGGCCTTAACTCTCATTGCGAGAAATGGTTCCAGTCCCAGTTGTGGGTAGTTGACTGTTTAAAAAAAATTACATTCTATCGCCTTGTTATGACGTACATTCGAAGGTATATAAATATTTTTTTTTCTAAACAGATTTGAAGAAAAATTTGCATAGGTTATTGTTAGCTTAACGAGTCTCAGCGGGACATGATAGAATATAAATCCCTTGTTGTTACCTCGCAGATTATGTACGACTAGTTATTTCACTTGCAAATAGCGTTTATTACGGGGAACGTCTGGTGATTGCTTGGCGGTGCGTGATCCGGTTCGCAATGCGCCGTGAGTACTCGGCGCAGGTATGTATGCGGCGTAGACATGAGTCGATTGTAGTGTATGTTGATAATTCAGTTAACACTGTACATATTCATCAAGACCTCGTGAGCTATAAAAATGTCTTATCGATGACACAAAGTGTTCTATTTAATGAAGCAACGGACAGACGTATCACATACCTGATGGTAAGTGATACGTCTGTCCGTAACAACGAGGCGCTAGTTAGGATGGTACTCACTGCACCATATGTCGCCTTAAGACATACGATGTTTAGTCTCGTTACCCCAGTAATCTCTGTTAGCTTTATACACGATACGGTGTTATTTATATGATTTTTATTCATCATTAATAATGTTACGAATGTATCGTAAAGACCTGGAAAATTAATTTTATAGTAGGTGTTAAAAGCGATATCATTACGGTTTTAAATCTGGAGACATGCTCATAATTTCAAGTTAAATAGTGGTAGGTCTTTATTGCTGGAGAGCGTCTAGGTAGGTGCCGCCGCAGTGCCTATTTCTGACGCCAAACAGTAGTGTGCACACGTTACTGTGTACTGGCTTACCTGGCTGTAGCTAGTGAAATTACTGAGGTATCGAGACTCAATTTGTTATGCCTCAAGGCGACGAGCACAATGTAGTGCTGTGTATATTACTTACGCAGGGGTATCACTTACTATTATAACGTTCGTTAGTATCGAAGCGTGGTCGAATATAAAACAGTCTTTAACAATTAAAGATATAACATAATTTATTCTGAAACGTTATCAATGTATAAATTATTCCTGAAGATCTTTACCAGATTTATTCTGTTATTGGCAGAAGATTATTTTAGAATATATGTTACGCGATGTGCAAATACTGTGTGGCATTAATAAATGGTAGAGAATTACATACACATCGGTAAGCGCAGCTTCCTTTTTCAATAATGTAAATTTTTGCCGGGGTGGCTTTTAGTAATTCTCACTCGTTTTAAAAATGTGTCGAGTGCTTCTTTTTAACGCGGGTGAAATGAGATAATTCATAAACGCATAAACTTGTTTGAATTTACCGCTTAAACTATTATGGTTACATTCTATGCGAGTATAGAGGATATCCTTTTTTCATAAGCGTGTATTTTTTCTTAAATAAACACCGCAAGTTTTTGTTCTATTCATAGTTTTGAATTCAAAGACTATAAAACCATCTAATATAATAAAATAATGAACCCAGGTAATAGATTGTGGGTCGAATAACACTTTATTTAGCTTTTGAACTTAAACCGAAATTGAAGAAACTTATAATATAGAAGATAGAATTTCAAAAATACACGTCTTTACTCTCTGTAGACATAAACTCATATTGTTTCTGAACTTGACATATATGAAGGAAAATCTATACCTTATTTGACTCATATAAAGGTATTCTTCATGATATTAGTGCAAGGTAACTGTTGCCGGATACGATTTGGTAGGTCTGCCTGTCGTCTGTGTTCCGGTTTGAGAAGCGCAGTAACAAGCAAAATTACCAGTTTATTCAGATTTGATATCTTATGTTTCAAGGCGGCTAGCATAAAGCGCTGCAGTGTATGCATCCTATTATTGCATTGTTATTCTGTCAAGGGGGAGTAAGGGGTCCTGCACAAAAACTCACGGGGTCCAAGCCAACCCCACCTGCTCGTGGTGCACCCTGCTAAACAATAAAGGAAGCTCTGGCTCCCGTCAACCCGCATTGGACCAGCGTGGTGGGAAACAGCCCAAATCTTTCTACGTGAATCACTATTAAAGGTTGCGAGAAGCCGCTGAATGCAGTTAGTGCTGGACCTATCAATGTGGAGATCTTTGGGAGAGGCCTATGTCCAGCAGTGGACATCTATCGGCTGATGATGATGATATTTTGTCAAACAATCAAGTTTTTAAATCTAAGTGTAAATATTTCAACCTTACGATGAATTAAAGTAATACTTAAGATAAATTCAAGTTAAGTTTGATCGATATATCTATAAATTGGTTTCTTGTATAAAGTTACGGGTCACAATAACAGGTAATAATCCCTTTGTATCAAATTTCTTTTCAAAATTATGTAATATTAAACAAGGTTGGACATTACTACGCAGGTACTTTATTAGGCAATCAAGGATTTAATTTAAATATCTATGAAAGCCGAAATTCAAGATCAGGTAAAATAAAAGAAAACTATTTGTAACGATTTTAAATTAAATCGGAAGTGAAAAGAGAACGAAAACATATCCGTTGGCGTCGGTAATTCTGAAGCCGCCAGTTTCAGGGTGCAGTTATAACGGCGTTCTAATAAATCCCGGTGCCGACTGCCTGGCCCCGCGAGAGGCAAATGGAAACCGATGGCTCCACTTTAATTGACGCATCCGTATATCGGGCATCTTCAGTCCACCCAATACACGAATACTCGTGTACGTACTCAAATTAGTTAAGCAAATGCGCTATTTTTTAGGTTTCCATTTTTTTTGTAATAAATTATCCAAATAGGTTATCTCTATCTATTATCTAGTACGATCGGTTTGATAGAAAGCAAACTCATAGAAGACATCTACTAAACGATAGCGCATAGTAACCACTGACACCATCTGGTGTAAACCAAATATTTTTTTTTTATAATGAGGAATATGTATTAACAGATCACAATAGATTAAACTATTTTTACAGGGCCAAAAAATTTTTATCCACATGATCGCTGCTAATGCGAATGTTGAATATTATTCCTTTACATGGGTATGTTTAAAAATATGTAAAAAAAATTCTTTACATATTTGCTGAAAATTTCTAATGTACAGGTTGCATCGATGCAGGACTATAGGCTACAGCGATCTTCGAAACGGAATACATTAATTTTTAGATATTACTTACATCATAAACAGGCTTAATATGTATTCTGATGCGACCTCCTAGAAGAGGCCAGCAGAATAATTTTAAGATATTCGGTTTGAAAATTGAAACTTATGTGAATAACATATTCATTTCAAAACAAATTTCCTATGCCATTCATCATAAGAGAATAGATCTTCGGACGTTAATAATATAGCTGGATATTATAGATGTACCGTGTCAAGTTAATTCGGATAAAAAACCCACGCAGAAATGACGGACAGCTTCCGACAATCTTTAAATTTACGTTTTTACATCTAAAACTGCTTTTTTTTTGTTTGCGTCTCTAAGAAAATTGCAATCTCGAGGAACTGGACGCTGAGTCATTTGATTGCTATTTAAACTAAAATACCAGTAAATGAGTCTGCGAGTACTCGAGACAAAGGAAAACGGGAATGATTAAAAACGAGCAATTAAAATAAGAAGTGGGTACTTGTTGATGGTGAAGTGGCACTTGACAAATGAATCTGTGATTAACATCCATTCGCCTTTTTGTTGTATTACGTTGCTTTTAATGCTACGATCCGTATCGAAGGCACATGATACTAACTCGCACAATCGAAAACAATGTTTCATAGAGTATTATCAACTCATCCGTAACCAACAACCTATCAGTAATAATTGGATCATCTCGTCAATCCAGTGTTAAATTGAGTCTGTTAAAATGTAGCAAGGAAATAAGGTTAATAATAAAAACCTTTTTCATTCAAGTTAAAATGTTATATGTGTATTATAACTTAAGGCCATTTGAGCTTTTTAAAAAGGGTCGATTGGCCCTTTGAGAGTCGGCCAAAAGTAAATTAAATACGCGTTTCATTCCGTTTTGAGGGCACTGCCAGTATTTTTAATTCAGTTAGTGTTAAGTGAGTCTGCTCTGAAAGAATTGTCTGGAACTGATTCGCTTAAGACAAAAACTTGAAAAAAGGCTGCGTTAAAAGGCGAGAGAAAAGCGATGATTCATGACTGGAATTTAATTTTTGAAGAATGCCCTCGCGTTTAGTGATGAAAACGTTAAAAAAAGTTTCGCGATGAAAGCGAATCGGGGCCGTGGTGACCTTTTATGATGGGGATATCAAAGTGTCTCGGCAAATACAACCCTTTTTAATAGCATCACATAACGTACTCCTGGGAAACCTTTTTAATTCATAATTGACTTATCCGACATAATTCTGAGAGCGCGGCAGTTTATGGAAAATTTTACAGAATTTCGATATTAAACACTTTTCATAATGTATATCGCGGTCACACTCGTTAATTATACGATCGCTATGAATCATTTTTAACTTTAGCGATACTTGTACATTTTTAAATGAAAAGGTCAGAATAAATCATCAATGAATCGATTTCCGTGTATTGATGTAGCTCAGAGTCGTTTTTGTGAAGCGTGGTATTTAGTTACTACCTTCGCATATTTTGTGGCAATACGCCACTGCCTATATATTTATATCCCGTACTGAAGTGACCTAAATAAGAAGGCAACTGTGTCGCTTAGACGACTGCTATGCTTACCGATTACCAATTTATTTTAATCATTTCATATAGCGTTCTCCAGTAATAGCGTCTATGTGGCATTATCACCAGCGAAGCCTTGACGATAGAGATGAAGTGATGGTGGATTAAAAATTTTTATTAACGTATAGAAAGGAGAAATTGCTTTCGTTTAAGTGAAGTGGCATTATAATATTTCTAATTAAACCAAAATTTATAGTATTGAAACATTACTGTGTGCCAGATTGAAGAGAGTTGTAGCAAGCTAAATTACTGGAGTAATTAGTTTAAACATCATGTCTTAGACATACACTAGTGCAGTTTATACTATTCTAAGTAATGTCACATTATTATGGGCGGGTGTTTCACTTACCGTCATGTAAACGTCTCGCTCATATCGATACTTCATAGAATAAAAAAAAACTTATTGAATTTTAATTTCTGAAAACAATCGAATAATAAATATAGTAAAGTAGGAATATGAATGTAATAAATTATAACAGGCGTTCAAGCGCATATATTTTTATATTATAACATTTTTAGTATCATATCTCAGATTTACACGAGACATGAAACATGCTAGAAACCAAATAAAAAAAAATCTTTTTATGTTTTAATTTCCCGCTTACAAAGTTATCACCTCAGTTCACGATTTTCACCAAAAAAAAACTTTTTGACCATTACTCATTCAGGAAAAATTTTCAGTTGCCTTTCATGAAATGGTCCAACGCATGGTCTCGTCATAAAAGCATTACGCCGCGCGCATTATAAAGCTGTCGCTTTGACGTGACGTGTACTCGCGTCGCTCCAACAAAACAACACGTACACAGTTCACGTCCGTCACATAAGTCCCGGCACTTCGCGCGTCCGCAGGCCCGCTAAAACTGCGAGCTACGTTAGGCCGCGTTCACAGTCACAACGCGCGCACGCCTTCTAAACTATATACACGGGGAGCACAGCGAATATAACACACGGAGCGTATGAATATAACACAAGGAAAATGATGAATGTTACACATGCTATTTGTGACACAGCCCGTGTCACTACACTCAGTGCGATCATACTACTGATACGTTTAAGAACTAACACTTAACCTAGCTTCACATGGTGTTTAGTTATGAGTTGTCACAGGTGAAGGATATAAAACAGTGCCCGCTCTGGCTCTATGTTGGCGGCTAGAATAACGTGTACATTTACCGTGTGCACGCAGCAACTAGCCAGGCGAGATCGAAAAACACTATCACTAATTAGAGTACATCAACATCAACAACCAGCGGCAGACACTACATGAGGCCACGTAATCTGTCGGAGAACTTCTGAGATAATATATAATTAATTATTTATACAAAAATAAGTGCGTATGTTGTATATATATATAAGTTTCATTATCATCATCAGACTTCCACTGCTGAAGCATAGACGTCCACCAAAGATCTCCACATCGATCAGTTCCGTGTTGCTCGCATCCAGTAGGTTCCTGCGATTCTCACCATCGACGGTCCATCTTATGTGAGGTCCCTAAACTCTACACCTATCGGTACACAGGGAGTAAAGGGTTCCGCATAACAACTCACGGGACCCAAGCCTACCAATCAACAGACGAGGCTCTAGCTCTCACCAACCCTCATACACAGGTTTACCAGATAATAATAAATAAAAAACGATCTTCGCTCATAATTTTTGTTACATGTTTGTATATATTTTGTTACTATGGCTTATATGTAATAACTCTTCTACAATCTTTATGCCCATTTGTGCGTCTGTTCAAAAGTGTTCAATTCCAGCGAAACGGTTTAGCTTCTAACAGTAGTCCTGCACAACACAAGAATTTGTTTTCAGTAACAATAAATTTTCTAGATTAATATAACTATATTACCATCAAAGATTTTCGCTGCTTACCGTCAAACGAGACTTTACTTAATTACTAGCTTAATTAAAAGAATTCGCATACATCTTATTAAAGTCTATATTTACATTGATACAATATTGTAGAGTTCATAGAAACCTTGCTTCTACCGCTGGGCTCTCGGTGTGAACAGAGCCTTAACTGGCATAAGCTCTGGCATGAATATTAAACTCAAAACGCGTCTCATTATGATGTGTTGTAAATGTAAACTAAGGCAGTAGATTAGCGGCGCGTATGTGACACATCTTTATTAATCAATTCTCTTTCTTAACTATGATTTCAAAATTACTTCATGTACCAAACACAAAACGAGGAGTACAAAACGTTTTTGATGTAAGTACGAAATAATCTCCCGCACGAATGTACGCACTCCGTTATACTGATAGCGAGTCGCTGGAGACTAGATAGAACCGAAGCGGCTATTTCCACAGTTAAACAGTAGTATAAAAACATTACTGGGTCATAGTTTAAAGGGCGGTGGTGAACTAGTGTAATTACCGGGGCAACGAAACGTCTCATCTCTCAGTCTCATAGCGACGTGTACAATGTGGTGCACTGTATATCATCCTAACTAGCGCCTCCTTATTGACTATAGCGGATAAAGAAATAGCCTAGAAGTATATACATAATTTTTTTTTATTATTATTATTTAATCTGCTCTCACCAGCTCCCATACATAGTATTCGTAATAAAGGAACTGCTCTTAAGAAAAACATGTGTGAGATAAGATATTACTATAATTTCTCTTATCAACATTGAGACTAGTAATTTAATGACTTGAGAAATAAATTTAAACCTTTTCTATTTTATAGGCCAGTATAAACTCACCACACAATATGCGGAGATGTAGTCTAGGTAGTAAAACGCACTAGTCTAGATAAACATATTTATAAAGAAGAAACATCTCTCACTGATCGAATAAGTGTTGAGACGTGCAACATCGCTTTCATCCGTAATTCATACACGGTATCGCTACAAACTGGTTGTACCACCGTTAAATATTATTTATTATAACTTTCCGAAATATAAGAAACGTTTTGATTATGAGATATCTTAAATAATCATTATGTTTATAGATCTATAATAAGTCAAGCAGTAGCTAAATTCTTGCCTTGTTGTTGGTGTTTCTAACTAGATTAATAGACTGCAAATTGCAGAATACGGACCATGATCAGTTTTTTTGTAATTCGTCTGGCTATCTATCTATATATTGTAAATTTGTTAACGTAACAGGATTTGCTGTATTACTACTATCTGAGCGATCTAACTTTATCAACTTCGGCCTCTTTGTCATTAACATCACGCGAAATTGTTATCATACCTTACTCTTCGTCTTCTTCTTTTCTTCTTTCTCCTGCCCTTTTCCCAGGTATGTGGTGTCGGCAGAGTATGTACTTCTCTTCCACATTCCTCTATCAGTGGCCATATCTGGATTCCCACTCTTCTTACACATGTCATCTTTCACACAATCCATCCACACTTTCTTCGGTCTTCCTGTATCCTTATAACCATCCACATTCATTCTCATTACTTTCTTTTTTATATGCCTTCATCCCTCCGCATATATCATACCTTACTATAGATAAAAAAACCACCAAAACTCTTATAAATGTTCGCATCAATTCTTAACGCGTTCAATGTTCTTAACTATTAATAAACAATTCCGCGTCGGTGTGACACGCGACCTCTTAAAGCCCGCATGGGTGTGCATCAAATGCAGAGCGCCACTTTGCATATTCACACACACACACCCCCTCACCTCCTCCTACCCCATGTTTGACTAACGCGCTTTTCAAAATGGCCGATCCGGCGCCCGATTGAATGAATACACTATTTCACACATTGCGCCTTTTAACTGTTCCATTGCATTTATCCGATGTTTACGCGGCGCCCGTTTGCTTTTTGTGTGAAAATCCAGCAGTAATTTAAATTTAATATTGCAACTTTGTTACGTATGCGGTCAATTACTGAATGTACGTTTTTGATACCGTCAACCGTATTACTAGCAACGTGCGATGGCCTTGATTATCTGACCAGCGTCGTATAGTATTGTATACCAGAATTATAGCATACTCGCTGTTCTCCGCCGGCTTTATTGGCCGTAATATATAGGGTGGCGCAAAAGTAATCCTCCTATCAGAAAATGCTATAAATTTTGCCTTGATGTAAAAAAATTAAAAGACCAAATAAAAATAATCCACAAGAAGAATCAAAGATTTTCATATTTTTTTTTAAATTACAGCCAAAAAACATCGGAAGGTTATTTTTGCACCACCTTGTATATACCTTGTATACAAGGTATATATATATATACCTTCTTGTGGATTATTTTACTAGGTATACAAGGTATACAAGGTGGCGCAAAAATAAGCTTCCGATGTTTTTTGGCTGTAATTTAAAAAAAATATGAAAAACTGATTTTTCTTGTGGATTATTTTTATTTAGTCTTTTAATTTTTTTACATCAAGGCAAAATTTATAGCATTTTCTGATAGGAGGATTACTTTTGCGCCACCCTATATAATAAAATTAGACTTGAAACTTGTCTGAAACATTCCTTGTAACTCCAACTGTAACAGCAAAACACTTTCTATAGCAACCGCATCAATAATACGAAATAAAAGTTAGATAGAAATAAAATAATGAAGAATCTATGAAATTCAAAAATTCTTGTACAGATAATTCCGTGTCGAATGATCATGTTCCCATGGCAATACGTTCACTGGTTTTCACATTATTGGCAAACAAACCAAACCCATTTTCTTTATATATATGTATATAGATTGTAGATGCAGATATAAATGATGCGCCAGTCTAACGAACTAAAATCGACTGATAGCTTTTAGATGCGTATGAATAATAACAATATACAATTATTTCAGGCTAGGCGGCTCCTACTCTATTAGAATAAACAGATAGTCTCTTAAATGTAATATTAAGTTATGAAATACAATAAACTAACAGCTAAAGGTCAGACTGAAAGACTGTCAAAAGGAAGTCACATTCTTCGGGGAAGGTTGACGACTTCAACCATTGACTGCGACAATCTTGATAGAATTTTTTTTTTTATAAAATTTTTTTCCTTAAAGGAATTTGCGCGGGGGTGTCACGACCAGCAAAACGGATGGGGAACAAGTAGTCTAATTATAAATATAACGACACCTGTTTTAAAAAAAGTTTGTTGACATTTCATTATTTTTGTTCCAGGTAATATTTGACAATGGAGGCGATGCAAACGTTACCTAGATTTTTAAAGGATACGACAGAGAATTTAAATACTATTTCCGAACGATCTCGGAGGGCATGGAAATAAAAACTTGGTGAATAAAATGTGTAGTTTAGTACTTTGTAAATATTTATGATTTCACTATGGACAGGAATACCATTTCCAACAAAATATATATACTGGTATATGTTGGATATATGTGGTATCAGACCGATCTTGACAAAAATCGTTCGGGAATACCACTGTTCAGCAGTGGACATCAATACGCTTAAATTATTATGATGGTTAAAAAAATTGTTCACACTTGCCGTAGGTCGTTGAGGGAATCTCAATTTGAAAATGATGTATTTTGCATTTTACGTTATTAAACACAATGTTGCATAATTTATAGTCGTTGATATAGTTACACTTACGTTTAATGTACTTGCTGACTAATAATGCTCATTAGCGAGTAATCAGCGATGAATGCACGAATTAGCATTCACTTAATCACACTGCGGCGTGACCACGAATCGTCCATCATTGTCTTTTGGTACATTCAATATTGTGTTCGTCGTGATGCACCGGTTGGACACATCATCCATAAGTAATCTATTATCTTTTAATCTATATACTATATATCTACCAAACAATTTTACCAGTACGCTTCAGTATCCACTACTGACTCAAAAGAGGAAAGTTTACCTTAGACGTTTGTTGGATACTATCGAAACTTCTATCTGAAGATAATAAATGAAATGTAGTGCTATGTAAAAACATCCTCAGTAGAACCTCATTGTAATGTACCGGCGTATTATTATACAACTGTTTCAGTGGCTTTATCATTTAAAAAGAATCATAGCTTCTGTATTCACATTAAACGTAAACTGGTTGGTTCTTACTTGCGTTTAACAGTGATATATAAATAAGTTACTAAACTAACGAACATTAGTTGTCCTAAATGATGAACGCAATGTATCGAGCAAAGAAATCCATGATAGAATCTTCTTTAGCTATAACATATTTTAGATGTTTACATCCGATAAACATCATTCTTGTAAAATTAGGAAAACTATTCATTAAAATATTAAAGCGATTTAATTATTCATAATTACTTTTATGTTTAATATTCAAAAAACAGTTAATCTTTATCAAACATCTGAGATTCAATAATATACATCATCCTTATCTAATAACATCGGGCCCCCGGGGACCCTCGATTAAGCCGGCTGATACAGCGACCCTATAACCGTGATCACAAGTCGGCCGCTCTCCTCGCAAGCTCACAAAACGAAGCGGCCTAGTTAACTAAAATAATCGCGGTCCCTCCCGGAGACTCGAACTCGAACTCGAACTCGAACGCGCGGCTTGCGTGGCCAAATATTTACATGATGTGATTTGGGTTAATCGACGCCTAGAGTGTATACTGAATTTCAGTACGACGTTGTTGTACTGCTTTTATCCATTCGTCTCACGAATTTTGTTGATCTTCGCATGTAACGTTACAGCTTTTTGCGAGCTTTAAAATCGCTTAATGTTGTACCGTCTTGTAATACCACTCGCTTCCGCCTGTTAGATGGCATAAGCAGTGCTAGTTACATTAATTATAAATGAAAACAAATGCGAAAATAAAAATATATTAATATAGTAGCTTAGATAACAGTTAAAGCTGATAGATGTAATGTAAGAACAAATGTAAATAGTGTAAACAAGTGATCAATATATAAATAGAATAAATAAAAAATAAAACAAGAAATATTAAGCCATAAATAATAATATTTAGGGAGACCAGTAAAAAATAGAAACTGCTTAGTGTCACAGAAGTAATGTAGCGAGTGCGAATGCCGAACGCGAACTAAGATCTTTTGGTTTACAAGCTGTATCTTTAACTGGCTTAGTTTCTCTTATAAAACAGAGGTTCCTACCATCGTATAGGTACATAGACTCTTGAACCCGCCTGGCTTGTTACCACCATCACAATGTAGACCAACCGCTCTAAAGGTATTGCTGTGTAACGGTTGTCAACTTAAAAAGTGTGGATTTTCTGAGTTAGCATTACAACGTTGTTAATTATTTAACATTTTGCTAAATTTATGAAGTCAAACGTTTAATCAATTTAATAGATAAAAAAACATTAATCAATTCACGATTTAAATATTTTTTATTACACGAGCTCACCTGATGGTAAGCAATATGCCCGTCAATAACAAAGTAGCACGTTATTCTCCTCGCCTTGAGATACAAAATGTAGTCTCGTTACCCCGATAATTTCACTAGCTACAGCGCTCTTCAAACCGGAACATGGCAACGTTTGCACAGTACTGTTTGACATCAGGAATAGAAGCTGCAGTGGTACCTACATAGACGGTCTCCGGCAACAGAGGCTTACCACCAGTAATAATATAAACTTTAATATTGTTTTATAATGGAATCGTGGCACCGTGACGCACTTGCGCGTAATCAGTACAAATCATCTCTAGAAATGATCGCTGTGCGCAACACCGGCTCCGTATCAACGCGGCCTAATAATAACTTTCTCCGCTCATAACGCAATTTCACGTGTCGACCGTGTACGGCCGCAGCCCAATTAACCGGCAGACACAATTTTAACACCACAATATATCATTTTCATTCGCTCGATCACGCCGTGAGAGGTAACGGGGCGTGCGCTGATGGGAACCGAGCGTTCGTATTATTACGTTACACGATGTAGATCGCCGTGATACTGTGCGGATACTGTGCGTACCTTCCACCGGCAATAGTTACAGCGATAAGGAAATTGATATATATAAAAAAAATCTTTAAACTTTATACCCATTTGAGAACACTTTGAATCTGGAGAAAAAAACCACAAAGTCAGCTGAAAATTACTTAATAGAAAACAAGAAAAATATTGATTTTAAACCTGCTAAATAGTGTTTCAGTTGAAATTTTGTCCTTTTAATTGAAAATTAACCATCGTTAGTACAAAGATTTACCACGTTACAGAAGGGAATGATCAATTTCCTTATACTAATGGTACGCTTCTGCTGCCAACGACCGTCTAGGTCATAACTTCTGCAGTTTCTACATCTGCCGCCAAACAGTTGTGCAAACATTACTACGTTTCAGTTTAAAGGGTGTCGTAGCCGGTGTAATTACTGGGGTAACGGTAAATTAATATTATATGCCCTATCTTTACCAGCGCCCCATTATGGGCAGGCGTACCACTAACCATCGGTCACCTTCGTCTCATATACAAACAAAAACAAAACCTCCTTATAGTCTATACCTACATCGACATATTGTTATTATTTTTATCATCAATCAGTTATAGTAATGAACATAGTAGAATTCTTACTCAGCATTTACATATATTTGGTCTGCCATTGTATAGCATTCAAACTACATTTCAATGTTATAAAACGAGGCTGAGGGTTCACCATGCGTACTCGCCATGCGGAGAACAATCTGACTCTCTTATTATGACCGCTGGATCATAGCAGTAGCGAAACATTTATTGGTGGTAGGTCTCTGATGTCGAAAACTGGTGAGATAGGCACCACCGCAACGCTTGTTTCTATCACCAAACGGTAGTGTGCAAACGTTACTATGTTCCGATTTGAAAGGCGCTGTAGCTAGTGTAATTTCTGGAGTTACGAGACACTACATTTTATGTGTCAACGCGACGAGCACAATGCGGTGCTATGTATAGCATCCTAATTAGTGCTGCGTTGTTATGGGCAGGCAAATCACTTCCCATCGAAGGTCTCCCACATGTTGTCACTTCCTTGAATAAAAAAATTATAACATAAGGCACACATACGGATTCTAAAATATCCTTACAAACAATTAAACTCTGTAGCAATAGGTTTTAGCATCGAACTGAAGATCCCCGTGTTATAAGGCGAGCGCTTTGCTGCTGCGCAACCGAGGCAGTTAAGTTATATTCCACTATGAAAGAGTATCTTTTTATATCGAGCACATTGTGAAGATTGCCGATGCGTATCTAAATCAAAGCGAAGTGTATTATTTATATTAGCCAAAGTAAACACATAAAACATAGCCGTGGTTAAAATACAGATTGTAAAATCGGCGGTCGCAGCGACTCGCGCGGTTGCGTGGCGCGCGTGTGGTCTGACCTTTATTAAAATTTTACGGCACAACTAGCTAGCTTATGGCCGCGGCTTCGGCAATTGATACTATAACATAGTCTGTTTACTTTAAAAATAATTATAAAAGGGAATATATGTCAGCAACATTAAAATGCGAGCAACGCGGACCCGGTCGAGGTGGAGATCTTTGGTGGAGGCCTATATCCAGCAGTGGACGTCTATCGAGTGATGATGATGATGATGATATTAAAATAAATATTTGATTTTATATGTATGTTAAATAGGTTGATGAAAGAACTATAAAATGGCAAATAAAGTAGTTAGTTAACTGACAAAATATTATTTGTATGGACATGAGTAGTAACTAGTTAATCAAAAATTTTGTACATAACATTACAAATAATCCCTCGCGGCTTATATTACAAGTATTTGTAATCAAAGCGGATACAGTTTATGTTGGATACACTTTATATATGTATCAGTACTGTCAGTCTTTCACTGACTGTCACCGGGAGCACGACTCGTGCGGGCATTCAAGTTTATAACTCGTTTGTATAAAGTATCTGATGTGTTTATTAATCTGACATGACATTGTGAATATTCTATAATAGAAGATATTATGTTATTTATGTCTTTGAGTTTCCTGCCGTGTTTTCGTCGGAAAAGCATGTGCTAGCAAACCGACAATAACAAACGTTAAAACTTCGAACAAACAAAGTTTTTTCCTAAAACTTTTCTAATCAAAGATAAATAATTTTTGCGAAGGAGCACTGCTTCCTCATATAGCACCAATTTGCGCTCGTCTCAATGACACGAAAACGATGAGTATCGCTGCTTACTTTATTACATTAACTATAGTCCCTTGTAAACCGGCATATTTGCTATTTATTACTGTTTGTAGAGATGTAGGTTAGAAATAAACTGTGTTCCTAGAATCTTAGTATTTAATGGACTTAAACATAAACGAATACCTTATACGACTACTTTGCCAGCAAAATCAACAGGCGCTACTTTTTACATAAGTGTCCGGCAACATTACTCTTGTAGTAAAAAGATATTGAAATATAGATATAGATATCAAGATTTTATCTTTTTATTCACTCGAACTATAAAGCCAGTTGTGACTGCCTACGAGTTATAGTTTAAGGCGAAGAGCTGATCTTCTATACTAGTGCGGAGCTCTGTAATGGTAAAATAACTAATTCTTAAATTTATTAGTATTGAACAAAAATGAAGAACAAAAATGTACAGCGCGCAAAGTGCCCTTCTATAGAAAGAAGATTTATTCTTATAAATTACCACGATATAAGTAAACTGGCTGAGAAGTAAAAATAATCGGTAAAAAAATCTACATACAAAGCGGCCTCTGTCACGTCCCACAGACGGACGGACCGGCTTGTCAATTAAAAGTCCGCTTGAGTTATTATCAGCACACACGCGATCCACGGGCTGATACTCTCCGCTAGCATATGTAAATAACTTGTTGATGTACCCGCCGATACCTTCTTTATTTCGCATACCTACGATTTAGGGCGCCTTCACAATGCGCGAGCGACAGCGGCGAATCAATGGCAACAATGACAAGTTCACATTGTCTTAAAAAAATTAAAAATTTAAGTTAAGGTAACGCTCACTTCGCATCTATTCTTTAAGAGAAAGAATGAAATTTGATGCTATGTAAACATTTTAGGAGGTGAGGAGTGTAAGGGTTCCCGCACAACTACTCAGAGACTACTGGAGAGAGATCCAACTCAAACTCACTTGCTTGTGGTGGACCCTGTTAATCAATAAACAAGGCTCTCGCTTCGGCCCACTCACATTGGGCCAGCGTGATGGGAAAAAGTCATGGTGGAGCAATATCAGAGAATGGACTGGCGTATCTGAGGCGTCGGAATTGTTCCGCCGAACCAGAGACAGAAAGGATTATACCACGCTGATCGCCAACCTTCAATAGTTTGAAAGGCACTTTAAGAAGAAAAAGGTAGGACGTAGCCCAAATCTCCCCTTATGAATCCCTACTCAATCTATGTAGGAATCTTTGGAGGAGACCTACGTCCAGCTGTGGACGTCTACCGGCTGGTGATAAAACATTTTAACAAGCGCGTACTTGTTATCTGGCGATCACACTTTTGACCTTTTGTTAAAACATGTAATAGCTAGATGTTGCGTGAAGTGTTGAATACATAAAAATCCAGCTTATGTTGTGAAATGGTTTTAAAGCTGGAATTCCACGCGTGTTGCTGCCTTCTTGAATAATATATTGGGTAATTGTTTTCAGTTTAGAGTAATCCCGAAATTTACATCTCTTGGGTTAAGGTTGTGGGGATTTGCATTCGAAAAACGTCTGAATAGTAGTGGTTTTACGATGTTGTGTAAATATATTTCAGTAGACGCATTCTTTATTAACAAATCGAGACTGAGGAAGTTACAACACTATACGTACGCTTCATATTTAGTGCTTATACTCGTATATTTAAACAACTGTGCTAGGCCAATGGGAATGACTATGTCCCGCAGTGGTCGGCTATCAATTGATTATAATGATGATGAAGAAGTATATGAAGAATATATAACAATATATATTTATAATGTTATCTATGAGATTTCATGAAGATCGGATTGAATGCCTTCTCATATAACTTTGTGGCATTAGTACACTTAATACTTTGGTTTTATTTGGAATTTTTAATCCCTAATTGGTTGACTGAGCATCGGTTGATGGAGCATTGTTATAATACAGTTATTCAGCCTTTCATAAACTAATAACCTGCTATTACATTTTCCGGCCCTGTTAGCAGAAATTTATCGCAACATTTACCATATTGTACGCAACTCGGGCGAGCCCAGAGGAAAAATGCCCGAGCGTTTTGCGCATCCGAATGCTCCTTAAATAAAACGAGATTATCAAAGGCCTTTGCGAGACGAGCGTATACAATAACCCTAATTTGGCTACCGTCCAGGGCCCGTCCCGCGGCCGCGCCGCCCCCGTCCCGCTCTCGTGCCGTTTAGATTGTATCGTTAGGTCGCCGGAATTAAATTCAGTGCCTCGGCGGTAGCGAGATTAACTGCGTAATGTTTGCGAAAATGTACCGGAACTGGGGAGTGCAGTTACATGGATGCTGCCGTACGAAAATTAAAAATAAACATCTATTTATTTTCTTTATTCTGTGCATAAAAATTAAAGGAAGAAAATACGAATCTTGACACCAACGTTACACAGGCATATGTGGATGTAAATTGATATATTTTATTAGTGATAGCTCTATATATATAGAGACGTAAGGGGTGCCCCACAACAACTCATCCTAACCTAACCCATACTCAACCTAAGTCAACCTCACCTGCTCGTGGTGTACCCTGCTAATCAACAAACGAGGCTCTGGCTCCCGCCATCCCGCAATGGGCCAACGTGGAGGAAATTGCCCAAATCCCCCCATATGAACCCTTTCATACGACCGTCCCTAGTGTCCAGCGGTACAGGAGCCTTTGGAGTTCTTTGGGGGAAGCCTATGTCCAGTAGTGGACATCTTCCAGCTGATGATGATAATGATGATGTCTCTGTTTCCGGAGACTGTCTAGCGCAGATACATTTGCAGCGCCTGTTTCTGCCGCCAAGCAGTAGTGTGCAATCATTACTGTGTTCCGGTATGAAAAGCGCTTTACGCTAGTGCAATTACCTAGGGTAACGGGATTCAACGTATATCGCAGACGACGGGCTCAATATGGTGCAATATATATTACCCTAATTAGCTCCACGCTGTTATGACCGGGCGTATCACTTACCATTAAGTGAAACGTCCCGCTTGTTGCATAATTGAATAAAAAAATGTATGTATACCTTACCTTCGAAGAAGTTTTCTTATATTGTTGAACTCTCTCATGACTCTTAAGGTAGAGCTGTATTATATTTACTTCTTCTCTTGATCTTGAGAATTGGCATATTTACATATATATTCGATAAAAATATTTTCGGATAAAATTCGAAATGACATGCAGATGCCTCTTGAAACGCCTCTTCAAATTAAAAAAAAAACAGCAATGGTTGCTATTAAATTACACGGTAACGCTTTTTTCATATAATCTACTTCTATTTAACTCTTATTCAACACGGTAGGATAACTTTGGTACGTAATGAAGGATATTGTATGTTAATTTTTTCCAACGAGTAGTAGATGATCTTTTTTTATGAGCGGACACGGGCCATTGAGGCACTTCCGTTTCTATGAAGGGAATTTTATTTTTAATATCAAATATTCAGATAACCTTCTCTTTTGATATTTGAGCGATCTCGAGAGCTTTTTAAGTACGAACTTATCTGGAGGTGGCGATTTTTAATGACCTGATGTCTAAAGTAAGTTTGCATTCATTGAGATATTTAATTTTTAAGACGCAATCTCGGTTATATTAAATCGTTTTGTAAAGTACTACGTAATGCGACAGTGGCTGCCTCTACCGCCAAGCAGTAACGATTATCGAATAAAATTATATAACAAAGTACTAGAAATGTTGGTAAATAAATCAAAAGTTTCATGTCCTGTTTGTATGTGAATTTTAATAGGAAAATCCTATTAATACTTTTATGGCGTAGGGGACACAATTTCGTTGTGCTGAATTGTATTGGTTAAATTCCGACGAATCTCGTCGCTTACAGACAGCTATAAAACGATTTCATTACAATCAGTTACGAAACCTAGCTTTTTAGGTTAATGTACGGACCTCTATATAAGAAAAAATAAAATTAGATCGCGGCTTAAATCCCTAAACAAATGTCATCAGGATTCAGATTTTATGGGAATATAAGTCGAGAATCTACTCGGTAAAGGACACAAGTGTAAAAAATATATTCACTCTTCTCCGTGACTTCAACGGTGTATCTGATCTGGAAAAGGTGACTTTGTTAGAATATCCTAAGCCTTGGGTTCTCTTTTTGTTTGCGTTAAGAGGGATATTTTTGCTATTAGAACAGAACCCTAGTAATATTTTTCGAATAGCATAAATTTCGTTATCATCTGCAAGTTAATAAGATGAAATAAATAAGAGATAACGTGTATCTCTCACGTGTAATACAAAATTAATATCTGTTTTATTAAGTACGAATGACATCGCAAAGAATATGCTTTGCCATTTACTGAAATATCGCGCACTCGAGATACGAACTTGCGACCGTATATCTACGCCCGTAGGTTCTAATATCAAATGGATGTTTACGCTCTTAGAGATCTAGTTAAGTCGGTAACCTCATGTGATATTCACTCGAGGAATCGATCGATCAACGTCCGTGTAACTCAAGTGAACGCTCCATCAAACGGTGGCTCCCAACAGGTGATGTTAATGTAACGGTGTGCTGGATATGTAAAATTATATCTGCTATGAAGTAGTGAGTCACTTCGACTCTGTTCTCGCGCAACATAATCTTTGCATCTAAGCTATTGTACCCGGATTTAATATATCTTTGATCATTTGCTATGTGTTCGTTTATTGTTTACGCCGCATTATATTCAGACGCCAATACACATTTAACTAGCCTAATCTTTACGACTCTTTCCTTGTGAGAGAAGAACTATTTATTATTAACAGTTTTTTTTGTATACAGTTGCTGTTCAGTACAATTGTGTACAGTAAAGTGGTAGAATATATAAAATTAGAAGAATAACTTTGTAGGTCAGAACACAATACAAAAAATGTAATATATGTCAGATGAGAAAATTGCTACTACTACTACTTCTCTGGCGCAGCTACCAAAAGTGAGTCTTGGCCTCCAACACAAGAGAGCGTCAGCATTGTCTATCTCGCACTGCCTCTTGCTAATCCACTGCTTGAAGCTCGTGCAGGTCGTGCTCTAAGGCGTTCTTACAACGATATCTGGGCCAGCCGACAGTTCGGCGCCCAATTAGAATACCAAGAAACGCTTTTTCGACTCTACGATCACTTCCCATCCTTAACAAGTAGCCCATCTAGCGAAGTCTATTGGCTTTAGCTTCCCTTATGATGTTCGATTCGCCAACCAGCCTTGGACATTAACTTGAACATAAATGGACTTATGGATTTTTATTTTACATGCACAAGTTCCTGAACGATTATTTGCAGGTTTAAACAGTTGCCTTTGCTTATTTAGATGAATATACATTTGTCTGTAATTATTATGTAGATTAGAACAGATTAAACAGTTAAAATTATATATACAGATTATACTAATCTTTGAATAATTACTCTTCCAGCAATTCCAAACATTTAAGTGAACAATAATGATAAAATAAATATCGTAATGTAACTTGTACATTGTTGGATTCTTGGTCTTGTATTTGTATAAAATCATTGATTATAGTCCTCTGCAATACAGTTGTAGTTGCACATACTGCTAAGTAGTATAAAGTAAGTTCGGAGGCAGTGATTATTTAAAGAGTAAGTTTCGACGTACTATTGTATGACTACATAGTCACTACTAATTTAATCGTTACTTATAAAAACAACAATAATGTTTAGTACTACTTCTGTGTGAGTTATATCTATACATCATTGTGTAAAGCCCCCTAACCCTGTTGATATGGACAAAGCTCACGGCGTCCCAAAAATATTAAATGACGTGTAGCGTCGACATCAAAATACGTCAAATTTCAATCGCGCCGCTCGCAGCTGCGACCGGCCCCTCGATAAATATTCAGAGGGCTCGTTGAGATGCGTCGGAGGGCCCGAAACGGATTTTTGATTTGGTGACAGGACGGTGGTCCGTATTTATTGTGTGCGCGAGTAGAGAACGTTTTGTATTCCGCCCTCCGGTTGGCTACCGATGATAGTCGGCTTTTCGTGCTGCAAAACACTGAATATGTTATGTCATTATTTTTTATGCAATATACACTATATTTACTATATTTTAAAAGTACTGAATACTAATAGTAAAATAATAACCCTTTTTTTCCTTACAGTAACGTCGTTTATTTTAGATTTTGTTGATGTTTACGTTTTGAAAACATGAAGCAAAGAATGTCTTCAGAGTTAGATTTTCACTATTAATTCTTACGATATCATATGAGGATTTGTTTATTGTAACACTATGAAAATGTGAGGATCAATTCTTTGAACAAAAAAAAAATCACATCAAGGAAACGAAGATAAGTCGAACTTGTTTCAATAATTGCAATATTTTTATATAATTTCATAATGTATTAATAAAAAATATTAGAATTCGAATGATTTAATTAATTTTTTTTATTGTAACTAATAATAATACTAATACGTCTTTTCAGTAAAAACTTGCTAAGAGCAATTCGTAACATTGTACTAAAAAAATGATGTATATGTTAAAGGCGGAAATAAATTTATACGTCCGTCAAATGAGCGGGGAGTGAGAGCTCATTTGCACTCGGCTGCGATTAATTTTAACGGCTAATTGAATGGCCGCGTTAAATGCAAATCTGTTGCAACTAAAAGCTTCGCTAAGTCACACTCATTGTTTTGTACTGCACTATGTTTAGATTTAATGCACTGTCCTCGCGTGATATCCGGCTGAATATAATCAGACTAATTTATATTTATAACACTAATTTACCTAACTGTAGTTCGGGCCACCGTAGCTTCCACATTCACACCTATGCTTTTGATTACTGCTAGCACTCCGTGCTTGTTTCCATCAATAGAACTGCAAAGTATCTGCATCCTCAGTACTTCAAATCAAGCTTTTACATCTAAAATCTTATACGAAAATTAAGACTCATAAAATATAATGCAATGACAATAATTGCAGTAGACATCTACAATAAGTCCAATGTCATTTAATTATATCATATTTATGAATAATATACCTTCGTTTATCGTAGGGGAAATCTTAAAAGATACCTTGCTTCTGGGGGGAAGTTAAGGTTATGTGGGGCTTCTACCCACTAAAACTTCCCCGGTGGTTACGGAGTTAGTGCATTAGGAGGGGCTTCGGGATCTCATACGAAACGCACCGGTGCCTCCCTGAACTCTGGCTAAAACATCCCACAGACGTGCAAAACCCTCCTTAGCACCCATGCTGTGCTACGACCAATACAAGACTACCATTCATTTGCTATCCTCTTAAGGCTCGCTTTTTGAGCTCTGAGGTCCCCATCCCTTACGCACACGAAATCGAAAAAAATGTGAAACTTAACGATTTTGCGTGTTATTGCAGGGGCCTTGTTAATCTTCTCTGTATCGTTCCAGTTTTAGTACATGTACTGCCGAAGCAAGTACATGCTTATAATATACCTATAGCATATTTTAGTTAACATAACTTTTTATGCCGTAACCTTTTTCTTAGAGAAAATGTTTTATTTATGAGGAACTTTGCAAACTTTTAGATCAGAAGCAATTAAACTCTGAACTTTAAGTTTGCACTCACATTTAAGGAAATATTACGTATACTTAGGAGTACTTGCAAACAGCTATTAGTTCTAACTTTATCAAACGTATAGTTTGGTTTGTAAAAGTTACTTTTTTTAAATTTATACAATTGCAGAATCTTGTCCCTTGATGGTGTGGTCTAGTCAGGGCCTTTTATTTTTATTTCATTAATTGCAATTTTTATCATTCAATGATCATGGTGGGTGACATATATTACTTCAAGCGTAAGGAGAGTCCGGTATGTAATTGTGATAAAACCAAGCAAGAAAGCAGTATACAATTAATAGTAGAATGCCCGATAATTACCACCGGTGAGATAAACATAGCAAGACGTATTTTTTATTAGAAGAACTAACGAGACGAGGAAGACGTGATGGTAAGTGATACCCCTGCCCATAACAACGTAGCGCTAGTTAGGGTGATATATACACCACATTGCGATCGTCGCCTTTAGACATGATGTTTAACTCCTGTTACTTGTTTTTTTTTTCATACATTTAAGCGTGTAGACGAGCGGGATGTTCACCTGATTGTAAGTGACACGTCTGCCCATAACAGCGTGAAGCTAGTTAGGAGGTTGTATAATGCACAACATTGCGGTCGTCGCCAGACATAAAATGTTGAGCTTTGTTACCACAGTAATTACATTAGCTACCATGCTCTTCAAACCGGAACATAGTAACGTTTGCAAGCTACTGTTTGGCGGCAGAAATAGGCGCTGCTGTGGTACCTGCCTAGACGGTCTCCGGCAACAGACACCTACAACCAGTAAAGCTTGCTATGCGATGAAGCAACAACCTTAGCAACTTGCCTTGCAAATACTGGATAAGTGTACATCAACTGAATTGCTTTGTTACTTGGTGCGTGACATGGTGAAGGTATATTTGCAGCAGTAGACTACTCCAGGCCGATGAAAATAAGAATTATATCAATTTTATACTCGTTCATTAATTCTTTATGGTATTTTACTAGCTCAAAGTCATTAAAGAGCTTATTGTTATTTTTCGCGAAAGCTGAAACTTCTTGCACTCTGCATTCACAAAATTTAATTCACAAAATTAAAGCATGTATCAGCAGACGCTTTCGACTACTTCCGGCGCGCTCTCGGACTGCTAACGTAATGACTGTGGCTAATAAATATTCAGATTGTAAATCCTTACCGCCCCTCATCTAGTATTCAAATTAACTACGGATTGTATAACGATGTAGTCGCGGCAGCAGGGGGTGTGGGCTAATTTCTTAATATATGCTCAGTCCTCGATGTTTATTTTCAATGCTTTTGAACTACTACTTTATGTAACGTTAAGCTGATTTTGTGTTTTCCATATTATTAAGTGACGAGACAATTTCTTTTCCTGGTGACTAATGTTAAGCTTTATCCATAAAAACAAAAGGAACCGCATATATCAATTGCGTATTTAAACCAATTAACTACAATGATTTTTTTTTTATAGAAGAATACATAATAAACAAAAATAGACTATGTCCGGTACATATGTGAAAGTGCACCCACAAAACTTTTCGTCGTCGCCAGTGATCTGACTGTCCCTGTATATACCTCTATGGACTTAGCTCTCATAATACACGTTTTTATTTTTACTCTACGGTTGTTGAATTAATTTAAGAATGTAATGTATAACTATATTATACTTACATATATTATTTATTATATTCTTATAACTATCATCAATTATACTGCCAAATGCAAGTCTATTACGCACGTCAGCTCAGCGTCATGAGCATGCATTTGAACCATATACAATAGTACAAGTCTACTGTGGAAGACCTGTCACAAAGTGGTGTTATGATTTTTTTTTTAAATCGTCAAGGTGATGTAGTCTGTGATGATAAAGCACACTAACCTCATAACAACCTATTCGTATTCACTCGTTTCTAATCTAGTGAAGGTGGGGATACGACTGGATGGGATCAGCGCAGGACAGATCGGTGTAGAGATCTTTTGGTGAGGCTTATAGCTATGTGACTTGTCGACTAAGTTATTTATGACTAGCAAATAAACTTTTGAATAGTTGTTGTTTGAGGTGCCACTTTAAAAATCGTTCAGAAAAAAAAAGTTTGGTACACAGTATTGTTCCGCTTACACTTAGATCTACAGATTTATGGAAAGGATTATTTTTTTTATATATTATTATTTTCGACATAGAAGAAAGAAAATACATTGAACAATAAGTAAAAGTTTTTTGTCGTTTATATATATACATGTAGTATATACTCATAACAGGAAGGAAGTGGGTTTTATTGACAGGTATATTAAAGATTACGGTTAAACTGATTATGAACTATCTTTTTTTGCACTAGTGATATATTAATTATGACTTTGTTAGGTAGATAATACATAGAATTTACTTTAATATTTAAGTTACAACTACTAGAGAATTTTGGATTTTTTGGAACAGAGTGGCGGGGATATTGGAACTCCCTCCCTCATTCATTCGTTCTCATTCATATGGTGGGATAAGGTCATGCGTACGATTAGTTTTCATTAGCTTAAGATTCTACTCATCGGTTCATTAATCCTCGAAATTGATTCCCTGCACCTAGACATTATTATTCTAACAAACTCTGTTTCTACTTTTTATTAATTTACTTCATCAAGTATACTCTTTATTGTGTATTCTAGTGCGCAAGTCACTATCCTCAATTTTGAACTAGCACTAACTTTGTGATTATTTTAGTAATACCATTTCCAGGCGCGTCCAGTTCTCTGTTCATCGTTCACCGCGGGTAACGTAATTTATCTTCTCTAATCTAGGTTGACTGGATAACTCCCCGGCCGAAGTTTAAGCGGTGAGCTGAGCCCGAGTTTCGTTGCTTTGTTTACAAAAGTAATTAAAGGAATTAGGAATTTGGCCACTTCTCAAAACTTTATGCATTTTCCACCAGCGGGACTTGTGTAATCTTATTTGTTGGTCTAGGTGCCACTTACATCCTCCGAACAGGTTCCCGCCTTGTCGTGGCGGTGGTGATCAGTACCCGTAGCTTGGTCACCCATGGTGAAGCTAAGAGGAACCTACCCGGCCGGCCAGAGATGGCCGCACCAGGTGAGCTCCGTCAGCTCACTTCGGATGTGTGCCGGTGGGCTGTGGAGACAAGCTTGCGCTGTCTTTCTCAGCCGTGATGAAGTCGCGGAGGGAAAGAAATGTCGGTATTTCTTTTTGCCGCTCGCACTGTCCTCAGTGGCTGTATAACAGTTGGCAGCGATGCCGAGCAGATCCACCGTAGGAAATCAGGACAGTTTTTTCTCTTGGCTCCTATGGCCTCTGGGTGACGGGTTCGGGGGTTCTGATAAGAGGTCAAATGGAAGGCGTGCTGTATGTTCCAACGCCCCCTTACAGAGGTGGAAAAGGGGTCTCTCCTCCCGGGGTGGAGCTGCGCAGTGCAGCTAGCGCTGCCGGGGTCGCGGAGGAGTGTGTTTTCATGGCGCTATCGAAAACCGACGTTGGTGGAACATCGTGGGAGTTTTAGTCGCTGCAAATACGACATCTCATTACAGTTATGCGAAGGCATTTCCCCCACGTAAAACAAAAAAAAGGCGCCGCTTACAGTTTCGTAAGTATTCATTAATATGCCTAAAATTAATGAATAAGTAAACATATATACTTATTTGTTCTTTTTCTCTTGAACATATTCAAACTATGAAACAGTGGTTGTTAATATAATTTCCGACTTTCAGAAACAATCGTTTTCGATGCTCCTCCGTTACATTTGGTACAGCTTACAACAAAATCGTATTCATTACTTCGATTTTGGCTTACTTCAACACCTACTTATATTTTTTAAATCAACTTGGCGTCACCATTACGTTTATGTGCGAAAGAGTTCCCGTAGTCCTGGCCAAATACGACGGGAACTGCGGGGTTTTAGCTGGTGAAAATTCGGTATAACTTTAATATTGCCTCTCCGAGCCCTCACCTCTGTAAGCTTCCGCGCTGATCCGCCACGTAGTCGATGAAAAACGATCAAATGCGGACGATGTTCAACTGGCAAGTGTAATAAATTACGCATTGCAACTTTTGCTGAGTAGCACTACATTGGTGCATAAGAGACGATATAGTTTTTATTTATCGATGTTTTGCTAACCACTATTTTACATAATGTGGAGTGGCAAGGAGGTAGATGATGAAATTTGCTCGTTTAGTATATCGTATGTTGACGACAGCAACAATGCGACAATTTCATTACAGCTATATATTTATAAGATAAGAATGGTACATGGATCTTTGGTGGAAGTCTGTAAACATCAATACATATCTGTCGGCTGATGATGAAGTAGTGAGAAAAAAAAACCATGGGGTTACCTTCATTGGGTCATGTGTTCTGACATATGGCCACGGAGAGAGTGAAACACATCATCATAGTAATTTCACAAGTTAAAAAATCGTTCAGAGAGGATGATAACAAGATTTATGGACTACTGCTTGGTACTGTACGAAGGTTTTAGGGACAGTAAATGTTTACAGCTGCAAGCCAGAAAATTACTGGGTATAAATTTTTACACAAGGATTGTCATTCCAATCACTTAGTGAATAGTAGCAGTAGCACCTTAGGTTATAAATCTAAGTTTCTAATTATTATCTTGTTTAAGATACTGTTAGATCATCATTGTCACCTAAATCGTTAATTGTAATCGTTATTAATACCTAATAGGATTCCTCATATGTCGAACGGCATACATATTCATGAATCTGTAATTTTGCTATAAATATGTACACATGAGTATCATATCTACTCAACGGTATCAAGTTAACGTAATTATCGTCGTAAAAACATTCATCCGACCATACATGACACACGAGGTAAATATAGCTCTTAAATTAGTTAACTACTTATTTTATAAAATGGCTTTATCACCTAAAAATGCGATTAGACGCTCATTGATCCCGGACTAGTAAAAAAAAACCAATTAAGCATCTTGCATGGCTCCGACGCGTGAAGATACGGCGGTCGGCAATAAACCTTGCTGCCGAACTTGAAAAAGTACTGTTATCAGAGCTTGAAATACTTTCGTTATAATTTTAACTCGGTATCTTTTAGCCGTCGTAGGAACCTTAGATTAATATTATAATTCCTAACTATACATTAATGCGAGTTTATATTCTTTACGATTAAAGACGTCAGTGATGATTATTGATCCAATGAATTATTACAGGATATGTCCTCAAAGTAAAGACAAAGATATTAATAAAATGTCAATACAAATTTGTTCTGATGTAATGGTATAGGGCGAAAATATAATTTAAGGCGACGTTCACTATTTGGTTGTGTGTATATCATACTAACTAGTTCCACGTTGTTATGGACAGGTGGATCACCTATCGAATACAAAAACCTTAATAGATACAATTTAGTACGATGTGATTCTTTCGGGAATTTCCATTAATTCTCATGCATAGAATTGCACATCCATACTTTACCCCACAATAGAATTTAGCACATCATTAGATTAGTAATTAGGCCAGCACCATTCATGCCGGAACACAATAACATGTGCATGACATGTTTTAGCTTTATAGTTTATTTAACCGTAAACTTCATTATAGATATTTCCTCTCATAAATACTATTCACTATAATTATTTATTCAAATGTAATTTGAAACATACACAAGCGTGTGTTGTTTGTTTATATTTATTATAACATCTCGCTCAAGGTATAAAATATTCGTTAATGAACAACTGTCTCCTTACCCAGATGTATCCCCGTTTCACTTGGACTGCATAGTAAACACATGCAAGTATTGCAATTTGCAACCTTACCAACGAAAGTTTTACATTTATTTCCAAATCGAAATTTTCAATAGTGAACCTTATTTAGAAGGTGCAAAGGATTAACGTGAATAGAACCAAAGGTCCTTTCGGTGTTTGCGCAGAAAAAAAAAAGGAATAGACGCAGGTAGAAAATTGAACACAAAAGAGTGCGTTCCGTTTCTGTTCGGCGCGCACAACTGCGGTACGCTGCTCGAACCGCCACTAGCTTCTATTGTATTAAGATAAAGTTCAAAATCGCGCATCGATCTACCAAATAGCGAAATGGACTTTGTCAGATCTCTCCCGAGTCCAAGTTCCTTTGAAACGCTCACTGGCGGTCAAATTTTTATAGCTATGACGAAGCGCGTTGCATTTAGTGCTTTTAGGTTAGTTTCGGTTCAATTCGCGGGGCGGGATGGTGTTTCTTGTTTAACTTTATATTGTAATTAAACTCTCGGTGCGGTTCTAGTGTCTTCGGTGTTCTTTACATCATCTGCGTGGGATAATTTCATTTGTGTGCGTGTAAATGGTATGTAAAGTATACTAATATTTCCAGTTGTTATTAGTTTATTTCAATTAAAACTATTGAAAATCAAAGTTTTTAAATAATTCGGCTTATGCAGTGTATGTTTGTATGTATGTTTAAGTAAACATTAGTGGTTAAGGTAATATCTTGTGACAATACTTGTCATAAAAGTTTGTTATAGTCTTCGGAATAAGTTTGTTTTTTTTTATTTATTTCCAATTGTCGCTGATATTTTTATTCAGAGCTTATCTTATCCTATTATTTACACCATTTTCACACAACATTTATTTACAACATCTTCACTACTAGTGGCTGTTTACACTTTTCTAACATTATTCCGATTCTTTTTTAATTATACATGTGCTATCTAATTATCTAATATTCACAAAAATACACAGAATATTATTGTGTAAATATGCATAAAGTAACATTTACTTATCCTTACTTCTATTATTTACTATCTTACATATTTTTAAGCAATAATTTATAACCTTACTTCTAACTAATTTATTTTTTATCTCGGGTACACTGGCGGTATCTATTCTTAAACCTGTCTCTTGCTCAAAATTATACCTCAAAGATATTAAGTATAGGACAGTCCGTCAGCAAATGAGGAACCGTTTCTTCCACGACGTCATCACATTTGCACCACGGGGTCTCCCGACACTTGAAATGGTTCAAGTATTGGGAGAATCCGCCGTAGCCACTGAATATCTGGGTTAATTGTCCTATTGGCCGGACCTTAGTTCGGGAAAAATAAGTTAGTGATGGACGCGGTGCTACCCTCGGTATATCGGGCGCTCCATCTCGCAACTGAGACATCACGAGGCAAACGTTTAACATACAATACCGAGCACTGGTCATATTCTGGCTTCTTTCTACTGTTAAGATCAGCCAGCTTGGCTAATTGCTCAGCACGCTCATTACCACGAACCATAACAAAGACACCTACTTGCTCTGGGCAGAGGCCCTCTGTAAATTCTCCCTAGACACCACAGCAAGAGGATGGAGCGAGCCATGATACGTAACAGCTACGAGCGCGGCTTTACAGACACTGTGCAGACCATAATTCGCTTCCGTCCTCCTGAGAACCATTTTGGTTACCTCATATATGGCCAGGAGTTCCGCCTGGTACTGTGCAATACGCGGACAGATATAGCTTCCGATTTTGGTCCTCGGCCTCGCCTTTCCATATGGAAAGTGAGGCTCCAACCTAAGCTCGAACATTTAACATATGATACTTCCTATTTGTAAGTTTTATGTTGTTCTATTTATGTTTCGTGAGCGGAAATCGGGAAATATGTCTCTGTAAATAAAATTGAAAATGTGGAAACATTTTTCTTGAGAGATATTTATTTACCTTAAATGATATTGAGTCGCAGGATGTATGTTATAAGATGAATAACACAAAAAATAAATATAAAAAAAAAATCTTTATTTGATGTTTTCATATTAGAGATTATTAAAAACATTATACATTGTAGGTCTATGTTCAGCAGTGGACGTCTGTCGGCTGACGATGATGATGATTATGACATTGTACTTATACCTTACACAGGTAAGGTACCACTTTATAGTTTGATTTTCTCCTTAAAGTAATTAAATTGATACAAGATAAGTCCACTTAAATTGTGATTATCTTACTTTTTATATTTGAGTGTTTGTGTGGTCTCATATTGGATATTTGATGTTCGCTTGTACCTGTTGTAGTTTCACTCTTTTTCATATGAAAAATAAAGTTAAATTTTGTTAATTTGTTTGATTAATTAATTAATAATAGAATGATTAATTAATTAATATGAATCGGCGTATTTCTTGTTGGTGTTCGGCAGATCGCGCGGTCTCATCTGAAAATAACACATGATGACTATCTATTAAATGATAGCACAAATCCTTATCTATAAAATAATTTTGAATTAGGGTTTAGATAAGAAAAATAATTTGAATGATACTTTTCTCTTTACAGATGTTTCAACCTATACAGCGGCTAAGTAAGATGTAGCCGCTTGTCCGCTGTGAAATATCGTAGTGTCAAGAACAAACATGTCGGCACGGTCGGCGGTGATGGGCAAACAGGATTACAGCTGGCGGAGAGTGTTCAGTGGGCCTAAATGTAGTGTTGCAAAGTGTCTAGTGCTTGTGATAGTGTTGGGCCAGTGTGCTAGTGGTAAGCAGATGAGCGAGACGCTGCAGCGGGCGTTGTCAGCGGTACGGGGACCCAGCCCCGGGGCGAAGAAACTCCTCAACATACCCGAGGACGGAGGTCGGTGTTTTAACTTAATAAACTAACGCGCACTTTGCAATCAAACTTTAACAAAATGTTTACTAACGGACCATCCAATTAAGTAACAAAGCGATTTAATTAAAGGTTATGAGTTGAATAATAACGCACTTACAACTCGCAGACTTAATATATCAAAGTTATTCCTCTTCACGATAACACTTCTAAGTAGAACGAAACTCGTAAAGCATCCTGATTTACGCGCCTCAGCCGACAGCGCCTAAAAGCTCCGCGTTTAATTACTTAAAAAGTTTTGACTTGTCATTATTAAGCATTCGGGGATCTGGGTGAAAGTTGCACGTAGGGTTGTCGCTTCAAAGCTATTCTTAAATTGTTTCTATGAGATTATTAATAACTATTTTTTTTTTTAATTCCAATGCAACTTTCGAGTAATTGTTGTTTTTGTCGTTTGCGTTAAAATTTCAATTAAATTCTCATTTTGGTACATTTATAAAAAAAATTACTGTTTATGCATAGCATTTCAGTTAAAAGAGTATTTGTATGTACCATAACAGCCAATTTACGTCCCCACTGTTGGGGCACAGGCCTTTTTTTTTGTTTAACGTGGAGGAAATGCCGGCGCATACCCGTACTTGCGGGAGCAAGCACAGGTTATGTCGGACTTACACCGACTAAAACCCCTACGATGTTCCGCCTCGTCGCTTTAAGGCGGGGTCACGGGAACGCTTTTAGACACATCCGCGACCCCGCCAACGCTGGCCACAGAACGCAGTCCTACCTCTGGAAGAAGGGAAAAACACTCCCTCTCCACCTCTGTAGAGGCACGCCGGAACACACAGCGCGCCGCTTCCTCGGCCTCTTGCAATCGCGTGGGTAACGGATTCCCCCGAACCCGCCACTCAGAGGCCATAGGAGCCAAGATAGAAAACTCTACCGCCTCCTTGCGGCGGATCCGATGTTGGTCCCGCCGCCACCGGTTATACAGCTGCGGAGGATAGGGCGAGTGGCGCATCACAATGCCGACATTCCTCTTCCCCCGCGGCCCCACCGCTGCTGCATCAGCAGTGCAGCACCGCTTAGTCGCAGAGAGTACTCCCTACGCGACTTCACCTCGGCTGTAAAGAGCAGCATAAAGCCGCCACCACAGGCCACCAGCGCGCATCCGAGGTGAGCTCACGGTGGATCTCCGGAGCTCTAACCTGGAGCGGCCACGACAAGGCGCGAACCCGTTGAGGGGTGGGGCATAGGCCTGCTCTCAATATAAGGGCGATATTTGTATGTTAGTTGTCAAAAAATAATCCTGCTTGTGCTGCTGCTTCTATACTATGGTTTTACTTACGCGAATTTATGTCACGGTTTCAACGGATTTTTTTTATTATCTTAAATTGTAATAATTGCTATGTAACAGCTTTTCACGATACTAAGATATTGTTTGATTAGTTATAAGTACACAAAAACTTGAGATAAATTTTATCACGTTTCTTCACAGCCCTGTTTTTAAGCATGCCATGACCTCTGAACTGAGCAGGTCGTTACTAATAAAAAAAATCTTATAATAGCCGCCCCCACTGGGCTTTTGTTAAACGATGTCCTGAAACTGTACTCCTTGACCTTGGAGACTTTCAGAATGAAAGTAATTATTATTTCAAGATATTGGCATAATAACTTTAACTTCTTAATTGCTAACATTTGGAAATATTTTTTTTAATATTAGACTAATTGTTCATTTCTCAATAAAACTCATAAAAATATAGACGAATCAAATAGTATCCGTATCCAAATTATGAAACCTCCTGCGGAGAACTTAAACTTGGTTTTATGCAAATCATCCTCCGTTATTATTATAACTAAATTGAGAAAGTTTAAGAATAAAATATAGATATTCAGAGATTTTTTATGATCGGTTCAGGTTTAACGCAGGTTTAATATTCTCTCAATCAATTAAACCTTGATTTGAAACATCGTCCAGCTATAATGAGAAATGATACGACTTTATAAATGATATACTTTTAAAGTACATATTATATATTTTATACATAAAACTAAGAACATACGACCTTCTTGCATATAAAATTATATATTGTAATAGAACATTTCATTCATTTATGTTTCTCCGTAAGGGTGATATATATCTATTGTATATTTGCCAAAAACATTAAGTACACGATTTAATTTAGAATCCAATTACTTGTGTGTATTCCTATAAAATTTCTGAATCTTGACATCCAATTAATGGAAGGTTAAACTCGTTAGAATTCATTACGGCCTTACTTTTTATACGCCTTAATGAGTATTTAAGCTTAAGGAAAAATGGTACAAGACTCATTTATAAACTATGCACGATATAGCGCACGGTCGGTGTGTACAAGTAACGGCCGAATGTTTAATTATACAAGAGATTTCACTAAATTTCATCGTTACACAACTTAATTAAATCTCTCGAAAGTGTTCATGCATTTAGATGAAGTTATTTCAAATCAGATTACAATTTTTTTCATGTTAATTTATCTTATCCGTTACGAATACATGTAAAAATTATATCACCTATATAGTTATACTATTCAACAAGAAATATATTGTATAATATTATTTAATAGCTACGTCCTTTCGTATAGATTTTCCCACCAGCTAGATAAGTCAGTAATTTCGAATCAAATATCCTTAATGTAAAATACAATATTAGAGCAACATTCTATTATTTGGGTTTTTTGGACGAATATAGAACCTTATGTGTGTGACTAAACATCTCTTAGCTCGCGGATAGCAGATCCACGAGCCCCGAGTCCGATGAAGTAATATTTGGCAAAAAAAACTAGCGGCACAAACTTCATCATAAAAAAAATAAACATCTCTTTAGACCAGTTTCAGTCATTAAAAAAAAAAACGTTTCGTTCTCCCTGAATCCATGTTACCACGATATGCATTGTTCCTAAGAAGAGTGCTTAAACTTAGGAAAGGCAATTCGTGTGTGTTTAACATCTCGTCGACAGGCGCAGTGTAAATAGCCTATTATTCGACCTTTGTAATGTTCCTTTGTTTTTTGTACGACGTCGTAGACTATAAAGGACTTTTATTATTTTTTTAATTCTATCTTAAAGCGCATATCAAGCCCACACTATAAAAGGGATTTCTGTTTTTCTGTTTTATTCATCTATTAAGTTTTACAAAAATGCGAAAAAATGATCTAACAGCATCTCTTCTAAAAAACATATAAAAGTAAAAATTAGTTTCGCGATTGCTAATGTAAAATAGTATCGAATTTGCATCGCTCTTTAGATTCATAACAACAAATAAAAAAATAGGACAACTGTCGTTTCTTCACACGGGTTTAACTGACGGCTAATGGTCCGGTTGGTTAACTGCATCGACATCATTCAAGATCATTGTTTACCGTCGGCTCTCTTCTAGTGTAAACATTTGCTCCGACATTCGTACCCACTCACAGCAACACGAGACGCAAAGCATACGCATATTAAGTCTGGAGGCGCCTTTTGAAGTCTCCGTACACAAGGCGATGAGTGAAGATTACTGTAAAGTACAAGATACATTTCTCCTTTGATACGTTTCTGTTTTAATTTGTTATTTCTGTACCGCAGTAGTTCGTTATCATCGTTATGTAAATTAAAAACATTAATACCGCCTATACGGTGTTATGCCTCAGTTTTGGCCGTGGTATAATTTTATCGGTGGTATATCTTGGAAGAAACCATTAACAAGTGTCTCTTAGTACTTAACCAATGCAAGCTTTATCCGATTTCTTCAACGTTTAAATTATTAGCTTGCTTAACTATGATCTGAATTTGAACTCATCTTTGTTGATCTTTTAAAAATAATATACTGCTAATACAATTTCCTGAGGATTATCTCCACAATTAATCTCATCTATTATTACTGAAGAACGTATAGTACGTTCTTAGATATTATCACAGTATATAAATACTTTATTATTCTTATTCTCTATTTAAGTGGCAATATAATAAAGATTAAAAAATTGACATTTGATGGATCCAGATTGAGAGTCGCCGACTTATCCACATCTCTCTACTCAACACATCTCAAGTCAACTTTGCAAATCGTTACAAATGACTAAGAGTAACCAGATAAAATTCATAAAGTTTATTACAGTATAAAGCTTTATGTGTTTATAATTTTCATTTTTTCTTAAGCTATTTTCAATTTTCGTTGAAAGTATATCCCATTAGTAAATTATTTCCACGAAATAAAAAATAATTTACCAGAATGACGACACTTAACTTCCCCGGAAGTGTCTTATAATTAATGAAAAGTTAAGGAAAAGTGTGGTTGGAAGCTGTGTATAACTGACTCGTTTATCGGGATTTTTTTTATAACGGTAACTTTGTTAGTTATTCCGGATACGGAACGACGGTACTTCATATCAAGTTGAGAAGGCGACACAATGCTTTCTGTATGTTCATCGAACGAGGAATTGACAAAAGCTTTTCTTTATTAGCCGTAACAACTTTACAGAACATTAATACGATGTTTCATACGAATTGGGTAATAGTAATATAGACCAACAAATTATATTTTTCTATAATACCAACAGACGGAATTCCCACATATAAATTCTTTAGTACTCTAACCTCTCGCATTGAAATATGAAGGACCCTGGTTCGATTTCGAAGCCTCATGTGTAATAAACTTATGATGGTAGCATATTGGGAAGTGTAAGAGGGTTCCGCACAATAACTCACCCAAGCCAACCGCACCTGCTCGTGATGCACCCTGCTAATCAATAAACGAAGCTCTGGCTCCCGCCAACCCGCATTGGGCCAGCGTGGTGAGAAATGGCTCAAATTCCCCTATGCGAACTCCTACAAACAAATGTAGCGGGAAGCCGGTGGATGCTGGCAGCGTAGAAATGATCAATGTAGAGATATTTGGGGGAGGCTATCGGCTGATGATGACAATGATGATGTAGCGTGTTTTATAATACTTTTGCTCCCACGACAAAAATATTTTAAGATTTTTAAGGTATTAAAAGTTTTGAAAATTTACAGAGTTGCTGGTAGTACGGAGACCGTTTAAGTAGGTACCACAGCAGCCTTCTACTTCTACCTCCAAACAGTAATGTTCAAGCATTACCATGTTCAGGTGTAAAAACCGTTGTAACTAGTAAATTTATTACGTTCAGCGACAAATATAGGGTGGCGCAAAAGTAATCCTCCTATCAGAAAATGCTATAAATTTTGCCTTGATGTAAAAAAATTAAAAGACCAAATAAAAATAATCCACAAGAAGAATCAGAGTTTTTCATATTTTTTTTTAAACAACCTTCCGATGTTTTTTGGCTGTAATTTAAAAAAAAATATGAAAAATTTTGATTCTTCTTGTGGATTATTTTTATTTGGTCTTTTAATTTTTTTACATCAAGGCAAAATTCATAGCATTTTCTGATAGGAGGATTACTTTTGCGCCACCCTATACAACCTGGTGCAGTGTATACGACCTTAACTAGCGCTACGTCATTAAGGGCAGGTGCATCACTTACCATCAGGTGAACAATTAGCTCGTTTCATTGCTTGTTCGTATAAGAGACTGCTGTAATAACCTATATGTCGTAAAAATGCAATATAAACGTGGTACAAGCAATGACTATTCCATTTAAAGTGGGACCCTCCGTCTTTACAATTAGCAATCAAAGTCATAACGTCCGGAGTACTGTTACAAGTAATAAACGCCACTTTACGTCGAGCCTGGACCCTTTCGCGGTGCTAAGCGCGTAACGTCTGAAAGTAAGGGCCCTCGCCCTTGAATAATGGTGTGGTTGTTTCAATAAATGTATTTCTTGTGAAATAATTGCTTTTTGTACAAGTAAACCTTTGCACGTTCATCTAATAAACGCTTTAAACATTATTTCTCGTTGGCTTTGTTATGTGGTTTTTTTAATTACTTTCGTCATATTAAATTCAATGTTTTAGGTTTATTTCAATTTTGAAAGGTGTATTATGTTAATTAAGCTTTTAATTGCTCTGTTTGTTCTAAATGTTATAATACGAAACTGTTGATATTCGAAGGAGAATTCGTTTAATCATTTCGGAGCACTCAATACGTTTATTGCAATGTTTAACGGAACCCCATAGGATAATTAAGATCGTATTCCAAGTGTTTATTACTATTGTGTTATAGCAGAGCAGTAAATCCTGCTCGCAGGACCTATAAACTCTCTGCTCGCAGTGCAATTGGATACTGAAATAAATGCTAAAAGAATGCGAATCGACCATTTCAAATCAACTGTGTATAAAGCTTATAGAACTTTAAAGTCATTTAATGAACTAATACGATTATTGCTTTCGTTGTTTATGTATATGTAATATATCGCTTTTATATGATTAATGACGTTCCTTTGGCGAGGCCTTTGTCCGGCAGTGGATTGCCGCTGGCTGATAATGATGACGATGTAATTAATGTTTAATTGAATACCGAGAAGTACATAGACCCAAAAAACGGCAATGTAATATATTACCTAAATAGAATAGGAATAAGTGTATGTTAAGTAAAGGCTGTCATTTATTGTTTAGGAAAGTAGTTGATATCTTTTGTTGCTATAACGTAATTATTGTAAATAGTTCACAAAATCTTACATAAAAACACCACCTTATAATAGCGTTTTAAAATATTAAAGACTTAATATAACTTGATAAAACAAACCAAAGAAAAAACTCCGCTTGAGCCTGAAGCAGTGCAAGCCTCAAAAGAATATTAAATCTCGTAAAATTATAAGCTTAAAAAGCTCTTCGCCGAGATGCAATAAGAGTAACGTGTTCAAACATTTACGTTACTCGCAGGGCGGCGTGAGTAGGGATTGTATTTAGTGATATTTCCTCCGGAAAAAATATAAATACCTGGATTGGATGGCGTCGGGGGTGACTAGGTACGCTTCATCGGGTTTCAGTGTGTATCTCACTGGGGATCCACTGTCACGGAAAATGAAAACTTAAAAATGTTCCGAATATTTCCTTCAGTGATACATTTTTTTACGCTTGTAATCGATATCTCTGTTAAAACATTTTTAATAAGTGTGGTAAATAGCAGATACTCTATATAAGTACAACGCAAATTGAAAATATGTATATATATATATATATATATATATATATATATATTTCCAATTACATACACATTATACAAATATTTCCACCTGTATAGACTCTTCACCATATCTCTTGAATTATAAGGCCTGGAGATTTAAAATTTGTTAGAAATGTTCCTTTTGCCGGGTATAGGTCTACTGTGAACTGATTTTACAAAATTCCTTCCCCAAAGAGGGTTACGGGGGTGTTACGGCCAGCAAAGCGGGTGGGGAACAATTAATATATGTAAATGGGTCAACACATTGTTTTATATTGATAAAGAAAGTTTTATGTATGTTTATAATACACTGGCCAAGCAATTTTTTTGTTTCAAACTATTCCAATTCCAATGGAAGATATACACTGCAGCACATTGTCTGCACCTTGAGATATAAGGTGTTAAGTCTAATTATCCGAGTATTTTCACTACTTACAATGTCTTTCAAACTGTATTACTGTAATTTACTATATAATACATGAAGTAATATTAGTTTCATGGTTATAAATGTACAACCAATAACGGATTTGTTTTTTAAAACCAATACTATATGCACGTACTACTGGTTTGTCATTGTATATGCATTTCCATCGAATGTATATGTGAGCTCTGGTTAAAACATCTAGATACTGATATTATGTAGTTAAGGAACCAAATTAAGAAATCTCTTTTTGTATTCACAACTAGCCAGGTTCACGACAAAATTCCTTTCTTTAATGTATTTTTATAAGTTTATATGTTCACGGGAAACAATCTGCACTGTTTTATATACTTAACTATAAGTAATATCCTTATTGTCGCATTTTACTTGTCCCGCAATCTGTAAAGCAGTGTGTCTCATGTCATGTGTGTGTCTTAGAATACGTACGGCCTTCACGTGTAATTTGATCACATTCCGCCCCAGCAAAGGGCCCTTTGCTACGCCGAAACAGTCCCTCGTACCCACACTACAATATTGACTCTCTATTTAAGTATACTGCCTCTGTAAAGTAAGCAAATATTTACGAAATATTCACAAAAGTAACATTTCACCTGATTTTGTTACAGTTTTGATAAAACGTATACAGGTGACTTCATTAAATCTAAACAATACTTACGGCCGTATACCATAGTTGTGCGCAGACGTTATCAACATGATTTTTTTAGTTAGTGAAATAACTATTATAACGAGTTCTATAAGCAACGTTTCACTAACTTAATCTTATTATAAATAGCATTACCGCCACCTGTATACTTCTCAAACAAGGAGTTAACGTTAGTTAAATGTGGGTTAACATATGTCGCATGTTCTCAAAGAAATTCCTTCATACGATACTGTAGTTAGGAGCGAATCCTCTTTGAGTCATGTGTATGTTATAGGTCTCTATTGCCGGAAACTGTCTAGGTAGGTACCACCGCAGCTCCAATTGCAGCCGACAAACAGTACTGTTCAAACGGTACTGTGTTCCGGTTTGAAGTGCAATGTAGATAGTGAAATTACTGGGGAACCGAGACTTAACATCTTGTGTCTTAAAATGACGAATACAATGTGGTGCTATGTATACCATCCCAGCTAGGGCCACGTTATTATGGGTAGGCGTATCACTTACCATCAGGTGAACGTCTCGCTCGTCACGTCGCGTCATAGAATAGAATAAAATAGTCATACAGCTATAGTTCCACCGCAGTTACATAACAAAGTAAATTTATATTTAAGAATCAATAAATATACTCCCTCAGTACCGTTATCAGCACCTATTGACCCCCGACACTACAACTCCAATCGATCCCGCCCCCAAAGTTATGTTAAAAGCCTCTTCGGGCTTCAACACGCGGTCCGTTTTATTGACTCCCCGATCGAGAACGCTTAGTTTTATAACTCCGCACTATTATGATATCAGATCTCATACTGAGACTACTGACAGTAAAACTACTTGCGGGTAACATTTTCAAAGTTTTATTAAAATGTAATATATTTAATATCCCAATCGCGTGGTAATTTATTTTACTAAATTGTATTTAAATACTTATAAAATAACAAATTTGTCTCATATCATACAAAATTTGTATAACTGATTTCATGACGCAGTGGCTAATACTTGCCTTGTAGCAGGGTGGCCTTTTTTTCGATTCCGGGGATCCCCGTTATGGAGTTATCAACAACATTGCTGATTTCCACATGTCAATATATTATATATGGGCCAAAGTATTCGCAAAAAACAATCTTCATTATCCATGTCATGTCATCGTTATCATTTAACACTATATGAAATTAAGTTCAAGCTTTAGCCGCTTATAAAAAAAATCTACCTGCTCTCCGCCCGCTGCACTGACCGTAACACCTCGCAACTCTCTTTGGAGAAGAAATTTTGTATAATCCATTCCTAGCTGACGTCTAAATGGCAGAAGCAATATCTGTACTGAATTTTAAGTGTTTACTTCAAATAGTTTTTGAGATTTCGTTATGAGTCAATAAATCTCTGGTTATCTCCTATGTATAAACATTTTTCTTGCAAATTTAATATAAAACAATACCTATTATTTATGCAATGAAAAAAACCTTCGTTAAGACAAAAGGTAAAGTGGATCCTGCAAATTATATAAAGTGCATTTACATGGAAGGAATAACTGACCTATAAATATATTGTTTCGTTCTGCATAATAACTTTGTAAATATTTCCACTGGAATTTTATAACAGCTAACGGACCATAGAGCCGGAAAACATTTTAAGCACGTAAATTTTTTAAATATCATATTTAAAATTAAACTTTAGGTCCAACTGTACGCTGTAGCAATTTAAAGGAAGCAATTTTAACAAACAAGAAGTCATAAATTTACATAGTTATTGTTTATTTAGACATTCCAAAATTTCTTGCAAACTCTCCGATTACTTCGTAGAGTTGTATTTCTCTGATAATTATACAAATATTACATGTCTGTTCATTTACATTTGAATATATCTATCTTTCATCATATATATATATATGTTATAATGGAAAATGTTCATATGATGCTCTCCATTCATAACAAAAATTTAGCTGTATATAAAACCTTATGAGGAATGAATTTGATATATTAGAATCACATTTGTGTCTCACTTTCGCAGTATTATTTATAAACAAGTTATTCTAAACTATAACCCAAAAAAATGTTGTATGCAATCATCATCAGCTGGCAGACGTACACTGCTAAACATAGGTTTCCACAAAAGATCTCCACATCGATCGATCCTACACTCCCCGTATCTAGCTGCTCTCATTAGGAAGAATTAGGCCGTGGCACGCTGGCCCATTGCGGGTTGGTGGGTGGTCAGAGCCTCGTCTGTTATTCAGCACGGTGCACCGCGTACAAGTGAAGTTGACTTGGGCTCCGTAAGATGTTGGGCGGAACCTCTTACACTCCTTTGTATGCTATGGAAATAGATTTTTTAAACTGAAAGCAAAAGTCTGCATGGCTCTCCTGATCTCATCTGCATAATTATAATGATTAAAATTATTGTCGTATAATATTATCGTAATTATGTATGACGTATATAAGTAAGTACACTTAATATATCCTTGAGGGCAAATGAGTATTAGTAAGCTCTACTCGCCAAATGACAGGAAATAACAGACTTGAACATATTCAACATATACATAGTCGATATCACTTTGTAAAACACTAACGGCGATCTAAATAATGTTTTAATTTAAATGTTGTGGCCTATATATGGAACAGGAATGAGCGCATGATTTTAATTACAACAAAAACTGTTCCCACATGAATTCACAATTAATATAACATTCACACACTGTGTCGAGGATTCATCGTAAAAAGGATTTTTTTTTTTTAATCAAATTTTACAGAGGCCTCTCTCCATATAACGACTCTTTGATGTGATCATCGAACTCGGATAACACAGTGAAGCAAGTTCTACACTAGTGTAACACTTTTTTTTATGTTTCAGCCCGCACAAAAACTTTCGCAATCAACTAACTCTGTCGCGATGTTTGCGGAATAACAAACCGCGAGCGCTTTGATGATAAGCGGGATTTAGATGAACGTACAAATATTTCAGTGTACACGTGCACTGCGGTTTTTAGCGGTGATTTGAAATGCACCGAAACCGAGATGAAAGCTTTCATATTGAGATACTTTGTCCTCTTTCACAGAGTGTGTTTAATAAATTTTAAATTCAAACTTAGTACTTTATCATCATCATCAGGCGATAGACGTCCACTGCTGGGCATAAGCCTTCTCCAAAAATCTACACACATCGATCGATCTTGCGCTACTCGCATCGCTAGGCACTAGAGGCCGTCGTTTATAGGGGCTCATATAAGTGGGTTTGGGCCATTTCCCACCACACAGGGCTAATACAGATTGGTGGGAGCCAGAGTCTCGTTTGTTGATTAGCAAGGTGCACCACGAGCAGGTGAGGCGGGCTTAGGTCCCGTGAATTATTATGCAGGGCCACTTACACCCCATCACATGAATTTATTATAAGAAAGGGAAAATTTAACGCGAATGACACTTCAATTTTAAAATAAATTTAATTAATCGTACGAGATTAAAAAACTTGCATCAGTATACAAAATCAGCGCAGAGGTCGTTTAAATAACCAAAAGTATCAAAAGTGAAACGCGGCACCGCGTTGCGCGCATCCACCTCGGACCACCTTGTGGGAGGCCTCCTAACACTACGTCTATACGCGTAGGATACGCGGGCACTACTCAAGGACTTTACTCCTCCATCAACCGTCGAACAACCCTTACAAACGACAGTAGTTTATACACTATGTAAAAATAAGTTGAATATAAATCAAGACCAAATGTTTTAACGCCCTGTCAACTTTGATCGATGGACAACTTCAAGAAAAAAAATTAAAAATGTATAAATGAACTTTTTTAATTAATAATATTCATAAATCAGTTTGTTTCGATTTCCATAAATAAACTGTTGAGGATTAAGTTACCTACTGTTTTGTGCTCCAAGACCATCTCCCAAGATCTACCCCATATTATAACTATGTAGATGAGGAAACCCCCTGTCTCACAGCGCAGCTATCAGGAGACTCTCAGCTTTAATATAAATGTAAATTTAATCTCTGTCAATAAGGCGTTTTTTCATAAGGTCTTACCTCATTGAATCAGGCACTTGAAGTAGATTTTGGATTCATATAATTTAAAGTAAAGCTTCACGTCACCTTTAGCGGTTACACAATATTCTGGTTTTTGATTACATATTTCTAAAGTATGAAGCGTGTAACTAACAATGAAAGATATTTACCCAGCCCCACATTACGCTTTTCGCCCCTAAGATACTAAATATCATATCATATATATAACATTAAGCATAAACTTCATCATATATCCACAACCAGTAAAAATGAAAGTAAAATTTTTAAGAACATTTTTCACGGAAGTGATAATAAAATTGAAGATTAGAACATTTTTTCATCAAGTTCTGTTTATCCGGAATGAGTAAACCAGTTGAAAGTGAAACTCTATCCACGGCTTATGCACGAGCTTTATGACGTCGTATATTACGCGTATCTGATGCCCGAGATTGGTAAGTACTACCTTAAACTTAAAAAAATAGATAGTTTTAGCCAATGCGTAAAAATTTCCAAAACGAATATAAGATATAGAATTTGTAAGAAACTACTCGTGTATTGATTTGATTGTTTTCAGTATATACAAATTGGAAGTCCTTCTACCCGTATCGTGTTTTGTTGGTTTCCGATTTTAAATACTACGAACTCTTCGGTGCCTACATATTTTGTTTACCAAGAATATAAAAAAATCTTTTTTGGTTCAACTAGCAACTTTGAACATATATAAAGAAACATTAGGTTAAATTTTTACCACATAAGTTTTTTTTTTAAATTAAACAAAAAGACGAGTGGGACGTTCACCTGATATTAAGTGATACGCCCGCTCATAGCAACGTGATGTATATACATATAGTTAGGATGATGTATATTGTACCACATTGAGCTCATCGTCTGAGACATAAGTTGTTTAGTATCGTTATCCCACTAATTACACTAGCTATAACGCCTTTCAAACCGGAACACGGTAATGTTTGTCAGCTGCTATAGGCGCTGCGGTGGTACCTATCTAGACGGTCTCCCGCAACAGAGACCTACCACTACTGAAGTTACAACGTACATAACAGAGCGGAGGGCCTTAAAAAGGTTATGCAATGGATGTCCTCCGGCTGATAATGTAACACATAGGTAAAAAAAACCTGTTCTAAGAAAATCAATGTTCAAACATAAGGATAGTTTGCATTCGATATAGTTAGAAAATCGATAACGTCATAAAAGTGGGTTATGTTTGCATATGCGGCGCGAAGGTATACGCTCTGGTACAGCGCGCATTCGTCATCGGCGGACGGTGACGCATCGCGCCGACCATATCGACCATATCGACCATTTGTACAAACACCGTCACGACGGTAAACATTCATATGCTAATGTTTACGTTTGTCTGTCGGTCGCGCTGCGCAAACAGTCGCGTGCTTGACTGTTTGATTAGACAAGGGTTTTTATCGCCCGGCTATGTAAAGCCCTCGATACTTCGAACGCTTGATGTGTTTTCATTGAGTGTTTATAAGAACGCAACCGATACTTCGGTTTGTTTATGTATATATCACTATGTACATAATCAATTTCTCACGGCACACTACAAACATATATAAAAATATTTGAAGTTATTTTATGTTGTCGTTATTGTAACATGTAGTATGACTATCGACATATATTTATAACGGGCCTATTATTATGCGGCTTAGTATGGTATACTTCATATGTAGCAATTATTTTTGATACTACGAAACGACATCACAAAAAAGACTCATGTTTGGTAATGTTATTCATCTTCACTTTTTTTTTCAACACCCAATTTATGTCCCCACTGTTGGGGCACAGGCCTACCTTCTATATAAGGGCGACGGGCCATAGTCACTACGCGGGTCCAACGCAGATTGGTGACTTCACACACTCTTTAGAATAAATTCTAATTCATGTGCAGGTTTCCTCGCGATGTTTTCCTTTACCGTTTGTATTTCGCTGTTGTTACTAATATTCACAAATGTACATAATTTAAGTATTAGTCATCGGTACGTGCTGAGGTTTGAACCCGCCACCTTCGGAATGAAGACCGCCCGCTCTGACCATTAGGCCGGCGAGCTACAACATTCATCTTCATACAACTTTGAAAAAAGTACTAGTTATAATGTTTACAAACCTATTGTATATGTTATATACGATACTGCTATGACGCAGCGCCCCAAAGTGAGTCTCGGAAATATATATCCATATCAGTGTATTTCTATGTACAAAAATATAATCACAAAGATTTTAATATTATTTTTAACCGAATATATGTTCCATTGCTTTATTCGTTTACGTCCGGGCGTAAACACTAGTGCTTCAAAGTATCACATAATGAATTTGCTTATCGCCGTCACAAAACGTTTTATTGGCAAACGCTTCCAGTGTTCCTAGAAATTCTTAGTTAGGTACTAACATGGACACAGTTGTATATATTTTCCCACCGCAGCATGTTTAAGCCTGTTATAAACGGTATAATGTAGTATCTACATGCAGTTGTTATTGGCAACTACTAAGTTCGTTTACTTTGTAGCCCGCTGGCCCAATGGTTAGAGCGTGCGGCCTTCATTCCGTAGGACGCGGGTTCGAATCTCGGCACGTACCGATGAGTAATACTTAAGTTATGTACATTTGTGAACTTAAGTAACAACAGCGAAATACAAACGGTGAAGGAAAACATCGCGAGGACACCTGGACATTAATTAGGATTTATTCTAAAGTGTATGTGAAGTCAACAATCCGCATTGGGCCCGCGTGGTGACTATGTCCCATCGCCCTCATATTGAGGGTAAGCCTGTGCCCCAACAGTGGGGACGTAAAATAGCTGTTGAAGTTTGTTTACTATTTACTACATTTATTGTAGCCAACTGATTAAATAATATAGTAGTAAAATAAATACCTAATGAATAATTGACTAAATAATTATTTTAATTACGGTATTGTCCATGTGGTTTCTTTGTTAATAATTACCATAGTACTATTGTTAACTAACATAAAGAAACTGGCATGTCCAAGAACGATCTTGTCTCTTTACATATGAGATAATGAAGTGAGTCCCTACTGTGAGAACATTAAGGTGGTTATTATATATATATATAAAATATTAAATTTTGTAATCAAGGACTAATGGATTTTTTTGGATTGCTATCTATTAAGAATGCTGTGGATGAGTTTCTTAGTTGCAACCATAATTTTATATTAAAAAATGTTTCATTTAGTTTTGTTATTTCAGGGTAGCTAAGTATGTCGTACTAGTGACGAAACAATTAACTCAAAGTGTCCTTAACAAAAGTATTCTTCAGAGGTAATTATTACGTTGCATACATAAATACACCTTTTTTTTATAGCGAAAGATTTCTTTTTAATTTTCGCACGCTATCTAAATTTAATTATAATCGAGTTTAATTATATATAATTAACCTCATTCGTGCTTAGATACACGGTGTTAGTAACAAAGAGTTTGTAGATGCTGTACTGTCCTTGCTTAGGATATTCTAGCTGTCATATATACATCTGTGGGATGAAAATAATGCTTTTGTGGTAGCAGGTTGACAGTTAGGTTGGTGGTACACATGGCTCAGTAAACTAACTAGAGACTTCTACATACTACATGGCAAGTGGTTAGCCATTGTGCATTAAAGGCAGTTAAAAATGAAATTTTTTTTTTTCAATAAACTTAGGAATCTATTTAATTAACTTTATGTACCATTAATTTGTAATACATAAATCTGTCACATAACTAACAAAATTTTATTTATTTAATCCTTTTTTAAATATTTTTTTTCAAGACAAACTGTATCTTACTAGTTTGTTTTACAGTGATTTTACCTTCAAACCTTACTGTGGACCAATGTGAAATTACTGCAACAACCTCGTTTATATCAAGATGTCGAGTTCAATGTGATGGTATGCGAATATCTTATCAACACCACATTGTTACTGGCAATTTTTTTTATTATGGTTATGTTATGGTTAATGATGTCTCTGTCACTAACAAGATTGCGCTGGTTAGGATGACATACACTGAGCTGGTCGTCCTGAGACAAAATGTTATCTCTCGTTATTCCAGTAATGTCACTAGTTTACAACACTACACCAACCGTAACATAGTAATATCTGATATATATCTGAAGTTAATGGTGGTTTTATCAACTTAAGTACAGATCGGATGTCGCTTGCAGACACTCTGGAACTGGTTCCCACTAGGTTCATTGAGTACTTTACCATCGTCACTATTGAACCAGTCTCGATGGGAATTAGCACCTAGAAAGAACTACATCTACCTATACATAGAAAGATGTTACCCTGTCTGTCTGGACGTTACAATAGACTCTCGAGGGAGTGCCCTCCGTGAAGTCACTTCCAGGTGGGAGACATTTGAATATTTAAACGACCCCTGCGCTGAATTTGGATATTGGTGCAATTTTTTTAATCTCTTACAATTCAATTTATTTTAAAATTGGTGTAAGAGGTCCCGCACAATAACTCACGGGACCCAAGCCAACCTCACCTGCTTATTAACCAACGAGACTTATTAACCCGCTTTGTGCCAGCGTGATAGGAAATGGCCCAAACTCTCTCATATGAATCCTTACAAACGACGACCCCTAGTTCCTGGCGATTCGAGCAGCGCAGGATCAATCGATGTGGGGATCTTTGGGAGAGGCCTCTATGCAACAATGGACATTTTCTATCAGCTGTTGATGATGATAATAAATTCAACCTTTTGTTACATTAACTTACCATGTACGCTGCCAGTTTCAAAACATTCAATTTAAATAAATACATTTTCTCTCATTTTCGTAACATTGTTTTTTTTTGACGATATGATGATGACATGAGCGAGACGTTCATATGGTGGTAAGTGATACACTCGACCACAACAACGTGGTGCCAATTAAGATGAAATACTAATACTGCACCACATTGTGCTCTCCTCGAACGAGAACGCAGAAATATTTGCACAGTACTGTTTGGCGACTAAAATAGGAGCTGCGGTGGCACCTATCTAGACGCTCTCCCACAACATATACCTGATCACCAATTTGTATGACCTACCATTTACGTTTTCAACAGTAACAATTTGAGGTCCGAATTTGCGACCCTACGTATCCCGTAGATCATCCATAAACGCTTAGAATATTAGGCCTCAGTGCTTAATTGCTTTATACAATGTTAGTTTATTCATGAAAGGATGTTTTAAGTCATTAAAGAAAATCGCTTAACTTGTGATTTAGGCCATACTCCAAATACGCTTTATTGTGCCACACATGAGGGGGCGGAGGATGGTTGACGTCGTGTTAAAGATTAATCTTACGCGGAAATTGTTTTTCGTAAATTGTTATTCGTTCCTTTTTTTTGTGCTCAAATATGATGAGTTTATTAGGCGCGAATAAATAATGTGTTTTTCCTCTGTAGATTCGCGCAGTACATTTACATTTCGTGAGAATATCTCTCCGTTTTGTAACATATATTCCATTATTCTTTAGTTGTACTAAGGTAATAGTATCCTCATGCCATCCTCATAATAGTAAATGGCCCAAATCCCCATATGAACCCATACATACAACCCCCAGTGGCCAGCAGTACTGGAGGCCATGCTGACTGTATGTGGAGATCTTTGGAGAGGCCTATGTTCAGCAGTGGATCTCTATCGGCTGATGATCAATAGTATTCTCATTCCAACCTCCATTATTAAACAAGTTATTAATATATCCACTCCTTGCTTAATTGTATAAATGTGATTTACACGTATTCTGTATTTCAATTTATAATATTTCTTCAAATATAATAAAAGTAAATACATCATCAGACATAGATGTCCACTGCTGGACATAGGCCTCCCCCAAAAATCTCTACATCGTTTGTTGGAGTTCATTAAGGGGAATTGGTCCGTAACTCACCACACTGGGCCAGTGCGGGTTGCTGGGTGGTCGGAGCCTTGTCTGTTATTCAGCAGGGTGCGCCGCGTGGAGGTGAACTTCACTTGGGCTCCGTAAGATATTGGGCGGAACCCCTTACACCCCTGTAAATTATCATGTTCTTATTCCTGTATTTTAATTCGTAATTTATAACGTTATAAAGATTAATAATTTCTAGATACGAGTGAATAAATTGGCTGTTACAAAGTGGTTGCACTTTGCCACTGCAGACTACATCACCAATTGATACCATTAATGGATGCTAAATGTTAAATGTTTTTTTTTTTAATTAAAGGGCTTGGTTACTCGACTACGGTTCGCTCTAAAAAAATACCAAATTTTTTGTGTTTTCCTAAAAACAAAAATAAATTGCTAACCGGTCACTTGAAACTTGGACGTTGAAATACATTTTAATCGTCTTAATCATTTATGTTTCGTTATCTCATGTAGTTATATAATAATAAAAAAACCTAAAAATGTGTAAGAATAATAGATGAGGCAGATGTTGGACTCTGTTGCCGTGGACCGACTAAGTAACCACCGCAGCTCCTATTGCAGCCGACGAACAATAGTTTGCAAACGTTGGTTTGTTCCGGTTTGAAGGGTTTTGTAGCTACTGTAATTACTAGCGTAACGAGAATTAAAATCTGATATATCATAACGATGAATACTATGTGGCGTAGTGTATGTTGGCATGGCATGACAAAAAAAATTACCATCAGGTGAAAGCTCCACTGGTCGCTTCGTCGTATTAAAAATCTCGTTTAGTCATTTAAAAAAAACGTCAGACGGTGTTGCGGTTAAGCGCCAGTTCTACATAAAGGCAGGTAAATTAATTCAAACGTAATTACCATTACTCAACACGAAATAATAATGATATTAATGAAGATCTTTCAACGTTATATCACCTGTATTGATGATATCCATTTATAGCGTCGGCTATAACTGTATCCGAAAGCCGTTCGAACGAGTAAATGCGATCGGATATATCAGTAGCGCGTTACAGCCTCCAAATTTACAGCATAACATTTAATATTATGACAATGTACCAATCCGTCGACGTGCCACATTGTCCGCATTGGTCCATCATATATTTCCATTTACTAATGAAATAGAACATTATGACCCATCGCGTCCATCATGCGACGTTGATTGCATTTTGTCATCGAAATTTGTCAAATTGTCATTATAACATTTAATTGTTTAACATTCGTATTGAAGTATTAAAAAAAGAGATGTTTTGTTTCTACGTTTGACCGACCAGGTGAAAAAGGCTATAGATCAGGGGCATGCAATCAATATAGGCAAATAAGCACTGCATACCTAAATCTAACTAAATAATAAACTCTCAAGTTACTCAAAAGGTACTCAACTGTACTTTTACCATTGATTAAGTTAAGTTTATTTTTAAGTATTTATATGTTTTCTAGTATATCTATAAATCACAGATTTCGGGTATCGTTTCTGTACCTTATCGAAATCTTTGCACGTCATTGCTATGGACAGCATTCTACAACGCTATATTAAACGTAAAGCAGAGAATAGAAAGAGCAAGGGTAACATCGTCGAAAGCAGATTATCATCAAGGAGTCAAGACCCTCAGCAGTGAAGATACGACTTTTTGAGAAGAAAGAAAGATTTTTTTTCTATTACAAAGCAAAAAAAGCCGGCGAACAGATACATCATCATCAGCCGATAAACGTCCATTGTAGGACATAGACCTCCTCCAAATATCTCAGTGCTATTCATATGAATCTTCGCATCTTCTAAGCTTTCCGAGATCTTCACCAAATCGTCCGTCCATGATACAGTAGTACAGTGAGAAATTTTAACATCAAACTATACCTAAATTGAGTTTTTTATACATACTGATATATTATACGTAAGCAGTGTGTGTGTTTGTTGCGATCAATTTTTATGTCTGACACACAAACTATCGACTTCACAACGATGCCATCATGGTACAGTGGTTAAACGAGGCCAGAGTCGCTTCTTATGGAATTTGTCTTATGACATTTTTCAAATCCGTCTGTTAAAGAAGACTAACATTTATGAAAGTTTTTTATAAATATAATTTATCCCTTACAATAATCCATAAACTAGCCCAATTGCGGGGTAGTTACAAAAAAAATAACGATACTATTAAGCGCGAAGCCGTTTAATCATCGAGGACTGCGAATGGCCCACACCAGCGCTTTCGCATGACAAAATAACGAATACGGGGACGTGGTGATGGTCGTGAGGGAGAGGGGGGGGGGCGATTGGGTAAACACAATTAGAGAGAACTGGCGCCCGTCCAGCATCCCAACTTTTAATTGATTCCAGCCCTACCGGGACCGATACGTCACTCCCGCGGTCGCGTTTGCGATAATCCCCGAGCTCTGACGCGGCGACCTTCGAACGGCTGTTCATTTCGAACTGCGCAGCTAAGCCGGAATTACGTATCTATTCCTTTTCAAATTGAACCGGAAAGAATGCTCACTGCAACGTTTACAGTCATATCTTCCGGACAGGCAACTAAGTCCTTTTTTTAATACGCGATCTTTAATTTTGGTATATTTTTCATATATTCATAGCATTTGATTCGGGGTAAGGTACTCCTTTCTTTTTTTCTTCTGGTGAGGTACAATACCCCTGATTCTTATTTGAACAAGAAATCTCTCGGATCATGTTCCCAGAGACAACGGTATCACAGCGAACTTCCTCAGCCATGGATGGCGTCAACTATAAAGTGGAGATGGCAGAAAAGAGTGAAACCATATATATTACCATTTTTAGCTTCACCACCACCGCATTTGCGGTGCTACTCTGCTTACTGCTGGAGAATAGGATCTGAGTAGAGATCCATGGCTGTGATATAGTTTCAACGGTCATGTCCCTTTCACAGTTTCACATTTCATTTTTGCCAGTTTCACAGGCCACGGCCTCTGCTCTTCGACAGGACGAACACCAATTTAGCTCTCTAAATTGGTGTTCGTCCTGTCGAAATGTTGAGGCATCCTCCGAGCTAATATATTTATGGTCTCTTCGGGCGTTGTTTTTGTTCGGTTTTTGTTTGAATTAAATTAGAAATGTAAGTACGGAGAGTAAGATGTACGCGCGACGAGATTTTGTAAGCGTATGTAATATGCATAAGCCGAATTGAGAAGGCTATCTGCGCTTAGTAAGCCGTGAATTATACTTTTCAAGGATTTACATGTTCAACGTGAGATTCCCATAATGCGAATCTCTCTTTTTTAAATGTTCAATTGGTTTCCTTTTTTATGTTTTTAGGAAGAACGTTTAACGGTAAACCGTTGCGAGATTGTATATATCTTACATTTACAAATTAAAACCATATTATGTCCAAGCCTAATATTTCTTTAATTCAAAGAGAGTCAAATCATAAGTATCATTAACTTGTGATTAGTAATATGGTTGCTCATATCAAGGAAGTACTAGTTAAAATAATTACAGAGCGCTACAATACGTTAATCACGCTAAAGGTTGACACAACGACTCAAATTACAGTGTACCGAGAAACTATATAGTTTAAAAATCATATTATGGATTTATTTATAAATTTTTAAAAAATTAAATACCTTATTTGATAATTTGCTCATAATCACGATCTTCTTAAGGGGAAAATAGTAGTAGGAACCCGAAACCTGTGAAATAAAGATTTCTTACTTTCATATATTCCAATAGACATACTTAATGTTGTATTAATGTAGCACTTAAAATGAATTGAAATAGAATTGGCTATCAGGATTCCATATTAAATCACAGGTCCCATCTCAGGATCCACTCGAGCGGGGCGGTAAAGGCCCTGTGACACGCGAATATTGTATCAAATTTTGTGTTCGCTCGTCATAAAGCGTTTTATATATAACCAATATTACGATCTTTCGAAGTGTTATTCGATATGAGGCAAAAATGATTATTAACTTCAAAAATCTCAAGTCGTCGAACACAATGTGGTGCAATGTATATCATCCCAACTATAGCTATATTATTTTGTAACTTACCAATAGGTGAACGTTCTACTTGATGTTTTGTGGAATATTCTTTTTTTTAAACAACGACTATCTATGTTAGATCATTTTTAACAAATACTTGGTTGAAGTTATTATGTTGAATCATATTCTAAGAACCAACTTCGAGATATACTCAGTTCCAAAGTTGATTAGTTCCAAAGTTGATTACTGCGTTAAATGTTATGCTTGATCATATGTAAGAAGGAAACGACAAATAGAAAGTAAATGAAAATTTGTTAATGTTTAGATATAAAGAACAAAATTCTAGATACGATTAAGTATATATGAAAATATAATTGATGTAATAAAAATTCTTACTGACAGGTTTTGCCTTAAGATTGAGTGATAAGTAACGGTATGATATAAGGTTCATTATCGACGTGTTGGTGTGTGGTACGAAGCAATCTCACTTCAATTTTACACGCATTTGAACGTAACGAGATCATGCGAGATGAGATTGGTACGGACACTGGGTGCCGAGTGAGCGATGTTTAAATGTTTGTGACGGCGTCCGTACGCTTGTTGATCTACGCTCATCCTTTGGTTCGGTTCAGATTAGAAACCATAAACACTGTTCGAGTAAGTAGGACGATTAGCCAAATTCAACGTATGTTTATATTTTACTATACATAATTATATTGAATATTATCTATGCTTTGAAAAGGCAAGAACGTTTACTTTATAGTAAACGATACTTCTACATGAACGTTTTCTCCGCCTCAAATAGCGCCAAAGGCTTTGAGACATAAGAAATTCAAGTCATATGATATTTAAAATTTGTTACCCTAAATTCGCTAATCCTAGTATCCTTCAGTGATAATACAATACGAGATAACCTCCGTTGCGGGAGTGTCAAAGGTTATGCCGTCTACTCCCCGGTTAAAATATAATTTAGTGGTAACGACGGAAACGTTTTGTCACGCTTTTGATTCCTTAAAATAATCCAGGACATAGCGGCTGAATAAAGTTCTGAAGTACGATCTCGTATTGGCATGAAATGGACATACTAAAAGAAAGCTATTTATAACTCAAAAATTGATGTATATCAGATCCGAAATTTCTGATATAACTGTCGTTAGGAAGTGGCGATAACTATCCATTAGTCAATCCATTATTTTTTTTCTTATGTCCTTGTTCTTCTTTACTTATTACCCGTCATTTTAACCTTTAATATTAAAAGGAAGTGGATAAGTCGTTCTGACTACTGAGCCCTTCAATTTTCACATTAAGTCATTAATGGATAATAATACTGCATATGACAAGGTATCGTATCTAGACTGAACATTACAATATGCTTTAAAAATATTTATAGGCAGAGAGTGAAAATAAATTATTTCCATAAAATAACACAGATATCGGTAGACCAAAAGTTTATCATGTGACACCATCACCATTCGTACAATATCCCCTATTTCCAATTAGTGATCAAATCCCAATCAATAAATACGAAATATCAATAAACAATACCTTAAACCATATTAAATTACGGTATACGTACAACTGGACGATGGGCGTTAAAATGCATCTACGATTCTCGTTCTGGCGCATTCCCTGCACTCGTCCGTAAAGTTGCTTTTTAACTAGACCGCCTGTTACACCGTGCTGTAATAAATATACACCTATTAGTCGAACAATTTGTAAGCGTTTAGTATTTGTTTTTTTTGCAACACCAACACCATCGTGCAGTTATTGATGCAAGGAACATTTAAATAGATCGTAGTGAATGTTGTAAAGTGAGACAGTGCTCTCTATTTATTGTTTTTATTTTAGAATACTTTGCTATGTTTAATATTGTTTAAATTAATGTATTTTTTTGTATTATTAATAAAACAAACAATTAATGAAATATTTTTTTAATTATGCACACAGAAATTACACAAGTGCAAAGGCACTGCTAATTCCAATATGGAATTTCTTCCAGTACTCCTTTCGTTGGGAGGTTTGATAAAAGTGACAGTAAACCTGGTGCACTCTGATAATGCTGTAGAACTAATCTTATAAACTAAATATCATCTAGAATAGCTTATAAGTAAAAAGAGATGAGAAAAAAAATACAAATTCAAATGTATAGGTATTAGGATAGCGCAAAGTAATGTTCTTTAACGCGCTTTTTAAATAGTGCCACTGTCCTAACCTTGCGAATCGCCAGAGGAAGTGTATTCCAAAGTCTGAGTTGAGAATATAATGATGATAATCAGGGAAAGTCTCATTAATTTACGAAAATATTTGATTCAATGTTAATATTAGATCTTTTAGCAATTGAAATAACATTATTTTTCACACTGCAAATAAATAGTTATTGTATAAATAAATATAATGTAATGTTTATTCACCTCAACAAATAATACCTTTTACAAACTGTTCGTAAGCTTCCGACACTTTAAGCCGCAGTTACTGGTGGTAGGCCACTGTTGTTGTGTGGACGGTCTTCGGTCCAGGTAGGTAAAGATAAAGATAATTTATTGCATTATTTTATGTCTTCGATATTTGATATCCTTGGTTCCTGACCTAGGAGTTTAACATGTACCTCAGGAAACTGCAACCTCCTATTTTCATCGTTACCTAAATACCATTTCTAGGTAGTAGGTACCATCACCGCAGCGCTTAATACAGGCGATAAAAAATGTGAACATTACTGTGTTCCGGTTTGAAGGGCATTGAAGCTAATGTAATTATTGGGGTAACGAGATTCAACATCTTATTATTATGTTAGGGTTGACAACACGCTGTCATAGGCTGCGGTTACCGCTCAACATCTAGCGGGCCGCAAGCCTATTTGCCACCTAAATGGTATAAAAAAAAATGTCTCTGGCGACATCATCGTAACTAGCACCATGCTATGGGCAGGCGTATCACTTACCGTCAGGTGAACATCCCGCTCGTCTTGTCGCTCCATTGAAATAAAAAAGAATAATATAAAGTATGCTATGCATTTGCTTAATGTTTTCAGAATTTTTTTTGTGTTTTACGGATAAAGTGGGTAAAATCAAGGTAATGTATTAACGATGGATAAAAAATTATAAAAGGTATCGAAAATGTCTGCCTTTAATGCTGTAACATTTACAAGTTATTTGCATACTTTTTAATAGATAGACAGATAAATCCGTTAATTTGCCCACGCATTACAAAACAGATGTATACAGACAAACATTACATCATGAAACACAGATAAACAAAAATATGTTTACATAGTAATATTTCAGATTAGTTAAGTCGATCATTACTTACTTTAACTATTATTCTAAAGGTAAATTGAATGGAAGATTTATCTTTATTTTTATTAATGGAGTTTTGTCACACAGTGACCATGCCACCCCAATAGTTAAGGAAGAAGATCGTGATCGAATAGCTTTAGAATATTTTTTAAAATGACTTTTGTATACTTGTATTGTGATTAATAAATTTGTATTTATTACAAAGCCATAGGTCTTTATGAAAGTGTCATGGTGTTGAAAGTTTGCTAAAATCTTTTAGTTAGCAGCGATAAATAAAAAGTTGGAAGATGAACGTAAGTTTTTACTTCGAAGCGACAAATACTACTGCTGTAATTAATATAATCTTCTTCCAGGTGAACTTCTTACATAAATTATTGAGTCATTTTACACAATGATTTATCTTTTTTAAATATATCTGTGAATAAGATGTATATTAAACTATCGACAACAAGTCACAAAGTGTTGGAGTTGTATATATACGCATTTATTACTCTTGTCCGCAACCTTACTGCATCAAATTTATATAGTTAAATAAGTTATCGGATATATTTGTTGCTTTCCACATTTATAAAGGATTCATTATCCTTTTGATAAATATGCAAATCAGACTTTACTCGCCATTGTACAGAGAACGGTAGCTGAAAATCAGTTTCAGTACAGGTGATAAATACGCAAAGCTATTTCCTTTTTACCACTGCAGTACACACACACACACTAGATATAGGATTAACTATGTAAGGTAAACCCATGTTTGTATTTGTGTGTGTAATGTTTTGATCCAATAAAGGTGCTGTCTCTCTATTACGTATATTTTGAATATCATAAGGAATACTTGGCGAGTGCGTGGATCGACATCTTCGTGAGAACATTTCCATCTCCCACATTGTAATCACAAACCATTAAATTACGGCACGGTCCTTGGTGGAGGAGCTGCCTGCCGTTTCAGCTTTTAAATACTTTTATAATTAGTTTTATTGGCGTCGGTTCGCGTTTTAAACATCGCGTGCTCGCGCACAACGCGCCGTATTTACGACTTGTTTCAACAAGTGACCGTGCTGTGGCTGCTTGGGCGAAAAAAATGAGGGTAAAATAAATATATCGTGCATTTTGAATGCACGAAACTGTGTGTCCAGGCTGTGAGGTTTAAGTATTATTAAGCTGCGCGCGATCGCCCGGATAATGTCTTTTAAATATTTATTGTGCACGCTTACTTGTGCAATTATTTTGCGGTAAAGCCACTCTCCGATTCGTTTTATGTTTGTTAATGAAAAAAATTCACTAAGGGTCGTACTGGTTTGACTGAAATATAATTTCTATTGACGTTACTTACGATTTTACAAATCCCTATCTGCTCATAAATTATTTATAAATAGGTAAAGATAAGGTTGAACCTTAACCACAAGGAAGTCGGTCATAATATTATAATTGTAACTGTAGAAGATATTTAAACGATATTCACTTTCTTTTTATTTTATGAGACTAAGTTTATATCTCGATGATCCCGTTCAAAACTTTAAAATAACTGGTAAAACTTTAGATGTAAGTCTCGGTAAGTAGATCTGTAGAAGCAAGGATCTTTACACAGCACGATATTATACTTATTACTATGAGATTTCTGACCATGTTGCGTTTCATTGACAGCACATGTATGATATTTTGATATAATGATAACAGAATAGAAAGTAAAAGTATGGAACGGAATACAAATAGCATAGAAAAGAATATAACAGAACAGCATAGGAAAGAATATAAAATACTTTATTGCACACCAACTTATATAACAACAGATATTACATAGGGGTGTAAAGGGTCCTGTGCTAACCGGACCCAAGCCAACATCACCTGCTCGTGGTGCACCTTGCTAATCAACAGACGAGGAGCTGGTTCCCCCCAACCGGCATCGGTACAGCGTGGTGAGAAAAAACCTAAATCTTCTCATATGAATTCTACAAAGTTCACAAAAAGCCGCTGGTTGCAGACAGCGCAAGACCGATCGATGTGGAGGGAGATCTTTGAGCCTATATCCAGCAGTGGAGGCCTATCGGCTGGTAATGATCATGATTATGAATGCGCTAATATGTCTTATCGTTAAATGCGATCCTTTCCAGACAACTTTTATCTGTACATATGATAGACAATTGGAAGTGATAGAAAACTTCTCGAAATCTAATTTTCTAATCTTTGTTTATCAAACAATTTTTTTTTTTCAATCGTTTGTAATAAATGATATACAATAATGCACCATTTTTTTTAAAATCATCGTAAAATTTTTATTTACGGTTTTTTATTTTAACAAAATAATACAAGTAATACCATTTTTCGTATAGCACTTGTAGTCAAGGGCCGTGCAAAGGCTTTTCACCTCGCCTCAGATAGTTACTTGAACGAGCGAATGTTTTATGCATCATCTTCAACAAGTTCTTCGGCCGAACCGCAGACGGAAGCAAAAAACTTTATCCGGCTGTATTGTCTTTTTAATTTGCTATTCGACTAAATATGCAGAGACTTGTCAGTTGGACTTTATTGTTCTCGCTACCACGATATATTATTAATTTATGCACAGAAGAAGTGATGCCAAATATCAAGTGGCTGTTGACTAAGTTGATAGGTTCGCCATAAGATTAGTCGGTGATCATGATAAATACTAAACTTGATAACCTGAGTCACCGGCGTAGTGTGGCTCGGCTCTCGGCATTCAACGGAATGCATTTCAAAGATTGTGCGTAGGAACAGTATGATTTGATTCCGCTATCGTCCTTTTACCCTCGGACGTACAGACACACCGTAGCCATTCACCCCTACGTTGCCGCGTTCCCGTGTACGAAGCGTTTAGCATCAACCTTAATGCGAACAGCAAAGGATTGAAACAGTCTGCCATCTCCAATGTTTCCGTTCGGGTATGACGTGGGAATCGTCAAAAGAAAAGTTTATAGGATACTTCTATACTAGTGCGAAACGAACAGTACATGAAAGGTGGGGAGAAGGAAAAAGTCATGGTTGAGGAACATCAGGGAATGGACTGGCATATCTGAGGCGTCCGAATTGTTCCGCCGAACAAGAAACAGAAAGATTGTACCACGCTGATCGACAACCTTCACTAGTTCGAGAGACACTTTATGAAGAGAAGAAGAAGAAGACACTAGTGCGCTTTACCACCAAAGACTACATCGCTACAAACCATCAGATGGGATCGTTGTCAAGCACTAGTATATACGAAAATAAAAATTGTTATAAATTTTTGAATTCTTTTTGTATTGTATGAGAATAATTATTTTAAGGTTAGCCTTATCTAATCTTTCATTATATTGCTAGCTTGGTTTTGTAAATTTTTATTCAGTTATTCATAAGTAAATAGCGAGGGATTTGAAGACTCATCGCGAGTCACCGTGTCTGTCCAGGTGTGACGTGGGTGTCTGAAAAGACTTTACTCCTACACACACCTACACTACTTCTCCAATTAATATCAGCATCCTGGTAAAGCACTGATCCATGTTATACTAAAAAAATAATTTCTTCTCTTTCCGTTTTCCACTCTCGATGCGATGAGACATTCTCTTCTGGTCAATTAATGCAGTCACTCAAATACGTAATCTGATAAATATATTGTTCGTGCTTATAATGTGACAGAAACAAAGATATCATAGTGAACAGGTTGATACATAAATTATCTAGATTCTACTGGTTTTTTATAATTCAGCGACCTGACGAGACAAACTAGACGTTCGTTTGATGGTAAATGATGCTCTAGCCCATAACAATGTAGCGTTAGTTAGGATGATATGCACTGCACCACATTGCCTTGAGATATAGAATATTAAAACTCATTACCCCAGTAATTACACTAGCTACGTCAACCTTCAAGGAGGAACACAGTATTGTTTGCACACTGCTGTTTTACGGTAAAAATAGGCGGTATAGTGGTATATATCTAGACGGTCTCCAACAATAGTGACCTACCAGCAACACACATTTCTGCAATCATACAACATTAAACGAAATTGAGAATGTTTGCAGGCCTTATCCGAAGGTCTACAAAACTATGGGTCTTGCGCTACCTTCATTCAACTGCTTTCCGCTACATCGAACAGACTGCTCCCAGGGACGTTACAAAGTATGTATACCGCATCCGAAATCTCTGGGCTTATCTATCTTTAAAAACTTAGCAAGTTTGTCAATTTAGCAATAGTCAAAACATAGATAAGTATATTTTTGTAACTTGAGAGATTATTTAGATAGGTTTAGGAAGCCGAGGGTATGCAGTGCTTATTTGCCTGTATGGAGCAAACGCCCCTAGCTGCCTCATCTACCGATACGCGCTCGTTGCTCTAGGAATTGTTTAAAAAAAAAAGTTATATTGTAGTGCAGTAAATAATTCCGATTCACCAATTTACGTGGTAATTTCGCGGGGCGTGATAAATAGTCGTTTAATCCCGCGCTGAAATTGTTCGCCGACGGACGATCGTATCCAATAACCGATTACAGTTTTCAGTAATTAATGTAGCCGGCATTAACGCTTCTCATGACTTTTCATGTAGTCAATACACACACGAAACATACTGATGTTTGTTAACTGTTACTGTAACTGTAACAGTTAACTGTAACTGTTTGAACACTACTTACTGTCTGTATTATAAGCATAAAAGATATTCTCTTATATATGAATCTGGGAGTTGTCTTTTTTCATATATACTTTAAACACTAATTATTTATTCTTTGAAAGAAAATATGTTATAATTTTAATATGTGTTTAAAGGTAATAATTATATAGGTAATAATAAATTAAAACTTAAGGTAAAAAAGGTAGTAATTTAATAATGTCTTTGTTTTATTGAATCTAAATCTTTATTATTTTTAAAACTAGCGAAGACGATCTAGGTGAGTACCACTGTAGCTCCCATTTCTGCGGTTAAACACTAATATGCAAATATTACGTTCCAATGTGACAGGTGCTGTAGCTAGCGAAATTACTGTGGTAACGAGACAACATCTTACGTATCCAGGCGACGAACGCAATGTGGTACTGTGTATTACATTCTAACTAACATCACTTTGTTATGGTCAGGCACTTAACCATCAGGTGATCATCCCGCTCGTTTTGTAGCTTCGTGGAATGAAAAAAAAAATGCTATTTTTATTGCTAAAAGCTTAAGTTCATAAGTACAATAGTTTGCCTGTAAGAGTCTTCAACATCTCTCTCCCAGGTTTGTCCACCAAATAATTTTTTTAGCTTGTTATTACATTTACAATATTACAATAAGAAGGAAAGATAGTAATATTAATAATAGTACGTGAAATAAAATTTTTAGTAATTTTATTACTCAGCTTTAATAACTTACATTGAGTGTGGACGCAGGATTGAGAAAAAAATCTCAATCATACGTGTTATAATGTATCTTAATGAACATATATTTAAATGGATAACTGAAGTTTTTCGTAAAAGTAATGGTCATAGCATAGTCTCTGTAAATCTTAGTGCTAATTAATATTCATCTACAACTTTACCTCACCCGTAAGATTAATACGTAAAGGTGTCCTCACTTACATGCCCCCGATATTTTTCTTTGACAACCCTTTTATATGTTTTGTATGTTTTGGTTTCAGGTACGAATTTTTCAGTCTTAATCACTACTAAAATCGAAAAAGGTAAATAAATATATTTTTTTATTTATTTCATTAGCAAGAGCACGAGCGAACAGTTATTAAATAAAATTCCAATAATGAAATCACATTTGAGTATCTGAACGATTTTTTCCCCGTTCCAAGATGTTGTTCAATTTCCTGTCAATTGCCTCAGCCATCGGCATTAATCTGTGAGTAAATTTACGAATGTTGCTTTTTTCCATATAATTTCCTATTTGAATGTATAGTTTGGAGAGCGTAACTAAAATGTTGTACTGCGGCCGGCTCGGAAGTTGATTCATTTATCACTGGGCATCTAACGGTTCGCTGCAGTCATCGGGCGGTCGGTACGTACCAAGAACCCGTCTGCGTATATTGCATGTCATCATTTGTCCCGAGACTTTGAAATTTATTCCGTGGCACATGAGATAAACGATTCGCTTTAAAAAAAAACTTGATATTTACTTTTCAAAATCTTTTACCTTTAAGAATAATACGAAAGAATTACGCTCTTTCATGTCATTGCAGTAGACTACGTCACAAATAAATAGGTCATGTATTAATCATTTTAGCTTAGTATGTAACTGTATATTTTTTAGTTTTTTTTTTCCGTTTTTTTATCGTAGAACTTAAATGTGTAAAAGTGTCCTTTGTTTACAATTGCTTTTTGATTGTTTTACAATAATTTACAAGTGTACCAAATTAAATAGTTTGAGAACAAGTTAAGTCAAGAACAAAACACTCTTAGCGCAACAAATGGTAAACAAGACCCACAGATTCTAACAATTTCAGACGAATTTAATCATACTTTGTAAATAAAAAAAAATTGTTATAAAACCCATAACATATTGGCCTAGAAACAATGTGAATGTCGTATACACGGGAACGTGCACTGCATGCAGAAAAAGTACTGTTACAGCATATTTCCCTAAAAGTATCTAAATAATAATCTTTGATCTCACTCTAAAGGAGGCAATTATGCTGAAATGGAATTGGAAAAGTTATGTTTCCGATTTCATTTCCGCATACCTTACCTAGGGTATGCTGCAAAATGTTCTATTACCTGATGATCAGTCTAATCGTCCAGCAATCTCTCGTTACTTACGCCCGCGCACCGGTCCATCCGGATGGAGATTAATCGCGGCGGAGCTGCCTCTCGGTATCCCGCCTAATGGGATTATCTCGTAGCGAAAACAATGCCCGCGTACCGTCATTTTTATGTATCAACCTGTCTCGTTCACCGTTGCCCCTCTATCGAACTTACCTCGTCGCCGGAATTGATGTTAGTCGCGAACCTAGCAGAAATCTTTGTTCATGAGCACTCATTTTTTTTTATTCGACGAAGCAACTAGACGAGTGAGATATTCACTTGGATTGTAAGCTACACGCTTGTCCATAAGAACGTGGAGCTGGTCGGGATGATACACGACACCAGTGAGTGAGATTATTATTTAGATAGGTTTAAGAATGTAGGCTGTGCCAGTGCTTCGTTTTTATAAAGTTCACGTTCTCGAGTATACGATATTCACATTATTTCTAGACCAATATGTTAATGCTAAATTTTAAAATTACTTTTTTTATTTACAAAATATGATTATGTACGTCTCAAATTATTCGGATTTAATATCTAATTAGTAAACATCACCGATTCTTAAAATATCTGCGTCTGGTTCTAACAGTCCTATAGCCACTGAGGTAACGAAATTCAACATCTTGTCTCAGGCGACGAGCGCAATGTTGTGCTGTGTATTACTTACCATTTAATGAACTTTAATAAAAAAAAACTGTCTTTGTATACCTATCACCTACTACGAGTATCACCGCAGTTTCTATCTCTACCGTAAAACTAAGTGCTTACATCTTAACCAGCGCTAACTCATCTCCTCGTTTTCACGTTTATAGAATTCAGCAATATTACCTCAATGTTAAGGAATGCGTGTACTCTCCGTGCCTACCATGAGTATGAGGTAGACATGAGTCTGTTATTGTTAACACGCGTCTGAAATTATTCATAAGCGCGTTTTGAATGTATGCTTTGTCTTAACTTTCATAATTATGTACAGCATACAAGATAACTTTACGCCGGTATACGTTCAAAGATACAAGTAAACAATGGCATTATCCTTCTTATTTAAATGCATCTTTCGTATTTATACGTTTTAACAGTAATGTAGTAATCAGTAGATTCCACAGGAACAAGTAAACTGTTTGCTGTACTGTTAATAATCTATCTTTTAAGTCACATGAACAAATAATTCTATTTTAAAAAGTTCAAAAGTACAAGTTATTTAAAGATCACAACTTAAAATTCACTGTCACATCTCATTGAAAAAGAAGTGACGGTTAAATTCAACCAGTTCACCACCAACGCGAAAGTTTATAGAAGGGCGACACAGCGCCGCATCTTATCCATAGATCTCCGGCCGCCCCGCCGGTATGGTCGTTAATCAGACGTGTTCCTGTCGCTTGTCCGTCCGTCTGTGCGTCGCACTGCGTCGCCGTCAATGTTCGCGTGACCATTTGTTAGCTGATTGTGTATAGACGTAACTGTTTTACGAACGAATGCTCTCACTAATCTATGACTTGGCTGTGACGGTTTCTGATGTTTGTCACTGGATGTTGATTCACTGCTGACGGTGGCGATAGTTTCTTTGTTATGTCATTCGATGACAATACTTGAACCAATCTGTGCATTTACGAAGCTGTCATTTAATGCCGTTAAGATTTCAACTTTTTTTCTTAGGAGGTTTTAACGCAATAAATTGTTAGTCTCTTCAGTCCGAGCCCGCGATGAGACAGTTTTTTTCAGAGGATATTACTTATAAACTACACCAAAGGAATGATGGGAATTAAACTTAGTAATTCTTTATTAGCGACAAGTCTCTGTTGCCGGAAACCGTTTAGTTAGGTATTGCAGCCGACAAACAATAATATCGCATATGTTACTTTTCCGGTTTGAAGGGCCAGTGCCAACCGGTGAGAATACAAATACGCCACTTCTAACGACACTTAATGTCTGATATTTGATGGTGCTGCATATATCATCTTATACAGTGCTAAGTTGTTACGTGTAGGCGTATCATTTACCATCAAGTGAACGTGCCTTGCTTGGCTCGTCGCCTCGACAAATAAAAAAATGTTATGGCTTTAACGTTATGATACGATAAATGTAAAAGTTCACATCGTAATATAACTATTATTTAGCAGGTACATACTGCTTTTTTGGTACCCCCGCTCATCAGTGCCAAACAAGGAGAAGTTTCCATGTCTGCAACTGAAGTTTAATAATACCGTGACTAATGTACACAAAAATCTTTCGTTTCTGGTGAAAACGGTCTAACGATGCGTCTAGCAGCTATAATCGGCAGCGTGTACTAATCCGTCAGCTTCCACTAAGTAGTGCCCGGGCGTCAGGTCGTTAATAAGGTCACGTCAGCCATCCGTCCGTTTGCATTATCCTCATTGTCGATGCTTGTGTGACCGTGTGTTAGACAGTGATTTTGCACTATTGATTAAGGTATGTGTAATAATAAATCCTATATACGATTTCTAGATATATCTAGTATTTCTTTTATTCAACGAAGCGACGAGAAAAAATGAACGTATTTGCAATTTTACTGTGTAAAAATTTTTGTACTGCTATTGATTTCTCTAGATGTTTTTCTTTCAAACTAAAGTTCTCTATAAACTGTAATTTTTGTAGTTCACCTTTATTGTTTCAAGGGTTTACAGATCCAGGCAATTTTGTCAAATAATTTTAGTTCCAAAAATGGGTAAGGAGATCCTTGGCAAAGGCCTTGGTCCAGCAATGAGCGTATATCAGCTGACGATGACAATGAATGGGGTAGCTGTTGTGACTTCAAGCGTGTTAATTCGTAATTTGATCCGACTGAACATTAAGTTCTTTTGAAGCAACTTAATTAATCATCAGTTTTTAGTATTGATACTAAAAACTGAAAGGAATAATTTAACTTGTGTATATAACTTATGCGTACGTATTATGTGATAAATCACGTCAATACATATTTTTCAATACATGTATGTGCGTTTAGTCTTAGGTAGTACCATTACGGTGGGGTAGTTAGTTATTTGATGCTAAAATGGCCAATGAAAGCTCACGGGATTAGCTACTTCCTTGTTACAAGAGCGTGCTTTATGTAACACATTACAAGATACCTATGTCCAGCCGTAAACGCCCTTCGGTTGAAATGATGTTACTTGCTATATGTCATTAATTTGTAGTTCTTGTCTTTGTCAAGATTTTCATTAATACATTTGTTCTTGATTTATACACATAGCTAACTGACTAACCGAGTAATTAAGAGAGTGTTTAAATCAACATTTTAAATGACATTTAATATTCGCACTTTTCATTAGGAACAAAAGGTGCGGAACAGTTAACGCCTATCGTTTCGCAGTTTTTATCTAAACGAGGGCCGTATAAATTGTCTTCAGCGTTGCCACGCTCGGTGCGGCGCGTTCCCGGACGGTTCCGGGTTCGATTCATGGCCCAGATAAGCGCGAGCATCGTGTTCCGTTTAACTTTATATCCGCGTTGTTCACTCCCGATGGAAATCTCCGTACAACTCTACATTGTAAAGTACCGCCGATTGTTGGTAATCGTGCGAATTTAACCGCTATACATGAACATTATTGTGTTAAATCAATATGTTTTTATTTTTTTCTATATCGTTACTATTGAACTGCACTTCGGAAAACTATACGTAATTATTGATTTCTAATAATAGTTATTTAAAAAATTTATTTTGTATTAAACCGTATTTAACAGAGAGTTTTACTCACTATTTTCGAATCACTAATTTCACAGTGAAGTTGCCTAATCACCAAATGCACAAAAGCGAAAACGATGTTCGTTTGATTTCAAAGTGTCGTTGCTGGAGAGTTTTCGACCATTACCAAACTGCCATGGTTTGTTTTATTGGTTTGCCGGACGCTTACTAACTATTATCATCTTTATGAATCACGCTAAGTGGGCTATTAGTCGTCCCCTTACTTATATCTATGTCTTTATTTACTTTAGTAGATCTGTGTAAACTGATCGCACTACATCGGAATTTATTCACAGATTTATGAGTTTTAACTTCCCCCTGCGACGAATCTCAATAATATCTAAAAATTCTGAAAGAAATTTTCTTGGTATGAGTATTGTGTAAACATTCTTATAAATAATGCCAAAATGTTGTTACTGTCGTAACTAACAAACACGTTTTATTGGTGGTAGATCTCTGTTGTTCAACACCTATAAGTCTAGTATATACCATCGCTGCTCCTATTTGTGCTACCAAAGTATGCGTACACACTGTACTGTGTTCCAGTTTGAAGGACGTTGTGGCTAGAGACATTACTGGGGTAACGAGACTTTGTTGTCGGAAACCGTCTACGTAAGATACGTTGTCTCAAGGCAACGAGCACTACGTTGTGTTTTGTATGTCATTTGAACACTCGTGGTAGGTATATGTTGCACTGATGCAGACCACCGAGGATGTTTTATTGAGTAAGAATCTCACATAACCCTAGCTTCCCCTCAGAAGCAGGGTATCATTCGAAGATTTCCACCCGAAACAAAAAAAAAGATCTATGTTGACGGGGACGACTGGATGGGGTACCGTGGCAATGTCTATTTCTGCTTCTAAACATTAGTGTGCATATATTGCTGTGTTCCCGTTTGAAAGGCGTTGGAGCTTGGGTAATTACTGGGGTAACGAGACCTAACTACTTATGTCTCAGGTGGCGAACGCAATGTGCTGCAGTATATAAAATCCTAACTATCGTCATGTTATAGGTGTATCACTTATCGTTAGGTGAACATCTCGCAGATATCGTCGGTTTATCGAAAAAAGAAAATACTTTTACTTATTTCTATATAGTCATTATATAAACAATTCCTTCGTTAACTATTGTCACTTATTTAATATAATAATTTCACCAATTTTGTTTCAAATAAAGAACGATTTCATTTTATACGTACTTTAACAAAGCCCGTGTTACAATTACCACGCAGAAAATATTAATTGGCAACAACGTCGTCGGTGTTGCTGATTATTGTATTATTTGGTTAATTAATGTTAAAATCGAAATTTATTAGTGATTCCTTTGTATTGTTAATTTCAGCCACTGTGGTTATACTCGTAAATAATGGACGCTTCAAATCGCGACGCTTTGAGGGTCACCGTACAAAAGGTTTGAAAAATAAATTTGCACAAGGGTAAAATATTTTTTTTTGTGCTGTTTCTACAATACTCAGCTTAACCCTAGTATTATAATCGATAAAATTATGTTTATGTAATTAGCTGTTCTCCCTTATTTCTGACCGTTACACCCCCGCTAATCCGTTTGGGGAAGGAATTTCGTGAAATTTCTTAGCCGACTTCTAAATGGCAGAAGCAATATCTCTAACAAATTTTGAGTGTTAACATCCGATAATATTAAAGATCGCGTGATCAGTCAATGATTCTATGAATATCTCTTTTTTATATGACAAAGCAACGCGGGGCTAGCAAGGCGTTCATCTGATGGTAACTCACACGCTTGCCCATAATTACCTGACGCTAGTTAAGATGATATACATAGCACCACATTGCGCTTGTCGCCTTGAAATGTGTTGAGTCCTGTTACCCCAGTAATTTCATTAGCTATAGCGTCCTTCAAACCGAAACAGTAATGTTTGCATGTTACTGTTTGGAGGCAAAAAGAAACGCTCCGGTGGTACCTAATTAAGCCTACCTCTATATAGACCATATCTACATATATAGGATGTCCCGTGGTAGATTAGGATTTCTTAATTAAATTAAAGGATGTTATTATTATAGAATATACATATATTGGTCATAAAAAGAAAGAAGAGACATGCGGATTTTATGTTTTGAAAATCACTCTGTCCAAATGTTTTCAATCGCGATGTACACACTCGCGGAATCTTTCGAGAGTATTCTGAGTGTATCTCGCGAAAGAGGCTCATGGTGGCTCTTTCTGTGTGAGGCGTGGCGCCATCGTGTTGAACCACGTGTGAGAGCTGTTGGATGGATGTTCTCTTAGTTTCGGTATAAAAATGCGGAGATAGACATCACCATCAACAGTTACGGTTGCTCCATTGAGAATTTTCAAAGAAAAACGGTCCAATTATTCCATTGACAGAAAGAGACACCAGTCCACTACGATATCGTGATTGACCAATCCGCACAAATGCCGCGCCAAACTGTAACCCCTCTCCGATCCCCCGCGCAACCGTTGGAAAAATATTCGAATTTCTAATCCTAAATCTGCCACGGGACATATAATACTATAATCATTATCATCATCAGCCGATAGACGTCCACTGCTGGACCTAAGCCTTCACCAAAGATCTCCACATCTTATATATATATATATATATATATATATATATGTATATATAAAGACATGTTTTTCTACAGTCAATTTATGTCCCTACTGTTGGGGCACAGATCTACCCCCATGAGAACAATGATCCATAGTCATCACGCGGGCCCAATGCGGATTGGTGACTTCACACACACCTTAGAATAAATTCTAATTCATGTGCAGGTTTCCTCGCCATGTTTTCCTTCACCGTTTGTATTTCGCTGTTGTACCTAAAGTTCACAAATGTACTTAACTTAAATATTAAAGTCATCGGTGCATGCCGAGATTAGAACCATTTGGCCAGCGAGCTACTTAGACATAAATATATTGTAGCACAACTATTATTCCGCAAGAGGATCAGTTTATTTCAAAAATAAATGCATTTTTTATACCATACGAAGTTGGACTTCACACAGAGCGCCTTGTTTTTATCCTTAATGCTAAACAGTATCCTAAGTGTCTGTTTGCTCCGTAAAAGATTACTGTCGTAATCCCGCTTCAGTGTGGTCCCGACCAAGGTAAACAATGCCGACCCCGTTTAACATAATCCTAGCTATCCCCGGGCCTACTGTGTCCAGATTAGCGACCATGAAATCAGTTAGTTCAGATCACAATAATAATATAAGCGACACTGACGCTCCTGATCGCATGCTGTGCGGATTATTGCGGACATTGCAACTGTTTACTAGTAATTTACGTTATGGTGCTGTTACGTGAACTACATGTCTGGCGATATTACTTATAAGTTTGTAAAGTCAAGAAGTGTAAGGGGTTCCAAGTGAACTTATTCTGCTCGTGGTACACCCTGCTAATCAACAAACGAAGCGCTGGCTCCCACAAACCCTCATTAGATCAGCGTGATGGGAAATGGCTCAAAATTTTGCCATATTAACCCCTACAAACTTAAGTCGCGAGAAGCCCCTGAATAATGTGGAGGGGGATCTTTAGAGGAGGCCCATATCCAGCAGTGGACGTCGATCAGCTGATGATGATAATGACATAAAGTCAAGTATGTAAGATATGGATGATACTTAGTCGTGCGCATAGATTATCATCTTTACAATATTAAGAAACGAGACCAGTCTTTGTTTCAGTATCTTTAAGAGAGCGAGGGAGAGCAAAATCTGCGAGCCCAGTAATTTAGTAGATAGTTGAAAATTTTTTTTTTAAAAATTCCGAAATTTATAAGAAATAATTTTTAGAGGAACTTTTAATAAATCCACCGTGAAATTATATTTTAAATATTCCTTTTATACTTGAAATTAACCTTAGAATCGAACCGGAATGTAGCCAAATCCAATATATAGGCCAAGTTGTTAGAACATTGAAAAATAAGTTTATTTCATAATAAAAAAAACACGATAACTTGCTAAAAAAATTCCGCAACGACAACGTTAGTGGTAATTTTCGCGAAGCGTCGCTAACCGGAAGTGCTAAACGATCGCTTAACGCGTTCAAGTCGGCGCTTCTGTTGTTTGGACCGCGTGCACTAACGACCCGTTCAATTTCTAACGTAATCTTAACTTGAAGATCACACTCACTACGTCGGTGCTAATATTCAATGTGTTTCCGGGTTATCATACCAACGGTATGTATGATTTATTATTTAGTGGATAATATTTAACTTTATTGCTGTTTTAAAACGGGCCGAATATATTCTCTTTCAGTTAATGCGATATACAGCAACCATTTATTCGATAATTACCACACAAAGTATATTTACGGGACATCATTAATAAGATTATTTTCATAAAATAAATTAATTTGCCACAAGCGCAATGATCATCATCGAACCCAAATAATTCCGTCCTATTGTGTTATATATATTTTTTTGTATTTCCTTAGGCGACGAAACAATCAGGATGTTCACATGATGGTAAGTGATCACCTGCCCGTAACAACGTGCCACTAGTTAAAATGGTATACACTGCACCACATTGCGCTCGAAGCCTTGAGACATAAGATGTTGAGTCTCCTTACTCCAGTAATTGCACTAGCTACAGAGCCCTTCAAATTGGTACACAGTAATCTTTACATACTACTGTTTGGCGGCAGAAATAAGCGCTGCGGTGGTACCTACACCTACCTAGACGGTCTACGGCAACAAAGACCTAACACCAGTAAACCCCTAGTATTAAAGGAAAATGATGTGTTTACTCAATACTTTATGATACTTTTTTGGCAATTCGTATGTATTGAGTCATTCAGTCAATAGCTTGTAAGACAGAATGAAAAATAATACTTTTAAAATTTGTGAAGTGATTTCAAGGAATACATACGAGGAAAAAAGTTGCAACAGTGAGTCAGACGAACACAATCATGTATTAAGTCACTGTTTAAACACTAGAAAGTACACTTGTATGTCTGTTAGTCACATTATATTCCGTACTGCGGTTTACGGGTCATCGTTGATTTCTATCTTACTGCAATGTTTGTATTACTAGTCATAGCGATGGTTGTACACAATAGAAAATGTAGTAGGTTTTTGTAGTTACTTCACGAAAACTGATTTTAAAACTAAAAAATCTTATCATATAATCATCATCAGCCGATAGACTTCCACTGCTGGACAGAGGCCTCTCCTAAAGATTCCCAAACGATCGGGTGGGGATTCATATCGAGGGATTTTTGCCATTTTTCCACTACGCTTGCCCAATGCGAGTAGGTTTGTTTGTTTATTAGCAACATGTACCTCGAGCAAGTGAGGTTGGCTTGGTTCCCGTGAGTTGTTGTGTGGGAACCCTTACGCCCCCATTATATAATATGAATAGCTCGTTTGTTAGGAATACATACAGGACTTTATAAAAATTCCAATTTAGATAATAGAGTTTGAAATGTGAAAAAAGTTATCTTAATACCCTTGCAACATTCGCTGCAAAATATATATCAAGAGTATAGTAACAGGCACCATGTATCTTACTAACAAGACTTTCAGATAATTTCATTTAGTATTTGCGATATGATTCAATTACTTTTTTTTGTAGCATTTACTATATATTATATGTATTTCAAACAGGATTGTTTTCACACATAGTTACAAGTATGAAATATAGTTTAGGACGTTTATTTTGTACAAGTTAACTACTAAGTAACATCATAACAGGAAATAGAGGTGAATCATTTATTTAGACAGGTTTGATAATATCCTGTTTTTTAATTAATCGAGGCGACGAGACTAGCGAGACGTTTACGTGATGGTAAGCGATAAGTCTGCTAATAACTATACGACGCTAATTAAAACGGTATACACAGTATCACATTGTATTTGTCGCCTAGAAACAGTCTTGTTCAGTTCTTTTTAGTTCTTTTTAGCAGTCCTCCAGCCTCGTCTTAAGACAGGCACTGCTGCTTCCCTTTTTTTTTTTCACTTCACTTCGGTCTGTTTTGGACATCACGTTCTTTGAGGCCACAGATATGATATCTTTTGTCACTACACTTAGCCATCGCAAGTTCAATCATAAGATCAACATGAATCTTGCTACATTAGTTAACTAAAACTTTACCAAAGTGAAGAAATGTTTCCACAGTACTGTTTGGCAACAAATAGGAGCTGCTTACCTAAACGGTCTTCGACAACTGAGACCTATCACTATTGAAGATTCCTCTTAGTATATATATAAAAATATTATATTGAATGCACATCCATATTGTGATAGGGGTATCATATGGGACGTCGGCAGAAAAAAAAAACATCTCAACATAGACAGATTTATATTCTGTTCGCGTCTTCAAAAAATCAAAAAGCGTCCTATAAAATCAAGCGCTTTCCGAACAGATTTAGAGACGGGTTCGATTCTGGTCACGTCGCGATTCTTAAATCCTTCGCCGGTGGCCGATAGTTCCGGGGATTTTAATACTTACGTACTGGACCACATCCAAAAGGTCTGCGAGGAGACATGTACGGAATGAGCTTCGGACCTCCTTCAAATATAGGTCAAAACTTTTAATGCTTTTATAACATATAAACATAAAATATTCACTTCGCATTTGTCAGTGTTGAATTGCGAGTTCAAATGCTGTGTATACTGGTGGTAACTCTTTGTAACCGAAGACCGTTTAGTTGCCATCTAAGCCCCTATTGCAGCCGCCAAACAGTACTTTGCAAACAGAACTGCTTTTCATGGGCATTTTATATAGTGTAATTACTGGCGTAATGAGATTTAACAATTTATGTAAAGGCGACGAACACATTGTGATGGTGTGTATACCATCCTATATCCTTTACCTTCAGATTATAGTCTCGCTTGTCGCTTTGTTAAATAAAAAAAAATAGTAACGATCATCACAATAGATATAGCAAGCGATATATCGATTGCTAGTCATTTTTTAAATAGTTCATCTGAAACTGGGCTCTTGATCCAGGCTCCACGGCCTTAAAACACAAAATTATACTTACACATTTACCAACAGCATTAACAACTATGTATTCTTACAAAAATTATATAACATCCGATCGATTTACGGTATTGCTCTCCTTCCACAGATTGAGATTGAGAGAGATTGTCACAGATCTAATCTGCCAATAATTTGTAATCGTGATAAAAACTCAGGGGAAAATGTAAATAGAAATGATTAACAAGTGTTTACGTATGCGTCGGTGCCTTAAAAAAAATCCGTGAATACATTTCAGATATTTTTTTAAACTCTACCCATTTGCCATTTTATAAATAAACTCACTAAACATTTGTTTCCGACGAGTAATCTCTTGCATATTTTTTGTACACGTTTTTTGTGTTGCATTGTACCAATACAAAAAATGTTATCCAGAGCATATAAATCTTTTTTGAACTCTCCATTGATCAGTTAAAAAAAATCGGCTTATACGTTAGTATTTTTGATAACCTAGTTTTATTAAATTCTCAACTATCACCAATATCTTTTTTATAATTGAACCTTAATATTGTTAGCTAACTATAGGGTGGCGCAAAAGTAATCCTCCTATCAGAAAATGCTATAAATTTTGCCTTGATATAAAAAAATTAAAAGACCAAATAAAAATAATCCACAAGAAGAATCAGTTTTTCATATTTTTTTTTAAATTACAGCTAAAAACATCGGAAGGTTATTTTTGCGCCACCTTGTATACCTTGTATACACACCTTGTGTACCTTGTATACAAGGTGGCGCAAAAACAACCTTCCGATGTTTTTTGGCTGTAATTTAAAAAAAAATATGAAAAACTGATTCTTCTTGTGGATTATTTTTATTTGGTCTTTTAATTTTTTTATATCAAGGCAAAATTTATAGCATTTTCTGATAGGAGGATTACTTTTGCGCCACCCTATATATATATATTTTGATTAATATTTGCATTTGTTCTGACTGACAATGGTTATCTTATGAACTGGGACAGCGGCTAACCGCTGTTGAGTCCTCCGTCCGAGACCTCATGTGGTGATCATTGGTTAGGAGTAAGATTTTAAAATCCAGCAGTAACGTTACTGTATTTCGGCTATTAAAATTTGCGAATAATTTAGGCGAGCTCGCCTGAACTTATTTTAGTTTAACATCATGTGTAGTACCGGTTAATTATTAGCCTATAGCCGATTATAAAAAAGGACACGATTACAATTAGGTGCAAGAGTATTTCCAGTAAAGGACATTGGTCATGTCTTAATTTAGTGCAACTGGACGTGAATAAATTTTCCAAACAAATCGTTGTAGTTAGCTGGTTAAATATGAGACGGATTAACAGTTTTGTGATATACAGGATGATTTTTGGCAAAGCACAGAGATAATCTACAAGTTTTAAAAAGTGATATTGCAAAAAAACTTAATACATGTATGAAACCAGGAAGTTGGCTTTTCCAGTTCTGTAGCTAATCTTTTCAATTGTATATCCCTTACTAAAAAAAAAAATGTGTATACTTATAAAATATATTTCAATTAACAATTAAATATAAGAATGCTTATTTTCAACAGGAAATATATCTAACAGTATTTTAATAATTTTTCATTTTGTAGCACATCCTTGTGTTTAGGATAGTATAGTTTAGTAGTGCACCGTGATGGAATTCAAAACACAATAGTAGTATTTTCTCTTTCCTTTCCGACGAATAAAGGAATTCCGGGCTATTTCACTAATGTAAGGCAAATGCTCTTATATTCTATTTTAACTTATGGGGGCGTCATCTTTCTGAAGCCTTTTGTTACAAATTGCCGACGATTGAAGACAACTCTCATTGAACTGTATACTCGTACTTACAAAAGCAACTTTCATAGTAACGTTTTACTGGTGTTATAAATTTTTATTGTATTGCAGTAGACTAAGATAGGTTTTTTTTTTTTTTTTAAAGACAATTATTCTTCAAAATACACGTTTGGTTGTCACGATTAGTTTATGTAAGAATTTGTTTCTGTTATATTATGTTAAATATCAGAATCGGTAATAATCCTGTGAATCCATATTCTCGGAAAATTTATAATTTTTTTAAATAGGTGCTTTATTAACCTTCTCCGTCTTAAAAATTCTTCAAAAAGCGCTTGGAAAAGTTTCTGAAGGGTCGGCAACACGTCCAGTGTCCAACGTCCTGTTTGCCACTTAACTGGTATATAAAAAAAAAAACTGCCTTTTTACTCACTTAATTTGTCAGGGTTTTATCTCCAATAGGATAACGCAGTTCTCATTGTGATTTAAAGCTACTTCAAACAAATGTATAGTAAGTCGATTGGACATTTGTGTGGCTTTAGCTATAGATATAGATATGTATAAACTACCTGCGTCTAATTTTAGATGCCATATTCTTTATAGGCAGATCACTGATGAAGTGCCGTTTGTTTATAAAAGCGGTAACGTGAGTTTCGTAACACATGTTTGAATCAATTAAAGCTGTATCGACATGTGAGTTGAACACGCCTGCGAGCGACGCGTGGGCAAGTGACATGAGCACAAGGCCTTAAATCGGCCGCGAGTTATTAGTCTATTGTTCTTAGGGTTGTTGCGTAAGTGCGACCACGAAAAGTACTTAAAAAAGTTCTATCAGTCTTTGTATTTTCTTTTGCATAGTCTCGACTCAGACATGATCTCATCAACAGCCGATAGACGTGCCTATTGTACATAGGCCATTTTTAAGACTACAACTATCAGTCGTGCTCTGCCTTTATTCAGAGGTTTTCTACAATCTTCACCATTCAGATTCTTAATTCAGTAATTACTTGTATATTATGCATAACATACTGATTATCTAGTAGTATATTATAGTATTTATATTGACAATCAATACACGTTATTTACTTCATAAATGAAGTTAAACTTCGGTCATCAAATTTCTGTCTTCGAAGTTTAAAAATCAGTGTTTTATTAATTGTTTCCAATTATTTCAAAATTTTGTATATGACAATGATCGTACTTAATCTGTTGTTCTTTAAGAAGTTATTATTGGAGACATTAATAAAGTTTATCTTTAGTTAATGTCCCAAGATGAGAGTCATCGTAGTGGGCCGCTAATGCAGTCGACCTTTCGATAACGCTGTTATTAACCAATCGGGGCCCAAATCGGCGCCGATACGATCTGCGAACAAGACAACGCGTGTCGTTAATACAGCCGGCTCTCGTCTGCAGCGCGGCGGGTATTCGGGTCAACAGCTCTCGTGAGGCACCGACTTTTGGCTTAACATCATTATAATTTCTTTAGTAAGAGAGTAATGGTTTTGTTTTTCTCCAGTCCACATACTGATTATGTATAATAGATTGCTTCTATCGCAGTCAAAGTTATCAAGCTATATTGACAACTTTTATAGTTATCTGTAATTATAATTAACTAATTAAGATATTTTATAATATATGTTATCCAGGGATTCATTAACTCATCCAGGAAACTTGCGAAACTATTTAAGCTGAACATTTAAAATTTGGTACAGATATTGCTTTTGCCATTTAGAAGTAAGCTAAGAATCAATTTTACAAAATTCCTTGCTCGAAGGGAAGTTGCGAGGGGGGTTACGGTCAGCAAAGTGAGCGGGGAATAACTAGTTACTGTGTATAAGATAGTAACACCTGGTGTAGTCTAACAAATATTTTTATCTGTTCGACGAAGCGACATAATAATATGGCGCCAGTTGTATGATAAACATTACAGCAAATTTTGATCGTCGTTAAAAGTTTCATTATTCCCGTAAATTCACTAAATACAACGGTTTTTAACGTGAAACAATAATCTGGAGACTACAACGCGCATATAATGCCATTGGTAATATTGGCGTTTATAAACTACTATAACCACCACTTTAGTAGTATAACAAAATGCTGATGAGTAAACAATAGTCATGAAATAGATTATCGATCCAATGTATAACCAAATTTCATTTTGAGGTATTATAATCGAGGACACGAAAATGTATCAAACATAATCGCTTCTACACGCCAAACGTAACCATGATATGAAGTTGAATGTGAATTTCATTGCACGGGACGCACATAATTATCGAGATTGATCCAAACGGGTTATAGGCGGGATGGGACGGGACGGGACGCGACGGGACGCGACGGGACGGGGCGTGCGCGGGATGCCGCCGCAATAGCACCCCTATTGCAACACCGCAAGGTATTCACACTGACCTCAGGGGAGCCCGACGAACAATAGTTTTTAATCAGATACCCGGAGTCAATAAATAATTATGGATGTGGCATTTTACTCTGGGGTTAATAGCTTTGCTGTTTTGCCTATCTAACCTAAATGATAAGATTAGGTAGCCAAGATTTGAAGAGTGGCTTTGTGTTACTGTCGACTAATACTTCATTTAAATTTCAATCATACTTTAACTAATATTAGAACGTAGATGAAGAAGTTATTGGTTGTTTAGACTAATTTATGTCTTATAAGTTCAAAGTGAGAACATAGACGTGTTGCCCGGAATCGAACCAGGGACTTCGGTGTTACTATTATAGCACTTAAATATGTACAAGTTATTATCCAATAGTTACGGAATGAAACACGTACGCAGTACGATGTATGTTGATAGTATGATCAACTTACAGTACTAGTGTTGTTTCTATTATTCACTTATCTACATTTCTTCATTCATTCTATTATTCACTTTTATTCGACAAAGCGAGAACACAAGCAGTTCACCTGGTTGTAAGTGATAGGCATAACAACGTGGCGCTAATTGGGATTATATACACAGCACCACATTGTGCACGTCGCCGTGCGACATGATATGTTAGCTCTCATTACCCCAGTAATTTCATTAGCTGCTGCGCCCTTTTAACTGGTAAACAGTATTCTTTGCACACTGCTGTTTGTCGGCTGCCGTAGGAGCTGCGGTGTTAACAATCTAGATGAGCTCCGGCAACAGACACCTACCACATACACTATGTTGTGGAGTCATTTGAGAGATGGTAATTTATTAGTAATATTTTACTAAGTGCTTAAATAAAGCACTTATTCTCATATTAACAACAATTAAGGAAATTTTTAAGCATTTTGTTATGTCGGATTTATTTTTTCAACTATCGCACTGTAAAACTTTGAGTGGCGTAGTTTGACAAGAGTCTATCTGACACTACAACTCAACAGTTCAGGTACTACAAAAATTTGAAGAGAACCGTCGAGCGGCTTTAACAGTTGCTCTACTAACCCTAATATATATATATATATATACACAGGCTGATTTAATTAGACAAGGTGTATTACGAATACAAATACCACTATCAACTCATAATAATGACAATTGCACCCCCACAATATGGTGCTAGTTCGGGTGTTTACATTGCACCACATAATACTTATACTAATAACGTATATTATGATAAGTAATTTTCAAAACAGAAAATTTTTTTTTTTTGAGGAAAAAATATCTCTGCTACAACGTATAGCTCCCGTCCGAATGATGAATATGGGAAAATACTGGTTGCAGCGGACAGCATCCAACTAAGATTCCTTTGTTGCGGTGCACGTGTCGTGGATATTAAATTTCAACAGCAGAAAGCCTGTGTGACGTCACGCCGTCGGGTTACCCGCACGGCCCTCTGATAATCCTGTGACACGTGGATTATTAATTTGGGATGGAAATTAGAACAATGTCATGTGAGAAATTTTTAATAACAGTGTAATCCTTCATTATTACAAACCAATTTCATTGTTTTCTCATCAGTTATAGTTTTTCTTAATCTATAAATAATCTATTAAGAGCTTACATTTTAATTTTACTGATAAAGAAACGTGTACCTAACAGTGGTTGTTAGTTTCTCTTGCTGGGGAGCGTCTAGGTTGATAACAACCCAGCGCCCTTTTCTGCCCCTAAATAGTACTATGCAAATCTTCCATTGTTTCGATTTAAACAGTGATGTGGCGAGTGAAATGACTGGGGTAAAGAGACAGACAAAACTGAGGGCCACAAGTGCGTTACCAGGTTTACTTCTGGCGTGACATGTAACAGTGTTTGGATTTTTTTAAACAAGAAATCAACGAGACCAGCAGGTCATCCACATAATCCTCACTCAAGGATTTCTACATCCCACATCTTTTCATTATTCCAATAGATTAAAATGATGATGATTACAAACGTTTCATTTTATGTAATTTTTTTATTTCATTAAGCGACTAGACGAGCGGGACGTTCACCTGATGGTAAGTGACACGCCTGCCCATAACAACGTGGCGCTAGTTAGTATGATATTGTGCTCGTTAGCTTAAAATGTAAGATGTAGTCTCGTGACCCCAAAAATTACACTAACTAAAGCACCTTTCAAACCGGAACATAGGAATGTTTGCACAGTACCGTTTGGCGGTTGAAATAGGAGCTGCAGTGGACCTACCTAGACAGTTTTCAGCAACAGAGACCTATTACCAAAATCTTGGTAGTCTTTCGAATCTTCTTATCTAGCTACCACCATCATGTTATAAATCTGTCACAATAATACTATTGTTGTGTTCCGGCTGCCAACAATGTGAAAGTGCCACAATATTCTGAATAATTATGATTTATCATCCGTCCTGATAATAACATAACATACCACGTGAAACTGAGGTCAAGTTTTTGACCATGTTAGTTAAAAGAAATAATTTACAGAAACATTGTGATAGTGTTAGTCGCTAATAAGTAATTTGCTCTTTTATTTCTAACAATTAGAAATGCTCCTCCCCACCCTTAGCATTGTACGTTATTGCGAATCTATTGCGCATCGATACTAATCGGCGTTGCGCGATTGACCCGCTGAACCCGAGGAATCGATTTCATAATCGAAACGTGAGAATATCGTTTGGACGTAGCGAATGTAATCGTTACGGTGGACACGCGTGTGTCGTTGTTGCAATGATGCTGTATATGAATACCGCCAGATTACAATACATAATAATATAATCTGGATAACCACCACAGCACCTATTTCTACCTTCCAACATTAGTGTGCAAATATTACTATGTTCCGACTCGAAGAGTGATATGGCTAGTGAAGTAATCGGAGTAAAGGGACGTCTTTTAAGCGGTGTAAAGGCTCCCGTACAACAACTCACGGAACCTAAGCTAACCTTACCTGCTCGTGGTTCACCCTGTTAATCAACAAACAAGGCTCTGGCTGCCACCAACCCACATTGGGACAGCGTGGTGGGAAATTACCCAAATCCCACCATACGAACCCCTACAAACGACCGCTCTATTGCTCCAAAGATGACCAATCGATGTGGGAATCTTTGGGGAAGCCTAGGTCTAGTAGTGGACCCCTCTCGACTAATGATGATGATGACATCTTATGTATCTAAGCAACGAGTACAAAATGTTGCAGTGTAATTCTAACTCTCGTCGTCACAGTGTTATCGACAGATGTATCGCTTACTATCAGAATAATATCTTATTAGTTTCCTCGCCTTGTGGAATGTTTTGAGGCATCGTATATAAAAAAGCCATCGTTCTAGATAATGATAATGACTATTTAGTAGGTAGTAGTTTTATTTAGTATAGGTTCTCTATATATCGTTGCCCACAAACTTTTCTAAAACAGCACGAAATTAATTCAATCTTCAAATATATTAAAGAAAAATTTGTTCGTTAATTCGTCCTCGACAACCTTATGAAAAACTACAATGCCAAAAAGCACCCCAATCGACGAAGGGTATACACTGCGCTCTAAAATCGCGCACACGATCGCATAATGATTTATGTGCGCCGCATTCATAAATCAAAAGCAACGCGCAAACAGAAATAGTCGCTGATGACATAACCAACTGCGTGCGCTGGTGTTGAGCGGTTACATGATTGAACGGTCCGCGAGGTCGCAGGGTCGAAGCCTGACCTCTCCTTTCACTTGCAGCCATTGCTCAAGCCGTTCGCCTATTGAAACCTGTACGCCGTATTTGATCCTGATGATCTTGATGGATATTACATTAACAATGCTCTGCTCCCTACTGATCGCGAGCTTTACTAATGTTTTGTAACTTGGCTTGTGTTAAGTTTAATATTTTATTTTAAACTTTATCATTAAGTATACATATTTTTTTTCTTTCGATTGGCAATTACATTTTGATATTACAGAAGTTTTGTAGCTGTTATGTTTGTTATGATTTCCATATCGATCCATCCAGCGCTGCCCGTATCCAGCTGCTTCCCGCAACCTTTACCAGATCGTCGGACCACCTGGTGGTGGGCTTGCCAAAACTATGTTTTTCGATACACGGTCGCCATTCGAGGACCTTAGGGCTCCATCGGCTGTCAGTCCTTCGAGCGATGTGTCCTGCCCATTGCCACTTGAGGCCAATAATCTTTTGGACTATGTCGGTGACCTTAGTTCTCCTGCGGATGTCCTCATTTCTGATTCGATCATGCAGGGAAACTCCGAGAATAGCTCTTTCCATTGATCTCTATGCGACTTAAAGCCTTTTCACAAGGCCCACTGTAAGTGGCTCATCACTGGCAACGCACGAATTAAAGACTTTTGTCTTTAGTAAGTTCCAATGATTAGTTAGATAGATTTTTAGTTCATACCGGAAATTCGTATGCACGAATAGAGTGTTTAGTTAACATATTTTCCAAAGAGGGGGGCTAGTCTTAGAATCTCACAGTGTTACGACAAACATGAGCATGAGACCAATCTGAGTCATGTCCACCTGTCTTAATAGTCGTCGAAGGCTTACCGCTCAATACCGCGACCAAACCCTTTTAGTCGCCTACGGCAGGCAATGGTTGTTTTAGTTCCATTCTTAATACCCTTAGACTATACGGTCTCCGCGTGTAAACCTAGCATTAGTGACCTCACATGTACATCCCGCTTTAAGGTGCTTTGTAAATGATTTAACTATGTGCATAAATAATGATAGGATGCAAGCTGCCCGCCCACATTATTCAAATCACTTTCAGTCAACCAGACGCCGTATGTAATATTTGCATAGGACGCCCTACAAATGTATTCGTGAAGGATTGACAATGTTTGTTACACACACACACACACACACACATATATATATATACATATATAAATACATTTAATGAAAATGGGTTTTCTTTGTTCGCAAATCACGTGAAGATTAGTGAACTTATCTACGTAGATTATGTTTTCATTCGACGCTGAATGATTTATAGATTATAGGCTATGTATTTTTTGGTTTGCATAGGTCCTTCTTGCATACATTGATTTGTGGAACACATTACGAGTCCTATGTTCAGCAATGGAATTCCATGCGTTGAAATGATAATAGCGATGATAGATCCTTCATTATTTTATCTGTAATGAACTTTTATAAACATTTTCATTGGGTGTTTTTTATACGGTTGCTATAGAAAGTCGTTTGCGGTTGCGGTTGCTCTCAACGAATATTTCAGAGAAATTTCAAGTCTACTTATTCATCATCATCATCATCATTAGGTGCCCTCTTCCAACTGAAGTTTGGCTACTTATTACGATCAGCAAAGCAGGCGGGGAGCAGCCAATGTAACATAATTTTAAAACTATATATCTATTACTTCTCTGAGCATTTAGTGAAACGGAATTTGTACAGTTATAGTGCAGTCAGAGACTACATTCCCGCTCTTTGTTTGCTCCATATAAAATAAATGAAATCGTCCAAGTTTCATATTATTTGTTAAAAGATTCTTTCATGGAGTATGAGGCTAGAATATTGAGTACAAATACAATTATTTGCTTCACCTTTTTAATACAAATCATTCCCACTGTGCGCGTGATTAAATATAGGCGACATAATTCGCGGCGAACTCGTTCCTACGGACTAAATACTTTTTCCTCTGCTCGTGTAAACACGACACTTAAAAAAAGGGGGAAAAATTGATAAGGAAAATATTTACGTACCCAATTTGAATTCTGGTCGGCGCGCGGCAACACATCGCGGCCGTTTATTGGGCTCACGTACCCGGCCCTTCTCGCGGCGGCTTTTGACTTGTTACGTTGTAAATTAGCGGTAATGCGATTGGTTGAGCCGAAGGTATGCTATGCCTGTGTGTGCGTATTATCCGTGTAAATATATATGAAACTGTACGATATAACACCTTCCATAAACTGCGCAAACAAAGCGTTCCGTATAGTCTTTTACAATGCAAACAGATAGTGGTTACAATAATCCAGACATGATATAGGAATCTCCTCTCTCAAAGTCTATAAATATTAGAAATCTGTAATTTTTATGATGCACCAAAATATATGAGAATCTCACTCTGTAGTGTAAATTCTATTTTGTGTAGACTTAAACGTATAGTTTTTGTTTACTATGTCCGTTGTTAAAAAATTTTAAATAGTCCTTAATTTTTAAGATAATGTAAAAACGGATATTATAGAAAGCATAAATTGACCAAGTAAGTTGAATATGGGAGAACGTCTTTAGATGCCTGCTTTTGTGTGTACCGATTGTGATCTAACTATTAACATCTATAACTGTAAGATGAGACGTAGGATGTTACTATCGGGATAAATGTTGACAAACAAAAGATGCAAATTATTTGTTACTCAATAAATAAACTGTCATGAACGAGATAGGTTTGCTATAACCTCATATTTATTGTCTGCAGTGTACACGAGTACATATACATAAAAAGGTTAGGCTTTAGTAATTCAAAGTTTGTATGACACCTCAACGGAATTAAACGCCAACGTTGTTTTTGTTCCGGTTTTCGCGGTTACGTCGGTGCGGGCAAGTTTAAAAAGGCTCTATATTAAAAGTGTCCTTTCAGCGTTCGCCTGAAAATATTTTAGCTGTAACAGTTATAAACGTATGAAATAAAGCAATAAAACGAACGCTATCGCAGTTTGCGGGAGAAACTTTTAAATGTCCGACACTTATTACTCTATATAATTTCAGTGCAGTTTTTATCGGCCCCGGACTTTTATTCGAGTGTACGAAAATGCTTAAAGTTTATTGAATTCAGATGTGAATAATGCTTTTTTTGTTCAAAGTTTTTTAATTTCAGTAAATTAATATATCTATATGAATAAAGTTATATTGCAAAATGTTATAGTACAATTTTTAAAATCGAAAATACATAGCAATACTACAAAAAAAAAACTTTTATCTTAATACAAAATCATTAAGATACGCGTTTAATTTTTTTTTAATTAATTGTTCAGCTATACCTATATAGCTATCTCTACCTGGAGTTTCCTAAGAATTTAAAGAATATATCCTGTGCATGTTTCTGTGTCACTAATTTTGAAAAAATCGTGTCAGTTTTCAAATAAACTAAGTTAAATTGTCCTCATAACACTTTAATTAACAAAAGCGTTATAAAATACCTATTAGTTTTTTGTTTATATGAATGAATATAAGAAAATTCATATTTTGGCCTACCCTATCCAAAGGGGTAAAAGCATTGAGAACAAATTTTATATTGTAATTGATTGACAAAATATGTTTAGTATTATTAGTTTTTTTTATTCTATGAAGCGACTAGACTAGCAGGTCGTTAACCTGATGGTAAATTATACGCCTGTTCATGACAAAGTGGCGTTAGTTAGGATGGTATACATAGCTCCACATTGTGGCCTTCAAACATAAGAAATAAAATCTCGTCACCAAATTAATTTACAAGCTACAGCGCCCTTTAAATCGGAAGTAAAGTTTGCAGAGTATTGTTTGGTGGTAGAAATAGGCGCTACGATAGTGTCTACCTAGACAGTCTTCGGAAAAAGGGGATCACTACGTATGAAAAATACGGTATATCATCCAACAATTTGTAAAGTATAAATAAATCAATCGAGTTATGTTTGTGTAACTGCCGACGATCAAACTGTCTAAACAATTTGACAGTTCGCAGATCACACCTTGACGGCTCGGGGCGGTAACTCCAACAAGTGTTCCCCCCGGGACTCTTACATTTAACTAAGAGACGGGTTTCGCGTTCAAAATTCACTGAAAACTCTGGCCTTTACAAATTTAATTACCTGCTAATCGAAAGTTGTATTTTAATTATCGTAATTGCCTCCAAGAGTTTATTATTTTGCACTAACTTGAACCGCGGTATTAATACAATTGTGTTTTCGTTAATTATTAAAGTACACTGGGCGCAATCAAAATAATGCAATTCAATTAAACTTAATAGATGTAGGTGATAGTATAGTTATAAAGATGCAACCGCAGCATCTAATCTGCTATCGAAACAGTAAGATCATCATTATCGTCATCGTAAAATTAACTGTCCTTCCAATTGCACACGCACAATTGGAAGGACAATTAATTTAGTTTAATAACTGGACTATTAAAATTAACTGGCCTACCTCTCAAGGCGAGGAATGTAGTGTTGTTAAGAGAGGTCTCGGTATAGGTGGATGGGCAATGTGCTAACACATTACCTGAACTTCACATGATATTAAACGCAATGGTACTGAAGATGTTGAAGCGTACTCGCACAAAACACTGCAGCTGATGTTGAGAGCTCCATTATAACGATGCTGCTTTATCAGATTAAGATATGAAGATGGTAGTTAGCCATTCTAACTCCCAGATTAGTCACGAATTCGAACTATGGATCTTATTACAAGGCAAGCGACCAACTGCTGTACTACGGAGACAGTTAAAGTCGGTATTTTATTATGAAAAAATAAATTTTAATAAACAACAGGTTATACTAAGGTTGGTCGGTAATATTCCTTCGTTATTATTATATTATCGTGAGCCTTCTCCATAATAATTACAGCTTAGTAATTCATTGTAACGTCTAACAAACGCCCAGCTACAGACTAATAATTAGTAATAATAATTTATGCGCCTTAGAGCCTTCGCCGGGCAGAATCATTTACATTTCGGAAAGTAGGGACCGTAATGTGTCATGATTATTGTTCAAGGCGCCTAGGTCTATCTACTTCTCTGATTAAATTAACATAATTGTAAATTTTTATTACTCTGCATAAAAAAATAATTTTCCTACCCTTAAATGAATATTGCTTAACCGCTCTTGGTCAGGATTTTAGTAAAAGCAAGCTCCGAGCCTCAGCAGTGATGTTAATTCCAAACTGAACAAACAGTTTAGGTTTTTGCGATAAAACGTGACGAGATTTCGTGGTATTGGTCTGCTGAGAATAAACGCTCCTTCTCATTGCTGAATTTTACAGCCCATCTAATACTAGACACGAGTTGGTCAAAGTTTTAGCATTGACACAACAAACAGACCCGTACACTATTGTGTTGTAACCCGAGATGTATAAACAACAATATAAGATCAAAAATTTATAAAATTATTATAGTTGTGGTTTATATATTGCAAACTGGTCAAATGTTTTCAAGCATTCATTATTAGTGCATCTAAATGAGCAACTTGAATGTTTCCATCGGGGTTAAATTTAATTAACTTTAACCAATGCTGTATATACCCAGGCGATCCTTTTAATTCAAACCCGATACCGCCTGAATATTGTTCTGTAACATCTATTACTATACGGAATATATATATATATATATATATATATATATATAAAAATTGCTGTAGACGGTCGAACTCTGTTGGAAAGTCTCCGACTTGTGTTGTTCGAGATAACCAGATACACAAAAATGTTCTGATGTTAATTGGTATTAAAATTTAGTAATATTACCTGTATATGACGCTATACAGAAGGCATCAAATAGAAATGATTGGCGTAACATCATCAAGAACAGGTTATCGATAGGGACGACACTCAGCATTGAGGAACCGATTGATAGACAGAGAAAGGTAAATATGTAATAAGCGTTCACGAAATGTCTATAACATTATAAAATCATCCTAAGCCTCTTACAATGGCTTTCCACGACCTTCATTAGATCTCTGGTCCACATTGCTGAGGGCCCTCCAGAGCATAGCTTTTATATTATGTACTACAACTGTATTATATCTTTTGCAATAAGACAAATTCAATAAATTGAGAATCATAAAACGGTGTAGTTATCTGTTATCTCACTAATGCGTTTAAGTTCAATTTGAAGATACGGAATATTGCGATACGGAGGCTTTGTTCGCAACAGGCCTGCGTCCCGATAATGGTGTGATAAGCATCAGGATTATAGGTGCGGTAATCGCATAAAAAGAAACTGTTTATGTGTTTGCGGGCGCTGAATTATAGCTATAAAGCAATTCAAGGAATTATAGCTCTTAATGTCTTAATCAAGCTAATGGAGAACCTTGGATGCTTTTTTACTGAATAATGAACGTCGGTGAAATCTGATCTTGATAGCGGTCATCGAGTTTGTAGTCTGTTTTGGAGCATTGCGTTTGTTGTACCGACATATTGTAATAGCAATATGACGCTATGTAATACTTATGTATGATGAATGTTTTGGCTGTTCTCCGTCCGCTTTGCTGGCCGTAACATCGCGGCAACTCCCTTTGGGAAAGAAGTTTTGTAAAATCTATTCTAAGCGGGCCTCTAAATAGCAAAAGTAATGTTTCTACCAAATTTTAAATCCTCTGTAATAGCTTCGCATATCTCGTGATGAGTCAATGAATCTCTATACATAAGTATATATATATATAGAAAGAGAGATTATATGCGTTATAAATGACAGCATATTTCTTATGGAAACTCTTGCACTTCCTTTATACATTCCAATTTGATGAAATTTTAAGTTAATAAGCTGAACCATGTGGGATGACTATTTACCTGTCTAATGGACCGACGATCTGGTAAAGATCGAGCGAAAGATTTTCGTGAAAGTATAATCGGATGAGTGGCGCAGGAAATCGATTAGGAATATGTTCAGTAGAGAACAATACTAAGTACAATTTTTTTTTAATTTTATTTGTCAAAAAGTTAATTAGATGTGCGATAAGTTAGTGGGTGTACGTGATATGTTAAATCATAAGGTGACTAGTTAGAATAATACACTGTACCACATTGTGTTCGTCGCAAATATAAGCCTTTATGTCCCATTACTTCATTAATTTCACTAGGTAAAACGCCATTTAAAATGTAACATAGTTACGTTTGCATATTACTGTTTGGCGGCAGAAATAGGAGCTGCGATAGCACCTACGAGAGACGGTCTACGACAGAGACCTATTACTGGTAATAATGAAATGATGACTATAATGATGAAGTTTATTTAATATGTATGAGTTATAGAAGCGGAGAAATAATTTACATTAACAATTTCTTTTCTACTTGTTCGTTAAAATGCGACTCGGAAACCAACGGGAACGAAGCCGAGACCCCGCTCGGCGAGTTGTTCAATTTAATTAATCGCCAATAACAATAATTGGTGGGCCCGAGATTTGTTTCATGCAAATCAGTTGCGGTCGTATTAGCATAGGTATAGGTGCCGGTACTACGGCGTCTAGTGTTGCGACATGCGGTCAATATCGATGTAACGACTAATTAAAAAAAATTAAATAAACCACATCTTTATAGAGAATATCTATTTTTTATGTTTTTTTATCCCTTCACTTTGTACATATAAATAAAGCAAAAGACAAACAGTGATTACACGAAAATCGAGTAGAACAGGGAAACTTGACTCATAACAAGCATATATGGTAAATCTTTGTGAAGTAAATTTAAAGCAGATTTTATATTGTGTTAAAAAAAAAACAACTTTATTGGTTATAGATACTGTCCAGTTATGTTGATACAGATATCACCGCAGCACCTATTTCATTAGCCAAGTGGTATGTATGCAATGATTATTGAATATGAATAGTGATGCAGCAATGTTTGCCATTGAATACAGTCAAACGAAATAATCTAGAAGAATTCGATAAGCGACATCGTTAATAAAATAATCGACATTACCTTCGTAAAGTTATAAATAACTTTAGACAATTTTTTAACATATATAAATTTAGTTTAACGGAAGGTCAATTTAAATTAAACCATTCAGAGAGAACCTTATTCATCGCTAGTACATATACATGTATATTATTATACATACATATGTATATTATACATACAGTAATCAGGTTTCATATACTGTAGGTTGTTTTGTGAAAGTTACGTTTGTGTTACTGTGATTCGTACATCATCATCATTTCACACTAGCTATATCCACTGCTTAACACCGCCTAGTCAGTAGTGGGAAAATATGTTTTGTCCTGGTTTTAAAGGCGTTGTATCATACGTATCACTTACCATCAAGTGAACGTCACACCCATCACGTCGCTTAATCGAATAAAAAAAAATGAGCGCACTACGTTTCTCACTGATTCTCTACGTCCTAGGTTCACCTGACAGGTTCGATTTCCATGGTGTAGACATAAATGAGGAACAACAAAATTATCTTCAAATTATATATATATACAAAAACAGGATAAAAGTCTGAAATCCCATCGATTCCCACGCCTCCAACTACTGTGTTGCAATGAAATGTATCTGTTCGTTTGCAAGTGATTCTCTAAGCGTTTTAGTACTTAGTGACTCTAATTTAGATTTAAATCGCTTTGTTTTAGAAGTAACTATTCAAAAGTAAACAACGGTTACGGTTACAAGCACTGTCTGATTTAAGTAGGCTTTTAAAAGTTATATTAACAAGCTTATTACCCAAGTATATGGTAGGCTAACCACGAGCATTCTAAAAATACACTCGTACAGCTATCTAAAGTTCTATACATTAGATTTCGGAATCGAAGCAAACACCTCCGTGTAGCGATCTATTACCGGATGCTCCAGTGACGCATTTATAAGGAGTCGTAACATCGATTAAGCATTAGATACTTTACATTCATAGTATTATATTTGCATATAAAACGATTTAATACTAAATCAATATAGAATTTCTTACTTAATAAAATATTATGAGAGTCTACGGATACTCCGTGTTCAAACGTAAATCGACATAAAAATTGTCGTAAAAACTTTTATACACATTGTATAGGTGAAAAGTCGGATACCCTTGACATTCCATCCACAGTACAGATAGTCGCCTATTACTGAATTTTATTTATTCTACGAAGCAACGAGACGAGCGAGACATTTACATGACATAAGTGATACACCTATCCATAACAACGTACCGTTACTCAGGATGATATAAACTGCACTGTACCACATAGTGCTTGTAGCCTTGAGACATAAGATTTCTTCTAGATTACTGGATTTTTTCATTTAGTTTATATTTCCACTTTCCATAAGTTGAAATTGTTGTCAAGCATTAGGCTATATAAATTTAAAAAATATGATGTGTGGTTACTCTAGTAATTTCTCTAATTACGATGACCTTCAAACCGGAACTCGGTAAAGTTTGCCCACTATTGTTTGACGACAGGAATAGGAACTGCCTATCTAGGCTAGCTTGGCCAAGCGGACATACGACCAATATAGTATGTATGTAAAAAGCAAAGTATATAGTTAAGTATTCATAAAAACTATAGGAAATGTTTTATCATTGGAAAGTAATTAGTTTGTATATGAAATTAATTTAGGTGTTCGAATAGTCGATCAGGTGTAGTGGACTGTCTTTGTACGGGCCACTGGTCCGGAACGGGAAAACCTTGTTATGCAACTGTGCGGACGGATTGTTACAAGGTGCTGCGTTCGAATCCGTATTGACAAGCGTCGCTGTTTCAACCTTTGGTTTATATGTATTGATCAAGTTTTTTATGCGTTTGATTTAAAGTTGCATTTCACTCCGACTTGCGGTTTAGAACACGCGATCTAGTCATCATTCAAGTAATAAAGAAAGTATGAGAAAATCGGGTCAGTCGTTGAAGAGCTCTGCAGTGCAGACAGACAGACACAAAAATAGAAGAATATAGCAATATCGGTAAGAGAAAATGTAAACTATTTGATATATGTTCATCATCATCGATTGATGTCCACTGCTGGACATGGGCCTTTCCACAGATCTTCACGTTTGTAGGGGTTGATATGAGGGGGGAGTTGGGCCATTTCCCACGACGCTGGCCCAATGCGTGTTGATGTTAGCCAGAGCCTCGTTTGTTGATTATCAATGTGCACCACGAGCAGGTGAGGTGACTTGAGTCCCGTGGATTGTTTTGCGGGTCCTTTATACCCCTGATATATGTTAATAATGTATAATCTTAAATAAATCTACATTGCCAAGCCAGATGATGGCCTTCGGAGATCGTCTAGGTAGACTCTCAGCTCCTATTTCCGCCGTCAAACAATACCGTGAAAACATTGTTGAGTTCTGGTATAAAGACGAAACATGTTAAGTTTGAACACCAGAAGCACATTTTAATGCAATGTATATCATCCTAACTAGCGATATGTCGTTATAAGCAGGCTTATCACTTAGTTAAATAAAAAGTAATAGTTTTTATTTATACATATGTTCATTATAATACACACACAGCATCAACTAATTCTATCGGTGGTAGATCTCTTTTGCATGTTACCGTCTAGGTACCACCGCAGCGCCTATTGCAGTTGAAAAAAAACAATATGCAAACATGACTATGTTCCGGTTTGAAGGTCGTTGTATCTAGTAAAATTACTAGGGTAAAGAGCCTTAACATCTTATGTCCAAAGCGACGAGCACAATTTAGTGCTGTGTATCTAACCAAGCGGCACATTGATACGTATAGGAGTTACGTTTATATTCAGGTGAACGTCCTGCTCGTTGAATAAGAAAAAAATATTAATTTGTTTTCATACTCATCGACATGATAATATATTCACACAGCATCAACATATTTTATAATTTGAAAATAAAAATAATTATTATGTTTTCTAAACAAATCGAGTGTTCGCTTGTTGCGTCTAGAGAATACATATTTAAAGGCACCGACTATGTTATTTATTATTAACGTTATAATGACTATTCAAATTGATATTCCAACTTGTAATTTACACCGCCGCATAACTTACCGATCTAAGTGTTAAGTTTTTCCATCGCGCGCCTAATGAATAGGCCAAATGACAAACGGTTTTATGATAATTTGCGTCGCCGTGTTTCTGATTAACGATTTGTTGAACATTTATTAATATTTTTGTGTTTACTATCGTAATTTAACAGTTTAGTCGTTTAATCATCGATTACTAAATAAAGACTATAAATAAAGGTTTTTGTATACTACAAAACCATGAGATGACAGTCTTCAGTGCCTGGTTCTTCCCCACATGAATAAGAGGCGGCGTTTAAGACGAAGTCTCCGGTGCGTTCAGTAGAACCTTAACTACGTCAAGATGCACCAAGGGTTACTACTAAATGGTTTAAATAGGTATTGTAAGGTACTCGGTTCGATTCTGAGGATTATAATTTTGCTCTGTTAAACTTGACTACTACCCCAACGTTGTTAACATACGATTTTAATAGTATTACTGTATGTGATTTGAGGACAAGCTTTACTTCCTTTAACAAAAACAAATTACAATATTATTGTGTCTTCGCCAAAGAAGACTAGAGTTATCCTTCGAAGATTCCAACCCTCGCTTTCTTACCAAAAATACAATTAACAAAAATAAAAGGTGCTATTTGATTAAATTCTGTGTACTAAATCTAATGAATTATCCGATTTCCTCCCTCAAATTTCCTCAATACTGACATCCAGGCAACTGTGTGTGTAAACTACTATATCGTGTTTCCTTTAAACACAATCGGATACATTTATCCAGGTTCGGCACGCAACTGGGAAAGGCTGACGACCCATTCCGATTGTTTGTGATCGGAGACAGTGTTGGTCAATTCCGGTCAATCACGACACGCATACGACGTTTAAGTGTTAGTCAGCGCTCGTCAAACTTTGCTTAACAAACAACAGCTCATGTTTAATCTCATAGAAATTTTTTTTGATTAGACACGGTTAAAAAAATATTTTAAGATATGAAGGAATATTAAATTTGACATGGATGTACTTTCATTTCAGTTTGTTTTTTTTTTTTGTTGTAATAATATAGTAGCAATTCAAGACTTGATAAATTATTCAGTACCCGGTAAAGTAGTTAATGAATTTATTTCTCTGATGACACAAAAAGGCAAACATAATGTGATGCAGCAGTTAAATCCAAAGTTCTGCAATATGGACAGCGTTTTTATCAGTGTCGAGTTGTGATAAAATATAAAAAAAAATGTTTTAAAAATTGTATTTATTTTTTACAAGCAGCTCTTCAAAAGTTAAACTTTCGGGCCACTCCATCGTTATATTATTTTTTTTTTATATTATTGCATTTTATCATATAAAAATGTGTACCGGGAAACCTTGTTCATTCCTGTGCTTCATTCAGCTTGCCACTTGGGCGAAATAAAATTTTTGTAAAATATTTATAGGAAGTTTGAGAGGCGCTCTTAGCGCAGAGACCCAATTGACTTTACGAGCATTCTTCAAGCGATGCTCGTAAGAGATCAACAATTCTCGTTCCGTTGTCGACTGCGAGTCTCCGCGACCCTCCGCGGCCGGTAATTGTCGCTCGTGTCAATCCAATCGACAGATCGTTATCGTTGATGCATCGACGCGCCTTCATATACAGAGTAGGCAGAGCACAGGGAACAGGTATCAGGTTAAACTATGCTTTTAAACCAGACAGAGAGACAACCGGACTTTTATTTATTCAACGAAGCGGTGAGACGAACGAGACTTTCATCTGATAATTATTAATATATTAAGGTTATACACAGCAGCACATTATGCTCGTCGCATTAAAACGTGAGAAGTCAAATCTCGTTACTCCAGTAGTTTCACTAGCTACAGTGTCTTTTAAACAGTAACACAGTAATGTTTGCACACTATTGTTTGTCGGCAGAAACAGGAACTGCGGCGGTACCTACCTAGTCAACAAGTCTCTCCGGCAACAGAGACATGCCACCAGTAACGTCTACATATATGAATAAAAAAAAATGGTTGTATATTATAATCAGATTTAACTATTAACAAAAAGAAAACATACCTATTAAAATCTAAAAATGAGTCTTGAGTCTTCAGTTAGAACTAGACCGAAATCTGTGCCGTCATCACTAAAAGCACTGGATTGTGCTTTAGGGTCATTTCAGCTATAAAGAGTTTTGCATGTTTATAGCGATTTTCAAGCATAATGATCCCAAATGATTATGTATAAAATATACAGTCCTAGATGTGACATTATAGCTTTAGTGATTTAAAAAACTATGTATCAATTGTATTAAAGTCTCTTCCAAACTGGTAGAGGGATTTACAGTAATCTCCCCACTGGACGAGGGATTGACGTAAATGTGTATATTATTAATGTTTCCTTAGTTGACCATTTCGAGGGTGCGGACTTTAATAGTGAATTGTATCGAGATAATTTTGTTTACACATAATGGGCAATAATTTATATAGATTATTATTAAAATAGATACATCGATTACATTTGTTAAATCGAAAAAGTCTTACTTATGTAATAAATATTTGATAGAGACGTGTCCTTCATCATCAGCCGATAGACGTCCACTGCTGGACATAGCCCTCCCCTAAATGCCTTCACATCGATCGTTCCCACGTCGGGCAATTGACAAAAGTAGGCCAAAATTAACGACAGCGTTTGTAGGGGTTCATTTTAGGGGATTTGGGCTATTCTACACCACGGTCGCGCAGTGCGGGTTGGTGGTAGCCAGAGCCTTGTCTGTTGATTAGCAGGGTGCATTACGAGCAGGTGAGGTTGGCTTGAGATGTTGTGCGGGACCCCTTACACTCCTTGACGTGTCCTTAATTTTAGTTTTTTTTAGCAGTACACTGCCATGGGTTGAGGATGACAATATACTTATATTAGCAATTGATACTATGTTGTGATATATTACGGTAAATTGTACTATGCTAAGTAAAATGTATAGGTGGTAAGTCGATGTTGCCGGAGACCGTCTTGGTGGAGTACCACCGCAGGACTTATTGTAGTCGACCAACAATAGTTTGCAAACCTTTCCATGTTACAGTTTGAAAAGCATTGTAGCTAGTTATATTATTGGGGTAACGAGATTTACCATCATTTAAGGCGACGAGCGCAATGTGGGGCAGTGTATATCATCCTAACTAGCGCTATTTTTTTGTTGAGCAGACGTATCACATAACATTAGGTTAATGTCCCGCTCGTTTCGTTGCTTCGTTGAATAATAAAAAAACTATTTAATGGACTACTTTTTATTCAATAAATAGCTGATGACCGGTTTGATTATGACTGTTATTGGATAATATTTTGCATACATTTTTGTATTGCAGTAGTTGTCTCATATATAATATGAAGGAACATAGAATTTATATTCTATAACACTTAATCCATTGGCATTGAAACACCAACTTTATAACAGCTGGACAATATATCTAAAGGTATTATCCTCCGCTCAACCTCTTGCTTTATTGGTTGGTCTTATCACACTAAACATGATATCAATAAAATAATCTAAAATATCTACACTGATCCCTGCACTAAACCAACTCACGTAAACCAAGTGATCAAAACACGAACCAAGATAATAGTGAGGTTATTCAAACCCGACAACATCAGACGTAAACCTATATTTCAATCCGACGGCGCAATAATATTGTTTCGGGGGCTGAACTGATGATATCTGTGTCCTCGTATGGAAATTGTTTAGATGCCTCTTCGGCTCCTCGCTATCTAATTCGCTCATAACGCGTAAGAGGGTCGAAATTTATAGAGGTGAAACGTTTCTGGATTTAATACGAGCCGTATCCCCCGCGCTGAGGATTTGTGTTTGGTGTTATTGTCGCTGGATGACTAACGGCACAGCCTTCATTATTCATTAAAAAAAATTTTTTCCTAAGATAGTAGTAAGTGCTTTTTAAGTAGCAGTAGCTCTTTGACCTAAAGTACCTCGCTGGTCTGTTTAGAACGTGCGGCCTTCATTCCGGAGGTTGCGGGTTCGAATCTCAACATGTACGATGACTTTAATATTTAAGTTATGTACATTTGTGAACTTAAGTAACAACAGCGAAATACAAACGGTGAAGGAAAACATCGCGAGGAAACCAGAACATGAATTAGTATTTATTCTAAGGTGTGTGTGAAGTCACCAATCCGCATTGGGCCCGCGTGGTGACTATGGCCCCAGCGCCTTCATATTGAGGGTAGGCCTGTGCCCCAACAGTGGGGACGTAAATTGGCTGTTGATAATAAAAGGTTATTTAATTGATAAAGTAATGTAATTTAACAATTAACCGCCACATGTATTAGGTCTTATTGACTGAGTCACCGAAATAGCTGATGTTTACTTATCAGTTTTTTTTTCTGTACGATGAATGGACCAGACGAGCGAGACATTCACTGGATGGTAAATAATACGCCCGCCCATAACAATGTGGCGCTATTTAAGATGGTGTTTACTGCGCCGCATTGCTCTCGTCATTTCACTAGATACCACTCACTTTAATCCGGAACACAGCAATTTTTGTACTGTTTGTGTACTGTGGTACCTACCGAGACGGTCTCCGGTAACAGAGACCTACCACCAATAAACAATAACATAAATATTTTCCGGTTGAAAACATTGAATGTAAATTGTGGTATAAACAAAAATACAATTTTTGTATTTTTAAAATAAAACAGTACGCGGAAATAAAAAATATGTTATATTTTCTGTAACCGAATGGCTACAAACGCGATGATTTAATACATTTCAACTGTGGTTGTATGGTGTCTACTAATGGGGAGGTCTTACCTCCCAAAATAGAGCTGTGCGGTGCAGCTGACGCTGGCGAGGTCGCGAGGGTGTGAAAAGGTTCTTGGGCTTTGTCGTAAAGCTACGAAGGTGGAACATCGTCGTGGTTTAAGTTGGTGCAAGTCTGGCATACCTCGCCTTTACTCCCGCAAAAGCAGGTATGCGAAGGTATTTATTTCCCCCTCGTAAAACAAAAAACAAAAGTAGCATTGCAGCACCCATTTCTGCTGCTAAACAGTAGTGTGTAAATATTACTGTGTTCGATTGTTAGAGTGCGACGAGCGCAATATGGTGCAGTGTGTACCATCTTAACTAGCTCCACGTAGTTATGGACGGGCGTATCACCCACTATCTGATGAACGTTTCGTTCATCTCGTCGCTTGGTCGAATTAAAAAAAAAATAGATCAGTTGTTAATAAAATGGTGTTGAGTAAACATTTATCTTAATTAATAAAAAAATGTATAATATTGTTATTAAATATAGTATAATGTGTTGCTAGATTACAGATTTGTGATTACAATACTTGTTAACTAGGAAACTCTTCGACCAGAAATCTTCGAACTTCAATGAAATATTGTTAATATGATAAATATTGGGGGGTAACTGTGTTTCTTCTTTTTAATAAACTGTCAACCCTGTCCGTTTCACTAATTGATGTGTCCCCGTCCTCACACATCGTAACCCGTACGACAACGAAAACTACTTATTGTACAAACATTAGTAGGATATTTTTTAAATTACTATACACGTTCGATTTTAAACTAGATCATTTGCGAAGATTAATAAAGTCGAAATATAAACTTAATGCCATACCTTAAATGTATTTTTTTTGTTACAGGTACGTTAAACCAAAACCGGAGTTTACTGCATACCCTCTAAAGTTTCTAGATGAGGTACAATACGTTTACAAACTATTTGCCCCGCACAGCAACTCGCGGGACCTAAGCCAACCTCACCTGCTTGTGGGACACCCTGCTATTCAACAAACGATGCTGGCTCCCACCAACCCGCATTGGGCCAGCGTGGTGGGATGTGGGCCACATCCCACCATACAAACGACTGAAGGTCGCGGGAAGCCGCTGGACCGATCGATGTGGTGATCTTTTGGAGGAGGCCTGTATTCAATAATGGACGTCTATCGGCTGATGATGATGATGTTTAATTTTATTACCTATCTATTTTAGATAAATAAACATCTTTATTTTAAATGTTTATTCATTAAAGTCGTAGTTTATATACAATATTAGATTAATTAGACTTAGAAAAATATTATAAATGTTATAGCTAATGTAATTAACGAAAAAGTTGCCGTAAGTAATAATAATTAATAAAATCATATTTTCATAACATGTTCTTTGTTTATATATAAATTATTATATAAAAATTGTTATTAGGTTTTAAGTAAGATTCGTCAACTGGAGGTAGATGTTTCTTGACGGAGACCCTCTAGGTAGGCACTACAGTCCTTGTTTCTACCGCAAAACAGTCGAGTGCAAACATTACTATGTTCTAGTTTATAGGGCGTAGCTAAAAAATTTATAGGGGTAGTGGGACGTAACTTATTTAAAAGCAACGAGTACAATGCAATGCAGTTGGAGGGTGTTGTGGCCGGTATTGGGGTAATGAGATGATATCATATGTCTCACGGCGACGAGCATACAAATGGTCTAGTGTATATCATCCTAATTTCTTCTTATCACTCTTGACAGAGTGGTTGTGGTCATAACTTCAGGTGTTCGTCGCAAGCTTAACAACACGTCGCCATTTCTCTCTGGTGGCCGTATTCCTAGTGCGATCCATATAGTGGTAACGATGATGAGCCATTTACTGCCGCATTTATTTGTTCAATCCATCTCATAGGCGTTGTTCTTCGTGGCCTGGTACCCTCAACCTTTCCCTGGACCACAAGTCGCTCAATAGCTACCTTATCTCGGTGGCATACGTGGCCAAAAAAGGTGTGAATATGGGACTGTACCGAAGATGATAAACGCTGCCTAATGCCGAGTTTTCTAAGTAGAGTTTATAACCATCTTATAAAAAAAAAATTATTGTCGAAATGTTAGGTGCATCCGTGTGAAAATGTGCACACTTCCGCTGCTCGTTGCCCACGTACGTACCGCGCGCTGATGTTTTTTTAATAAAGCGTTAAATTTTTAAAATGCCGCCGGAGACGCGGATTTAATCTCGCCCAACAGCGCGGCCGGATCGTAAAGGTCCATGTTTTTTACGTCATAAAATTTTTCCAATGGAATCTAATTTTTCCACCGCGCTCTCCCTCCCTCTAACTTTTTCCCGAAGTTAAATTGCGAATTAAGCCCGCGGCTTATTGTAATGTATGTCAATGCGTGTATATAGAAGAGGCTGTACGTGTACTTAATTGCAATTGTGTTTTTTGATGTACCTAGTATATTAGTAGTAGGTTTTTGTCGGCGGAAACTCTCTAGGTAGGTATCACCGCAGCCTATTACTGCCGTCAAACAGTAGAGTGTTTACATAACTGTATTCCAGTATGAAGAGCGCTGTAGCTAGTTTAATTACTGGGGGGGGTAACGAGAATAAACGTGTTATGTCTCAGGCGGCGAGCGTAATATGGTGCAGTATATACTATTCTAACTACCGCCAAGTTGTTATGGGCGGGCGTATTACTTACCTTCAGTTGAACGTCTCGCTCACATCGTTACTTAGCTGAATAAAAATAAATTACCTGATAACTTTCATCCTATGTAATCACAAAAATGTTGAATATTTCCCTATGCCCATAGCGCCGCAGCTAATCGCTTGCTTAACGTTAAGCTCCCAGCTCAATTTCGAGATCACTTGAGGTTGAGTATAGATGGTAATTAGAGTTCTCTAGCGCACGCTGTTTTGAACTTTTATCATGTAATTATACGCCATAACAATATTTTTATGATCAATTCTTTGCCAACACACATCTCAATTTTGTCCTGATAGTCACGTGTTAAATTGACGTCGGAGAAATTTATTTTTGTTCGTCTAATCTTTTATCAATGTATCACATTGTATATTTACTTTATATATACAGTTTCTTAAGAATTTATCTTTCAAACTAGAATAATTTATTTCATCAGTGTCAAAGAACGTGAATCATATATAATAGTAGACACAATAGATCGCTCTTATTGCTGTGAAGGTTCTTCTAGGAATTTTCATCTTAACATTTTTTATACGAAATACGAAAATAATTTCGGCAGGTTTAAGTGAACAACTTAAACCTTCCTCTTCTTAAATCGTTCAGGTACATGTAGTTATCAATTAATATATATACATGGTAAAGATGTAAAAGATCTGGAGGTGCTAAAATATAGCTCGTATCCTATTTATCTATGTATGGAATACCCCATACAAAAACATTGGTTCTGTAGTTATTAATTTTTTAAATATTTTTCAAAAAATTTTCGATTTTCTAGGAAAAACTTCGATGATTTTATTTCTTACTCATTCATACACAAATTTTAATGTAATAATTGTTGTTTTATCTTTGTTTTATTAAATTAAATTAATAATCATCGCTTAGAGGCTAAAACTTCTAAATTAGGTTCTTTGAAAGTCGTGACAGTAAAAAATAAGGCCTCTTACTCACATTTTTATTTAATCTTAAAACATAATTTTATTTATAAAAAATAGGTATAAAGCACATAAATATGTACCTGATTTCAATACCTATCCGACAAGGTATAAGAACGTACATAAAGTTTCAAAAATTTTGAAAAAAAAAAGGCACTTGTAATAAAACCAAGTACCATGAAATATCAAACTGTAGAGACTCATAAAAGTAGACGCTGCGCCGGCCCTTAGTTTGACCGTTTTGTTTTTGTTGTAAAACGTGGGAGCTTATTGTTGTCGTTATAGATATTGAGTTCAGAGTAAAAGTTTAAAGTAACAATTAATTACAATTTTGCTCAAACCGACGGCCACGGTTCCCGATACAAGCGCGAAGCCTTTTTCTTAAGTCAGACCGAGTGACTCGCCCTGTGAGCTGTTGTCTTATTTTGTCAGCAGCGACGATGATGCGTGACTTTAAATCTACTAACGAGTTAATTGGTGGGCTGCTTACAAAATAAGAAAACAGCTCACAGGGCTCAAAAATGTACTGTGAGGAAAAGTCTACTGCGAGGAAAAGTCTACTGCGAGGAAAAGTCTACTGCGAGGAAAAGTCTACTGCGAGGAAAAGTCTACTGCGAGGAAAAGTCTACTGTGAGGAAAAGTCTACTGCGAGGAAAAGTCTACTGTGAGGAAAAGTCTACTGTGAGGAAAAGTCTACTGCGAGGAAAAGTCTACTGTGAGAAAAAGTCTACTGCGAGGAAAAGTCTACCGTGAGGAAAAGCCTACTGCGAGGAAAAGTCTACTGTGAGTAAAAGTCTACTGCGAGGAAAAGTCTACTGCGAGGAAAAGTCTACTGTGAGGAAAAGTCTACTGCGACGAAAAGTCTACTGCTAGGAATAGTCTACTGTGAGGAAAAGTCTACTGTAGGGAAAAGTTTACTGCGAGGAAAAGTCTACTGTGAGGAAAAGTCTACTGTGGGGAAAAGTCTACTGTGAGGAAGTCTACTGTGAGGAAAAGTCTACTGCGAGAAAAAGTCTACTGTGAAGAAAAGTCTACTGTGAGGAAAAGTCTACTGCGAGGAAAAGTCTACTGTAAGGAAAAGTCTACTGCGAGGAAAAGTCTGCTGTGAGTAAAAGACTACTGCGAGGAAAAGTCTACTGCGAGGAAAAGTCTACTGTGCGGAAAAGTCTACTGTGAGGAAAATTCTACTGCGAGGAAAAGTCTACTGCGAGGTAGTCTACTGTGAGGGAAAGTCTACTGTGAGGAAAAGTCTACTTCGAGGAAGTCTACTGCGAGGAAAAGTCTACTGCTAGGAAAAGTCTACTGTGAGGAAAAGTCTACTGCGAGGAAGTCTACTGCGACGAAAAGTCTACTGCGAGGAAAAGTCTACTGCGAGGAAAAGTCTACTGTGAGGAAAAGTCTACTGCGAGGAAAAGTCTACTGTGAGGAAAAGTCTACTGTGAGGAAAAGTCTACTGTGGGGAAAAGTCTACTGCGAGGAAGTCTACTGCGAGGAAAAGTCTACTGCGAGCAAAAGTCTACTGTGGGGAAAAGTCTACTGCGAGGAAGTCTACTGTGAGGAAAAGTCTACTGCGAGCAAAAGTCTACTGTGGGGAAAAGTCTACTGCGAGGAAGTCTACTGTGAGGAAAAGTCTACTGCGAGCAAAAGTCTACGGTGAGGAAAAGTCTACTGCGAGGAAAAGTCTACTGTGAGGAAAAGTCTACTGCGAGGAAAAGCCTACTGCGAGAAAAAGTCTACTGTGGGGAAAAGTCTACTGCGAGGAAAAGTCTACTGTGAGTAAAAGACTACTGCGAGGAAAAGTCTACTGCGAGCAAAAGTCTACGGTGAGGAAAAGTCTACTGCGAGGAAAAGTCTACTGTGAGGAAAAGTCTACTGCGAGGAAAAGTCTACTGCGAGCAAAGGTCTACTGTGGGGAAAAGTCTACTGCGAGGAAAAGTCTACTGTGAGTAAAAGACTACTGCGAGGAAAAGTCTACTGCGAGGAAAAGTCTACTGTGCGGAAAAGTCTACTGTGAGGAAAAGTCTACTGCGAGGAAAAGTCTACTGCGAGGTAGTCTACTGTGAGGAAAAGTCTACTGTGGGGAAAAGTCTACTGCGAGGAAGTCTACTGTGAGGAAAAGTCTACTGCGAGCAAAAGTCTACTGTGGGGAAAAGTCTACTGCGAGGAAGTATACTGTGAGGAAAAGTCTACTGCGAGCAAAAGTCTACGGTGAGGAAAAGTCTACTGCGAGGAAAAGTCTACTGTGAGGAAAAGTCTACTGCAAGGAAAAGTCTACTGTGAAGAAAAGTCTACTGCGAGGAAAAGTCTACTGTGAGGAAAAGTCTACTGCGAGGAAAAGTCTACTGTGAGTAAAAGACTACTGCGAGGAAAAGTCTACTGCGAGGAAAAGTCTACTGTGCGGAAAAGTCTACTGTGAGGAAAAGTCTACTGCGAGGAAGTCTACTGCGAGGTAGTCTACTGTGAGGAAAAGTCTACTGTGAGGAAAAGTCTACTTCGAGGAAGTCTACTGCGAGGAAAAGTCTACTGCGAGGAAAAGTCTACTGCGAGGAAAAGTCTACTGCGAGGAAGTCTACTGCAAGAAAAATTCTACTGCGTGAAAAAGTCTATTGCAGGAAAAGTCTACTGCGACGAAAAGTCTTCTGCAAGGAAAATAAAGTTTACTGCGGGGAAAAGTCAACTCTTGTCTAGACTCACAAAAGTAGACGCCGCGCCGGCCCTTAATTTGACTCTTTTGTTTATTGGTTCTCTTCAGTTTGATATTTAATGGTACTTGGTTTTATTATGTGTTTTTTTTTTTAATTTTAGAAAGTTTATGTACTGTCTTGTACCTTGTTGGATAGGTAAGTCAGGTACTTATTTATGTGCTAAATAAAATTTTGTTCTAAGATTAAATAAAAATGTGAGGAAGACGCTTTATTTTTTACTGTCACGACTTTCAAAGAACCTAATTTAGAAGTTTTAGCCTCTAAGTGATGATTATTAATTTAAATTAATAAAACAACGATTAAACAATAATTATTATATTAAAATTTGTGTAGAAATGAGTAACAATTAAAATCATGGAATTTTTTCTTAGAAACTTGTGATTCTTTAGAAAAATATGTAAAAAATTAATAACTCCAGAAGCATTGTTTCTGTATGGGGTATTCCATACATAGATAGGACACGAGCTATACTTTAGCCCCTACAGATCTTTTACACCTATTACCTTTCACCCTGTATATTATTTAACACGCAATACGCCCCAGCACCTTCGCTCTCAGACGTTTTGAGAGCCCTCTGGGGCCGGTTGAATGTTAGGGGGAGGTTAGGGCGAATCGCACAGTAATACGCACTCCTAGTGGCCCTGAATAACGGAATTCGGCGCCCCACATGAACGCCGCTTTCCGGTAAAGGGTACCGCAATTTGTTTCCGCAGGGGCATTATTTAAAACATTTTATGATGTCAAAATGGTTCTTCTTAGAGTGGAAAATGTGACGTTACGTTTACTGACATTCCTGAGTTACTGGTTTTGTGAACCTTATCTATTTTATGCGCTTTTTTTTTTTGCGAAACTGTATTTGGGGACTGTAAAAAAACAGTGCTCTCCGAGATTATTCTGCTTCAAAATGTATACTTCTCTACTCATATCATTTATTTTATCCATCACTGTCCGTCTAACCTATTTATTTAATATTAACCTTAATTAAAATTGTTAATTAACTTTTTTGCTAAACCACTGCAAAACATACATAGTATTATCTACGTAGTCCAGTGGAAGGATTACAATTAGCGGTAGTTAGTTAAGCGGGTTCCAAAAAACCTTTACCACCATTGAATCTCCACAATTTGCCTCGAAACTGCAACAGAGCCCCGCCGTTTATGAGGCAAGCAATTAACCGCTGCACCCTGCGAGGGTACACTTAATAGGGTTAAGTGCAGAACATATATTTAATCGTTGACATTATTAATTTTCTACAAATATAAACAGTTCTTTTAGATTTAAACCAAGAGAGACTGAAGACCACTAATCCATTACGCATGTCAAGAGCGAGCTAACGTATGTCGCATGCTCACTGAAGCTGTCCCCAGAATACATTGGTTTCCTCACGATAATTTCTTTCACCAGAAGTTCAGGCTCAGTAAGAATCGACGCCCACGCCCACTGCCGACCTCATTTTTATACGGATTTTTTTAAACTGTCTATTTTATCCTAGTATTTTTGATTACCTAAAAATCAAAGTGTTATGTTGGTTATACATTGTTTGTTAACTTCAAATGAACTCCCCTATGAATCGTTTTTATTTTTTTTTCATCACTATCCTCATCATCATTATCAGCCGACTGACGTCCACTGCTGGACGTCTGTCGGCTTGGATAGGCCAACCCCAAAGATCTTCACATCGATCGGTGCTGCGCTGCCCGCATCCAGCTGCTTCTCGCAACCTTATTTTTTTTTAAATATACAATAATTTAACTATGAATAATCTTTATCCCTAAACGAAAGTTAATAATCACGTGATGTTTGACTCATGAATATGCAGGAGGTGCTTCTGGGTGCGTGCTGATGGCGCGGCAACATGGCGGCTGTTCCGGCAAACCTTTTTCGCCTAAGCGTGACGTGGGAAAAAACAAAATAAATTTGGCATCATATATATATGTATGGTATGCCTTGCTAATGAATACACTTCATTTACTTACTAATCAGTACGCAGTAAACGAATTTGTATATATTTAAAATTGCACAAAGGCGACCGATGAGGCTCTGTGTGAACATTCTATCTAATACAGTCTAGGTACATTATTGTATATGGGTCTGTAACAGCGTTCTAGCTGCTAATATTACTAACATAGTGAATGATATCTAACATCTCATGTCTCAAGATGAGAAGCATAATGAGATGCAGTGTATATCACAACGATCACATCATACGAGCAAGGAATCTTATTTTACTCATGATAGGTCTCTCTTGCTGAACCCTATCTACGTACCAACAGTACTGTGCAAATATTACTGTGTACTTGTTTCGAGAGGTCACTGCAAATGATGACACCACTGGGAGCAATAAGTATTGAAATCCTTTGTACTAAGCACATCTTTGTGCAGTGTGTATATGTTGTGTATTGTGTATATGTGTTGCCTTTAAGCGAACGTCATGCTCGTTTCGTCTTTTAGTGGCATAAATTTTATGTTTTGCAATGCAATGCAAAAACTTCATTCCATTGCATTTGATAATACTCTTCAGTGCAATTCAAAGGATTCTGATTAATTTCCCGAACGTTAAGGATCGATCACTGCTCCCTTACATTTACGTGCAAATTTAAGCGCTGGTGCAGTAGATTTTCAGGAATTTTTATTGTATACGTAGGTTTATATTTTGTTCGCTTATGTTTATATCTTAATTGTTCAGTCTTTCATTATATATCCTACTTTGGAAGGATTTATACTATATGTATTTTTACTGAACAAAATTTTGTTTATTATATTATAATATAGCTTATGTAGTATACATATTGTTTCAAACACATCTGGAATAGAAAAAAATAAGTTATGTTATATACTATAGGTTTCAAAACTTACAGTTTAAGATCGTGCGTTTTAGCGGCCACTACCACCACCATCAGCCGATAGACGTCCACTGCTGGACATAGGCCCCCTAAAGATCCCCACATCGATCGGTCCTTTATCGCCCGCATCACCGGGCGCCGAGGGCCGTCGTTTGCAGGGTTTTATATGGGGAGGTTTGGGCCACTTCCCACCACGCTGGCTCAATGTGGGTTGGTGGGAGCCAGTGCCTCGTTTCTCGATTAGCAGGGTGCACCACGAGCAGGTGAGGTTGGCTTAGGTTCCGTTTTAGCGGCATTATCATCTAAAGAACTAATATTTGTATGGATGAACATACATATGTAATAATTAGTTATCGGCAAGTTAAATGATAAGTATTAATGATTTAATAAATAATAGAAAGTAAGATATAACGGCCTATGTCCAACAGTGGATGTCTATCGGCTGATGATGATGAACATATGACGGGGAAGGCGTAGCTTAAAAAAACTTACAGCTTATTCTTATAAAAATGGTGAACAATAAGAATTGTATGCGAAGATCCTATCTATTTAAATTTTTTTTATTGATTTTTAAGGTGTTTTACTTTAATAAAAAAAACATGAAACCGTTTAAAGAGTAACAACTTTTTTCTAGTTTTTGCTGATGATGTATTAATTTTAAATTTGATTTTATACTGATTTTGGTAAAAATGCAAAAGTTCTGTACTGAAGACCTTATTAGAAGATAATTATAGTCAACCGATGATGTCCTTTGCTGGACTGGATGTGGGCCAATCGGTCTTGCGATGCCCGCATCCAGCTGTTTCCTATGAGCTTTACCAGCTCATCGATTTACAGGGAGGCTGAACAGCATTACGTCATAATATTTTAGTAAATGGAAAAAAGGATAATTATTAGAATGACTTGGTCGTTGTAACAAAATCTCGATGATGTTTGAGGTAATTTAATTCCTCATCACATTCATAAAAAGGTTGTCTCCAACAGAAATACTACAGATTGTTTTATATTTTTGAAACAATTATATTATTGTATTCAGTAGGACAGGACAGTAACATTTATATGAAACGCGATGCCCGCAGTTTGTTTTAGCCGGTCGGAAAATAATAGCGGCACAACGAACCGCAGCGACCCCCGGGACAACAAACTAGTTATGAAGTCAATTTCCTGGTCTTTTCGTGCCTACAGCATCGTGTGCGAGTCAGTCGGTTTGATGAAGCAATTGCATTGAGACTAGAGTGGCCATCGGATAGGTAACAAATAGTAATCAAAAGAATTAATCTTTTCAGTTCTTTAAATTATTTAAAGATATTCAAGGACACTTAAAGTGAGTTCAAGACAAAGAAACAAGTGTTTTATGAATAAAACATCAAGAGAATGTTCGATTCGCAATGAGCTGGATTTCATCTAGGTAGTCCAGAATACAATTGTCTATTGCAACGGTGCTATAGTTATAACTTATTTCGGACATTGTACTAGTCTTCAGATAAAAGATGATACATAAGGCTTGTTTAACTTACTATAGGCTGTCTAATAAATACTTTTGAAAAATTATTGTTTGGGGATAGAAGAATCATTACAGTAGATTTTATTTAGATGATAAGTCATATACCTTTAGAATGTAGTTCTAGTTAAAATGATATACGGTTGTACTTTGTTTCACACTCTCATTTTTTAAAATAGAATATAAAAGTTATAAACAGCCCACACAATTTTTCCCATTGCTGAGACTTCTCTCAAAGCGTCTCATTATTTGTCTGTGTCAATGTCTCATTACTCAAGTAATTTCACCAGGTACAGCGCACGTCAAATTAGATTACAAATTTGCACATTACTCTCTGACGGCAGAACAAGGGGCTGCGATGGTACCTTTATAGATCTACCACCAGTAATTTCTATCTATTGGTATTCGGAAAAAAAATTACCTTCATTTAAATAATAAAAATAATTCACTTCTTAAATACGATTGAAGTAATGGTGCTCCTACTCCAGCTTCACGCGCACCTCGGCCTCGGCCCCGGCGCCACTTCGTTACCGCCTGCAATTCCAATCGTAACTATAAACAGGTATTGTTCATCTAACTGTATTCCGCACACACACCCCAACTCACCCCACCTCACGTGCTGCTTAATTGTGTCGAATTAACTTCCCGTTCATACGTTGTCGTGATCTCCAGAGAGATACAGTGTAACAGGCGCATAGAGATGCTAATAAGAAATGATTTACAACTAACCATCGAAGATTGTTTTTAATGTTCACACTATTACCTTATTTTATCATTTTTAATATCTTAATTTTAATATACAAAAAAAAATGTTTTTATGTGAAAATTTTAACATTCATCTTCATATTGTAGAACCGTCTCAGTCTGATTCCAGACACAATGTTTACTATGATCCAACAGATTACCCAATGAATTGGCTTCCGGAGATTTCTTAAGGACTCATATGGTTCTTAAAAATGATGTAATAGGGCCTGTGATATCTGCTACGTGTTTGTGATACATCTATTAGTAGTACAGTCGTCCCACAGGCTGCGATAATTGTCGACCTTCAGGCGGACGGTATGTCCGTTTGCCATCTTAGTGGTATAAGAATAAAATATAACTGCAATATTGAATATTTTAGGTGTTAATGTTAATCCAGATAAAAAGTTTATTATCCATTGTTAACTATTTTACACTTCCTTTTACTCTCTTTGTCATGGACGACATCAAGATTTTTCATTACTAATTGAAATGAACGTTAACAGGTCATGGGGCTTATCTCCAAAAAAAAATCTTTACTTGAGTTCTGAACAAAATTAGCTTTGAATTTCAAAAGTTCGCTAAAAATGTTCTACAATGCCCACACGTGCCAAGTTTCTGACAGTCAAACTAATATTATCCGTATTGACATTGGCAGATGTATCCGGTGCCAATTTGCTGAGTGCAGGCTGAAAAAATAATTCGTGTCACATTTTTATTCTCTGCCGTGCTTTCGAAAATGACACATTTGTTCATGAAGTAATTTATAAAGTACGCTTTCATTTCACATTTCTTCATGTGAATACAAAACTGCGTTACAACGTAACTTATTCGGTAATGCTAATTGCTAACATATTTTCCTAACCTTAAGATTAAAGTATTATTGAATTCCATCCACTGTGTGTGTAGCAAAAAATATGCATTTTTCACACATACAGTAATGGTGTTCAATTTTTTTTATTCGGAGTAACGAGCCTGGCGAAAAGTCCACGACTCCTGATGACAATTGATACGCCTACCCATAACAACGTGGTGCTAGTTAAGATGATATTCACATTACCAAATTTTGTTCGTTGCCTTAAGATATGAGAGATTAAGCATCGTTACCCTATTTCAGTGCTTAACACTCTTAAAACTTATTACCACAAGATCATTCCCACAATGTCGTGGCTTAATGAAGTGACATAGTTATAGCGCAAATAGAATATGTTCATTTAGCAAACGAAGCCGTAAGCAAGCGCTAGTTTATTTATTGAACTTTCATTGTCAAGTCGTTTTAATGACTAACCGCATAACTTATACTTGATCGGATCCGCACTTCGGGAAGCACGTCAAGCGGTTAATCCGGGTTAATGCTGTTAAGTGGTCGATAGTCGTTAACTCAAGAGAGTCGTTAAGTTAAAAGCCAAATCGCCTACTTAAAAACTTATAACTGTCGCATTAGTTACTTATCTATCGGGTTTCTAATTTCGTAACAAACTGTTTAATTTTAACTGTGCTATGTATGCAATATAACTATTACTGTTAACATTTTTTACTTTTACGTAAATCAGTTACAAAAGAGCCTAGCAGGAGTCTAGCAGGTATATGTACTATCTGGAAATCTTAAATCGCTAGTTCTAACGTGTCATGCAATCACTGTTAATGTTGAAAAGTATTTTTTATTAAACTTAATATTAATCTTTTAGTAAAATTATTATATATATATATATATATATATATATATTTTAAACAGCGTATCACTAAAAAAATGCTGTAGCCTTAAATATTGTTATCTATAAAAAGTATTCTGATCAAAATTTTAGGCCAAAAACCGAAATTGTATGAATATATTTGAAGTTCGATTTGTTTATAAATATGTGAATTTAATAATAATAAAATTAAGTTATTTTAACGTAGGTTACTTTAGATCTATCTTCAGAGAGAAAACAAAAATGTGTTTCATAGGTGTGACGATGTAAATTCAAATAAAACGAATGATCCTATTCAAGAATGACATGTTAAGTTGGTAAGTAGGTTGCGTTCATTATAAGTTCCCATCTGACTAGAACTACCTTCAGAATTTTACACCAAAAACCACACTGTCTCATTCAGAAACTACATAAAGAGACTTAAATGGAGCTGCAATTGTATCAAGTAGAGGTAAAGCTAACAGACGACAAAACTTGGTAGCTTTACGGGCTCTACTTTACATCGGGCCTGGGACACATTGCAACAAGCACCGGGCGTTGTTCTTTTATACCACTATGTTGACAAATAGCCATGTGCTTTCTCCTGATGGTATTACCGTAGGCTGTGCACTCCTTAACTACCAGAAGCATTACAAGCTCCTTGTCGACCTCGGAGATATAATTAAAGAAAGATTTTCTGGTGATAAATCTGTCGCCGGAGACCGTTGAGGTAAGTACCACCGCAGCTCCTATTGCAGATGCCAAACAGTAGCGTGCAAATATTACTGTGTTCCGGTTCGAAGGGCATTATAGCTAGCTAATGAGGTAAAGAGACTAAACATCTTTTGCCTCAAAGCGAGTGGCACAATGGCTGTGCTGTGTATATTGTCTTTAATAGCACCAGGTGTTATGGGTAGGTAGGCGTATCACTTACTATTAAGTGATTGTTTCACTCATCGCGGTGATTTGTAAAAAAAAAGGATATTTTAATCAGAACTTCTTTCCGTCTATCATAAAATGTGAACTATGAAAATGTATAGAATTATTAATTTCAATAACGTTTTTAATCTTTAACATAGTTTCATAGATTTTATTAATTCCCGCTTAGCTTATGAATGTGGTCGCAGCGTAACTAGAACGATTGTAAGGCACGAATACAAGCGAGAATCGTGATTTTTACTCAACTGTAGTTGCTTGGTTTTGTTTTATTTAAGTTCTTGTCTTGGGCTAGAAGTTGCGTTTTAGACTTTAAGAGATCTCTTACTCAGATGTTTAATGCTTGCGAACAATGATGTTATTTATTTATATCTCAATAACCTGTTCGGGACTTTCTATCCAACTTCACTCATTTGGTATTGATACCTGTAGTACTAGACTTTTCTTTAAAATATTTGAACTTTGACAATTTGATATATGTTCAGATTTATCATATATTTTATGTTAAGGGTTTCCTGTAATAGCTTGATGATATATTTTTAATTTTTATTTAAAATCTTTATTGAAACAATTAATATTAGGTAGCGAAAGGCATACTTAATGCATATAAGCATTCTTCACTAGTCACCTTAGAAAAGTAAAGTTATATTTTATCACACAATATTCAGCAGTGGACATTATCCGACTGATCTGGCTTTACAGCCTGAAAGTTCCATTACAAATAACGCCTCAGCATATTTGTGCCATTTAATGGTGTTGTAATTATCACTAGGTTTAAATATGAACAGCGATTTTACTAATTAACTGATCTTTTCAAATGAGTTTAATATATGGTTTTGAAAAAAGAAATATCTGTAGTTTATCTGAAGTGTTACACAACAATATTTGTTAATACAGATTTCGTTTATTACACTTATTTTATTTGTGCATATAGTCTTCTCTACAAATCCATCCATTTTGAAATTCATCAGCCGAGAACTTCTCATGCGTTCCAGCAACATAACGACAAATGTCGTGTCCCTTTAAGTAAAACGTTTACTTGTTGCAATAGAAGCATAAGTTGTTATTCAAAAATAATATTAGCAGTACACTGAAGTTCCTGAACTTATGCCTAATAAATCCCAATAAAGTGTTAAGCCCCTGTAGCCAATAATAAGTGGAAAAGTTTCGGGTTGAGATGGTAATTTGTGTTTTGAGTAGTGTAACAAACTTCAATCCGATGGTTGTTATATCAATGGTACACTGTGGGCGAAGACCAGGTGTCCGTGTTTCTATTGGTTGTCCTTTTGTATTTTTAGTTTTAGTGATTAAATTGACTAATCTTGTATTTGATTTCTATATTTTTGATAAACTGTACATAAATGAGTTTTAATTTCTCTTTCAAAATTCTTACGCTGATCAACAGAAACGTTTGATGAGGAATAAGGTTATAACATATAGTGACGAGATTGCCATGAAGTGTACTTTTCGGTGTATGTTATTCAAATACAGTTAATCTTAAACCTACCCAGATAAGTACTAGCGCGATGGAACTGTCATCTATGAGGTATTTTTTATAGAGAGAGAACTTTATTTCCAAATTATGAACAATGAACTATTATCGTTAAATTCAAACACTTTAAAACCTGCGGCCCTTTATGCATATTTACAAACCTCTTGTCTCATGCGGTCACGCATTCATATTCAAAGGTTCATCTGCAGAGTTAGTGTACTATCCAATTATAACTGCTAAGGGGAGTGGCGGTGGCGTTTAGAAATTTAAATTTTATTTAGCATGAGGTCACAGGTCGGGTGTTTGCCGTTTGAACGTCATTGCACATGGAAATGCCTACTCAATCGCATACTCACTTATCTAATGGATTTTGGATCTTATTACTATATTTATAAGGTTCCATTTGTAACGATGTTCTCAAAGGCAGAAATACGGCTAATGAAATTAAATTTAGTGTGCAGATGTTGGGTGGATTCTTCGTTGAACATGTAACCTCTTGCACTTTGCACGATTCTGGATGTATTGGATTGTAAGAAACGTCAACTGTTATTCGATTCGTAGTATTTACTTAAAGTCTTTATGAGGCATACAATTTATCCTCTTTTAAATTATCAGGTTTAATAGTTTATATCAGCCATTTACAATTAATTAAAGGTTATATAAATTAAAGTATAACTTGACGGTTGTTTCCGCAAGAAGAATGTTATATTTTGTTTCGATGTTAATAATGTAACAATGTACACAATCGTATCGTGTGTCCGAGAGTTTATTGAACATGTAAAAATATTGCAGTTATGGATAATGTTCGGATGAAAGTATAACTGAATATTTAAGAGTTTAATTCGGAGTGTCGATTGTTCACGCGCCGCTATTGCCGATATTTCTTGCCGACACATGTTCGGGGCGAAGGCAGATGAGTTATCGGCGGTACGCCCCTAGCGGGAGGCTGGTCCCGATGCTCCTTCCAACCGGACAGCGCCCGTACCCTTGTGTTTCTCAGCATGCTTGCTTTCAATATGCAATAAAGTAAGGAGCGATGAAAATGTATAGTGAGTTACAGTTAAGCGTTCCACATTTCGTAACTAACCAACCGCCCGGTACTGCGGTCGGCATTAAAATTCGCCGTTATACATTACAACTGTGCTGTTATAATTTATGGTTATGGTGTTTTATTGAATGAGAGTAATATAATTCTAATACATCTTTACTTCTTTTAATTAAATCCGTATTCCTTTTATGGTTTTGATATCTCTGTAGCATTCGATAATTAATGTGGCTTGTGCGATAAAACATAAGTAAAGGTAGTAATGAAATTATTATGCGTCAATAGTTCAGTTGTAGACCGTCTATCACTGCGTGCGGACGCGTTTCTTGAACTATCTTACTTAAATTTCTATTACCATATATATTAACCAAATCATTTTATTAACAATAATAAAGCTTTTAGTTACGAATACAGATGACTCTGTGCTTAACTACAGCGGCGGTGAAAGATGTTAGATGTGAAACGAAAATATATATTAATTTATATTTAGTAGAGAACTGTTTTCAAACTCGCTCACGGTAAATAAAGCTAGTTCGCTCAACAGTTACGCAAACCGCAGCTGCAGCACAAACATTATGACGAAAACGCGAAACTGCAATATCGAGTTGTGTTAAGCGCGCTGAACATTTGTCAACCACCGCGCCGCCACCACCGCCACCACCACCGCCGCCGCCCCAACTTTGCTCATCGCGCAACTTTTATTAGTAAAGTATCGCCGTCGTTATTGTCGAAGTATTACTGGAAATAAGACCCAGGGCGGTGGTCGCCGCTGTATCGTTCTCTCTCTCCCTCCATCCTTTACAAACGGCGAGAATTTTTTTTATGTGAAACTTATAGGTATATTAACAGTTTACTATGAAAAATAATAATTGAAAAAACTAATTATAACGAGTATTATTTTGTATTCAGGAAAGTGGGTAGACGACCGAGACGTTCACCTGATGGAAAATGATACGTCTGCTCATAACAACGTGGCGCTAGTTAGGATGATGTACACTACATTACATTGTGATCGTCGCGTTGAGACATAAGATGTTTATTCTCGTTACCCCAGTAAATTCAATAGCTAAACTGTTCTTCAAACCAGAACACAATAGTGATTTCACAGCATTGTTTGTCGGCTACGACAGGAGGCGATATTACCTACCAAGACCGGCTCCTGCAACAGGTATCAACCACCAGTAAATTATATATACCTGTAACAACATTCAACAAATAACAAACATATTAATAACAAACAAAAATATATTAAAAACGTGATATTTGTATTTGGGCCACATCCCACCACGCTGGCCCGATGCGGGTTGGTCGGAGCCAGAGCCTCGTTTGTAGATTAGCAGAGTGCAACGCAAGCAGGTGAGGTTGGCTTGGGTCTCGTGATCCCTTACACTCCTGGCCCAAAACCTCAAAATATGAAATCCTATAAACGACGGCCCCTCTTGCCCGGTGATGCGGACGACACAGACCCGTTCGATGTGGGGATCTTTGAGAGAGACCTATATGCAGCAGTGGACGTCTATCAGCTGATGGTGGTAATATTTGTAAGCTGTTTCGTATAGGTTGTTAAATTTCATTACATTTATTATTAGTCATTCCTAAATATAGACGTTTAGTTTTGATGATGAGATTATATGTATTATTAATACTATTGGGCAGAAAATGTTCACCTCATTGCTTCGACTCATTGCATGAAAGTACGAAAATTTGTGCTAACTTAGCAAGCACCCGAAAAAGGAGTAAGGTTTATTTTACTTAAAAATATGTTTTGTCTGTGTCTATATCTATTTTTAATTTTATTGATCCTTTTATATTTCAATAGATATTTCAAACATCTGCCATTAAAAAAATATATTTAAAATCTTTATACTACGACATCTAACAATAAATAAATCGATTATACTAACCTAGTAGTTTTAGTAGATTTTATCGTCAAAAAAATATATATACATAACTTCTCGTAATGTAAATCTCATAATAAAACTATTTCATATTGACAGGGGGGAGTGGGGCTGAAAGCTGATTTTTGTTTGTCGTAAATATTATATATAATTGACATAAACATTCCAACTTAAATTACAAATGAACACCACAATAAACAGTGAGGTAAGTATTAAGTACATATGAAGTAACTATTAGTATATAATACATAATGCCATATGTATTTGATCTCTGGCATCGTTTCTAAACTTTTGTACACCTACTTACAAACTATACTATTGTCCGTTTACTCTCAGACTGTAATAAAGCACGAGTGTAGTTTGATAAAGTCATATTTAACTTTAAGTGTACAATTATATAGTACACATAAAAAGCTTTAATTTGTATTAACAAACAATTCTATGCTTTTTGATACTATCTGTTAAACGTGGTCTGAAGTATTCATATACACTTAGATTAAAAAGTTTCTTTATGTTCAAGATCTGTAAGTTGTGTAAAAGTGTACTTACGTTAATTCTGACAAACAGAGGTATGCTCTTTATATAAACAATTAAACTGCACATATTTCTCAAGTCACACAAAAGGTATGTTACTATCATTATCATCATCATTTCAACCGATGGACGTCCAGTGCTGGACATAGGTATCTTGTAATGTGTTCCACAAACCACAGTCTTGCGCTCCTCTGTCCACCTAGTAGAGGGTCTGCCAAAACTGCGCTTTCCGATGCGGGGTCGCCCTTCCAGTAGTTTAAGACCCTGACGTCCAACGATTCTACGATTTACGTGCCCCGCCCATTGCCATTTATACGCAACTATACCAAATTGAAATTCGTAAGTTAATTTTTAACTACAAATAAGCACAAAGATTTCGGGTACTGTCATCTTCTTAAAGTGCCTCTCCAATTAGTGAAGGTTGGCGATAAGCGTGATACAGTCCTTTCCGTCTCTGGTTTGGCGGATCAATTTGGACGCCCCAGATATGCCAGTCTATTCCTTGACTCAACCATGACTTTTCCTTCTCCCCACTTTTCGATTTCTAGAAACTACCCATTGTAATCAGCTGTAGATGATCATATCGCCGATGACGGAGTACATGACCGAGGTAGGTGATTTTACGTTTCTTAACCGTAAGCATGAGGTTCCGCTTTTGGTCAATTCATTGAAGTATCTCACTCCACCACTCAAAAGCTTCAATACGATTTTTAAGATTTTAATAGACCAAGTCTTACATCCATACAAAATAATGGTCCATTTGTAGCAATGCAGTAGACGAGCACTGTACGAGTGCAGTACTCGAAATATCTGTAACCGCTCCTGGTGGCACGGCGAATTTCATCATAAGGCCGACAGACGTCCACTGCTGGACATAGGCATCTCTCAAACATTTCCACATCGATCGGTCCCGCGTAGCACGCATCCAGTCGGTCCTCCCGATTCTCACCAGATCGTCGGTCCACTTTGTAGGAGGCCTCCAAATACTACGTCTACTGAACTGTTAATATAAAAGCTGTTGCAACATTTAAAACAGTCACGCCTTAAATAAATGAATCTGCCCTTTCCCATAGCTTTCGATATCCCTTCGGGAGTCCTGTCAAGACGCCGATCGAGTCACCTGCAGCCTGGCCGTAACTATCACCGCGCCGACGTGTTTCGAGAAACATCGCGCCGGGTCCCCAATGTATTCCGAATGGATCGTTTAGAGGTCGTCGAGTCAATCGATGATCATGCAATTTGAGCGTATAAAAATAAATTCACGCCTTTCCTAACGTTTGACCTTTTCGTATTAGGTAATGAAGTCTGACACTTACGATTCGGTGTTTAATGTGACGTGCGGACATGACAGTCGTGTGATCTTAACGATTATCGCTCGGTCAGTTATCGTAATTCCCGTGAGGTAACCGTACATACACAACTCGGGAAGCGCTGATATAAATGTATGTGGACCCGTTTTATTTGTAAATTCGAGTTGATTTTTTTCATTTATTTTTTGAATTTTTTAAGATATACACAAAATTGTAAAGCAGTCGATAGACATCCACTGCTGGACATAGGCCTCCCCCAAAGATCTCCACATCGATCGGTACTGTGCCGCCCGCATCATCGGGCACTAGCGCTATCGTTTGTAGGTATTCATAAGAGGAGATTTGGGCCACTTTCCAGCATGCTGGCTCGATGCGGGTTGGTGGGAGCCAGAGCCTCGGTGGTTGAATAGCAGGGTGCATCGCTGGCAGGTGAGGTTGGCTTGGCTCCCGTGAGTTGTTGTGCGGGACCTCTTACAGCCCTATAATACAGCAACAAATTATAAAATAAACCAAGTTCGAAGATTAAGTTGAAACTTAATTTTATTTAAATTGTTTTATAATTTATGTCTATTGTCTTATTTTTAAAATTTTTTTTAGAGAAATATTATAGAATTTGTTCACAGTTCCTCCAACTTGCGACTAGAATGATGGATAGTTATAAATGCTCTAATAAAGCTACACAAATAATGAAAACAACTTCGAACTTGTCTTATTCTATATTACAATTCCTTATTTTTGCTTTGCATAGTGTTGTTTAAAAAAGTATATCCATAACCTATTTAGGTTATGTATGTACTTAGTATTAGGCGAATTGCTACTTTGGTCTATGTACATGCTACTTTCGCTAATAATTTAAGTATTACCGGTATGCGGTTATTTTCTCGATTTTAGTTATTTTTTACACATGAAGTGATTAAACTAATAGGAACCTCACTGGTTGTTATATGGCTCTTAGAACTAAGTGGACGTCACTGTGGGCGTGCTATAAATAAAAAGATTACACTAGCAGAACTTACAGAAAGTCTCATCACTAAATGAACGTCACTTTGCGCTCGTCGCCTTAAGATGTAAGTCTTGTTACTCCAGTTTCTTTCTTCCTTTTTGCAACAGCTTTCTAGTCATTTTAATTCATTTCATTAAAACAAAATCATTATTCTTGAAATAAAGTTATAGTTATTACACAAGCAACAATTAAGCTTTAGGTTTTTGGAACTCTACCCCTCAACTTAAAAAAAAGTTGTTTTCTAATCATTGCACAATATTGCCTTTTATGTTTCCTATAACAAAAGGAGAATATTTAAATAGAAAAATTTATTAGTAAATAGAATAGACTACCGCATAATAGAACAGCCCCAGTTAAAGTTGCATTTTAAAACTGGTATATTTATTTTCCATCTCTGCCGCGTATCGGGAGCGGATATCCGTTAAAACATCGCCCGGCCCGCAATTTTCTTTCGCAAGAAAGCGAAAAAAAAAAACAATTTTTACTCTATTTTCTGCCATTTCAAATGGTCCTCAATACGCCAAGAATTTTCCGAATGCATTTTATTGATTTCGATTCATTATTTAACATTATCTACTCTGCTATAGCATGAAGCTCTTTTGTTAGTCATTGTTTTTTTTTTTAATACTTTACTCTACGGGTAATATAAATATTTTTAAAAATCCCTTCCCTTTTAATAAAAATTTAAGTAAACTTTTATCTTATTCATGTATTAAATACAAATGTTAACCTTCTTAGTTACTTATTGCAATGTGGGGGTACCTATAGTGTTGTGTGAACGATCTGATAGAGGTATGATGACAGAATTTTACACAGTTTTATATACTTCATTATCATTATTTCAATCGATGGTCGTCCACATACTACACACTTGATTCTGAATAGTAAGACCTATGCAAAAGAATATGATGCTACCGACAATTTGCAATATATATATATTTTAATTAACTACAGATTGTACCTGCATTCTCTTATTATATTTTTCTTAACAATACCTAGTCATAAATAGCATACATGTTTGGCGATCGAATCCACGTAGGTTTTTAAACAGTCTTTTGTATAGTATCCGTACATAACGTGTTCTTATAATTTACATTTAGAATACTTTAATCAAAAACGTTTAAAAACTTGTTAGGAGCTCTTTCCTGGAGAAACCTATTATATTTGTTTGACTTAGTCTTTTCAACGACGGGACGAGAGAGGCCCAAAAGTTTAAGGTAACGAACGGCACAGACAATATCCAATTTAGCAGCCGTCAGGGGAAAGTGGCAAAAGGTATTTGAATAAGAACTGGGAGATATTAAAGAAAATCAAATTGCTATAAATCCAGCCCCGAGAGTTACGTTCAACTCGGAACATTGGCGCGGCGATTGATACCGCTGAATATTCGAATCTGCAATTCTGTTTTGTCTAATTAGCATTGTTTCATGTTAAGCATTCATTATTGCGATCTATTTTAGGCCGTCGTTGTTTAATTTGAACACTGACAGAATTTTATCTCCAAATTTGTATCAAAAAGCCGGTTCGAACATGACAAACTACTGTCGTCATTAATCATCATCCAACATGTGACTTCCGTTTTGATGGTTGCCATCTTTAAAGAAATGCCTTTTATATTAATGACATTGTGGTTACCTACATTTAGAAAGTTTATTAGTTTATACTAAGTTAAATTGTACATAATACCTAAAAATTATATTATAGAGGTTAAAAATAACGTATGCTTATCCCGATAATATACTGTAATATAAAAACCCTTATCCTTTATGTTTGCAATAGCCTAATTTTTTAAGGGGAGAAGGTTAGTGTTTACTTACAGGATGGTAAAAAAGGATAATACAGTTTTTTACAGTATCATACTATACTATACTATAACGTTACGTATAATACGATAACATGGAAAACGGTCGCAAAGTAATGATATTCCGAATTCAATTCGTTTTAAGTTGTTAACTTCTTCATGCAAATTTCGCTGAAGGGGTTTTCGTATGCAAATGTGGCATTTCTGTTCCGGAACTTCAAAGGGGCAACAGCTGTCTTTACCTCGTTCAGAGGCGCGCGGACGGTTCGACGGTTTGTTGGCACTATTGGCCAAGCGGGTACCCGTCGCCGCACAGGACTAGTACTACGGCGTGTTTGTTGTTTTGGTGTATATCAGACAGTCACGATCAATTTAATGTCCAAAAGCCTGATAGTATTGGGTTGGGTCCGCTCAAATTGCGACACTAGTTCTAACCCCGCACCCAACATATTTTTGGGACCTTTTTTTTTTTCAATTCAACGAAGCCAAGATGCGAGTAGAACTTTCACTTGGTGCTGATACACTTGCCCATAACAATGCGCCGTTAGGATGGTATACACCACACTGCTCTCGTCGCCTTGAGATTTACGATGTTGTCTCGTTTCCTCAGTAATTTCACTAGTTACAGCTCCCTGCAAATCAGAACACAGTAATCATTGCATACTACTGTTTGTCAGCAGAAATAAGAGTGACCTACAACCGGTAAAGAACATTTTCTTTAATTTGAACTCTTCATCAATTTAGCCTATTCTGGAATCCTTTTCAAATGTTAAAGCCGACTGCTTTGAAGTCATTTGTATCAAACGATTCTCTGCGATCTTGATCAAGTCGTCCCTCCATTGAACGGGCGGTTGTCCCGCTCTCCTTTATATACACGCGTTATGCGACACGACGAAGTTTAGTTTCGCTTTCCACTGTGCATGAGTTTCCGGTGAAGGTAAATATCTTGTTAAAACATAATATTCTAAGAAAATCGCTATTATGAACACGGATAACATCCGCCAATCCCCCGCGTGGTCGTCATGGTGGATAACTAGCGCTGTTTTTCTCCGTTAAAAGGAGACCACATCTCGGCATTGACAATCTTTAAGCGGGCTGTTTATAACTTTTAAGATATTTTTTAAGAAGGGGAAGGAAATGTATATTTTATTTACACAAGAGATATTTATACTTATTTGATTGATTAATTTATTAAAGCTATCCGAACCTTTGTTCTATTAAATATGTTTATGGTTGATCGTTTTTACTTAAAAGTTGTTTTCTTTGGTAAGTTTTTTAAAATCAAAATGTTGTATGTATTACATATTTCTATACGAAATTTCACTTTGTTTTAAATTTGTTTTCGATCTTTCAGTGCGTCGTTTGTGAGTAGATATTATCTCTAATAGCAATTTTGGGAATATTCATCGTAATTGTTGTTTGTTGTCGGAATCTAGCCATTACGGAAGTGGGGAAGCTGAGCGATAAATTATTTCAGGAAATTGCCGTAGACATATATATTGGCTTTGATTATATTAAAACATTTTTAGCTGCGTATCTGTAAAAGAATTTTTATTGGATGTATAACTTTGCTATTAGAAATACGTATCACTTACTGCCAGGTGAACATGTTTCGTGCTTCACATTGTAAAAGGATAAATACTTTGTGTACCCATCGTAAAGGCGATGACACCTTGTCCTAAGCTTAGACGCTCATGTCCATTAGTGTACGTGTAATGAACTCGCGAAGATATTTACTCTCCCCGAACAATGTAGCGTGTTATAATAGAAATATCTATTTTGTGGCGGTTATCTCTAATGTCTTTAATGAGATGCTGCAAAAACTTTCGCAAGAACCATCTCCAATTGACCGATAGATGCCGGATTTCGTTTATACAAGAAAAGAAAGGTTTGTCCTAGTGGGAAATCTATAGGTTTACTCCGCATATATTCTACAACTCTCAGTGTAATTCGGACAAACGAATATCCACTTTTTCGCTTATGTTATAAGGTTAGCATTGTGCTTGAATTTCTGCAGACGGTGTAATTTGTCTTCCATGTACTGTAAGACGCTCCAGTGTTAGGACATTTTGCCTTATTTTTAAGAATTTATGGTCTCATCCTCTACATGTAGAAAGGTTTTGTGATAACAGTGATTCTATTGTGCTTGAATTTGTCTTTCAAGTATTAGGAAGTACTTTTAAATATTTTTTAAAATTCATAAGAGTTTTGGTGAATATTTTATAGACATCAACGTTGTAATAAACTTAAAGTAAGTTATTATTATGTAATTAGTCGTGACTGCGTGTTAGTCTATTGTAATCCAACGTTATCTTCGTTTAGCGGCGGTTTTGGCAACTAACTTCCTTTGGGCGCTCTTACTAGGACGACAGCATCATTTGCTTTTGACAGGATCTCATAATACTCACATGTTTCTTTATCAGAAATGGGCTATCTTTGATCTTAATTTCATGTTTTTTAAATTGGTAAATCGACCGAATATGGTGAAGCCTATTCGTCAAGAATATTCTGGCTTATATATCAGCACACTTTGCCGGAACATAGTACTGCTGTTATGGACAGAATTACAAAACGAGGGAGCAAAACTATCAGACCAACTTTATAATATACCAGAATCAGGGATTCCATTGTTAAAAAGCAAGCGGTTGGATGTTACACCTCAGAGGCAGTTACTTTTGCAATAACTTGCAAACAATTAGACATCAATTAAATCATGTTATATTTTCAGAAGGGTAAAAATCACTGTGTGTTTTGCTGCTATAGTTAATACAACCTCGTATTACCCTCATGTTTCAAGGTATTGTACACGTAAACACTGCGCGACTTCTCACCATTGTCCTTGTTATAAAAAGTGTCTCATGGGTTCTATGTTATGGACAAAGAGCAATGTGCCTTTTCACTCTTTAACAATTCAGTGGATAGGCAGCTTCTAGGTTTTTATGTTTCACCAACATAGGTCACATTTTCTGTTAACGCTATGTTATTTTCCAGTTAACATTAAATAAAGTAAAAAACATTGTAGATCTAAACTCTTTAAAGCAGATAACAAAGATCGTTAAAATATCGGCAGGCTTACAAACGCTTGCTTGCGTTGGAGTATCATACATAAGCGACCGTAATCAAATTCCATCACGTAAATTGATCCCATCCCATCTATAAAAAGAAGAGTCCTAACATCATTGTGTCATTTATATATAAAAGAATAATGACATGGTTGTGGACAGTTAATAATTAAGAGAATAAGAAATAAAGGGAACAGGAAATAATATTTATTAGTACTGAGAAACATTAGTAAGAAAAATATTATATAATAGATTTATCAGTTCCGCCTATTCGTATACTGGTAGGCATAAGTCTCGCCAATTGATTTTCAGCGCAAATAAATTACACAGACAGGAGAGGAGAATTGAAAAAAGAATTACTATCAGGTAGGAAGTGTATCGATTGTTTCGCTTTTCCTATTTTATATAACTTTGCTTAAAAACTATTAATATTTGTAACACACTTCCCCACTCAGCCCGCGCTTGTTCGCTCTAAACCAGCTTCGCGTGCGGATGTTGGAGAATATTCCACTTTGTGTTTGTGTATTACATACTGTACACATTTTATTTACAGTAATTAAAAAGTTGAGCCTACGCGTTTTATATGTCAAGTAAATGCTGCCTCGACAATGCTTTTGTGTACCTTGTTACCCATTATATTAATTAACAAGAGAAATAATAAAGTTGCAACCGAAAGAGCTTTACTCGTAGGGTAGTAAATAAAAAAAAAATTATGAAAAGTATCTTTAGTAGCAAACGGCACTACCGTACTGCTATGTAGTGTAGTGATAGTAATAGTGTAGCGGCAAAAGTTGTTCGAATTAACATTAGTTTTATTTCTGGCTGAGATAAATATCTTTAAGGAAAATAATTCATCTTCTAGTATTTTTATCAAATTGAATATTTGATTTCATTGAGATCATGGCTATATATGTGTTAAGTTCCAAAAATTTGTTACCTTTCCACACCGTAAATATTGGTGTCATACTGTATAGACATATCTATCATCATCATCATCAGCGGATAGACGTCCACTTCGGGACATAGGCCTGTCCCAAAGGTCATAACCGAGTGGAAATATCTATCAGTAGATGAAAATCATAACTTACTAGCTTTGTGATAAATATTCATTCAATAACCAAAGACATAATTTATTCAACAAAATGACACGACGAGCAGGACGTTCACCTGATGTCAAGTGATATGCCTGTTCATAACAACGTGGAGCTAGTTTTTGTGATATACAGATTTGGTTTTAATCAATATTAATCATCCAAAACGTTGATCAGAGTTATAAGCGCTTACATAGACTCTTTTGTATGGAAAAGCCATTTCACATGTTGCGGAGCGTGAAATTAACAACGTATTGATCAGATGGATACCCGCGCCTGACGCAGCCTACACCTAATTCCCATTGTTGGCCCCTAACCAACCGTAGCCGATGGGAAGACCGAGCGACGTCCGCATCGTGTTCCTACCTCAGTTGGAGTACTAGATTTAATAATCTCATTTTACATTCTCTCCCAACATATCTCCAAATTTTCGTAATAGTTATTTGTTTCAAGCATTTTATACGATCAACAACAGTGTGCGAACTTTATTCAGTTCTGGTTTGAAGGGAGTCCGTTTTTATGGTTTCGGGGGAGAAATCTTTGAAAGATAGCTTCTGGGGGGAAGTCAGGGTTTTGTGAGATTTTTACTCAGTAAAACCCCCTCGCTGGTCTGCATCAGTACATTTGGAGAGGCTCTGGTATCTCTTATAGAACGCACCAGTGCCCCTCTACACTTTGTTTGAACACGTCTCTGAGGAGCCGCTTAACCCTCCTAAGCTGTACCACGCAGGTTCACTTGTTGAGCGATAAGGGCCCCCATCCTCAAAGCTCGTGAAACTCCAAGACCCGTTTAGTCGCTTTCTACGACAGGCAGGGCTTGAAAGGAGTCCTTGCTGCTGTAATTACTGAGGTAACAGGTCTCAACTTCTTGTCCTCGAAGCGACGAGGGCCACGTGGTGCAGTGTATAACATCCTAACTAGCGTCACGTTGTTGTGGGCAGCGTATCACTTAACATCATGTGAACGTCCTGCTCGTCTTGTCGCTTCCTTAAATAAAATACCAAAAAAAGGTTTACATAAATGCATCATAATTATCAGCGGATAAAAGTCCACCGCTGGACATAGACTTTCTCCAAACATCTCCGGTAAATGTATGGATGTTTAATTTTTTAAAGATTACTTTTCAAAAAACTCAAACTATCTCCAGTGCCCTGCAATGAAGATTTCTTTGAATTATTAAATCTATTTTTAATTAAGCTTTAACAGTAATTTCCTGAAATTTGCTTTAAGTTACGCTCTCTATACACCATACTTTTTTTTAAACGGAAACGGAAACTGAAAGGAGAATTAAAAATAACTGTATTAAATAAGTAACCGGAGGAAAGTAAATCTTTTTCACAGAAATCTCATTTACAAGGTTTTTTTTTTAATTTGGGTCTTATTACAAAATTCATTTAGAAAGCTAACGAAAAAAAATGTATATCAGTCTCAAACTGCAGATTTCACGGTACTGTGTACAAAAAGTAAAAAAAAATATATATATAAAAAACTTTATAATGATTAAAAAATTTATTCAATCCTCGTCACACTGCTGTGATGTTGAGATGCTAACATTTAAGTCTTACTTCATTTACGTACAAAGTAATTAGGAGAATGGAGAGATTTTCGAGATGGTTGCAAGTGAAGAACCAGTTTCCACCTCCACGCAATGATTGGTAATGCGGCGTGTACTGGAGCCACTGGCAGCCCGCCAACACCACGTCTGACGCACATAGATACAGAATTTATCAGTATGCAATAATAAGGAAATGTTAGTGTTAGGGCGCGCGTACCACAAGCGTTGCGTTAATCCTATTGGGACGTTAAGTACCTGGCTCTAAGTTCAAAGCGCCCGCGTGTCCGGCGCCCGCCCACGTCGCAGGTACGGGGTTCGCTTCCTGTGTCACCCAGATCGCCCTTTGATGGTGTCTTGTACCAATAGAAGCATTACCATGGCGCCCGGCGACGGATTTATGATTGTTTTCTTTAATATAACGGTGGCGGTGTTAGTTTTGTTTTTATTGTACAAAATCCGCTTGTGTAAAATATATCCGGTCTATCCTATTATCAATATTTATTGCTTTCTACTATGATACAGTTAAGGAAATTTATAGTTAGCGTCTGTTTATTATTTTTTAACTTTTCTTATAGAATTGGTATTCATATGCTTTTTTCAATTCTATTTAGGCATGAATAAAATTTGAAGTTGATTAGGTGATTTACACTGCTCATCTCTTTCAGATGTTTCGTTTCCACAATATTTATATTAGCTACACCGCTCTTCAAACCACAGGTAGCAAAAATGAGACCGGTGGTGATGCCTACCAGGAACGTGCGCTCCATACAGGCAAATAAACACTGCATACCTTGGCTCCTGGAATCTATCTAAATATTGATCTCTGAAGATACTCGCAAGGTACACAACTATACTTTGACTATTGCATTAGATAGACAAAATTGCAAAAACGGTAATTTTTTTATGTTTGTATAAGCCCCGAGATTTATCGTACATTAACTCTTTGTTCTTGCCATGTAGATAAGTGTAAATTAATATAGAATAGAAGATACAATAAAAAAACATTCGGAGTATACTTATATAGTGGTAGATATTAAGAATGAAATTTAATTAACTGAAGCCAGGACCGATAACTTCAGCACTGCGGTATATGGAAAAACGATTACCTTCAAAAACATTCAGTTCGGTGATATTGAGGTTACGTGTAACTGTATGAAACTGAAACTCATACAAGCAACGTGAAAGTTAATTTTTCATGTAATTCGCCGCCTAACATGAAACTAGTTTATCAGAGAGATACATTTATTACCGGCGGGACCGTCCAATGAAATATGCTGTTTATTTATTTATTTTTTTAAATTCTCTCAACTTGGTTACAAACTCTGCAGCCTACGTACGAGATAACGTCACACACTCGGAGGCTGCGAAATAGGCCGCCGCTGCTAACTGGGTTACCGTTTTTCGAGCACGGTCAAATATAACAAGCCGCGTGTATGTTTCTACTGGATTTGTATGCTTTTTTGATTAATGTCATACGTTATATGCATACTACTGCACATACTGCGATAGAGTGCTGCCTCTGCACTCTGTAGCCGGGGACTGTCCGGCTACCATCACCACCGCAGCTCCTATTTCCACCGCCAAATAGTACTGTGCAATATTTACTGTGTTCCGGTTTGAAAGGCGCTATAATTATTGCAATTACTGCCGTAACGAGACTCGGTTTCTTGTCTCAAAGCGACGAGCTCCTCCTAACTACCGCCACGTTATGGGCAGACGTGTTCCTTACTGTCACGTTAACGTCTCGCTCGTCTCGTCGCTTCTTCGAGTAAAGAAAATATGTTTATGAATTTACGTAACGGGTCATCAGTATATATATATTTTTTTAAATAGACGTGTTCACCGAGTTACCGTAATTAAAATATATACACAACATCTAATTGAACTTCATTGTTTTTGGTGGGGAATAGTTTAGTAAATTTTATAATTTATAATGTTTGAATAATCACAACGCTTTTGTGGAGTAAAATGTGTTACTTAACTAAAACAGATTTTGTTTTTGAGGACAGATAACTTCGGACTGCATTGCCTTACGAAATTTGTTGGAGCTCAGTAGCTAAGTTTTAATGCTTTAGAGAGCTATTACCAAATAAGCTGAAATATTGATCTTAGAAGCGAATCATTGTGAAGCACATCGCAATAATGTAGTTATTCAGAAGTGATTACTTATTTAACTCCATAGATATAAATAAAACTATATTCAAAATTATCAGTTATGATAACTTTTTACAGACGTCATTGTTCTAATTCCATCTCTATAGAAGGACTCAATAATTTTTTATTATAAAACATGAAGCTTAAAGACGTCGTAATCCCTTGTCGTCAATATTTGTGTGAAAACGTTTACAACCACAGCGCCAGCGCAATGCAAGATCATATTAAAAGAAAACTTTGAAATATAAAAATAACTAAGCAATTTCCCCGATATGAACCTCCTCCATTGAGTTCATGAAAAACTATGTCGAGAGCGCTTGTGATTTTTCACGTTTCCTGTTATAAAAACGTTTGCGAACCGGCGGTGGTTAAAATCAAACTGTGTCCCGAATAATATTTTTTTTCATAGACACCATCATAAAAAAAATTATATAATTCTAACTTTTTATTTAGTAACATTGCGTTCGGGTCTCAATTTACTTACAAAGAACTTAATCATTTCATTATCTTCAAAAACAATGTCTGACGGATTCTGGTGTGTTTTAGTAATAGCTGGAGCGATTAGTAACCGGTTTCATTAGCGAGGATCGACATATATATGTAATTAAACCTAAGTCTGGCGGTCAGATTGGAGAAATTAATTCGTTCTTCAGTTATTATTTTCAACTGATAGTATTTAAGCCCACTCCTTTACATGTTCAGACCATGTTATAGATTTAAGCGGCACGAAGCGTTTGTTTAATACAGTTCGAAAATCCCTATGGGGGATTCTACACTGCAATTAATTTGCTAGACGCTGAATGTGCTTCGTCCGCATTAAAATTTAACAGGTCCTCTCTGCGAGGTCGCAGGAGACGGCAGCTGCTTTGGGACGAGCTCAAAGAATCCCGCATTATAAGCGCGCCTTCCTCCAAAGCTCTTACACTTCAATATATTACTAGAATGGTCTATCGTAGAAAGTCGAACGGCACTAATGCCACAGACTTGGTATAATAATCGGTATAAACGGATTGGCTTTAAGCCAAACTTTTAAAATACGTCGCACCACCCTCCTCGAACACCCTCTAACGTTGTCCGATAGGAAGTGCAGCGGGTGATATATTACAACGCATTACGCGATGTGGAACTGGAATAGATGAGAATTAATTTTTTTTTCGCGCATCTTAATTACGACTAATGGCAGATATAAGGTTGTTTATACATTAAACAGATGAGAAATACGGCCCAATGATCTGATGATAAGCTGTACTCCTGATCATAACAACAACTAGTGCCTAGTTAGGAAATTTTTATCATTTTACATCGAGTTATCGTCAGGATATGTAATATGTAAACATTACTTGAAAAAACTATGTATGAACCTTCTTTTTTATTCGGTCTCTTCAAAATAAAATTTGATTATGATTTTGTACAGGTTTACTTTAAAATCTCCCCAACAAATTAAATATCATTTCATAAGCTGTGGGTAATATTGTAAGTAATATTTATTTGAAGAGTATACCTGAGCTGCTAATAATTCTTGGTACAGTAAGATGAATCAAAATGATATTCATATCAATTGATCTGTTTTTATAGAAATGTCATTGGAATAAAAAGTACCTGTAATTTTCACCATCAGCTGATAGACTTTCACTGTTGTTAATAAGTTTCCTCCAAAGAGACAGGTATGAATGGGATACCGTACCTTAATTTCTGCGCTTATTTACATTTAAAAATAAACTTACCAATATCAATTTAGCATAATTCCGTATCTTTTGAATGAGTTAAGAGATTATTATCTAGATAGGGTTAGGGAGCTGGTGCATGTATTGCTTATTTGCGGACAGCAGGTACGTAAAAGATGTTTAAATTTGAGCAATTTTCCGCGGCCTACGTATTCTAACAATTAAAAAAAATACACATAAATATCAGGAACACAAACAAAAGTTTTGGTTTTATTAACCGAAAACAAATAAATATGAAAATAATAGGGTGCATACTTTTTTTTTTAACGAAGCATCGCGTCTGCCGCGGGCATATTTATATACGGGCCGTCAGTTTTCAATATTCGGGGCCGGAGTACGCCTGCGGTCAGCGTGCGTATTAAAATGCAAAATTGATATCGCACGCAAGTGCCTCCTCTTCATTGTGCTGTCTCTTGCATGGTAATATTGAAAGTCTATAAACATTAATCAACGGTAGGTTAACGTTGCAGGTAAACGTCTAGGTACCACCACCGCAGCTCGTATTTCTGCTACGAACAGTGATGTGCAAACATTATATAGTTGTGGTTTGATGGGCGCTGTAGGAAGTGAATTTACCGGGATAACGTGATTTAATATCTGATGTCTCAAGGCGATGAGCACAATGTGGTCCTGTGTATATAATCCTAACTAACGCAGGCCATTTTATTACAAGCAGACCTATCACTTATCAACACACAAATGTCTCATTCGTCCCGTCACGTTATTGAATAAAAAAATATTAATTTTGTATAACGTAAAATTAAAATAACCTGTCTTTGACGTAAATAAACTATTTAACACATCAATCAGTATTAATTAAGGAAATCAGTATACCCTCGCAAACACTATTTTTTTATGTATCCAAAAGAAAAGTGTATGAATTGTAATACCTTTGGTTATAGGTTGAACATGGCAGTCCACTATTTAACTCAAGACGGGAAATTTTTATTCTATCGCATATATGTCAACATCACTGCAACTCGCTTTGAAGGTAGGTAGTAAATTTCTAGAGCATCGAGACGAGATTTTACTTCTCAAAACGACGAAAACAATTTATTGCACTGTAAATATCCTAATTAGCGCTACTTTATTTGTAAAGTGCTTTGCACGCTCCTGTAGCTTTCTATAATTCCGCGTGGAAAGTGAAATCGTGGGCTTTAGCTAGTAAAAGATAATAACTCATTAATTTCCTCTCTCCATGAAATGGTATCTATCCATGTACGATTTACATCCTCAGCCCATAGACGCCTACTGCTGGACATAGGCCTTCCCCAGAGACTCCCACATGATCGGCAAAGGATTCATATGAGATGATTTGAGCGATTTCCCACCACGCTTGCCCCAATGCGTGTTGGTGGGACCCAGAGCTTCTTTTATTGATTAGCAGGATGCAACACGAGCAGATGACATTGGCTTGGATCCCGTGAGTGCAGGAACCCTTACACAGATTTACGCACGAGAAAATTATTGATAAACAACCTTGTTTTTTACATGCTTAAATAATTTTTTTATTATTAACACGAAGTAATGTTTGTTGCAGTATAATACAACTACATGTACACGCCAACGTTCGGAAATTGTGGTTAGCCTGCCGCCCGACTTGACATTTCCGCGTTATATCAATCTGAAAACTTACCTCGACATATTTCATTCGGAATCAAAGCAAAAACAGCTGCTCCAGGCACAGCGGAGCACGAATAAAAAGGTATCGGCGTCAAGCGTGTATCGCAAGTTTTTTGTTCTACCCTCTCGGGCTCGACTGCATTTGATATCGCAGAGCATGCCTGTTCCTGCGATCCGCATTTGTCATTGTGCCGATGCAGCGAAGGTGAGGTCGTTAATTTTTTTTCTCGGTCACTGCCTCCGGTTACGTAACAGTCAAAGCTTTCCGATAAAAAATATTTGACTCGGAAAATGCCAGAAGGGCTTTTAATTCCTTCTTCCAAATACGCAACAAACAAATTGATTGTTTTGGATGTAGTACAAAAAGAATTAATTATAGTCTTACATCATAAAGCTATTATTATAAACGCATTCATAGAATAGATGAATATCTCTTAATAACAATAAAAGAAAAGCCCCAGGTCATCCCCGTCAAGCAGAGTACCGAGCGTACCAATGGCATTGTCGCATTGTTTGCATGGCACGGCTTATTGTTTGTGCCATGTTACGGCGCACTGGTGAATGGTGTTCCTCTATTTTAATGCGGCCTTTGAGATCGTTGGCCGTTATGATGGAGGTTCTCATCGGCTTCTGATCGACCCTGAGGAGGACGATGGCTGGACGTGATATCCGGTCATTCAAGTACTCACGAGGCTGGTAAGGTCTGTATGAAGCAAACCCTGGGACGGACTATCCCGGCATAGCCTTAACGAGGCCGCGGTTGTGTTCCGAACGGAGATCCCGTGACCTACCCAAATGCCGGGGTTAACCACCGAGAGCGTTTTAGTGGGATTAAATATCTCCACATAACTTCTGGGGGAAGACAGAGTATCATTTCGAAGAATTCCCCCTCGAAACTAAAAAAAGGGACCCATTAGTTGTTGTACAGAATCCCTTACTCGTATCCTCACACCTTACCCTAATAATAACAGAGGTATTTAATAACGGCTCGCACTTCGTTTTTCTCCATTTTCGAGAACAAGTTCCGACACGAAGCCAACAAATGACTACATCCAGAAAAAAACAAAAGAAAATCGAAGATTTTTTTCTTTATTAATTTTACAAATATGTATCTGAGCTACGCCAGTTTTTTTTTTCTTACCAAGGAATATATATGTCGTTCTCACTACTTTTAATCCCTCCTCGTAATTGAATTGAACCTATAGTTACAGTCGGGTTTTGTCGAGGTTAGGATATGCATATTACATAGCCAGGCACGCAAGTTCCTTGCAAATATTTGTCTTGATAACTTGAACGTAACTAATATATTCCATTTGGGAATTCAAATAGTTGAAGCGTTACGCGAAACCAATGCTCGCTACTGTTGCACCGGCGGTCAAACTATCAAGGAACTTAATTATTCCACCATTACACCAGAATATACGGCAAAGCCGCTGCCTTCTGTAATATCATATAGTTCTATATATAAAATATTGATTCATATATTTCTTTGCAACCGCAAATATTGTACATCCCATTGCCAGTGTGACTCTGTATCCAGAACAAACACTATCAAATATCTTGGAGTAGTTATTGATAATAAATTATCTTGGGAATCACATATTCACACCATGACAAAACGACCAAGAAAATTGATTTACATTTTGAATAACTTACGCACAGTAGCCAATAAAAAGCTGCTTATTCTAAGTCATAAAGATCTTGGAGAAAGTGTTTTAAATTATTGTTTTACTTCATGGGGAGGAGCTGCCAAGAGCTATTTAACTAAGTTAGAACGTATACAAAGGGCACTCCTCAAAACAATCTTTCGATTTCCTTTTAGATATCCAACGTCTGCAGTATATCAAACAGATAATGTGTAATCTGTGCGAAAATTTTTATTTTACAGAGTATTAAAATATACCACCAAGTCATTTTACCAAGATTAGGTTTAGATAACAAAAGAATATTGCGTCGTCCAGTACCGTTAACTAACTGTGCTGTATTTGTGAAACATTTTGAATTTTTAACCCCAAACATTTATAACCAGACATGTAACTTTCCCAATGTAGAATTCCTGAATAACTACAGGATTAATAGCATTGTATTTCAACGACTAATTGGACTAAATCACGAAGAGACGGCAAGTGTTCTCTCTCCAAACGAGTAACTATCGAATTTGCACTTGCACACATGAACACAGAAATCATGGGCAGGACATACAAACACAGACACACCCACACGCGTGCACACGTACACGTACACATAAGTACATATATAGTATTATATGTTATTGTCATTTCTTCAAAAAAAAATGTGTACGATACCGTAACGGAAACTGGTTCCCAAAACACAGGAAATATTCCTAGTTCGGGAATCATGGACCATAACAACTGTACATAGCTGAAACTTTTATAATGAAAATAAAAAAAATATTTACTACACATGAAGTAACCAGTGTTCAATAAATATAGATTTATACGGTTTAAATTGTTTTCAATAGATAGTATATAGTTAACATCATCGTGATTTTATTTATTTATTTATTTAACTTTATAAATCTCATGTAAAAGCGGACTTAATGCCATTGGCGTTATCTTCCAGTCTACCTTGGGTAATGCAGAGATGATGAAGTAGGTGCGTCAAAGAAATACAATATAAAATATAATACACGAATATACATATACAAAAACACATAAATATATACATAAATACATGTAGATACATAAACATATACATATACATGGGATTTGTCGACAGGTCGAAAGTTTTTATGAAAATGGAATAAACAGATTTCAATACAGAAAATAAACTAAAATTCGAGCTGATCACATATATAACATTTGTTAGTATTTTGGTTTATTTACTTTTTTTATATAGTACTGGTATGTGATAGGCAAAGTGCCTTGTCGGAAACTAAGGGGATCATTTTACAATACTGCAGAGATTCATTGAAATATCATCAACGTCTTCAGTTTTTATTCCGATTGTTATGTTAGTAATATTACTAACTACAACTAGCACGGCATGAATTAACTATATTCAAAGAAATCTTTGTTGTCCACTATTTTATTGCAGTAGCTGTGAACCTTCGCAGTATTAAATCTATATACTTTTGGTAATCTTTCGCAATCGTCTTGCTCAAAGAAATGTGTCAACACAAAACAATATTTTTACTGTGGTTAATTGACTTATCGTACGTTCTTATGATGTGTTAAACAAATTGTGCTGAAAATTAACTTTTATATGCAACTGGGCTGCCAAAGGCGGCAGCGGCAGTGTATTAATTCAAATCAATGCTATAAAGCAGCGAGCGAAGCGGTACGCAACATTTGCTTTGAAAACCGATTGCACATGAACCGCGCCGTGTTTGAACAAATTGGAAATAGTTTTCAAGCGCTGTTAAGCGCTGTTCAATGGCGAATATCCGCTTACTTTTGTACTTTTTATAACGTTGATTTTTTGGTAAGCGCTTAAGGATTCAATTTGTACTACTCTAGACTCGAACGTTGCTGACCGAGGAAAATATTCCAGCTGTTATTAATTGTTTCCAGTTGTTTAGTGAATTATAACGTTTGGGTATTCCTTTAACACTCGTAAGTAATAAATACGTATTGCTACACTGTTTTTTAATACAAAATGACAATACGACAATTACTTAATATTTACGTGTTGGCGTATGCAAATGTGCATCATTTACCCCTTAACCCATTGAGTCACAGTCATTTAAAGTAGAACACAACTTTAATCAGTTATATGCAGGATATAGGTTATATAGATACATAATCTAGACAGCCTCGTACTAATCAACCGAGATCAATCACATGTGTTTTGATAAACTAAGCACGTCTAATGTTCTTTTTTTGTCAACGATGTTGAAGCACTTCAATTTCGTATGATGTTAAGTGATAATGATGCCGTGGATGATAAAGCGTGTTTCCCCAGAATACTCTGTGTCATAGTTTTTAAGCCGGAATACACCAAAGGTGTGTAATAGTGCCAGATTTACAATACAAAGGTCGTGGAGCCATATTATCAACCAAACTTTATGTCTTGATCAAGAATTAAACCAGGCAATTCTATCTAACAAAGCGAACAATACCATAGAATGCAAAATTATTATTTTAAAAATAATATCTTGAATCGAAACTAACAATAAATGATACACGTCTTTATATCAAAGAGCGTCCATTTAAATGTAGTACAACAAAATAAGTTCCAATTACTACGCAATGTGGGAACAGCGAGTTGGTTATTTCCCTCATTCATTCCCTGCTTACGGTCACGGTACGACCTCGGAGGACATAATTGAAATTAGTCGAGGTCTGACAAATGAGGGGCACTCGCGCACCAGTTAATTATCCGTATGCTGTTGCATTGTTGTAATTGTCACTAGTACTAAGTAATGGGTACATTACATAGTACTTAAGTATTCTTCGAATCCAATTACTTTTCTTGATAAAACAAAGAGAAGAGACGAGTGAGACGTTTACGTGATGGTAAATGATACTTTTGCCCCCAACTATTAAGATGATATACATTGTACTAGGTTGTGCTCGTCTTCTTTAGAAGTGATGTGTCTTGTTAACTCTTTAGTTTTCATAGCTACAGTGCTCTACAAATAGGAGCTGCGGTGGTACCTACCTAGACCGTCTCCGGTAACAAAAACCTTTTTTTTATCTCGGGAGAAATCCTCTTATGGGGATATCCTTGCTTCTGGGGAAAACATAAGGTTTTCTTCTATGTATTTCTACCCACTAAAACCTCCTCAGTGCTCTCTTTCAGTGCATTAGGAAGGGCTCCGAGAACGAGTGCTATAGAACGCACGGGTGCCCTTCTACACTCTGAATAACACATCCCACAGAAGGGCAAAGCCCTCCTTTGCATCCACCCTTTGCTATAGCAAATATAAGATAACGTTGCATTTGCTGTCCTCCTAAGGTTCGCTTATCGAGGCTCACGAACTCGAGAACCGTTTTAGTCGCCTTGTACGACAGGCAGGGAATACCATAGTTCTATTCTTAATAGCCCGAGACGGCAACAGAAACCTACCGCCGGACTAAATAGAAAACTATTTATAATTTTTATAATATATTGTTGCAGCGCTTTTCCTAATAATTAACTCTAACAAACAATTGTATACTAAAGTCGCAATATGTTTGAAGGATTCCGTTTGATATTCAGTTGGCTGTACAAACGGCCGCCGACAGCACCAAAATAACAATAACGCTCTTAATTACACAGCCGAATAGTCAAAAGTGTCTGAGAGACGATTGAAACGAGCACCCTTTGCCTAGCCCTTTGAGGCGATACAAACCGACAACAGGCAAATGTTTATTGGAATAGATAAAATTAAGTATCGCTTCAAATTTATAAATATCGCCGAGGCCGCCGCGACGAGCGAGCGAATGGAAGCCGTACTCTTACCAAAGTAAAGCAATTGTAGCAACAATTAAGGCAACAATACTTATCTGCGGCAGGAACTCTATTGCTTTCTTCGGGGCGGCTGGCGACGTCTTCGTGCTGCGTTTGCAGCCGTTTAGTTACTCGCTCGAGTATGGTTTTTGAACATATGGGATGTTATGTTTAATAACTAACATTTGATTTCAAATTCATATATTGTAAAGTGACAACATAACGTCGTGTATGAAGAAGCAGGCTCAACCAGAATTATATATCTTAAGTTTTAGCACAGTGATACTGTTATAGCGGCTAATTTAATGATTTTAACTAGACGGGTAGTTGCAAAAACTACCACCAACCACATGTTGTCTTGGAGCCGAACTAAGGGTCCCCGTGTTACTACTAAAGCGGTTAACCACATTATTACTGGTGACTTGTCAGTAAGATAGATTCGGTGGCGGGTACATCTCGTATTTGATTACGGAATAACTGCTCGATGTTATCCCGTGACCCTCATGCCTATTTTCGGAAGTGATTGGAATACCGTGTGAAGCTTTTTAGTCGGTTGGAGTTCGACACTACTTCGTTACCGGCTTTTCTGGGTCCGGGGTGTGCGATCATTAGCATTTTGTTACACACGTTAAAAAAAAAAATATATCTCGTATTTGGACTCTAAGAGTTTAGCGACCTAAAAACTAAGTATTTATTAAAATGATTGCCAAAGAAAGCAAAAAGAAATTAATGCGTCTATAGTAATACTGCTAATCATGATCAGGTAAAATAAACCTTGACAGGGAAGAAGTTAGTGTGTGGATCTTAGAAATGGAGTGGGGTGTTTGTTTGTATAACACAACCCATGATTCAAAGTACACAATATTCAAAGTTCAGGTGCTAATGATCAAAATTTCATGGTTGATTTGATTTTAAATTAATGTATAAACATAGTTCATGAGTTTTGAAACTTTATATTATGTAAAAATGGCTTTCAAACTCCGATAAATTGATTATCCGTTTGTATATGAAAATTTCCTATAGATTAATTTTCAGAGACGATAGAAAATTTATGTATATTATAGTTTTTATTACTTCGATCAATTTACAAACAGATTTATCGTTTTCATTTTGATTCTTTCAGAGGGCTATAAAATTAACTTTAGTGTACTACTGTTTTAAATTCAAACTGAAGATGCTTAGTAGACGGCGTCTGCCGTATTAAGTTGAGAAAAGAATAGTTTCCATGCTTTAATTTTCAACTGATGTGTATACGGTCCGTTGTCTTTGAAAATTACACTTGCACGCCCCGCTCGCGCTTGGCCAACACACGTTCGGCTGACGGACGTGCGAGCGTTCACGTGTACACACGTTTATTTAACCTTTATAATTCATACGCGCGTTTTTTTTTGTAAACCGCCTGGTGTAGACTTAAGCAGAATGGGTCTTGATCGTCGATTCTCTTATTTGTCGATAAAAAGTTAGTCTTGTTTATTTCATATCTTTATTAATATTCATTGTTTTAATTATTAGGTATATTTAAGTGGCAATTACAATTCAAAATTTTTATTTTCTTATTTGTTTACCTTGTGTGTATATGGTGTGTTTTACATATTAAATTATATAAACTGAAGTGGTAATTCATCATCATCATTTCAGTCGATGGGCGTCCACTGCTGGACATAGCTCTTTTAATGTGTTTCACAAAACATGGCCTTGCGCTATTTGAATCCAGTGGCTCCCTACTGTCCTCTATCCACCTGGTGTGGGTTCTATCGGTTCGATAGAATCCCAACCCGCCTGCCAAGTGTGGTGATAATTGGCAAAACCTTTTATGTCGGACAAGTGGTAATTAATTGAAATAAATAACTAGGATAATTAACGATCTTTAATTAGTTTAAAAAAGTTCTAGAATCTAGTGATGTATAAATGTGTCATAGTAAAGTTAAGATTATTTGCGTTATTTATTCATGCCCAAATACTTAGCTATCACACTACTTAAGACGGTAAGAATTAATATGCCGTATACGTTATTAAGGTCTTTAATTTTTTATGTAATAGTTGCACTATTTCGCGTCGTGTGTACTTTACGATTAAGCTTCGCAGCAGTTCGCGTACTTGTTACTATTATTGCACCCCAGCGCCCGCTGGAACACCTCCCGCCCTCTCGCAAATAAACACATGCGAGTACGTTAAAAATATTTATCTCGCGGAACTTCCAATTGTATAATAATCTCTCAATGTTGTTGCTTTTATAACTTTATAAAGATACATCCTGGAGAAAACAAAGTTAAAAATTTTACCGTCACAAAACGTTTCTACTGGTAGTAAGTTCCTGTTGCCGGAGACGGTCTAGTTAAGTGCCACTGCAGCTCATATTTCTGTCGAATAATGGTGTGCAAATATTACTATGTTCCAGATTGAAGGGCGCTGTTGCTACTGTAACTACTGGGCTTGAGAAATTTAACATGTTATGTTTTAATGCGAGGAGTGTATTATGCTGCAGTATCTATCATCCTAACTGACGCCATGTCGTTATGGATAGACGTATCACTTACTATCAGGTGAATGACCCGCCCGTACCGTAGTTTAATGGAATAAAAACAAATTTTCAGCTGTTACAGTGTGATTTATACAAAACTCAACTGATATCTCTAGAGCCAACTCATCCTTGGTTACTATTAGTTGATAGTTATAATTGGACCCTATAATACAGTAACGTTACCAATTGAATATTAATATCTTCATTATTAGATAGAAAGGTTGTATTTTTCGGACGCCTTCAAAGAGGATCCCTTTATGAGTTCCCAAGGTTGATCCTGGAGGGCATAATGGAAAACAGGCACCTGGTAGACGAAATGGTTTGACGACATAAAGGAGTGGATCGGGTTTAAATACCATCAGTTAAAAAGAATCGCCGAGGGTCGGATTGGTTTTCTCAATCTGAACGCCAAACTTCAGGGTGAAGAGGGCACCTAATGAATGCAATAATTAATTATTAGATAATTTAGGTTTTTTTTTTATTTATTAAAATAATTTTTTTTTTGTTTTCAGGTAAGGCATAGAAAAAAGTTTTTCGCACTGGATTATATTTTTGGTTTTTATTCAATAGATTTATTACTTATAATTTATTTCTAGTAATATTATATTTGTGGTACTGTAATTTTGAATTAATTAAACTTTGTCGACTTTTAGCCGAGTTAAAAACGATATCGTTTAATTTATCTACAACTCGGCTCATTATCAAAATAATATGTGTTTCTTCAGTGGTTGTCTCAGTGGAATATTCAATTTTCTCAGTTTTATGTCTTGTTTATTCTATATACGTTTTTACAACTATCGTTGACAATTATCGAAGTGGTCCAAGACAAACAACACCGTGGGAAAGTTTATATAAAGCGCCGGCCGCGTGGCGCAGTCAATGGTCGCAAACTTCTAACAACATTCTCCGTCTCGTGCACGTTCATTTGACTGTCTGTTGCATTGTTATTCTATTCGCCCCCCCACACTCTCACACCCTTCGCCGTCAACTGAGCTCTTATATAAATGAAAACATACCTTGTTTTATTATCTCTTTTCTTTGATTATTAAATAAATCGGAAATAAATTTAGTTACGTCTACCACCGCTTGTATTAATGCGTAGATAACAAATCAAAAAAAGGACATTAAGACGGATAGCGTATTGGATTTTTCTTGATGCAACGCCGTACAAACCAGAACAATAATGCTTCCGTAGTACTGTTTAGCGGTAGAACTATCAGCGGTAAATTGTATATTGTCTATATTTGGCACTTCTGGATGATAAGGTTACCAATCACAGCCCTAGTAATTTCACTAGCTATGGCGCGTCATAAACTCGAACATCATTTTATGGTTCAAATATTGCCTGCGATGATAACCAGACGGTCTCTGCTGATCCACAGCAAGTAAATCAATTGATGTGTAATTATTATTCGGTTAATATTCCACAGATTAAAGGATATACGGCGGAATAGATAATCACTTTCCATTGGTTTGACGTTAAGCTTGACATTATAGCGTAATGCGCTATACAAATCGTACGTACACATGAATGTACTATGAGATTGACTTAGTTCGTCGGGGCTTAGTTAAGCTCGCAGAATGGTCATTAGTAGTACACAGGCGTAATCGTGTAGTGCCATAACTGACATTAGTCAAATATGTACCCATTTTGATTTAAAAAAAAAAATTACTGTTATAACACCGGTGGTTGGTATATTGCCAGGGACCGTCTAGGTGGGTAACAACCGCATCTTCCATTTCTGCTGTCAAACGTTAGTGTGCTAACATTACTATCAGATGCGTCAGGTTTTAAGGACGTAGTAGCTAATAAAATCAAAAACGACAAGCACACTTTGGTATATCATCCTAAGTACCGTCAAGTTATCATGGGCGTGCGTAAAGCATACCATCAAATGAATGTTGCACTTGTACCACTTCATTTGCTATTGACTAGATGCAGGATCAATTGGAGTTGATATCTTTGGTTAAGGTCTATGTGCAGCAGTGGATGTCTACCGTTGAAAATGTTGTGATGATGCTGTCTTATAAGCGATATTTAGTTCTTTGCATTTCCTGTAATAAATGGATTTAGGATAGATAATTGGATTGACTCTTGTATTTGTTAGAGAAAACTTAAGACCCATTATTGAAAATTCTAAGAGATTTATGTATTTATTTATTTCTTCTTTATTTTGAATTAATCAATGAAAATGTGTACAAAATTCAACAAATACTGTGTTCCGAATTGAAGAGAGTTATAGTTAGTAAAATTACTAGGGTAACAAGATTTACCATCTTATGTCCAAAGGCGACGAGCGCAATGTGGTGCAGTGTATATCATCTTAACTAACGCCATGTTGTTAGGGGCAGTCGTATCACCTACAATCAAGTAAACGTCGTGCTCGTCTGGTCGCTTTGTTGAATAAAAAGAAATAACCTTACATCGATGTAGCAATTTTGGAGATTATACATACGTAAGGAGACAATGTGTTTCATGGAATTAAATAAAATTTATCCAATAAGAATTTTAATGGCTAAAAACAACCGACGAGTTAATTATAAACATATTAAAAATCCGATCTGATTAAAGATTACGCATCCCGTTAAGGAACATTAATAATTTGTTTGAGTGCAGCACGTAAACACGAGTGTTGTCGCGGCGGATCAGGTTCGAACCCGTCTCGCGTAAATCAAAGTCTCAACCTAATTTATGGTTTACTCATTTGTCTCCGCTCCAATCAGTAACATGACTTGATTGTCACTACTGATATTGAACGTTAAGATTTATACAACGATCTAAATTCCTTTGTAACTACATACCACAAAACTATTCTGTGTTTATGTTTACAAACGCATGTAACAACTTAATCATAGTTACTATTCTCGTTAGACAACGAGTTCTATAAAATTACATCTCTCTATCAAAAATTCTATTTCGGGACTTCACAAGGATTACTTCTTAATGACGTACATACCGTCCCGTAGTAAATAATCCAATAAACCTGTGATTACTCCGTCGCCTTCAAAAAACTCTAAAATACATCGTTTATCATCATTCACATTTTCTTATAATGTCCCTATGAAAGACAATCTCCTAGTAAGCAAGCCAGCAGTTCTGAAATATCTGGTGATAGTTCTCTGTGTACCGATGTGAAGGGCGTAGTAGCTAGTGAAATTACACCTTGTTAAAAATCGACAACACTGGGGTGCACTGTGTATGTGTATATATGATACTAACTAGCGCCACATTGTTACAGGGAGAAATATATCTTACCACCAGGTTAACATCATCCTCGTGTCGTCACTGATAATTTATTTATTAATTTGAGTAGAATAGCAAAAAATATCACTAAACAAAGAAAGTAATGAGAATGACGTGGATGGCTATAAGGGCAGAGGAAGACCGAAGAAACTGTGGATGAATTGTGTGAAAGATGACATGTGTAAAAAGAGTGTGAATTCAGATATGACGGCTGATAGAGGGATATGGAAGAGAAGTACATACTGTGCCGACCCCACATAGCTGGGAAAAGAGCAGGAGGAAGAAGAATAAGAAATATCACCAAAGATTAACTGAAGAATATCTGAGCATGTCTAATTAAAAATTAACTATTTATTCGTCGTTTCCCATGTATATTGTTGTATCGTGTTAAAAAATTTAACCGAGCTTCTATCGATTAAACAAACCCACGATGTTAGCGTAACATCGATTGAAAGAGAATGCGCTTGTACCGAAGATCACATCTAACTTGTATCACCTTACCACCCGATTCATTATACTAAATTTAACTTTACCATTAACTTAACACCAACTCTATTAACATTTAGATAAAGTAGATTTTCTATCCACCACCATAGTACCAAAGTACATCTTCCCAGCTGCAGCACTAATTGTTAAACAGTATACATTGTTTTGATAAAGCCAGCATCGTATACAGTTTCTGTGAAGTTTATTTTCTGTTTGTCTAACGTGAATGTGAAACTGTATAGGCGTATGGTAGTTAAGTACACAGCAGTACACACTATACATATGTAGATAAATAAATATATATTTATATATGCAGAGTGAGATTCTACATTATAACACCGAGTTTATTTGATTCGTGCAACTAGTCTTTCTTACATAAGACAGAAAATGATATTAATTTTACATGAGATACTACTTCATGTATAAAATGTTCTATATCATGGCAATTAGCGATATCAACGCATAGCACTATCGTTATACTATAATAAAGTAAATATCGCTTAAAAATTTATATCCTCTGTAATTTTTTTTTTAATTTTACGACGTGATGATACGAGCGCGACGTTCACGTGATATAAACGACAGGCCCCCCTAACAACGTGGCACTAGTCAGGATGGTATGATATACACAACGTCGTTAAATCTCGATACTCCAGCAATTTCATAGCTACAGAGCCCTTCAAACCACAACTTGTTAGTATTTGCACAATACTGTTTGTCAACAGAAAAAGGTGCTGCGGTGACGGTCTTCAGCAAGAGACCTACTTCCAGTAAAGTCATTACAAAGTTTTCGAATTCTTGTAACTAATTACTAACTATAATAAATACAGGAGGCAAACAAACAAAGATTTTAAAAGCCCGTATAGTAGAGGCGTAGCTGTTACGGCTCCTTGTCTGCTTTTCTCATATTCCACCGCCCCCAGTCCAAATCTAATAACGAAACAGTATGAAGTTTCGTTTTTAAATATTAAATTCAATGTCCCTTTGTCCGCTTAAACCTGAGAACTTGTTGGAGAAATATTAATGAATAGTGTAGTTCTGTTTCCTCTTGCACAGTCCATTGTAAGATGCTTTTTAGTTCGTGGGTCCATTCAGCCATAGCATAAGGAGCGTCCCACAAAGAATTAATTTGAATATTAAATTGTGTAGTATACTAGCTACACTATCATTAATTGAGAAGAATATCATAAAGTTTCTTTCTAATTCTACACACAGATTCGTAGAATATCTAGTAAGTTTGTTAGATTTTAAAAGTTGACAATACATTCAACTAATTCTTCCTGTTGAAAGTAAGTTGCGCCTTCAGTAACAAAGAAACTAGTTTAATGTAAAAATTGTATTGAATATTCACACTTCAATCCATGAAGCTTAGGCACTGTAATTGGGAAGTGTAAGGGTAAAAAATTTGAGAGCAGAAACTTTCTATAAAAAGCCGGAACTGGAGAGTTGCTGTCGCGGACTGAGCCTGCAAGTTGAGTCGGTAGTTTTAATGACGTTTTTGCCCTAACTGGCACGATAAGTTTGTTTTGCACTTATTTGATCCGCAAATTAACTTTTGCAATTGATTGAACGTAGATTTAACCTCTGTTTATTAGGCTTTCTTTAAAAAATACCCTTTTTTATATAATAAAAAACATGTCTGTGTTTATATTTTTGTTTAATTGTCCAACAGAAATTGTAATTTTTTTTTATTCTATTTTAAAATTATAATTAGGACAAATTACTGTTAAACAATTACAACGGTATCCACATGATTAGTAATAAAAATAATTTACAATGACGTTTCTTTATGTTGGAGGTAGATTTAACATAGATTCGAACCTAAGATATAATATCAAATATCTAAAATGAGTCTGTGGAAGTTGCTAGTACAGCATCCATTAAGAGGAAATCGATATATAAATTTTACACAAACTAGTTCCAGAGATGTCCATAGAAAGATAAAAACAACCTAAAAGTTATATGCTTCTTTGCGTCCTTCTACTGCACCTGTGACAGAGTGTACCTGGATGGTGCTGTTTTGCATATATGTAAAAATGAGAGATGGGAAACTCTAGATCCGATTGCGTTCGTGTAAACTGTAAAAACAACTTGTTTCACAAATTAGTTAAGTAAACCTTGTTTTCTAAAAAAACCTTTGCACATTCTCTGTACCTTGTGCTAACAAAACATGTTGGAATTTAAATTATTTTTTTATATATAATGAAGCGTCGAATCGAGCAACGCATTTACTTTGTGGTGAATGTGGTCTGCCTAAAAACAATGAGTTGCTAGTTAGGACGTTTACATAGCAACTCAAAAGGATGACAAACCTCGTTATCCGTTGTAATTTTACTGAGTACGTACCTCTTTCTGTTTCTTGGGACAGTAATATTTGCTCAGCTCGCCGACGGTCCGTTTGTATCTATCTAGACAGTCTCCACCATAACTAGCACTAATGAAAATTTGTGTTTTATTGGTATTGATATTTCTACAGTTCTTACAGATCTTCATCAATATAAAGGCATCTTGTAAACGTAACTCTGTATTAAACTCGTGCATGTTTTATTCATTGTCAACATGTACAGATAACTTATCCATTACCAAATTGAATGCTCCGATTTCACGCATTATGTATTTGCATACATATATGGATTGTGCTATTGGCTATCCATCGGCGGTAATGCCGCTAAATGGTCGTTCGTGCATGTATGGAAGTAGGACAGGAGGTGGGTGAAGACAGCCCCGTTAATAATTCCCGCACTAATTATTTCTCTTGAGCTGACGCTTCAGACGGATGCGATTACATCATTGTTTGCGGAATTAACGTTAAATTTAATAAATATAAGCATTTCTACATACCCATACAAATCAAAGATGTTATACAAAGTATAAAGTGAATTGTAAGAGATAACTTGTCCATACTGGAATTCAGTGTCTTACTGTTTCCACATCATAAGGTGCCTAATTTAAACCGATGTTTGGCGGTCAGATTGAGAAAATTAATCCAGATTCAGTTATTCAACTGATGGTAGATAATACAAACTACTTAGTTTCAAATATTCTAAAACGCGCTCGTGATGCCACTGATCCATTGGTTATGTTAACTGCTTAACATGAGACGGGTCATATGCATGCGTGTTTATCACTTTCATCATTTCATCCTTTGGCCCCAAGATAGGATAAAGAGCGACTACCGTAATCCTACATCGCATTGGGTCTTGTGCTTCACCATTTATCTCAATTCACGTCTTCTCAATTTTCTTCGCCTTGTCTGCTACTGTACGGCGCCACGTCTGTTTGGGCAGCTGCGCTTGCGGTTTCCTTGCAGCCTTTTTTTGGCACTTTAATAGTATGGAAAAAAGTTTCCTAAACAGACCAACGAGTGAAGATCCTATTTGTGACAAATAGAAATTAAAATTTTTGCAAACTGTAGAGCATTTCTTACTCACAAATTGCTATTGCTCGGCGGTGTAGTGAAATTTATTATTATAAAGAAATCTGTTTTTGATGACTTTTTTTATATTAAACACATTTATGCTAGGCACTATTCCATTTGATGATAAGCGAATATTTAGTCTATAAATCGTATTAATCTAAAAGGCTACTCCTATCTTTTTTATTGCCAGCATTGACTATATTCCGTATAAAGTATAAATTGAAAAAAAAAAAAAACGCTGCATCAAACGAGTCCATTTACTTAATTCGATCGATTCCACGCGAAAGAGCGGTGTAACCTAAGAACGGTATAAACGGTACAAAGCCACAGTTTCATCCCCGATTCATTAAAAACATTGCTCCATATCCCCATTACCCCCACACGACCACTGTTATATGTATGGAGTTAAGGGTGAAAATAGTACTACACCAATCAAGAAAACTAGTATAACATAAATTTGTATTGTTTAACCTGCGGTAATTAGTGATGTTCTAGTAATAGAACAACCAATAAAAAATTAAAACATTTACATTTAGTTCTATTTACGCTCATTTTCCTTTGGTGATGTTAGAGTTTTATTTTGCTCCTGATGCAACGACCAGCTTTAAAATATATTGCAAGGAAATGTAACGAAAAAGCGTAATGATATCAATTCTGCTCGTGTCACAACACAATGAATTACATCAGCGACTCATTGTCTCCAGACGCTATCGAAACTCGTGGCCACGACGCTGGGGAAACGACTGAGGCGGCCTGATATAAGTCCCCTTCATTGTACCAAGACGAAAATAGAGGAATCGCGGACCAAAATTAAACAGTCCTCCCATCTCCGAATAGAGCCTTTACTCACACCACGCCACCATAATGAAATTAATCCTGACAAGTCCTAAGACAAAATTTTAGTTGGTTCGTTTAATTTCAATTATCAAATTAGTTCAGTGCCAAGCCCGCCCGCGGTGGCCGCGGCTCTCTAAATTAATTACCAATTTTTGATGGATATGGTATTTAGTTTCTTGCATTTCCTGTAATAAATGGATTTAGGATAGATAATTGGGTTGACTCTTTCATTTGTTAGAGAAAACTTCAGTTACAGCATTGAAAATTTTAAGAGGATTATTTATTTATTTCTTCTTTATTTCGAATGTAACTAATGAGGGTTAAAAAATTCAACAAATAGTTCAAAGAAAAAGATCAAAGAGAAAATAAGAATCTGTTTCCCGTTCAAGGGCATCCCATTTAAGATCTCCACGCGAAACAAAAAGAGTTGCTTTTAATTGTATTTACATTGGTGTTAACAGCAGCAATAAAATATGTATATCAATAAGGGTTGGTAATTAAAAAACTTAAATATGAATAAGGACAATAAAGTCGTTATTGCACCCATCATCATCATCATTATCATTATCAGTCGACAGACGATCACTAGTGGACATAGGCCTCCCCTAAAAACTCCACATCATTCTATTCTGCGCTCTGCGCATCCAGCTGCTTCCCGCAACCTTCACTAGATCGTCGGACCACCTGGTGGGGGGCTTGCTAACATTACTTTTTCCGGTACGCGGTCGCCATTCGAAGACCTTAGTGCCCTTCGGCTATCAGTCTTTCGAGCAATGTGTCCTGCCCATTGCCACTTGAGGCTAGCAATAGTTTGGCCTGTCAGTGACCTTAGCTCTCCTGCGGATCTCCTCATTCGATCACTCAGGGAAACCCCGAGGATAGCCCTTTCCATTGATCTCTATGCGACTTGAAGCCTTTTCACAAGGCCCACTGTAAATGACTCATCACTGGCAACACGCACGAATTAAAGAGCTTTGTCTTTAGACTCTGCGGTAGTTGGGACGAGAATATGCTGCTTAGTCGGTAGGCTACCCAATGGATTATTATTGCACCCAATTCATGTAAAAATACATCCAATTTGTATCTTTAAAAAATTAAAGTTTTTTGGTTCAAAGTAAGAGTCTATCCTAACTTAATTAAACTAAGAAAACAATAAAGAAAGTCAAACTCTAATTCAAATAGAATCTTTAAGTAATTCTTAAGCGATATTACTTTCGCTTTGTTTTAAATATTTTACATTTTCATAGTCTAGGTAATTCAAATTATTCTAATACTAGTACTTTAGAATAATGGCCGTTTAGAAAGTTCTTGCTCAGGAGAAACTTGAATACGAAAGTTTAATTAATGGATTATTATTTTTATTGCTTTTACTTCATTAAAGATCAGTTCAAAGTATTTTAAAAGTGTCGAGACTTTCAAGACGTTCTTCTAATGGTGAGGTATACTTAAAACTTATAACATTGTGATGCTGCCAATAATTATAAATCGTTCACCGCATCGTTTTGGCGTTTATCATCATTACGGTTTGTTAATGTCCATTGATGTCCCAGAGAATTGCCATATTCTCCACGCTTGGGCATGCGGGTGGGCGAGAGCGTTATCCCCGTTAAGGTCATAGAATGTTTGTCGCTCTTTACGATACGTCAATGGTGGCGGTGATGATTATATAAATCGTCTCCGATACTTTTTTTATTTCATGACTATAAGATGGTGGTTTAAACCTTAACTCCCATGTTCCTAAATTCTGAATGTACACTACCACTACACTACCCCGGTGTTATTCTTCCAAATCCTTAACAGATAATTTAGCAGCAATGCGTTATTTCACGAATGACGTCACTCCAACGATACATGCTGGAAGAGAAGTAACTAGCATGGAAATGAACTATATTAGTTGCTTTCGTATTAATACTTTATTTACCTCGGTACAGTTTTCTAATAGGATTCTGCAAATATTATTCTAATTCTTTACAATGGTAATAACAAGTATTAAAAATTTAGATATCGTTTAGAATCGTCGAGTAACATTTAAGAATATAGGTTTCGATTTTTAATACACTTCAGTTCAATACGTCTTGTAAGCACAGATTGTCTGCTTAATCATTTTTCAAATATACTTTATATTTGCTTAATTTGTTTGTTAAACCAGTTTCGTTTATACTTCTTGCATCTCCAAGGAACGCAAAAATATCTTGAGTGTTCCACGTCTTGTTTTATATGCATTACTATCCACTCTCAGTGAACACCGGTTGTGATGCGCCGTGAAAGAGCATATCGAGAATTTATAAGTTGTTCCGAATTAAAATATACTGAAAAAGGAAAATTCTTTGTACCCACATAGGCACGTGAATAATATAATACGTGTATTCCAATACTAAACGATTACTTCGAAAACCAACTCATTATAAAATTCGGAGAATATCGTAGCACAATTTATTGTATGGAATGGAATATGTATTTTATCCAATACAGAATAAATAGATCAGAGAAATTCATAGATTTATAAACTCCTAGGCAATCCTTTTTCGACATTGAAAGCGAAGTAGAACAGGCGGTGGTGGGTTGTCGGAGACGCTCTACGTGGATACCACCGCAGCTTTTATTTTTAACGCCAATTAGTACTGTGTAAATTTTACTGTGATCTAGTTTAATGGGCGTTGTAGCTAGCGAATTTACTGGGATAACGAGATAAGCAGATATTATGTCTCAAGGCGACAAGCATAATATCGAGCTTGTTATGAACTAGCGTATCAATAACCGTCTAGTGAATATTTCGCTCGCCGCGACGCTTAGCTAAATCGATGAAACGAGCAATGTGGTGTTAGGATAATAAATACCCCTCGATGCTATGCTCGTCGCTTTGTCTCGTGACCCCAATAATTTCACTAGCTACAACGCTCTTCAGAGTAGTTGGTATTAAGAAAAGCGTTGCTATGATATTCACCTAGACGTATAACCAAGAGCCTTTGTTACATTTAATTCTAATAATTTATAATGGAAATACTTTAAGCAATTTATTTAAAAACAACAGCCGCAGATAACAAAGATAAAGAAAATTACTGAATTCTAAGGGATGCATATCTATCTAGACATACGAACGGAGATCAAAAAAGCCGCTTGCAATTAACTATGTTATTTATTATTATTGTGTAACAGCCGTAGAGTAAACACCGCGCATTAATGTCTTCGAGGAGACATTACGCTAATATTTAGTAAGTTGGGCTCCGTGCTCCGCGGTACAGGTACCTCGCTCGTTTACATGTGTGCGGAACCGCTTATTAACAATATTACCCAAGACCGAGAGAGACATCTGATAGTTATTATCTATAAATATTCCGCCGTTTTATTTACCCCCGCGCGTACGAGCTATTTTGCATTTAAATTGAATGTTTATTATGCTGTTTTAATGGGTCTTTGTATGAATAATACTCATAGTTGATGCATGTTGACATATTTGAGTAAAAGAGTAAAGTCATACGATACTAAATTTGACAGTAATAAGGTACGGTCCACTGCACGCGAGGCCCATCGATGTAGAGATCTTTGGGGGAGGTCTATGTGCTGATGATGATGATGAAGGTATAGTCTTATGAGACTCTAAGGAGTTTGCAATGACAGACAATGCATACTCTTCCGGTGATCTGTGTTGCCAAAGACCGTCTAGGTAGGTATCACCGCAGCTTCCATTTCCGCCGCCATATAGTAGTGTGCAAACATTACTGTATTCTGATCTGAAAGGCGTTGAAGTTAATGAAGTTACTGGTTTAATCATACTCATCATCCTATGTCTCGAGGTCCCTACCACAACAAGTGGTGCAGTGTCTATCCTCCTAACTAGATGATACCTACTTATTATAAGGTGAATGTTCCGTTCGTATTCCACTTCGGAGAGTAAAAAAAGGAAGAATTTATATTAGAGAAGTTAGCTTCGTAGTTATGAACGATTTTTTTTTTTATACCACGAAGGGGGCAAAATAGAATACAGGATGCTTGATTTTAAACATTTATCGTAGCGTATGGACGGGCGGCTGTATAGTCAGATGCATCAGGCGCGATGCCGACCAACGAGTAACCAAGGAATACTTATTCAAATATAACTTAACACCACAAAAGGAAACTAATCTCGAGCGATATAATTGCGCAAATTACACGAGCGAGTGTGCTTTAACGTGCCATTACGTAAAGTCCCGTGTGTACTCGAACCGCGCGATAACTGCTGCGATGGTTCGCTCGGCCGGTCAGGCGCGGCTTGGAGCGTCGCCAGGGCGCCTACTGCTCGCTCCCCAACGTCTACTTAGCACTAAAGTAGTCATTAAGATAGACTCGACAATAATCACTTAACTTTTTGATATAACACGTTCCGCAACTTTAATAATTCGTAGATAACTTAAAACTTCTGCCCTGTGGTCGATGTCTCTATTTTGTCTGGAGGCACATCTTTTAAATGATACCCTGCTACTTGAGACAAGGTTGTGTGTACTTAGTGTCCACTAAAACTTCCACAGTGGTCATCGTCAGTGTATTGCGAGTGGCCCCAGGCTGCTATGAAAGATATCGTTGCCTAATTGTATTGCGCCTAACCACGTCTCTGGGAGGGCCGTAAACCTCTTCAGCACCCTCTAATACTACTACTAACAAAATCATAAATTTAAACGATTTTGTTAATAGCTCAACAATAATTTTAACTGTATTGACCTTCAAATTTAATCAAACAAATCATTCAATACTCATGAGTAGTCTGCTATTTTGAATTTTGAAGGGGGAGGGAAGCCTTCATTTGAAGTTTTTTTTTTTATTAACGTGTGTAACAAAATGCTAATAGTCGCACACCCCGGACCCAGAAAAGCCGGTAACGGGGTAGTGTCGGACTCCAACCGACTAAAAAGCTGCACACGGTATTCCAATCACTTCCGAAAATATGCACGAGGGTCACGGGATAACATCGAGCAGTTCTTCCGCAACACCCGATAGCCGCCTGGATCGAACGGGCTCGCTTCGGGGGACTTCATTTAAAGTTACTCTCTACGACAGGCGGAGATTTAATGATCAGAGATAAAATCTGTCCTGTAGTCGCGTGCCATTAATATTAAGAGTAAGGTAAACCTTGCATGTAGAAAGAGCCTAAAAGAGTGTTCGCGTTCGTTGGCTTTGAAGGTGGAGGAGGTCCTCATTGACCACTAAGCGAGCCCATGGTAAATAACAAGTACGAGATGCTTTCGATTGTTACGGCAAAGCGAGGGTGCTGGAGGTCGCTGGCCTAATGGTCAGAGCGTGTGGCCTTCATTCCGAAGATCGCGGGTTCGAATCTCAGCATGTACCGATGACTCTAATATTTAAGTTAAGTACATTTGTGAACTTTGGTAACTACAGCGAAATACAAACGGTGAAGGAAAACATCGCAAAGAAACCTGCACATGAATTAGAATTTATTCTAAGGTGTGTGTGAAATCACCAATCCGCATTAGGCCCTCGTGGTGACTATGACCCATCGCCCTCATATCGAGGGTAGGCCTGTGCCCCAACAGTGGGGACCTAAGTTGGCTGTTGAGATGAGAGATAGAAAAAGAAAATAAATTAGGGTTACCCTCAAAACATATGCGATTACGAATTTTTCCATTTCACACGAAATTATGCAATTTGTTTCAATATGATTATTATTGTAAAATAAATAATATATATACATATAGGTAGTACAGAGGCAGATTCAACAAGTACTAAACGCGATCTATATCAAGTAACTCAACCTATTTTACCACCGGATAAAACTTCAACTAGGAATAGGATTAGGTGTAACGGATGTTACAGTTACTCTCTACAAGCCCTGTTATCTCAGATTAACAGCTATTACGATCCAGTCGAACTCCGAACGAATTTCTATGCAATAAAATACCCAAGGATAGGAAGTATAAATACAAATGCACTAAAGGCTATCGAGATATCGATAGTGATCGAAATATTTCGCAAATATACAGAAACAACTCATCGACGAACTCCAGTTTGACAGACGTCATGATGATGACATAATGCTTGAACAGGATCATCCGATGTTAAACAATGTCTACAATTTGAGGATCACAAAGTATTTTGTATTAAAGACAGGTTTGCAAGTTTATGGACAAGAGCTTACCACTGTATGTATATCGTATTTTTCTAATGCTTTAACATAAAAAATAATGATACAGACTTACTAATTCTCATTGTCTTCACTATTTAGAATTAATTTATTCATCATCGTTTCAGTCTATTGAACATTACTGCTGAACATAAGCTTCTCCACAATAAGGAACTTAAAGTACTCGGTCAATGAGTGCAGTACACTCGTAACGGGCACGGGAAAATCTGTGGCCTTAGATTGATACTATTCTGCCACGTCGCCTTCGTATTAAGACAATGACCAGAACTGTAAAGCTATTCACAAACTTCATGTATTTCAGTGACTAAAGTACTTGTAAAACTTAACCAACTAGCAATAAAAATGACTCATAACGCGCTTTCATAATTTACGTCATCATGATCAAAGTTTGGAAATAATGTAACGTTTTAAGACATTAAAGGTGAAATGTGTTCGAGTAATTTCGGATTATGGCTCTTTAAAAACCTTACTTTGGTTTAGTTTAGTTTAGTTTAGTTTAGTTTAAATGTTTTACTGCAAACGAACACCTCGACAATTTCTTTGACAGCTCGCATGGATACCGACCATTAAACATTGAAAAATGCCGAATGGTCAATTAACAGGCATAGAAACGCGACGGACACGCAAGATACGCGAACACACGCGAACAAACTTATTTTTTAAATATACCCGATTAACTAATTATGCCATTTTAAAGTTTTATAATAACGCTTTGCGTTGCTATTATCTTTTGCGGGTAATCAAACATTTAGTTAATACCTTCAACATTAACAATACGGTCTATGAATTGTTTATTGTTAACTTTAACGTTATATTCAAAAACTAAACTAAAAGCTTTGATTAGTTTTTGAGAAATCATTAATACAGTTAAACTGTTTAATTTTAAGCTCTTTTTGTAGTAGCGATTACTTAACCAACACCTATAGTATAGTAGTTATCGAAGAAATATGCGATTTTTTTGTATTATATTCCTTATAAAAGTTACAGCTATGTACAGAGTAGTCTTGGGCCGTGATTCCCGAATTAAGAATATTTCCTGTATTTCGAGTATATGTATACGATGATTTTAGTTTATGAGTTTCTAATTAATCTAATATATTCATAATCCCTATACATCATCATAACCAACTCTTCTGCAGAAACACATTGAATTGTCGCACGCCTGTAGGTTATTTTTCAAACTGATTTATCAACTGAAATAATTTATATCTCTTTATTCTTGCTATAACATATCAATTTATTAAAGAAAATGTCTGTAGCCACTGATAAGTAGAAATGATGGTGATTTTTGATTTATCATCAGAACGCCAAGTCAATTTAGATGCACATGTTGACAACACACGATGTGCAGTCTAAACGGGAATTCATTTTCCTAATATTTCTCTCTCTTTCTCTTAAGACTATACTTTTGTTATATAACCTAGATAAAAACTTTGTTCTCCCCACAAATGCTGCGATTTCAATACGTTATTGTTCACAACGTTCCCGAGGTGAAATTACTTGGTAATAGTTTTCTATCAGGAGCTCGGCGCGTTGTATCGTCAATTATGCTCGTAGACTGTTACCGAGTGAGATTTTCCAGTAATATTGCAACTATAAAGACTAAGTAAATGTCATGAATTACGGACATCTATAGTTGTTTCAGATCCTGGGTCTGATAGATATTATATTTATATTATCATAAGTTTTAAGATTAGCGTTTCTTTACTGTTTAAAAAAGTCTATTGTATCTCTGTTAATAGTGGATTATGTTAATAAATAGATACTGTAAGGGAATTTGTAAAATAATTAATTATTTTACTCTATAATTAGGCTTTGGACTCCTAGGTTCACGATATTAGTTTCCGGTGCCTAAATTAGTAACCCCATTAAATTGTACTCAAATATGTACGTTTATTTAGGTGGACTTAAATGTTTATGCAACTAATTTATCATCATCATCAACTGATGGAGGTCCACTGCTAAACATAGGCCTCCCCCAGTGGTCTTCACATACAGTTTTTTATTTTTTTTTATTTATTTTGATTTTATAATCGTTCCTCTGCGTGTGGTGGGTCAGGTCCTTTATTTTTTGCTTATATTTACCATCATAATTTATTTCTAGTTTTCCTCGTATCAATCTTTCATTCTTTTTTATCTTTCATTGTCTGCTCTTCTTACACACTTCATTTCTTCTAACATTCCGCATCCCATTTCTTTCTTTCATTACTCTTTTGAGCGAAGACCGTCGCCTCACACGTATTTTTCACTCTGAAAAAGACCTGGAAAATATAATTTTTTTCACATTCGTTTTGTTCCTTTTTTCTTCCGTTTTGTTACTCTTTCTCTTGCTTTCTTTAGTTTTCTTACATGGCTATAACTATTTCACTATCACATTTCATTTTTAAATTCTTATTTATTTATTTAAAATTTTATTTTCATTTATTACATCTACTATATCCATTTTGGTGAATTCCAAAAACACATAAGAGTAAAAACAAAGGATTTACACGACGTAACCGGAAGCAATCCAGTTGGAGGTCCTGTGTTCAGTACAGATTCAGTTCAAGACGCAAACACAGGTGGATTGCGTGTCTCGTACGTAGTGATTTATCGCCCTGCCTAAATATCGCCGAGCGCTGGCTGCCCAGGATTTATGCCGCCCACTCTCAGGTTTCACTCCGTGATACATTAATAAGATCGAATGCGACGGGTACTCCTTGCGCAGAATGAAAGTCCGGGTAGCGGTCACGCACATTCCGCAAATCTTCTGAAATTAATTTCCTACGCAATTATATCTATTATATATATGTGGTATAAGAATGTTTTCACGTTAATAACTAATTATAATTTTTTTTTATTATCTACAACGTACCAACATTTGCCTTATTTAAAGCTATTGTGGTATTGATTACAAATAAATACTTTATATTTTTTTTTCAATAATTTAAATTATCTGTATTAAGTAACAGAGAGACCGTGGATGCTGCGGCTGGCCCACCTAAATCACACACCGGTAAATTTACTATGAAGTTAGTAGCTAGACATGCGGATTCAAACTGGTAGACTGTAGGTATCATAGTGCCTGTTTCTGCGGCTAAACTGTTGTGTGAAAATATTACTATGTTTCAGTTTGAAGGGTGTGGTAGCTACCGAATTACTGGGGTAGCGAGACATAACAGCTTAATTCTTAAGAGGATGAGGCACACCGTGGTGCAGCGTTTATAACCTTAAGCAGCACCATATTGTTATGAGTAGACATATCACTTATGATCAGACGACAGTCTAGATAGACTCATCGCTTCGTAGAATAAAAAAACGCATCCAACGAAACACCACAATATGTGTGTGTCCCTCGAAATAATGAATTACGGGTTTACAAGGCTATCGTTTGTCTTCTGCGCCATGGAGTTAAAACAATTAAACAAACAAGAAACAAAAGTATAACGACGGCAAAACAATAATTATAATACTTCGATACACGAACGCTCTGCACGTTATTTCGCTTAATGTTTAAATAAAATTGTTATGATGCATTGAGAAATTAGCACACTAGATTTTATTTTAAACAGTTATATATATAATATAAGCTGATGGACAAAGTGAGGAACTGTGTGATAAGGGAGCGGTGCGGTGTGGTTGAAGATGTAGTGACAAAGATAAAGAAAGAGATGCTTAGATGGTTCGGCCATGTAGAAAGAATGGACGAAGAACATTAACGAAAGGAATATACAAGGTAAGAATGATGGAAAAAATCGGTGCAGGTCAACCTAGGCGGCCTGACGAAAGGCCTGGTCCTAAAGAAAGGCCGAGTCAAGAGTACTCGCAACCGACGAGCATGCATGAAGACGGTCATAAATGTGGAGGAAGCGAGAGAGGTGTGCAAGGATCGTAGCATGTGGAGAGAGGTGGTCTCTGCTTACCCTATCTGGAACGAGGCATGATATATAGGTTTGTATGTATGTATATAAATGAAAAGGTATTATTATAATATATTCGTTTATTCTTTAACGTCTTCCTCCAATAGAAATGTCTAGAAATATTTTTTCGTAGCCTTGAAACAATTTTAATCTACGCGAGAAACTGTTTAAGTGGAATTCGATGTGATATTGTTTTACTAAATTTTAGGTAATAAAATAGACTAAAGTTAGTTGCATAATTTTTTAAAATCCTGATGTCAATATCATCAGGATTTGATGATTCAGATCTAATACTTTTAATTACGATAAATTATGGAGACTTAAATAACTAGCTGTTTTCTGACCTTTGGAGAAGGGATTTTTAAAATTCGTTCTTAGCTAATCTATACTCGGCAAAAGGTATATTACTACCAAATTTCAAATCTCTTGGCCTCATGGTTCTAGAAAATAGCGATCAGTCTCCGCACAGGTGGAAATCTCATAATTATATATATATATGGTGGCGCAAAAATAACCTTATAAAAAGTACCTTATAACATAGGTAATAAGGTACTTTTTATAAGGTTATTTTTGCGCCACCCTATATATATATATATATAGAGAGAGAGAGAGAGACAGATAATAATCGTTTTCTTAAGAACTTCATAGGTCTTCAATCCTGCAGCTTCAGCTTGTTGGTATTTGCTTTTAGATGGCTCCTTTCGATGCATCGAATTCGAAAACTCAATTTTCGAACAATCGGAAGCGAGTAAAAGCTACGCTAACGTAGTTCCACTTTTTGATGAACCCCTAATGCTGTTAATGGTGTAGGCAGTGTGTATACCAGGTCCTACCTTGGAACACGGTTGCTTTTATAAACTCGATTTCTAAACATCGATAATTGCCAATTTCCCCATGTAATTTGTGCCTTTTATTTACCGCGTTCTAATAATACTCCTGTTTATGGTAAAATTTGTCATTGAATTCATTTTGTAATTAGGTTAGTGCGCCTTACCACCACAGATAACATCACCACATAAAATTTGGTAGAATCGTGGTCAGGTGCAGGCATTGATTATATATAAAAAAAAAATAATACAGTCACAGACAATTCAGAGTTGATTACGAGTGGCGTGGTTACCATTTATTTATCGTATTGAGGCATAAAATGTTAAATATCGTTGTAGTTACTACTACAATGTTAGTCTACCGCTGCAAATACAACTATTATTTTTTTCATACACTATTGTTCTTTCGCCGTCATCGTTATCATCTCATCCAATGCATCTCCATCGCTGATCCATTTTCCTTGTATTTCACTAAATTAAGTTTTGTCTGTTTTCTATATTAAATAATCCATCTCAATCTTTGAGGCTTGTAAGAATTCTTTGAATAGAATAAGTTTAAAATTACCTTGTCCCGCTTTGAAAAGCAATATATAGTAAAATTACTAAGGTAGTAAGACTTCATATAGTGAAATTACTAAGGTAATAAGACTTATCGCCTTATGTCTGGAGACGTTGAACGTATACAGGTACACAGTGTTTTGAACTCGTAAACGAATGACAATAACGTCTCATGCATCGGACACGATTGTGACCTCTTCGCCTACAGGCCACATGTCTCCGAAGCGTTCATAACCCAAATAAATCCGTTCTTTGACTCGGTGCAGGCGAATGTTCGAGACGCAAACATTACCGCGCGATGTAAAATGCTAATTGTAATGGCCCGTAATAAATACAACGATTCGTGCATCGCCAAGCGGGTGCGGTCTCAAGGTGGGAACACGGGTGACGGTACACATTAATAATCAACTGATTTTTGAGAACCTTAATTTTTCTAACAGGAAATTATAGTTTAAAAATACCATATCACAGTTGCAATAGAAACAGATATATATACACATGACTCTAATAATTAAATATGAGGAAAGGATCAATCGACTTGGAGATCTTTGGGGGAGGCCTATGTCCTATGATGATGACAAGATAATGCTAACCTACCACTACCTGTAATAGAAGGCGATTAAAAGGGTTTTCGAAGGTGGGGGCCACCTCGCTCACTAAGCGAGCCCAGGGCAAACGATATTGACGAAGTAGTCCACTCCAAGTCGTAGCATAGTGGGAAATGCCGAAATGGGTTACATATCCTTGGGGTGTGCTTAGGCATAGTGCAAAGAGGCGTCGGTGCATTCCGTTGAAAAAGCCTAAGCCCCCCGCAACGCGCTGAGGGTGAACTAGAAGACGGTTTTAGTGCGTTCAAATCCCAGATAACCTTATCTTCGTTATAGAGTTACCTTCGAAAGGCGTAGCTAGTGAAATTATTGGAGTAACGAAACAATATTATATATCTCTAGGAGACGACCACAATCTGTAGCTGTGTCCATCCTAACGAGCGTCACCTTGTTATGAGCAGGTGTATTATTTAACATCAAGCGAACGTCGTGCTCTTCTCGTTGGTTCGACGAAGAAATAAAAATCTAGTTAAGAAAAATCTTTACACCGGCTGTACACTACGCTGTAGTTTTTTTTTTTTTAACACGTGACCTAAGTGCGTGTTTTACAGGTCAACAATATCACATTCAGTTTTATGTTTATTTTTTTTTAATCTAAAATGAGAGACCTTAGCAAGCAGATTATGCTGTGTATAAAAGTTAGCTATTACCATTCTACTATTGGACAAAGTATTGTTCACGCACTTTTAGGAAGTTTATGATCACAAGACAAAATTTATAGAATCCGAATTTTATGAAGTAGTTATTGTCTAGAACAGCAATTTTTTAAACGTAGTACATAAATATTAGATTTTTTTTGTTAGATTTTATACATAAAAACAGAGTTTTCCATTAAAACACATCTCGAGCTGAAGCGTCGCAAGTATTTCTGTAAAATTTCTCCATTACCAAAAGTCAATAATACAAAATTTAATTTATATATCGAACACCTTGCGAATCAAAAATTTTCTCGAATATTATTTTACCACTCGCTTCTGTTAGAACTGAACCTTGCACCACGACGTCTCCTCTCATTGCGACGTTAATCGAAGCGTTATTCCATTGCGGTTTTTCCTCGGGCCCCGCATAGTTTGCCGCGACATACCGCGCAACGGTTGCGCTGTAGAGCGGTGCTGGCGCATGGCAAAGGTCGGTAGAATTTACGCTAAGTAAGCCTTCTTCCGACGTTGATTGTGTTTGCTAAGAGTCTACTGTAGCACTTGATTTTCTGCACGCTCTGTTCTTTTACTGTTTTATTATTTGGTTTGGTCTTTGTCTTACTAAGGACCGTAACGGATAAATCTCAATGTACTTGCAATTGTCATAATGTCTTAAATTCATAAATTAGGAAGTATTACTTGGCTGATATTGCAATCGTTTTTGCCTTAAAACGGTGATTAATTTTAACCTAATATTAAGTAAAGCCTTTTTTTGTGTACATCGTCATTCTAAACATCACTGTTTTGTTGTAAATAACATAAATTTGTTTAACTGTGCGTCGCTTGATTTATATTTTGGAGCGGAACCAATCCGTTGTGTTCTGGTAGTAGGATATTGTAAGAAATCCCCAATGCGACAGAAGCTAGCAAATCTTCAGCGCAAGTCTTGCCAGTCGTCTCCAGAATACAAGATCTCCCTCGTTCTTTCGATTCACCCCCTCGACATCGTATTCATGAAGAAATCGAGGGGATGTTCGGGTCCTACACGTCTGGTTAACGCGCGGAATCCTACTATGTCGTAAGGCAATACGGACCATGAATCAATCTGTATTGGTATTTGCCTAGTAATAGAATACATTGCCCGGATTGTATTCAATCGTCTCCATCCGGTATTCGTAAGCCACGGATGAGACGCAATCAGATCTTGAAGCAATTTGAATTTTTAACGTCTTCAATTGATACTAACTCGTACAACAGCGATAAGAGACAGAATCGAGAGCTCTAGCTGTAGTTATGTTTACTGAAATTTTAAACTTTTTTGATCTAGAATCGATTAACATTTGCTTTTAATGTCCGATGATGTTATATAATGTATAGATACGTAAGCATGTTTACCCAAAAAAAATTAAAAAGAGAGAGAAGGAAGATAGTAAGGTTATCCTCGTTCATTTGCCTTAAATATAAGATGATCATCTGTAACACAAGAAATAGACGTATAACAAAAGTCATCACTATTTTTATATACACATTAGCTGTCCCCGGGCCGCTTTGCTGGCCGTAATATAAAACTAGGCTTTAAATTTGTTTGAAATATTCCTTGTGAGCAAAGACAACGGCAACCGCAATCTTTCTATAGCAACCGCATAAATAATTCCCTAATGAAAATGATGATAAAAGTTAATGAGATACAAAATCATAAAGGATCTATAAAATTCAAAAAATATTTAGCCTATAATCATCTACAAATCATTTAGCGTCAAATTATCATTTTCCCATGTCGATACATTCACAAGTTTTCTCGTGACTGGCGAACAGAGAAAACCCATTTTTTACTAATATATATATGGATAAATGCATGCGCCTTAATGAAAAACAATTTATTTATAAGCTTAATAAGCTTGTGCTTATAATGATTTATGAGTAATTAATTAATTACTCATAACAAGTTAATTGCTTTAATAATCAACTGCTTTTCGAAGGTGCAATGCTTGTACAATTAATTATTATCCAGAACATGGTTTTAGGCATCCCAAAATTTTTTGTTCCCTTTTTCTACTAGTGTATTTATATATCGTATACGTTATCCGACTTTGTGCTGGTTATGATTATGCCCGAAAGCTGTAACAACTTCCCGCCTTTGAGCGCAAAAATGGTGGCTCTTTGAAAAATCAAAAGTCATTTTGTCGCAGGAAAAAGAGACTCAATAAGAGAGTGCTTATTTTCCCTATTCTATAGTCAAACGAAAAACAGTGTCGAGTCGTTCATCAGCCGGCGCATGTCGGGCCCAAATTCAATTTGAAGCCCCGTCGCTACGGCATACTTAGACCAGTTAAGGTGGTCGCATACTGTGCGCCCGCCACTCCGACTGAATACGGACCCGTCCAGTCTTATGTGTACAGACGGACAGTCGCAACAAATATGGCATTTAAAAAAAACGCAAGAAAGGGCAACCACTGAAACCTCGTACGAGTTTCTTACAAATTATTTTACCTAACTATAATAAAAAACTATTGGCTATGGAATGTTTGATATAATAAAGCAATAAAATGTAAGCGATAAAATCCGTTAATATTTAGTTTTATCAAATATGAAGTATTTGAATAAATATAAGAAAACATATGAAAACTTGCTGCAAAAATCAACAACATGACGTGTCTTCTAACTGAAGTTTGGCGGTCAGAATGAGAAAACTGTTCCGGTCTCTCATTCACAATTTAAAAAAAAAATTAAAAAGAGATAGTGTATGAATTGTTATTAAAAATGTTTGCTGTTGTACTTAAAATAATGTTTCGGAATATGTATAATTAAAGTTTGAGCTACGTTAATGAATGAACATAAAGTATAAGAAAATATCACTTAAAAGCAAAGTTTATATACTCGCAAAATATCCAACGAATGGTACATTTAACTATAATAACACACATTTGTACATATAGAGGTGTATTTATTTTGTCGTATAAATATTTAACATCCGCACTTGTGTACAGGCGTCCTAAGTTTAGTTTTTGACGCAGCGCTAAGCGGGACGGCTCTGCAAATTGTGCTTGCTTTAAAAGTCGGTCAGCTTTTTCATAAAGGACGTCGCTAGTCCGTTTGTCCGGACTAAATAGCTTATGTTGCTTCTGAAGTTTTTAATTTTACTATCAACACAAACGACCAATTTCCGCACAAATTAACGAGTTGATATTAAATAAAAAACTTCACATGTTCGCAACTTTCAAACAACACTTACACATTTTAATGATTTTCTACTCAATCGCGTTGCAAGTCGGCAATCTGATAAATTTGACAAGTAATTTTTTTGTGGAACAAAAGTAAAAGAATTCTATAAATTTGTAATTAGAAACATAATTAGAGAAGTTCTACGACCAATGTAAAGTAATAGTCTCGAAATCTAAACAACAAATAAATTAAATGATATGGAAGAGGAAAAGCGTAAGTCGTCTTCTATGCAGAGACAGATGCTACGACTGATAGATAATAATATATATAAGTATACAAAAAACTCTTATATATTTTTAGATTGCAATCATTATAAGGTTATATCACCGTAGTATCAACAAAACCTTGCTATTTACAAGAAATGATGTGGTACAAAATAAATGAATCTTCATGAAGGTTGTAGACGACTATGAGAGTAAAAAGTTGTATTGCGTTTTTTTTCTTTGTAGGGTTTATTTAATTATTGTTATGGCACGCCACAGTGCGAACACCAAAATCCACCTAAACAGTGTCCCTGCCTAAATTATTCGTTTCATGCCGTTTGATTGCAAATTAACTCTTTGTACTCTTGCCCGGGGGTGGGACTCTGTTAAGGTGTAAAAATGTAAAATAAATGAACAGTATAAATGTAATTGTACTCTTGTCGCGGACACGCGGCCACCGGGCAACTTTTGAACCCCGAATCAGTAGCTGTACGAAATTAACTTATGTATTGCGTGTAACAAGCGAATATATATTGTACACATTAGTTTTTAAACAATTTTTTTACTGTTTAAATCTAGCGCATGCATATAGTCCCGAAATTGAACCAACAATATAATGAAAAAAAATATTGATTAAAACATTAACAATATTTTTTTATTCGACACAGCGTCGAAATGAGGGAGAATGATTGATTATGAGTCATAAGCCCATAACGTGGCGCTAGTTAGGATGACATACACAACAATACATTGTCCTCGTCGCCTTAAGACGTAAGATGTTAAGTCTCGTTATTTCAGAAACTGCACTAGCTATAACCCCCTTTAAACAATAACACTGTAATGTTAACACAGTACTGTTTGTTGGCTGTAATAAGACTTGCGGTGGTGATAGTACCTACCTAGACGCTCTCCGGCAACAAACTTACCTTCACTAAAAAACTGCATGTATTATTTTTAAAAATAATTTTCTTATAATAATTAACACATTAAGAACAGCGAATTTATGTCCCCACTGTTGGGGCTCAGCCCTATTCTCAATAGGAGAGCCCTATTCTCAATAGGAGAGCAATGAGCCATAGTCACCACACGGACCCAATGTGAATTGGTGTGAAGTCACCACACCTTAGAATAAATTCTAATTCATGTGCAGTTTTCCTCACGATGTTCTCCTTCAACGTTTGTATTTCTGTGTTATTACTTAAGTTCACAAATGTACATAACTTAAATATTAAAGTACAGTCCAAGATTCGAACTCACGTCCTTTGGAATTAAGGCCGCACGCTCTAACCATTACGCCAGCGAGCTACTACAGCGAGCGTTAAGAAAAAGGAAAACGTTAACATTATTTTTTTTGACTAATTTAAAAAATGTATGTAAAAGAAAACTGTTAGATCGTTTTATGGTCACATGAGTGCGGGTGAACATCGTGTAGTATTGCGACATACCTGTGCGGCATCGCTCCAAGCTCTGACAAGTAAGAACTGATTGACGTAATTGTCCTGCCGGAAGGTATCGCACGGAATCAAAGTCGTGTGCGGGGCCGCTGCGCAGCTTCCGGTACAAGGAAATCATTAGCCCGTGAATCCCTCGACGCCCCGGGATATTACGAGTGGACTTTGAGTGGATCACCTCAACTGGGGTGTAATGATTTTGTATTTTGTATATACCTTAGTAGGTCATGTCATAGGCGAATTCTGTTTTTTGAAGTAGAGCCACAAAACGAGAGCAGAACATTTATGGGCGGAGAAAGAATAATTAAAAAAAATCATTGTATTTTAGAAAAGTCATTTTCCAGACTTCCTCCCTTCGGGGATATATCAGCCTTATTGGCACCAAACTACATTATATTTAGTCCAGTTAGTAATAGTTACATCATAATTATACATATAACGCGTGATTTCTATCATAATAGCAGTTGGAATTGTATACAGTTAGGCTAAGTGTTGCATGATGCGTTCTGTACTTCGAGAAAATCCTCTTCAACCAGATTTTATAACACAATGAAGACGGTCATCAAATGTGTACCCGTAATCCAGCAGTTTTCCGAGAAAATTGAACGCCCATCTCCATGTGTAAATCGTAATTACTACAGAAATTACTTCTCTCCGATTGTTTACGAACTTGTTTCAAAGTGCTGTCTCTCTCTCTTACGTTTATCTTGAACTTCATTGTATACTCGACATCTTCATTAGTCTCTTATCTTATGGTAATCAATGTAATTCTCTCAACTTCAAAATTTTTTTTCCAATGTTGTAAATTATGTTATCTATTCATAGTATATATATATATATAGTTAGTAGTAGTAGTAGCAGTTTGATCAGCGTCTGAGTTTTCAATGTTACATTACTTTTATGTCACCCTCTCCCTAGCACGTTTGTCGGGGTTCAATTGAAAATCAGCGCTACTGCTTAAAGTAGGAGCATATATATTGCTGTTTTGGTGCCTCTTTTTCTTCATTTCTTTTAAATATAGTCATAACATAAAGTTAGTCACCATATGAGTGTCTTAAACAATACATCGGTTTAACCATGAAATATATTTTTAAATGCTTTATGTTAGAGATTTTGAATGGTTAAATAAACCGTTAAGGGGGGAAATAATGCCGGCGACGGAGAGCATAAAGAGTCGGCTGTAAAATATGAATTCCTCCAATACTTCAGCGTCATTGCAGCAACTTTGTATTTTATGTGAACCATTTTATATACATCGATTCGAGTATGTGCGTCAACAGTGTGTAGACATGCAATTTGTGTGCCGCAGGGCGGTTTGGTTCCTGAGTTTTTATTAAACGTAGCGCTTTTATTGAGGGATTAAGGTGTTCTGACAGTAGAGTGGGTCGTTTATCCGCTGTATTGTGTTACTCGTTTATTTCGATCGGAATAACGTACAGGTATAACGAGAATATGAATTTTTTTGCTCTATATTTGGATTTATATAGAAAAGAAGTCCTATATTTTTTTATATTAAATTTCGCTATATATATTATGATAAATTTATTTTAGCCATTGTTGAATGTATTTCAATATTTAAAACCACTTGTTCCACTATGTTGACATTCATATTTGCAAAATTTAAGAAATAATCCCGAAGTCTCTCCGATTATAATCTAAGCTTTTACAGAGCTTTGAAGCCGTTGTGGTTGAGAATTTGTCCACAAAACAGCAGCGGTTCATATCATCATTACAAACCTTGCCGAATAAAGTCCTTCTTATATTGTTTTTAATATTCTGTATATAAAGGATAACGACAAAAGACATTAATATATAATTACAATCAAAGTTTTAATTTATACCGTTTTGTAACGTTTCTTACTTTTGGAAGTGTTAATGTGTCGTAGTTTGTATAAAGTCATGCACTAGTCGAAATGCCTTGAAATACGCCCACCACAGTCCACCAATACGCTGCCCCAGTGTGCGCGCACCCTAATGTGACATGGCTAAAATGTAACTCCACCATTACTATTATAAAACACCGCTAAAATTGCAAGATCACTTTCTATTCAAACACTTTTTGCGTACCAGTAAACATTGAATGTTATCGACTAATATTTGTGAGGGTACTTTATAAAAGAAATGAAAATCACTTTTTCAACACCCCTTTCTACATCTTTCGAGTTAGTATGTCGGGATTGATTGTAATATGTTAATGAAAATTTATTTATCATCATTTTACAACGCGTGTACTGAAATGAAATCGGAAGTGCGAAAATACGTAAAATCGGGGTAACAGTTGTTGCTGAAACGATGTTATTAATATAATAATGAAGTGTGGCCATTTATCGCTCGGGAATGCAAAAGTATGGGAAGACATGCTCATGGTCCTATATTCCTATATTCCTAGGTATCAAACTATTAATTCATATTCATTAGTTGCACGTAGAACTTTTCTCTAGCTAATAGGACATGCAATAAGCTGAAATGATACTGGTGATTGGCAGATGATCATATACTAAAAATAGGTTAACCTCATTTCACCAATGTTTTTTCACCACTTGATGCATTAGGGGTATAGTATTAGCACCGCCAAGTTATACCACAAAGAGCAGGCAAACCGTAAAGCGACGCGGGAGCTTTAAAGCAATAAAAATCCCTGCATCGGCGAAATTAAGCCGATTGTTATCCGAACGATCGCTTCGGCCTATTATTGTTAGGATTACGCGTTTTCAAATCCCGAGCAGGGTCGTCACAAATTGTTTATGAAAAATTTATTAATTATTACTCTGGTTCATTAACAAAAGTCTGATAGCAGAAGAAATTGTGTGGTTTGGTTATTAATAACATTAATCGTGCCCACCTGGATAGCAGTGATGCGCTGTGCTCCGGCTGACAACATTGAAAGCAAGTCTTGTGAACGAGCACGCTTCACCATCCACGACCATGTTGTCACTTAATACCACTTGAATTGAGGTAAAATGTTAACCACAAGATAAATACACAACGATATTTAATGTTCTTAAGTCTTACAATTTTTTTTATACACAGACTAGCGCTTGACTGCGATCCCACCTGATGATAAGCGACGATGTAGTCTTTGGTGCTAAAACGCACTGCTCTAAAAGCAGCCTATTCACTCTTCTGTTAAAGATTCCCATGTTATAATTTGACGCAAAAACTGACGTCGACACTCTGTTCCTATCCTTTGCCGTTGTTATTAATAAGGCCAAAGCGAAACGAACACAAAACAAATGTTCTAGATTATTTAATCTTCTTTAATCTTAAAGAAAAAAATAAGTTTCGAAAGCTAAATTAAAATATCAACGCTAATAAATAATGGAAAACAATATTGTTTTCGGAATTTTGACCTATCAAATGATAATCGAAAGTATTATTACAACTAATTATTTATATGGGCTCACTTAATGTTTCCGCTGATAAAAGTCGGCGCTTTTCCATACAGGAAGGATCAAGGATCAAGAATCTACAATGCACACTTAACTAGAAGTGCGTATTGTGGGATTACAGTTATTTTATATTTAATTTGATATATAATAACTAGTAAAAGCCCGGCAGTCAACAGATTTGACTACTGTTCTAGTTATATTAAAATCATCTAATTATTATCAATGTTTAATTGTTATGGAAATTTAATTCAACCATAATTGCATGCATGCATGGTATCGGTGTATGCGGACTGTTCGAATCCCGCGCCGACTTCACTCCATTGTCCGGCGCACACTGTCACGCAACAAACCAATAAGCTGTCGGCGACAAACTGACACACTGAAACTGCATAGGAATTAGATGTTAAAACAATACATAATTTAATCTTTATTGTATATATATGAGCCAGCTGTATTCAAAAAAGTGTTTTCTCAAGCAATTATAAAGAAAAATCTCCATTTCATAACACACCTTTGTTCCTATATCTATAGGATACGATTCTCTTAAGGCAAAATTTTTAGATTTCTTTTTTGAATATACCTAATGTAACAAAACAGTTTTTTTTTTTCGGTTAAGTAAAAGCATTCAACCCTGTGTCCGCATTTTGATGTGCACCATAGAACCGGCCCCGCGCAGCATCGAATGCACTTTACATTTACACGACTATAAGCCCGCATTCGCGTTTATTGTTTTACCATCGACCCATTAGTACAAGCCGGTTTGCTATATGATTTCATTGCGACTAGCTGTACCCCCCAGGCGATGTCCTATCTGTGTAATGCATATTCGATATATATATATAAAATTGTGGAACAGTCTGTCGTTATCAATGTTCGCGTTCAGATATGACGACGGAGTCTAAGAATGAATATTTTATTGGTGGTAGATCTTTAATGCCGAAGACCATCTATGTAAGTACCAGTTACTTACTTACTCCTCTGGCGCAGAGACCAAAAGTGAGTCTTGGCCTCCGATACAAGAGAGCGCCAGCGTTGTCTATCTCGCACTGCCTCTTGCCAGTCCACTGCTTGAAGCTCGCGTAGGTCGTGCTTTACGGCATCCTTCCAGCGGTATTTGGGCCGGCCGAAAGGCCGGCGTCCAATGGGGTTCTGAGAAATACTTTTTTGTCTATAAGATCGTCTCCTATCCTTAGCAAGTGGCCCATCCAACGTAGTCTGTAAGCTTTGGCTTCCCCTATGATGTTCGGTTCGCCAACCAGCTTCTCGATTTCGATATTGCGTCGGGTTCGCCACCTACCGTACTCTCTCTGGGTCTGGCCGAAGATCCTACACAGATATAGGATCTTCGGCCCGACCGAGAGAGAGAACGGATGCGTAGGATGTAAGTACCACGGCAGCTCTTATTTTTGCCACTAAAAGCGTAGTCTGCAAACATTACTGTTCCGATTTGAAGAGCGTTGTAGAATTAATTGGGGTAACAAGGCTCAACATTTTGTGTCATGCCGACGAGTAACATGTGGTGCTGTGCTAACTAGCGTCATGTTGTTATGGACAAGCCCTTATCATCAGGTGGACATCTCGCTCAACTCGCCGCTAGTTCGGGTAAAAAACGCTACTTCTAGACTAGTTTGTATTGCCTATAATGTTCTTTTTTCTTTGGATTATAGTAGATAATTATAAAAAACCAAATATTTTTCCGTTTTCATATTAATGACAAAATGAAATGTACGGAAAAAAATTGGATATTTGTTAGTAAATAAATATTATACAATGTACAATGTATGACAGGGTAATGATCGACGGAATCCAATTGCCGGTTTTGTTTTCTTTGTTATGCTCATCATTTTGTAGCCCGGGGCTTTGTTTACACTAGCTAATGGGAGAGCAGTTGGCAACATTTTTCATATTTATTTCTCATATAAGCAGTTATTGGACCTACCCATAAATTGTGATCGTATTTTACTGTGATCGACATATGTATAGAAACCCTACCATTCACGTGCACAAACATTCTTTACGGTTAGAATGGTTCACATTAAATACACATCACATTAAATATAAATTAAGTCTGATAAAGTGATATTTGCCTATAAATTAGTTTATTAATATAAAAACCAGTTTTCACTTAAAACTTTTCTGTAGGAAAAATTTTAAAAGTACAAAGAAAAGGCTTATTACATAAAACCGCACAAAGGAATTTGCGGTTAGCAAGCAGGGAAGTTTCGTCGAAAAATCCGAGCCGTCTCTAAGGCATCCCCACTGAGAAACCTGCTAAATTATTAGAGTTACATAGTAAATAATAAAGGAGAATTTTTTATAAGAATTAATTTCCACTTGTTTAGTTCATTCTAATAAAAAAAAAATCATTGTGAAAGCGCTTTGAAGCGCCTCGCCTTTGAACCCGATTACGCGAAAGGAAACATTTACACGGCCGCCGTTCACTTATATATTAAGTAAATCGTCCATTCATATATATATATATATATATATATATATATTTCTCTTATTCGATGACGAAGGAATACATATATTTTTCTTTAATTGAATCGGTCCCTACTGCGCCCCGGGCGTCGTATGAAAATAATTGAATTCTCTAAATTCACAAGCGCTTCATTTAAAATCTCGATAACTCAGAAGATACCGCTCGAGGCAGATTGGCAATTACAAAAAAATTGCCCCAAAAATGTCTCCGAACTTAGGCTCGGTTATTACCAGAGCTGTGCCAGTACAGACTCGGCGGAGTCGCGCCGCAATAAACCTTGCGGGAAATATTTACATCAAGCTTTATTAAACGTTATTCTTCATTCGATTGTATATCACTTATAACCACAATGGCCGGCGTACACTTCCATATATTCTTAAACTCTTCGTTTGTGCTACATATGTCATCAGAAGAGCAAAATTTTGGCATCAAACTTGCGACATTGGATTCTTAAACCATAATATACTACTAACAATTAAACAAATAAGTGTTCATAGCTGAAAAATAAATCTTCATTTAATGTATCGAACTTTTTTTATCGACACTCGACCTCAATTTCACACGAGACTCAACATAAGTGTCTATGGAGTCGAAGATGCTGAAGCGCGCTGATCATAGCACTTATTAAATATTTATGATAAAGTACTTGCGATACAGAGGAGAAAGATAAATAGCGAAAAAATTTGAATGTCCAATTATTATAAACAGGTATTTGTTCAGCATCGAGTTTATTATAACGTAGCTCAAAGGATCTGATGTTGTTCGCAACCCAATTACTGATCAGTTTGTTAAAAGCATATCGATGTTCTTTTTTGTTTCTGTTTAAAGGTTAATTTAATAAAAATATAAGGGCATAATATCAATTCATAGTAAGCGCTCGTTTTTTTTCTTTTGAAGTTTCTCTGGTGCCGAGACTTTCAAATCAAATTAAACAGTTTATTTCTTTTGGATAATAATATATGTTATTTAAGTATGCTCTAAGTGAAATTTACAAATAAACACTGCAGGCCCTCCTAGTAAAGTCATACGGATATTAATAAGTTTTCTTTGGTATAAGATTTTACAGAAAAAACCTTTTTAATAGGGCTAGTATATCAATGAAGTCGTCCACAGAGTGAGCTGACGATCTGGCGTGGAGATCTTTGGCAAACAAATCATCAACGTCCAGCAGTGGACATTTGTCCGCTGATGATAATGGATAGATAAAAGTACATATGTCATATGTAATATGTTATTAAATGATTTGTTTATGAAGTTAGCAGTACCCCAGTGTGAACGCTGGCCGCCCCGCCGAATCCGTCTCGTGGATGGTTCCCACCGCTAAACTTTAAATGGGCATAAAGTAATTTTCGTGTAAGTTGTAAATTGTGTTTTTGTGTAATAAGACGACTTTTAAAGTCGATCCGAACTTTAATTGCGCAGACCCACCCTCCCGAGCTGGACGTAATGCAGATTAATTTTCATTTTTTCTGGCGTCTCATAATTCTGTTTGTGGACAAACTTAGATTAAAGATTCGCCCGTTACACATTTTAATTACGTTTTGCTTAAGTTGTTCGCGTTTAGGGATTTCTCGCCGTCGGCCGGATGAGATGAGCCGAGGATATATATGCAAAAAATTTAAATACAACAATAAATTATTAAGAACAAATATATTATATTTGGATGCGAGCAACGCAGGACCGATATTATTTTTTATTATTTCATCTTGTAACTCGCCACCAAATTACAACACGAGCTTCTACACACTCGTACTGTTCCAATCAATTGTTGTGGCAGCATTGAGTATATCCTTACCGTTCATTTTCTTCAACTGGTTTTAACACTTCTTAATCACTCATTAAAATGTATAAGGAACAGAGACAAACTTTTTGAACATACACTGGTGGTATATTTCTTTTGTTTTTAATAAAATTAAACGACGAGACGAGCGGGTCGTTCACCTGACGGTAAGTGGTACGCCTGCCCATTATAACGTGGTGCTAGCCAGGATTACATATTCAGCATCACATTGTGCCCGTCGCGTGAGACATGAGAAGTCTCGTTATTCCAGTAATTACACTAGCTACAAAGTTCTTCAAATCGAAGCACCGTAATGTTTGCACACTAATGTTTGGCGTTTGAAATAGGAGCTGCGGTGATGACCTGCTAAGACAGTCCTTGGCAACAAAAAGCCACCAATTCGTTACTGAGAAAAGTTAATTACCTCACATACTGGTGGTAGGTCCCTATTTCAAGAGACCGTCTAGGTAGGTATCACCGCAGGTTCTATTTTTGTCGCCAAACAATAGTATACAAACATTACTATGTACCGGTTTGAAGGGCGGTGTTGCTCATATTATTACTGGGGCAACAAGACCTAATATCTCAAGGCGATGAGCACAAAGTGGCTCAGTTTATAACATCCTAACTAGCGTCACATTATGTGCGGGCGTATCACTTATCATCAGGTGAACGTCCCGCTCGTCTCGTCGATTCTTTGAATAAAAAAAACCGTTATCAGTGCTTACTTATTAAACAAAGAAATACCAGTAATGGCGAATTAATATAATCAAGAGCACTCGATTAACTATTATCGTAACGTAGTTCTGGTTAACTAAACATTAACATAAACTGCGTAATATTTTTATATAAGTTATATTTTCTTTATAATACACGAACTATAGTATTTATTTAATTATACTTCCAACTGGAGAAGTTACAACTTGTGTGAGAACTGTCAATGATAAATGGTTACGACCTCGGTTCCTTTACAGTATGGTAGTTTTATACAGCCTTGCAGTCGGTTCTAAAGATATATTACATCATGATTAACATTTCAGGCTGGTTATAAGGGTAGAGGAAGACCAAAGAAAGTGTGGATGGATTGTGTGAAAGATGACATGTTTGAGAAGAGTGTGCATTTAGACATGACAGCTAATAAAGGGATATGGAAGAAGAAGTACATACTGTGCCGACCCCACGTAGCTGGTAGAACGGCACGAGGAAGAAGATTATCATTTCAGCAAATCAATATTCCTTATGAACTTATAATCGATTCCCAGGGAGATACAACCTCAATCTACATTAGCTTATAGATATATATAATATCTCTCCTCAATAGAAATATCTCTCCTCAAAGTAACAAGCGCAAGGTAACGAGACATATCGCTATTCCTTGCATGATGAACACATCGCGATAGGTGGTAAGCATTCTTACCGCCACTTCATGTTTATGGACAGTCGCAAATTTCACTGAAGGCATGTCCTGCTCGTATCATCGTTATCTTTTGATCAACCTTATAGCTCGTCGATAGTTATATTATCACTGGAACATACGCGGTGATGCTTGTTGCTTTTTTTTAAAAAATTTAAAATATACAGGGTTTTAAATTATTTCAACTGGTAATGACCGTCTGAAGCGTAATGAATAATTTCTATGCAGGTAAGAAGATAAAACGAAAATTCAAAGAATACAACGCCATCCGTTTCTCTAGTGGATGTCGTTAGGACCGACTGAGTGCTTAGAGTACAGTCTGCGAGAGTAGCAAGTTTGAATCCGCTATTCGACTATTGTCAGAATCCATCTCCGGCACTAGTTACAGGCTCTCGCGCTTAATTGGAGGAGCTTACTGCAGTCCTTGCCATTTTTTACCTTACTTGATAACTACTTTAAAGGCTATTTTTGTAAGAATCCTTGTCTAGAAGTCTATACTACTATTTAAGGTATATTATTATGCACTACATTGAAATATAAAAAAGTAATGCAATTTCGTAATGTACTCGCACTATCATTATCCTTATGTATCTTTCTAGCTGACACTTCTTTTTATGGCTTTTCACAGATCCTACCTTTTGTTTCAGGTACGTTTTTTTGCTTTCACGCCTGCATGATTGATAACTTAAATGCGGTGTTTGCTGTAAAGGTGAGTAGGATCATGTGTCGATCGCAAACGCACCGAAGAAAATACGAGGAAGAGTTTATACATACAAAATACAATGAACTAAGTAATGATAAATTTTTAATGTGTATTCTTAATAAAATATAAACAGTTGACCAAATCACGTTGGCCATACTATGCTCTCTATCCAGTGTACATATCTCGACACCCTCGTGTAAACACCAGGCGCCATTCGCCGCCCACAGTCTCTGCCAAATGACGTCACCCCTACTACAGTGTGCAAGGGGAAGGTCTTAATACAATCAACCCTATCTAACATAATTTGTAAGGGCCCCCCGGAGTCACCTTGACAGGTATCTCGACCACCGTTCTCGTAATCACCTGCACATAGCTGATCTTCAGTTATTCCTCTAGCGAGAATCTTCCGCCGGATAAGATATCTCATCGATCTGTTACATACTGTATTGTTGATAATGTCGACGTCCACTTTCATCAAAGTCTGGGAGCCGGTCGCGGCGCCGGACACCGTCGTACCAAATCCAATGGCGGTTAAGTTCGCAAGTTCAATATCGTTCACTAAATGCAAACAAGCGATCCTTATATCACGGTTTAATATAAACGCAGGCTCACTCCTCATTAGTGCTATATCGTGATACTTTGACGGCGGCTTGTATTCCCCGTGTGGTACGATCTCCGCTATATCCCTCTCCTGAGCTAACTCATCCACTTCATCAAACTCGAAAGTCGCCGTTCCAATCCTCAGCACGCTCGGTCTTCCGTATTGCGGATCTTCAATGCAATGGGCTGCAGTCAGCACCCATTCTTCACTTATCAAACTTCCGCCACATTTCCAAGCCGGTGCTTCTTTAGTACCGTTTCTGAAGCCAATGAGCACCATGTGCGGGTATAGAAGCAAATCCACCGGCACTCTGACTCTTGCGGTCGGAAATAGAACGTTATGGCATTCCAGCATTGTCTGCCCGTAGGTCTTACAGGCTCTGAAAGACTTCTCGCCGACTGACGTAGCCACTTCTATGTACAGCACTGATAATAACAAATGAAATAATACACAAAACATAGTCTCGTTCTCTCGAACAGCGTCTGTTGCGCACTGCGCTGACTCTATCACTGATTAGTTATGGCTCGTTAATAGCTTTTCCTAATGCTCGTAAAACTAATCTCACTATTTCTAATTTACATACATTCGCTATTTTGTCGCGAATTAGACATTGTTTGATTTTTTGTTTGTAGCTTATGTATGAATCTATGTACAAATGTTCTATTACATTTGAAAATTTTTCAACATTATATAGTCTTATTGGGAGCATAGATTCGTTAAAAACTATGAACAGTTTTATCCGTATTAGGTAGAAAATTATTTACGGTTTGAGTAACGACTTTTATCGTTGCATATTTGAGACGACTTTTTAATTACATGAGTAATTTTCTTTATGAAACATAAGATCTCAACGCTAAGAAAACAATTTAGTGATGTGTATATTATCCTGCTAATTTCCTTATCTACAATGAATACCATTCAAAACCGGACATAATAACATTTTCACGTTACTGTTTGACAGCGAAAAAAGGGATTGTGGTAATAAATACACCTATCAACAATAAATCTCAAATAATTTTTTAATTTTCTCGCACTTAGTAGTTCTACATAAATAAAAAAAATTATGGTCGATATGATTAAACCAGAGTCGCTGCATAAGTATAAAGTCCGTATGTTATAACCTAATTATAAATGGTTATTTTAATCTTTAATGATTGTTTTTAAAAAAAAAGTTGATACATCATTAAGCGTTGCCTAATTCATCTTTGAAGAAGTGCTGTGTCGGTGTGGTAGAATAAAACGGAATGAATATTTTTATCTCCAATAAATAGGTCGCGTAGCTATCGTTTGCAGACGTTGCGTACTGCTCTGTAATAGATTATTTTCTCATACAAACCAATGAAATGTTCTAATTTAATTCGTAATAAAGAAACGGATCAAGGCCCCTGCACACTAGTGTTACTCGATTTAACGCAACGCTCCGAAGCGGTTACGTGGGTTAAACAAATCTAATTAACCATCTGAAAGTGTAGAGTATATATTACCTTTTATGAATACACTCAATGTTTGTATTACTAACGATCGCGGGATTAATTAAATATGTATATGTCTAGTTTTTTTTAATCCAGATTCTTTATACTTATATTAAGTAGACAAAAAAAATATAAGAAATAGATAAAGAAAAAGGCGGAAAACTTGCTATAAAACATTCACAACCAGTCAGATATTTTACATAGTAAAAAGAACAGGAAGTTATGAAAAAAAACACAGATTGATGACATACAGATATGAGCATACATAAGTATCATATGATATAAAACTTATAAATCCATTTAGACACTGCTGGTAGGTTTCTCTAGTAAGAGACAATCTAGGTAGAAATTTGTGCATATTGAGCAATTAGTATGCGTTTATAATTGTGTTTAGGTTAAGGTCGCTGTGTCCAGTCAAATGAGGGTTTTAACCAAACAGGACCAGGAAAATGGTTCATACGAGATTAATTGCCTGTATAACTAGCCTAATTTTTATGGACGTATCGCTCCATTAACGTCACCATCATGCGATAGACGCCCATTACTAGACATAAACTTCTTTCAAACATCTCCACAACAGTCGGGATAACGCTGTTTGAACCCAGCTGTTTCCTGTGATCTCCACCTGACGTCTGTCCACTTTGTGGGACAATACGTTTGTCATAACGCAGCTTCCATTCTAAGAGGTTACTGCTAGAATAGCTTACTTACCTCACGGCGGTCAGTCTATAGTCATTTTTTTTTATTACTATTATAATAAAAGCGCAAGAGATTGCTTTGTGGAATATATGAGACTTATGTCCAGCATTGGACGTTCATCGGTTGAAATGACGATGAGTATTATAATAATTTAACCAGTGTACATATTTATGTCTAAATGTAATTAAATTACATAAAAAAACTAAATAAGTTTCCACTAATTAGAGAGTCACACAAAAGCTGTACATATTCTTCGATATTCGCACTATTTAGCATACTAAACTTTAATAAGTACCATTGAGATAAATGGCAACACCGAATAGGAACTTTTATTCTTCTTCACAATAACTGGAAAAGAAATATTCATTTGACAACTTTCGCTCCGTCCGAAACGATCGTAGATACGTAAAAAAAAAAAATCTAAGCGTAGTTCAAACGGAAATCCGACGCCCGAAAAAGTTTCAGCGTTGATTTCAACAACAATAAATCTGAACTGCCAAAGAGAAAATTTAATTTGTTGCGAACTTAGTTACATCGCCGAAATCCAATACAACGCTTGGCAGCTCCCGTGTTGTTTAGGAAACATGCGTAATTAATGATTTGGCAAAACAATGCTAATGTACGGCACACGAGCAGCCGTCGGCACCGCTTGCTGGTGCTCCGCTCTAAGCTTTTCAAGATGAATATATCATAGTTATTGGTGGTGCACGTTGCTGGTGGTAGGTCTTTGTGGTTTGAGACCGTCTGTATAGGTACCATCGCTACTCCTATTTCAATTTCATTTCCAACAGTAGTGTGCAAACATTATTATGTTCCGATTTGAACAGCGCTGCGGCTAGTGCAATAACTAAAGATCTGATCTAACGTCTAGTGATTAAGGCCACGAGCGCCATTGTGTAGTGTATATCATCCTTACTAACGCCACGTTGTTATCGGCAGGCGTATTACTTACTATCAGGTGAACTCTCGTTTCGTCGCTTCCTTGAATAACAAAAAAAAGTCATAGTAGAGATGAAGGCGTGTGATGGTACAGTTAAGGCGATCGCACACGCGATAGATCCCGATGAGACACAGGTTCTATCCTCATAGATCTAGAGCTTCCTGTGAACGAAAATATCGTGAAGGTACTGATATGTTTCAAGAAAGACAGCGTTCATGGACACATGACATCGGCCAATCTGTGGTTTTTTTTTTATTTGACGAAACGACAACACGAGTGAAATGGTCAAGTGATTGTAGTGATCGCCCATAACAACGTAGCGTTAGTTTGATACACTACATACCAGCCCTGTACTTCGGGCTAGTAAGAATAGAACTAAGGTAAGCCTCGCCTGTCGTACAAGGTGACTAAAAGGGTCTAGGAGTTTGTCGGGTCTTCAGGGTGGGGGGCCCTTATCGCTCAACTAACGAACCTGCGTGGGACAGCGTATGGCTCAGCAACGGTGCCTAGAAGAGTTAGGCTCCTCCTCAGAGACGTGTAACAAAAAGTGTAGAGGGGCACCGATGTGTTCTATAAGCGATCCCGAAACCTCTCCGAATGCACTAACGCAGAGCACCGACGGGGTTATAGTGAGTAAAAATCGAACACAACCCTGATTTCCCTCCGAAGCAAGGCGTCGTTCAAAGATTTTCCCTCGAAACCCAAAAAAAAGGTACATTACATATACTATACACCACACCACATTGTGCTCGTGGCCTTATGACATAAAATGTTCAGTCTCGTTAGCTTAGAAATTTCACTAATTACAACGCTGTTCGAACCGGAACACAGTAATGTTTGCAAAGTACCTGTTTGCGGCCGAGATAGGTGCTACGGCGATACCTATCTAGACGTTCTCCGACATCAGAGACGTGCCCACAATGTGTTGCATTAATGGCTTAAACTCTCATCCTTGTGAGAGAAGGACCCGTGTCCCAGCAGTGATGATATAAGAAATAGTTGTTTATTTCTAAATAATGTAACTTATTTATTATCGTAGGGTCTCATATGGAGGGATACACACAGGGCACATTCCTCGAACGACTGACTGCCGTTGGACCGCATACCGTTTGACATAGTACTGGGAGGGCCCCCACAAGGTGGACCAACGATTTGGTGATGGTCGCGAGTAGCGTAGGACCGATCGGTTTGGAGATTTTTGGGGGACGCCTATATCCAGTGGTGGGTGTTTCTCGGCCGATGATGATGATTTATCATCATTGTATTCGTTTACCAAAGAAAGTGTTATCGCGGCGCTCTCTCTGTCGTCAAGCACTATGTTTCCAAACTTTAATATGGTCCTATTAAAATCGAATTAGTAAAACTATAGTAAGCATTAAAATGACTGTTATTAAATTTACTAGTTAGTCATTGTTGTCACTAAGTCAACGCCTTGATCTTTTTGTATTTTTTTACGATCTGAAAAAAAAAAGATCTACTTTAGTTGCTTAATGTGAAAAAAAGTTAACTCTATCGGGGATTTTTGTATCACAAATGTACTCGATAAACTAATCCGGACGTAAGGCGTACGCAAACATTGACACCGTACTCGCCTGAAATGTTTGTTTCGCGATCCCAACTGGGTCAAGTATAGAATCCACTTTGTAGTAGGATCTTTCCGAGTCCGCGTTTGGGGAATGTGCAAACGATACGCCACGAGAAGATAAACATAGCTCTCTCTGCTTGCGACCGCGCTGACTTGCGACTCCGACGGTACCAATTCAAAGTTATTTAACTCGATATGCTTTTTAATTACTTAAGGTAAAATTTATTGATTTTATCTAGTTTATTTAATTATCTATTAACTTGATATTTAGGGTGCCTTACGGCGCCCGTTGTTACGGGAGGACTGAGGTGAGCTATACAGACTCCATAATTATCACGGAGTAGTTACAACTTTTTAATGATTGTTTTGTAAACAGTAAATAGCTTATGTCCAACGGTGGACTTAACGGCTAATGAAACAGTGAATGGATACTATTCAAGAAAATATAACAAATCATCATGAATATATCTTTTTTAAATAATAAGTAGTAAGAATTTTTATCCAAACCTGTGAATGGAAACATGAGTATATAATGTTTTTAAAATTCAGTAAAAGAAACATTGAAGTTATTTAACACATTTTAAAATACTTATTATCAGTTTGATAATGCCCAATGCTGGGCATACCCCTCCCTCAAGGAGCTTCATTGAGTGAGAATTCGGCGTTAGTCCCATTACCGTGGGCAAGTGTGGGTTGGTGGGTGGTCAGAGCCTTCTCTGTTGTTTAGCAGGGTGCACCACGTGCAGGTGGGGTTGACTTGGGCTCCGTAAGATGTTTCGCGGAACCCCTTACACAAAAAGTTTAAAAATTTATATGTCATAAACTTGCCTCCTGCACCAGGGGATCCTGTATTTCAATGATTAAGTTTTAATCAAACAAGTTCTATATTATTTTCTATTTTTATAACCGTTAACATTCTTTTTGCTGCTTTTTTAATTAGTAGATTAATAATGAAATTGTGTAATGTAAATAAAATCGTATATTTTGAATATGTCTCAAGTTCAAAGTGAAGCGTGCGACTTGGTCCGTAGGATCGGATTTACACGATAACGTGTACTCCGGCAACAATACGACTTTATGCGTCTGAATCAACACTATTCGATAGGCGAGGGCTCCTTGCAGCGCGGCCTCCGTTATTCGGGGGACCAACCTTTTTTCTATAATAAAACCGAATTCAATTGGCCGTTTTGTATCCCATAGTCAAGCTGGAATTCTACACTCGCTCGTATCGCTGCTTTTATTTCTGAAACAATTTTTTTATAGAAATATTCTCGCCGCTATACACCACAGTTGGACTATGGGAAGTTAAATATTCAATAGTTGTTTCTCACATCGATTCCACTTATCTAAACGACATATTTCAATGTTAATTGTAATTACTAATAATCTAAATATCAGAATCATGAATGCCTTCTTCAAAGTTAAGTTAAGCGGTTACATTATGAAAACTGAATTTGTGGGCATTCAGCTATTTTTTTCTAAATCCGATCCACTCAATAAATGAGAATATAAGTTAAGCTTAGTTTTATTACACGTTGAAAGGATCCTACACATAATTTATACATAAATAAGTTGTAAGGATCTATTGTAAACGGTAAATTTTTAATTGAAATGGCAAAATTTTATCTATACAGACAGCTCCAGAAACCAATACAAGCTCCTCACGTTTTGATGCAAAATGCTACAGCTACAATACTCTTTATTACCTTGAAATGAGAACATGGTTAACACAGTATTTAGCAGAAAAAATAACCACTGTGCAGTACATCCCCTTTTATTACTCTTTAGCATTAACAAAGGTATATGTTCTAAATTGGGTGCCGTGGCTTCCCTGGGTGCTGGGCCGCATATGCTGATGATAATGTTGACAGGTAAGGACCGAAGCTTCATCCAGGCGTTAAATAATGTCTTAGATTCGGCCAGAGCTCGTACTGCGGTGCGACGAGAAACAAAATGGGATCTTTAAATTAATAAGAGACAATAGACGATCCGGCATCGGCCACCGGCAAATCCAATTTCGAATGAGTCGGATTTAATTGGTGATTGTTACCGGATAATTGGTTGCGGCGACAACGGGCCCCATTGTGAGGCGGCGCGGTGCGACGGAAACAAATCGTTCCACCCGTCATGCCGACTGACGCGCCCCTAATACAATTCCCAATCGTTATCATACAGATTTAATAATTCATACACCTAATCATAAATACTATAGATATAGTTTGTGATTTATTCAATACAGCGAGCCGTTAAATATTTATCTTCCTAATTATCTTCCAGATACGTTTGATCATAATTACCCCATCAAATATTAATAGACACGGCACTGGTACGTGTACAGACGTTAGACTTCGTTCGCCTAATTAATATTATATATATATTTATATATATATATTTTACATTATGTATATATATATATAATGTAAAATACTATCATTATCATCAATCGGAAAACGCCAACCATTGGACATAACCTCTCTAAAGGATTTCTACACCCCACATCGTTTCATTATTCCAATAGATTAAAATGATGATGTTCATAAACGTTTCATTTTATGTATTTTTTTTATTTCATTAAGCGACTAGACGAGCGCGACGTTCACCTGAAGTTAAGTGATACGCCTGCCCATAACAACGTGACGCTACGTAGAATGATATACTCTGCACCACATTGCGCTCGTCGCCTTGAGACACAAGATGTTGAGTCTCATTATACCAGTAATTACACTAACTACAGCGCCCCTCAAACCGGAGCACAGTATGTATGCATATTACTGTTTGGCGGCCGAAATAGGCGCTGCGGTGGTACACACTTAGACCGTCTCCAGCAATAGAAACCTACATAGTAAAGAAACAGAGCACCATTATAACACCGATAGGCTATGTATACATAATATATTTATCTGTTACGATGTGTATAGGTGTTCTAGTACTCTAAGTTTTAAAAGTAAAAATAAAAAGGATAAATAGTCCCGATAGTAAGCAATATATCCCAATGATAACAAAGCGCTACGGTAGTGTCACATGCATCTTCGGGTTCCTCTACAGAATAGTGAAAACGAATTGTACAGTTCAATAAATCTAGTTATTCATTTAAATTAAGTAAAGTTAAGATTAAGATTATGCATTATGTAACAAAGGTGATCTCGCATTACATTATTTAGTAAAACCATATTTAACCACATTTTACACAAGCACCAGCAAAACTGCATTTCAAACGTTATATTTTTTACAATTGTAGTATGTCAAATTATTATAATAAAAAATAAAATGGTCTTAATATACAGTATTTGGTCATGTAACAGCAAAATTAGAATAGAATAATTACACAAGTCAAAGTGTGTCAAAAGTCAAAACTATGCCAAATCAAGAGTTAAAGCAGATTATATGTAAGTACTAAAAGGCCGCCAGTAAACAGAATTGACTGTTGTTCTAGTATTATTTGTTATGGAAACTGAATTAAATCAGTGATTTTTTTGTTAATAAACATTCTTATAATTATTACTAATTGTTGTGGAAATTAGTGAAAATGTTATGTATGTGTATGTGAACACCTGTTTTACATTAAAATCTTCTATTTATTATCAATTTTAATTATTATGGAAATTTGATTTGACAGTAATAATTGCATGCATGCATGGTATCAGTGTGTGCGGACTGTTCGAATCCCGCGCCAACTTCACTCCATTGTCCGGCGCACACTGTCACGCAACAAACCAATAAGCTGTCGGCGACAAACCGACACACACTTAAACTGGTATATAAATAAAAATGTTGATTCATTTCTTACTTATAAATGTCGATTCATCCAAAACTTGTTCATTATAGTATACCTTTTCAGCTAAAAAACTTCTTTTTAAGTATCGGTGTATTTAAATATTTTACTGTTGTAGACAGCTTGTTATATATGACTGGTGGAGCCAAGCAGGCGGTCTGGACTGGTCAAAGTTGTAAAAAACGTGAACATTATTATTGTTGCGTTATAAAAGCCAACAGCTGTTTTAATTTAAACACCAAATCGCAAGTGTAATTAGACCTCGAACAGCATTAGGCATTTAAATGAATCTAGATTTCAAAGGAGCGTATTATGTTTTAGTAAGTGGTGATAGAAGTATGAGGGATCCCGCATAACAATTTACGGAGCCCAAGTCAATCTAATCCGTTCATGGTGCATCCTGCTATAATCAACAAACAAGCTTCTGTCTCCCACCAACACGTATTCGGTCAGTATTGGTGGGAAATGGTCCAAGTTCCTCATAAGAATCCCTGCAAACGATCTATATCTACCGGCTGACAATGAAGTAGTAGTAAGCCGATGAGCAGTACATTCTGGGCTAAGTGCGAGTTTATGAATGAATTAATGGAACATTCGAGAATAATATTCTGGAGTAACGCGTCGCGATCCAGATGTCCACGCGGCGACGAGTATAGTAAACAATGAGTCATAGATAACCGCAACGGGATCGGAAAAAGGAGTTCTCAAGAAATTACTATAGAGATTACGAGCTGGCTAGCGATTTGGGAGTTTTGTCGATCTTATTTTAGTGGACTTGTTATCAGCGGATAATAAAGGTTTTTATCTTGGAGTATAGTTTCATTCGAGCAAATGCAAACGAGCGCACACACATGCTTCTGCTCTAATATGTTCGCAATGTGGTAACAGACGTAAGCGCTTGTAAATACAGAGTCGTTGTAAGCATTCGTCAAGTGTGTTCTTTATCGCGCATTGGTGTATGTCACAGTGATTGCATTATTCATACATGTGAAACTGAACAGCTGTTAAACAACCTGAGGCGTCTGCGGGCTATACTTTATCCTGTCTACAAATTAATACTTGGCGATGGCGGCACCGTTCCGTTGTCCTGCACGCGAGTGCGGATAAAATCCTTTGTGGAAGGAAAGTGGAGGGTGGTCGGTTATACTGTGGGTTAGTCATTATTTGTGACAATCCATCGCTCAAAGCGATGTACTGCTTTATAATGAATAGTTTGACTCGCAATTGTAGGCTATTGGTTTTACTCGTATCGCAGTCGTCCGTTTCCCTTATAATTACATAACGTTGTTATGTTTAAAATCAATATTTATTTTAAAACTATATGAAATTCAAGTTTTCAGTTTTTTAAATAAAGTTACAAAATAATACTATAATTCGGTGGTATTCCCTTTCAGTTTATTGTAAGCAAAAACTTATTATGATCGAAATATATATTATAGAAAATGTGCATAAGTTTTTGTTGCTTTGTTTTAGTACTCTAATCTACTAAACTATAAACTCATTAACATCGGTCAACACTCGTACTAGGGGGTTACCCCTTGCCCAATTATCATATAAACCTGGGTCAAACTATGGTAAAGATGTTATCTACAACGTGAAACACAAACGTAGGGAATGATAATAGTAAGGCCGAACTAGAGCCTAGAGTAGAAAAAAAAACTAACCAAAAATATTTATGATTTTAGAAATGTATGTAACTTAGTTCTCTTTTGAAATACCCCTAAAACGGTAATTAATTTTTTTTTTTTGAATGTTAATGATTCAAATTAATTTCTATTAAAACTAATTACGCCATATATCAGTAATAACGTGTGGGTGTTTGAATAGTGTGTGTTTGTAAGGGGTGTGCATCTGTTCGGTTACGGTGGATGATGGCGGTCGTTGGAGGGCTTTCCCCGGGCCGTTCATTTTGTTTGTTCAAAAAATAGAAAACGACGCCGGGGTCGATCGCGTGATCAATATTTAAAACTAAATTACTATGATAACAAAGAAGTGGTTAAGCGGCAACAAAAAATTGTTAACCTAACACCGGAAAGAACTTTTGTAGTTTTTATAAATTGAAAAAGGAGAAAAAATAATGTCGTTTTAAAGTTAATGATTATGTGATATTTTTAATTCATACCAAACTGCGAAAAAACTCAAGGATGCCTCTACAATACTATAACAGATTTATAGTTCATTAGTTCTATTATTTATTTCAGGAAGTTAAACGTTTGCCTACTATATTTATTAACTTTTATAGAACAAACTTAGTTTTATGATAAGTAAAAATTATGCTTATGACGATACCGCTCTCTTTAACGCTTCTAAAAACTACCTTGTAGTTAACCTAAATTTAATGTTTTCTGATGAGAGCTTTTTTTTTCAAAGAAGCGATGAGACAAGCGGGAGCTTCGCCTGGTGGTAAGCGGTACGCCCACCCATAACGTGGCGCTAGTTAAGATGGCTCTGGCTCATTAGCTACAGCCCTTCAAATCGGAATACAGTAATGTTTGCAAATTATTGTTTAACAGCAGAAATAGCAGCTGTGGTGCTAACAGAGACCTACCATCAGTAAGTACAGTCATACAAATATAAAAAATTTAATGTAATTAGCATATAACAGTTTGTCGACAGAGTTAGGCATCCTGGTGGTAACTTTTTAGACGGTCTTCAACAAGGTGAGTATTGTTCGAACATATATCACTATCACGTATATGAATATAAATATACTAAAACAATAGTTGTGTTTGTAGAGTGTTCCGACGTCGGGCTGTCTGTTGCGTCGCTTAAGGTTTTATCACCGCCCGTAAATGGCGTTTATGTCCCTTTCATTGCTTTCGAATAGTTATTGCGGCCCGTGCGCAACGTAAACCGCAAACTTTTCAGATTTTTCAGCTTAATCTTTTTTAAAATTGTTCAAAAATTATTGTTTATTTTTAATGATTATGATTATAACATATACTACTATTAAACTGACTATAACATATACATAACTATTTTCAAATAAGATTTGACTTCTCAAGGAAAGCAACGTAATCTGTATCTATGTAAAGATAATAATTAGCGTCTTATTATAAGCACAGGATTAACTAGTTAGAGATTCGTTTGCTTATATTGCTGGTGTAAGGAGTCCCGCAATACAACTGGTGCACCCTGCTAATCAACAAACGAGGCTCTAGCTCCCGCCAACCCCCATTGGCCCAGAGGGGTCGGAAATAGCCGAAATCCATATGGCTCAATTCCAATATGAACCCATACATACGATAGCCCCTAGTGCCCAGCAGTACTAGAGGCCATGCTGACCGTATGTGGAGATCTTTGTGGAGGGCTATGTCCAGCAGTGGATCTGTGTCTATCGGCTGATAATCGTTGATTATATTATTGGTCTTCTTGAAGAACTGTACTTGAACGCATTAATATAACTCAATATGGTTTAGTATTTTTTTGTATTTTGGCTGTACCTCTCCCAAAGACCTGCAGCAGTTATTCAGACCACGTAGTGAAAGTATTTTTTTTAATTTGACAAAGCGACGAGGCGAGAGAGACGTTCACCTGATAATACGTGGTACCCCTGCTAACAATTAGGGGCAGGTATGCACTGCATTACATTGCGCTCGTAGACTTAAGACATAACTAGATGTTAAGTCTCATTACCTCAGTAATTTCATTAACTTCAACGCCTATTGAAACGGGAACACAGAAATATTTGCACGCTACTGTTTGGCAGTAGAGATAGGCGTTACGCTAGTACTTACTGAGACGGTCTTCAGCAACAGAGACTTACCACCAGAGGCTTTCCAGCACTACTACGTCTACCGGTATGCAATCACCAATGGAAGACCTTATGCTGCCAGTTTCATAGACTACTGACATAATTTAAATACTTCTAAAGTATGTTTGTTTATCTTCCTGTGGTCGTTTAAAAATCTCTTACGTGTATTTAGGTAGCGAGGAGACGAGGGCTGTATATTCAAATGAAACCGAACTATAAAACAGTACGGCTGCGAATATTCCGCGCGCATCAAATCACACAACATTATGTTACTGCGGGAAGTGCCAACCCTCGTCCCGCAAGGGCCGTATAAACGGCTAAAGTATTACGAACATTTCTCCCACGGCTTTTTTCGTTTACGACGTATCAGTGCTTATGACTGTAGCGCGGCCTTGTTCCGCGACTCCGACAACACTTTCATTTTCTCATTTTCCTGAAACTTATCACTCAACTCATAATAAAGCTACTTTAGTGCATTTCATTTTAAATTTAACTCTCGTATCTATTGACCAAAGAGCAGTTGAAATAGTATAGCAAGTTAACTTGAACAAAAGCGCTCATTTAAATTAACGATCGGATTTAACTGTATTTGTGTAATAGTCGATAGCACCGCTCGTTTGTTGGATTTATTTAACCAGTTATTGAACAGAGATACAGTACAATGGGATATGATCGCACGAGCTTCGATGTTTTAGTTTCTTCTTTTCTATAATAGATGGCGGTAAGCGTTCAGAATGCCCCTAGTAACTGTTTCTTGAACATAATGAACAGAGTAATTATTTTTCAACAGCCAATTTACGTCCCCACTTTTGGGGCACAGGCCTACCCTCAATATGAGGGCGATGGGCCATAGTCACCACGCGGGCCTAATGCGGATTGGTGACTTTACACACACCTTAGAATAAATTGTAAATTTTGTTCAGGTTTCCTCACGATGTTTTCCTTCACCGTTTGTATTTCACTGTTGTAACTAAAGTTCACAAATGTACACAACTTAAATATTAAAGTCAACGTTACATGCCAGGATTCCAACTCGCGACCTTCGGAATGAAGACCGCGCGCTCTAACCATTCTACCAGCGAGCTACTCTTTTTATATATTGTACTGCTTCAATCCTCAATCATATTTTATTACATGCCGATAATAGTGTGTAAACCGCGCGGCGATCCATATTTTTTCACATAAATTTTTACACAATTCAATATTTTGTCGTATCACCGATATAATTTATTGAAGACGAATAAATCCACCTCTCCTATAACATTATAGAGACACCGTTAGAGTTAATCTAAAATGAAATTAGCTTCGGCTAGCGGCTAGCGGCTAGCGGCTCGCCTTCCACAAATACCGAAGGCCGATTCGATTCGCGTCGGAGATTTCCCTCACGCCCACATCTGCCGTAAGAGATTTAATATCGCGAACAATACAATTTTAATGCGCCCGCCGCCCGCGCACATGTCGTAATGAAAAACAAACAATGCCGCAGTGGTGACCCACCGTTGGTTTAGGTTTTGCGTAAACAGCCCCAGCGGTGGATACTGCTGCAGTGCTCTGATTGGGAAGGGACAGAGGGGACTTTTTGTTGACCTTGCCTTTAGGGTAGACTTTGCCCTGCTTGAATTATAGCATCGCGGTGGACGGGAGCCCGAGAGTGCCCGATTTATGGTGTTTTTAGGGGCGCAAAAAGCTTTAGTGTAGTCCTGAGGGCATCGCGAGGGACTGCTGCAGAAGTTCCTAGTTTGCCATAATCTTTTTAACATTGATACTAATCATAAGATTTCGATCGGAATGTAATTAATTAAACAGCCATATACATCATGCGACCTTATTTTAAAACTGTATTACTAGTATTATTTTTTGTTGTTAGGGTATTAAAATTAATTTATGTTATTAAATAATGCAATTTATTTTATTACTTTCTTTTCCAGCAACTTCTAAACACTAACGTAACGTATCTGTATCCGCTTTCTGCCGGTGTTATATATAACTCCACATATAGTTGAAACTATTGAAAAAAAAAAGTAAGTATAATATAATACTTATCATCTGTTGTTCTAATTATGGTATTTAGTGTGGTAATTTCTAATGTGTCTTCCACGCAGTATATTCAAATTTAAGCATGTTAGTATCGGACGGTATAAAGAGAGATCAGATAAAGAAGAAAGTTGATGCTTTGTCATCACACATTGTCTTAGGAATATGATGTACTCGTATATAAGTGTAACGATAATACAATAAACTTGAAGACCATGTTGGAAAAAATTATTTTAAAAGGAAGTGGTAACATCACATACTGTATTAGCTAACATTTAAATTTATATTGTTGTAAACCTAATATGCCTTTCAAAGATTATCTTCACAGATTATCATGTCTGTAGATGGCAGCTCAATCCTTTTGATATCGAAATGGAGAGAATAAGAAAACAAAAAGTATTCACGGATTATCGTAGACGTTCGTCTTTTGATTCTATGATAACTAGTTTAACCTTCTACCGATATTCCGTATTGGAATATCGCATCGGACCTTATTCTTTATGTATCAGGTAAGTGTGTATTCCGCCATTGATATCGAAGTTTGTTTTTTTTTTGAGTTTTGTTGGGTTGTCGTTGTTGTATAGTTTTACATTCGCAATACGGTCATATACCCTCTTTTTGTATTACTTTGGACTTTAAATACATTTTGTTCGGGACAAAGGTATGACGATACATGCGTCTCAGAAAAGTATAATATATTAAACGAATGAATCCATAGAGTACTTTTATCTCTCGTCTATAATTTGTACAGAATTATTTTTTTTAATTTAACGACGCTATGCAATGTTCACCTGATGGTAAGTGATATGCATGCTTCATAAACGTAGCGATAAGATCGTATATACTGCACAACATAGCGTTCGTCGCCGAGCCAGATAGCATGTCAAATCTTGTTAACACAATTATTTCGTTAGCTGCAATGCGCTTCAAACCGGAACACAGTAATGTTTGTACACTACTATTTGATACTTCTCATAGCACATCCATATGTCCAGCATACGTTGGGGATTTAAAGTGCTGGAATGGCGACTCTGCACCGGAAAGCTGACGTTCAGGACCAATCCTGTGGACGGCCGGAGACCAAAGTAGAAAATGAAGAATTAAAGGCTATTGGGGAAGCGGATCCATCACAAAGCACTTTAGAGATAGCTGCAGGCTTCGGGGTAAGTGACAAAACTGTATTAATCCATTTGAAGCAAATCGGGAAAGTAAAAATACTTGAACGAATGGGTACCTCATGAATTGAGTGAATCGAACTTGCGAACACGCGCCGACTGCTGATGCTGTGTTACTTTGCACAACCGACACAATGATGAAGGGATTTTAAATCGAATCATTGCTTGTGATGAAAAGTGGATACTGTACGATAATCGGAAGCGCTCGTCGCAATGGCTGAACCCTGGAGACCCAGCCAAATACTGCCCTAAACGAAAATTGACTTAGAAAAAGTTACTTGTGAGTGTTTGGTGGACTAGCGCCGGTGTCGTTCACTGTAGTGAAAGCTGTAGCTTTCTAAAATCTGGCCAAACGATTACGGCAGATATCTATTGTCAGCAACTGCAGATCATGAAGGAAAAACTAGCTGCTAAGCAACCGAGATTGGTCAATCGCTCTAGGCCACTGCTGCTTCACGACAACGCAACACCACCACCACACACTACACAACAAACAACCACTAAGTTAGATAAGCTACAATTGGAATGTCTGCGACATCCACCGTACTCCCCGGACCTTACCTCAACAGATTACCATTTTTTCCGGAATTTGGATAACTTCTTACAAGGAAAAAAATTCAACTCCGATGCGGCAGTCCGAACCCGCCTTCAAAGAGTTTATTGATTCTCGCCCCTATTGTTTTTTTGATTTTGATTGAGATCACAAAAGTGCATAGATAACAACGGTGCATACTTTGATTAATTAAATATATTTTAGAAGAAAAAAAAACTTTATATTCCTCCCGCACAAAACGTCAATTTCAAAAGATGACGCTACTTATGATACTTAATATATCCAAATAAATAGTTACGACTGAACAATTTTTATATAAACACTTTATTTTATACATAAAGCTAAAAATTTATGTATTCTAGCACGTTTCCTATTTAGGAGATATTTAACTTGAATTATAACGTCTTATAGAGAATATTATATTAAGATTCTTTGTGAGACTGAAGCAACGCTGTACATTATCTTATCTATAATGATCTCATTATTAAATTAACATTAATTATCTCGCCCAAAAGGAATGAGCAAGCAAATTAATTCGCTAAGATCCGAGGCATAACAAACCTTCTTTCCGTAATGGAACCCCCGCTAAGTAGCGCCTGATTCTATTAATTGCCTTGAAAAAACGCAAAAATATCACGCTTCAATATTCTGATTAATAATTTAAGTAGATTATTTACGTCTTATAACAGCGGCCATTTTGATTTTAGAATTATTTATGACTATTAATGGCTATTCTGAAGAAGAGAGTATTTAATAAACTTTATGTACAATAAATATTTCCTAACTTAAATTCATTGGTGGTAGGTCTCTTTTGCCGAAGACCGCCTAGGTACCACCGCAGCGCTTATTGCAGCGGACAAACAGTGTTGTGCAAACATTACTGTATCCGGTTTCAACGATGCTGTAGCTAGTAAAATTGCTGGGGTAACGAGACTCAACATCTTATGTCTCAGGCGACGATGGCAATGTGTTACAGTATATATCATCCTAACTAACCCCATGATGTTATGGGCAGACATATCACTTATCATCAGGTGAACATACCACTTGTCTCATAGCTTAGTTGAATTTAAAAAAATAACTATAATTCCTTTTATAGGTTTTTTATGTTGTTACCTTTACTTTTGTATTTAACCATGCTCTACTTGCACTGAGTCGCTAAACAAGTAATACAAAATAGTATTTCATTTTATTACAAAGAATTTCGTTCATCTTATAAATATTAGCTCCTTACACATGAAATTGGCGTTTTGTACGGAAAGAATATAAAGTAAATTTTTTCACTTTTTACAGTCAGTACAGTTTTGTCACTCACCCCCAAGCCTGCAGTTATCTCTATAGTGCTTTGTAATGTATCCGCTTCCACAATAGCCTTTAATTCTTTATTTTCCATTTGGTCTCCGGCCGTCCACGGTGTTGATTCTGAAGGTTGAAATTTCCAGAAGGAAAACGTTGAATCCAAAAACGTACCGTGCTTTCTTTTGCGACACCAGCGCCGTACGCATCATTAATCCTTCGAGCTGTTCCTGCAGCACTGGTGCCACGGTAGAGCTCGTACTCGTAAATATACCGATATTTCATGTTTTCCATTGTGCGCTAATAAACGACGCCAAAGAAAGAAGTAATGAGCAAAAAACAAATGAATGCCTGTTTTCAAAACTCAAATGTACCAGCTAAATGAATTTATAAATTTGAATTTGGAATACTTAACCAAAGAGGCGATATTTCAAGCCAAAGTGGTCAATACGACAAAACGCTAATTTCATATGTAAGAACCTAATATTAAAGATAGGCAAGATATATTATCAATAAATATGTTGTATGTAGATTAGAATGAGTAATGTCCATTAAAATCTATTATATGTAAAGCCTTATCCCCTCTCCTTGGGACTATGACTGTTGTTTATTGCGTTAATCTAATATACCGGTGTAACCAACAAGAAACAATACGGAACGCCCTTCGATTCAGCAATACGAACCTCGATGAAGTGGTCGGAAACCAATGAAATAAAATTCCTCGGGTAACCCGCAAACGCCAGAAAATTGCCTTAGGGTATAACCGATTCAGTGGCAATAAGCTCGAAACCGCAAGTTTATCGGCATACACCTAGAACAAACAGCACGGACCAGTACCCTGAAGCGTCGCATCTGTTTACAATACACTGTCACTACCGTCCCCTTCCATCCGATCGGCGGTACCTGTGAAAAAAATAACGACAACATTTCAACGTTCCTCTGTTTGATATTGTTACCAAGCGCCCACATAGCTTTCACAATTCTAGCCTAGTGGCTCAGTCCTTTCCCCACAATAATAATTGTTATGGGGAAACGACTAGATTTTTTTTAGTGCTGTTACTGTATAAAAATACTTAATAAAAATGTTTCATAGGTATCACCTTGGTATAAAGATAATAGGTAATAAGTGATGTCTGCGACGCCAACAAGCCACTTTAGTGATTGGCGTGTTTTTAGTTATATCATCATCATTATAGCCCAAAGACGTCCACTGCTGAACATACGCCTCCTCCAAGGATATCCACATCGATCGCTTCAGCGCTACCCGCATCAAGCAACTTTTTTTACTTTATAGGAGTTTATTGAGGGGATTTAGGACACTTCCCACCACGCTAGCTCAATGCAGGTTGTTGGCAGCCAAAGACTAGTTTATTGATTAAGAGGGAACACCACGGGCAGGTGAGGTTGGCTTGGATCCTGTGAGTTGTTGTGCGAGACACCTTGAACCCCTACATACCATTTTAATTGTAAAATTTGTGTCAAAACCTGATGTAAAAATTAAATAAATATATTAAAAAATAATTGTTGAGATCCTGTTTAACAGTCACGGAGTAGTAAGAATAGGATTAAAGTAAGTTTTATCTGTCGTAGAAGGTGATTAAAACGATCTTCGTGTTGACAAGACTTTCGGTACCTTTGCGAAAAAAAAGGAACGGAAATGCATCGTTTGTTCGAAATAAACGTTCTAAGGCGAACTTTTACTTTCCTTAGGATATGCTAAGCCAAAGCGCAGATGGAAAGCACATCGTAGGAGATTCCTGAATATCTCATATCGCAGTGAAAGAAAACAAATCCCACATAACACATTCCCCATAGAAGCAATGTACCTTTTGAAGATTGTCAATCATAAAACAAAACAGTCTATTGAAGGAAAAGGCCGAATAAACCGCACAATGTATCACACATATTTTTACAAGTTCGCTGTACGAGTATGATAAGTCAGCCGTGATTCCACTAACATTATCTTCACTTTGCGCCCGCTGGAGTATTCAAATCTCGAGTGGAGAGTGCACGTTTCACCGAACATTGCGAATAGGCTCCCAATGCGCTCCAAATAGAAGCTGCAGCTATTTCTTGAGGAGTTCGCACACAATTGGTTAGGAAATATGATAAAGGATATTTCATATTGCAACTGATAAATAGTAATGCGTAATTTGATGGTACATCCTGTTGCTGGGTACCGTCTGTCCAGAAAAGGTTCATCAGACCATTTTATGGATTGCCTCCGTGATGCAATGGTTAACCACTCACCTTTCAACAATTACCGGTGGTAGGTTCTATTTTTTTTTATTGTAGGTACTTTTTTCTCCGATATTGTAGTTATTCGGAGACTTTATAATTTTCTTTATGTACAATTAGCCATGAATGTTTATTTAATTTATTTGCATGCTACTGCTGATATTTCTACTGTGCTTATATTTATTATATCTATTTATATTATTTTTAACTATCGGTTCAGTACAATAGTTTACAGTAATACTATATTTTGCTTCTTTTTCTTTCTATTACAGGTTTGGTTACATATTTGCAAAAGTTGCTAGGTCTCTACTGTCGGGGACCGTCTTAGGAACGTACTGTCGAAACTCCTATTTCTGCCTACAAATAGTAGTGTGCAAACATTACTATGTTGTGATTTAAAGGGCGTTGTATCTAGTGTAATTACTAAAATAATGAGATTTAATCATTTTTGCCGTACAGAGGTGTACAGTGGGCTGAATTATGCCTGGTAGCATTCTTTGTCAGACAACTTTGGGATACAGAAATTTTAAAGGCAGGTCGAATAAAAATATATAATACAGATACAAATATAAATAATACATATATAAATAGACAATAGTATAAATAAATAAAGACATATTAATTTCTCCAAATAACATCCTAGGTTTTAAGGCAATAAACACAATGTGATGCTGTGTATAACATCCTAATTAGCGCCACATTGTTGTGGACAGGTCTAATCGCTTTGTCGGAAAATATTCTTATATTTAATAATAACGATACATACAGTTCCAATGAATATCAATTATTATACTTAATAAATATCTTATTTTTTTTATTCTGCGAAGCGACGAGACGACCGCTACGTTCACCTGATCGTGACGTGCCTACCCTTTAGAATGTGACCCTAGTTAGGATAGTATACACTTTTTTATCGCAGGGTAAATCTTTTTAAAACACTTACCTTTGCTTCTGGGGGAACATAAGGTTATATGGGGTTTCTACCCACTAAAACCCCCTCGGTGGTTGCTCTCAGTACATCAGGAACGGCTCGGAGATCTCATACGCAACAGAGACCTACCAATTCGTTAATGAGAAAAATTAATCATCTCACATAACGAGAACGTGTTTTTTTTTTTGTTTTACTTAATCTCGTATTAATACGAGTCTCTTGTGTGCACGATATTTGTTCAATGAATATTGATTACAAACGAAAAATTCTTCGCAGTTTCAACGAAATGAAAACTGAACAAATATTTTTTAGCCATTCACGTATTGGTAGTACTACAAAGAGTAATATGAGTGTATAGTTCGTTTATATGTTTTTCGAAAATGTTTATAAAAATTAATTAGAAATAAAATGATGAAGGATCTATGAAATTTAAAAAATAAATAGCGTATCATCATCATTATCTCAGCCAATAGACGTCCGTCCACTTCTGGACATAGGCCTCCATCAAAGTGGGTTCCTGCGATTCTCACCAGATCGTAGTCCACCTTGTGGAGGCCTCCCAACGCTACGTCTACCGATACGCGGGCGCCACTCGAGGACCTTACTACCCCATCGGCCGTCGGTCCTTCGAGCAATTTACCCTGCCCACTGCCCGTTAAGTCTGCCATCTTTTGGGCTATGTCGGTGACCTTAGTTCTTCTTCAGATCTCCACATTTTTGATTCGGTTACGCATAGCAAAGCTAAGCATAGCCCTTAAATGGCGTATAACCATCTACAAATTACAAATTTACATTCAGAGTCGATTGATTCCGCGGGCCGATATTTTCACTAGTTTTCACGTGATTGGCGAACAAACAAAACGCATTTTCATTATATATATGTATGTAGATTTATATCAATCGATTATTTATTATTTTATAATTGTAAAATAATCTGTACTTTAAATGACAGTAGATGGAGAAATAAAGTAATTGAGGATAGACCCAGAGAAAATAAATGAAAGCAAGGACGATGTAAGTCCGGACTATACAAGGAATGCAAGAGACTTCTTCTTTTTAAAGTTCCTCTCCAACTAGTGAAGGTTGGCGATGTCCATGGTACAGTCTTTCTTGTTTTTGATTCGGCGGAACAATTCGGACGCCCCAGATATGCCAGTCCATTCCCTAATATTCTTCAATCATGACTTTTTCCTTCTTCTCTTCTTAAAGGGCAAGAGACAGACCAAGTGAAACAGGAGTGGTTTATGCCGCAGTCAGCAGAGGTTACATGTACAATAAAAAAATATAAAATAAGTTTTACATTTTTTTATTTAACTTATCGTTGAAATAATGGCTTATACATTTATTAATAATAACTAATATACTAAAATTTTGTAGAAGTTATAAAATTTAAAAATAAATGAAAAAATATTTTGATTCTATTTTAAGCTATATCACGGATAATATAACATCATCATCATCATCATCAGCCGATATATGTCCACTGCTGGACATAGGCCTTCCCCTAAAGATCTCCACATCGATCGGTCCCACGGTCCACGTTTCTAAAGGTATAAAATCCACCTAGATTTAGGCCATTTCCCACCACGCTGGCCCAATGCAGGTTGGTGGGAGCCAGAGCTTCGTTTGTTGATTAGTAGGGTGCACCACGAGCAGGTGAGATTTACTTGGATCCCGTGAGTTGTTCGGGACCCCTAACACTCACACCCCTGATACAAGATAAGATGAATTATAAGAATGTTAGTATTATCGAAATGTGATATTGGTGCCGAACCTCCTGCTGGTCATGAGATAATTGACTTTTACAATAAAACCGCCGTTAAGATGATTTACACAATCAACATGGTTACTCCAATGAAATTTCAAAGAACTTTTAAAGGAAAATTATACAATTATTGTTCTCATCAATAATTTCCTCTTTATGTTCTAATGAGGGTTAATGATGGGGTCAACTTTGGTGTTGCTCAAGGCTCTCCTTGGATATAATTGCACCAGCTGCCATCGTGTGCACCTGTTGAGTAAGCGCTGTTAGCTAACGACCTTACATTAGCCGTATGTTGCGTATCGCTTAGTCGAGTGCAAGATGAACTGCTGTTAACTTACTAACTACTTAATAACTGCTTTTTTAGTTATAACATTAAACGCCAAGATCAAAACTTATCCATGGACATACTATATCATGCCCTTACTTTTAAACATCACAGTGCAGATTAATGGACATACTAATATTTCTCCAACTACAACTACCCTCAAATCGGTTGATAGTAATCCCTATATACCAATATTTTTCTTATTAAAGTGTCCTCTTCTTTCGAAGTTTGGTGATTATTAAGGCATTCTGAACTTTAGATGCTGTGGATAAAAGCTAAGGCTTTTTCAGAACCACTTCAACCAGGATGGTGTTCTTCGGCCTATACTTAGTTTTCCTTAAATTTTGTTCTGAAATATGAGCTGCATATATGCAACAATAATGATATTTAAAATTTCACATATTTAAGTATGTTAAAAGAAGAATTTATTTTATTCTTTAGCTTTCTGTTTAATAAAATTTTGTAGTTATTTAGCAGTGTAACCTTTATTTGAGCATTAACATATAAGCTATGCCAATACGCTTTCACTATACGATCTTTCTCATCATTGTTAGAAACACTAGAGCATACTTCCTCCTTAAATCTGTTATTCTAGAAGCAATTAAAGATATAGAAAAACATATATAAAATCAAATATACAGAAAAATAAGAGTAAGAAATTTTGTAAAATTTAAAAAAAAATAATAGATACTAAAATGTTATTTTATTTATGTATCTCGTTTTTTGTATAAAAGTGTGACTTAACCTCAACTTCACACAATGTTAAGTGATAACGACGCAGTAGACGAGGGAAGCTTGCTTGCCTCCAAAACACTGACTCTGATACGTTAACAGCCGGAAGACATCAGTGATGTTATGACGACAGAAAGTGATAGCTAGGTAGACCCAGAATCGAACCAGGGACTTCCGTGCTGCAAGACTATGAGCTTCAAGTCGCATACGTTTTTTCCGTTCAACAAAAAGGTGTTACCAAAGGTTGCAGCCGAAACGGTTTTTAAGGTGCTTCGAAAACACGAATTCGACACGGCTTTCGTCACGAGCGTGCCGTAAGTTTTTCCCTTATTTTACCTTTCTTTACCTTTTTCATATCAAAACGTAACTTACATTTTAGGCTATTTACTAAAAAAATTTAACCTGACACAATTCGTTACTAATAATCACGAACTTGTAAATGATTTCTATCTAGTTGGACAGGGACAAAATGAAAAGCTCTCTGATAAAAACAGACTATATACCTATAGAAGCTTTAAAAAAAGGTTCTGAAGAGTTTGTACTGCAGCACCGTTTATTTACATCTTACAAGGGGGATAGTTAAAAAAACAATATCTATAAAAAAAAATTACTGTAATTGACAGTAAGATTAGTCTCTAAAGACATTTCTATCCTCTATTTGATACGTGTAAGTGTATACCTTATTCAGTATATTTCTAATAACGAAAGGAGGGATAAGATTACATTGGAAATTGATATCTACCCCGCCATCCGGCCTGTTACTTGTAATTTGAACAATTAATCAATAATTCATGAAGGCACTGCCTTCGGGTTTAATTAACTCTAAACCAACTATTATGATTGATATGTTACTTGAGGACGACGGTAGGGATTTCAATACAATACATTTACTATTAGTTTTGATTTAATTTTAATTTCGCTATCTATTTATTTATCCTCCGTGTACTCCTACCGCAAATGTAATCATCATACAACATCATCATCATCAACCGTTGGACATCTACTGCTGAACGTTGGCCTCCACCAAAGATTCCCACATCAATCGGTTAGGGACTCATATGGGTGGATGTGGCCATTTTGCACCACGTTGGCCGAATGCGGGTTGGTGGGAGGCAGAGCCTCGTTTGTTGTTAACAGGGTGCACCACGAGCTGCTGAGGTTGGCTTGGATCCCGTGAGTTGTTGTGCGGAAATCCTTACACCCCGCAAATATAATATTATTAACGAAATATTTTTTTTTAAATTTCGCATTGCTTTGATTGTACATACTAATATTTCTCTAACTACAACTACCCTCAAATTGAGTAGTAGTAATCCTTAAATACAACTATTCTTCTTAAATTGTCATCTATATTCGAATTTCGGTGAACTGATCTGAACTGTAGATACTGCGGATGAAAGCGAACGCTTTTACAGCACCACTGGAACCAGGATGTTCTTCTTCGGTCCTTTTTTCTTTGATATATGGAATGCGTTTTATGTGCTATAAGTAATATATAAGCTCCAACAAAATAAGCAGAGAACGTGACCTTATGTTAAAATGTTGTACCTCCTTTTTTTTATAGAACGAAACGACCAGACGAGCGGAATGTTCACCTGATAGTAAGCGATACGCCTGCCCATAACATGGCGCTAGTTAGGATGGTATTCATAACACCACATTGTACTCGTCGCCTTGACACAAGATGTTAAGTTTCGTTACCTCAGCAATTTCACTAGCTACAATGCCCTTCAAGCCGGAACACCTAATGTTTGTAATATTCGTACATTTCTGTTTGGCGGCCGACATAGGAGCTGCGCTGGTATCTACCCAGACTGTCTTTGGCAACAGAGACCTTCCATCAGTAAACCTACCACTTCATCTTCACGCATACTAAGTAGACTGGTAGAGAAAGTAAACATTAAGACTGCCTATTATACTCCTGCCTTGGTACTCTGAATATTTGAAACAAATCTATGTAATATTCTTCGCTTTAGAGTTAAGGAATATGGCAGACAATTGAACATACTACGACCAAAGAACTTAAAAAAAAGTTCCTGTAATAAAAACCTACCATCAATATCTAGTGAATACAGTTATTTATTCATCGATGTGCTATGGATGGTTACATTAGACATGACTTAATGACAAGGGGGCTTGCACATAAGTGATGATGAAGTCAAAGAGGGGCCAGAACATAAAATACCTCGATCGCATAATGGACAGATGATGAAACTTTGAAGATCATTTCAAGCGCTTAGTGCCCAGGATCGAAAGGATATATCTAGTCTAATCTAGATATTCGTTCATCCGACGCCACAGAACTAAAATCACTCTAGTATGTTTATTTTTTGTTTAATTAAACGATGTGATGGGCGAGACGGTCACTTAAAAGTAAGTGATAAGCAAGCGCTACTTAGGATGATATACACAACACCACATTGCGCTCGTCGCTTTGAAATATAAATGCAAACCGCAACACATTAATGTTTGTACATTACTGTTTGTCGGCTGCAATAGTTGCCGCGGTGGTACCTACCATGTCGCGGAGGAAATCTTCTTAAAAGATACCTTGCTTCTGGGGGGAAGACAAAGTTATGTGGGGCTTCTACTCCGTAAAACCCCTCCGGTGATCTCCCTCAGTTCATTAGGATAGACTCTGGGATCTCCTACGGAACGCACCGGTGTCCACCTGCACTCTGGTTAAACATTCCACGGAAGGGTAAAGCCCTTCCCAGTATCCACGCTGTGATACGGCAAATACAAGACCACCATACATTTGCGGTCTTCCTAAGGCTCACTTATTAAGCTCTGAGGGCCCCCACCCTCAAAGCTGATGCCCCCGAAAACTCTTTTGTCGCCTTGTACGATAAGCTGGGAATACCTTAGTCCTATTGTTAATAGCTCCAGACAACAGGGCTGATGGTGGACTGTTGTACCTATTTAGACGGTCTCCGGCAACAGAGACTTACCACCAGTAAACGGGTGAAAGCATATTTTTCCTTTCAAAAGTGTAAATATATCACGTAATGTAAAGTGGCGCTCAATCGTGAGCACACTACGTCTACGTAAGATAAATGAACGGTAAGGTAATAAACTGTCAATCCTTTACCGCTGCTGGATTTAATCACGGCACAAGATTTATTGTTGTAAGTTTTAACGTGCCGACGACGCGCTGATACTCCAGGGCTCATCCGATTTATTCCTTAATCCGTCAAGATATTGCTTTTTTTAAAAAAAAAACAATGTTCGTATTGGAATAAATACATTGTAATTAGTGATTAATGAAAGACTGCGTTGCAATTACACAATTAATACGATATACTTAATTTGTATGTAAAGCTAGTAAGAGGTGTCACGTGAACGAAGTACCGTCAACATTAAAACCTGGTCCCGGATGCAAACATAAAACCGTATAGTATTGGAAAGTTATAGGATAATGAACTTGTGTAATTGTATTCGCTCGGCACAATCATATATTCATGTTCACCGCGATCGCAGCGGGTCTTTTCATCATATCATATATAAAAGTCTTTTTACCGAGCTGCCCTGATTTTTTCTCGCGCGGACTTTATTACGGAATCAAGATTTCTATCACGTCAACACACTGGAGTGTTTATCACCTTTTGTGCCTGCCACACCTCGCCACGCGAAATCGGACACCGCGCGAACTCGAAAACCCCTCATTTGTCAAGCGTACTGAACCCATAATGGCTTATTATTAGAGCCAGCGTGTAATATTTCAAAGCTTAATATTTTCAAAATTAACAATATAATTGGGCACTCATTCGTACTTCGCTCACAATGGCCGCCCTTTCAGACATCTGGCAACGAAAAAAGGGCGGATATGCCAAACTGAGTTCAATGGCAACGCTTATCCTAAAGGCATGTTGTTTCTACTTCCATTATTCACGATATTCCTTTAATATCATTTAGAAATCACCCTTAACGTTAACATTATAAGGTCCTTCATAGACTGAAGATGAATATGGATATGGGTCTATTTAGGCTGAATTAAAAAGTTGCATCTGAACATCCCTTGGAGACTCATTCATTGCTGTCCAACAATTGAATTGTCCGCGCACATACATTTTAAACTTTATCGCCTTGATAGTTAAATTTACATTTAAATGAAAAGGTCAGTTAAAAAATGGCTCGAAGGGCCTCGCCCTTTGTAAGGACTACGTGTAGCGTGTAATTAGCGATTTTGTGAAATTGTTAGGTAAATACGTCGGTGTCGGTGCTCGTGTGTCGTATGAAGCTGACTCCATTTAGTTTCTTGCCTCCGGCGGACACGCCTATCCTATTCACGAATTACTCGGTAACAAACTGCCGTGTTTTTGCCTAAATGTTACTTTGTTACATTGTATTTCATTACCATTCATACGTTATTAAATATAAACAAATGTTCGGAAGCCGGTCGCCGCAATCTCTCAGTGGATATCATTGTGTTTAATTTCTTAAAGTTACATACTTCACATAGAAATCTCTCGCAGTATTCACTTAATTAATAGTTTTCTACTGACTTCATCACACTCGTAATCGTTTCTGCAGAATTGAATTCTTGTTTTGTTTGTCTTTGAACACTATGGGTGAGATTCACAATGAAATATTGGAGTCCTTTTCGAAGAATTAGCTCGCGTAAACAAACATGCGAACGGACATAAATTTCAAACATGTATCTTTTGGTCAGTCTTTTATTCATGCTTAAGTGCGTTTGTGTATTTTCTTTTTCAGCATAAAATATCGTTTTCAATTAAACAGATGATTTTTTATTTTTTTTTTCATAATCATAAAACTTTCAATTTTATGCACTCTTCTGTAACATTCTCCGTTACATCTCTAATGTCCTTAACGGAGTTCGCCTTTTCCATCCTTCTTATTGATTGTTTTGAAGAAGTTTTAAATTAACACAGCATTATTTTAAATCTTGATTTATAGTCATCTATTATATCAATTTAAGTGTAGCTTAGTAAATATCGAACACACGACAGATAATTCAAGAGATTTATAAAAATTGTCTTTGTCTAGAGCGCGGCTGTGCGCTCTTTTAAATTTTAACATGGCTTCGCTGTAAATCTTTGTCTGGACTTAGATTTATGTGTCTCTTACACTCTTACGGATGTTAGGCCGAAGCAATGATTTTAAAATAAATTTCATACTATTTATGTAATACATTTTAAATCTACAAGAAAGAGAAGTGGTCGTAATACATTACTAAACGTAATAAATGAAATAAATTCAAGTGTTTTACTAGCAGCGACGCGAAATGCTTCAGCTTTTCTGGTTACTGTTGCAACCTTTGACTATTGATAATTTATGCATATATTGTATTGTTGGTAGGTCCCTGTTGCCGGAGATCGTATAGTAAATACAGTAAGTACCACCGCAACACCTATTTCTACTGCCAAATAGTATTGTACAAACATAACTATTTTCCGTATTTTAAGGGCACTGTAGCTAATGTAATTACTCAATATCTTAATGTCTCAGGCGAAAATATGACGATATATGACAATTTCATCATCACATTCGTGAAATTCAACCCAACCTTTACTTAACACACAGTAAAGGTTGAGGTCATAGTGAACAAATGGCCTTTGCTCTCTCTGTGAGAGCAAGCCCTGATTTCTAGTTCTGGGAATATTAAGAGCTGTATATTTATTTATAGAAAATATTATGTAATTACACAAGTCTTTCTGGAATGAATGAACAAAAAAATCAAAACCGAAATTATCTACCGAAGAGAATCAACAACAAAAGGATTCTGTAACAGATTCCATGAGATGATGAATGAATAAAGTTCTCCTTTTGTACGAGTACTAATGGCGGGCTGCGTCGGTCGAGGGTGGATGCACCCCGTACATTTTAATAACTCTTGTTTTTGCCGAGCCGCGCCGCAAACAATTTCCCGCGGGTCATCCCGATCGATACTGATTATAACATTACCACAAATTACTATAGAGACTATTAATATTCAAATTATGGATATATACAATACAAACTTTATATATTAATATAAATAATTCAAAAGTCAATACATTATGTTTTTTAGGTTATAATTTTATGTTTCATCTATGAATTAAACCTGTTTCAATAATAATTCAAACAAAACTGCTGAATTAGTGTGTGTAGCCGGAAATCATCTAGGTACTGCAACTGTTTTATCACACCTTCAAACAGTAGTGTGCAAATTTTGCTGTGTTCCGGTTGGAACAAATCTGTAGGTAGTGAAATTATTGATGTAACGTGAATGACAACCAGCGCTATATTGCTGTGGTCAGCCATTTAATATATTTATAATGCTGCGTGGAATAAGAAAGTTTAGTCTGTTAGCGTTAGTTAAGATGAAATACACAACACCACATTGTGCTCATCTCTTTGATAGACCTAGATGTAGTTTATTAAGATTATTTTCACCCTATGCTGAGAAGCTCCAAAACTTTGTAAACGATATAAAATTTACTTTGGTCTAGAATAAATATCACGGGCTACGAAGATGATAAATTAGTACTCCATCTACGGAGCCATTGGAACAAAATTAATATAGAAAATCATTTACTTTGACAGAGAGCGGAAGTGTGTCTTTGATGTTGTGTTTAACTCCGGTCTCCAATCATATTAGCAATATGAAATATATATTAGATCCTAATAAAACTAATATACCAGTTTGTTTTCGTACAAATATATTTACTTCACGATTTTATCTAAATGATGATTGTTTCTTCAAACGGTTCTATTAAAAAAAAAATCTGAATACTTAAATTTGAAAGTTAGTAAGCGAACCGTTCGAGACGTAATCGATGAAATGTTTTTTTATTTATACATTATGCGCATATGTATAGTATACTGCTATCCATGTTTTTTGTGATACCAACATTCATAACGTTAGCAATGAGCCGTGTTATAAATCCATCGGACCCCGCGCGGGTCGCGCCGCCAGCGAACGGGCCCTGCCCGCTCCATTACTATTTGTAATTTTATGGGGTCCTTTCTACGAGCCACTAAAATTTCAGATATGCCCTTAAGGTTTTATTCCGATGTCGTGCGATAATTAAAACTGCCATAAAATTCCTCCGAACTAGTATTCAGTTGTTTTTGTTACAAGTAACGGGGTTTATTGTTGCGTAAACACTATTACAAAGCTTTTACTGTCTTTCTTTGTAATCTTTAGCGAAACCGTGGGGGGATCTTACTACTTTTAAGTTAACAACTTGTTCAGAAAGTATTATTTTTATGTACTACAAAGTCGTAGCTACTGACTGGATCTATTGACTTTCACAACAACTTCTCGATAAAAGTTCCAAAAAAAGTTTTAATTTGGAGGTTTATGACGAGACTAATCTTCACCGCAATGCTATATTCCACGCAACCTTAGATTAGATAGATTGCTAGTTATTAGATAAATCTGTTGCTCGATAGAAATGTAAATTATAATTTCTTTAATTTTAAATAACGCAAAGCAGGTACTGATTAATATAATAACACAAAACCTTAACGACTGGAAACGACAGACAATGTCTCGTTTCAGTTAAAAGCTCAAAGTAATGGTGCCGCAGTAGTACATGGTAAAAACCAGAGCCTATCTAGATATATAATACTGGTTTAAGTCCAATGCTATCATTTGAACATAGCAGCAGTTTTATCATAGGATAACATTTATAAAATGTGGTTAATATAGATGCATACACCATACAATCGTAGCCAGCAATAGGTTCGGCAATAATTCTTACGAATGCGCGCGGCCGCGGAATTCAACAAAAAAGGCCTAATAATGGAAGACGGCTGACAATGGCTGGAGCGAGGTCATGGGATCGATCACCTGGCGAGAACATTCTGTTTACACAGTAGCCGACAGCGAACTGGCTGTACATAAATACAGCCCAAGGAAATGATTCAAGAACAAGACTTATTCCCACAATAGATCTTATAATGAAAAGAGATAAATACATACTTATTACATTAATAAAATGATAATTAAAATTTGTTTATTTACTTTAAAATTATATTTTTTAAAAAAACACAGATTATGTACAAGGATTTGTAGACAATTTTCAACTTTTTATGATGTGATACTGCATAGCTACTTAACTGGATTCCCGATGAAACTTATTTTCAATTTATCTGATACTAGTTGCCAATAACAAATTGGGATAACATACACTGCACCACATTGTACTCGTCGCCTTGACACGTTTACTGGTGATAAGTGTCCGTTATTGGAGACCATTTAGGTAGGTAACACCGCAGCGCCTATTTCTGCCGCCAAACAATAGTGTGCAAACTTTACTGTGTTTCGCTTTGAAGGGCTTTGTAACTAGTGCAATTACTAAGATACTGAGATAACTAGCGCCATGTTATTATAGGCATGTCACTTATCATCAGATGAAGGTCCCGCTCGTCTAGTAGCTTAGTTGTATAACAAAAACGTAAAATTTTAATTTATTTTTTTACAGGTTTTTAAATCTTCAAAAGGTTTCTGCAGGGTCGGCAACACGCGCAGTCACACTTCTGGTATCACTAGTGGTAATAAGTTGCGGTTGTCGCTCAGCATCAGGCCGGCCGCCAGTCTGTTTGCCACCTAAGTGGTAAAAAAAAAATTAATTACACTGGATAAAATATCCATCAAACCGGAACACGGTAATGTTTGCACAGTACTGTTTGGCGGCAGAAATAGGCGCTGCGGTGGCACCTAACAAAAAGATCTCCTGTAACAGACACTTACCACCAGTAAACATGTCAATGCGTCGAGCACAATGTGGTGCAGTGTATCTTGTCCCAACTTGTTACGGATAAGTAATATCGGTTATTCAATTTATAACATATTACAATACCTATTTAATGTAACACACAATACTTTGTGCGGCGCCGTGTAAAACTTAAAACCACTTGTCATCAGATCAAACGTCAACATGTCACGTGTTTTATCGCTGCGGTGTAGAAGGAACCACACTTCGCGTTGCTTTATGTTATATAGCACTATGACCTGTGTTAAGTTAGGGTTCAAGTTAAGCACCAACGCACCGATGTAAGCAGGCGTCGCGTCGAATCAACGGCGGCGAGCCGCTGCGGTGTCGCCACGCCGCATGCCCTCTGCACGCGTGAACGCACACGACACGATTGCGACACGACACCACGCAACACTGAGCGGACGGCATCCGATCCGTCGTGTACGCGCTTACGATTATGTTAATTTGCATCGAATAGATAAAATCTCCATTATAGGGGTAACATACGTAATACAAAGAGATTTACAATGCGCATATATTTTTATGTGTTGTAATATAAAAACAGCGTAACACCGTATTTCATGTAGGATCACTCAAGAGAACTATGTCCTGAGGTGAACGGCCATCGGTTGACACGAAGATGATCCCAATCGTTCCTTCTTTTGAAGATTTATGTTATAAACTCAATAGTTTGTAATTTCTAATATGAACACCAAAGGCATGAAATAAATTGTTCATTTAATTTTTTTTTTCTGGTAGTAGGTCTCCGCTGCCGATGACCAAATAGATCCCTGCAGCTCATATCTCCCACCATACGGTATAGTGCAAACGTCAATGGGTTTCCGTTTGAAGGGTGTTGTAGCTAACGAATATACTGCGGTAACGACATTTAACATCTTATATCTCAACACGAAGTCTGCAATGTGGTATAGTGTATATCATTATAACTAGGACCAAGTGGGCATGTCTGTCGCTCACCATCAGGTGAACATTGAATTTAAATAAGACTTAAATATCACCACAGCATTTTTACAAATGAAAGTTTTCTATGTAAATATTTTTTGTTTATTTTACGTAAATGTATAGTAGCAATTGTGAGTGTTACAATGTGTTCGCAGTGGTCGTGCGTGCGGCGCTGCCGGCGGGCACGCAACCCGCACCTGCCGGTCGGGCTTCCGTATACTGTTACGGCGCACTTGCACGGCCTCCCCGACTGTCGCGTATGTCGCGTACGTCGCGTACGTCGCGTACGTCGCGTACGTAGCGTACGTAGCGTACGTCGCGCCGCTCCGGCCAACCAGCGCTGGTTCGCTTCTCCGGCACAATTATCATACACTTATACTAAATTAGATCTTTAAAACGATCGATTTAATCGAAATTTATATAATCATCATATATGGTTGATCAATCGGCTTAGATATCTTTGGGGTAAGATTATGTTCAGCGGGACGTCTATCGGCTGCTGATGATGATGATATGGTTAACATGTAAATACTGCTGCCGACCGCTGCGCGAAAACATGCCTCGCCAATAAGATAACCGCGTTCACCCGGTCGCCGTCCCACCCTGCCCTTGCTGGTACCTCGTCTCCATTCCAGGATTATATTACACCATCGCCCGTTCGATCTTCGCACTATGATCATCACATTATCTAGATGGAAATAGCAGCAAGCAGCCTTACCAGTGACTTTTAGCAATATGGTGCGCTTATTAACCTTAATGCCAAGCGTGGCGATTATGTCAATTACTTGGTTAACTATTCTAGTTCTTCACAAATACTTTCTATTGAGAAAAGATAACATAAATTCTGTTAGGTTTGTATGTATATAGTCTCTTTTAATATAAAGAAAGAAAAAATAGAATAAGCAATTTCTAGTTTTAACGATATTTTAAAAAACTGGGAGAAAAGTAAGTTTTGTACATACAAAGCGTTGAAATGATTGGGGGGACTCTCTCATTCGTATGACAGCTCGCCTTGTGACAAGATATTAATATTTTTTGTATGTGTATATATCATCATTAGTCTTGTTGTTTCCAAGAATTATTTAGATATTTTTGGATCGCAAGCATTTCTCTAATGCTCTCTGACTGTTTGACTCATCGTTATATTAAGATAGAAATGTTACTGTATAAATCGTACTCTTATCAATATTTTTTTTTGTAGCTCGATAATTCAGTAAGAGTATAACAGATAACCGTTCCTGTACGATGTAGAGATCGTTTAATGAAGGTACCCAGCAGTAAGATACACTTACTTGTAGGCGACACCTGCGTATATACGTAATTAATTTGTTCAGACACAAACTGTTCCCGGACCCTCGTCTCATCCATTTATACCGGAGTCAGCTTCGTGCCGAAACCCCTCGGGACTAAATCTAAATGATACAATTCCCATCCACGGTAGCGGCGCGGCGCTCCTGTCGACGGCACCTCGTCAGACGGGCGCATATTACGTGTATCATTTTTAGAAATCCTTGCGTATATATTACCTAATCTTAAACGAAAATACACGTAATAAATCGATGTTAAATACTAACATTTGTTACATTATATAGTCATAGACTCGTTTTTAATAAAACTATAAATATATCACATTAAGGATAAATTGTACAATTTCATGGTGTCAAACTTTTTTATATCTCTTATGCAATATGTAATCTTTGGATGTAAAACTTAAAGCTCCGATTATTGTACAGTTACGTAGTAGCCCCCCGGATTTAATTAATTTAGCGCGGTCCAGGCGCAAGCCACTAAAGCTACACCTCCGAGGATTTAGTTTAGACTCGGCTGCGGCAACCTCAGAACCGACAGAGTAATTTCTTGAGCGGGTCCCGCACTAATTCGATCCCTCAAATTGAATTTTGTAATGTTTTGTTGATAGATTATTATGCTGCAGAGCTGAGGAGAGGAAACTGTGGTGCCTTGAGCAACACGAGCAGAGAGAATTTCTAGATAACATAACGCTTATGTTCGCCGCAGCACAGTAATCTGCTGTGTTCTATTATATTTGAAATAAACCTCTGCTCTTTTTGAATGAAATCTTTATCTCATGTCTCTAATCTTTATGTATCAAGGAATTTTGTTGTTGTGTAAACATATGAACTAGGGACTCAATATTACGTTTAGGACGTATTGTGTACTAGTGCGGTCTGTACAATATCTCAAGTATTATACTCGAAAGGAGAGGGTTTATAACATTGAGGTAAATTATTGGAGTAATCAGACATAAGATCTTATGTCTCAAGGCGACCAGGACGATGTGATGCTGTGTATATCATCATAACTTGCGCCATGTTGTTATGGGCAGAGCTACGACTTACCATCAGACGACCGTTTATCTCGGTCCTTGCTTCGTCTCATAAATATGCTTATTATAAGTAGAAATCGCATAGACTTACCTTTTCATCTCAGATTTGTTGTAGGGTTGGGGACGAAACATTTTCTAATCTGCAAAATTATGATAAGTAAACTACTAATTACAATAAGATCTATGTATCGGCAAATTTTTTAAAGGTGTGGCGGAAAGCGCGGAATTAGGGTTCTTTGTTAACGTCAACACGCCGAGATAAACATCCCGTCGCGACGTCCTTTAAAAAGTAACCCAAGACGGTACCGTTTTAATTTATGACTGCGTTACTTCAAACGAACAGGACGGACAATTCTCTAATCTCCACCCAACGTACTAGGGTTCAAATTCGCGTAGCTTTTGTGTAATGCGTTACATTTTAAGTACAAAATCCATCGGATCCTTGGCAGGATTAAGTCGGGGGAGGAGATGCGAACGCGGTACATGCCAGCGATGGTTTTTGGGTTTCGGCAGAAAAAAAATGTCTGGGTCATAAATTAAAGTATTTTGTTTCTGTTGTTGGGATATTCGATTATGTCTTAGTTGAATTACGTCCTTATTAAATCTGTCGTACAAAAAATATAAAAGTTCGTTTGGTATAAAAAATGGGCTCAACACCGAGGATATTCATCGCTGAACATGTTAAATATCCTTAATAAAGCTGTCTTATAGATCTATACTGTATTAGAAGTAAGTCTCTGTTCTCTCTGTTGTTATAGTCTGCCTAGGTATATACCGCCTGAACTGTTTTTCCTAACGCCAAACAATAGTGTGCGAACATGACTATGTTCCGGCTTGAAGCGTGTTATGCCTAGTGAAATTACTGAGGTAACAAAAACACTGTCTCGACGTTAACGAGGGCAACTTGGTGCTGTGTACGTGATCCTAACAAACGCCACGTTGTTATGGGTAGATGTAGGCGTATCTTTTATCATCAGGTGAACGTCCCCTCTAAAGTCATCACTTCATTGATATGTATATATGTATATGCATGTTAAATAGAAATCATCGAAATTTATATTAGAAACTTAATATTTTCTCAAGTTTCACCGCCGTTATACTATTTGAAATAAGCAGCTTATGTGGAAGGCCAAACAAGGGTTTCCGAATAATATTTACACATCGAAATGTTATATCGTGAATCATTTACCGCGCTGTAATAAACCTATTCATGTTTCAATTTGTGTTTGAAATTTCTATCCCTTACAGTTCACCAATCCTCATTGGGCTCGTGTGGTGCGGAAATGGCCCATAACCCCCCGAATGATCCCCTACAAACGATGACCGACCGATGTTAGTGGGGCAGGCCTATGACCAGCAGTGGACGTCCATCGTTACGATTATTCTTTGTTCTCTGATAGTGTATATCGCTTGCTAGTCATTTTTAACTTAGCTCATTTGATATTGGGGTTGTGGACCCGGGGTCCACGGCCTAATTATATATATTCTAAAATAAAATTACTATCGTTCATACTAGGAGTGAAGTTATCCGGCTGCGAATTTTCACTGTTTCGTGTGTCTAGATTTCTGTGTAACTGGCGAATATGCTCGATCATCGAATATTGGCCCAAGTTCCTGTTCATGTGCCTGTGTGGGAAGTAAGAATTACTACGACAATAAATGTTAAAGCTATTTTGGACAGTAATTTGTGCATAAAATCCAAAGTGTAATTTATATCTGGATTCAATAGATTATAGAATTGTGATAGTGGACAATTCCTATTAAGTTGGAAGGGTTATTGTTCCCCAGGTAATGTGATATATGGGAGTTGTTAAAAACACACGCTTCGTCAAGCCAGAGTCTTCTAATGCGGACTTACCGTTCACAATAAATTCCCAATACGCGTCGGGCGAGACGTTCGACTATAATCACCACAAATTTCGTTTCTATCGAGACTGTTCTTTTTGATTTATAACTAAAGCCTAATTAAAAATATAGCTTTACAAACATTATCATCATCTCAAATAGAATTGCCTTTTCAGTAGGTCTATTGCTTTATACGCAAGGAACATCTCGGTACACGGGTTGTTCATTTTCCAATGTAGTTCCCTTTTTTGGATGCACCGCGGATAGGGTTATATTAACACCAGTTCAACCAGTGTCCCACGTGTGGGTTTTGTAGTAATTAACCAAAAATTTAATATTTTCAACTTTATTATCAATTACAAAGACAAGTAAATCCGATACATGTGAATGTCAACTTTAGTATCTTTAGAGACTTCAAGAGTTTGTCATAACGTATTATAAAAATATGTGAAAGGTTTATACATATGAAGACATGTATTAATAACATCATTTGTTATATAATACATATAACAAAATAATTTATTATAGAAAGGCTCAAATTCAACCAAAGAGCAATAGAGAAGCCTATTTGAATCAGAAATGTGTTGATCCGCAGATGTAGTCCAAAAGATTGCTACACTTAATTAGTAGTGAGCAGAACACATTTCTCGAAGTAACGACGGCTGATGGGGCAGTAAGCTTCTCGAGTGGTGGCTGCGTACCCGTAGACGTAGTGATGGGAAGCCCGTCACAAAGTGGGGCGAAGATCTGGTGAGAGTCGTGGGAAGCCGCTGGATGCAGGTAACGCGGGACCGATCGATGTGGAGATCTACTTTCAGCAGTAGATGTTTATAGGCTGATAATGTTATAAACCATATGTAACTGTAGCTCTTTCTATAAAAGAAGTCTATTTACTTATTGTTAAAAAGTCTTTCGTTATACGAGTATATACGGTAAGAGGAGAACAAGCTTTTAAATGATATGTTCCTCTTGCCAGTACTTCATAATCCTTATACAGTATACATCGAATTGATATATACCATATGTAAATGTTATTTTATTACTGGTGGTAGGTCTCTGTTCTCGGAGACAGTCTAGGTGGGTACCACGGCAGCACCTATTTCTGTCGCCAGACAGTACTGTGTTCCGGTTTGAAGGGCGCTACAGCTAGTGTATTTACTGGAAAAACGAGACTCGAAATCTCACGTCTCAGAGCGACGAGCGCAGTATGGTGCAGTGTGTACCATTCTAGCGCCGCGTTGTTATGGGCGCGCGTATGACTTACCATCACACGAACATCCCGCTCGTTACGTCGCTTAATGAAATAAAAAAAAAAAAGGGTATATCATTGTCCTTGCTCTTTGCACAAAACATGATCACCCTATACACACGGGATCCGATATCGCCTTGCAATCTACTGCATATTATCCGAGCTACGTCACTGGGAAGCAATCACGAAGAAGGTCGCATTTGCATGTTATTTTTATTTAAAAAAAAAAAGATCTATCAAAGCAAGCAAACGAGTGAACTGCATTATTTTAGGTTATTTATTTGGTAGTTATAATTTCATAGTTATTTTTAGCGTTATTACTTATATATAATTTACCTGCATCATGACGTTGTTTTGAGACCTTACTTTCCCTTTCCTTTCTTTTTTATTTAATTAAATGACAAGACGAGTGAGGTGTGCAGCTAAAGGTAAGTGATATTACTTACCCATAACAATACGCCAGTTAGGATGATCTATGCTGAACCACATAACGCTTGTCGCCTGAGACATTAGATGTTGAATATCGTTATTCCAATAATTATATTAGCTGCAGCGCACTTTAAACCGGAACGCAGTTATGTTTCCAAATTACTGTTTGGTGGCAGAAGTGGACGCTGCGTTGGCAACCATTTAGACGGTCTCCGACAGTAGAGATTTACGATTGGTAAAAAGTTAAAGTAAAAAAAGTTTTACAGAGACATTACTTTTCCTTTACTTAGGTTATAGTAATCTATTTGTTATTATTCTCGATAGTAAATACCTAAAAGAAAAAAAATGGCAGATTCAAAATCACATTAGTAGTGTTAGTACTTAGTAGAGAGTGATATGTACATCACTAAAATTAGGTAATCTCTGTTGGGAACAGTTTCTCATAGCTATGAACTTACGATCCGCTCTCACTTGTTCATGCCCTTTTTAGAAACGTTATAGCTATAATTTCAAAGTTGCGTTTAGATTCGTGGGGGTCCTATAAAAATACAAGCTATCGGTCTGTATGTTATTATACGTGGAAACCTCAAAATACCCGTGTTTTTTTTTCCACATAAAATTACCGCATCCGCCACCCATGCCGCGAGAGTCGCGCGAGAAACACCCGCCCTGCGCACTCTCCTCACCGTCCCCGCTCCAACCCCGTTACATTTCGCATACTCGAGCACCTTTACTTCCGGTTCGCCGGCCAAATGTGAAAAATCTAAATAATTTTATTTCCTTATGTGTACTTCGATATAATTCAGTCGGATTGTGAAGTCCGCATTTTTCTCAAATATACAAGATTTGTAAAATAATTTGGCACTCGCTTAAGGAATTCTCTTTTCTGTCAGTGTAGTTTCTACCCTCACTATTTTTATTTTGTTAACGTAGCAACTTCAGAGTTTTATTTGGTAAACCTGTCTATTTTTCATGTCCGCTTGAGTCCGATGAAGCTGGTTATGCTAGAGTTGTCAGTCACTAGCGACGCAAACTTCATCATAAAAAATCATGTCCGCTTATTTTATCACTAACAAGCAAGTAGAGTTAAAATATTGATAAGGATTTATATGCATTTTGAGAACCGCATACACGAATTGATAGTGTAAAACCACCAGCATTGACATCTCTATCAGTTAAACTAGAACGATGTTACCAAGACGAAATGACAATTCCTCTATCGTAATTTTAAAACCAATAACGTATGAGAAATTATCATGATAAGGAAGTCGATATAAAATTGTGGATAAACATTACTGTGTTCCGTTTTGAAAGGCGCTGTAACTTGTGAAATTACTGAAGTAACGAGATTAAACATCTTATGTCTCAAGCAGACGGGCGCAATGTGCTGCTGTGTAACATTCTTACTAACGCCGTATTATTATGGGCGGGCGTATCACTTACCATCAGGTGAAAGTCCCGCTCTTCTGGCCGCCTCGTAGTATAAACAAGAAAAATATTGTGTATAAATACTTTCTTCGTCACTTCACGGGCCGTGGGTTTGCATTATTAGACATTTTGGTATTCATTCCCGTACTCGCGGAGAATACCTCCGCTGCATGATGTAGTGGTAGCAATTTGTTTACTTTTGCCAACATCCTTCCGCGTTAAAGAGCGAAGTTTTCACAATAGAATAGCGATGATTAATGACTGCTTGCACCGTACCGCTTTACCTTACCATTTTTAGGTTTTGTAAACGGTTATTTGTTTAATGTGTACTTGCAGTTATAAAAACTCCCCACCTTTTACAAACACCTTTTAATTTAAATTTATATATTAGGTGTTATTTTACTTACAAATATATATTTGGAAGTAATATCTGCAGTATACGAGGGGTGCCGCACAACAACACACGGGACCCAAGCCAACCTCCCCTGCTAATAAACTAACGAGACTGGCTCCCATCAACTCGCGTTGAGCTCGTGTGGTGGGAAATGGACCAAATCCCATACAAATCCTTACAAACGACGGCCCTATATGGTCAGCAAGTCGTGGAAAGTGGTTGGATGCGGGTAGCTCAGGACCGATAGATGTGAGGATCTTTGGAGGAGGCCTATGTCCAACAGTGGACGTGTATCGGCTGATGATGATGATGATACGAGTATATATGTAAACCACAAAAATAGTTTGATGACATTTTATTATAATTTGTTTATGCATGTTAACAAATATTGTAATTGTATAATAAGAAATGCATCATAATTACATATAGAATCCTTCATAACTCCGCATTCTTGCTAAACACCTTCACATAAATATCCTAGATTCGTGATGATGTTGGCGCTGCAAGCCAATGCGACTCTAACAGCTTATCTGACACTGGGCTCGTGGACCCCTGTGTCCACGGCATGTTTCCAAAAAAAGTGTACTACGTGGAGTGTAGTTATCCGACGACGGAATTTCAAAATATGTGTCTGGTTGTTTTTCTGGCGAATCTACTCGGTCGTAGATGGCGGGCGCGGATCCGTTCCCTGACTACCTTCGCCTGTATCGGAATCTCTGGGAAATCATCTTTAGTCCAAAAACTTCGAATCTAAGTATAATTCACCGAATCGAACTAGAGTCATATACTAATATAGAGGTCAACGGTTACCTTGTCACCGTTTATGGTACAACGGTTTCGAAGCCAATTAAATAATATACATGCTGGAGCCGTAGTATTCTAAACCTGTAAACTTATGGCCTAATTTGTTATGTAATAACTATTGTCGGCAATGAAGTACTAAATCTGACAAGAAACTGTGCTACGCAGATAGTATATCCTCAAATGGAAATAGTAATGAAAAACAATCCTGCTGCAGTCCGCATCTTGTGTGATGATAAAAACATTAATCCAAAGGTTTAATTATCATTTGTATCAATGACATCATGATGAATATACACATTTTGTTAGAAATTTGTTATAATTAATACAGATATGAAGGTGCGAGATGATATTACAAGTTCTCAACGCAGTGCGGGCAAAATTGGAATACTTACGCCAGATACAAAGTGGCAATTATAAATTGCTGCGACTCATCGCCTAGGGATTGTTCCGGGAACACGGACTTTTGCTTTAAATGTTACAACTTAGTACAGGGTAATGGAACAATATTAAAGTAAACCTTTCGACGAAGAAAATATATACTGAAGAATAGTTGTAAAATATAAAATTTTAAATAACTCTGCGTAACTTAAAAGCAACAATATCATCTAGTAATGTTATCTTTTCTAGAAATAAACTATACAGACCTTTACATGGGACACGATGTTTTTTTAGGTCTCTTTATTATCTAGTGTTATGTAAAGGGAGTATATTTTCAAATAAAATATATAGAGGGAGTATAAAAATAAAGAGCCAAGAACACGTTAAATGTGTTTCGGAGAAAGCTGAAGTTAAGACAAAGTTATAATCGATGTGGATGTTAGTAATATCTTAAATCATTACTCCTCGCCCATAATTTAAAGCAGCATACGATTGTCAAACAATTTGTCTCGCTTATCGTCCATAAATTCTTTAGTCATTCGACCGGGGACTGATAATGGAATAGGACAAAAAAAAAACAAAAGCCTGCAGTCCACCGTCTATATATCACGGGCCCTAGACGTTTTAGTGTTGACAGCAATAAAACCTTATTGTCTAACGTAATAATTACCTCTGGAAGTGAATAACAAAGAGTATTACTCCTTAAGCATCGTGACGCTTTTACATTGCCTTCCCAGAATATTGTCGAATGCTCAACAATAATGTTTTGTTCTTGCGGTGTCACTGTTTTGGAAATAATTTGCTTGTCTCATGAATACAGCCTCCGCCGCATCAAATACAACTTTATTTATATATACACAAAATTGTTTTTCCATTCCCCAACCTGGCCGGAGCTCTGCTTTTGTCAGGTTCTTTTTTTTGTTCGAGACGCGAACGCAATTGTTTTGTAGAACACTGTGCACTTATTAATTGTGCTCGCGATTGTACTTATCAAAAAGCTGGTATATTTGCCTTTGTTCTGTTGCCCGGGGTATTTTTTTTTTTTCGAAAAATAAATATTATAAAATTGTTTTTGCAATATTAAAATTAAAAAAATCCCGAAAACAAAAGGTGAGCAATACGGTGATAACGCAGACGCTGGGTTGTGGAAACACGGTACGGATATTTATACCATGAGTTTTTTTAATAACGATGGTGGTAAAAAATAGTAACTTCTACACAGTTCTTATTTTTAGAATACTAAACAGTGTAATTCATCATCATAATCAGTCAATAATACGTCCACTGCTGGACAGAGGCCTCTCCCAAAGATCCCCACATCAATCGGTCTTGCGCTGCCTGCATCGCTGGGCACCAGAGTCCGTCATTTGTAGGGGTTCATACGGGGGAACAGTGCAGTTAACGTACCTCAATTTTTTTAACTATCCAACTCTTTTGATATAGCGCTTGGTACCGTAAGGGGTGTAAGGGGTCCCTTACAATAACATACGGGTCCCAAGCCAACCTCACCTGCTCGCAGTGCACCCTGCTATATAACAAACGAAGTTCTGGCTCCCACCAACTAGTATTGGGCCAGCGTGGCGGGAAATGGCCCATATCCCCCTATATAAACCCCTACAAAAGAAGGTCGCGGGAAGCCGCTGCATGCGCACAGTGCACTACCGATCAATGTGTAGATCTGTGGAGAAGGCCTATGTGCAGCTGAGGACGTCTATCGGCTGATGAACAACAACTTAAGATAGTTTTAAACATTAAAACCTTTTTCCTTTCGCACTAAATACAATGCCATGCAAAAAAAAACAGTGTAGTTTTTAACTATTTCTGTACTCGTACGCTGGTGGTCAAAGAGTTAGGCAGGGGACGGTACATTAATGAAACGACTTTACAATCAATAAGGGCGCCCGAAACAATCCTTTGGTGAATGCAAATGACCCTCTGTGTGCCCAATTACATGCCCGGCCCGCTTTGTCTCCAAATTTAGGAACACTACAAACTACCTCATGTAATTCTTAAATAGCTAAAATAAATAATATATATTCTATTTGTAAGCTATTATGTCAGGTTTTAGCTTTCGAAGGCCGTTTGGGTACCTCTATATCGCCTATGTAAATATATATACAAGCTAACGATATATAAACGTCCTGTTATTCTCACTCTTCTTATTCTTGTTAGATCTTGTCCCATCTTTACTTGAGGTCGGCCCTCCTGGTCATTATTCTAAATCTATCTCTATTTTGTGTCATAGCTTCTATCAATTTGTTATTCTTTAGATCTTTATTGATCGTCGTCGATCAGGTGGCCGAGGTCTCCCAGGGCTTCACTAGTTTACAGATCCAGCGCTACCCTAATCATATGCGTTGTTGGCCTTCGCATAACATGGCCGAATCGGCGCAGGCCTCTTTCTACCAATTTCTCTTGAACCGGTGTTACTTTAAAGGATCCTCTGTTATCACATGTTTTCTGTGTTATCAATTATTCAATGTTTTCTATCTAGTCTCGATTGGAAGAGGGGTCACTGTACGAAGAAACCTCAATGTTATCGGTGAAGCTTTCGTTTACCAGAATTTCAAAATTATTTCCGTCTCCTCACATTACGCGCATGATGTTAAAACCCGTTCATATGAAATTTTTTGTATAAAAACCTACGATTCTTCTTACCTGGCATTCTCTTAGTGACATCTTAAAAACTTAAGACACGATATACTTAATTTATAATTCTCGATTATATAGATCATCTATAAGATATATCCTAGAACGCCTTCCAAATGGTGGACCGACGTTCTGGTGAAGGTCATGAGATGCTGCTGTATACGGTCAGCGCCAGACTGATCGACGTGTAAGATTTTTAGGAAAAGCTTACGTCTATCTTAGACATCTACAAATTCATATTAATTATGATGAATAATTTTTCGTTTTATTTGAAACGCGTAGATCTTTAAAACATTTAAAACATTATGCACGTCGATGATCATAGATTTTCTTGAATCCAATCTAAAACCAGTTAGTGGGCGCAAGCTTCACCTCGGGGCACGATTACATCGCCTCCGTTAGTTTACTTTATCTGTGATCGATAAATTCGCGGCAATTGATTATATGGTTTCCAATTGAATTAATCGGCACTAGATATGTGTTATTTGAATTATCGTCTATTATTAATTATAGTGTCTATAAAATGCAAATTGTTAACTTGTGTTGCCTCGGGTGCCCGGTTACCAAATCCACGCGATGAATTATTGTTACTTTAGAAAACGTCGATTGGTCCCAAATTGAGATCGCTTACGTCCTATGCGTCAATAATGAAATGTAAGGATCCGGTGACAGTGTTAGTGTTAGTGTTAATGTGTTTGTTCCCATTGGAACGTCGGAATGCCAGTGGTCAAGGAAACTTACAATGTTACATGGTGAAAGTTCCTTTGTGTGTGTGGTGTGTGTTACTCACTGTTCTTACTTATGGCATAGGGTTTTCGTGTTTAATAAATAACTAAAGCATCATTTCGGGACTACTTATGTCGTGTAATTTTTTTTAATACATTTAAAATGAGGAAATATATTTAACGAACAAATCTTTATAACCCTCGAAGGTATAAAACGGTCGTAATAACCGCGTCGTGTGCGATCAGCCTAACCGCTAACCCCAACCAGACGCTCTAATTATAGACGGGAAGGATTCTGATTCCACATCCCATGACATTTCGGTGTTAGAGCACATTGTTATGGGGCCCGGTGAAATTAGGGGATTGCTGTTGCGGTGTACGGGAAGCAATGTCTACTGCGTGGTGCCGGAGTTCCTTACAAAGAGAATAATAAGGCGACTGTTTATTTTTTTTGAAGCAAGGCTGGTAATGAAGCTCTAGGTTTTCATTTTCTTTAAAGGATAAACGGTCGCCGAAGTTATTAATGCTGGGGTCCGCTGTATTATATTTATGGAGATAATTATCGACTCTTCCGTCTTGAATTGGCCTATTCATTGTAAAGTGTATAACAAGTGCTTGAGAAAGGAAAAAATGTAATCGCTGAGTAATTATTTTTATTCCAGTACATTTAAGTACAACGATTAAATTGAAGATTACTTTTAATATTTTTCAAGGTGTAAGGAAGATCTCTTTTAGCCTCGAGGTTAAAGAAAATTAGTCAAAACATTTTGTATAGTTTACAAGCTTGTTTTAATTAATAAAGGATCACTTTTATTTATTTATTTTTCAATGTTAGCAAGCACAATTCGCTGTCATCATGTGAAACAAAGGTCGGCAAAGTGTCTGCAGCTCCTCCCGCTGTAACTGTTTACAAATGGCAGTAGTTTATTTGCATTGATTGATGCGGCCCTGAACCTCGTTTGCCTACTTTCTCCTAAAAAATATGTTGAACACCATCAAAACATCTTATATAAAAGTGATCTTCCGAAATATTGCGTGGGCGTTCAAACCACAAGCTTATAACCGAACGTATCATTATTTGTCGCCGTAAATAAAGACACGGCTCGCGATATAAAACATACAACGTAAACATACAAGCGATATAAAACCAAACGGCGGGGTTATTATGAATTTTGCGAACGATAAGCGATAGAAAAAAAGTACCTCTATTCATTATTAATATTGGTCAAGGACCAAGCTATTATACAAACAAGGTTCCGAGGAAGAAAAATTTCTTTTAGAATTTAAACCTGGCCTGGTTGGTGCTGTGGTGCGTGTATAATCGAATAACTAATAGTTGCTATTAAACCACGATTTAGCCTTATGTATAAACTATAACTAAACCATTACAAGTAGTTCTAGCCGTCGTGTATTGAAAGAGGGAGCAATTAAATATGATTAGGAATTTGGTAGAAGGCGAATCCGAAAAAGCTTTTCTACCAATCAAACTCGAAAGCTTTGGAATTGAACCAGTAGCATCTGTTACTATAGTAACAGAGACTATGTATAAATCAACAGCACAGCAGCGTATTGAAAACATTCAATTTTTGACAGCAACTACTGTATGATCTCTGCTACCGCTGATCATAGGATACATAATAACCATGTCGGTATAAAATAGCGAGCTTGTTAAAAAGATGCGTAGAGGCGAGACAAATGACTCTTGTTCGAGTTTTGTATTTAAGTGCCGCAGCTCCATACAAACCCGCCTCGCCCCCGCCTCAACCTCTCCCACTCTGCCCCCGCCCGAAGCCCGCGGCCCGCGTATAAAACCATCCAACTACAGATGACACGGAACGATAACAGAAATAGTCAGACAATCGTTAACTAAACCTGAATATCATATTAATATACGAACAAAAAATCTCAATCGAAGCGCGCCCTTTGAAATGGACAAAAAATACAGGACCAATATAATTTTATTAATCAATTCCAAACTCCTATGTGGCGAGCTGATCTTTCTATACTATATGGAAGAAATGACAACCTTCTTTTGATTTACAGCCATAGACACCGTTGCTAGAAGCGAGGCGATATAGATCAGTGCATCGTATTAAACAAGTACCGAGCTTCATTACTGTAGCTCGAACTTGTCTATATTTTTGCTTTGCTTTGCTTTTTGCACTGCACTTATGTCATATTTTACCATCGATACTCTTCTGTAGGTGTCTTGCATTCTGAGTATTCCTATTAATCCGGATTCCCGATTCCCAGATGCTTGCGCCCTTTATCTCGAAAGGGATCCGTGGACCCAATCTCCATGCTAGGTTCGTGAAACTATTAGCCTATGGTCTCTGGCTATCAAGAATAGAACTAAGATAAACCCTGCATATCATAGAAGGCGACTAAGAAAGTGTTCGGGTTCGTGAGGTTTGCAAGTGAGTGCTATCAATCATTGCCCGCTAAGCAAGCCCGGTATGAACGACAAGTACAAGGTGGTCTAGCGCTTGTCCTTTCAAAACGAGAGTGTCAAGGAGGGCTACAATCTTCCAAGGACGTGCTTCATTCGTAGTACCGGGAGGCACCGGTGTTTTCGTAGCAAATCTCGATGCCTCCCCCACTAGGAATTACATCCGAGGGGGTTTTACTGGGTAAAAATCATACATAATGTTTAATTCCCTCAGAGTTTCTTTTTAGAAGATTTCCCCTCCGATAACAAAAAAAAGGGGTTCTACAAACTAACAACGTTCGCCAAGGTTATACGGGGGATCTCTCTTTTATGGAGAAAACTTTGATAATAAATATTTAGATCGTTGTAACAATCATTTAAAGTTATCACTTAATCATAAGAATACATTTAAAATAATATTTTATAGATTAAAAACTAGTTTGTGATTTAGGGGGGTAATATAACCAACAACAACAAATGTCAATCAAATTATTTGTTCTATCTTTACTGAGTGGAGGAAAGATAAGTACTTGTTATATCTATTTCTAATTTGGTACACAATAGAGGATCAAATATATTAACCACCGTTAGCCAGAAAGGCAACTTAAGAAGAATCAAATGACATTAAATTTTTACATTCAATTATTTATTTTTAAATATTTTATAGTTATCGCTTCGCAAATTGCTTGGAGAACGGCCATTAAAAACATAATCATATCTCTGTTACGTTTTTTGGTCACTAACAATGTCCCAGAAGAATGCCCATTAAGATCCCGGGCCCCCCTTTGTTTATGGGCCCACCCTTCTATTTGGAATAACTGAGAAATTTTAATCGGCATGTTCAAATATAGTCCGAATTATTTATTATGAAAGACAGTCGGCCAAAATTTAGGCTATTTCGTTCTTGTCTCCATCCACACGCTGTCCATTATGTTTTTCATTATAAACTTTTAAAAAATTATTGCCATTAAATTATTTATTATCTGTTTTGAAGAACTAATTAAATAGGGCAGTTTACCAAACCACACTTTTTTTTATACTGTAGTAGCCTACTCTAGCCGCAGGCTGTATTATCGTTAGACAGGCGCTAAACTGTCGAAATTATTAGGATAATCAAACTTAACAGCTTTAGTGAAGCGATGGGTAAGTGCTTGTTCTGTAATACGAGTTAACACGTTCGATCGCAGGGTCACATGTTATGCAGTTTAGTTAGTACTAATATTTTCTATATCCAAATAGCGAGCTAACCCCCCTCTATCACAGTTCTGCACTATAACATAAAAGCCGCATCACCGTTTGAAGGCCCAGAATGTTCTGGACGAACTTGCGACCATTTCTGTAAATTAACACCAGATGAAATTGAAGTCTGATGTTATTCTTTTTGTTGTAGTATCACTGACAATTTTTATTTACATACTAGCTACCGTCTCTATATCGCAGTTCTACCGCTATAAAATAAAAGCCGGCCTATCACCGTTTGAAAGCCAGAGTACTCTGGACGAGCACGCAACCATATCCTAACAACTCGCACCATATGAAATTAAGGTCTAGTGTTATTCTTTTTGCTTCAATAATATCAATGACGTTTTTTTTTTCAATTTACGTAATCGTCAGATTTTACTAGTATGCGTAATGTGGTATATGTCCATAAACCCTAATTCGCTGCATACTGAAAATATCAAGTAAAGCCTCTCGTAAATATCCATTTAATAAATGTATTACTAATCGGCAACTTGCTGTAGGCTTATCGATAATTCATCGCATGGTGCGGATTCGGATCACACCCCTGGCATTAATAAAGAACCGCCCAGACGTCTGCCAGGCGTCGCCTCCGACACAATAGTGATAATGAAACATGCATTACGGCGCCTTTTATAGTGCTCGCGCTCGCTCGCACCAATCACGGCTCCTTCGTGTGCCATTCGAAATTTAAATTAGTTTTGAATTTTAAATGTAATTTTAGAACACCAGAGACTAAACTAAAATATCGGTAAAATGAGATTTATGACTTCTTTAATAATTAAGTTAATATCTGTATTATATCAAACTTAAATGTAAGTTTTATTCTAATTCATTAGGTAACTCGCTGAAGGACGTAGTACGACACACATTTAAATCTGTGTGTATATTAATATCAAATCTGGACTGTAGCTGTAATAGGACGAATGGACGTTGTTAGAAAGGAATGAAACATGAATGGAAATGGTCAAACAAAATATCAACATTTTAATTAAATGCTCTGAAAAATAAATACGAAGAAGAAAAATTTTATTCTAAAAGGGAGTAGAACTTTTATTATTAACTTAGAATACAAAATTGTTCAAACTATGAAACTAAACGACCGATCGATCAATCGATGTGGAGCTCTTTGGGGGAGGCCCATGTCCAGCAGTGGACGTATGTCGGCTAATAACGGTAATGATGGTGATGATATCAATAAATAACAACTGGTTTTTAAACTCTCTAAGCTTAGTTAGAGAAAATCCCTTATAACATTAACCGATATTGAATCCGACGACTTCAGGTGTTTATACATACATATAGATCACGCCTCGTTCCCAATGGGGTAGGCAGAGACCACCTCTCACCACTTGCTACGATCCTGGCACACCTCTCGCTTCCTCCACATTCATGAGCGTCTTCATGCATGCTCGTCGGTTGCGAGCGCTCCTGACCTGGCCTTTCTTTAGAACATCTTCGATTTGATCGCAATATGTCCGCTAGGGTCGACCTGCACCGATTGTTCAATCATTCTTACCTTGTGGTACCTCTGCCGTTAATCTTTTTTCATCCATTCTTTCTACGTAGCCGTACCATCTAAGCATCCCTTATGACACTGTTCCTCACTTTGTCCATCAAATTCACACCAGTTATACTTCTCAAGCTTCTCATCTCCACAGCATTTATCCTACGTTCATGTTTCTTCTGCCATACCCAACATTCACTACCATACATCAGTGTGGGGATCAACACGCCTCTATACACAGCCAGTCGTGATCTTTGCGATACGTTCTTTGTACTCATAAAGTTATGAAGACTCTTCTTTCAATATCACCATCACACTTGCCATCTCTCGTAAACTGGGAACCCAGATATAAAAATTCTTTCACTTGTTCCACTTTTACTCCCTCAACCATAATGTCAGTTTGTCATACATTCTTCTCTTTCAAAAACCATTACTTACGTCTTGCTTACATTCACTTTCATTTCTTTGCTTATTAAAGCACCATGCACGTGTTTATTGTACGTCTCATTTATTGTACGTTTTAATGTCCGTCTAAATTTAATCTGTCAGTTGCCAATCTGATGCTGGTGTTGTCCGACATTGCTTATTCATTTTAGAAAGGCCGAAATAAATTTATGTATAGGGTTTTTTATACATATCCCCCATGGCCAGGAAATATAGATGCTTAATGTTGACGTGTAAATCAAGACTGTATCTGTATTACAAATACTTCCATCCATGTAAATCTAAAAAAGTCGAACTGTTCTCACGCAAAATTTCATTCTTCCTTCATATTAAGATTGTGAAGGTTAGGTCAGCGCACTTTAGGTTAACAGATTCGATGCTAACGTGATTGCTTAGATTCGTGACTTAGCTTTCCGCCGTTACCTTAGTGGCGTTTGCAAATCATCCTCGTTCGCTGCAGCCGCTGCACCACACACACACGCTGATTGAGCCGGGGAATTCAATTTGAACGTAATATAACGGAGGAATACGGGATCACGATATCAAAATATCATCACAGGGGAAGGAGCGGCGCGATCGCGAATGTGCGAAAATTGTTTATTAACGTCGAATTACGCTGCTGTTAATATTATAACGATGTGCATTGTAACGACTTCAAACAAGGACTGATTTTTTACTTTCTCCATAAACTGTTAAATGCTAGTTATACATTTAAGAAGCATAACACACTCTTCTTATTCATCTGCAGCTTAAGAATGTGTCAGTTTGTCGCCGATATCTTATTGGTTTGTTGCATAATATGAGATGCGTGCCAGCTAGAGTGAAGTTGCCGGGGAATTGAAATAGTCGATACACACTGATACCATGCATGCAATTATCATTGTTAAATTCAATTTTCATACCAATTAAAATTGATAATAATTAGATTTTAATGTTATTAAAACAGCGGTCAATTTTGTTGACTGCCGAGCTTTTACTAGAATAACATCGTTTTAAGTGGAAAATGCTATTTCCTAACAGCGCCGTTGGAACATCGCATATTTTTAACGTCTTTATCATTAACTGCATCCAAAAAATAATGTCCATCAAAACGCGATTGAAACTATAGAACATACGTAAAAAATCTGTTTATTTAGAAAAAATTATACGTTTTATAGTAATATTCTATCATCCCTGATTTTTATAGTATAAACCCTTGTGGTGCAATAGATAAAAAAAAATGTTTATAAAGGATGCATAGGCCAGGAATATTGGTCTATTACCCGCGACGGCCCCGCCCTGGGCCCGCTTGCAATCCGCCACGCGTTTGATATTGCTTCCGTTATTACTAGTTTAATCAAATCCAATATGGCGGAACGTGCTGAATAGAAATGTTGGCAGCGGACTCCTTACTGCAAGCGATCGCGGCGATTTAAAATCCCGCCGCGGCTGTGCATACATTAGGAGAAGTATTCTTCTTTCCAAAGAGTAACGAAACTACAGACAGACACACAAACTCGTATACACACACACAGACCGTTACTCGGTTAATGCGCTTTCTTAGGAGGACGGCAAATGCATGATGGTCTTGTATTTGCTGTAGCACAGCGTGGATGCTAAGGACGGTTTTGCCCTTCCGTGGGATAATTTAGCCTGAGTGCAGAGGGGCATCGGTGCGTTCCGTAGGAGATTCCGAAGCGTCTCCTTATGCACTGAGAGAGACCACCAAGAGGGTTTTAGTGGGTAGAAGCCCCACATAACCTTGTCTTCCCCCAGAAGCAATGTATCTTTTAAGATTTCTCCTGCAATAAAAAAAAGTTAGTGCGCTTTATAACTACAGACCAATTACAAGATAGGATCATGGTCAAGAACTACAACCAGCATCTTTTTAATCAAAAATATACACGGTCTAGTTTAAAAATAAGTAAGCATAAACAAACCGTATGTCATTGAAAATGATACTGGTGGTAGGTTTCTTTTGCTGAAGATCGATAACTACCACTGCAGCTCCTATTGCAACCTATAAACAGTAGTATTGGCAAGTTCCGGATTGAAGGGCGTTAGTTGTAGTTAGTGAAATTACTGTAGTAACAAGACTAAACATCTTATGTCTCAAGGCGATAATCGTAATACGATGCTGTATAATACGATGATATATATATCATCCTAACTGGCATCACGTTGTTAAGTGGGAAAATATATATTTTATAATATAACAATACTCGTCAATTTTTGTCAACTGTGTCATTCCACCATCAATAAGGTAAAATGGAAGAAAAAATCGTGAATCACAGGTCAATTAGCGCGTAAGAGCTGCCTCCATTATCTGGTGACGTCTTACGCGGTGAATCACCTTCTCTACGTTTCTTTTGTCAATGGCACGGTCGGACAATAAGGTCGAGGCCGACAACCCCGGCTCCCGGGTTATTACATCTTAATAACGTAAAATAGAAGGGTGTTATTTTAAAACTATAAATTTTTCTAGTTTGTTTCGGGACGTGTCTACCTAACGCAGTGGTACACTAACATTTATGTCCTACCGTCCCCTTTTTAGGAAAATAAGTCTTAACGCTCCCTATAAAATATTTTTTGTAGCAATGAATACGAAATATATATACATTAACTTCTACCTTTTGTAACATATGATATGTTTTGGTACAGGGACGGTTCATTAATAATTCGGAAATATACGTGACTCAATCATTCCGATAACCTAACATTCTTCTATAGAGTCAAAAGAAAGATACGACCGAACATGTTGCTGTACAAAGTCAGCGACAGGTTGATACAGTCTGTTCATTACATTTTTCTATTTCCGGAGAGGTTCTACTGTGGAAGCGATAGGAAGCATATTTGGAATTTATCTAAGATGTCGAAACATTTTATCTGCGAAAGATTTTGTTTGTTTCAACTTCGATCGCACTGATCATGTTACAGCGTAATAAAGTAAAATTTTACGGATTTTATCGCCGACATCAAAACAGGATAATATAATTTATTTAATGGAGATCTGGATGGTCTAAGACGGTCAAATGCTAGTTCAAGGATCCCATTATTAATAAATTAAATCAAATACTACGGTTACCACTAGAAGTTCTAGACTTCTACAAACAGTGAATTCATTCTGCGTAGATCGACCTATGAAGAATTATTAAAAATATGTTGATACTTCATGACAAGTTTAACATGTATCAGCTGAGTCCTCTCTTGACCATGGCTGCTGCAAAGCACTCGGAATGTGAGGTCAACAAATAATTATATACAAAAGATTAAATTTGTCAAATTTTGTTTAAAAAATAAAAGTGTAATATTTCCGGTTATATTATCATCAGCCGATAGACGTCCACTGATGGATATAGACGTCCTCCAAAGATCTCCTCGTTGATCGGTCTCGCGTTGCTCGCATCCAGTAGGTTCCCGCGATTCTTACCAGGTCGTCGGTCCACCTTGCCGGAGACCTGCCAACACTATGTCTACCGGTACGCGGGCACCACTCAAAGACCTTACTGCCCCATCGGCCGTCGGTCCTTCGAGCAATGTGTCCTGCCCACTGCCACTTTAAGTCTAGCAATGTTTTCGGTTATATAATAAATCATAATATCACAGTTTTTTAAAACACACACGACGAGATGAACTTTTTCCAGTAACACCTGTTTTATGGTATTTCTTATTTGTTGACATTAATTTAAAAATGGATTAATAACAATATTCTATGCTTAAAGTAACATCAAGGTTAAAAAAAAAATGTATAAGAAATATTATTGTATATAATACTGGCGGTAGGTGTCTGTTGCCAGAGACGAGGCCGTCTAGGTACGTACCACCGCCGCGTCTATATCTGACATAAAACATTACTGTGTTCTGGTTTAACGGACGTTGTAACAAGTAAAAATTACTGAGGTAACGAAACTTAACATCTTATGTCTCAAAGCGACGAATAAAATTTGGTGCTGTGAATATCATCTTAACTAGCGCCATGTTATTATGGGCAGGCGGATCGCTTACCATCAGGTGAACGACCCCCTCGTCTCGTCGTTTCGTTGAAAAAAAAAGCTATAGGTTCGACGTGGTCTGTTACTGCTGTATATGTTTGAGAAGGGTTGAATGTATTGTACAAAGAAATTAACGGTATATTTTTCACTTCCAAATAAATTTCACAGTGCGAGAGGCTCAATTCCACAAAGCGCATTAAGAAGCCATTTTTAATTTTAACAATTTCGCTACGTATTATAATCCTTTATTATCCTGACACGAAGTCTTACAAACTACTAACTCATTTGGCAAATCGCTTTCAAACCGTTAGAGGTAAAGCGCTTGTGAAAGCTTTGGCGGCATTCGTCGACTCACTTCTAGTCAAGTGAATTTGTAGTTTTTATGTTTATGTTCATACCTTTAAAGATAGTAATAAACCTTAGTGCTACATTTTGCCTAGAACGATGTAACTGCAATTACATTTATTCTATGGTATTTTTTTTTATTATTATTAGACAAGACGAGCGGGACTTTCACCTGATGGTGATATACTCGCCCATAACAACTTGGCGCTAGTTAGGATGTTACTCAAAACACTACATTGCGCTTGTCGCTTTGACATATATGATGTTAAGCCTCGTTACCCCAGTAATTACATTAACTATAGCGCTCAGTGACCAGTGCTTGACCGTTATATCTGACGGCAAACGGCAAAACACTAGGTGAAAGTGTAACTGTTCTAGAATAAACATATTTAACTGCTCTTAAAGAGTGAAGTAGTAAATTAAAAATTATTAATAATCGAAGTAAATTGGAGCAAGATGTCATTTGTAGATTCTTACAGAGGGTGTATATTTTTCCAAGCGTAAATTTTGTAAAATACATACTCGTGTAATATTTAACCTCGTATCCAGAACTCATCAATCAAGCTGTCATCGGAATCCCCATCAACATAACATCTGCGCCATTGTTTTCAAGTGGCTTCGATAGTTCACCGCCTCTGCATCAAAAAATTTTAATGCGTCATATTTTTGTATTGCAGCGTATTATTGTTATATTAGGGGGGAAAAGAGGGGAATACATTTACAGGACTACATTCGCATATATTATTTTTTCTATCGAATCTGCTAGGGTTCACGATATGAAGGTAAACTATGGCAAAGCTAAGTTTCAATTTTTGCATTGATTTTTTTTTTATTTCAATTAATCGATGAGATGAGCGGGAGGTTCTCCTGATGGTAAGTGTAATGTCATCATCATGATCATCAGACGATAGACGCTCAGTGCTGGATGTAGCCCTCCCCCAAAGATCTCCCCATAGATCAGCCCCACGTTAGTCACATCCAGTGGATTCCCGCGATTCTCACCAGATCACAGTCCATCTCGTGGGGGAGGTAAGTGTATTGTGTCAGGATGATATATAATGCATCACATTGCGATCGGAGCCCGAGACAAAAGATATTCAATCTCGTTATCATTTTAATAATACCCAAAGTATCACAAGGAGGTCACCTAAAGCGATGGCGTTATTATTCTTTGTACCGTCAGCGGAAGAGATGTTACTATTTTTTTTTAATGTCTACCGAAAATAGAGATGTTACAAGTTTAACATATGCCTTCCCTCTCTTTGTTTTGTATATTTAAACGCTTACTGCTGTATTTATGATTCAGATAAAAAAAATTATTTCATTTTCCAGCAGAATTTTCTTGAAATTAAAACTGTTACAGTCAGATTTTACTGATGGTGAATCTCTGTTATCGGTGACCGTCTATGTAGGTACCACCGCAGCGCCTATTCCACCCAACAATACTGTATGAACATTAATTACTGTATTCTGGTTTGTAGGGTGCTGTAGCTAGTGTACGTCGGGCGAGGAGTGCAATGTGGTGCATTATATATCATTACTATCGCAACGTTATGGGCGAGCTAATCTCGTCATTTAATTTAATAAAAAAAAATGTCAAATGTTTGACGGATATTAATAATGATATATCAGGTTAAACAATAGGTTAATTTATTTACCGAATTGTTCGGTTTCCCATTAATACCATTAATAACCTTTGTATCTGCGCGGTATTAAGGGAACAAAGGGAAATGATCCGATACCAGCCGAATCCATTTATTTCGCTAATATCTAATCTCACCGGATTTTTGTGCTTTCGTGTTTGCACGCTTTTATAAGGAATATTGATATCCTTTTTCTTATATATATTATAAGATACCAAGCACTAATCACAGACAAATTATCTTTTATAACTTAAATAGATATTTGTCGGTGGGTGTCTGTTGCCGGAGATTTTCTAGGTAGGTACCACAGCAACCTCTATTGCAGCTGACAGACAGTAATGTGCAAACATAACGTTGTTTTAGTTTGAAGGATGTTGTAGCCGATTTAACTTATGTGTCAAAGCGGCGAGCACAATATAGTGCAGTGTATGTTATCCTAACTAGCGCCTGTTATCACTTACCATCAAGACGATACGACTTACTCGTACTATAAGGTCCATATCGTCTCGTCACGTCGTTGAATAAGACTTTTAATCTAAAAAAATCTACTTTCTAGTGATCGGCCAGAAGAACAAGATCTTCATATGATGGTAAGTGACACGTCAGCCCTTAACACGTAGCGGTAGTTAGGATGATATACACTGCAGCAAATTGTACTCGTCGCCTTGAGACATATGATATTAAGTCTTTATTGCACTAGCTGCAGCGCCCTTCAAACCGGAGCACAGTAATGTTTGCACAGTACTATTTGACAGCAGAAACAGTTCCTGCGGTGGTCTTCGGCCACATCTACCACCAGTGAGACATACCACCGACTAATGTAACTCTATCGATAAAAAAAATACTACTTGACTAAATTAATCTAATGATTATTTCGTTAACCGAAATGTTTTAACTTATTTCTATCAAGTTAAATAAAAGCAGCGGCTTATTAAAGTAAAAGTTTCCCCCCTAATGTAACGTTATTGAAAATTTTAAATATTCAAAAGTAGTTTTAGCTACTGTCTGTGTTTTAAGTCAGCTACCTTTCCTACATTCGTAATGCGGTGTACGCAGGGTCCCGGGAGGGTCCTACATTTGTTCTGTCTTCCAAGAGGTCTGACGTCGTAAGTTTTGATAGTGTCCCGTTTTGTATATTTGTGTATATTTCTCCCGCATTTCTTTTACGAGGCAGACGGGAGCATCACACTCGCTCCAAACATAAATGTCAAGAATTTTAGAGGTCCGTGTTTAACCAGAAAACTTCAAAAAATCAAATGGATGGATATACAGCTTTGTTAAATTATACAGTAGAAATATAAATAAACCAAAAAATACTAACTCTTAAACAGTAAACAATTAGTGCGCTTTAATAATTTCTTATGGGGTGTAAGGGGTCCCGAACAACAACTCGAGACTCAAGCCAACATCACCAGCTCGCTGTGCACCTTGCTAATCAACAAACGAGGCTCTAGCTCCCACCAACCCGCATTGGGCTAGCATGGTGAGAAATGGCCCAAATTCCCCTACTTGAAACCCTACAAACGTGGAGATCTTTGGGGGACGCCTATGTCCAGCTGTGGACGTCTATCGGCTAATGATTAGAGATTATGTAACTTTTTTACTATAAGAAAAGATCAGTATGTATTGCTATGGTATATACTTATTTCGTCAAATTGACTTTAGAATTACTTTATATTATATGAAATTGTATACAAATATTTTATACTTTTTGTGTATTAAAATACAAGATTTTAATGTTAATTTTTTTTGGTTACAGGTAAACGGGCCCTCTACGCAACAGTTAATCCGAAAAAAACTTTCCACATAGAAAAAATAACTAAAACACTATTGACTTATACTTACAGTAAGTAGGTAGTCGTCTAGTTACAATTTAACTAAAACATACTGTAACACAGTAAAGAGCAAGTACCATTTCCGGCTAAAAACTTTCCACTCTTATACTATTTTTACTGAAGATAGGTCTTTATTGCCAGGGACCATCTAGATAGGCACCGTCGACGCCCTCACTGCATCCGATGAACAGTAGTGTGCAAACATTACGGTGTTTCGGTTGGAAAGGTACTGCAGATAGTGAAATTACCGAGGTCACGAGACTCGACATCTTCCGTCGCAGGCGACCAGCGCAATGTGGTGTATATATCATCCTAACGTCTTATCATCAGGTCTAGTCCCGCATATCTCATCACTTAATTAAAAAAAAATATCTAGACAATTATCATATAACTAATTTTGCAACACAACTATATATTTAAATAGATCGTTTTTTATTCATAATAAACTAACATCATCATAACCAGAGCGATGCTGGCCGCTGCTGTCCATAGTCCTCTCTCAGGAAACCCCACTTGGCTCAATCTTCTGTAATATAGCCTTATGTGGCCTTCTAGTAATCTAAAGCTTGGTCTTAATTTTACGTAGTCTTAAGTGATAACATGACCGTGCTTGGTGTAACACGCTAGCATGCAATACTCCGACTTTAATATGTTGACAGCCGGAAAGTAGCAATGCTGTGTTGACGGCAGATTTACAATGATGAAGTGGTAGCTGACCATGTGAATTCGCACCCTGCTACCAACTTAACTCCACATGTGGCTCCGGAATGGAACCTTGGACCACCACTGTAAGAGTAACGTTTGCAGTTAACGTGTCGCAGCGCTCACTTCGCCGGCGGATATATAACGTTAAACGGGTTAAGTAGTTCGCGTGTTTAACCCCTTTAACTTTGCCATTTTTAGCGGCGGCTTACTTTTTCAGTTTCATTTAATTTCTCCATTAAAAGTCGACTCGTTTGATTACGCGGCAGGAAGCGATGGAGCTAAAATTGAATTCAATTTTGAAAATGTTTTATGTTAGGTAAACTTTTTTTAAGTTTTTTTTTTTAATTTTTATATGTTGAACATATACCTCTATATTTGTGTGAGACCTCCTACCCTCCAAACGATTAATTTACTTTATTTTAAATCTGAAAAGTGCTTCAATTATCAAATCTCATCATTCCGTATCCAATGTCTTCCACGAAATGCGATCCTCAGCTTTTCGCATCCTTCCACTGCTAATTGCCCTGATGATGTCGTCGGTCCATCTACAGGGAGGGCGTCCTACACTTCTGCGATTTGTATGCGGCCTCCACTTCAAGACTTTCCTCCCCATCAGCCGTCACTGATACGACAGACATGGCCGGCCCACTGCCACTTCAGTTTGCAGATTTTGAAAGTTCAGCTAGTATTCAGCTATAATCAAATAAATCCTTTGATTTCGTTACGTCGGCTATTTCTTCTATTAACTATTTATATCTTTCAAATAAACATAGTATATTTTAAATCCAGATTAAGAGTAAATAGATCTCATGTAAGTTAAGTAGATCATTTACAAACTAAGTTTGCACGTAGCAGGCGTTTGTTTATACGCTTATTTACAACTTTAACATAGTTTTTCTTTTAATAAACGTAACTAGCTTTACCTTCATCTGGTGGTTAGTAATACGTCTTCCCATAACAACGTAGCTTTTATAAGAATGATTTACACTGCATCACATTGTTTTCACGTGTGTGTAGCCTTGAGGTGTAAGTTGTAAAATTTAGTCTCGTTACTGCAGTATTTTCGTAAGCTATAACGCCCTTCAAAGCGGAACAATGTTGAACGGAACTGTTCGACGGCAGAAATGGAAGCTGCTGTAGCACGAGACGGTATCCAGCAACGAATACTTACCACCAGTATTAGTTTAACATTAATCGATAGTAAATTCTATAGCTTTTCTTAAGCCGGTTATCCGTGTTGTTTTAACAAAAAAGTACTTATCAACATAATTTAATCTGCTGTTTATAACTATTTACTTCTCATGATGGATGTAACATTATTATTATGAAATCTCTCACACAAATTTGTGATATTCATATCGCATGTGTTCAGAAACACTTGACTCGTCAACTTGAACAACATTTGAAGGTGCGTAGAAATTAATGTTTCATGTTTTAATAATATTTTGGGCAATTAGCGGTAACGGTAGCCCGCTTCCGCTTCAGCCTATGCCATAACTGCATTGCAACCTTTCCGACAAATCGGTGTCGCGTTACTACTAAAACCTCCCCTGCCCACGTCCACGCTAAACACTGCCTAATCGCGGCCGCCTCGTGTTACCATTGTTCAATTGTTTGTCATTGTGAGCGTTCACTTTGGGTGTTACATAATCGATAATAAAATAATATTTATTATTACCAACTTATGTTTATGTTATAAAAAATATGTTATAATAAATAACTTATTTATATATATTACGCATGGATAAAATCCGCACAAAGGAATACATTATCATCAGACGATAGACGTCCATTGCTGAACATAAACCTCCTCTAAATATCTACACAATCGGTCCCGCGTTGCCCACATCCAGCGGCTTCCCGCGAATCTCACCAGATCTTGAATCCAGCTTGCGGAGGTGCTCTCGACACTACTTTAGATGCGTCACTAAGGAACACAACTGACGCCAAAACCTCCTGGGAACTCTGCAACCTATGATAATATTTCGCATTAATAAATTTGGTAGACCACAAATCTTGTGCTCACCGAGTGTTATCAAAGACTAAAATTTTAAATAATATTGAAGTTTTGTGTCTTAGGCACATAAAAAAATATATTTTGCTGTTAAGATTTACAAATAAAAATTACTAAGAAAAGCTTACCAGTTTTAAGTGATAAGCTTTTGCGTAGGATCTGTAGCGCATCGGATACCTGTTTCGTTTACAAGAGATGACAGTCACTGACGAGGGCTTCCTCGTAACAATTAAACGTTGCCTGTAATTCCGATGATATCGGGCGCCGAAAGACGGGCCCCTTGACGAGCAGCACATGTCGCGAGCTGACGGAGCTGGAAGTTTTTGTTAGTGTTAACCGAACCCTAACCGGGCCCACTTCAACTTGCAGACGAATGTAAATAAACAACAGCGCTTCGCTTTTGTTTCATTATTTACATATGTTTGCATATGGCTATTGTTACTATTATAATAATGAATTAGTTTATTCATTACTATAACTAAAAAAAAAGAAAAACTACAGAAATTAAACAGACGAATGTGAATATGGTCTTCCGACGTATGTTCAGAATATTCGGATTTAAAGACCCAAGTTACTTTTCAAAAATAAATACTACACTAAAGACGATTCAGATGAAAACCGACTTGTCAAACTAGTTAACGTCTCTTTTTACATAAACGGTTAAAAAGAGTATGGAGTAATTAAATTTGTTTAAAATTAATTTTTCGACTACTCCTAAGGTATTGCTGACAATCTTCCTCTTGCCCTTCTCCCAGCTATGTGGGGTCGGCACAGTGTGTACTTCTCTTCCATATCCCTCTATCAGCCGTGACATCTGAATTCACATTCTTCTTACACGCAGCATATTTCACCCAATCCTTTCAAACTTTCTTCGGTCTTCTTCTACCCTTATACCTATCCACGTTCATTCTCATTACTTTCTTTGTTATATGAAGGTATTGCTATTGTCAGCAATGTCTCCCAAGTCGAAGTTCAGTGCGAACACTTAACTATTAAAAACATTTACCCTTAAATTCTCATAATTTTAAATTTATCTGTATTTAATAAGAATTTTTAAGGAACAAGTTAGCGTTTTGCGTAAACAAGTTATTTCCAATAATGAGGAGGGTAATTTAATCGGCAAGGGGAAAAAACTCCGAATCGGATTAGCTCGCTTTAAAAGAGGATTTAGTTGAAAACGCGCCCGTCTTCCACTATCCTATCAGTTGCATCTCCATTTGAATAGGAATTAACTTAAAAAATACTGCTGTTTTCTCCCTTTTTTTTCTTATTAAAATTACCTACAGAGTTCAAGGTACACATTTCTCGTATATTTTTTTTATTCCACGAAGCGACGAAACTGTCGAGACGTTCACCTGGTGGTAATTCCACCTGTAAATAACAACAAGGTGCTAGTTTAAATGACATACACACCACCGTATCTTGCCTGTTGCCTTGAGAATTAACGTGTAATTACCATAGTAACTTCATTAGCTACAACGCCCTTTAAACCGGACACAGTAATGTGCAAATGTTTGACGACAGAAATAGGCGCTGTTTGTAGTAACTATCGGTCTCCTATAACAGGAATCTCATCATCATTACTTAAACTGATGGAGATATACACAAGGACAGAAACCTCATCAGCCGATAAACGTCCACTGCCTGACAGACCCTCCAAAAGATGTCCACATACAGTCAGCATGGCCTCTGGTACCGCTGGGCTCTAGGCGCTGTCGTATGTAGTGGTCCATATGGGTATATTCTGTATATTTCCCACCACGCTGGCTCAATGCAGGTTGACAAGAGTCTAGCCAGAGCCTCGTTTGTTGATTAGTAGGGTGCACCACGAGATGTGGTTGGCTTGGGTCTCGCGAGTTATTGTGCGGGACCCCGTTCACCCCTATAGAGACCTAACGCCAGTAAAATATATTTTTAAACATTATGATTTTTTTAACATTAATCAGCCAATACTTGCTATCAATTTTACATGGTGTTAAGTGACAATGAGGGCGCAGATAGTAAAACAGCGATGTTATAACAATAGATTTACAACATGATGGTGAATGTGGTATACTTATTTTTCATCAGAAAAAACTATTTAAGAAAACATTTTTATTAAATGTTAGTTATGAATATAGATAGTATGCTTAACCCGCTGCTGTGGGATCTTTAGAATTGTTTTTCTATGTTAGGTCCTTTTTATAATAAAGGACGTATAAAATCTGTATTTATGTTGCTATGTAAATAGTTCTCAGTATATAGTGAACTAAAATTCTGGTGAAAATGATAGGAATGTTATAAATGCAAGCAGTAGCAATAGCAGTAAGATCGATGTGAGATAGGAGTAGAGTTATTGGCGAAGGAACGCATTGAAAGATGAAACGACTGCTCCATTAACTATTAATGCCTACATTAGTATAACTTTAAAGTACTATAACTAAGTTCTCACGTCGATAACTCGCAAGGAAGCAATTTCAAACGCAGCACGCAGGTTAAGCGTCAAAGTGCCCGGACTGGCGCGCTCGGGGCAAATTTGTACCTCGGCCCGTAATAGAAGCCAACTATCTTAGCTGTTCAACTATCCTCAGAAGTTTCCTTGTGGCTCTCACGCTCTGTAGTGAAGTAACCTCGACAAATTTGAAATATCTCGACATTTCTTTTCGATCCTTTCTCACAATATCGATACGAACCATAGGTATTAATAAATTCGTTTAATACAAGTTCAGTCCCAATATTTTAAATATTGTAATAGAAAGAATAGAAATGGTCAGCATTACTACCTTTTAACATTCCCATTTAACACAGTTAATAAATGAATTTATTAAAATTTTAATTGCACTTAGTAAAGTTACTTAGTTACTAGTTGTTCCTAGCCCGCTTTGTTAGCTGTAACATCTCCGTAACTCCCTTTGCGGAAGGAATTTTGTAAGATCCATTATCAGCTTACCTCTAAATAGTAGAAGCAATATTTTTACGAAAATTAGAGTGTTTACGTGTAATAGTTCCAGAGATCTCGCGATGAAGTCGATTAATCTCTAGATATGTATGTATAGATATACACATATGTTGCGATATTTTTATGTTTATAATTTGTTGAAAATTATATCGTATTCAATACACTTTCATTCAAACATCCTCACACTGCCGTTTTGTATTTTTTTTATACATAACATTACGAAATGTTCATAAATACACTATTAATATATATATATATATATATATATATATATATATGTATATATATGTGTATTTAAAAAATATTGCTTTGATTATCAAAAATAACTGCGTTATAAACAATTAGAAGGGGGCGTTTTATTCACTCCGTTGTATTCTCAAGCGTTTCCAAAAGATGCTGCTTGGAGGAGCATCTCAGCGCTAACATTGTTCGAAGGCGCTGCGTGTTACTGACACAGACGCGTGTAGTTCGCAGCGTATAGGAATAGTTGCGAGGGGCGCAGCCCTTCGGCACGGCGGAGGGCGCTCCGCGGTGTGAGACAAGTCGCAACTTCGAAGCGAGTTTGTCGAGAATGTTCCGCAAACACTTTTCACACTTCAGAAGTTTGCTTGTAAAACTTTAACTCACTTTATACTATCGGAAGTACTACTGAATAGTTATAAAGATTTGTCCGTGTCACTTTTCTAATTAATTTTCTTTATTTTCATGTCTCACTAAGGAACCAAAGGTAAATGTTTAATTACATCGCAAAAACAACAGCGATTAAAACACTCAACTATGAAGATATGTATATGTCCGCGGGAGGCCGAGATTTTTCTTAAAACCCATATTAAAAACAAACTCGAATTACGAAGATAATTTGTTTTTATATATAAAGAACTGTACAGACCAAAAGGTAGAATCATAGTGACAGTCTTAGTTGTATTATCGATCGATAACATGACTATTTTTAATATTAACACAAATATAAATCTTTTTGACACTTTGTAATTACAATAACAATATAAAAATACGATTTATTTAAACTAAAAGTCCTAAATGTCTTAAAAAAATTATTTAATCCTTAATCGTGTTGACTTTTAGCGGAAATAACAAGGTGTCAACATAACGGAACTGTCAGTTACAAGACTTAAATTTTATGTTACAAATCGAGATAAATACAGATAAACATAATATAATATTGTTACATTGTTTCTACGTTAGATAGCAGCACCATGGCGCGCCTATGTATATACATATATATGTATATGCTAATTATATAATATATAATATACATATATAGGGTGGCGCAAAAATAACATTATAAAAAGTACCTTATTACACAGGTAATAAGGTACTTTTTATAAGGTTATTTTTGCGCCACCCTATATATGTATATTATATATTATATAATTTTTAAGTTATTCCAATTACACTGGCTAATCTCTGCGCTATTTTAAGTTAGTTGTTTTGAATATTTTTACTACGCCCTCAAAACAGTATGTTTAAATAATATGTGCTTAATAATAACTCTTAAAGTTAGTAAATACTATAATTATTATTATATTTAAATTTTACCCAGACATAGAAATATAGCCCTATATTACTTGGGATGGGATGTTCTAGTATAATCTAATGTACAGTTAGCAGCATCCTATAGTTATCTGGTTAACAAAATAGTAAGTTTTCATGACACTTGACAAGGTGTTAAAAAGAGACAACACTATAGTATATCTCGTTATAATAACAATATTGTAACAGAGGCAGCCGCTAACCCTATATTTGTACTCATATATGTGCACATTGCGTTTCTATAAAATTTATGGGCTAATTCAAAATTAAATATTGGCCCTCTGGGTGTCATAAGGGTCGCTTGTGGAATGCATTGGCCTAATCAGAGGTGCGGAATTCAAATATTATGGTGTCACTGTATCACATAAAACACACCGCAAAATTAAAACTTGAAAATAACAAAATATTTATTTTCGTAAGTAAAACGTAAGTTACATGCAATCGATATCGCAATCAATAGTTATCTCGCGGATATATCGCTCGAGGACTGCTTCTGTGGATAGTTTCCTACTTCTGCTCTGTGGCCACATCATTGAGCTTGTACGGTTGTAAGGGTTTCGACCCGTCATGACACCCTTATGTTGTAAAACCGCTGCTGTCAGGAATTTGTTCTGTTTCGATTGTAATGATATCAGAGCTACAGTATAAATGGAATATTAAACTTCATCATCATCGGCACCATTGTATCACATCATCTAAAATCTCATTTAACTGGTAGCTCATTGTCGATATAAAAAGAAGATTCAGATAAAACATTTAAAAATGTTTTAGAAGAGGTATCATCATCACAATCAGGCTATAGACGTCCACTGCTGTACACACTACTTCTCCAAAGATCTCCACACTGATCAGTTCATTTTTTATAGACTATAACAAATATATCTGTGTTTGTTTATTATTGTTTTGTTATATGATATTATATTTTTTTATTATTTTACTTATAATAAACTCATTAATTTTGATACAAACTTAGATTTTAATAATATTTAGTAATAAGCCCTAACAACCTAGAGGGTACTTCACAAACTGGAAAACTAGTTTCCTCATTTCTGCTTGACGGCAGAATTTGAAGCAATATTACACAAATAGATGACCTTTAGGTTATTTATTGTGTTAATGCTTTAACTTTATCACGTATGATATAGTACCGATTGACCTTGAGTAACATTTAACCGCACAGTTTTGACCGCAGCTCCAGCGAATGCCTCGTCTAGATAAATTTCAATTACTGTGGGAATACGTTACACGAAAGTTTCAGTGAGTTCTCGAAGATTTAATTATCATGACTCATCAAACTTTGATTGAATTATTGTTTTAAAGATCTGTTATCAATTATCTGAATTGAAGATAGTTTATTGATTAATTAAGAAAATTGGTTTTTTCACTAGATAATAAGCAATACGCTTATTTATAACATTGTAACACTCAATGTGGGGTAGAAAATTACAATTTACAAAATTTAAAAAGACAAAAAATAACTAGTTCTTGTATAAACATAGTTTTTGATAAAAAAAACGAATATATTCATTCATTACAAAAATATCTATTTATTCATATATAAGTAATGGTTTTTCGCAACAAATTAGTTAATATATATATGGATGGTATTGTTGACAGTGAGGTGGTAAAGGGACGCGCACAAGAACTCACGTGACCCAAGCCAACCTCAGCTGCTCGTGGTGCACCCTACTAATCAACAAATGAGGATCCGGCTCCTACTAATGCTCATTGGGCCAGGCGGCCCAATGAGCATTAGTAGGATTGAGCCCAAAACAAGCGAAGGTCGCAAGAAGCCGCTGCATGCGGACAGCGCAGGACCGATCGATGTGGAGATCTTTGGGGGAGGCCTATGTCCAGCAGTGGACGTCTATCGGCTGATGATCATGATGATGACAGTGAGGACGGACGTGACGCTGGAGGAGCGCGTTGAAAAGCGAGTGCAAGTGCAACAATTTTAATTTTTTTTTTTCGTAAAGCAAATAATATATATATGAATATGCATATGGAAACAATGAGCCGCATCTTCACATCCAAAGAGCAGCATATGGCTCGCGAGCAGCTGGTTGCCAACCCGTGCATATACACTGCGCCATATCGTACTCGTCTCTTTGAAGCTTAAAACTTTAAGCCTCGGTTTGATCTGATGTTTACCGCCAAATGTGTATGTACATACTTCTGTTAGTTCCTTCCACCCTTCCGCCTCCTAAATAGACACCACCACAGGTTCTGTTGCAACCGGTAAACGGTATTGTGTAAACATTACTGTATTCAGTGTGAGTTTTTTGTAATAACTAGACTTAACAAAGTCTTAAAGCGAAGAGCATAATGCGGTGTACGTAAGCTCCTCAATTCGGGTATGCATGCTACACCCGAGATCTCTGTGCTTATCTGTGCTTAAACTTACCAATTTAGTAATTCATTTAATTTGATACTAGTTACTTAGCGTTACTCAAAACATATGTGTACGTTTTAAATAACTTGAGAGATTATTATTTAGATAAGTTGAGGGAGCCAGGATATGCGTGCTTGTTTGCTTGTATGGAGCGCACGCCCTTGCTAACCATCAGGTTAACATTTCGCTTGTCTCATCATAATTCATTCATCGAATAAGTAAAAGTTATAGATAGCACTTCAATAATATATTTTTTACCCTTAAATTTCCCAACGGGTCATCAGCTGATAGACATAGGCCTCCCCCAAACATCTCCATATCGATCGGCCCCGCGTTGCTCGCATGCAGTGGGTTCCCGCGATTCTCACCAGATCATCGGTCCAGCTTGTTTGAAGCCTCCCAACACATCTACCGGTACGCGGGCACCACTCGAGGACCTTACTGCCCATCGGCCGTCGGTCCTACGAGCAATATGCCCGCCCTGCCCACTGCCACTTAAGTCCAGCAATTTTTTGAGCCATGTCGGCGACCTTATTTCTTCGGCGAATCTCCATATTTCCGATTCGATCCTGAACGGGTTTCTATGTTGACATAGAATTCCCTTTTCATATTAATTGCAATAAAGTAGTTATGCATCCTTAAAGAAAAGTTTCATCATTGTTATTCTTACGACAGCGTTCAGATGTTCCAAGTAGATTAAACTTATAGTACAAAGTATTACTGCAATATATATATATATATATACCCGTATTAAAATTAATGGCATGTTAAGTTACACGAACTTGTTTCCCAACGTGACGGGGTTCCGTCGTGAGCTGCACAATGTGAAACTTCCGTGACGCTGTCACAATTCGCGGCGATATGCTGAACTTTGTCATCTTTTCATTCATAAGAAAATTGTTGCAACATTGTTAGGGAACAACAATTTCATAACAAATAATTGGTTGTGACCTAAAGGAAGCAAACATCTCCGATTCCAAGCGCGACAAGCTGTATACACATAACATACAGCACGATAGTCCACCATACACACAAATGAATCAAAACAAAGGCACATGTTATAATAGTAGTATTATCATTCATCATCATCATCATCAGCCCATAGACGTTCACTGCTGAATCTGTTACCGCAGACCGTATAGGTAAGTACCACCGTAGATCCTATTTCTGCCGCCAAATAGTAGCGTACAAACATTACTTACTTTGTTCCGGATTGAAGGGTTTAGAGCTAGTGAAATTACTGGGGTAACGTGACTCAACACCTTATGTCTCAATGCGACGAGCGCAATGTACAACATCCTAACTAGCGACACTGTCATGGGTAGACATACAGCATCAGGTGAAAGTTTAGCCCATCTCGTCGTTTCATCCAAAAAAAAGGAGCAGGACAGTCGTATACGTACGAAATTAAGTTTTTTTCACAAATGGATCTTTTTTAGTTTATTATATGGACTTTGTTTAATATACCCTAAATTTATATTTTAACGTATTCTAATTAATATTTTGATAATGCAGTTTATATATAGGTTGTATTAACATAATATTAAGTGATTTATTTATTTGTAAAATTCCATATACTCCGGTTTCAATACAAAGCATTACCTAAATAAGATTTCATCATTATCATCATCAGCTGATAGACACTGCTGGACATAGGCCTCCACCAAACATCTCCACATCATCGGTTCCGCGTTGCTCGCGTCCAGTGGGTTCCCGCGATTCTCACCAGATCATCGATCCACCTTGTCTGAAGCCTCCCAACACTACGTCTACCGGTACGCGGGCACCACTCGAGGACCTTACTGCCCCATCGGCTATGGGTCCTTCGAGCAATGTACCCTACCCACTGCCACTTAAATCTAGCAATGTGTTGGGTTATATCGGTGACCTTAGTTGACATTGACTTTATCTCTATTTATATCCTCTCCTGTTCCGTTTATATCTTCCGTTTGTCCGTTACATAAGATTCCCATGCTCGTATTAAACGTGCAATAGATTTTAATAGAAAAACGCGTTCCGGTTTCTGAAAAAAGGAGAACTTAATAAAATCGTCTGTTCCGTTTCCGATGATACCATGTTTTGAATAGATTTGATTCGAACGAACAGATAGCGCCCCGTTTCGTTATTAAGGATTTCTGTTTGATCACTGAAATGGAAATAGCAGTGCTATCGTCTCGGGGATTTGAATCCCTCTCCTCACTTCGGTTATATTAGTTTGTTGCAAGTTGCAGCTATTAGCTAATAGCGACGCGATAACGGCGCGACTATCTATATTGCGGCAAGTAGTTAGTTGCTTGCATGCGACCCGTTTTATATGCCGTAGAAGTCTATTATATTATAATTTATGTAACGTCAAAATAGTTCTAGAACTTGACATAATATCTAATTTATTTGCTTAGATTTTTTAGTTCGAAAAGATTTCCTTCTTAATGCATCCCTTTGTGCCGATATATACGGCAGAATCATTTACATGTCGGAATCTCACCAGTGGTAGGTCTTTGTTGCCGGAGACTACCACCGCAGCTGCTTATTTTTGCCGCCAAACCGTAGTGCTAAAACATTATTGTGTTCCGGATTGAAGGGAATTGTAGCTACTGAAATTACTGCGATAACTACCTTAACTTCCTGTCTTGAGGTGACTGGCGTAATGTGCCATTCTAACTACAGCCACGTTGTTATAGGTAGGCGTATTACTAACCATCAGGTGAACATCTCGCTCGTGTTATACCTTCACAGAATAAAAAAAATTTACTTATTTCATTATGTCCAAAGACTAAGTCTACCAACCACGCAGTCCGAGTACGGGTTAGCAGATATATTCTTGAATGTACAAAGAAGCCAATACAAATCTTACAGTCCATGTAGAAGATGTGTTCTATATAAAATTACGTTAACAAATTACGCAGCTTTTCATCTAACCAAGACCTACCACCAGCAGGTCTATTGCAGGAGACCATCTAGGTAGTTACCACTCTAGCTTGTTGCTGCGTAACAATAGTATTAAAACATCACAGTGTTTTAATTTGAATGGGTTATTTCTTCAGCCAAGCAGTATTGTACAAATATTACTATGATCCGGATTGAATGTGGTTGTAGATAGTGAAATTACTGGGGTACTCAGCCTTAACATTAGACCTCTCAAGGCAACGAGCACAGTGTGAAGTTGTGTATACCGTTCTGAGGAACGGTAAGTTGTCACGTGTGAGCGCATCACTTACCATCAGTTTCATCTGATGACGTTTACGTCCCTCTAGCATCGTCGCCCCGTCCAAAAATAAAATAAATGTGGGGGCTGTACGTTTATAAACACATATGTTATTGTAACAGCCTTAATATACGTAAATCGTCGCTCGGAATCGCGTTATGATTTTAAGAAAATGTCGTAAAAAACATGTACCGGAGCAGATGTTCCCGCGTTACACAACCTGCCTCCTAACAAAGCTTAATAGGTTTATACAGGGTGTGTGTGTACGTGGATGGGTACGCTCCGATAGACGCCATCTGTCCGAATCTCGCGCTCCGGTACACACCGTGTAGGTACGTACTTACGGAAACGTTCGCTTTTGTTGCGTCCTCACAAACTTCCTCCGCTTGTTTTGTATGGACTTTATGGGATCCTTTGTATCAGTTCTGCGGAATGTTGAGATGGAAATCTATTTGAAATTTTAACAATCGTACTACACTCTGAAATGCAAATATTACTATCAGAATTCACTATTAATGTCTATCGATTTTCGTTTATTTCATCTCATGCAGCATCAACTCTTGATTGATATTTTATTTGTATACCCGCTTAATTTCAATTTTATTAGATATTACTTGATGATCTAGTTTTATGTAATAACTGATCCCTTATGGATGTTTTGTTAAATTCATTTACCTTCCAAAATTTGTAATAATCATTGCCAATGCAAGTAATTAGTTAAGATGTACAGAAAGAAACTTAACTTGTTGTAACTTCACTTTCAATAAAAACATAAATAAGTATAGTTCAACTTTATCTTTAAAGTGACAAAGTTTAGTATTGTTTAGTGAAAGTAAATTTTAGAGTATCATTGTCTTATCTGTGTCTTAGATTAACTGACTTTATATATAATTCAGTGGCGTGAACGTTAGGGTGCAAGGGGTGCCGCACAGCAACTCACGGGACACAAGCCAACTTCACCTGCTCGTGGTGCATCCTGTCAATCAACAAACGAGGCTCTGGGTCCCACCGACCCGCAATGGGCCAGCGTGGTGGATAATGGCCCAAATCCCTCCTTATGAACCCTACAAGCGAAGGTCGCAAGAAGCCGCTTGATCCTGACAGTGCAGGACCGACCGATGTGGAGATCTTTGGGAGAGGCTCATGTCCAGCAGTGGACGTGTTTCTGCTGATGATGATCAACATTACGGGCACTATGCTTGTATTAGCGTGACTAAATGCTTATCAGCTTACACACTTTTTCAGCCAACCGATCAATCGACACAATCGCAGCGGTTCTGTAGTAGTGTGACCATATTGCCGTATAAGTTACAAACATTTATTTCCTTAATATTTCAAGTTATACTTATAAGTGATACTATGAACGAGTGCTAGATCTTCGTTGCCGGTAAGCATATCGGTAGTTATCACCGCAGTGCCGTTCTGCAGCTGATCAACATTACTGTTCCTAATTGACAGACGCTATAAGGAATAATTAAAACTAATCCCACCATACTGTCTCAGTTAGTTAATGTAAGAGAGGAAGTAAATTTTCTTTTTGATGTAATATCTATTTAAAAAATATATGATAATTTAAAAGACTTACTGCTATGTGATCATAACGTTTTGTATCAAAAGTGTATTTGATAAAGTTTCTCTTTACTGGTGGTAGGTCCCTATTGTCAGATATCGTATAGGTGGTACCACCGCAAGTCCTATTTTGACCGAAGAATAGTACTACACAAACATTACTTTGTTCCGGTTTGGAACGAGACTTAACATCTTACCTATCAAGGCGACGAGCACAAAGTGGTGCGGTGTATAACATTTTAAAAAGCCCAACTTTGTTATAAACAGGGCGCTTCGTCGAATAAAAATGTGTGTAAGTTATTCTGAGAGAAGAGGGATGACTATTTGCTATAACAGGTACATATATATATATATATATATAGATTAAGTTTAATGATGTTATGTTTCCTATCATTTTCATTCATATGGTCACGCACAACAACTTACGGGACCCAAGTCAATCTCACCTGCTCGCGGTGCACACTGCTAATCAACAACCGAGGCTCTGGTTTCTGTCAACCCGCATTAGACCAGCGTGGTGGGAAGTGGCCCAAACCCACCCACATGAAATCCTATAAACGACGGCCCCTGGTTACCAGTGATGCGGGCCGTACAGGACCGATCGATGTGGAGATTCTTGGGGCCCTATATCCAGCAGTAAGACGTCTATCGACTGATGGTGGCGGTGGTTGTAATTATTTGCGTTCCTGTGGGACAAACAAACTGCCAGACCCCTCATTGTTATATGCAGATTACAGTTGATGCTCGAATAATGTGCAATATTGAGATTCTGTCGGGTATCCAACACCAAATGTTTACTCTGGCGCTGGTGAGCCTAGTCGCGCAATCGGGATCGCGTGTGTTTAATCGGCGCGCCGCGCACCGCAAATTGCGGGCCCGCGTCCCGCCACCGGTGCGGCGCGACCACAGCTCAGATTGCGGCTGCGCCCAGTGGGACCAGGGCCCCGGCTTCGCTGTTGTTAGCTGCATGCGGTCGCGATACAAACCCTACAATTATCATCGTTTTTTTTATTTAACTCTTAAATTCAACGCATTTAGATGCGTTGCGTGACAGTGAGTTTACATTGAACTACACGATTTTATTGTTTCCCTCTTTATTAAGTGATAATGAGGCTGAGAGTAGCCTAACACGCTCACAATACTCCGACTTACATGTATTCACAACCGACATAAACAACAAAGGTTTAGAGACAGATTTACTGTATGACAGTTATAGTTAGAGGGGTTTGAAAACATCACACCGCCAACCAAACTCGTCAACATTTTGTCCCAGAATCGATCCAGGTAACATCGTGTTACAAAGCATGTAAAGCAAGCAGACAAGCCATTGCTGGGGGACGGTCAAAATGGATATATCTGCTGTTATAAAAAAAAAATCTTCAATATAAATTATTATTACATGAAATCGTTGAGTATAGTATTGAGTACAATAAGTCGTCTCAGGTTAATTTATAAATTAAACAAATTAAAAAAAATATATATATTGTATTTTTTAAATGAAGAGATTTAATAGAGATGAGACCTCTTAAAGGATAATTACTAAAGGAAGCTTCGTTTTGGGGTTGCGTACCAGGCACGAATCAGGTTAATGGTGACGGTATAAACATGTTGTAAGGCACCTCAGCGCGTTAATAAACCGGCTCAGCCCTCATCAGCGTAAATATCTCCACGGTGCATTTACTCCGTGCGAGACCATCTAAAGAGTTAAGTAATAAAACCAATGCGTAACCAATGTAGATGTGATGCATTACGCAGCAGCTCGCAGATGTTATGAGGTCCCAAAATAACAAGTCATCAAAAACTTTGCAAGTTCGTTACGTTTTTTAGCGATAGCAATAGTAGCAGCGGTGATATGACATGTGTAAGAAGAGTGTGAATTCAGATATGACGGCTGATAGAGGACTATGGAAGCGCAGTACATACTGTGCCGACCCCACTTAGTTGGGAAAAGAGCAGAAGAAAGAAGAAATAGTAGCAGCGATTGTACTTATCTCGAAGAAAACTGACTATAATAAAAATCTGAGAGACGTTTCAGCTTCAATATATAACTATAGTTGTATAAAACAACTTACTGGTCTGATATTTTTTTTATTATACATATCAGCCCGATGACTGCTTTAAACCAGAAATTAACCGGCCTCAGTTCCGGTGATGGTTTTCTTCTTGATGTCAATGCCGCTGACTCCATTGTTGGTTATAGAATTTAATAATTTCGCTTCGAACTCTTAACAATGAAATTATTCTCCAACGATTCCTAATGCAACGAATGTTTAATCGCTTTGATGTACTTCGAAGTATCGGATATTAAAAAAAAAACATGTGTCCATACTTATTACTAGCTTATTTCTTAGTCAGTATCGAAATTAAATATGTTACTGCACAGTTAATTATAAAATAACCAGTAATGATTTTAGGCAAAAATAGGTGCAGCAGTAACACACTGACTATGAAGTCATCTATAAGATTCTCATGTCTCTATTGCAGCATTGCATTGCAGCATACCGTTAGTATCACCGCAGCTCCTATTTCTGCCGACAACAGGAAATGTGCAAACATTATTGTGTTCCGGTTTAAAGTTCGTTGTATGTAGTGAAATTATTGGAGTTGGAGACTTTACATCTTGTCTCAAGGCAGCGACCACCATGTAGTGCGGTGTGTCATCGCGTAACTAACGCCACGTTGTTATAAGCAAACGTATCACTCACCATCAGGTGAACGTCTGGCTCGTTTAATCGCTTTGATAAAAAAAAAACTAGAATGAGAACGAAATTTAAGGTTCCGAGATTAAGAACGCTAACCAACCTTGATATCTTCTGATCGATGAGTTGATCTGCTTTTTAACTGCTAACTTAAAACTAACATATTTTAGGTGAAAACAAAGCTTAATACTTGCATCCGTGTATATTTCTTAGGACTATATACTATGGGATTATAATTATTTAAACGATGACGTTTGATCAAAAGAATTCTCAGCAATAAATCAGAAAGTTCACTCGTTTTTGGATATTAAAACTTTTCTATTTCCTTTCGGTTTTAAAACTTAAATTTAATTTAACCCTCTGTTTTGAAATTTAATACAAAAAACAAACTATTGTCCGACGATAAATCTCTTAAGAATTGAGGTTATCCGGATAAAATTAGAGGCACGGGGATTACATACCCATTAAACTTATCTCTACACCGTTTGAAACCTGTTGGATGTTGTGTAACAGAAGAGTTATGGAGTTGTTTGTGTGTGCTTTGTGGAAATATAAAATGTGAGATCTTTATAACATAATTTTATTACGGCTACGTATAATTTAAACGATAACATATAAGATAGCCTTGTGATGCATTACACATAGCATACTCGAGAGTATGAACTACTATATTCATATACAAAATACAATATTTCAAATATAAAATTTCTTTATTAAATGGGATATGCTCGCATCCAGTAGGTTCCCGCGACTTTCACCAGATCGTCGGTCCACCTTGTGGGAGGCCTCCCAACACTATGTCTACCGGTATTCGGTACCGATCGATGTGGGGAGCTCTGGGGGTGGACTATGTCCAGCAGTGTGTCTACCGGTACGCGGGCGCCACTAAGTCTAGCAATCTTTCAAGCTATATCGGTGATCTTCTTTTGCGAATCTCCTCATTTGATTTGATCGTGCATAGAAATTCCGAGCATAACCCTCTCCATTGCCCTTCGGGTGACTTTAACCGTTTTTATAAGGCCGATAGTATAGAGCCACGTCTCGGTTCCGGATGTCAACACTGGAGCATTGATTGATACAAATAATTTCTTGTAATATTTTTTTATAACTTTCGAATCCGATACAATGAAAGTAATGCTAAGACGTTAACGAAACAACTTATTCCAGTTACCATTACCCGGCAGTAATAATGCAATATTATAATAAAGATTGGTCTACGCAACTCCTATTGCACTTTCAGCCTAATACATATGTGTAATATAAATATTTGTGTATAACTGAGTGTCAACACCGGCGATATTTCGTTATTTATTTAGTCTACATTATAACATTTCAAGTTATATAATATTAATTAAAATTACTGATAAGCTATACACGTTACAGGCTGATGTTTTCATAGTAACAATCACACCGTTGCGATTTAATGCGTTCTACTTTTAACAGAATCCAGACCACATCCATCACGTTGATCGTGTGCGGATTGGCGGATGTCACGTGTACACAACAGCTGTTGTTCCGGAAACATGTTGTTTTCCTAGATTTTTTCATTTCTCGGAAATTCAAGTTCAATGCGGATCTAATCGGCGTCTCTTTGACGCGTATACCCCATACGACCACCACACAAACATAGCTATCGCAGCTTTACAATTTTTTTTACTTTATAATACTTACATAACCAAGCGAAATGGCTAAACCAAAAATGACATAAGAATGTAGCTATAAAAATTTAAATGGTGTACTTAGATCTTGACTAACGTTACAGACGCAAAACCGAAGTTAGAGTATCAACACCAAGTCCACATTACCTTACCTACCCCGGTAGGTGGACAGTGTGCACAGGCGAATAACCACAAATACACCCTCGCAACCTACGTGCCGACGCGACGACGTTTGCAGCACAAACAAACACGATAGATACTTTGCCGCCGCACCTACTTTGGAAGTATGTGGAGAAAATTATTCTGTTGTTCGTCTTTATTAGTTCCGCGTACTGTCATCGACTTCTTTATTGTACAGGGACTACTACTAGATTTATATGAAGTTCCATGTATATATTACAAGTAAACGCATCTTCCTTCTATCTTGAAAGAAAATATTCTAATAATAATCTGTGATGCTTGCTACCAACATATTAAGTACAATTGCACTTCTCGTCTGTGATCTGAAATGATATATAGTCGAAAAGTTGCGTATGAACTTGCTTTCTTGGTCGTAAAAAAATAATTAATAAGTAATTTACAAGTGTTTACATTAAAAATATACAAATATAGTAATACGTCCATATGTCACATACATCCTTTTACTATTTTTAATATGTTAATGAAAACATTACTGTCTTATAACATCACTGTTATACTCTTTACGTTAAGAGCAATTTAACATCTTGTTAATGAATCAAACTGTGGGGTTATTACATCATCATTGTCATCATGAGGTGTCTTTTTTTAATATACTACAAAGAGACATTCACTTGATGGTAAGTGATACGCGCGCCCATAAAAATGTGGCTCTAGAAAAGATATTATACATTGCACCACATTCTGTTCGTCTCGTTACCCCAGTAATTTTACTAGCTACAAATCCCTGGTCATAGAAATAACTTACCTGGATGGTCTCCGGCAACAGAAGCCTACCATCAGTAAAAAGTCTTTTAACTGAAGTTTAGCGGAGCGATTAAGAAAAGTAATTCGTTTATCAGCTGTTCTTTCCAACTGATTTTATTGAAACCGGTTCACATCTGCACAATAGCAAGTTTTCCAAGGCAAAATTGGTCTTCATAACCATAACAACATAACGGCGGTAGGTTTCAGTTGCCGGAGACCGTTTAGGTGGGGACAGCCGACACACAGTACTGAACAAACATCACTGTGTTCCGGTTAGTAGGGCGCTGCAACTAATGTAATTACTGGGATAACGAGACTAAACATCTTATGTCTCAAGAATCACTTAACATCAGGTGAATGTTCTGCAAGTCTCGACGGTTGGTTGGAAAAATAAAACAACGCAAGAATAAAAATTTATATTCATAAACATTATTGCTGGAACTCATAATCCTCATCAGCGCAAAGACGCCCACTGCTGGATATAAAAAGTATTTTTTTTATAAAAACTAATACTCTTTATTTTCTATTTGGATATTGTTTTTATTAAACTGTAACTCGCGTGGGGCAGAAGACCTAAAAGAACTTTCATAATTCTGCGTTCGAGAGCCCAAAAATGGTCCCGCTGCGCCATTAATGCAAATTTCGTGGTGAATTTGCATGCAGCTGTTAAAAATTACCCGCCAAGTGTGAAATTGGCTAATGAGCTACGATCGCTCAGAGCTGATAATGAGGCACGCACCTGAATATCAAGCCCGGTATGGTAGAGTTTAACGGTGATACTCTTCTTACGCCGGTTTGCATTCTTGATACTTTTATTATATACAATGAACTAACACTTAAGTCTCAAATGATTTTGAAAGACGATGAGAAGGATGAAGCATGCTCGACTATAATATCCTGGTTCTCATATATTGATAGCCGAAAAATACCCCACCACACTTTATAACATGTGAATCAAAATAAGGAACACCCTCTATAATACAATGCAAAAAAATCAGTAGCTACAGAGGTAGTTAAAATAAAATAAGTTTTAATCTAAATTAGCGTATTAACCTTTTGAAGAAGTCAAGGTAGAACTACTTTCTTACTAGCTTCTTTCGGAGTGAACAGAATGTGATGATGAAATGATATAAAATGTCATGTTCCAATATCAATAAAAATCATGGCCATGTGATATCCACTAACCTCCACCCGGCCCACGTGGTTAAATGGAATTGTCTCCATGGCGCCATGGCTCAGCAGAGAGAACATAAAGAAAGTCCTCTCAAATGAAAGAGATCTAACAGGATATAAAGCATTGGATGATTTTGAGTGAAATTTTGCCTTTTTATAATTTATTTATTTGCTTATATTACTCTTACCGCCTGCTCCTATAGTCCCGTTGATGACTTTGGAGTAACATCAACTCTTATCCAAAAACAACAACCGGAACCAATAGTTCGCTCTGACATCGGAAAGCACTGAAACAAATATATCTAGTGGGCAAGCATTCCGAGAGGATATTGCTTAACTTACTTCATCGTCATCATCAGCCGAGAGATGTTCACTGCTGGACATTGGCTACCACCGTAGATCCCCACACCGACCAACTTACTTTATCTATTACAATTAAATACTTTAATAAAAACAAAAAATAATACTTTTTTAAAAAATAGGGTACAACAAGAATTTATTGTAACCTGGGTACTCTTGTACACAATATGTTGAAGTGATGAGGCCAGGAGCGGAGCGCTAGTTATAATGATATACATAACACGACGTTGTGCTCGTCGCATGATGTTAAGTTTCGTTACCCCAGTAATTTCATTAGCTACAGCGCCATTCGCACCGGAACACGGTAATGTTTGCACAGTACTGTTTGTCAGCTGCAATAGGCCTTGCGGTAGAAACTACCTAGACGGTATTCGGCAACAGAGATTCTTAGGTTACAAGAAAAAGCTTTAATTACATAATTAACTACAGATTCTTTTGAACATACATTTAACAGTATCTTTGAATAGTATGTGGTGTATTAAAGGAAATACTTGCCAAACCGCACTTGGCCCGCGCGGTGGATTCACTCCAGTTTCTACTTATGAGAGAATGCCCTCTGTTAATGTAAAAATATTATTCATAAATTATTTCATCTCTCATATAAATAAGGAAAATTTTTACGCCCCGAAAATAATATTTTTCCCTCAAATGTAAGACTAATAAAGGCTGTTCGTGTTATTTTTTTTCATTTACAGTTTTCATCCGACGCTTAAAAGGTGGCCGCGGCAGGTGCGAGCAATTATTCTATACGAACCGAGAAAATTTGATAACAGGTCATTTAACTTATTTTTTGTGCTTAACGTACAGCGTTTGACTTAATTATTACACTTGAGGTACAGATAAATTATTTAAAAGAAAATTATACTAATGTTAATATCAAAAATATATTATTTAAATTAGTAATCAATAAAGTATACGGAGCCTCGGCGTTTCGACGTGGACCCCTTACTTTCGGCCTTATAAAAAGGCTCAAAATCACTTAAAGAGCAATGGAGAGAGACTCTTTGCGCGATCGAATCAGAAATATGGAGATCCGCAGAAGAAGTAAGATCACCGACATAGCTCGAAAGATTGCTAGACTTAGTGGCGCCCGCGTACCGGTAGACGTACTGTTGGGAACCCTCCCAGAAGGTGGACCCACGATCTGGTGAGATTCGCGGGAACCCGCTAGATGCGAGCAACGCGTGATCGATCGATGTGAAGATTTTTGAAGGAGGCCTATGTCCAACAGTGGACGTCTATCGGCTGTTGATGATCATGATTAAAGTATTTTAATGAAGATATGTCTCATTTACTTGTGACTATTTAGGTACTCCATATTTCTGCCGTCAAACAGTAATATGTAAACTTTACTGTGTTCCTTTGAAGGGCAGTGTAATTATTGAAGTGTATAGACTAATGTTCAACTAAATACGTCATCACTGGTGGTAAATCTCTGTTGCCGGAAACTGTGAAAGAGGTGGGTACGACCGCAGCTCCTATTCTGCCGTCGAACTTTCCTGTGCAAACATTACTGTGTTATAATTTGAAAAGTGATGTAGTTAATGAAATTGCTATGGTGTTATGTACACCATTCGTACAAGCGCCGCTTTTCTATGGTCTGTAGTATCACTTTTTTTGTTGCGTCCTCAATTTAAAAAAAAAAAAATTATGTGAATAAATATTTTTGGTCATATATTACCAAGTTACCCTCCCATCGCTTCGCATATTTTTTTAATAAGATATTTGTCCTTTGTCTTGATCCTTGATCTATAAAATTGTTTATATCTACTTGATCTATTCACATCTAAGAAGTAAAAAGTTGAAACATAACTTATTAGTTCCTTGCTCGTTAAAAATCCTTGTACATTTTAATTAACGCCTCATCGTTATTACCAGATTTATCTCTCAATTTTCGAATGTTTAAAAAATGTGTAAATAAAGCCTAATACTTTCCAAGTGGTTTACTAATCAATACTCTAGGTATCAGCAGTCCTAACTCATCTGTATTCAATCAGTCTATCCCTAATTAACTCATTTCATTATCAAGTTCTACATTGAAATGGATAACTGTGTCGTTGCTTCGCTTTGATCATTTCCTTTGACTTGCGTTGCACTTCCGTTAATAGTAATTAGTCGATCTTTGTAAGTAACTCGCGCACAACATATAAACACGGAATGAAGAAGTTCAAAGCATATATAAAGTACATTTATCTATAGCATAACTTAAGACTTACTTACTTCTCTGGCGCAGCGACCCAAAGTGAATCTTGGCCTCCGTTACAAGAGAGCGCCAGCGGTATCTGCGTCGTACTGCCTCCTGCCAGTCCACTGCTTGACACTCGCGTGGGTCGTGCTTTACGGCATCGTTCCAGCGGTGTCTGGGCTGGCCGATCGGGGTACCGAGAAACGCCTTTTTGACTTTACGATCGTCTCCCATCCTTAGCAAGAGGCCCATCCAGCGAAGTCTGTGGGCTTTGACTTTCCCTATGATGTTCGGTTCGATTTCGATATTGCGTCGGGGTCGCCACCTACTGTCCTTTCTCTGGGTCGGGCCAAAGATTATGGGCATAATTTAAATACTTTTAACTATCTCTAAGACCACGTGCAGATTCTACTGACCGGCAAAATATGTAACTCGATAGAACTGTACTTATCTCTCATATATATATGCGAAGCAAGGAACCAGTGGCAGCTGTAAAGACGATATACGCAGCGGCAGATTGTGCTACACTATTTTTGAGCCCTAGGCGTAGGCGTCATAGACAGAACTAGTCTATCTAAGGTAACTAAGTATAGCAGTTATATAAACTTAGGGTAAAAGTATAAAAATCCGAATACTTTGTTACTTCCAACATTATATTAATTATCATACGGAATATATCCAAAGAACAGCACCTAAATGGTTGTAAGTCTCTTGCCGGAATGCGAGTAAACTATCACTGCCGCTCACATTTCTACGACTAAACAGTAGTGTGCGAATATTACTGTATCGCGGTTTGAAGGGCGTTGTAACTAGTGAAATTACAGGGGTAAAGAGACTTTGACATCTTATTGCACAAGGCGACGAACACAATGTGGTGCAGTGTTTATCATCCTAACTAGTGGCACGTTGTTAAGAATATTGTCACTTCATGTATTTTTTTTATCTTATTATAAAAAAATCTTGAGGTACTAACGAGAACTACAGCTGGACTATAACAACATTTTTCATTACTTTTAATTATTTCACGACATTTACAAAGGACATTCGGATATGAGACCTTTTAATTGGTTTCTCGAGTACCGGCCGCTGTCCTTATTACATCGCGGTACCCTAATGAGGCCCTAAATGAATAATGAATTTTCATCAGCACCGTATGCAAATCCATTGATAATTTATTCAGCGGGGGAAGTTCTCGCTACAGCGATTTAATCGGCATTTGGCGGAATGGTATGTAAAAATGTAAAAGTAACCTTTAGAAAGTAATAATACGGGGATCATACATTTCGTTTAAAAATAAAATTTGTAACAAACATGGTGATGGTTCTCATCATAGATCATGATAACAAAATGGTAATATCGAAATGGTCGGAGGTGCAGAATTGTGAAGAAAGGCTTATTGTATATATACTAATACTAAACTAATATGTACAATACGATCATAATATACACCTAGGCCACCACACACCAGCCCTGTAGTTTCATACTAGTAAGAATAGGACTAAGGTAAGCCCTGCCTGTCGTACCAGGCGACTAAAAGGGTCTAGCAGTTTCGCAGGCCTTGAGGGTAGGGGCCCTTATCGCTCAACAAGCTAATCTGCGTGGGACAACGTATGGCTCAGCGAGTGTCTAGGACGGTTAGGCTCCTCCTCAGAGACGTGTAACACAAAGTGTAGAGGAGCACACCTGCGTTCTATAAGAGATCCCGGAGCCTCTCCCAACGCGCTGATGCAGAGCACCGAGGGGGTTTTAGTGAGTAAAAATCTTACATAACTCTGACTTTTCCCCAGAAGCATGACGTTTTTCGAAGATCTCCACCCCGAAACCAAAAAAAGGTACACTACATACACGCACTTATAGATATTGAAATGAATAAAATTATTGTGTAAGGGAAGAAACTAGTATCTTGATGAATTCGTCGCAAAGCTTTAGTTTTGGTTTTAACATCCAGAACTTAAATTAAAAAACTGTTATTAAATAATATATGCAATGGATTTTTTTTATATATATAATTTCAATTTTTTTAATATGCAACAGATTTTAATTGCTTAAAATGCATGCAATGTTACATACACATTTAACTTTAATAGCAGATGTTGTTTAACCCGGGAGATGTATATATTTAGGCAATATATTATAAGTTTCCTATAAAAAACTGAATAAATATTTTATATATACTTTATATATACAATATTAACTACTACAGAGTCTTTCTAGTATTTTTTTTGTCTAGGTCGGAGCTCTATTACAATGGATACATTTGCAGCAAGCGTTAGCACCACGATAATTAACACGGAACTGTCACTTATCCTAAACGTACACACCGCGTTGTTTGTCCTGCCGTCTGGTTTCCAGCACATTCCACAGGTATGCGTCGTCAGTCGGTACTATATTCATCACCTACAACCGAAACAAATACGTCTCGCCGTGAACAATGCGTACCCTCGTTCACGACGAAGGGTCCCGCTAATGAGCCCCGCAAACTATTGCGATGTGGTTTTTTTATATCGCCCTCAGACTGTCAAAGGTATGTTTTGTAGCTAAAAATGCTTTTATACTTCACAGCGATTCAGACGTCTGATTTCGCTCTGAAATGAAGATGACTCTTTGCTTAGGTCGTGGAATGTACTGGCTAACCGATAAACACTGTTGTGTAAATACTCGCATTGATATTTGTTTGATATTTATAGCAACTAATTGTATATAACGTGTTGTAAATAAATTACAAAATGAATTACAGAAGACCTCTTAGAAATAAACTATGTATAGTTATCATGATGTGTCATGAATAGTTGCGCATGATGTCCTTACAATATCTGATCAGCGGCGATAGTGTTAGTACTCGCGAAGATGTTGAAGATTGTATAAAACAGTTCCATAGACGAACTACTACAGCGTAGTGTTAGAAAGACCCTGGTCGTATCATTGAAGGGTTTTAGGTGGTAACTTTTACCACCTAAAACGGTATTCTCCCCAATTAACAAAATGGATTATGAGGATGTGAATACACTACTATTGAAACGGAGCTAAACAGCTAATGTGTTTAATTATAACATATTTATATTAGATCCATTAGGATCCAATCTGTCAAAGAACTGGATTTTATATTTAAGCTACCATGTACGGAGTTATACGTCGCAGCTGATAACGTCCACTGCTGGACATAGGCCTCGCTCGAAGAACACACCACCGATCAGTGCACTTATTATACCTAGTTACTCAAAGTGCAAATAAACAAGAGACAGATATTATTAATTATTTAGTCATACTGCTGGTGGTGGAGACTCTGTTACCGTAGACCTCGTAGGTAGATATTACCGCAGCTCCTATTCCTGCTGCTAAACAGTAGTATGCAGAAATTACTGGGTTCGACCTCAAGGTTGTTGTAGCTAGTAAAATTACTGCGATAACGAGACTTAACATTTTAAGTCTCAAGGTAGCAAACGAGCGCTACATTGAGTAGACGGTATGAGTTTACCATCAGTTTAATCTCTCGCTCGACTTATCGCTTCGTGGGATATACAAAACGATATAAAGCAAGGTGTTTGTTGTTAGATACTTGTATAGTAAAAAACAATTTATATACTTCCGATTACTCGCCATTATCGCGGGTCGCGGCCGGTGAATACTTCAATAGAAACTGTTTTACGCCCGCGCACTGCGAATGGAGGACGAAGCAAAAATCGGGAGCATCGGTATCGCTGCCTTTTTTTGCCACAAAAACACCAAGTCGAGTTTACAAAAAAAAAGCCAGAGCGGCAGGTAGCCGGCCACTCCGCCGTGCACCGTGCTAATTGAATATTTGTGGCGCCCAAATGTTCCAATGCGGTCAATTAAATTTGGACACAGTTTGACCGACTCCATTCGTGGCGTGGTTATTATGATTAACTATTTCACGGCTGTTAAATGTGCAACACTAATTAACTACTTCGTGGTTCAATGATTAATAGAAACATTGTACTTCTCTGGTGTTATATCCCGAAGCGAGCCTTGGCCTCCGACACTGACACTTTTAGTGTCACCTGTCTGACTTTGGTATTAATTTACACTAAAAATCGAATCTTTAGAAGATATAGTAAATAATAAAAATATAAACACTTAATAGAGAACCTCTTTTTTGTTCTTGGTTAAGAATTTATTATAGACAAACTTATTGTATAAAGTCGTATCATTGTTTAGGTTTTTTAGGTTTAGTTTTTAATTGTTGAAACTTAGGAACAATGAATGGCCTAACAAAAGTTCACCCATTAAGGATTATATATTTTTTAATCTCGATGTAATCAAATACTGTACCGATGTCATTTATACCAAGAGGGGTCAGTATTTCTTCAGCTAACCCAAAGATCAAACATCGCTATGATGACGGAATAGTTTCTTCCGTACCTTTCTGTCCAGATATGTTACTAACCTCATATTGTATATCTGTTGTCATAACAACAACAACGTATGGAACTCGTAATATACGGCCGAGCACACTTCACCATCAACGGCCACGTTGTTACTTAACATCATGTGAAGTTGTGGATATCGTCAGCCCATTAATCAATCAATTCATCTATTGGTTTTTAGTAAAATTGCGTACAGTCCAAACAAAGTTTAAAATTTTTGGTTTATCGAAGAATATACTTGCGTACGTTTTGCAAGTTACTTGCAGCGACATCTCTTGCGGGGATTCGCAATGAATTTATAATGCAGATATCAGTACTCGAAAACGGTTCAATTCATTATTAATATGGATTTTTCAATTCATAAGATGTAACCACGATCTATTACATTATGAAATGTGTTTATTTTATGAACATATATTTTACTTTTTCGTATATTATGAATACTAATACAAGGTTTAAGTTATTAAATATGTCAGCTCTTAGTTAATCAATGTTTATTAGAAAAATATACATATCCTAAAACACATATCACTTAAAATTCTTTTGTTATGATTGATAGGTAGATAAATAGTGTATTGCAGTAATCAAGTCTCGCAAATGGCAATGGAGAGGGCGATATTAAGAGTTTCTCTGCGCGATCGAATCAGATCTGCAGAAGGACAAGGTCACCGACATAGCCCACAAGATTGCTAGACTTAAGTAGCAACGAGCAGGGCACATTGCTCGAAAGACCGAAGGCCGATGCGGCAGTAAGGTCCTCGCGAAGCGCACGCATACCGCCAGACGTAGTGTTGGGAGGCCTCTACAAGGTGGACCGACGATCTGGTGAGAATCGCGGGAACCCACTGGATTCGAGCAACGCGGGACCTATCAATGTGGAGATCTTTGAACGAGACCTATGTCCAACAGTGGACAGTCTATCAGCTGGTGATGAATCAATTACACAAATATAAAAAGTAAACAAAAAACATGACGTAAACGAAATTTAAACAATAGTTATTAAAAATCAACAACAATTACAAAACATTTCCATTCTGTGTACTAGTGCAGTACTGCAAAGGAACCAGGTTTAGTGCACAAACCGCCACATGTACAACACAAATTTTCATCCCTTACCGTTCTGGAGTTACGTATTGTCTTTAAAAAAATATTATTTGGATTCCATGTCAACATACAGTAGTGAGTTGATAACAAAGAGATAATGCATAGAAGAGCTTTTATTCTACATAACAGGTTCGTTAATAGCTCCGGAAGTGACGTATAATGTTAGGGTGGTAACAACAATTTTTTGGAATTTATGTAACATATTAAAAATATTTAGTGTAAAGGTTATCTTCGGGGAATCGGGCACAGCGCCGCAGGTATCCCTGACGAGTCGTAATGGGTTGAATGGAAATTTATTGAAACCGCCGTCGTGTCCGAACGATTTGTGTCAACGGTATCGGTTACACGGCCAGGCTGCCATCTCAGCGGTCCATGGCCACAGGCAATATTAAACTTTGTGCTCAAATGAACACGGGATCGTCTGGTAGACGTGCGTACAGTTTAAAAAAAAATCGGTCACCCCCTCTAATGGTTACCTAAACGAAGTTTTTTCCACCGAGTCTACGGTTACTCGGCGATGGATTTGGGTAGTTTTTTTTCTTTAGCGAGGGTGGTTAGCGATTGGGTATGTCAGTTGTTTGAAATTATAATCGACTTTCTGATGTTTTTTGGTACACTGTTATTGACTGTTTTTGAGTTCGTATTATTATTTATCCGTTAATGTACTATAAAAAACTTTTATAATGTGGTTTCGATACTACCGCAAAGCTGGCGTACATGGATGTTAAAAATGTACAGGGATGTTGCTTAGGTTTTATTAATGAAATTTAATTTTCACTGGTGGTAGGTCTCTACCAAGTCTGTCGGAATTCGTCTAGGTATTTATCACCACCTTTTCTGTGTGATTACTGTGTTCCGATTTGAAGGACGCTGTTGCTAGTAGTAGACGATTTGAAATTCTGAGGTAACTAGATAATTAGTTTTACTGAAGGTAGGTCTCTGTTGCCAGAGACCCTCTAGGCAGCTACTACTGACGCTCTTATTGCCACCGACGGACTGTAATGGACAATACTGTGTTTCGGTATGAAGGGTGCTGTAGGTAATGAAATTACAGGGGTCAGTCACTAGACTCAACATCTTATGCCTCAAAGCGACGAGTGTAATATGGTGTAGTGGATATCATCTTAACTAGCGCCACATTGTTATAGGCAAGCTTATTGTTTAATGTCTTACTCGTCTAGTCGTTTCGTGAAATAAAAAAAAATACATAATGCAAGACTAGTATCAAAATTAGTCTCAGTATTGTTAAACTACTGTAAAACCTATAGAGGCATGTAGAGGTTTGAAAAAACAATAGAAATCGTTGACCATATGGAATTCAACTATATATATATTGTCTCTTATCTCCGCATGGTTTGTCATTGGCACTCATATTTCGGCAACATATTTTTAGAGTAATCTAAAACTAGGTCACAGTGTAAGTATCTCAGTTCAGATCGTAACGCTACGTCTTACGAGTTCGCACATAACTAATATGATGATCTTTAATACAGTTTTAAATACAATAATAAATAGTGAGCGGTGACAACTCCGATCCACCCCTGCTGTGGTACTCTCGATACCGCATAAAACAATTAAATCCAATAAAACGTCACAGTAATCACTCGAAATCCGTTTTGCATTCGGATGTGAATTAAGCAATTTACCGACCATTCAAAATGCCGTATCCAACAATCTTTCCATTCAAACATGCGGTTATCTATATTTGGATTTACCTCAAAAATATTCAATTCGGAATTCGCTGCTTCAAATGCTAAAATTTCCATGCGTTATGGTATAAATAATATTAAGTAATAAATGTTCCACGACCACATCGTTTTACCTGGCGTTTTTAATGCGCGCAGACGGTATATATGTTCCTGAATGGAACAATTCGTATTTGGCTACCTACCTTTGTCGAAAGGAACGAGCGGCCAAGACCGAGGGCGACGCTACTGACAATGCACGAGCGGTCTGTCTATCTGGTTATATTAACCGGCCGAGCACAGGCGGCGCGGTCCCGTTTACAAACAATCGCGAACGGGCACCTCTCTAATTTAGCCGAAGTGGCCCCCGAACGCGGCCGGTGAGGCAACCATGCGCCGCACATTCTTGATTCTACACCAATCCTGTACAACTTAACGCCAGTTGCGTCCCGGCCGCCGTCGCAGGCGGACACGTGCCTCACGCTCTCGCGTTTCTATCGTACAATTCAACACTTAAACAGTTCAAAGTGATTTCAAAAGTGGCGAAGTTCGGACACAGACTGAACTTAATGCGCCGAGTGATGGGAGCGAGGGTGGACGCCAGTGCAGCCGTCGGATACGTACCATGTCCGAAACTTTGAGTTGGGGAAACGGTGAAAAAGTTGCGTTTCGAATGCGCTCCGTTTGAAGAAAAAAATGCGCTGGTAATAATAGTGATGGCCTGATGGGATCGCAGTGCGGCCGTGATCGTGTAGTTAGTGATGTGTACTGTGATATAAGTCATCGGCAGACGTGTAGATGTAGATGATTGCCGAGTCCGTTTGTGATATCCGTTAGCTTATTAGTTGCCAAAGATTCCTGATGATCTTGTATATTAGTTTGTGTTTCATTTTGATAGTTTTAGGTGAGTAACATTTACATATTTATTACATTCGCAATTTATATGTTAATCGTTTGTGAAGACCCTTGTAGTGATATCGTGGTGATTTATCGAGGAGAATTAATGAGGCCCATCTACACACGGGTAATTAATTAGATAGGGGCCTAAGTGAGTTGATGTGTCCGTTTGCTGATACCGCATAATGACAATATACAATGTTGCTATCTCTTATTTAATTTATTGAATCGCATTTACGGGCTAAAATTAAAATTCCTATGATAACAAGTTTCGTGCACTTTAAAGCTCCGCGCCCATTTGTTTCATATGAATTACATTAGGCAAGTGAATTTTGTACGTTATGTTTTTTAATAATTAGATATCATACGAATGTGTGATTATTTGTTACCACGACAGAAATTATTTTATTTTATTTGAAATTCGTAAAAGTATAAATCATTAATAAGGACTGTAATATATATCTTAGAAATATCTACTAACGAAGAACACTTGAAGAAAAGTTGTCTTTTGAAAAAAGTTCTTGCTCGTTTTCATACTTAAATCCATCTATTGATACTTAAACTAACATTTTTTTAATATGAAATAAAATGTCACGTAAATTCTAAAAAAAATATGTGTAAAGTAGTAAGAATTAAGTAAATATATTTATAATATAAACTCACTTGAATTCAAAGAAAATCTGTGTTTAAGTTTAAATTAACATATAAAGATAAATTTTCACATTATGTTCTTCAGTTAAGTATTCAAATTTTAATTAATAACTTATGACGCAGTCGTTAAAATATTAAAAATGGTTTTTGGATTCACATCTGATATTAGCTAAATTAAAAAAGTATGCAATTGAAGCAGTTAAAATTATATTTTAATTAAACGACGCGGTTACAGAGAGTGGCTCGTTAGTTATCGTGGAAGAGCAACTTTATCGAGTTTAAATGATCAGTTATAATTGAAACGTTCTCATCAGTTAGTCGTGAGTACACCCAAGGGGAAAAAAACCTATTCGGCTTAAACCTATTCAGAGATGACGTACGGATTACCTGTTAGTGATAGAGGCGTGGCCTCATACTAATCCATACATTCAACATTTCTATTTATATTACGGATGCTTTAACTGTAAATAAAAAAAAAAACTTCTCCGCAGGCATCTGAAGAAGCACTTCAAAACTCCGCGGTAATTCGAAAATATATACAGCTGTAACTTACGTTTACTTTACACACTTAGTTTTAGTGCTATTATATTCTTGAAGCCGGTGGAAATCTACTTTGCATGTTAACATATATTTTAAAAAGAATGTTATCGCAATTTCATATAGTATATGTATATGTTTACAACTGTAATTACCGGTAATATCCGTCGCTATTTACATACTCAGTAGTAAGAGTAATACTGGAGTCTATTATATTCAAGAATATTAATATAATATAGCCTAGGATCCGATACATCAACTGATGTGGAGATCTCGGAGACCTATGTCCAGCAGTGGACGTCTAACGGCTGATGATTTACACGTACATACATACATATATCTCAAGCCTCGTTCCCAGTGGGGTAGGTAGAGACCACCTCTCCCCACTTGCTACGATCCTGGCACACTTCTCTCGCTTCTTCCACTTTCATGAGCGTCTTCATGCATGTTCGTCGGTTGCGAGTACTCCTGACCCGGCCTTTCTTTAGGACATCTTCGATTTGCTGGAAATATATCCCCCTAGGTGGTCCTGCACCGATTTGTCCATTCATCCTTACATTGTGTACCTCTTTCGGTAATCTTCTTTCATCCATTCTTTCTACATGGCCGAACCGTCTAAACATCCCTTTCTCTATCTTTGTCACTATATCTTCAACCACGCCGCACCGCTCCCTTATCACATTGTTCCTCACTTTGTCCAACTTGTTCGCTGATGATTTGATGATGATAAACTAGCAAACTATACGCTCGTCACCCCTTTAGCTCCTTTTTCTATAATAAAGAAAACTTTTACTGATGGTTGGATGTGATGTTACCGCCGCGGCATATGTTACACCAGTAGTGTAAAAACTTATTTGGTTTGCAAGGTTGACATTCACATGATTCAAGCCTTAACAAAATAGCGTTAGCTAGGATAATATACACTGCACCACATTGCGATCGTTGCTTTGAGTCTCATTAACAAATGAATTACACCAGCTACAACGCCTTACAATGGACACAGTTATATTTCCCATATTACTGTTCGACAGCGAAAATAAGAGGTGCAGTGGTACAGACGGCCTCCGACAACAAATTATCTTATCATTAATAATTTCTTATCATTAAGGGGGTTCGTTTAATTTAACTCCAATTAAAAGCGAGTAAAGCTACCGTCCCTCGCTTGTATCGACGGTTAATAAAATGTCGATAAACATATCGTCCGGGGACCGCAAACTTGGTCAGCCCGCATAGCGCCGACTAGCCTATACCTATCGGAGCTGTTGGACTCGTTTGAAACTCCTTTTAGTACCGGGGCCCGTGTTGCCCCGTGTCAATTAGTGTACCATAAAACCCTTTCGTGTTACCGTATTATCTTTGTTAACTGAATAATATCTCCACTCATCCTACCAACGCAATCTATATCCGATGAGATGTGTATACATGTTATAAAATATACATAAAAAAAAATCTTTTCTGTATATTGGCTTCCGTTTCTTTTGTGAAGATCGCAAGATAACGTTGGATGCAAGTGGCATCACACCTGTTCACTCTGGAAATCATTTGTGGAGGTCTAAGAACATTTAACCTCCCTAGACCTCCACAATAGATATGCTTGCTTTGATTACTGCTAATCAGTAAATTACAATAAGCCAAAATGATGACAATGAATATGTCTCTTAAAAGTCATTCTTTTCATTATTTCAATTTTTTATTAATTATTCATTATTTTCCTTCATTAAAATCTCATTATTTCAGGTATAACATTAATTTCAATCAATAAAAAAAAATCATGTCTTTCATATTTAAATCATTATATATTTAATAACATTATTAATATATAATCAAACAATCATCTATATTACATTTGTTACTATCCAATGGAAAAATAAAAAAAAAGATAGTTTTATTTTCGTATGAGCAAACGTATGACACATGGAATTAAGTGACCATTAGGTCGTCGATGGTGAGGTTTGCTACTCCAGAATACTCTGACACACAAGTGTTGACAGTCAAGTTCAAGCCAAACACCTAAACTTTTGTCCCCGGATTAGAACCAGGAACTTCCGTTTTACTAACACACACACTACATCACCCCATTCACATAACACTCATGACCACGTTAGTTGATGTTGTAATCGTTTCTGGAAAGTAAATTTACGTAAAATTACGTGTAATATTTTTTTCTACCCAGAGAACATGAACTCGTGACTGAGTATAACCCATTTACATAATTTATATGAAATCTCTTGAATTCTCTTCTGTAAATATTTATTTATTTCCTACAAATCAGTTTTCTTATAGAACGATACAATGACACGAACGAGATGTTCACCTGATGTTAAGTGATACGCCTGCCTATAACAATGTAGCATTAGTTAGGATTATGTACCCAGCTTCCACATTGAGCTCATTTTGAGACATACGTTGTTAAAAATCGTTACCTCCCTTCAAACCGGAACAAGGTAATGTTTGCATAATACTGTTTGTCGGCTGCAAGAGGAGCCGAGGTAGTGTCTAGACGGTATCCGGCAACGGAGACGTACCACCAGTAAAATATAAATAGATATATAAAGAGACGGCCTATAGGCACGACTACGTCTATCGGCTGATGAAGGTGATGGTACTTCAATAATTCTTTATCATTCATTATAATATATTCCATTTTCGTAACACAGTAAATATGGAAGTGGTAATAAAGTTCAATTGTAAAGGTGAAAATCAAAGTGGAACAACAATAAGTACTCTCCGTTACAGCTCGGGATTATTGGACAATAAGTACATTCTACAGTATTACCTTCGCTGTATTTATTATTGGTTATGAAAAGGCAATAGGCTCCGAATGACGAGGGTTTCATCGAGGTGGAGACGATGTTATCAATCGAAGTATTTTCGCTTGTATTTTTTCCCATCCCCTCACAAAGTGGCCCGGCCGGCCGCGCCAATCGAATTTGTATGGACGTGACCGAAGCCCACGATTTCTTCCACTTTTAAAGTTCTCCTTATTTTTAAAGCGGCGAATCCCGATAGATATATTTTGAGCTTGTTACCTAACGTCTAACCCCTTAGCACAATATTGTTCCTATATATTACCCTCATCCGCACCCGATACCGGATACGTTACACTAGAACATTTATGTATCAATGTATTTTAATAAAATCGGTTATCTAAAACAATAAAGCTATTTTATTAGATAATTTTTTTTTGTCTATGCAATGATACGAGCTGTACACCTGATAATGTAGCGTTAGTTAGGAAGATGAACACTGCACCACATAGTGGTCACCTCCAGACGGAAATCCATTTCGTTTCCCTAGTAATTTTATTAACTACAACACCTTTCAAGCCGAAAAACCGAAACTTAGTTTACGAAACTTTTCATCCTTTCAACTATTATAAGAGTTGATTATTTTATTCGATAAGGGTAGAAACGAGCGAGACGGTCACGTGATGATAAGTAATTACGCCTGCCTATAACATCACAGCATCACATTGTACTCATCGCTTTAGGCCATAAAATGGTAAGCTTCGTTCATCATAACCATCAGCCGATAGACGGCCACTACTGCACATAGGCCTCCCCCAAAGATCTTCACCTCGATCGATCCCGCGTTGCATGCATCCAGTGGGTTCCCGCGATTCTCACCAGATCGTCTTTACTTAAGTAATGACACTAGCTACAACACCGTTAAACCGGAACACAGTACTGTCCGACGGCTGCAGTAGGCGCTGCGGTGGTACCAACCTTGACAGTCCCCGGCAGCAGAGACCTACCACCAGTATAAAATCACAATGTGAATTTAAAAAATTCCTTTATAACTTGTTATTAATATTGTCTAACATAACTCCTGTTACGACGTATTGTTCCGTTTCGCCATTAAGTCGTCTATCTTCACCCCGTATACTTAGGACGTTCATTTTATTTCACTTTAAAACATTATCCTGGAAATCTCATATCCAAGACGTTTCATACAGCTTTATTTTCAAATTACTGCTTGATAGAAAATGGCATCTTTTTATTTATAGCAAACCATTCTATGTAATAAATTATCCTCGTGTGACGGTGGTGTAAGGGGTACCGCACAACAACTCACGGGACCCAAGCCAACTTCACCAGCTCGTGGTGTACCCTGCTAATCAACAAACGAGGCTCCGGCTTCCTCCAACCCGCATTGGGCCAACGTGGTGGGTAATGGCCCATATTACCCCTTATAAACCTCTACAGACGTTCAGCTCTTTGGTGGAGGCCTATTTCCAGCCATGGACGTCTATCGGCTAATGATGATAACGGTGGTCATACAATGATGACAATGTACGAACGTCCAATAAAGGTTGTATGTTTCGGACGACTGTAATGAGGGTCCTAAAAAGGAAAATTCCAGAAAGCATCCTCCGGCTGAGCGGAGGAAATGGTTTGAAGAAATAAAGTATTCGATCGGATTTATACACCTTCAGTTCAAAAGAATAGCTGAATACCGAATTAGTTTTCTCATACTGTTCATCTCTAAATTTCAGTTCAAAGTAGCCAGCCACCTCATGATGGTGATGATTAAATCATAACTTATTTTGATTTATACTTAACTTTTTTGTTATATACTAAAAGAGTCAAGATCTTCGCGACAATTTCCGCCACTGGTTACATAGCGTTTGAAATAATGTTACATTCTATGCTAATGTATAGTTTTGTGTTATATTCATTTCTTTGAAACTAAAACGAATTGCGCTTTAGAAATAAAGAACAAAATTATTTAAATAATGGAAGATAAATAGAGTTAAGATGAAAGCTAAATAAAGATACGTCCGACGCTTGCTTCCGAAGATCCTGATCTTCGCTTGCCTTCTCTTACTTCTTATCAGGAGCTGATTTGTCTTAGATGAAAGTAGTGGAATATTGATGGATGGTTATTTTGGAAATAAACAGTCCCCTTGTTATACATTTCATTAAACGAGTTCACAGATAAAGTTAGACTCGTCTCGGCGGCAAGTGCCTCGCCCACTCAGTACCTGTCCCTGCAGCGAGCTGCCCACCTTCACCTTTGAATAATTTATGATTTTTTTTAATATTATACTTTAAAATTGCAAGATATTCAAACGACTTCATAATACACTTCAAGTACGCCCGGTGCATAATGTTTATTCGCATAGTTTAATAAAGTTTCCTTTACGCTCGTTTTCTTAACGTTTTAATAAACGCTGCAAGGCATAACCAGTAGTCTAGCTATCGCTTATCTAACATATATTGCAAATATCATTAAATATAAAAGTGATGATGTAAATTTGATTAGCAATCGGATAATTAACTTCCACGATTTTAACTTTTAAAAGTATGAACAGTTAAGTATGACAAATGGTTAAACCTGACCTTCATGATGTCGCCGTCGGACTAGACAGATATAAGCGAATCAAACCAAAAAGTTATATTCAAAACAACAAAATAATTATGTGAGTTAGTCATAACAATTTCTAGTTAGTCATTAGGCGTTATTTTTGTTCTAAATATAAATAAACATATTTAATACACGTTCAGCATAATAATGTCGTTAGTATATATTATATATTAGAGCTTGAAACAACCCGTAATTATTTTTTTTTACGGTGACTTACAAAGGCGCCGCCGCTGTCTCGATGTATGATACATACGTAATAAGTTCGTACGGTCCCTCTGTTACAATCCTTTGTAGAAATTATTCAATGCTGTTGTTAATCTGATCTCTTAGGCAAATACAGCTTTAGGTCCGTCTCAAATCCGTTCGGCTGCGTTATTCTCGTCTTACACGAGACTACGGATGTGAGAAGTTATTTTCGTTCTCCACTGAAGTAACATAACAAACATATAGTAATTATAGGCATATGTCAAGCAGTGGACCTCTACCAACTGATGATTATAGATGATATGTAATTATAGAGGAGGCTTCTACATTTAATAACATAAAGCTAGTCTTATCACCAGTAACTATCTCAAGATTGATTCTATGTATAATGTTTACAATGCTCGAATAGTGGGTTCGATTCATTGACGAGTTAAGTATTTATATAATACTTACATGGAATATAATACTTATATAATACTATTAGTCTTATATTATGTATAGTTATTAGTATTTATATAATACTTATTATAGGCCTATGTCCAGCAGTAGACGTCTGTCAACAGACGGAGATGTATAGTCATATCTGTTCTTTTTATACATTCAAACATTATCCTGTAAATAAGACGTAAATATTTACAAACACATACATCTGACGTGTCTGTTTGCGATATCTAATTAACAAACTTTACCTAAGATTTATATACTTTACATATCGACGTACATATGTGTATCAAAAACAGCAGTTTCTATATGTATTCTCATGGTATTCATTAATGGCATACATTTGATGTTTTATAACATAACTATAAGGTTTAAGGATCTCGAGCCCTCGTCATAGACCCCCTAATTTTATTAGCGTAGAATATTTTGTTTTTTCAATATCATTATTACCATCGTCTCCTGCAGCAGAGCAGCAACTTGCAGCATATTTTCATTGCGTCATTTGGCATGTACTTAAGGTATATGTACAAATATGCAAAGATAAAGCATATACAGTAACTGGACAATGTCCTTAGTTTGGCTACTAGGTAATAAGTACATGAGAATGAAGAAAAAAAAATCAAACTGAAAAAAATACGCTAAATCGTTCCAATCGATTCCTGAATGAAGACAGTAAGTGCTTTTGTCACCAACAGCCGGTGATCAGTCACAGAAAAAGCTCCATTAGGATATCTTCTAATGGAACTTTTTTCAGCGAGCTGTCGCGGATGGCTCGGAGGGAAACTCCCCACGTCCCGTTGGCCTTCGTCTCGACGGCATTACTTCTCTCGTATGAATTACTAAACACTTTATCAATTACGATAGTACCCTCAAATACGGTAAGTGTTACATTATTTTTAATTGTGGATTTAAAAAAAAACACTGTATTAGAACATCAATATAATTATTTTACACATAACAAGTATGTATGTATTGGATTTTAAATATTCATCTTCGTAATAAATTTGTTATTTTGGTATAATATGTCTAGACATATACTCCAAAAATAGGCCTCCACAGATACACATACAAGTTCCCAGAATCTTATAATGTATTCAGGAATAACTTTTGATATTGCTATTGAACTTTTTTAAAGGATATCATATCTGGCACACACAGACTCCTTTCAGCAGGAGTTCGATATAAGCGACCGGAATTGAGTATTATTAGCAAGTCGCTAGGCGCCATCTATTGCCGAGTGGCGTGATCATCTTCGTGATTCATCCTTCAAAATTTACTCTATTATTCTTCTTTTAATACAATAACATATAGAGTGAATTTAGTAAATAGTAATTAAAGTAATAAAGTGATATATATAATAAGGTATACTATTTATTACAAAGCAATTATTATTTTTTAGGCACAAAATCAAAGTGATGGTATAATATGAATAGAAATACTTCTACTTATTTCCATATGGAATTTCTTCCAATGGACGTATTGAAGTGTTGTACTTTTTACTACAGCATCTCTATCGGTAAGTTATTTTCCCAGAGCAAAGGGTCGTGACACTAAAATTTTTAAATAACCTGTTTCTTGTGGTGTTACACCAGTTGTTGCTAATCGTCCTATCTATAGTATATAACAAATATGATATATGGTATACAGTACGTAGAAGTACACTTCCAGAAATCTCTTTCTCTAGCCCTTTTCACAGCTATGTGGGGTAGGGATATTAAGTACTTCTCTTCCATATCCCTCTATCAGCTGTCATGTCTGAATTCACACTCTTCTTACACATTTCATCTTTCACACAATCCATCCACACTTTCTTCGGTCTTCCTCTACCCTTATAACCATCCACGTTCATTCTCATTACTTTCTTTGTTATATGTTCTTCATCCCTCCGCATACCATGCCCGTACCACGCTAACCTATTGCTCCTTCCTCTAATCGAAGAAGTACACTTTCATTAGTATACCATAAAGTATTGTAATCAAGCTAGGTGTTATATTTTATTTATTCTTAAATTTTAAGTTTTATCCGCTTGTCGAATATGCGCTCTATCTATAGGTCATGTATTTTTTCATCTTAAATGTTTTCTTGAAAGGTGATCTGCTTTTCTTTGTAACTGAAAAAGTAATTTTCCTGTTAATGTAACCTGTACTATCTTACCACTACTGGTATTATTATTTATTTATTTATTTATACAAATGCTACAGTTTATACACCAGTTATTATTCTACAATCATATAATACTCGTATGTGAATATGTTTGTACACTACAACGTTCCCGTAATAATGTAAACGTTTCTTATTTACGTTTGCACGCCTCCACGCGTAACACGCAAACACCGCACCGCACGCGCACGCGCACCGCAACGCACTAAGAACTACGTACAATCACTTATAATTCCCTTTCAGGTAAAAACATTGTAAGTAAGGTAATGTTGAACAACAAAGCCATACAGTAACAAAAGACAAAATTGTGTTTGGCAATGTTTCCTCTTGATACAAAGTAAACAATACTACAACATCTTCACCCATCAAGGTCACATAATGCCACCGTTATTCCTTATGTATGAGACAATTTCGTGTATACTATAGTTAATGGAACGTTCGCTTTGTTTTCGATATAATTTCCTTCGTTTACGTTCAGACGGATGGACGTCACGTAATCATATTGGCTCCGTATATTCATTCTCTATTTATTTCGCCACGAGATATCTACTAAAGGACAGATTTTAACGGACTCGCAGCTCATGCTTTTCAGACTAACGTTTCAATGCTATATTCAATGTCTCAAGCTCTACACTTTCATACCTCGCTCAGGAGAAAAGTTCAACTTGAGAAACATGGTAGCACTGAGAAATCTAATATTTGTTCCTTAACTTAATAAATACATAGCTCATGTAAATGGTTAATAGATCACACATTTCCAGAGCATACCTAAATCATAATTTAGTACGCATTACTGTGTGATAAGACTAGATAATTAATTCCAAATTTTCAGCTATTTCGGATCCTTTGATAATGAATTTCTACTTCGGTTATAATGCTGATGACAAACACAAATATTTAGATCAAAAATTTATAATTATCCTATAATTCAGACTAACCTAATCTTCTAATTATTCGATTGCCTGAAATATTTCCATCTCTCCTATATCAAAAGGCTGTTAATGATTGTATTTATTGAATAAGTTGAAAAATGTTATTAATGTCTTGTTCATGCAAATTTTTTTTTCATTTACCAAGTACAGGACAGGCCGATTGTAACTTAACTTTTGACGCTTATATTAATCACCTAAAAATAAAATTTTCGTTCTTAACTGATAAATCTGATTTAATGATCGCCATTCATAGCTCTACCTGTACCTTTTATAATTCATACAAACATACAAGTTGAAATATATTACAAATTGTACCAAATACACAAACGTAATTAAACTCCAAGACTTTTTGAAAAAAAAAAAAAGTCCCAATGTTTTCGCTCGACGCCGATGTCAATAGAGGGCGCGCCAGGACCCGGATGTACCGGAAACAGTCGTACGTGCACCGAATCGGATCCGAACCTAAATGCATGCGAGAATTCATTTCAACTTGAGCCAACTTGTTTTCGCACCCGGGTAGCTTCAAGAGCTGCTAAATTACTTTATCTCACTTAGTACTCATTTAATCTTTACTTACGTTAACACAATATTCAACTGAAGAATCCTCTGTGGAGTTTTTATTAAAGGTATCGGAGAAGAATTATTAGCAATTATATCTATATTAAGATGCTTTTTTTTATTTAAGAGCAATAAGTTATTGGGTGCGGCGACGCCAGCTTATCACCCTTTTATGTTTGTTTAATGTTTCATCCTATCGTAAAACTAAAAGCTTAAACAGTACAGGAAATTATTTTATGTTGCTTTGTTGGATAGATACATAGATTATAAAGTCAAATACGGATGTATTACTTAACTATGCTTTTATTTATTTATATTTCTTAAGTATTGTCAACTTTTACGCTAGTTATAGTAGCTCGCTGGCCTAATGGTTAGAGCGTGCGGCCTTTATTCCGAAGATCGCGGGGTCGTGTCTCTGCATGTACCGATGACTTTAATATTCAAGTTATGTACATTTGTGAACTTAAGTAACAACAGCGAAATACAAACGGTGAAGGAAAACATGGCGAGGAAACCTGCACATGAATTAGAATTTATTCTAAGGTGTGTGTGAAGTCACCAATCCGCATTGGGCCCGCGTGATGACTATGGCCCTGTCGCCTTCATATTGAGGGTAGGCCTGTGCCCAACTGTGGGGGATGTAAATGGACTGTTATGGATGGATAGATGAACGCTATTTATAGAATGAAGTTATTTATAATATCTGACAATAACATCTTATTCTTTATAATATTAAAATTTCATCTTTATAGAGGGGCGCAAATCTACAAAAGGCATCACTGAATCATCTGTGTTACAGGAAACGTTAGGCAGTTGTAACGTTTAAAAATTTTTTTAGTCAGTATGATTTGATAGACGGGTCTCAAGCCAACCTCACCTGCTCGTGGTTCACCTTGCTAATCAAGAAATGAAGGCTCTGGCTCCCACCAACCCGCATTGGGCCAACGTGGTGGGAAATAACCCAAATCTCCCCATATGAAATTCTACATACAATAGCCCTTAGTGCCCGGCGATACCCGAGGTCACGCTGACCGTACATGAAGATCTTTGGGGTGGACTATATCCGTCGGTGGACGTATATCGGCTGATGATGATACATATAACTAATCAATGAAATATGGTATATTAAATATTATAATGTTTCCAAGCAGCAAATTGGATTCCACGCTATAAGCTAAAAAAGTTCTTTAGTATCCTATATCTCGTATGCGACACAGATTTAAACGATTGACCAGATAAATAACGGCGCGTCTAAAACATTTGTCCAATAAAAACTAGGCAAGTGAAAAAAAAGCAGTATTCATTGTGGCCCTAATCGTGGAACGTTTGTCAGTCGGAGATATAGGATCACATAAATTACAGTGAAGACGCGCAGTCTAAACAGCCGTATTCCCGGTATCCGTGCCGCGGCGGTTACCGCTTCCTATAACCGATACGGCGCTGTTTGAACAAGCCGCGCCGCACTAACTTTTACCATGTGTTAACTTAATGTAAAGTATACACGAGCCCCCGGACCGCACCCTGCACGTCCGACTGCCGCCGATATTCAGCTCGAAACCGTAACGGATAGTACTTCGATTGTTTCCAAGTTAAATGATGTTAGACTTGCTGATTTAGATTTGTAAGTTAAACCTTCGCTCGCAAACTACGTCATCTCCGGAAACGAGCGTGTGTTACAATATATCACAAGATATCTTGCACCGCTGCCAATTTACAGGATCTTATTGGCGATGGATTTAATGGGTAATCAGATATTGTTATATGCTATAAAGCCGTGATTGCTCAGATTGTATGTTACGGATTCGATCCTCGCCGAGCTTGCGCTTCTAATGAAGAATATCACGAAGAAAGCTTCAAATTTTTTTCCGCAGGGATGTAAGTTACACCAAACCAGTGTTTAGAATTAAATGGAATTTACTGTATTTGTGACAGAAAACAACGAAACCCAGCAGTGGGAATAATAATGTTGTTTATAATTTCATGGCTTCTTTAAAATATCACAATTGACAGTTTAAATCCGACGTTTAATTAATGACTTAACGCTACATTTAGGCGGTAAAATTAAATTTGTTATCTGTGCTCCGCAGTGACAGTTGAATAACATATAGCCTTGTACTATACTGTACATAAATTAATAATATTACTATACAAATACTTTGTAGTAAAATTAAAAGTAACAACGAATTATATCTTTGAATAGTTGCAATTTGGCGTTTTTTTTAATTACACCTTAGTAAACAAATTTTCTACATTACTTACTAAATAAATTTTGGTTAATAGTTTAAATCGCGGAAGACAGATTGATGTGGAGATGTTTGCAGGAAGTCTATGTCCAGCTGTGGACATCTATCGGCTGATGATGACGACGATGGTTTGAATTTGTTTGTTCGTTATTAAAAACAAAATTTCTTGTTTTCTTTTATAATTCATCACTAACTTACGACTTAACGGTATTTTATAAATAAGCTTTATTCTTTCCAACCCCTTCCTCGCCCAGTTAAAAATAATGTTGTTAAGTGTAACTGTTCCCACCGAAGTTCCGAACAAATGTTTGCAACGAACGCTAGCTGAGCTGAGATGTATACATTACGTTTTAAAACCGGATGCATTACATTCTCGTTTGTGGCAGGAATTTAGTGAAAGGGGGTCGAAAACGGAGGGCGGTGCCCCGGTGCGAGCGGAGCACCCCTAATAATGATTGATTTAGAAAATTAATTTCGGCCAAATAACGGAAAAAGGATACCGGAGAAACCGGGATATATTAAAGGAGATTACGTGGTTAATGAAATTAATAGGCTTTATGGATCTCTTTCTCATTTCCCTTCTCGTAACAAATAATATAAAACGAAAGGTAAAAAAGTTTAGATATATTTATTTACTATAAAATAATAGGCGCTTGACCTTAATTCACGTGACGTTACGTGATAATAAAGTTGAAGATGATTAAGAGTACTCAGGAGGAAACCTCGGGCTCTTATTCGTAGACAGCGGGAAAAAAGATCGTGGAGATCTTTGGGGTAGACCAATATCCGTGGACAGTAGATGTCTATCGACTGATGGAGGAGAAAGAGGGGAAAAAGCATTTTTTTTATTTTACGAAGTAACTAGCCGAGCGTGACGCACATCTAATGGTAAGTGATAGGCTTGCTTATAACAATGTGGCTGCAATGAGAGTTGCGAGAGCATCTACCTGGATGGTCTCTGGCAACGGTAGATGCCGCCAAACGCTAGTGTGCAAACTTTACTGTCTTCCTGGAAGTTACTGCGGTAACGAGACTTAAAATCTTATGGGACAGCGACGACCACAACGTAGTGCTGTATATTTCTAACTATCACCACGTTGTTATGAGCTAATGTATAATTTACCATCAGATGAACCTGCTGCTCGTCTCGTCGCTTCGAAGAATAAATTATAATTCCTAACTCAACTACGAACTGATTGCTTTGCTCGTCAGTACAGCTTATGCAATATCAAGCATCAGGTTGCATATCGTTAATGATAATATATCTTAAACTAGAAATAGAAGCAATACCTGAATAGGTACTAGTGTTTGATATATACTAATGAGAGCTCATTTGTCTCAACATAAACAATAGGCGGAAGATATTTTACAAGGTTCGGATTTCCTTTCTAAGTTTTAAGGGGAAAATGATTGACGGAATTCCCGATGGTTCGTATCGGGTTTTGTCGGATAGAGTTTCGGAAACAAATTACAATTATCTACGGATTATGTTTTAATTGACTCTCATATTTACGTAGACGTTATTTATTTAGATGTTCCGGTTAAAGGAAATCATCGCGAGCAAACCTACACGATATAAAACAAACAGATCTCCTAAATATCTTAATATGCAAACCACCAGTTCGAATCCAAGTAGTGGTCATTAAAAGGTGATAAGTATGCTATTATATTTATTTATAATTAAGGACAAACTATATTATTTATTTGGACAGACGATCTATTGAAGATCGACGGAAGTTGCGGCACCAATCAGAGTAAAGAGTTATACTCTATGGCATAACGGTTAACTGCTTGTATTGTAACGCGGACGTCTCTGATTCAGTTTTAAATGAAGTTCAAATATTAATAAGATATTTTCGAATCCACTTTGTATTATTATTATTAGTCGACTTTATTAGTTACTTAAAACACCTAAAATGAAAGTCGTCTTTGGTATTTACTAAAGAAACATGTTAAAATAATGCTATAAGTGAAATTACTTTATCATAGAAACTTATTTATGTTACACATCGAAACCTCATCCCGCCCGTAGTCAGAGTTTACTGAGCCACGACCCATTGCAATGTAATGCTCTATAAAGAGTAACTAACACGCAGAAAGCGTATATTTAGTGTCGAACGTATGACAGCGGTTTTAAATGCGGCAGTAAAGTGAAATTAGTCGGCTAACTGCGCCGCGCGGCCGTAAACGCTGGATCGGAGGCGGGGACTCCGCAGCGGAAATCGCGAGTTCGTTTTGTAACTTGTTAGGGTACGTTTTATCATGTCGTTTTTGATGTAAACACTCTATTACTTCCCGGCTTGAGTTGAAACTTTCTGTAGTATTTTTTTTTAAAAAACTATTACTATTACACTCAGGCCTGAGCTGAAACTTTCTGTATAACTGAAAGGTATTGTTTCGTTTATTATATGTTCTTACGCATGATCAGTATACTCGTCCCCTGTGGAAGACCCACAGACCGAAGACAAGGTAGCAAAATGGACTGCCAAGATACAGACGATCATATCTAGGACAGAGTGAAGTGCAGGGGAAAGATAAAGAATGTTGACCCAACCATCATAAGGGATCATGACTAGATCCATACTTGCCAAAACTACTTTAATAATGCGAAATGCAATAATGCTGTTATGGCGATAGATTTACTATAAGAAACCTAGTCTATTCAAATTCTATCCTATGTGGCCGACAGGAATTGAATTGGGCACCGATGTTGTTGTTGACCATAGTTGACTCCCGTAACAACCTGGGAAGCTACATAACACCATATTCATCATCATCAGCCGATAGATTTCCACAGCTGGACATAGGCCTCTCCTAAAGATCTTCTCGTTTGTATGGGTTCATATGGGAGGATTTGAGCCATTTCTCACCACGTTGGCCCAATGCGGGTTGGCGGGAGCCAGAACCTCGTTTGTTGATTAGCAGGGTGCACCACGAGCAGGTGAGGTTGACTTGGGTTCCGTGCGTTGTTGTGCGGTACCCCTTACACCCCTCACATATTTCGTTACTGTATTCTTTTTTAAAAACATTTTTTTTGCATTCAACGAAACAACGAGATGAGCGGTACGTTTACCCGATGTTAAGTGATACGCCTGCCCATTACAACGGTGCACCAGTTAGGATGTTATAAACTGGTCACTTTGTGCTTATCGCTATCAGACATAAGATGTTCAATCTCGTTACCTTAGTAATTACAATACCTAAACCGTCTTCGCCAACGGAGTCACTATAAGATCTAAGTAAATAATTATTAAAACAGTTCGCATACTCTCACGAGTAAATCTAAATGAAAAATGTTTCAGCTACGAAATAACGACACCCTCCACACACAACAGACAATTTAGAAGAACACAAATACCCCTTTTTTTTTTCGTTAGTTAATGTAAATATCAAATCGAGAAAACTCGTTACGATTGAAGTCGTAAACATCGATTTAAGCGCGCCGACGCAACACAAAGGGCTGCGCCGCTTTGTTCCAAGTTAACCGCTCAAGTAACTTGTACAAATTAACTTAAATCAAACATAACTATTGCGGTCTAGTGTGAATTAACCCTGTGACTTCGCTCTATTAGTTACTTATACTGAAAGCCGTATTAGTTTAATTTACCTCATACGTAAGCTATTTATTTAACCGTGTCTAATTTTTTATCCTAATGATTGTTGTGAATATTAATACGGGACATATGTAGTTATTTTCTCGTTACTTAATTTTTTTTTTTAATCACCAATTTCTGTACGAGCGCTGACTGTCTGATATCTTCATCATTAGCTTATAGACCTCTACTGTTGGATATAGGCCTTCGCCAAAGATTTCGACGTTGATCGGGTAGAGGTTCAAATGGTGGATTTTAGGTCATTTCCTAACTATATAGCTACAGATTAACAGGGTGCACCACAAGCAGGTTAAGTTAGACTTGGAACCCGTGAGTAGTCGTACGGGAACCATATTTTTATATAAAAGTTTTTACATGTTTTCAAAGATAATATCGCTCGTGGTTCCCTCTATAGATTTATTACCAGTTAAACGACTTAATGTAACATCGACGTCACAAACTCGACTATAACTTACCGGCGCCACCGCCACTTAGTTTCAAAGAAGAAAAAAGCGAGGCAAAGGTTAGCGGCGACGCGGCCCCTCGCTTTCTCGGCCGCTCTTAAAATAGTTTGGTGTTGAGGCGGCGCTGAGCCACCCCGCGGTACCGCGCAGCGCCGCTCGCGCTGGCATTAGGGACTTGGAGCCCCGCCGGAGCGATGTTTAAAAGCGGATACCCGCCAGCTCTACCCGAGTTTGTTCCCGAACTTATGATAAATTGCGTCCGGGTATTTTTTGAATTCCACCTCACAGTTAAAATTTTTCGGTTACAAAATTTATTGTTTGTTACTATTTCGCTGAGTTTGAGTTCTCTTTGTTTGCGAGTTTCGTGTTTTGCGGTGGTATCACTTTCGGAAATTTTTATTTTCATTCGACTCATATCATCATCATCATCATCATCATCATCATCAGCCAAAAGACATCCATTGCTAGACGTAGGCCTCCCCCAAAGTTCCCCACATCGCGTAGCGATTCATGTGGGGGAAGGGGTTGGGCCATTTCCCACCGCGCTGGCCCAATGCGAGTTGGTGGGAGCTAGAGCCTCGTTTGTTGATTAGCAGGGTGCAGCACAAGAAGGTGAGGTTGGCTTGGATCTCGTGAGTTGTTGTGCGGTAACCCTTACACCCTTCATATCAACGTGGCGCTAATCACCATTCCGCATTGTGCTCGTCGCCTTGAGACAGGATGTTGTCTCGTTACCTCGGTAATTTCACTAGCTACAATCCTCCCCAACCATAACACAAGAATGTTTGCACACTGCTTTTTAACGGCACAATTGGGAGTCGCTTTGGTATTTACTACGATCAGCTATATTCGACCAGCGGCTCGCCGAGCTTCTGGAGTTGGCATATCTGATGTTATTTTATTTTAAACCATTTTCAATTTCGTGTCTTTTATCAAATTCATGCCTATTAAAATTCTAAAAAAATATTTTCATAGTTTCTAAGAAAATCTGTAACAACCGCGAAAGCCTTAGAAAAATATTTAATTTTGTTTTGGAGCCCGTGACACCCTAGCTAATACGCTTTTGTCACCCCTATGAGAAAAGGTTGAGTACCGCAGACCTAGACTGTCTTTTTTTTATTAAATTAAACGACGAGACCGACAGAGAGTGATATGTCTGCTCATAACAACTTGGCACTAGTTAGGATGACGTACACTGTACCACATTACGCTCGTCATGGGAGACATAAAATGTTGAGTCTCGTTACTCCAGTAATTATACTAGCTGCAGCTTCGTTAAAACTGGAACACAGTAATGTTTGAACACCACAGTTTGTCGGTAAAAATACGCTTTGCGGTGGTACCTAGACGGTCTCCGGGAATAGAGACCTACCACCAGTAAACTATTGCGACAAAAATGTGCCACCATTTATTTTATAAGTTATCAGCTAATTTACGACTTTTCTATTATATCCTTTCTCTTATATTTTGTATAGAAAGTAACAACATCGCGTGAACCCTAAATGAAAAGCAGCAGAATAATTTTCAAGTCATTAAACAAGATTGTAAAAGTTTGAAATTAAAAAAAAAATGTATTAAGATTCCTCGCACACAGTAAAGTTCACTTGTTTCAGCCCCCGTTACATTTTTGATTAAAAGTAGAGTTAATTACAGTCTGTAACTACGATGAGTACTTTCACGCTGAATTTCCATAGAATAAATAAGTAGCATTCAAAATAATGTTAATTGCAAAACTTCTTGTGTATTAAGGAGGCGGGATAATGGGGCCCGGGGTCCGTAACGCCCCCGTTAACCCTTCTAAGATGCTGCTGGGACACGTCGCGGTCGGGGAGGGGAATAACGAGGTCCCCCCTCGGTACGTTTAGGGCTGACATTGGATAAGGAATTTCTTAGTGAATTTCGGCGAGTAGAAGAGAATGACATTTTCGTACGAGAAACTATGTTGGCAAGTTAAAGATATTAAAGATACTTGACGGTGGTGCGACTTCTTTTTATGCAATTAAACGATAACGCACGACGTTCACCTGATGGTAAGTGATACAAACACCCATAACGACGTGGCGTTAGTTGGAATGGTATACACTGCACCACATTGAGATACAAGATTTTGAGTCTCGTTACCCCAGTAATTACACTAGCTACTGTTTGTCGGCTACAATAGGTGTTGCGGTGATACTTAGACGATGTCCGGCAACAGAGACTTACCACCAGTACCATCAGTAGCGACTCTACTATATTTAAGTGTTTTGAAAGTTTTAACGATATATCCCTGTTAAGTTATTTTTTAAGTCATTAGCAGCTGTCTGTCCTGTCCATAACAACATGGTGTTAAGATGGTTTACATTACTCCACATTGTACTCGCCTTCACACATATCAAGTATCATTATCGCGGTAATTACATTAGCTACAGCGCCCTTCGAACCAGAACCAAGTAATGTTTGTTCAGTACTGTTTAGCGGCAGAAAGTGGTACCGCAGTGATAGTTACCTAGACAGTCTCAATCAACAGTCATCTTTCTCTTCTTCCTAAGATGCCTCTTCGACTAGCGAAGGTTGGCGGTCAGTTCACAGTCACCTACGACCTGTAAAGAGCCCTTGGTAGAATCCTATATTCAGCATTGGATTGTCGCGGGGTGATGATTCTTCTTCTTCTTAATGTGCCTCTCGAACTAGTGAAGATTGGCGATCAGCATGGTACAGACCTTTCTGTCTCTGGTTCGGCGGAACAATTTGTACGCCCCAGATATGCCAGTCCATTCCCTGGGGTGATGATATAAAAGGAGAAATAAAATAGTTAAATTCTAAAATCGGATCCTGTTGGATAGCTGTTTTAAAATTGGTTTTAATTGAGAGGACAGCTTGTTGTGTACCCCTCCATCTATCATCGAATAGTATTCCTTAACCCTTATAGTTCTTTTATTTGTACAGTCACTACACTGTGCTTGCAACATCTAGGCAGTATTTCTATTGCTGGTTACCAATATCATTATTAGATGATTTTAGAGATATCAATAGACTTCTTTGTATTCCTAGTTCAACAGTTCAGCATATAATAGTGACGTCACTCTTGCAGACTGAATATCATCACAGCAAACTTAGCAGTTTTCCGCGGGTTAGTTCGACTCCTCGATAGCGAAAGGTTATTTTATGAACATCGCCGTTGAATTGTACTGTTATTGGAAAAAAAAATAATGAGTTTAAAGAAAAATCTTACTACATAAACGATAGCTCTTGTTAACAGTAACTATTGAAGCGGTTTATTAAATAGCATTTACAATTCTTTTTCATTATTCCGATTGTTTTCGCGTTTAATTAAACCGGTAACTTTGCTCCTGACGTCTCCTTTCGCTTATTATTGCATCAAAGTCAATGGAAATTTCCTCGTCGGTTAATTTTCTCCTCTCAAAGAACCATTTGACAGCCGCCTCCATTGTTTTTAATTTCGCTTTAATTAATGTTATTGCATTTTAAAAATAAAGCTCATTTCAAGTAATTTGTTTTCTTTTCAACTATTAAGCAAATACATGAATAATCTACATAATATATATTCTGTATTCATCATCATCATTAGATGCCTTATTCAACAGCCTTGTAGTCTTGGGTTAGTAAAAATAGGACTAAGGGAAGCCCTGGCTGTCGTAGAAGGCGACTAAAACGGTCTAGGATTTTCGCGGGCCTTGAGGGTGGGGGCCCTTATCGCTCAACAGGCGAACCTGTGTGGGACAGCCTAGGAGAGTTAAACCCCTTCTAAGAGACCTGTTCAAAGAAAATGTAGAGAAGCACCGGTGCGTTCTATAAGAGATCCCGCAGCCTCTCCGAATGCACTGATGCAGGTCATCGAAGGAATTTCAGTGAGTAAAAATCTCACATAACCCTGACTTCCCTCCATAAGCAGGGTATCTTTCAAAGATTTCCCCCGGAAAAAAAAAAGTTGCTCTCGTCAAACTGAAGTTTGGCGATCAGATTGAGAACATCAAACCAATTCTGGATTACAATTTTTTTAATACTATTATTGCTTTACCCCTGACATTAGTGGTCAGGGAGTTTTGTTTGTCCTTACTTCTGTTATACTTAATTTTTTCCTACTTGACGTTAAGTGGTGATGTGACCTGTGGTACTAAAGCGCACTGATCTAGTATAGCTCTTTTCTTGACACTAACATCGTATTTAGACGGGAACACTGGCGCCGGAAAGTTGATACACTTCTTCGTTGTTCTTATCAAGAACGAAAAGCTAAACTTGAATTTCTGTTATATTCTGATCACTATGCTTCCTAAACCACGCTTTGCCGATAGATGAAGAATAGCATTCACTGTAATATGCAGTTGTCTGACACTGTCTCATCCTCTGAGGTCGGACAGACATTAACACTCCGATTCCTAGGTTGCGGTCTATAAATCTTTTATTTTATTTACTCTCAATCGTACTGTATTGTCATAGAACTATCTAGAGTCAGAATTATCAGTGACCGCAAATATTGTATATCCAGGTAAGGTGATAAGATATGCGGTTCATCTTCGCATGTAACGCTGTGATGGGACCACAAATTTCCCAATAGCGGATTCGCTGCAGCGGCCCGGCTCGCTGCGGTCGCAGCGATATCGCTTCGTGAATTTCATATCACTCTCGCAACGGAAACTGAGCAAAGCAACAATACACCCACAAACCTATCAAATACACCGTAACACAATCACGCATTAGATATGCTATTCCTCCATTCAAATCATGGTACCGGAATTGAAACAATCTTAATGGAAACGCTATTTTACGATACAAATATAGAGGAAGGGATGCTTAGATGGTTCGGCCATGTAGAAAGAAGAGATGAAAGAAGATTAACGAAAGAGGTATACAAGGTAAGAATGATGGGAAAAATCAGTGCAGGTCGATCTAAGCGGACATATGTCGATCAAATCGAAGATGCAACCGACGAGCATGCATGAAGACGCTCATGAAAGTGGAGGAAGCGAGAGAGGTGTGCCAGGATCGCAGCAAATGGAGAGAGGTTCTCTCTGCCTACCCCACTGGGAAAGAGGCCTGATATATATGTATGTATGTATGACTCTTAGTCATAATACGCTTATACGATTCATGTTAAGTATTGTCGCTAACGGTATACTGTTATTCAGATCCAAATATAAGTTATAATATGCAAACGCCAGTCTGTTTGAAAGATGCTGGAATATTACTATTTTTTTAATAGTATTACACTTAAGACAATGCTATAATGTAAAATTTGCCGTTCAGCTGTTAGAAACGTAGTGGCAAACAAATCGCTCACCTGTTGGTAAGATGTGATTGTGTATATAACAACGCAGTGTGAGTTAAGATGTGTACACAGAGCCACGTTCCACTTGTCACTTAATAAATTTTGTAAACGTAATTTATTCTTTATCATCATCAGAAGATAGACGTCCACTGCTGGACATAGGTTTCCTACAAAGATGTCCACGTCAACCACTCCTGCGTTGCCCGCGTCCAGGGCCTTCCGCTACTTTGGTTTGCAGGGATTCTTATGGGGGGAGTAGAGCCATTTCCCACCACGCGGGCCCAAAGCGAGTTGGTGGGAGCCAGAGCTTCGTTTGTTGATTAGCAGGGTGCATCACGAACAGGTCATGTTAGCTTAGATCCTGTCAGTTGTTGTGCGGGGCCCTTTACACCCCTTACCCCTACAATTTATTCTTGCATGTTGCTTATTAATTTAATTAGAAATTTAATACTGTACATTTATATTTTCAATTCAAAATAAATCTTGGCAGCAGGTGACACTGGTGGCAGATGTCTATTGTTAAAGACAGTCTAGGTACCACCGCAGCTCCTATTACTGCAGCTAAACTGTGATGTGAAAATGTTAGTGTTGGATATGAAGGGCGCTGTAGCTAGTGAAATTACTGGAGCACCAATATTTAATATAATACATCTTAGAGTGACGAGCACAACTAGGTGCTGTGTATATCACCATAACCAGCGCCACGTTGTTATAGGTAGAAGTTTCATTTATCATCAGGTAAACGTCTCGCTCGTCTCGTCGTTTCGTCGAATAAAAAAAGTAAATTACTTTTAACTGTTACGTCAAAAAGGAGTGAATAAATATAACCCAGTAACGGAGCAGCACAATGGGAGCGTCTTCGACATATCTTCAGCTTGAACAGCTACACGGCGGCGCAAGCCTCACGCAATCGTATTTTTCCATTACAATAACTCGCCGAAGCTTTTACGCACCCCACGGTAAAGGGCGTCGTCTCCATATAGAGATTATTAAAGCTCGGTATGCTCTCATTTTGCACCACTTTAGAGTTTCCGCGGCGACACAATGTAGCCACTTCTCAACTTAAATTACAAAATGACTCGCCAAGGTGAGAGGCTACGAAGACAAAGGCAAATAAAAAAAAACCTCCCGATTTATAGTACTTTTAAAGAACTGTCTTTTCATTCTACCTTAAACCTTTAGGCTCCAGCTGCAGCCGCTGTATTCTGTTATTTTCTGTGGCCGTGCTATTTTCGTTTCCATTGGAAATATTATCTTTCCATACTGCTTAACAGGATTTCGCTATTAGTGCTATCTTCGGAGTTACTTCGATCGCGTTTTATCTCATTCTTAATATTGAACCGATTGTTCCCATTGCGACTACGTACCTCCTTTCTTTGGACTTATTCTGGCAGACGATTTTTTTTTCGTTATCTGTCTACATCGGAATGGATAATTTGTTTCTGTATGTACATATATCACTGTGTTCTCTTTCGGCGGGCTTTAACACATATATTCTCTTTCACTCGAAGAATATAAATCTTTGTATAGTAGTTCAAGTAGTGACATTTTAGAGTAATGTATGTTGTACATCAATGTATAATGTAATTGATATCGAAGTTTTGAACAATTTGATTTAGATATACTTAGGAATACTCGACAAGGATCAACGATTTGATTAAGAATACAATTAAAAAAACGGATTAGTTTCTGATATTGTCAATAAACACATCAGCTGAAGACTGTTTGGGAAATGGTTATACATTTTGAGGAGGCTGAAAGCAGTTTTTATCTTGAGGCTGAATTGATGCTTTGTGTAGGACCTGAAAAAAGAGGCTGTGTACAATAACAATGTAGAATATTGTCTACTAAGAGCAGAGATACTTCCATAATGAGGTCAATCGACGACTCCATCTCGGCTGGGCAGCGTTCGGGAGGCTGGCTACGCAGCATATTCTCGTCCCAATTACCGCAGTGTTTAAAGACAAAGGTCTTTAATTTGTGCGTGTTGCCAGTGATGAATTGTAGAACTGAGACATGGCCACTTTCAGTGGGCCTTGTGAAAAGGCTTCAAGTCGCACAGAGAGCAATGGAAAAGGCTATGCTCGGGGTTTCCCTGCATGATCGAATCACAAATGAGGGGATCCGCAGGAGAACTTAGGTCACCGACATAATCCAAAAGACTGCTAGCCTCAAGTGGCAATGGGCAAGACACATCGCTCGAAGGATTGACAGCCGATGGGGCACTAAGTTCCTTGAATGGCGGTCGCGTACTGGAAGACGTAGTGTTGGCAAGCCCCCCACCAGGTGGTCCGAAGATCTGTCGAAAGTTGCGGGTAGCAGCTGGATGCGGGCACCGCAGGATCGATCGATATGGAGATCTTTGGGCGAGGCCTATGTTCAGCAGTAGATGTAGAAGAGAAGAGCTCTTTAGTATGTGCACACAACTTAGATATGTTTGATTACGTACTAAAATCTTATGGTTCGACTGAAGCAAACGCTCTCGTCCGTAACTGGTGGGTGAGTCACATAGATGGTATAAATATCAATTGGATCCCTGTTTAGGGGTCCGTGAAAGCGAGTGGCTTACGCTCCTCCCCGGCAACACGTACCGGCGGTAGATTCGTATGTAAGGGAGAAAGTTACTACAAATAATTTATAACCCACTCAGTCTAAAGCAAATGGCTGCCGAATATTTTAAAAGACACGGCCAAGGTTGGTACAAATTTGCATTCGGGTTCAGCGGTTCGCCGTTTTTTATTTATTCAGGGCTGTAGGTCGGCTCGTGAGTGAAATTTTCGGTGCTCTTTTATGACTTCTCCGAGCTTTTGGGGTTTTAGTTCGGATAACTATTAGTTTACCGCACGGGTTTGTTGAACATTGTAACGCGATCGGCTTGTACACTTGACTGTTTGCGGGATTTACAACTTACACCGTTTACACATGTTTTCGTATTAAAACGTTTAGTTGTGAATATTCGATGACTTCTTATCGATTAAGTATTAAGCACTTGTTGGTCACCATCAGCCGATAGATGTCCATTGATCGACGTAGGCCTCCTCCAAAGTTTCGTACCTCGTTCGCGTAGGGATTCATATGGGCGGAGGGGGATTTGCGCCATGTCCCACTACGCTGGCCCAATGCGAGTGGGTGGGAGCCAGAACTACGTTTGTTGATTAGCAGGGTGCACCGCGAGCAGGTGAGGTTGGCTTGGTCCCCGTGAGTTGTTGTGCAGGACCCCTTACACACCTTTTTTCAAGTTATAAAAGATATTAAATTTTTTTTGCTTTGTAACTAATACGATATAAAATATAGTAACATAAGTCGGTGATTCGTCGTTTCTCCCACGTTACTTAAGCACCGCTTCGGTTGCTTAATACACTGTCCCGTTTCATTTCAATGAGACAACGCAAACAATTGCAGCTCGCTGCTGAGACTGTCGTCTAATTGTGGTGTTCCGTTGCATGGTAGACGCTGCGGGTGGAGGATCTCGGAATGTTACACTGCATTAATATACTTACTTTTTTATTTATGTAACAAACCAAAAAGAACTAGAACTACATCATTTAGTGGTAAGCGATACGCCTGCCTATGACAACACAATAGGGTCCTTGTGCTCGCCCGAGGCACAAGATGTTGTTTCCTTACTCAGTAATCACTACCCAACGCCTCTTGATCCGGTTACACAGTAATGTTTGCACACTACAGTTTGGCGGTAGAAATAAGAGCTGCAGAATAACTTTCCTAAACGATCTCCAACAAGGAATCCTACCACCAATAAAGTTATAGTAAAAAAGTGACCACCTCAGAAACCTCAGTGCTACACAAATAGCGCTAGTTATGTAAGTTGATTTATTATTTATATTGTCTAATTTTTTTTATTGAATTGACCGACGAGACGAGCGGGATGTTCACCTGATGGTAAGTGATACGCCCGCCCATAACAACGTGGCGCTACTTACAATGATATACTCTACACCCTATTGCAGTCGTCACCACAAACATGAGATGTTGAATCTTGTCACCCAAGGAATTGCATCAGCTATAACGCCCTTTAAACCGGAATACAGTAATGTTTGCACACTACTGTTTATCGGCAAAAATTGGCGCTACGGTACTACCCTCTTAGACTGTCTCCGATAACAGAGACCTACCAATTATTATATTATCTTAACTAGCGGCGCGTTGTTGTAGGTGGGCGTATCACTTACTATCAGGTGAACATCCCGCTCGTCTCGTCGGTCAATTCAATAAAAATAATTACATAATATAAATAATAAATCATCTTACGTAACTAGCGTTATTTGCTTTGCACTGAGGTTTTTGAGATGATCAAGTTCACCTGACGATCTTACCATCAAGTGAACTTTACGCTCGTTACTTTAATCAATTGAATTTTAAAAAAAGTCAATATTTTTGAATATTTAGAACTTAGTTACGCAACCTCATTTTATTAGTTATAATTAAATTTTCTACAGTACCATACAAAACTTAATTATCACCATCACGCTCAGCCGAGAGACGTGCACTGCTGGAGATAAGCCTCACTCAAAGATCCTCCACTTTTATAGCAGTTCATATGGGGGGGATATGAGCCATTTCCCACCACGCTGGCCCAATGCGGGTTGGCACCACGAACAGGTGAGGTGGTATGGGTTCTGTGAATTGTTGTGTGGGAACACTTACACCCCTTAAACCTAATTATGCCTTAGGTCAACTATGCCAAGAGCCTATTACTTAACTTAAGTTAACGTTAAAGTAACTCTAACCACTTTATCGTGTTAATAAAACGTACGTTTGTCTTAACGTACCTAATAACCCTACCCGGGCATTACGTATACTTTATTACTTTCTGTTTATAACTTTTTTAATTAACTAGTCGCCTAAGTATTTATGTGAGGTGAGTGCTAATGTAATAAAGGTTATCGAAGGTGATCTATTAAATGACGACCATATTGGGTACGAATGTCCCCCACGACCTTACCTTCTGCGTCCACCCGAATACCGGCTCACGACCGCATTCATTATCAAATGTAATAACCGCCGGCCATCGATTGTTTTGATTGATTCATCAAAATACACTCGTCTACAGAATACTTTCAAAATATATATAAAATATATGATAACATAGATATAATTACAAGAAAATAATTACAGTATGTGTATACTGCAATCTGTGTTTCATTTACATGAGTAAGAGAAAGGAGCGAAAATGTTAACTTGCTTATAACTTTCTATCTAGCTATCAATACTTAAGGTCTCTGTTCCCTACATCTTTTATATGGTAGCCACCGCAGCGCCTGTTTCTGTCGCCAAACAATAATGTGCAAACATTACTGTGTTCCGGTTTTAAGGGTGCTGTAGTTATTGTAATCACTGGGGTAACGAGACTCGACATCTTATGTTTCAGGCGACGAGCGCAATGTGGTGCAGTGCATACCATCTTAACCAGCGCCACGTTTTTATGGGTAGACGTATCACTTACCATCAGGTGAACGTCCCGCTCGTCTCGTCGCTTAATTACATAAAAAAGAATGTTAGAAAAAAAAGTTCTTTATACGCCATAATTTTCTGTATTAAAAACTAACATAACCTTTGTGGTATACCATCCTAAATGAAGATCACTAATCCAATAATAAATAAAGTGCAAGTCACTAGTATACTAAATTGACAACAAGATTCTGATAAGAAATGGATGGAAATGGCCTAAAATTGGATTACGTACCATATGCTTGAAAGTATGTTGTTGAGCAATGCATTATAAAGGAAAGCAAATGCATTATAAAGGACTCTCTTGTTCCCGATCCTGGTATTGAAAGCCATTTCTCATAAGAATATTGAAGGTCATTTATCTTTCTTCAGACATGTCACACATGTGAATAGGACTTGCGCCTCGTCGAGGCTTTTCCAACCGAGGTATGTGAGGTAAGGCCTGATGATGATGATGATGAGAATAAATACGTCTCAATGCGTATCTAAATTTAGTTGACGTAATATTAGATGTGTGCGCGACTGTACGCTGAGTCACAGTACATGCGCGAGCGCGTTGATTCACCGATCCGTCCGATGCCGTCGCCTTCGTTATTTCTGCTTATTTTTTTTCTACCCTCGTCCTAATTCGATGATTACTCGGCGACCGCATAACTACCGCTCGCCCGCCTACTTTATAATTTAGCTTTCGGATATTGTAAAGGTTTTATACAATTACATTCGGAATTCGGCGCCGGTGTGAAAATGTGCTGTATCACAATTGGATACGTATGACACACCCGGACGCCGGGCTAACACTTGAAACGTCCGATTATATTATTCAGAGGCTACAAAATCAGATTGGTCAGCGACTGGAACAAAAAATTTAGTAGATTAGTAACACGAAAAAACGAAAAAAAAAAATTACAAAAACTTGTTAATATTTTTTACGTTTCTTACTTTTAACAAAATAGCAGAACTCTGAAAGATATCGCTTGGAGCATTATTATTAGTATCTCATTATTATCATCGTCAGCCGATAGACGCCCACTGCTGGACATAGGCTCCCCTCAAAGATTCCCACATCAATTAAGTAGGGATTCATATGGAGAGATTTGGTCCATTCCCTACCACGCTGGTTCAATGCGGGATGGTGAGAGCCAGAGCTTTGTCGATTAGCAGGGTGCACCACGAGCAGGTGAAGTTTGCTTGGGTCCCGTAAGTTTTTGTGCGGGACCCCTTACACCTCTTATTAGTGCATATTTTTAGTTTATTGAAGTTGCGACCAGTTCTGCCTTCCTGTCAAAGGAAACATCCGTAGGAAAATATATATTCCTAGACCAAAAGCCTTCAAGGATATTTGACGGATGTAGTCAACTCTTGTTTAATCAGAGCAGTGGATGGTTTCAAATCTTGCTTTGTAAGTAGCGTTCAGGCAGGGGGAGACACTATCCAGCTCTCAATCCGCAAGGCATCTGATGTCTGGGCGTCGTAGGAAGATGTTTCACGTCCTCCAACTTCCATAACTGAGGCCATGGTGGCGGATTGGGGGTAACCCTTTACCAAATATATTAGGCCTCGAGGTAGTCGCAGTACTTCTGCCTAGTATTGAGCAACGGGTTAGAGACTTCAAGTTCCACCTCCAGACGCGGTCTCATCAAGGTCTCTCATTGTCGGAATCACGGTTACATGTGAAAGCGTTCCAGTGATTTCGGCTAATAGCGTTGAGAGGTATACCGTGGGGTTTTTAGCAGGTAAGAGTCCGGCATTACTCCTCTGTTACTCCCACAGCAGAAGAGTATCAAAAACAGAATTTCCCGACAAAAAAAAGGGTAGACACTGTAGGCTGTTTTTCAAAATGTTGAAATGATGTCTGTCGTTTTATGCTATTTAATGTTTTAAGACGTTGATTATTTTTAAGGATCTCTAGTGATTGATAATTTGACTAAACAACTTTTTAAAGAGGACTGTACTGTCCACTCTTCTCTTCTAGACAAACCCTGACTAGAAAACCCTATCGCCTATAAATATAATAATTACATAAATAGAATAATGTATTAAGTTAGAAACAGAAACACAACCTTGTTTGTGTGGCAGTAGGGTTGTGCCTAACAAATGAAACGATTAATAGTCGACTCGATATAAGCTGTTAAGTGACAATTAGCAAAACACAACACACAACCCCTTCTGTTTGTACTACGGAAATATTTACACACGTCGTATAAGGGTAGGATTGCCACACGCGAAGGCTCTAAAGGGACGATCCGAAATGGAATATATATAAATACACAATATAAAAAACATTGTTTTTATTACCTCCTGCATTTAGTAATTAATGTAGACTAGTACTTGACCTTAACTGTACCTTGATGGTAAGACGAGTTATAGTCTAGATATAAAGAGTAATAGTTTTTTTTATTTGACGAAGTGCCGTGACGAATGCGACGGTCTTCAATAACCAATTTACGACCCCACTGTTGGGGCACAGGTCTATCCTCTAGGGCGATGGGCCATAGTGACCACGCGGGCCCAACACGGTTTGATGACTTCACACACACCTTAGAATAAATTCTAATTCATGTGCAGGTTTCCTCACGATGTTTTCCTTCACCGTTTGTATTTCCCTGTTGTAACTAAAGTTCACAAATGTACATAACTTAAATATTAAAGTCATTGATACATGCCGTGATTCGAACCCGCGACCTTCGGAATGAAGGCCGCACGCTCTAACTATCAGGCCAGCGAACTACTACGCGACGGTCATCTGTTGGTAAATAATACGCCTGCCCGTAACAACGTGGCTCCAGTTAGGATGATATACACAATATATTGTGCTCGTCGCCTTGAGACATAACAAGTTAAATTTCACTTTCACAACAATATCACTAGCTACAACGCCTTTCACACAGGAACAGAATAATATTTGCAAAGTACCGTTTGCGAATAAAGAAGGAGCTGCTGTGGTACCTATTTATATGGTATCCGGTAATGGAGACTTACTACAGATAAAATCTAGAAGAAGCCGCCTACTGATTCTTCTCATAAAAACGTCTACATCAAATCTGGATAAGAAGTCTTCTGAATATTAATGGGTAATTGTTTATCAACTTCTCATTATAACAATTATGACTTATAATTAACACTTTTTAATCAATTTGCTAATGTATGTTATATATTAGTAATTTTCATTAAGATTTCCGTTTCCCATATTCCGTACATTAATACTGACAACCTATTCGGAGCCGTGTGGACGTAAACACTTTCATTGTCAATTTGGGCCCCGGAGGCTTTGATGAAAAGGTTAAAAGCAAAATAAAAATATAACTCCCCCGGGTAAGGAGACACTTAAAATTTTCATAGCCTTCATTACATGAAATATTTTCAGATCTTTTAATATCTCTGGAAATGTGAATGTTGTAAAATTGTTTCCTGGTTATGGAGAACATGGGAAAGGAGACCCTCTTCTAACTCCTAATCTTCGTATAATGTATTGAACTTATCATTATTTTTATACTTCTTTGAACCGATTTATTCTACGGAAGTTCCACATATTTCATTATCGAAAGGAAGGAAGTACGATATGATTTGGTTACTAGATTTATTAAATCGTGCTTTACAACCCTTGACAACCAAATAAATGTAAGGATATTGATATAATTTATATATTTTGGTTGCAGACCTAAGCAAATACAGCTTATGGTAGGTTTCTTCTGGCGAAGATTGTCTATATATATATTGGCATGCTCATCACAGTCTTCATCACTGTCTTCGTGTAAAGAACTTTATATACACAGAAATTATTAAGTCGTTATAGTTTGGTACTTTACGTCTTAAAATAGGATACACTATAAAAGACCTTTATCCAGTAATGGACATCCATCAGTTCAAACGATGATGATGATGATAATCTCAAACTAACAAATTCTATCGCCATCGTTCTACTCATCTTTTTATTTATGAAATACCTTTGAATGAGATACGAATGAAAATATGATATAATCTGAACCTTAATACAGATTATAAATAAAATGGTAAAGAAATCATTTGCTGAAGAGCATTTCTCGAGAGCCCGCATGTAGGCATTTAATCCATCCATCGTCGTAATGAGAAAGGTGCCCTTGCGTTTACATTGCCACGCCACTTCTTGAGGCGGTGACCACACCTTCACGGCACGAACTTCATAGAGAATTACTTTTTGAAGTAACGTGTCGACACGTAAGCGATACGCCGGCCAATTAACAATGGCGTGGCCAGTTGGGATGTTTACACAGCGACATATTGCGTTCATCGCTTTGAGATGATAGCCGTGATAATGTTGTCTTGTTTATAACACAGGTAATAGGAACATTATTACTCAAGTGACTTTAGAACAGTTTCCAGAAAAATGCCAATTACCTGCAGAATCAATTCATTTCATTATTAGAACGTTACGATAATCATCGTGATGCTGTATACATCCTAAGTATCGATATCCAAGCACCGTTAGCCAAGAAAGTATTCTAGCTAGAGCGCTCTTTAACGTAAAGCAGTAATGTTGATACACTACTGTTTGTCAGTAAAAATAAGCATTGCGTTTTAATTAGTGGTTTTCAGAGTGAGATGTTCTCTAAAACAAATATCTAAAGATGGTTACATAAAATGTCTAATTATCAGAGTTTACACAGAAGTTTACTAAAACCTTATTAATTTTTTAAGTTACTATTATTAAAAAAAAAAATTAGTATTGCAGTAAAAAGAGATCAATTACCATCCTTTTTGCAAGACGAGATCCTCGATCTTTATTTCTTTTGATATATATATAAACCACGAAGTATATATTGGCTGTCTTCATTGTTCGAAGTAAACGCCGCAAAACAAATCTTGTAGCTGTTTCGTCTATCCTACCTCCAATTTTATTTTCTCCTAGTGTCAAACGACAAATTACATCATGACACAAATAGATCTGTTTTTATGAGCAGCGCGATCCAAGATCGGAGATTACGTCTTCACATATCTGATATTGACCAATCAGGGCACCATCCATCGGGACCAAATTGCTGGCGATAAAAGCGAATCATTGTTTACCCGCCCCAAGGACTACTCGGCTGAAATGCCCAGTTTATTGGACAAATATATATAAAAGCGTAGGTGAGGCGGTCCGTCGCACTCGTCAGCGTTTTCCCGGGGCTTAATTAAAAACACCATTACATACCGCTCCGCAAAAAACCCCAAAATCCAATATAACAGTACAAAGGGGCCCCCGATATACGAATTGACCTTTTTCAACGGACTTATAATAAAAAATATTAGAAAATTCTGTTGTTCACAAAATGTCGAATCCGGACCCACTTTCCATTTAATCAACTTAATAAGGTCCGACGTGGATTCTTATATTTTTTACTCTTCAATTACAATGAGAACGGACGATAGGAGGTCTTCGAGATCGGCGATCATACAGCGCCTGTCAGATGCAATTGGTTGTAGAGTACGAGGCCTACTTTAGCTCAGTGGTTTGTAGACGGCATAAATTGAGTTGCAATTAGCGATCACCAAGCGATATGAGACTTTATTGGGTTTGCGATGGAGAATAAATTTATTTGATGTTGCGAAGCTTCCGAACATGACGACTTGCGATGGACCAGCCCGAGTGACGGAAGCGAGCGGGCGAATCGCGAAGCGATAACATTATAGTAAGATTTTAAACTTACAAACATATCAAAGAAACAAAATTTTAAATTTTAAAGGCATATATATATAACTTTTACTACTTGCAATGTTAAGTGACCTCGTTATTATCAGTTAATACAGTTTTTTTATCATATAAACATTATTTTTTAATTTTGAATGTAACACTTAACTTTTAATATTACATTAATAAAACCCTATCTACCTACCTTACTTAACTTCTTTAAGCTTAAGGTTGATTACTGGTGGTGGTCTCTGTTGCTGGAGACCGTTTAGATAGGTACCACCACGGCTCCTATTGCAGCCAATAAACACTAGTGTGCGTACATTACTGTGTTCCGGTTTGAGGATGGTTGTGGCTAGTGATATAACTTAGGTAACAATACATCATTTTATCTCTCTAGTCACAATGTGACTTGTTATTCAACTTAAGTCGTCACTTTGTTATAGGCAGGTATATCACTTGCATCAAGAAAACGTAGTATATTAAGCTGAAGGCTTACTGAATAAGTTGATAAATAATAAGTATAACATATTAATGTTATGATGATGCAAAGCACGCAGACGCTCGCAGTGGGGACCCGCCCGCGGTCCGTCCGCGTAACTAGGTTACAGAACAAAGACGTGTTTATGAATTCCGCACCGACGCGAAGTAACGAAATACTTCTGACCTAAACTTTTCGGAACAATCGCCTTTATCTCCTTCCATTGAACTACGAATTTGATAAGTCGTGAGAAACGCAAACAGCCCGGCGCGGCCCGGACTGTGCCCCCATTGTTCCCATTTATCTACCGAGCATGCACCACGTAGCTGTGAGCGAAAACTTTACGACTACACACACAAACAACTACTTATTTATACGGCCAATCATATCCGTTGACTTGTTGAGCGGTAAATTTGTTAGCGCTATTATTCGTTTGTAATAGATTTGAGGTTAAAGGGCCTGCTTGTAAAAATAGCATTACTCTCAATACTTCATGACTGACGGCTGAAATTTTTTCTCTAATGAACTAGTATTCAACAATTTACATAACATCATGTTGATGTAACTCGCTGGCCTAATGGTTAGAGCGTGCGGCTTTCATTCCGAAGGTCGCGGGTTCGAATCTCGGCATGCACCGATGACTTTAATATTTAAGTTATGTACATTTGTGAACTTAAGTAACAAAAGCGAAATACAAACGGTGAAGGAACACATCGCGGAGAAACCTGCACATGAAGTAGAATTTATTCCAACGTGTGTGTAAAGTCACCAATCCGCATTGGGCCCGCGTGGTGACTATGACCCATCACCCTCACATTGAGCGTCGGCCTGTGCCCCAACAGTGGGAACGTAAATTGGCTGTAATGTCTACTGTCATGTTGATTGTAGGTAAAGAAATTAAAATAATGAATATAAGTGACAACATGCCGTTAGTGGCGATGGCAGCTACCATGGAATATTCCGGTTGCAATATAACATTGAAAATTTGTATCTCAAAGAAACCTCTTTACCAGCTAAAATCCTCAATCGGAAACTTTGGTATAATTGCAAACAAATATTATTACGTTCAGTCTTGTTTTACGTACCGCTAAAAATCTGAATACTGGATAATATCGATGTTTAATTAAAAATGTTTGCTAATCAGCGGAAAGGACTAACGTAAATAATCCTGAATAGCTGTAAAGAGCTGCTCGGAGGAAGCAGGTGTTACATTTTTATAAAGGTCCAGCGCGCAGCGTTATAACCTTTTTCACACGCCCGTGAGCCGAAAATATAAACCGGCAAAGGTCAGCCGCTGGGTTACATAAATTATCCCTCCGCCCCTCAATAAATACTTATTTTTGCAATAACATTTATCCAATTTTCCGCAGGATATAAATTTGTTCATTAACCAATAAATAATATAGAATGGCGTCCCTCTACATTCCTATCAATATTAGATTTTTTTTCTCTATTCCACACCTCTGTCGCACAGTAGTTAACTGAATTGCTTAGTAACATAGACGTCGTTGATAGTAAGGTTTTTAGAACTCCAACTATAACTGCATGGACATGTTCCTTCTGTCAACAATTTCTGGACAACCACGCTTCACCGTCTGTGACTTCCTTGTACTTTCATGGTTCTAGGTCTTTGTATCGATGGTAGGTCTCTTCTATTACTGGCAAATCTTTATCGCCAAATACTACTTCGGGAGCTAGGGAAATTGCTGGGGTAATGAGAATTAACATGTTATGTTTCAAGGCGACGAGAGTAATGTGGTGTGTTTTACTCTCCATCAGGTGATCGTCTAGCTCGTATCTGCTTCATCGAAGGTCAAATTAATCCACTGTAACTCATTAGAATCTAAGCTGTTGTTCAATATGTTACACACATCAGTGTAATATTAGTCTGCTATGATACTTCTCTTTACTTCAACCATGTAACAGCTAAAGATCCCATAAAGTGAAATAATGAATATTGGAGTTTTAAACATTCACATATATTCAAAATAAAAACATTTTGTAAGATAACAAAACTCATAAATAAAAGTAGTCTTTACTGGTGGTAGGTCTGTATTACCGGCAGCCCTGTAGTCTCGGGCTAGCAAGAATAGTACTAAGGTAAGCCCTGACTGTCGTAGAAGGCGATTAGAAGGGTCTAGGTGTGTAGTTTCGCTGGTCTTGAGGGTGGGGGCCCTTATTGTCCAAAAAGCGAACCTGTGTGGGATAGCATATGGCTCAGCGATTGTCCTTAGGAGGCTTAGGCTTCTCCTCAGACCAGACACGTGTAACTGAAAGTGTAGGTCTATATTACTGGAGACCGCCTAAGTAGATCCTATCGCAGCCCTTATTACCGCCGCCACACAGTAGTGTGCAAACATTACCGTGGTCTGGTTTGTACGGTGCTGCAGCTAGTGAAATTACTATGGGTATTAAGACTTAAAAATTAATGTCTTGAGGCGACGACCACAATATATCATCCTATCCATCAGGCGAACGTCCCTCTAACCTCGTCGATACGTAGAATAAAAAACGTCTAAGAATGCTTATTACAAAAATAAATCTACTACGAGTATATGCCTACTGTATGTATGATTTAGGATAAGCAAAGTTTCAATTCAAACGTTTATGATTCATGCACGGTGGCTCCATAACGTGGTTTCGTGTCCCCGGGCCCGTTGCCTTGTTTCAAGCTTTGCGACAAGTTTAATAAGAAGATTGCTTTATGTGCGAACTCCGTACGAGACTCATCAAAGTGCACTGTGCGACGCTTACTTATTCATAAACACGCTCTGATGGGTGTCACTCGCTCTTAATGCGATCCTATTAAATTTAATTCTGCTGACAAATTTTGGGTTTGTATGCAAATGCACTCAGGGTTAAGTCAGTCCCCGTGTTCTGTATTATTTGAGATAAAAGAAAGAAACGAAGAAACGAGAGCACTGGTGGTGAGTGGGCTGTGTAGTCGGAGGCCGTCTAGGTAGATATCACCACAGCTCCATTTCTGCCACAAACGTTGACGTGTTTCGGTTTCAAGTACTCAATGTAGGTAATGAAGTTACTGGGGTAATAAGACATTATATGTTATATATCACAAACATGAGCACCATGTGTGGTGAGATGTATATCATCCTAACTAAGCACCACATTGTTGTTCGTTGTTAGGTAAACGTCTCGCTCGTCTCATTTTTTGAAAAAAAAAAAAATAACAACAGTAATAGTGATGTTTGCCGGCAGAATTGAACTTTGTGGTAGCATTGTATTCAGCAACGAACAATTACGACCAGATACGAAGTCTCAATTTACGTTCATGTACTTTATTAGTACATTCTCCGTACATAAAAGTGTCAGTGGTTCATAAATATATTTCTATATATGTATTAAAATATGGACTTGAATAAGTTTAGTTAAAATGATGACTAAGTTATTATGGTGATAAAAGAGAAGCTCCTCATCCGTCTTGGAGTATATAAATGACCGAGTATCAGCATTGGGTGAACGTTACATTCGCTAATTATGCACATATATATTGTACGTAATTAACTGAGCATTTATGCCGTAAGTAAGTCTTAAGTGTAGGTTAATGTCTCGGCGATGTAGGCGCGATATAATACTATACGAAAGATCGCATAATGGAGTACTGTTTGCGATAATATGCTACAAGTGCTTCCTTATCTGTGTGTGTGTGTGTTTGATGGATTTCAACTCATAACTGATACACTGAACACTTACTGAATATCAGCGTTGAAGGCAACGGATTTATGCTGTTACAGAGTTAAGTTTAAGTTTACAGCATCTGTAGCGCAGCGGCTAGCCTTGGAGGTGTCTCGTTCCATTCCGGAATCCACAAGTTATAGAGTTTTGTTAAGTATCATCATATATGCTGTGTTGAAGCTGTCAAAATAGTGTATTCGGAGTGATGAGCAGATTTTATGATCTTAAGTCTCATTGACGCATACCATCATGTGTGATTGACGTCCACTCCTAGCCCATCGTGGACAAAGAAGGCGAATTTTAGGTGAAATTAATTATTCTCCCATAAAGCTTTAATGAGATTATTTATACAAACCGGTAATTAACGCGCCATTATCCTAACTCCTTTAAGGACTATGTCGCAATCATTTATCTGTGATGATCACCATCATTCGCCATCAGTGTTTCCATATTTACTTTGTATATAAAAGCACTTTTACGTCTCCATTACCTGGCTAATCCACGATATTAACGCCCTGACTATTTACCCTTAGACTTGAGGATTTCTTTTAAATCCAGAAAGCGAATCTCCGATGAGATCAGGATTATGTCGTACCTTTGTACGAATAATTTCAATAGATTTAGTAGGCTTTTAGTTAAAATAAAAAAAAAATATTCTGCGCAATATCTAGTATCTGTGCAGTATCCCTGAAAAATAACAGTAACGTAACTCTGATGAAGAGAAGATTAAATAAAAAGAGGCACTCCGTATGTAAATTACTGGAGTAACGAGACTTAACATATTTTGTCTGAAGCTGATGAGCACGATGTGAAGTTTAGGTCATCCTAACTAGCGCCACGTTATGGACAAGCGTATCACTTACCATCAAATTAAAATCCCGCTCGTCTCGTCGCTTAGAATAAAAAATGTGTATATATGTAAATAAAATATATATGTAAATAAAATATATATGTAAATATAGAAATTAGTTTACTATATATAGTTATCTATGTGTACTTGATTCTGTATATATTTTTATTGAATTTCACATAGACAACTTGATATCATTATATTATTCGATGAACCATTCAACCATGGATGGTTAAACTGATAGATAAGCGATTTGCATAACGATGTGCTGCTAATTAGGATGATGTACACTGCACATTGCGCTCGTCGTTTCGAGACAAAATGATTGTTATCTCAATATTTGTACTTGCTACACGATCGTTCAAACCGGAAAAGTATTGAATGGTTTCGCGATGGAAGTAGTTGCTGCGATGGTGCCTACATTACTTTTCTTATAAAAAAAATTTTATTAACAGGAGTTTATGATCTGGATTATTTAATTTATAATATTGATTTAATTTAAACCTTCGCGTTTGTTACAGCGGATCCGCTTCCCGGCAAGCACGTGCCGCTGGAGAGCTATGAGAGCGAACTGGAGAGGGAGCACGCGCTGCCCACGTCCGTTCCCAATGCCGACATACTCAAGACTAACAGCAACCCGACGTACCACAAGCCGAGGTAAGCTATAAACCCGATACAACGACACCTCGCGGAAGATTTTCTTACTACCCACATTATGTCAAGCCTTTTTTCATCTAAGCGATTAACTTAAAAATTGACACCTTAAATATTTGGAAGTTACCATCCACATTCAAATATATATTTATATATACTGAATGAGTACCTCTTAATTCAAATGTTCTTGTCACTTTTGAGTGTGTATAGTTCGTATTTCTTTGACAACGGTCGCAAAGAGCTACCGTGTTCTCTGTTAATAATATAATGAAGTTAAACACTCATCTCCTGCGTTCCAAGATGTTATTCACATTAAATGTGACGTAGTAACAACGCCAGCAGTGAACTCATTAATTTGGCTCTGTCATACTAACGAACGGCTTTCGCTCGCTCTTCGAAATTAATTTTTACTAATTACAAGCGGCAGTTAAGGCAACTCCCAAACAAAACCCTAAAACAACACAGCGAATCTCGGAGCGTTGCTTAATTCCGGGCATAAATTAAATCATTATCGTAAACTCGAGTTAGGAGACTCCTTAAAGTTAAATGCCGTTCGCGCGCAGCGTAAAAGTTTGATCCCTTCCGCGCAATTAAATGCGTCCCGCCGTAAAAGGCGTAAACGCACCAACCCGCACCCCCACTTTCCTTGTCCGGATATCGCAGGGGCCAATAAAAATAGTTAAACTCCGATGGACCGACTTTTGTTTTCTCTCACCACCGCTGCCAATTTTCCGCCGCTTTCATTGACATCGAGGGCGCACTCCGACACAAATCTGACCACTTTGTTGCTTATCACATAAAACCTTTTTCATTTCAAATTTTATCTATCAATTTTACTGACAGTTCTACTACATTTATCATCTTCCCCCCACCCTCAATACTGAGCATCGAGACCATAAGTATTTCCTTCATTACGCTTATATTGCTGCTGCTGGTAATTACAATTGGCAGAGACCGTCTAGGTGAATACCACCGCAGCGTCTATTTCTGCTGCAAACTGTGCAATCATTACTGTGTTCTGGTTTGGAAGCTATTGTAGTTAGTGAAATAACTGGGATGATGAGACTCAACATCTTACATCTCAGGCGACGAGCTTAATGTGGTGCAATGTAGCAATGTAGCCTCGCGTTGTTATGGGCGGGTGTATCCCTTACTATCAGCTTCACGTGTTCACGTTCCGCTCGTCTCGTCGTTTAAATTAATTAAAAATTAATTAACAAACAAATAACAGACAAACATTTAATTTAGTTGAAATAAGTCTTTATATTTGTCAAGCAATAAGACACTTCGTTAACGATGGAAACACGAGATGCTGGAAGCTGTATTAGAACTCTCGTTCAGTTTGATCCCCGAAGCATTACGCGGGCGATAAAATTACGAATAGGAGGGAATAGGGTAGGGAAATAATTGTTTAAAATATTTTCGTTTTAACGATAAACACTTTTAAAGTGAAAAATAAACAAGACCCGACGCCCATTACACTTCACGCATTAGCAGAGAGCAGGAGCTTTTTGTCTGAACTCCTATTGAAAGTGCCATTTCTTAAAAGCGCATTATTTTTAAATCGTGTACTACCCTCCTGCATTAAATCTACACTTCAAAAAGGATTTTATACTGTTAAAGTGCAAAAAGCTTTATTTAACCAAATATATATATGAAAGAGAACCATGTTTTATATATTTATTATATTAAGACTGATATCCAGCAGAGTTCTAATATTTCTGCTGCATATTAGTCGTCCTTTTAAGATTGTTCGGTTAGTATGATGATGATGGTGTAACGAGATTACAAGAATAAAAAAAATTGTTAAATTTACTGTCTTCGTTTGAAGGGTTATTAAATTGTAGAGTAGTGTACTTGAACAAAATTACATTGTAGGATCATTCCGTGATTATAACCCACATTGCAATAGGTAGATAAACAGGTGGATATGTAGACTTTTACTTATGTGTGTTCATCATAAGAGTACCATTAAGAAATTTTATAATAGTTCTCTAGTAATAGACATGTCCTCCTTCTAGAATTACCGCATCTTTGTGATCATTGCTCGAAAGTGAAATGCTGGGGGTGATTGTCTGCGGCTCCACTTCCACATTCCTCCACCCAACGTTCATTATAAAGGAAACAAATTGATAAATGATATTTAATATTAGAAAATGAGCGAGGCAAACATATCGCATTTGTGATTATTAATATATCAATATCGTAATGTTTTTCGCCCGAAAAGGAAATGTTGCGTGTACCCCCTCGATCCGAGAACTATCAATCAAGCGCTACTATCAATTGTTCATTCGGTCTTGGCGGAAGAAGGATTACTTGTATATGAAAAAAAAATAGATTAAAAATATTGCAAATATCCTCATACGTCATTTTAATAGCAATGTTTCATTTAAAATATATGTATTTAGTCCTGGTTACTAAAAACATTGAACTCTGTTAAAAACACAGGATGTCTTATGAAGACAATTTCGTTCCTACGCTTTCATAAAATATATGTTATATTATTTGATTAATTATTTAAGGTCAATTATTATCATCAGCCGATAGACGTCCACTGTTGGTCTCCCCCAAAGATTCCCACATAGATCGGGTATTCACATGTACTCACTGTCACAAATATATACAACGTTCAATATGTTCATATAAAAACATGTAACTCAGCGAACACAACACTAACAACTACAGATGCAATACATAAAGTTAATATATTTTGATGTAACATTCAGGATATTTTTTTTATCATCACCATCATTTCAGACCTTTGCCGTCCACTGCTGAACACAGGTCTCCATAATCACAGTTTGAAAATTTGTTTTTTTTTTATCTATAAAGCCATAAAATTACCAAGACATTCATCTGATGGTAATATTTCTACCCATAACTACGTGGTGCTTGTTATAATGTTATACGCTGCACAACATTGCGCTCATTGTTTTAAGGAATAGAATGTGAAGTCTTGTTACTCCAGTAATTTCATTAGCTATAACTACCGTCAAACCAGGAAACAGTAATCTTTGCACACTATTATTTGAAGCGGGTGGTGGTTTTTTATTTGACAATGTGATGAGTCGAGCGAGACGTTCCCCCGATGGTAAGTGATACGCGTGCCTATAACAATCTGGCTCTAGATAGGTAGTATACCATATACACTACATTTCATTGTGCTCGTCGCTTTAAGATGTAAGATGTTGTCTCATTACCTCAATAATTTCACTGGCTACAAAGTTATTCAAACCGGAGAACTGTAATGTGCTAACACCGCTATTAGGCGGCAGGTGTAGGCGCTGCAGTGGTAACCTGGACGGTCTCCCGCATAAGAGACCACCTACTGCTAATAAATTTCTGATTGTGATTTTGTGTAAGTAGTAAAACGTGTAATACAAAGCGGGAGTAGTGAATAATTGTGTTCTCAAGGGCGAACTCTGTTCGCGCAACGGAACAAACACAATTGTCTTTATTTCCTTGCTCCATATAAAAAAAAAGTGTAGCGCTTATTCATTATGTAAGCTGTGATTTGAATAAAAACAAAGTTGAAGCTTCCGATTGCTGGTGGAAGTTTGAGGAGCGCTCGATGGCCGACCGACGCCGGGCTTGTTTATCGTCGGATTGAATTTGTGACGCGAGAATTTGTCAGATTTGCATTTTTTTTTTTTTTGTTCGCACAGTGTTTGAATTGTTTTAACGATTGGGCTTTCATCCGATATTATGCAGAGACATTAGCGTCCATTATGTGGATTTTTTTTTCGACCCTCCCTTCTTTATGAAACGTTTTGCGCTGGTTGTTCCCGCTCCGTATAATCTATTAACGTAATTAATCGTTACGTTTTATTATTTTCAGTATACACGTGATCATGGCAAATGTCAAGAAGCTGGACTACAAAAGCTACATTACATCTGCGTTGCAGACGTATCACTTTTTTTTTTATGAAACAAAAGGCCGCGTTTGTTTTTTTTACAGGAGACATGAACTCCGTCTACACTTCTTTTTTTTTTCACGAAGTCTCGTCTGTGCCCTTGCAAGGTTTTCAAGCGTCATGTTTAAACGAGCCGGTAACGTTATTCACGTACGAACGCCCCGGGCTTACGGAGGCTCGCTCATTAGGTCCTTTCCCCGCTGCATTCTTTGACAATGCGAAGCATCACGCTTTAATAATTACATATACCGTCGTCGCAGTGTACATCACTCCAACATTTTCGAGGAGGCAGCCGCTTTTTGTTTTAGTCGGTTGGATCATTTCTCCGTCGTGCCTGTTTCCGGTGCTATTTGAAAAAGTTCGAAAACAACACAAAAACAATTCAAGCGCTGTAACGTTGCGTTTTGTATTTGGTTGTACTTTTCATATTTAACCTGCTCGTGTTATGAAATACGGAATTACACACAGTCATTGTCAAAGTAGCGTAAGCAGAATTACTTTACATCCAATAATTCCTACCAATTTTTTCATTAACAATTCCCTTACATTACTACTAATAAAAATAAATAAGTCCTTTTTATTTGATGACTTTCTGTTCATTTCTTCGTCGGTCTTGTAAATCTTCCCTCTTTAACTGAGTGCTTATCCCTCTCCGACCCATTAACGGCAGACTTATAAAAGAATTATAAAAAGGCTAGTAAGAAATTTATGACAATAACATGACAATTACTACGCGATACCTTTATTTCTCTACAGTTATCTAACACATGTAATCTCTCTCATCAAGTTAAGCGATAATGAGACCTTAGATGCTGAAGGCTTCTCGACTAGAATACTCGCACACTCACATGACAGTGAACAAGCGAGAGAATAAAAAAAAAAATTGTACTTTAATAAGTACAATTTTTTTTTTATATTTTTTTTTTATTTTAATAGCTAGAGAACTCAAAGTTTCATATTGTTCTAATTCGAATGCCTATTAAATTTTTTTCTCTCGATTGAATAGTTAACGATTACACGCTCGAAATTGGATATCGATAACAAACAGTCCATTCGGATTGAATCGATTCACAACTCTCGCTTTCAAAACACTAAAACTGCCGATTAATCGAATTTAGCCAGTCGATAGTTGTTGGCCCGATGATTATGCAAATGTTTACAAAGGGTACAACAACATTGCCCGTTCACGCGAGCACAATTCCCGAGAATCGATGTTTGTTATAATCGATGTCTTAATTAAATCGATTGCCATCCAAATCACGATTTCTATTATTTTTTGATGTTTAAATAGCCTCCATAGCGCATTGGCTAAGCCCTTGTCTTGTAGCAAATTTCATAATTACTTCGTCTTGTTGTCGTGACGTGAAATTGACATCATGTGGTTACCCAATATATATATATAAATGAAGGGATCAATTACTATTTTATTATAACCATTTTTAATACCATCACTACCATAGTTATTACCACTATTTAAAAAACTTGGGTGTTTATGTACGTGAATGAATAATGAAAAATTAAATCTAAACATTTCTGGCAGTAAACATTTCTCTATTCAGTAATGGACATCTTCATACTTATTACTGGTAAAGAAAATGGTTCCAAATCATCATTTTATTTCAGAGCTTGTACTATTTATACCTATGATAATAACGAATAAGTTAAAGCATTGATTGATTATATTTAATTAACAAATTGCTCTTTCAACCTTCAGGAACTTTGTAACTTCTTTAATACCGTCGTTTCTCTCTCAAGTAATTGTGAAATGTCGAAATTAATGACATCACTAAACTTAGACTAAACTGGGCTAACCGGCGACAGCACTCGCATTGATCATGATTTACTGCTAGCCCAATTCTCCAACTGATAGAAGCTCTAAAGCCGTCCGATTGATTTCTATATTCCCAGCTCGCGCGAAATGCGATAGCTCAAGCTGCAAAGCTATAAATCTCCTCGCAAATTCAGATTATGCCAAACATTTCAAGTATCAAGAAGACCGCTCGCTGTCGAATCGTTTATTCAAAATCTAGAATACCTACAAATAATACTTATATTCACAATATAGTACTAAATCCATTTTTGTTTTTACTGATAATGAAGTAACATTTGACCCCAAACGTTATTAAGTAACAATAATACCTAAAATACCTTTCAAATGTGGGGGTTGGAACACGGTAATATTATGTAGGCTATTTTAACATGCACAGCCTTCATAAGCCGGCCTAACCTATTTGGAAAATAAAGTTACCACCAATCATCGCATGTGGTCTTTGTATGTTCTATCACCAACTATGGTCCCGCGGAAACTGAGAAGGAGGCACCTAGTAATTTTAATATATCACTAAAAAAACTACTATCAAGTTACATAATTATTATATATATAGTAAATTCGTTTTTGTTTAAAAAGTTAAATAAATTCAGGAGTTGTGACTCAGTAGAGAACGATGCTTCGGCACAGTTACCAGTAACCGTGCTAGGGGAATCGTTCTTTCGGAATTGAACGGTTATTTTCAGAATCGGATCAAAACTTTGAACTCTCCAATTGTTGACTCGACACGGCACACGCCGGACGAGCCCGTCGCACGTAGCCCGTCGCCCGTCGTCCGTCGCCCGTCGTCCGTCGTCCGTCGTCCGTCGTCCGTCCCGCTTGACGTAACCGATATGAAATAGTACGGACGGATGAATCGGATCCAATTTCAGGTCGTCAATTCCTCGTAATCGAAATACCGGGGATCTTGCGGGTCTTTGGGAATTTACGACTTCCTAGTCTAGATTTTGGGCTGCTAGAGTCCACGCACGTTTTAACCATACTGCCGTGTTCATACTCTATAAGAAAAAAAAATTAAAGGTATCGAATAACATGGAATATATAACACTTCAGTGTTTAAATTGAATACTAATAACGTTATAGTAGTATAATATAAAAAAATTTGCTTTAATCACAGAATGATCTGATCATGGATTAAACTTACAACAATAACTTAATATGAAGAGAAAAGAGTAAATATGTTGCTTATGGACATGCGTCTTTTATCATCAAAGACTACAGCTGCTTACCATCATATAGGATCGTAGTTAAGCGCTAACCTATATAAAACATGAGAAAGAACAATCATTCAGTTCAAAAATTCTGATTTCTTCCAAACCCTATTTCTTTTACCCTTATCAATACTAATAGCCTTTATAATCATGCGTAGGATGGCAATACTTTATCAGGAAACGGAAAAAGTTACAATGGGGTGGTATAAAGTCATACATTTTCGTCACATGGGGAAGTCTTAAGCAGATCCATTCGGATTTCGTTGATGCGCGAGTTTTTAAATCCCGCTCTAAGCATGATTGAAACATTAATTCGCTCTCTGTCAAAATGAACAAATCCGTAATGTATGGCGCGGTTCAAGTGATGAGAGATGGGAGTTGGATTCGAAAGAAAAAAAATAATTGTCAGCTAGCGGCAGCCCACTGCTTCATAGGGCTCCACTAAAGAACACGAGTCTACCTTTGGCCAAATAGACGGCGTAGGTAAGGCGGCTGCAGAGAATTATCATCACACAAATAAAGTTATTGACACCTTTATTTTAAGTTAATTGGGTAATTTTCAAGTCTCTGTTAATGACAATTTATCAAATTTGATAAAACATTCCTAAGTTTAAATTTTCAGGTTATAAATACAATTCCAAGTCTAAAGACAATGGTTTTTCTGCCAGTCGGTTCCGTTTCCGATTACTGTAACAAGAATAGTTTTTATTTGCACATATAATTGTTTCTTATGAATTAACATATACTTACTAATTAGCATTTTATGATGAGCGTGATGAAAGCAGCGAAGTTATTAGTTCGGTGCAGTTTATTTAGTGGAGCAGCAGGCTCTCGTCCCTCGCGCCTGCGCCGCGGACATTCTGCGGAGTATCCCCCGGAGCGGGCGCAGTTACCGAGAGACGACCATTAATCTAAAACCGCTATTGTTTTGCAAAACTACACTCGCATTGTTCCGCGGTTCGATTCGCGTTTTATTTATGTTTTTATTGAAGGGTACATCCCGACCGGGGAACCGTTCGCATTGTATATAGATTTTTCATTTCGCCCGTATGGAACTTGTTCCTTGACCGCGGCAACCGATCACAATGCGATTGCCTTTTTCAATGTTTTGTTTATTTTTTTTTTCGAAATAAACCGGGTCAGTGCAGCTTTTTCCAATAAGTAAGATTGTTTCACTTTACCTAGCTTCAATAGATTTTTTTTCTATAATATGGCCATTTCATTTTATTCCTTTTCACATTTTAAAATACTCTCCGATATAGAGTACAGCAGTTCTTCTGTGTGCCTTCGTTTTGTTTGATAATACAATTGTGACCATGTATTAATTATCAAGGTAGTATAACAGCGATTATGTTTCTTCTAAACCAGCAAGCTGAACCGCCCAGATTACATTTCTAAACTCAGGTCGTGCTTGAGGACTGGTCTAAATTAAATTTAAATAGCAGCTCATAACACGCCGTCCTTCATTCCGTACCTTTCCTTAAAGAAATACGCTAAAAAAGTACAAAAGTGTTAACACATCGAGATCAATAAAACATAAGATGAATTCATCTTGTTACCTTTATTTTTACATTGACATTATGCCCTTCTAACAGCAACATGGTCGTCTTAGGCGTAACTTACAAAAGCAGAGAAACATCGTGCGGGTGTTCACCGACAAAATGGACCAAACCATTAAAAGACTGAACGTTCTCCAATATACACAATCGTGAGAGACATGGTATACAGGATCTGACGGACATAGCCCGCTCCTGATGGCAACCTTAACACTGACCATGATCCTCAGACATGAAAGACTGACTCTACAGAAAAAAAAGCATCGAAAGCTATAATACTTTTTCGGAAAAAATAGACTTCCGGTTAAACTATTAACTTAATTTTTAAATATAACGGCAGAAAATTGTGTGCCTTTGAATGTTTACATCAGTTTTTCTTTAAAGCTGAAAAGAATCCAATCTATCCCCATTATTTGATAGAGCGTACATAATATACAGCAAGTCCTACCATACTCCCTTCCTGAGTATTTCGTTTCGGCAGACAACGCCCCCTTTTCCTGTTTACTTAAAATATTGCGAATAAAATTAAAGAAGTATCTGTTAAGTTTTTTTTATCTAGAATAATATTCCAGGCGAGTGGTTTTAATTAACCGAAACGTTTGCCGCTAACGTTATCCCGCTCTTTGGTAGCGGCTTCACGTAAATTATTAAATTTGCATTTAAAATGTAGTTTGGGTTCACCCTAATGCGTATTTTTATTAAATCAAGTCAACGAGCCTGTTTCTGCAGCGGCTTATTACGGAACGGGCGGACTTACCTTTAAAATTGTTCCTCGTCTTTTCAAGAGGAAAATGTAATAAACTAAGTTTAAGTATAATATGAAAGACTTGGTAAAAGGTTTGAAGATGCTTTAATTGTTATCAAAATTTTCAATTTAACGAACGTAATTGTGAATGGTGCCTTTCTATATATAACGAAGATGACGTATTGACATTCCAATCAGCGCTGTGCGTAGAATATTCTCGTTACTCCAGAAATTACTACTTCTACAGTCTCCAGTGACAATGAGGGCGTGTAGTGTAGTATGCACATCCTCTACTCCCATCCATTACTCTGGCTATTATATATTAACAGACTGTCAAATTATAAATCAACCCCCGGCTATCACGTAATAAATTTACAAAAAACTAACCAAACTCCACAATATGTAGATTTGGAAGTGAACAAGATTACTCGCAGCTAGCGACTGTCCACGGCGTTATTGAAGTATTTCTTTATTAACAATATCAAACGAACTGAAATTTTAAACATACGTATGCAACATTTGAAAGTGTAGTTACGTGTTTTATGTGCGTTGTTATGATTTATATAAATTATTTGGTAATACGAGCAGCGCGAGCGCCGCACGCCCGACTCGACCGAAACGCGTTGCTTCACAATATTAAACAGTCCGGATAAATGAACTCGGATACCCTCATTAGCCGGCATTCCGCAAGTTCGAATCCGCATTGACCGATATTTCGATTTGAATTCCCCGGGCCGCGCCCTGGTACAATGCTATGTTAAAATATGTACATACGTGAGTTAATTTCCACCCATAAATTGTCGCCGCCCGGCTAAACCGCATCCGTACCAATATCGTACGATTTCAATAAAGTGCAAATTCGCTGGGCTTAGCGACGCCCCCCATCCTCCGCAGCTCCGCGCGGCTGCAGGGGCGAAGTCGAAACTTAAAATTCCGTCTCCGTGCTAAATTCTCACAGATTGGTCGTCATGTACGCAGCGGTTGACCTGACGGTGTACAGTACAGGATGGCCCCCGCGGATGGCCGCAGCTCGCCGTCGATTACGCCGCGTGTATGTAAATCCGCAGAACTGGCAGAACGCCCGCTCGCTTCATTTTCGCGACGTTAACCGCATTTTAATGAATCGTTTCGCGGCGAAAAAAGCGACTTGATGGACTCGCTATAATTAAACTCCAGTGGCCTTCTATTAAAACTGCTGTAGACCAGTCCACGTATATGTTTAAAAGAAACCCCAAGTGCTGCCCTCATTTTCGCATCGAATGAACCCTCTAAAACCAATACCCGTGTGCTATAATTCATTTCATTTATCCCGGTAATTGAAAATCGTACTGAACATTAAGTTTACAATTTACTGAGCAGTTTTATACCTAGTTCTTTTTTTATAATAAGTCCTTACTTGACTACGATCCCACCTGGTATTATGTGATAAGGAAGTCTACTGTGGTAAAGCGCATCAGCTTAGTAATAGCTTGTCTATGGTTTTTTTGTAACACTGAACGAGTGTTTATGGCAAGGGTTTTTCAGTTAGTTTTTTTGCAATATTTTTTTTCTTTGTATGCTGCTGATAATAAAGTTAATGGCGGAAATGAAATATGATATCTTGTTTACTCGTCGTTACTGATAAGTGATGAGTTGTAGGTTTTGAGACAGATTTTTCTTTGATTTTGTGTTTTAACGATGAAGATATAAAGACAGGAACCTGATAAGTATAATCTTTTACAGCCTATTTGTATTGAATATTTTGTCTGTCCATAGTTGTTTTAGAAAAAAAGAGACAACCGGGCCTTTTTAATTATCCGGCTCGGAGGCTGAATGAAATGTACATGAAATACAGGCAGAATTGAAGTCTGTTCCCGAGCGTTATAGAAAAAAAAAACTGTCTGTGAATAGTATTTTTCTTTAAAAAAAAAATGTTTATACTTCTGATTTTATTTCTAAACAAAGCAGCTATACAATCAAGGTGTTCACGTAGTCTTAAGTGAAACATCACCTACGAACTATTAGCGCTATTTGAATGTCTGCATAAATTAAATGTTTGTCGCATATAGATTTTTTTTTTTTCATTTTATAATCTGTAACCATAACAAGTATTATGTAATGATACCTTCATCGATATGTTGATAAGCCATGGTGTTACTGAGCACTGTCATCATCATCAACCGATAGACGTCCACTGCTGGACATTGACATCCCCTCAAAGATCTCCACATCGATCGGTTTCTGTGCCTCTTAATATATAAGTTAAATATTTTTTTATAATAGAAAATAGTAATAATGATTTTTGACATAGTAACATACTACTTTAATTTTTTTTTCTGTTAAGGAATTTGTACTATCATCCTGTTTCAATCCTTAAATGTCCTCTTCCGCCTTCCTCAAAGATTCCTCTACAAGTGAAAAGAAACTGTTAAGAATCTATTACTTTTCTTAGCGTTCACAAATAAAATGCATTAATTGCTTTCTTTTTAATTAATATCCAAACATGATAACACATAAGATAACCTTTTAAACACTAATTAATATATATATATATATATATATATATATATATATATATATATATTTCATGAAACACTTTTTACAAAGTGAAAATAAAATAGATCATTTTATAATACACTGTTAAAACGAATACATTAACCCCAAACTGAAATATAACGGAAACACGCCGTAAATTTGTTTTTGTTCGTAAAAAAATTTACGTTCCCAATAAAAAAAAAACCAAACCGGGATTAGAGTCGTTAAAGTCCACACTCCTAAAGCTCCGTATTCAAGTTTACTCGTGAAGATTCAGATTACAAGTGCCAATATAGGATTAGGATAAACACCTTCTGAATAGTGATCTATTTTTGTGGTGATACTTCCTTGCTTTTAACATCAAGATACAAAGACTGTGCAGGTTTACATTTGTTATAAGATATATGTGGCCCGCTGGCCTAGTGGTTAGAGCGTGCGGCCTTCATTCCGAAGGTCGTGGATGCGAATATCGTCATGTACCGATCACTTTAATATTCAAGTTATGTACATTTGTTAACTTTAGTAACAACAGCGAAATACAAACGTTGAAGGAAAATATCGTGAGGAAACTGCACATGAATTAGAATTTATTCTAAGGTGTGTGTGAAGTCACCAATCTGCGTTGGACCCGCGTGGTGACTATGACCCATCGCTCTTGTATTGAGGGTAGGCCTGTGCCCCAACACTGGGGACGTAAATTGGCTGTTGAAAAGAGATAGAAGTAGTGAGAAAAAAAATCTGCAGTCTGCACAGGTTTTTTTTTGTTTTATTAAAAAACAGTTTTGTTATTATAGTCTATTACATGCTACAGTTAGAACATTAATTAACTGTCATTACAGTGTAGCTGCTTACCCGCTTGCCTTCTAACGAGAACGCCCCGGTTTTTTTTTATTCATCAAAGGGATGAACGAGTCGCTCCCTTCATTAGTACTCCTATCTATAAGAACGTGGCGCTAGTTTGCGTGACATATACAGCACAACATAGTGATCATCGCTTTGAGACATCATCAGCCGATAGACGTCCACTGCTGAACATAGGCCACCTTCAAAGATAGCCACAGGACACTAAGGGATGTCGTGAGATGTCGTGAGTGGTCTAGGACTATCTAGAGTTACATAAGAAATATGGTTGGTCGTAATTTTTGTTCGTAACAGGTTAATTATAACATCAGTTAAAAAGAATAGCTGAGGACCGAATTACTTCTCTCATCCTGATCGCTAAACCTCATGAAATTGATGATGAACAGACTAATTGACACTCCTATAATTTCACTATGTTGACACTCTGTTTCTGAAGTAGTATATATGAATGACTGTATATTCTAAGCGAGGACCCTTCATCATCTTTGATCTGATTGTTATATCTCCCGTGGCGTTAAAGCCAAGTGTTAATGAATAACTTCTAAACTCTGATAATGCACTAGAACCCTGCGAATCAAATAACCATGTACTCCAGTCTAAAGTATACGCTCGTCACCAGGCCGCCGCAGCACCATGGCGCGGCGCTGCTGGCCGGCGTCGGCAGCGGGGCGGTGCCGTCGTACGCGCCACCAGGTCGCGCCTTCTTCACACCACCACTGCCGCCGGAGTATAGGAATCCATTCGCCGATAAGCCGACACTGCGAGGTATGTGTCATACAATTGTGATAGATCTCTTCTTCCTGGGACCATCTATTGTTTTTATTCATCGAAGCGACGAGACGAGCGAGACCTTCGCTTAATGGTAAAAGATACACCTGCTCATAACAAAATGACGCTAGTTAGGATGAGAGACAGGATGGTAAGTTTCCCTACTCTAGTAATTTCACTAGCCACAGCGCCGTTCATACCGGAACACAGTAATGTTTTCACAATGCTGTTTCGCGACGGAAATAGGAGTGGTAGTGGTGCACCTACCTAGTTGATCTCTGGCAACAGACACGTTCCACCAGTAAACTAATCACAATAAAAGCGCCGTCTCTACTGCAAAACAGTAGTTAGCAAACATTACTGATTCAATTTAAATAGCGCTGTGACTATTTTGACTGTAAGTGTAATTATAACTCTCATTACTCTTATAATGAAATTAGTCACAGTAATGAGACTTAATTATAGCCAAAAGGCAAGTACTGCAATGCAGTAAGCATAGTAATACTACAGCAATACATTATTATTTAAATTTTGCTTATCAAAGATTGATATATATTTACTACATGGACGCAGACTGCTTGGGTCTGACGATGTGAAGAGGGAGATCTGTCTAACAATGACATCCGTTTGTGCTGCTGTGATTCAAGCTGATACGATGATGATAATAAAGATCCAATTTAAATTTAATTAAATCTAAGACTAAATTCGCTATCTAGACCACAACGAAAGCTTGAGCAGTTGGCCGAGTCTTATTTGTGGTTAAGTTATTTAATTCAATGAAGATTTATTTACACTATATATATAGAATAAAAAAAATTATAAATAAATTAATTTATAATACTGTTTAATATTTGATTAGTGATCAGCTGATGATGATGATGATGAAGAAGGTTTTTTTTGCAAAATACATGGAATTACATACATTTTAATGTCGAACATAGTAATATATAAGTTTCGTTGTTTTTGGTGTACTATATATTACTTTGCACATTTGCTACTGTAATAGATGACACGATAAGTCCCCTACCGTAATATAAGTCAGAAGGGAGAGAGGGAGGGAAGGGAGTACCGGATGCAGGGTCAAGGTTGGCAACATTTAAGGTAGATCCGATCGAAACTAGCAAAAGTGGTGTCATCGCTCCACTTGACAAACTTACCTATTTAACTCTGTCTCTGTCACTGCACCTGCCAAAATTTGCATGATGTCTCCCGATGCGTTCAAGAGTTAAAGGACTCTCATGAGGCTTTATTAAAAAAAATCTGTCATACAACATATGCTTTACAAGAAACGTTACTTTGGTTCCGCAGGCACAAATACAGACGGAAACAACTATCTCAACCGGCGGCCCATCCCCCCGCCGTCTCTCGGTCCTGGTCACGACCGGATACCGATCCGACCGCCTGGACAGGTAAGCTAACTTCGACTCTTGTTACAATTACAAAATGATAACTGATAAGAATTTTTTCAGGACAAATGTACATATACGTAACAGCGTTGCCATCTCAATCGAGATCATTTGTGATAACAGTCACCACGAAAATAATCATCAAGAGCAGACCTGTCAGTTATATGTGGTATAAGGAGCGTAGGGGTCGAATCGAGAACTTCCCATTTTATCGTCGGTTAAAACGTTGCACACTGTATACATTTCATTGCATTTTTGCTGACGGTACTTCCGTAGCGAAGTGGGTTATCTAAATTCTAGTATTTACAGCCACATTTAAATTTTTATTTATAGTATTAAAAGCTCGATACTAACGGGCTAAATGACTAACAATTTTATTTTAATCAAGCTTTTTTTATAATGATACCTTAAAAATATTTTCTTTGAATTTTATGATCATTGAAATGTATTTAACAAATTATTTAAGTATTAAAATTGTCCATTCTATAATTATGCTTCATATCCGTCTGGGGTAATGAAAGAAAATTTGCTGCAAACATTACTCTGGTTTGAAGGGTGTTGTGGCTAGTGAAATTACTGAGGTAAAGAGACAACATCTTATGTCTCAAGATAATGTGATGAGTACCATTAGTGCCATTCAATCTAGCGACCCATATGTTACCAAAAAATAAAAAAATCCTTATCATAGTTTATTATAATCATATTAGTACGGCTTAATGGCCAGTTAACACCATGTGAAATTAGGTCAACTGTTAGCATAACTCTATCGTACCCATTTCATCATCATCAGCCGATAGATGTCCACTGCTCGATGTACTCCTCCTTCAAAAATCACAGCGTTGATCGGTCCTGCGATGCTCGTACCGAACTGCTTCTGGCGAGCTGCCGGGCACCAAGAGTCGTCGCTTGTAGGGGTTCATATGGATTTGGGACATTTCTCACCAAGCTGGCTCAATGCGCATTGTTGGGAGCCAGAGCCTCGTTTCTTAATCAGCAGGGTTACAACGAGCAGGTGAAGTTGGCCTGGGTCCTGTGAGTTGTTTTGCGGGACCCCTTATACCTCGGCATTTTCTTTACTTCAGGCAATTATAATCATAATGAGCACTTTGCAAGCGAACTTAAATAAGTTAAGCCAATAAAAATATTTTGTTATTCTGCGTACATATTTAATTCAATAATATTTTTCATGTAATTCCAGGAGACTTCCTCCCCTCAAGTACCAGCGCCACCTCCTGCGCCACCTTCCCCTCCAACTGCGCTCGAACCGCAGAAGAAAAAGCCACTAAACACACCCAGTCATAAGGTTTGTTCTTTAACAACTAATTACATAAAAATTAATAAAGTAATGCTTATATTTAATTGCAAAACTACACTTGGAAATTAAATGCTATGGGGAAGTTTCTCGCGTCTCGATGAACTGAAAAATGATCAAATAAACGAGGGATGCTTTAACTTTTATCCTTACTTCGTCCCCGTTAGACCTTTTGTTTAATTAGCTCCCTTTGTACTTTCGCAGCCCGACGAATTAGACGGTGACATCAAGCATGGCACGGATCAGGCGAATTTCACGGACTTCGTCCCAAATTCACTCAACATCCCGACCATATCGAGAATATTGTCCGGCTCCAATGGTAGGAAAGAAGACATACCTGACGTCCTTCTCCGGACAGTCACTGCAAAACCCCAGCACGCGCCGGAGAAATCATCAAGGAGTGACGTGTTCGCGACTAAAGACACTAGTGCCACCCTTAGTGATTCGAATCGCGACTCATCTACCGAGGGATCGGTCCTGGCCGTGCTGGACCCGGAAATGAATATCGATCGGCCACTCATCATCGACCAGAACGGCGAGACTAATACGAGAAGAAACCTACAATATTCGACGAACAAATCGGATAGGAACGAGAGCAAAAACAACGAGAACTACATGCCGGCGACTACCGTAGGCTTTGAGCTGAAGGACCCGGAAATGTCCACAGAGAGATATCACAACTTGGCGAACGTGAATTTGGACAAGAAAGTGTTGAAACAGGATACCAAGAACAACGGGCCGATGCAGAGGCCTGGGGCCACCTGGCCATTCGCGTGGAACGTCCACATTTACTTAGCAACAGTTATGTTTACTATACTAGCCGTCTACTCAATATTTAAGATTATCTGTTACAACAAATTCACCCATCTATTCACACAGTATTATTTCATTATACTGCACTTGATATTAGTTTTCGTGTGCCTCATGAGGATATTCTACCTCTGCTACGACCCGTACAACATCAACAACTCCTTACCAGTCTTCATCAGTGAAATTCTGCTTCACGTTCCAGAGATATTCCTCGCGATTGCATTCGCTAGTACGATTCTATTCCTCCTCACTAACAGTGCCAACTATAGGAACAAGTGCTGCTCCTTCTTATTCAGGTCCAGGACTATTATTGTCGGCGGCGGCCTGCTCCTTTTAACGTGTGTAACTTTGCATATCTTCGAGAGTAGTAATACAATATACAGGAACCCGCAAGGCGTTGAAAAAAGGGTATTAGGACTAACTTGTCAGATAATATTTATCATAGTGTGCCTGATTTTGGGGCTCTGCTATCTATATGTATATAAAATGCTCAAAGCTGTTCTTCAAAAGAAAAGTCATAATTATACCCAAGGTTTCCAGAACCTGTACCAAGCCATACATATAAATCTTGCAACTGCGCTACTGTTCATTTTGATGGCGACTCTGCAAATATACGGGATTATCGGGATTAACCACGTCAGCATGACTAAGTTCGACTGGCTGCAATGGGGCTATCAGTTTTCCTTGCGGCTGATCGAAATCAGCGTGGTTGCACTTATCTCGTGGGTGATAAGTCTTAAAATTGGCGTCGTCGCGTCCCTGCAGCACGAAAAAACAGACGGACAAAAGATAACTGGATTCTTCCCTTGCACTGCCGGCTCCAGCAACGAGCAGTTTGAATCTGACTACCCAGCTGTTTGCAACACAAACACAAATCTCAAGACGTACACTTTAAGGACAGGGAAGCCTGTCTACGAGACCGCGGGCCACCACCCGGTGATGCCAGAACAATGTTTCGGAGGGAACGTCATGGAGCACCAGAGGTTCCAGTTGAATACGTTAGCCGGAAACTGTGATAACAATTCCGGAACAGAGAACTACTCCGGCCACAGCTCAATAGCTAACGCCGGGCATAGCAGCTCCACAGAATCCAGCAACGCTGCGTCCGGCCAGGGTGTGACGAATCATTTGATCAAGCATCATCCCAGTATGGCCGGATACAATTGCATGGAATCTGTTTCGGACGATCATTACTCCAACTGCGACCCTGCTATCCAGTCGTTGCAGGGTGACGATCCCCTGGACCACGAATACAACGTAATCCAGTACGGAAGCAATAGCGACTTCATCCGCGACATCAAGAACCAAAACTACAACGGGGGCTCGAATCGCAGCTCCCACAACTTCAAACACATGTCTTACGACAGGGTCTCCTCGCGAACGAACAGCAACCCACGCAAGAAGCACAGAGCCAAGAACAAGAACGTTCAGAACTGCATGACGATGGGCTACGACCCGGCCATGAACCACCACTACCACCAACCGCACATACCCGACGAGTATAGCAACTACAACGCCGAAAACGCCTCCTACCACTCCTCCGGCATACAAACGTTAAACCCGAACCGGAGTTACGAGGGCCCCTGCCAACAGGTGAGGGGTTCCCAGCGTCGTAACTCACCGTCCGCGATGATCAACTCCAGCGGTAGTCAGAAACGCGGAAAGGGTAACGGGTTCCCCGATCGGCCGAAGTCGACTGACCTCTACGGTTTCACCGACGACCCTGACGACAGGACGTACCCGTGCGCGCTGGGGACGCCGCAGCCGGCTCCTCGGAACTGCAGCTACGAGGCGTCGTACTCTCAGCCCCAGGACAACATCAACCCGAACGACGGCGGCGGCAGCATGCTGGTGGCGCAGGACGGCTTCGTCAGGTTCCGGCCACTGGAAGACGGCCCGTCGCAGACCTGATTCGCGATAAACCTGTCAAACTCCACGGAGGACCTGGATTTCTGATGACAGCAGAGTGTAAGCATCCGAAGTGCTCGTGTATAGACACTGTAAATTGTTAGATAGTTATAATACGCGATCCGATCACGAGGGCCTTGTGTAAATAGCGATTTTACTTATAAATTATAAGGCCCAATGTATTATACGCGGGAATTTTATTTGACGAGTGTTGCCATTGTGCGTTAACCAAGAGTTTAATTACAATTAACATTTTACAGTATTCAGTTATATATTGCAAATTGATGATTGATCATGACTCTTAAATCATTCAGTCATTTCAAATCATTTTGTATCTTTTGAAAACTTAATTACCATTACATAAAACAATGATCATAATTTTGTTATAAGCAGTTCTGTCCATGTTGTTATAAGGCCTTCAAAGTTTTGATAGGAGTCAAGTCGCATGCCATCTGATAGATGTTAGTATGCAACCGGATATCCGCATCGGACGGTATGCGGTTAACTTAAACGGCGTGTACTTTTCTCAAAATTAAATACTTCGTTATAACAAATAAACTGCGTTAACATTATGTAGGCGGTGATAGATTCTTTGAAGCTATGGTTGAGGAAGATGTGTCAGCGGAAGGGAAAGAGAGGGATGCTCCGACCTTGCAGCTTCAAATATTTTTTTTAACTGTAGGGTACTTAAACAGAATTGCGTTACGCATATGATATACAGTTAATATAATCGTACGGACGAGTAAAGTAATTTTTTTTAAGCAAGGTACAGTACCTTCATCCGGTGGGAAGTTAAACGCCTGCGTACAACATGACGGTAGTTAGAATGATGTACACTGCACCGCAGCAAGACTGGATGTATCCAATAATTTACAGGAAATTTATCACGGAATATTTTTTTTCCTCTGCAAAGTTTAATTGTATGAGATTGGCATTGAAATGGAACGACAGGAGCTACCACTATTGGTGATGTGATTCACGAAGCATTTTTTGCCTAGTCAGCAATTATCCAATACGCCCCACACCCACACTCCTGCCACTTACCATTACTGTACTATAATTAATATAAAAGCAGTTTTTTGAACCTTTCGTTAGTTTATATGAGAATTTATGGATAGAATTAAATTCGCAATCACACAGACCCACTTAATCCCATTGCTGGGATCCCCTCAGTTAATGCCATTCAACGCTGTCAAGTTCACATGCTCGTGATGGCTGTTCGATATTAGAACAGGTCGGTTTACTCGCGACGTGTCCGCTTCACCGGAAGCTCGGTGGAGGTCGAACCCGTACGCTTCCAGTAGCGCCGCGTGCGACTCACGAACTGAGCCCTCACCGCTGCTAAAGTGTATTTGCTGTAGATAAAGTTGTTCGTGCAACTTAAACGTTGAACATGATTATACTTAGAAAAAATTAATTGTCGCGTAATCGATGTTGGCACTACACAATAGATAGGTAATGAAAGATAAAAATGGAATAATTGTATAGTTTAGGAGGGAATGAATACTAAAGAATATTTATAAATCGGCAAATTAATCTTTCACAGTTAACGATCTACTCGTTTCGATTTAATGTCAAGTGGCGACACACCTAGTGCTCATATAATTATAATTCCTATGTAAATACATTATGATAAAGTATATGATGATGATGATGAAAATATGGCAGATATATTGCACCATACAATGCCACGTTTTTATTATATTTTATTTTTTAATTTTATCCTACTTTAGTTCTAAGTTGTATATAAATATGGCCGTCATCCGGCGTCCGTCGATGATACTGAGCATTTGTTGTAAATTATATATTTTCCTTTTAATATTTCCAAGACTGTATCTACTTTTATCGTTTAAAAAAAAAACTGACGTTTACTATGTATAAAAATAAATAAAAAAAAACGGCATTGAAGGTCCGCTGTTTTATTCGTGCTCCCCGGTGAATTTTTAATTACCTCTCCTTAAGTTGCGTCTTCCCCATTTCCTATCTGAAGCAGATCACCCTTTATGAAGAAACCTTTTATATTCAACTAAGCGATGAGACGTGGGGGACGTTCATCATATGTTAAGTGATACGCTACTAAGGATGCTATATGCTGGACCACGTTGCACTCGCAGCCTTGAGACAAAATGTCGAGTCTCGTTACCGCAGTAATTTCACTAGCTACAGCGCTCTTCAAACCGGAACACAGTTATGTTTACACACTACTGCTTTACCAGTAAGTTTTTTGGTTTAAATATATCAACCTCCGTGGTGTGACAGGTAAACGCTTGCTTCTAACACATCTTATATTTGATTTGAGGAGTTACACGCACTTAAGTTGATGGTTAAGTCCACCAACCTGCATTGGGCCAGTGTGGTAGGAAATTGCCCAAATCCCCTCATATGAACCCTTACAAACGACGGACACTGATGCCCGGCGATGCAGACACCGCAGGATCGATCGATGGGGGGACCTTTGAGGGAGGCCTATGTCCAACAGTGGACGTCTATTGACTGGTGATAATGAAGTTGATGGTATTACCTTCATATTGGAAATTTGTTACCATACGAATGTCAACGTAGGTATGTCAATTTTTTAGAGCTTGACAATAGATGGCGCTATTGTTACTTAGCACAATTTGGATAGAAAATCCATTATTAGTATTTGTCAATGGTCAATGTGCTGTCTTATAGCTGAAAGCGTTTCCTAACCTTTTGTGATGATAAGACGGCACATTTATTTATTTAAGGTAGCGATGAGACAAGCGGGACGTTCGACTGATGGTAAGTGATACGCACGCCCATAACAACGTCGCGCTAGTTAGAGCATCACACACGGTATTGCGCCGTCGCCTTGAGACTTAGGATTATGATCACATTACCTCAGTAATTACTCTAGCTACAGCGCCTTTATAAACGGAACACAGTAATGACTGCACAGTATTGTTTGTTGGCTGCAATAGGCGCTGCGGTGGTAACTACTTGGACGGCCTCCGACAACAGAGACCTACCACAAGTAAATACAAGAAAAAAAAACAGAGATTGTGGATAGAAAAATAATTTATTCAACTATACATAAAGAGTTAATAATAATAATACATCATCACAACTTGCGGCCAAACACACAATTAACGTTTAACACATTCAGTGCCGCCGATTCGCAAGAGCGAGTCCATTGCAAAATGTATGCAGCATCCGGTAACAGCGCATCCGGCATTGAAAGTGTTAAATGATATTAAAGTACATAAATCGTCTTGCATAAGATTTAATTATATTTGTTACTCTTAGTTAAGATTTGTTCTCTTCTTTTTTTATAATGGGTAAATATTATTATATTTATTTATTTGTTAAATTTCTCAATATTTGGAAGAAATACTGGAGTAATTAGATCCACCGGCCTAAGCAAAGTGTACCTCAATCAGTATAAAAATTTTCGGACTATTCTGCTGGTGTTGAAGATCACGGCTTTATGCATTTCACGGCTTTTTGCACGGCTTTATCACAACACAAATTATTATTATAATAATAATATTAAATACGTAGTGGTCGCGTTGATGCTGACGGCACAGATTTACGCTTGGTACATACATTTTATAGTTAAATATTTTATAAACACATTTTTTAACACAGACGTTAATCTTAGTAAGCTAAAATCCTGTGAATTCGGAGACCCTGATGTTCTTTGTGAAGTTGGGCATTATTAAAATGAATTTCATCAGTGGAACGCAATAAGTCAAAATTATTATCAATTCGTTCATGCAAAGTTGGACTTAGGGCTCCCTCAGAGATCGTCAAATCGATCGGTCCTCTGCCCGTATCCAGAGGCATCCTGCGAACTTTCAGTCCTTAATGACTCCGGTACCGTGAGCCACTAGAAGCCGTCGTTTGTAATGGTTCACATAGGGGAAATGTGGGCCATTCCCCACCACGCTGTCCCAATGCAAGCTAGTGGGAGCTGTAGTCTCGTTTGTTGATTAGCAGATGAATTCTTGTGCAAGACCTCTTACGGAAACAATAATATAAAATTAAATATATACAGATCAGGTAGATTACCATGAAAACAAAGTTTAAACTAAAAAACAACAAAAAAAATAAAAATAATCAAATAAACATGTAAAAAGTACAAGACGTATATATAATATTAAACGTTGTTTTTCTTGCTCCTCGATAATGATTTCAGGATTTACTAATTGATTATAATTAATTAGATTTTCATTAATTTTTACAGTTAATGCTTAATAACGCCATCTTGCGGTAAAAAGGGAAACCTCTTACGAACTACTTACTATAGTACCCAGACAGCGCTTAACGGGGTTAGTACCGTATTCAATTATTACATACAAATATGTACAATTTGACCGAACCATCTACTGGGCAAGATTTCTATTGCCGGAGACGGTTAGGTAGGTACCAGTGTTGTGCGAATGTCACTGTGCTCCGGTTTGAAGGGCGCTGCAGCTGGTATACACTGGGGTATCAATACTAACGGTGCGCGTAACCCCCCCACATTTTGTCTCAGGCGACGAGTACAACGTCACGCCAGTTAGGTTGATATATCCTGAGCTGAACATCGCGCTCGTTTCGTCGCCTAATTGAATAAACAAAATCTCTCTAGCGATAACCGCGTGTAGGGCTAAACAAATGAAGTCTATCTAGACATGTCAAGTTGTTAGTCAATATCTAATGATATGACCAACTGTCAAGCATCCGAATCGGACAAAATTTCAATAGGTCTCTTCTTCCTCGCGGAGAACTGTTCGCCGAGCAACTTCATTACTTGAGCGTGGGTCCGCCCGTCTTTTAGGGTACCGTAATTCTGTTTGACGTAAAGTGCGAACTCGTTCGGGGTGCCCTTCCGAGCGGGGGTTGAGACAACGACGCCATCTTTGTTCTTCTTATTGAGGATCACCTCAAACTTACCGCGACAGTACCCGCAGCACTTCTGAGTCACGTCGATCGACTTTGTATGACGCTGAATTCTGTGAACATTTTTTTTTATACAATTAAGCGACGAGACGACCGGGGTGTTCACCTGATGGAAAGTGACACGTCAAATGATGGTATATACTGCACCAAATTGTGCTGATCGCCTGAGAATTAAGATGTTGAGTCTTGTTACCTCGGTAAGTACACTAGTTAGTCGAAGCGCACCTTAAGAAGAAGACAGTATCTACTGTTTGACGTCAGCAATAGGCGTAGAGGTCGTATCCAACTAGACCGGTCTCTGTTGCTACAGTCCCTCCAGGTACCACCAGCAGCACCTATTGCAGCCGACGAACAGTACTGTGCAAACATTACTGTGTTCCGGTTTGAAGGGCGCTGTAGCTGGTGTAATTACTGGGGTAAAGGCACTCAACATCTCGTGTCTCAAGCGACGAACAAAATATGGTGCAGCATATATCATCAGGTGAACATCACGTTTTTCTCCTCGAATTAAAAAAAAAAAGATTTCATGAGAAATACATCAGACTGGTTGTATATACTATTTTCATAATATTTTTAAGAAAAAAAAATTGTATTTTTAAAGTATCAAAGTTATACATATAACATTAATACAACGAACGCGACAAATAAACGGGCGTCCATTTTAAAAATCGAAATATCGCACGCGTCCATATATTCAAATTGGCTGCGCGGAAATTACCTTTGACGTTATTCCAAAAATAAAAAAAAACATGTCATCAACCAATTGGCGCGCTTTGAATATAGACTGCTTACAATTTCAGTTGTAGTGTTGAAATGTTTTAGTATAGTTTTATTAGTTCTACTATATTTCTTTCCCATCGAAAAGATGATCATGATGATGGCTAAATTTATACCCCACAAATGAACCCCTACAAACAATGGCCACTAGTGTTTGGTGGTACCGGAGGCAATGCTCAATGTAGCACAGGACCGATCGATGTGGAAACCTTTGGAGGCCTGTGTCCAGCAGTGGGCTATGGACTGATGATGATGAATAGTTTATATAGTATTTAAACCATCAACAAAGGTTTACAGCTGGTAGGTACCAACACAGCGCCTATTGCAGCCGACAAGCATTAGTATGCAAACATTACCGTGTTCCGGTTCGAAGGGCGTTGTAGCTAATGAAATTACTTGGCTAATGAGATATAGAATGTCATCTCCAGGCAACGAGCACAACGTGATGCAGTGTATATCATCCTAACTAGCGCCACGTTGTTATGGGCAGGCGTATCACTTACCATCAAGTGAACGTTTTGCTCGTCTCATAGAATAAAAAAAAGAATAGTTTCCGAATACTTTTAGATATTTTACATAATAAATTGTTTTTTTTTTTTCAGATTTTTCCTAATAGTTTGTCCAAAATATTTAAGCAATTATTACTTCCTCTTCTTAAATAAATATAAAGCTGGAAAGCTACTATGACTACAATGATTTTTGTTTAATTTTTTTTTAACTTTAGCTTATCTTTTAAAAGCGAAATATTATTTTTCTTTCTTCATCATCCCCGTTCATCATTGTATTACAAAGCCCCATTTCAACAATGTGATTTTTTTTTTCCAATTACTTTATATTAAATATAATTAGCACAATACACTTAACACAAACATACCTATAGCCGCAGTCGGTGCATCTGTAGCAATATTTGTATTGTATATCCATATCGTGACACCTTGATATCTCATCCAGCTCGGGAAAACATCTCAAAGCATCTGCTACCCTGTGGGAAATTAATTATTTGTACAGGGCACCGTGAACATCATCATCAGCTGGTAGACGTCCACTGCTGGACATAGACCTCTCCCGAAGATCTCCACATCAATTGATCCTGTGCTGCCTGGGGAGATTTCAGCCTTTTCTCACCACTCTGGTTCAATGTGGGTTGGTGGAAGCCAGAGCCTCGTTTGTAGATTAGCAGGGTGCACTATAAGCAGTTGAGGTTAACTTGGGTCCCTTAAGTGCGGGACCCCTTACACCCCTTCTGAACCCACTGTGAACACATGACTCCGGAATACAACCAGGAGCCATATTCCAACAAAGTATGTTCCTATGAACAGCCATGGTACTGAGATGACAATTTAAACAACTCACCACTTCTTCCACAGAGGCCCGTGTCCAGCACGTAGCTCACCATCGATGAGCCAAGTGGCAGCGTGACAGAGCTCATGGATCAGGGTGTCGCGCAGTCTTTGTGGGCCGTCAACCACTTTAGTTGATAACTTTATACTGGAAGTGCGGACACGGGCACCATTCGCGGTCTTTATAAGTCTGTTGGTTGTTGTCCTGAAAGAATTAATTATCATGTAGGGTTGCTCTGCGTAACTTGTCTGCTCATCACAAACATGTTATGGAGTTTCATTTTTGCGAGGATGCTTCATCATCCACAGCCATATTATCAATTGACATTATGTTAAGGGGATTACAGATGTTAGCTTATTGTTGATACAGAACTAATTATATATCAAGATACCACTGTTTTGATGGTCTATTTTTATGGTCAAAAGAATCTGTATATAAATTAGGAACAGGTGAATATCCTCCAAGCAGATTGCTGTTAGTCGGTTATGCTCACAGTGAACATCTTAATCTGAATCATCAATATTTCTATTATTGGAGTCTAAATATTAATATAGTTTGGTTTAACAGTAGGTAGTGAGAATACTGGGATAACCTAACTTGGTAACCTTTGCAATGTGTTGCAGCGTAATCCTCCTAATGAGCGCTCTATTATTATTTATCCCCATACTATTTACCACTAAAATACACATCCTGCCTCCCCAGTGTTAATATAAAAAAATCCTTTGCTCTAGTTTAGTTAGCTGAAATAAAATTACCCTGCAGTCCGTCTAAGTTTGGGCTCCCAAATAATGGGCAGGTCCTTGTCTAATAGGTCTGAAAACACCACTTTGTTGAACTCTACGTACAAGCGGCGTGAGAGCTGTTCCTTCAGTGTTTTAAAGCTGTCTATGTACTGTATCGCTTCGGGATGACACCTCCATGATGGAACATTATCTGTAACAGTTACAACACCCCAGCATTATAATGTTAGCATTCTCTTTTGCTATAGCCTTTGTCTTAGTGATAGATCTTTATATATTTAAGAGAGAACGACTGACAAAGTGTGGTTGACGATTGAAGACCCCCATATTGGTTATATTACAAGAGTAACCAAGGTGGTTTAAATGTGGAGATGGAGTAGCCCAGTTTATAACTGTTTCAATGACTTAATGGCTGAGTACATTTTTTGTTACACAGGAGTTCTTAATTCGATTCCTGCTCCACATGTTCACAGTTTAATCATGTTTTTTTAAGTTGGGTTTCTAACTTCATAACATAAATTTGAAGTTATAACAACATTGCTGTGTTCCAGTTACTAAAATATGAAACCAGAGTATAAAAAGGGGAGCTTTTACCGTGTACCCACTACAATTATTTCAGATAGGTAATGCACCTGAAATCTTTGTGCTTGTCTATACTTAAATAAAAACTTCATCAGACGATAGACGTCCACTGCTGGACATAGGTGTCTCTCAAAAAATGTCCATGTCGATCGTTTCCGCGTTGCTCGCATCCAGTGGGTTCCTGTGATTCTCACCAGATCGTCGGTCCACCTTGTCGGAGGCCCCCAACACCACGTCTACCGGTACGCGGGCGCCACTCGAGGACCTTAATGCCCCATCGGCCGTCGGTTCTTCGAACAATGTGCCCTGTCCACTGCCACTTCAAGTCTAGTAATTTTTTGAACTATGTCGGCGACTTTAGTTCTTTGGCGGATCTCCTCATTTCTGATTCGATCAAGCAGAGAAACTACGGGTATAGCTCTCTCCATTGCCTTTTAGGTGACTTTCAGCATTTTTATAAGGCCGATAGGAAGTGGGATAATAAGGGGGCCATTGGTAAGAGATAATAAATATAAACTTACAATTTACCAATAGTCAAACTGTAACTGTATACCTTTTAAGCAAGTTGTGAAAATAAAATTTATATCTGTAAGGAACCAGGATAGGCAGTGTTTATTTGCCTGTATAAAGTGGTTGCTCGTGTACCCACCACCACTAGTCAGACACTTGTGAAATTAAGGCCAAGTATTAGCCCATTGGATGTTGGATTTCTGCCACTAAACAGAAGGTTAAGTGCAATATCATTGCTGTGCTCCAGTTATTAGAGTATTGCAGCTAGTAAAATCACTTAGGTAGAGAGACTAAACATTTCATATTTTATGAGGAAGAGCACATTATAGTGCAGTGTTCATTATCTTGATTAACACTTCATAGGTAAAAAAAAAAAACATATTTTTACTGCTCTACCTACAGATGAAATATAAATTTTAAAGACATTGTTAAATACAGGTAATTGTAAGATAACATGATTAGTAAGTATTTATGCGAACCAACTTGTTACTGCAAAAACTTACCAGCCAAAGATCCAACGAAGCTGAGCCGCTGGCATGAGCCGTTTGATGGTTTCAAATTAACATTTTCTATTCTCTTAGTCAACTTTTCAACTTCATCCTTCTTAACCTTAACTAGCTCCGTCACCGTCAAATCCTTATATTTCTTTGTAGTGCTGTTTGCAGTTCTAATACTTTTTGGTTTAGTTTTTCGCAAATCAGGTGTGTGCGGAATCTTTTCAGTGTAAAGTTTCTTCTTGCATTTTTTATCTGTGTGACTGCAGTTAGTGTCACTTTTGTGTTTTATATCTGATCCTGTTAAATACAACAGTTTTTCTCTTTGCAAATTGTTCTTAATGTTCTCTTTGTCACTGTTATCATCATCATCATCGTCATCAAATAGTTTCTTCGAAATACCATTAAATTTGTCCTTATTGCTGGAGAAGTTTTTAAAAAGTTTGGGAATGGTCTTCCATGTGTCACCATATAAATCATTGAGTAATTTTATTTGGGACTGTTGAATCTTCTTTATAGAACAATGTTCTAATGATTCATTGACAATGTCTTTAGGGGTAGATGGTGTTGGTCCATGTTTAGGTGTTGCACAGATGAAGTGCTGTACCGGTGACCATCCTCCACTGCTTGGTCTGGATTTTGACACTGATGATGCTTTTTCCTCTTGTGTTATATTTAAAGACATCTGTAGAGAAATTTACAGGTTAACATTTTTAATTACACTATAAATTTTGTTTTTATCAAGCTATTTTGTGCAGATTTTTTTATTTGAATTTCTTATATCCTACCTAACACATTGGAAATATGAGAATAAATAATGTCTCATATAGAATCACCTTTTTAGAGATTCCAGATTCCAAGACATAAGTTAACATATTAACAAATGTACATTAATTTTATAAAACACATTACATTTTCTGCTTTACTGAGTTTTTGTCTTATGGTTTTTGTCTTAGACAGTTCTTCAGACTAAAAAAACATTTGCTTTAAAAAAAATAATTAAGCAATTAAAAAAAATCATTCCTTCTTTCTGACCCATAGTTCCGATTCAAACCTGGTGGTTAGTATCAGTTGTTTAGTGACAAAGTAAATTAAATTAGCAAAAATGATTAACACAATTTTTAGCTGTAATGTCAAAAAATAGTAAAAAAATATAGTTTCCTCTATTTTATTATTTTTTATTTATTAATAGAACAGGACAATTATGGTGTCTATTATTGTGTAATGCCCTGATTGAATCAACAATCAAACAAATTTTTGTGAAGGTAGTGGCAATGCAAAAAGAGTTAACTATTTAACAAAAGTATTATACAAAGATCATTTCAAAAATGTACTAAAGAGCAAGCTGCAAACCTAATTAATAATTATAATTTTAATCAAAACTGATATATAGTAAATTAATCTGATAATAGTTTAAACTGTAATTTAATTTGTTTTATCACTAATTGTACTAATCGCTCATTATTAACACTTTAATTTAAAACAAAGTAATAAAAAGTATGTACAGACTGACAAAGAATTTGTCGTATTCAGAAACAATGGGGTATTCTTTAACATTTCTTTTACATTATGAAACGTTTTTTATCACCTAAGACTAAGTATCGAATTAGCTATATTTTGCACTTAGAGAAAGAAATTGTTGATACATTACCCTGTTGGTATATTCTGTTTGTATTGTATCAAACGATTCGTCAAGTATTATTATATCTGCTGTTTGCTTCATTTCTTCTCTAATTTGAATATCTTTCGCTTTATTTTTCTTTAACGATAATTTGAGAAAGCCTAAAAATATAGTAGAAAAGTGTAAGCACTAAGTTAACATGTTAGGTTTTTTAAAATATTTTATACTTACGATTTTTGCCATTACTTTGCGACGGATCCATTATAAAATACCTGTCGGAAACAATCACAAGCGTTTAAGCTTAATCAGCAAATATTTTCCAAATAATTACTAATACTTTTCGATTAAAGTATTTTAAATTTAAATATAAAAAGCCGTTACGTCAATGTAAGAGTTGGTTATAATAATTTTAACAGATAACAGATTTGACAGTTTCGCCACTTTTTTACTGTCTCCTATAACTAAGGAATAAAATTGAAACAGCCACTGATTATCCATGTATAAACTTATTCAAACTTAAAGTATTAAAAAAAATTATAAAATGTTCAAAAAGTTATATTTATTTAGTAAAAATAATTGAGCAGTATATTATTCGCAGAATATCCTATTAGGTAAGAAAATACCTGCATTACATAGTAACAACGAATTCTATATGTAAATCATAACATATTACTTCTATGCTTTTTAATAGAAAAGATTTAAATCACAATTTTTTTTAATGATTTCTAAACCTCAACCCTTACGAGAGGAGGTGTAACATGTTCTTAGAATATCTTTTGAATTATATATTTTTATCTATACAGGGAATGAAATTCATTTCATTCATAAATCATCCGATTACAAAATCAACATAAAATGAGATATATAGATAGAAAATTAATATTTTTTACAATACATTATATTTTAATATTACTATTATGTTTTTACAAAAGAATTTAAATGTAATTACAAACATGGTTTTTGTATTAACTTCTATACTGTTACATCTCTTCAAAGTGATTTTGATTTTTTTTTTTATTTAAGGGACCGCGAATTCGGACTGACAGGGAATTTAAGTAATTCAAACTATGGGCAAAAAATTATTACTTTGTTCCTGGTAAGATATCTCGAAAGTTTGTTACGTTAATCTTTATCATCGATAATTTTTTTGTTAATATATACTTATGATGAACGCTAATATAAAACAAGAAATCGTTACTTACATTTAAAACTTTGGTATATTAGCAATAAAAATATAAAGCCCTTCAGCATGTGAAAAGAAAGTAATACTAAAGTTCTGTTATTTTATCTGCTATAAATACTTTATATAATAATTTTAGTATTTCATTAATTAAATGCTTACGACATGTTATAAAGATCTGCGAAACTATTTGAACAATGAGATTAAAATTAATTAACATTGAATGAATCCTTTACTTTATCGTCTCACTTGCGTCAAAGAAACTGTGACAGTCACTTTAATTTGTTATTGTTAGATGACTGATATATAGTATATCATAAATATGTTATGTAGTATATTTAAATCTTAAAATATATGTATATAATAATTGAATCATTTGCAACAATATCTATTACCTTGTATATTATCCGTTTCTACATGCGAGGGGACGCTATGAAATATCGCTAGGTTTTAGATTTATGTTTTTGTATAATAGTGAATCACACTTTAGTTTTTCAAGCTGTTGGGGATGGAAAACGGTTCTTTCAAAATAAAAAGGCAAAAATAAATGGAATACTTAGTAGTTTATATAAAGTGCTCGATAAATCATTTAAACAAAGGCGATAAAATTACTACAATTTAGTTTTAATAAATATGTAATTTTAAATGTTAAAGAGCGGACTGCATATAGTTGAAATGAAGTTCTTCGTAGTCCTTTTTCTCCTTTATTTGCTCCTCCTTTCACATAAAATTAAAGAGTTGCTTTACTTACACCCAGCCATTTTTGCTTAGTTTGTGGTCGTTTCCTGTACTTGGTCTACGCATATCGCTTTAGTATCTCCTGAATTTGTTTGAGCTTACTTGTAGATAACCAGGGCCGCAGATATAAGCTCGTATAATGCAGGGACTGATGAGTGTAATGGATAGTGATGAGATTTAAGATATAAGATGTAATTAGCTGTGAATGTTATCCGGGAACGTTATACTTCCAATATATATATAAACATCGCGGAAGTGTAATGTTGTTATCCGACTTTTTTTTCGTCTGTACTCTTCAGAAGATACTCTGTTTCTAAGGGCCAAAGTTAAGTGGGATTTATACCCACTAAAAACCCTTTGGTCTTCTTCAGTGCGTTAGGAGAGATTACGGGATCTCCTATGAAACGCATTATCTTAGTATGTCCCAAAGGAAGGCAAGGCCCTGCTTGGAACCCCGCTGTTCTAAAGTAAAAACGAGGCTACATCTCTTTTGCTGTCCACCTCTGGCTCGCCTGTAGAACCATAAGAGCTCCCCTGCTATCTAAAGGTCCGCAAACCCGAGGACGGGCCGGTACTGGGCCGATGTCTTAAATTATATCACACAAATTGTAGTTTTAAATGTTATAATAATTTTCTTGAAAATTTCTAGCTTTACTTATACTATAATTTTTAAGAAACCCTATGATAACTATTAAGAGTTTGAATAGATACTTACAATGGACCTCTTAAGACTATATTTGTTAAGTTTGGCGCATTGCGACAAAATCATTGTTAATATTGGTGTTTGCAGTATTACAAACATGATCATGTTAGAAACGGTAACCATAATTACAATATTTATTGGAATCAGCTAGTAGTCACTATGATTTCATATCTACTTAGAAGAGCACAGCTTGGAGCAGCGGCCGCCAAACTTTTTAATCTCACGAACTAGTTCATTCATAATTTATATTGTACGAAACTCCAAGAGAAATTTTTAACTTCTAAATATATTAAAAAAGAATTATCTAAGGTCACTAAGTTTTTATTACTTTTCACGTATTAATATGAATTGTATTATATTTGAAATATCTATATATAAAGTAAACATTTGTGCAGAAAAATTGTTAATAATGATTATTAAGGATAATAATTTATAATAATTGTGTTGTGACAATATGAGAGTTTATTAAAATTTTATTAATGTCTTGTCAATAATCGATTTAAAATATTTATTGAAAATAATAAATGCTGTGGCTCCCTGGGAAACAATCTTCATATAACACCCACTAGTTGTGCTATCCAAACCGGCGTAAGAACTAGGGAGCAAGGAAGACTTTTGAAGCAATATTTTTCCTGGCATTTTCCATCTCGCGATCCAGCATCCCTGACAACATTTGATATATGAAGATTTTGCTAACAGTTGTAGTAAAGTATCCAAAAATAGATACCGGCATTTTCATTGGAGTGAATTGGATTTATTTATGTTTCATTTCACTATTCACCCTTGCCCTTAAACGTGGTGGACGGGCATGCGCAGTGAAACCGGAGCGTTTACCGTCACACGGAAAATGGCGTCTATCTTACGAAAACCAAGATTTTACAAGCGATTTTAACTATTGCAGTGAACGGTGTTGTGAAATTATAATCCAAATTTTTTACTATACTTTAGTTATTAACAAGGTTGCGGTTAGAATTTAACTGTGGCTATTACTTCTGGGGTATAAGCGACCGATTAAAGAAGATCCCCGTCTATTGCGCGATTCCCCCTGTTCGTGTCGGAGTTGGTGCGTCGTGAGGAGGGCGGGAGGTCCCGGTGTGCTGGTCTCAGCTGTTTTCAAAAATCGAATGTCTGTGCCTCCTAAATTTCATAGGCTTTAAACAGTTTGGATTCAGTGTTTGTTCAGTGCGGACGGGGTTCTTGTTAGTTCAGCCATGTGATGGTGAGTGCGTTGCGAAAGAAACGGTGCCCTAGACCTAGATCGCCTAGATTTATTTTATTTATCACAGTGGAATGCATTACCGGAGTGTGCTTTGTATAGAGAAGCGTTTAGTGGATGTTGTGTGTAGTTAAAATTGTAAATTTTTTTTTTCGTAACCTTGCACAACTTTATTGGATGTTTATTTTAGATTTTAAAAATTTTATTTGTCATAAAATATTTTCTAACGAAAATCGATACATGCCCCTTTATATGTGAACGTATTGCCTGTACACACTTGGTTCTTGTAAGCATGTTATATCCGGTGGAGAACTTAATGATTGTGAAATATCTATATATATAAATTTTCTTTATCCTTCCTACATTAGTATTTTCTTTCGTAGTTTGTGTGTTTTGTAGATTTTTCTAGATTATAACTAATTTTGTTCATAACTAAGAATGATTAGTTACCATCGTGTTACGTCTCTAGGAGTAACAAAATTGAATATGAATAATAACGATGATGTTATGTAAATTAATGTATTATGCGAAGAGATAAGGTAATAACTTAGTTCAATGAGAAGTGCGAAGGGGAAGTTTCACGTGTTATATATTTTCTCATGATCAAAGAAACAGTTGTATTATTAAACATTTTGTAAAGGACCAAATAACACTGCGTAGTTTAATCTGTCTACAGACTGACAAAACTATACTTATATATATATATATATATATATATATCATCACCATCAACCGATAGACACAGTCCAATTGCAATTTTCAATATTACACCTCATATCTAATAACTGTGGCAAAATTTATGTAAGATTACTATTGCAAAGACAGTAATGGACTGCTGCCATGAGGAGCAGTTTATCACTGTCATCGTAACTAGTCTATTGTCTGAGTATAGTATATTTACATTGGGTAAAATTTACATGGTGTTAGGCTTTTTATGAACTTGCCTAATGAATTTCCACCAGAGCTAGTGTATTCTTGGCAAGCACCGCTTCGCTGTCTTCGGCCTCGTCACAAAACCAAAGGACAATAACCTTAACGTAGCCCGTTGTACAAAAAATACAGTAGTAGTATCAGGAATCATTAGATTCATTTTTATGTTAGGTTCGATGATGCCGTGGATCGCGCGGTTTACCTGATGGTAATCACTGGTGGTGGGTCTCTTGCCGGAGACCATCTAATTAGTTACCACTGCATTCTCTAATGCCGATAAACGTGTGTAAACGATACTGTGTTCCGGTTTTAAGGGGGTTTTAGCTAGTAAAATTACTGTAGTAACGGGAAACATCTTGTGTTTCAGGTAATGAGTGTAATATGATGCAGTATATATTATCCTAACTATCTATTACTTACTGTCAAGTGAACGTCCCTCTTGCCTCGTCGCTTAATTGAATATAAATTAAAACTGTTTCGTATAACAATTTAACGTAAGTGAAATACACAGCACCACACGGTGCTGGTGGTGGACATTGGTTGTAATTACACTAGCCACAACTCCGTTCAATTCGAAACACAATAATGTTAGGAATTATACTCTTTTTTTTTGTTTTACGTGGGGGAAATGCCTACGCATAGTCGTCCTCGCGGAGGCAAGGACGGGTTATGTTGGACTTGCACCGACTAAAATAACCATTATGTTCCGCCTCATCGACTGATGGCACAGTCACGGGAACGATTTCACTCACAATCGCGAACCTGCCAGCGCTGGCCGCTTTCGCAGCCTCACTTCGGGAGGCAGGGATGAAACCCGCCCATTCCAAGGCGAGCGGGAACATGTAGCGCGCCCCCTTGTCGGCCTCCTGCAGTCGCCCAGAAGCCATGGGAACCACGGGAGAAAACCTTTCTCGGCTCCCTGCGGCGGAGAGACGTTGGGCCCGCCGCTAGCCGTTAACGGCTGCTGAGGATAGGGAGAACGGCGCATCGCAATACCGACACACCGCTTCCCCCGTGGCGCAACCGCCGCCGCATCGCCGGTGCGACACCGGTGAGTTGCGGGGGTTACTCCCTCCGCCACTCCACCTCGGCTGCAAGGGGCACTACGAAACCGCCCCTGCAGCTTGACCGCAAAGGACAGGACAAAGACGCCCCTGAGGCCTCCGGTCGCTTCGGGGAGCTCCAGTTATCCAACCGGTGCTTGAACCTGGAGCGGCCGCTTCGGCCAGCCCTTCACCACGGGCAGGCCGGGTGGGTTCCACTTCGCTTCACTGTGTATCGGTCCACCTCCGCCACGACAAGGCGGGAACCCTCCATCCGCTTTTCTCCATCGGAAGACAAGACGCACGGCGACTCTCCATCCCCATGTTTTGGACATCTGTATGTGAACAAACAGTTTCAGCTCCTCGTTGAACATGAGAACAGTAAAGGACTGGAACAACTTACCGGTGTCAGTACCTACCTAGGTGTTAAGTAGTAGAAGCCTATCACTAATACCAGTTAGTTTATTGCGTTTTAAAAGAAGAAATCGAACGAGGAAAGTCGCTTGTTCGCCTGAGGATTAAACCATTATAACTTGTTACTGGTAATTGGATTATCTGTGTCCTTTTGTTCATTAATTTACTTTACCTTCGTTGATAGAATGAAAAAAAAAATTATAGATGACAAGGTGTAATACAGAAATGGTTAGAACCGATTCACCGCTCAATGCTTTCAACTGCCATTGAAAGTACTCAGTAATGGTTATTATGCACTAGATTCAATTGAGTGCAATAAGTGCAATAAATAGCCGTTGCGGTTTAACTGTGCCTTTTTATGGGTAATAGTATATTTCTTATTCATATCCTCGTTCATGAGAAAAGCAAAGAAGTTGAATAATTTGCTGGCGTTGGTGTACCCGTTAAAATACGAGGGTGGCTTCAAGAAAAGAGCGAATAGATTGCTATTTTCATTTTTTTTATAGGGGAGGACAATAGTTTGCCCCGCAGTTTCCCTATTAAGGATAGGACTATGGTAAGCCGTGTCTGTCGTAGATGTTTGTCGATGATGTGATGTTGTCGGTGTCGTAGATGGCAAGCCCTGCCTGTAGAGTTTCCGGGTTCGTAGGCTTTGAACGTGGAGACTCTCATTGTCCACTAATCCTGGGATGAATGACAAGTACGAGGTGGTCTAGTTATTGTGGTACCAAAGCGAGGGTGTCGAGGAGGGCTACAACCCTCCCTGGGACGTGCTTTAGGCGTAGTGCCAGGAGGTAGCGATGCGTTCCGTAGGAGTTCCCGGGGCCTTTCGCAACGCTTTGAGAGTAACCACCGAGCAGATTTTAGTGGGTAAAAATTCCACATAATATTGTCTTCCCCTCAGAAACAAGATATCCCCACGATAAATAAAAGGATTAGTGCCTTACCACCACAAAACAGATCAGCACATAACATTAGATGGAATCGCGGTAAAGCGCTGACCTTGTCGATGTACAAATAAACTCTGTTGTCAATGGCTTTTTTATACGCTTATAATCTTCTTTATGCTTCTCTTAAAATAGATTTGCAAACACCGTATCCGCCATAAGCTTAGTATCGTATATCTTATAAAATGTAACTTAATAACTTGACTAAAATATCGTTGTTTGTTTATTGTTGAATTTTTTTTTGAATAGGTGAAAATATAACTTTTCCAATAATTTCCTTTAATAGTCGCTAATGTGCTCATTAAGGTATTGTCTCAATTTTTTAATAGTGGTATGTTTTGAAACTATATTATAAAGGTATTACTTGTATTTATAAATTAAAAACATATAAAAAGTAAATAAAAATCTAAGGTAATAAATATATTACTTATAAAAAAATAATAAAATTGTACATGGCAGCGGTGGGATTCGAACCCACGCCTCCGAAGAGACTGGTGCCTTAAACCAGCGCCTTAGACCGCTCGGCCACGCTACCTTGGTGAAACTATTCTGAAATTAAGCTATATAAGTAATTCTTCTTTTTTGTTAGTATTACTCATGACAGAGTGATCATGATCATCACTTCAGGTTTTGGTCGTAAGTTTAACAACACGTCACCATTCCTCTCAGATGACGACGTTTTGTTATATTCTACATCTTATACCGAAGTTTATATTACATATTAGAGTTTATTTATTTATTATGTATTATCTTAAAATATTAAAAGTATAAGTAATAATATTTTTTTTTTAATTTATAAAGCACAGTACGTTAAAGTAGTTTCATATAAAAGTATCTGTACCTGTGATATTTTATTTAATAAAATTTTGCTTCAGCGCCATCTATTGGCTCCGATGAAAACCATTTTTATAAAAAATATTTATGGTTATCTTTGTTAGGTAAAATAAAAATATATATATTGTTAACTTGAAGAATTGTGAAAAATTATTGAATATAGTGATAATAGTTACTTTTTATCCAATGATATTCAAAAATTATCAAATCGAATTAAGAATAGCATAGTTGATAACATTATAATTAATGTTAATTATATCGCTTTTTAATTAAAAATGACCTGATTTAATAAAGAAAGAAACTAATTTTATCTATTATCTGATCGTCAGATTTTTATCGACAGCAACATATTTATTTTTAGTTCACCAATCGATTTTAATGTTGGCCCACCACTCTGAAAGCCTGAGTAGTTACCTTAATTATATTTTTATACAATTGATCTGACAAGATACCGATTACCGATGACACTACATTATTTATCTCATCCGAACGATAGCTGGTTGAACTATTCGATTAAGTCGAACGAGCGAGTGACATTGTCGCTCTTTCCGTAAATAAGAAAAAAAGATTAAAATCATGGTGGTGATTCGTCCTGGATTTCTCTAACAAATAAAAAAAAACTCGCAAATCTGGACTTTTTAACCGAGTTTGTTTACCTGGGATCAATCATAAGCAATATAGAAGGCTCTGATGGCAAAATTCGGAGACGTAAACAGATGGCCAAAGGAGCAATGAATAAGTTAACCAGAATCTGGCAAAATAGGAGTGTCAAACACCACTAAAACCAGATTCGTGCGAGCTTTGGTTTTCTCTAAATTTCCTGTACGATTCTGAATCACGATCAATCCACGCAGACGACAGAAAGAAAATCGAAACTTTTGAGATGTGGTGTGGAAAAAGAAGGCTGCACATACCATGGGCAGCTAAGATAACTATTAAATCCATTCTCGAGCAGCTCATAATCACCACCAGTTTGTCCACCACTTGCGATAAATGAGTCCTAAGTTACTTTGGCCATATTACTCGGAGATAACCAGATAATCTGGATAAGCTGGTTGTAATAGGAAAGCTCAAAGGCAAGAGATTACAGGGCTCGATCGTCTACTCGATTATCCAACCAGATACAAGCAATCTTAGGCACCAACAATCCAAATGCCCTGAGATGTATCGAAAACAGAGCGATATGGAGACATTTGCAAGACGCTTCATTAAGAGCATTTCAGGACAAGCACGACCTTCGACCATGAACTACACGAAAGAGTAGAAGGTGACAAGAAATTTGAGGTTAATTGCTGACCCTATCCTGTACGTCAGCAATATTGTTAATATCTTTTGAATTTTAGCAGTTTCATTAGCTATTGTTATTATTAACATGGAACATATTAATGTTTGAGTGAAATAGTCTAGCGGCAGGAATACTGCATCCCCTATAAAAGTCCAGATATTAAAACATGTTATTTCTGTACAGGGTGCGTTGATTATAAACATTTATCTATTTATTAAACTGGACATTATAATCTTAACCTTGACGATGTAAGAATAGGATGTTAACTTTTTGATAAATAACACCAATCGATCATTGTGTTACGTAGGTATTATTTTGTATGTACTTTCAAAGTATTTTATCTATGTATTTATTATATAAATAGATTAATACAAATTATTCAGAAACGATAATATCCGAAGACTCATGATTCGTAAGCAGCTGTATTGTTTCAGAAATAATGATTTTTTCTATATAATTTTTTGGACAGAGATATTCTATTTAAAATATCTTTAATGTTATATTATACGTTGGTACTAGATGGGAAGGCTGTGTGTGTGTGGAATGTTGTATCGTAAATCCATTTTAAATTAGCGACGCTGTATTTTTAGGTTATTTATTTAGGGTATCTATATTACAGAAATGAAATGAAGCAGAATTATAAATATTACCAAAAACCGTGTTCTATCCAAAATGTTCTTAGGTGTCGTCATCATCATCATCATCAGCCGGTAGAGGTCCATTGCCTCGCCAAAGATACCCACATCGATCGGGTAGGCATTGCGGCCAATTGCGGCCCAATGTCTACCGGGAATAATGTGAGCCAGAGCTTCATTTGTTGATCAACAGGATGCACCATGAGCAGATGAGATTGGCTTGGATCCCATGAGTAGTAGTAGGCAAAGAAAAAACGATTTAGCTATTTATCGCTAATCAGCTCTATTCCCAATAGACAACTTTTGTATTTTTAAATTTCACTATCAGCGACGATGGTATTTTCAAATTGTTATTTTTTATAGACAAAATTTGGAATTAGGAATCTCATCCACTTAATTACCCATTTCATTGGAAATTAAGTGTTTCGAAAATAACGTGTTTAGTTCTCCCTCTACTTTACTTTATGGTTCATGGGTTATGCAGGTTCATAATTGAGTATTATTACGAAGTAGAAATAAATATTAAATAATTAAAATATTAATTTATTCGATAGAAATAAATATTAATTTATTCAATGATTTCCTATAAACCATAAATTATGATAAAACTGCATAGGGAATAGAGAAAGAATAGCATGGAAATAAATATTCTGTTTCCCTCCATCCATCTATCTTATTGATTTTATTATCTTCGTCATCTCTTATCTATTAATATTTAATTTGTAAATGTTTTCTTTTTATGTGACTCTTGTATATTATTATGTTTACGTTCGTCTGGGGGTAAGCGCTAGTAACCGCGATACAGTTATCTTTTTAACTGCTGCAATTAGCAATATTCAATTGTAGTGTATGTTACTGTAAAGTTTTCGTTCCAAATAAATTTATTTATTATTTAATCGATGCACCACACTATAAATATAATACGTAACGAGATGTAACCTAATAGAAACTATAAAAAAACAAGCATGGTGATACGTTTTTTTTTTTACGTGGGGGAAATGCCTATGCATACTCGTCCTCGCGGAGGCAAGGACGGGTTATGTTGGATTTGCACCGACTAAAACCCCCACAATTTTCCGCCTCATCGCCTAATGACAGGGTCACGGGAACGTTTTCGCTTGCAACCGCGACCCTGCCGGCGTTGGCCGCTTTCGCAGCCACATCTCGGCAGGGAGGAATAAGACTTCTCTTTCCAGAGCGCGCCGGAACATGCAACGTACCCGCTCTCGGCCTCCAGCAGTCGCGCGGGCGACGGATTCCCCCGAACCCGTCGCCCAGAGGCCATGGGAGCCACAGGAGAAAACCTCTCCCGGCTCTCTGTGGCGGAGAGATGTTGGGCCCGCCGCTACCTGTTAACGCCCGCGGAGGATAGGGAGTACGGCGCATCGTTATACCGACACTCCTCTTCCCCCGCGGTCCAACTGTTGCTGCATCGCCGGTGCGACACCGGTTAGTCGCAGAGGGTACTCCCTCCGCGACTCCACCTCGGCTGCAAGGGGCTATCGATAAAAACAGCTGCACGTGGGCCTCTTTAATCAATTTGCTGTATATCCAACGTTTCTTGCGATCTTTACCAAGTTGTCGGTCCACAAGGCGGTCGTCCAACACTGCACTTACCAATACCTGGACTCCACTCGCAATATTTCCTATCGGCCATCCGATTTAAACAATGAATGATCTATGATCTATAATTTATAAGAAAAGAAAAATAATAAATAGAGCGTATATTCATAATGAAAGAATAAATGAAAACTAAGTATGAATCGGATCTTTCTCGTTGACGTCAAATTTGTTCTATATATAATCATATTTACTGATTGCCTTTTACTGCGTTGTTTCTAAGAGTTTTAAAACATTTTCAAAAACATGAAAAAAAAAACAATTTAGATACAATCGCAAGGATTTAATAAATTATCAGCAGTAATTACTTATATTTTGGGCGCAATCTTGAAAGGTGCTCGTAATCACAGTTGCCACGACGTCGTTGCATTGTACTTATCGATCGCGTAGCCGAACTGGCAGACTACCTGTCCTGTTTAGGGTGTGAATCTAATTATAATTTTTTATTATGTAAATTGGTATATTTTACTAAACTCGCCACTATCCTATCATTCAACGAAGCGACGATGCGAATGGCACCTGTTGATCTGATGGCTTTTTGGGCCAACCACGTCTGTCCTTTTATTGACAGCTGATGCGGAAAGAGTCTTGAATTGGAGGTTACTTAGGTGTTGGACGCCCTTCTTTCAGATAGAACGACGACATCGTAAAAGCGGACGGAAGTGAGTGGATGTAAAAGCAGAGTTCCGTATTTAGTGGAAGATATTAGGGAGGGTCTATAACCAGTAGTGGGTTGATAAAGGCTGATAATGATATATAAAAAAAAAAAACAAATTTTGGACTGATATCATTATTAGAGTAAAATCTGTATTCTCTGTACTTTTAATGTTTTATAAAATTTAATAAGACCAACATTGAAGTCATGTTACAAATGATCAAGATGGTGAAATCTCCTCTAAAGGGAATTCATTTCGTTTCTTTGTCTCTTTTGACCCATTTACTGATGAGTTGATTTCATTATGTACAATTATAATCATACTAATTTACATAACATATTAATGTTATCTGTAGCATATAACGGATTAATTAATAATGGTGAACTAATAGGATCGTTAAGATATTGAACGTTTTATACTTGCAATCGATAACGCGGTGGGGGCCTATCATATACTTTTAGCGGAAACGATAAAGAGATTATTGTATTGACGTTGAAGTAATTTTTTTTAAAACTGCGTTATTATAGTTACGTATTTTTTTTATATAGGAAGATGTACGGCAGAGTAGCAGTCGATAATGAAGCGTGATAACATGTTTGCAAACCACCGTTTGGCGGTAGAAGGAGAGGTGCGGTGATACCAAGACAGTTAACGGCAACAGAGACATATCACCAACAAGCTATTGCAAGTAGATGCTAATGATTCTAATCCAATAGGTATAATTCAATAACTCCAATTCACGTTGACAGCCGGAGCACAGCATTGCTGTAATGGCGACAGAAGTCAAGAACAATTGGCACTTCGTCAGGCGGATATACAAAATAGAATCAAAACATACCAGTAATACAACCTGCGTAATATATACCACCTAAAATAAACTTCTTAGTAGACAGTTAATTTTTTTTTGTTTATGTAACGACAGAACTTATGATGATAAACAAAAATTTACCCTAAATTTTTAAAGTCGTATGAAGAATTGTTTTTTTTTAGTCTCGTATAATAAATTGCTAACGATACGAACATACCGGAGCTACGGGGCCGGCAACGGGGTAGTGTCGGACTTTACCCGAATAAAAATCTTCACACGGTATTTCAATCACAACCGACAGTATGCACGATGGTCACGGGATAACATTGAGCAATTCTTCTGCAAACCCCGATCGACGCCCGGATAGAACGGACCCGCCTCGGGGCGTGATGTGAGGCACCCCTCCCGACAGACAATCCCTACGTGGAGACGCGTAGGAATACGAGACGCGCCGCCAAATACACCCCGGGAACCTTTTCCAACGGAGACGTCGGCTCGACGGCTCACGTCGGTCGCGACGCCAGGTTCCCCTACCTGAGGAGGCAATCGCCGGTCGTGCGGTCGGCTCAGCCTGTTGGCGGTGAGCTGTCTACGTGTTCCGTCCACACTGGTAGCCCGCCTCGTCCGTCTTACCACAATTACGCAAGTGCAGATATCTCCCGAAGCAACCGTGCCCCGTGACCAAATGCACCAGGCGGAAATTCAGGACACCACAGTCGCTATCCAGCCAGTCCGCGATGACTGGCCGCACGGCCTCCACAATGAAGCGACCGTGGAACAGGTCTTGGACTCGCCGCTCCCATCGCCGAAACACCTCCATCTCGCCACCTCGTTCGGCGACGGATGCTCGCCCGGTCAAGGGCGCTCCTCAGCCGCTAGTAATCGCGTGATCAAGAATTGTTTTTTTTTTATTAACGTGGGGAAAATGATTGCGTATACCCATCCTCGCGGGGGCAAGGACAGGTTATGTTGGACTTGCACCGACTAAAACTTCCACGATGTTCCACCTCGTCGCCTGATGGCAGAGTCACGGGAACACTTTCGCACCATCCGCGACTCCGTCGGCGCTGGCCGCTTATGCAGCCCCACCTCGGGAGGGAGGGATAAACCTTACTTTTCCACCTCCGCAGGGGCACGCCAGAACATGCAGCGCGCCCCTTCCTCGGCCTCCTGCAGTCGTTTGGGCCGTCGCAGAGGCCATGGGCGCCAAGAGAGAAAACTCTCCCGGCTCCCTGCGACGGATCCAATGTTGGCCCCGCCGCCACCCGTAAACGGCCGTGGAGGACAGGGAGAACGGCGCATCGTAATACCGACACTCGTTTTCCCTCACGGCCCCACCGCTGCCGCATCGTCGGTGCGACATCGGTTAGTCGCAGAGGGTACTCCCTCCATGACTCCATCTCCTCTTAGGTTAGGATGTTATCCTTCCAACAGGTTCCCGCCTAGTCGTGGCGGTGGGGCTCAGTTGCCGTGGCTTAGTCCCCCACGGTGAAGCGAAACCTACCTGGGCGGCCCGAGGTGTAGGGCCGGCTCGAGGCGGCCGCTCTAGGAGCTCCGTCAGCTCACCTCAGATGTTTGCCTGTGAGCTACAGGGGCAGGTTTACACTGCTCTTTGCAGCCGAAGTAGAGTCGTGGAGGGAGAGAAGTGTCGGTATTGCGTTCCGACGCTCTCCCTATCCTCCGTGGCCGTATAGCGGTTGGCGGCGGAGCTCAAGATTGGATTTGCCAATAATTACACTAGCTACAACACCCTTTAAACCGGAACACAGTAATGTTTACACATTATTGTTTGGCGGCAGAAATAAGAGTGGTAGTGGTGCACCTACCTAGATCTCTGGCAACAGACACGCTCCACCAGTAAACTAATTACAATAAAAGCGCCATCTCTACTGCAAAACAGTAGTGGTAGGACAGTGACTATTTTTACTATGTCTTTACTCTTATAATGAAATTAGTTACAGTAATGAGACTTTATTAAAGCAAAGAGGAAAAGACTGCAATGCGGTAAGCATAGTAATCCGGCAACCGAGAACTACCACCACCAGACTCCCACGTAAGGGAAAGAAATGAAACGTATTAAAAATTTCCGTTGCTTGTTCTCTATTCAAATAAAATAATTATAAATATTTTAAATCAATCGCTTTACATCAACAACGTATTTAGATAATAAAGATAAAAAAAAAAACTATCGGTCTCTGCTCGCGACATTGGATATGAAGTATTTACTTAAAGCCCTGACATATATTTACTGCGCCTAAGTTTGTTGATACTTAAGGGTAGGTTGTTACCTATTATGTGCAAAGCGAAGTGGTTCTCTAGATGTATTCTTAACAGCCAATTTACGTCTCCACTGTTGGGGCACTCTTCTTTCAATATGAGGGCGATGGGGCCATAGTCACCACGCGGGCCCAATGCGGATTGATGACTTCACACACCCCTTAAAATAAATCCTAATTCATGTGCAGGTTTCCTCGCGATGTTTTCCTTCACCGTTTGTATTTCGCTGTTGTTACTTAAGTTCACAAATGTACATAACTTAAATATTAAAGTCATCGGTACATGCCGAGATTTGAACCCGCGACCTTCGGAATGACAGCCGCACACTCTAACCGTTAGGCCAGCGAGCTACCTCAAGCTCAAGATGCATGGCAATCCATAATCGTAATTATCATCAGCCGACAGAAATCTGCTAAACCAGTCCATAAGATCTCCACGTGTTTCCGCTGTCCGTTTTCATCGCCTTTCTGCGATCTTCATCAGATCATTAATCCGACTTATTCAACATACCTTCAACCAAGTGCTCTGCTGTTACTAACCTAGAAATCTTATGGGCTACGTCAGTGTTTATATTCTTTTTTAGATCTATAATATTAATGTGTAGGTTATGTTTATTATATAACATTTTTTTTTAATCTTTTTTATTTTTAATATAAACCAGTTACTACTACGTACTAAGTACTAAGAGGTAAAGTTTAGATATTTCTTTAATAGTTTTATTTAATTTCTGTTAACGAAGGCTCCGGTTAAACTTAGTAATTGAAAGTCACCTTGATTGTAATTACACTCTTCTGTATCCTCAGATTAATATATTTTAGTCTTTCTGACATATCCTTCAACATTTTATTTTTCATAGCCTTGAAATTGTCTCAAAGAAAACGCCGCAAAGACTTTATGTCCCTCCAGCGTTCTTTTTATTTAGGTTGTATCATCATGATTAGCCGATCAACATCCTCTTCTAGATAAGGGCCGTATCATTAAATTAATATATATCAAATAAGTTTTATAATTAACACTTAAAATGAATACAAAGTTCCAAGGCAATAACTTAAACAGAGATGGTGAATTAAAATCTGTTTTAAAAAAAATTGCTAACTTTGATAACTTTGATAAATTGATAACTTTTTACACAAAAAAACCAAACCAAAACCAGTTACCCCTTGGAAGTCCCAACACAACTATAGGTACAGAGATGCAAAGATAAAATTAATAACGCCCTATTTAACAGTTTCCTGGCTTACTAACCCTTCTTTAACTAGTTGAAGAGGGGATGCTGAGGGTATGAATCTAGTTTCATTCACTCGATTCATTTCCCATGTTTCAGTTTAAATGTTAGTACATAAGCAAACTGCTTCTAGAAATTCCATCTGCCAAACCCTATATCTCCGATTGCTATCGTTAATATAAACTAGACGATTTCAACAAAATAAAAATTAATCAGTCGTTAGTGACAGACATTAGAATATCCTATTATTGTTGGATTAGTGACGTGCACGTCGGGGTTCGTGCCAGGGGTAATAGAGCGGTATGCACCAGGTATAACCTGAAATACCCGAACCGTGTACTTATGTTCTGACGAACCTGCAACAAAAACACGCAGAACTCAAAATCAATATTACGATCTATAAATTCAAACTGAACATGAATTAATGATCTAGAGTTGGAAAATTTGGAAATTAGGTTACCAATTTTTGAAGAGAATATTTTAATTGATCAAATTGAAAAGGTTGTTGTGGTAATATATCAAAAACTATCAGAAAATCTTGTAAATCTTGTAGTAAGTCTTTTCCAAAACATTGAGACGCTATAAGAGATGTTAAAGTAATCACATTATGCTTTTATCTCGGATTCATAAGATCCTCAACATCTATCAAATGAGAACATGTTCTTGTAGCATACTTCTGGATTACACCATACAGCAGTAATTGCAGTTTTGTAGTTGATAACGATTACAATACCGAAACGTTCATCTGATGGTAATCAAGCCAACGGTGTGGCGCGAGTTAAGATGGTATACACCGCAGGACATTGTCGTTTAACGCCTTCATATATAAGATGTTTTTCTTCTTCTCAATGTCTCTCCATTACTGGAGGATTGTCAGATTTGCGAATCTTTGCCCAACGTGTGCCATATAGAATAGTTGCTAAACACTATTGAGAAGAAGAAATGTCAATCCAGTAATTTTACTAGCTACAGCGTCCATCACACTAGAACAAAGTAATTTTTAAGCTAAATCCTTTATAATAGAGGAAGATACTCCATAATGATAATGTAAGGATCGTTAATTGCATTGATTCAAAAAGAACTAAAATCAACCAAAATAATAAGGGTAGAATTGGAAGCAAATAAATTGAGTAACAATATCATTCGTATATTCGATCTAAGTTATCATTAAAAACATTAGCCTATTTCGATAGCGGTAAAGTCATTATAAAGTAAAATTAAGTTAATTCTGAATTAAAGACATGTTAATATACATAAATGTATAAGTGATAACATAGCTAATGAATTTGAACAATGTTTAAGTTTAAAAATAAGTAAGTCTATTACCGATGAAGTTGGTAAGTAGTATCAATTCTGTGAAGCAGTAAGAGCAACGGAATTTTAAGTAAAAAAAAGAAATATACTTGAGATTCGAACTGACTAGAATAGAAACTGATTAATTTAGGCTTGTTGTTTTTATAACTGGGATATATCTTGCCATTTTCATTACGTATATATTTACATCTTCAAAATTTTGTGATGACCAGGTATCAAAAACACCATTTACTGGTAGTTGGTCCCTTTTGCCGGAGACTAAGTACCACCGCAGCTCTTATTGGAGTCGATAATCAGTATTGTGCAAATATTACTGTGTTCCGGTTTGAAAGGCGGAGTGGAATAAATGTGGTTAAGAGATTTAACATCTCAAGGGGCACACACACATAGACATTGTGGTGTATGTATAGCGCCATGTAGTTGTGAGGGTATCGCTGCTAAAAGAATTAAAATATAAAAAAATAATGAAAGTAGAATTTTAAATAAGAAAATTCTTCGTCCTTCAAACCGGTACACGGTAATGTTTCCACAGTACTGTTTTTTTTTTCATTAGCCCATTTACGTTCCTATTGTTGGGGCACGTGCCTACCCTCAATATGAGGGCGATGGGCCATATTCACCACGGCCCAATGCGGATTGGTGACTTCATACACACCTCAGAATAGATTCTAACTCATATACAGGTTTCCTCGCGGTGTTTCCCTTAATCGTTTGTATTTCGTTGTTGTTACTCAAGTTAACAAATGTACAAAACTTAAATATTAAAGTCATCGGTACATGCCGAGATTCGAACCCGCGACCTTCGGAATGAAGGCCGCACGCTCTAACCATTAGGCCAGCGGGCTACCACAGTACTGTTAGGCGGTAGGAATAAGCGCTGCGGTGGTACCCAGACGGTCTTCGGCAGCAAAGGCTTATAACCTAGATTTTATTGTAGCAGAGTACCACTGCGATGGACTACATTGTCTTTAATAAGTTTAACTACAAAGCAAAGTCTATTTTTAGTTTCTGACGCGTAGGTAAATGAAATAGGGGGGAATTCTTACTCCGTGGTTTTGTACGAAGCGAATCGTGCTTGAAAATCTTAATGCTTCTTAAACGGTTTTTCCTCCAACTTATTGCGTGCTTCTTCCGTACTTAGATACTACTTAGTATATTTTCGTATTAAAAATCAATAAATTGAAATATTTTTTTTTGATTTTGCAGGATTGTGAGAGCAAAGATAGACAATGAGATTCATCATCTTACGTGACGAGCGCAATATGGCGTAGTATAGTTGTGGGGTGTAAAGGGGTCCTGCACAACAACTCATGGGACTAAAACCAACCTAATGCACAAATGAGGGTCTGGCTCCCACCTACCCGCACTGGGTCAGCGTGATGGGAAATGATCCAAATCTTCCTATAAGACCCACTGCAAACGGCGGCTCCTAGCGCCTAGCAGCGGACTTCTATAGGCTGATAATAATATATCATCTTAAGTAGTGCCAAGTTGTTATGAGTAGGCTCATGAATTACAATCAGATGAAGGTCCCACTCAATCCTTCAATGAATTTCAGGTTCAAATGGTTTTGGGTTATTTTCCACCACGATAGTCCAAAGTGAGTTGGTGGGAGCGAAGGCCGCGTTTGTTGATTAGCAAGGTACACCACGAGTAGATAAGGTTGGCTTGGGTCCCGTGTGTTGGGGTGCGGGATCTGTTACACCCCTTATATAATAAATATTATTAAAGTTTAATAAATTAAATATAGTTGCAACTCCTGTTTTACACAAGTGAGTTTTACATAATTATATTCATAGGGGAAAACCCCTTAACCTATTGGTTTAAATCAAGTCGTGGATCTGCAGCACGTTTTCCTTAATCACCACCTCATCCTACCTGCGATGAATAAATGTTATGTTTGGTCCGTTTTCTTATATAGTTGTGAGACGTGGACTCTAAAATAGGAATGTTGTCGTCGAATACAAGCATTTGAGATGTGGGGATTCCGTCGAATGTTTAAGATCACGTGGAAGCAGTTTGTCTCCAATGTTCAAGTCTTTGAGAGAGCGAACTGCTAACGCGGGCTGGTGACAACCGTCATGCAAAAAAAGGTTGTATTTTTCGGACACCTTCAAAGAGGATCCCTTTATGAGTTCCCAAGGTTGATCCTGGAGGGCATAATGGAAAACGTGCACCTGGTAGGCAGCGCAAGAAATGGTTTGACGACATAAAGGAGTGGATCGGGTTTAAATACCATCAGTTAAAAAGAATAGCCGAGGGTTGAATTGGTTTTCTCAATCTGATCGCCGAACTTCAGTTGGAAGAGGGCACCTAATCATGATGATGAGTAAACCATAATTATTGGTGTTTTAATAATAATCCAAAGAATGCAGCAGGATAATATTCTGGTGGTATGTTTTATTTTTATTAAACGAAGCAATGAGACGAGGAACAGGTTCACATCATCAGCCGACAGATGTTGACTGCTGGACATAGGCCTCCCCCAAAGATCTCCACACGCAAACAACATGGCTTCCGGTACCGCTGGGCATTACGGGCTGTCGTATGTAGGGGTTAATATGGGGGGATTTGAGCAACTTCCCACCACGCTGGTTTAATGCGGGTTGGCGGGAGCTAGAGCCTCGTTTGTTGATTAGCAGGGTGCACCACGAGCAGGTGTGGTTGGCTTGGGCCCCGTGAGTTATTGTGCGGGACCCCTTGCAACCCAGGAGCAGGTTCACCTAATGTTAAATGGTACACTTGCCCATAACAACATGACGCTAGTAAGAATGTTCACTACCACGTAGCGCTCGCCGCCTTGAGACATAAGATGTTGAGACGGGTTATCCCAGTAATTACACTAGCTACAGCGCCCTTCAAATCGGAACATAGTAACCTGTCCACATTACTTTCGGAGACCTATCAAAAGTAAACCAGGATTACTGCTGCTTCGTTGTCTCGTTGTTTGTAGTCTAGGGCTAGTAAGAATAGGACTAAGGTAAGTCCTGCTTGCCGTAGAAGGCGACTAAAGGGTCTAAGAGCTTCGCGGGCTTAGAATATGGGGGCCTTATCGCTCAACGAGAGAACTTGCGTGGGACAGCGTATGGCTCAGCGATGGTGCCTCGGAGGGTTAGGTTCCTCCTCAGAGACGTGTTAACATAAAGTGTAAGAGGGGCACCGATGCGTTCTGTAAGAAATCCCGGAGCCTCTCTGAATGCACTGATACAGAGCATCGAGTGGGTTTTAGTGAGTAAGAATCCCACATGACCCTGACTTCCCCCCAAAATCTTTCGAAGATTTCTCCTTCCGAAACCGAGAAAAACAAAAAAGGTCTCCGTTGCTGGAGAGCGTCTAGATAGGTACCACCGCAGCTCCTATTTCTGCCGCTGAACAGCAGTGTGGAAGGATTATCATGTTCCGGTTCGAAGGACATTGTAGCTAATGAAATTACTGGGGTTAGTTTCCACGTGATTGACAAACAAACATATATTTAGATATATAAACAAGATATAAAAAAACAAAGCACACATTATACTACACGAAACGACTTTGTTTTACATTGTCTTAAAAGCGAAGGTCATTTAATCACATTTAAGTAACACAAACAAGTGAATATATTACTTACATATATTACTTTGTATGCTTTATTAGAAATCGATGTGATAGGAGAAGTAATTTTTTTTTAAACTGGGAATTTCCACAGATAAAACAAAAAAGAATAAATCGATCAGTTATCGTTGCTCTCTACGTGTCACTTTTAATGAAGTATAAAAAATTACCTCAACATGGAACGAATATCATTTACTTTTTTCTAGGAAGCGACGAGACGAGCGGGACGTTCACCTGATCGTGAGTGATGCGCCCGTAACAACGCGGCGCTAATTAGGATGATATACACAGCATTCTGGAAGGAGGTAGTTGGGAATCTGGAAGGAGTTAATTGAATAAAACTTGAAATTGAAATAACTAAGAAATAAAATTATCGAATTTTTTCCTAGAAAATCAGGAATTTTTTGAAAAATATTTAAAAAATTAATAACTCCAGCAGCATTGTGTTTGTATGGTATATACCATACATAGACAGATAGGATACGAGCTATACTTCAGCCCCTCCACATCTTTTACACCTATTACCTTTCACTCTGTGTATGAGTATCGAGGGTTCATTGACTCCGAAAGTATAAGGAAACACTCAAACTTTGGTAGAGATATAACTTTTGCCAATTAGAGGTCAGCTAAGAATGGACTTTACTAAATAACACCGAGACGAGGAGTTACTGCGGCCAGTAAAGCGGGCGGGAACAGCTGGTATATATATATAGAGTAAAAATAGCGTTTAATTACAATTCTGACATATTACTAAAATGTTGAATGTAGTCTAGTCTTACAACTGTCATTTAGAAGAAAAAGCAACTACGACTATTCTTTAGTAAAAAAAAATTATTAAATATTTATGATAGCTAAAATCCTAAGTCATTAAGTCATCACACAGATTGCCATAACGCCATTTCATAATATATATACATATATGTATATATGCTGATTGTATAAATCTTTCCAAGATGGGATATCGCTTTAAACCAGTATTTGAATATATTTGTGAAGAGGAAAATTTTTAACTCAAATGAAACTCGAAATGATTATCATTTCACTTACTTCTGTCGGAAATCATCATCATCTGTTTATTGATGAGCGTCACTTATAAAGGTAGATGTTAATGTCGGATTGAAGACTCCTACTGTACACGAAATGTTAGTATATTCTCCTTACACGGCGCCGTGTAGTCGGCCCCTCACACGCAGGGGCGTGCAAATAGATTTCATGCTTTTTTAGTGCGGGGGAAATCTTAAAACATACCTTGCATTTGGGGTAAAGACAAGGTTATGTGGATCTTTTACCCACTAAAACCACCTGGGTGGTATCCCTCAGTGCATTAGGCGGGGCTCCAGGATCTACGGACCGCACCGGTGTCCTCCCGCACTCTGGCTAAAACATCCCACAGACGGGCAATGCCCTCTTTAGTACCCACGCTGTGCTACTGCCAATACAAGACCACTATGCATTTAACCGTCTTCCTAAGGCTCGCTTTTTGACCTCTGAGGGCCCCCACCCCCAAAGCCCACGAACCCGCGGATTCTTTCAGTCGCCTTATACGACAGGCAGAGAATACCTTGGTCCTATTCTTACTAGCCCGCGATTACAGAGCTAGCTTATGATTCCTAATTAAATCTATATAGTTAAAAATAAACTTAACTATTACAACTTAGCATAGTTGTGTACTTTCTGAGTGACAGAGATTACTTAGGGGAGCTGGGGTAATCACAGCTCTTTTGCCTCTACACGTCCGTTTATCACGGGCCGAGTACACGGCGCCGTGTGATTTATACATCCAAGATATAATTGTTTAAAAAGAGATTAAGTAAAATACATTAATTTACATAATTTTAATTACCTGTGTGGTGTCTAATCGTTTGCGTTATAACACAAAATTACTCAGTTCGATTCCAGCTCTCACAAGTTGTTTTCAATTGGTGTTATAATTGTTTTGGATCTGTCTGTCTACCTACTCTCGTGTTGTATATCTGTAGTCGAATTGAAATACGACTATATACATTACTGCTTAGCAGTCAGAAATACCCGCAGCCGTGTTGGGTGGTTACAAACCCGTTCTAACATGGTACATCTCTTTTTAATGGCCTCTAGCATTATGATGCACAAAAAAAATATATCTAATACATATGTATAATATATTTTTTTATTCTCGTCCAGTAAGGTAATAAACAAGTCGGTCTAGCCTACTGGCCCAAGGCTAAGTCTAATTCTCAACATGTTAAGGAAAATGTTTATCTTAAACGGATTCAGGTATTTAGGATTTATTGGCCCCTCGATGTTTGTCATGGAGAAGGATAATTGCTGGAAACGTTACTTTTAATATTTTTCCTGCATCGTCTTGTAATATTACGGAGTGGACGTTGATGAAGGTTTTTGCTTGGAATGGAATTTTTTTTTTAATAAAGCGACGAGACGAGCGGAATTTTCATAGTTAAGATGATATACACAGCACCACATTGTGACATAGGATATTAAGTCTCTTATGAAAGGACTGACAGCCGATGGGACTCCAAGGTCCTCGAGTGGCGACCCCGTACCGGAAGACGTAGTGTTGGCAGGCCTACAATTAGGTGGTCCGACGATTTGGTGAAGGTTGCGGGAAGCAGTTGGATGCAGATAGCGCAGGATTGATCTATGAGGAGACCATTGAGGTAGGCTTATGTTCAGCAGTGGACATCTATCGGATGACGGTGATGATGATGTTAAGGTATGCCTCCAGTAACTGAGGCCTATCACCAGTAGACATTAAACTCATTAAAATGTTGCTATACTTGGAAGCAGGCGATAGAAATAATTATCGAAGAATTAAAGGATAATGATGGTAAAACTGTGAAATGAAAATTACTGTAGGTAATATCAGTAAACCCAATTTGACCTGCTTAGAATACAGGTAACGAAAATCGATTTCTAAATCGATCAGGTTAATTCCCGTCTCCGATGAGGAAAGAGCTCTTGGACCATTCGGAATTACGGTTTGGTGATTCACCGGGTCGAAGTATCCGATTCGGTGATACTAAGAAATTTATTAGAGAAAATAATTTTAGGTGAAATGTATGTAGGGGGGAGTGAGAGGTCCCGCACAACACATGAGACCCAAGCAAACCTCACGTGTTCGTTGTAATCCTGATAATCAACAAACGAGGCTCTGGCTCCAACCGACCCGCATTGTGCCAGCGTTGATGGAAATTAAATCCGAAATCGCCCATATGAATATCTATTTTTAATAAAGATACCCTGCTATTTGAATAAGGTTATTTGAGATTTTTAGTCATTAAAACCTCTTCCGTGGTCATCTTCAGTGCGTTGTGGGAGGACCCGGGATCTCCTACTCCTTCCGGCACTACGCTTAAAATATGTCCTATAGAGGACTGTACCCCTTCTCGACATCCTAGCTTTGGTACGACAAGAACTAGACGACCTCGTACTTGTCGTTGATCTCGAGCTCGCTTAGTACACCGTGATGGTCCCCACCTTTAAAGTCCACGAACCTAGAAACAATTTTATTCGCCTTCTACGACAGGCTGGGCTTACTTTAGTCCTGATCTTAACAGCCCGAGACTACAGGAAAAAAAAATGTGGAATACTTCACGATTTTGCGGGTCGCCCTTACGTTGGAGACATGCTAATTTTCTCCTCCTAAGTACCCCCATATGAACCCATACAAACGACAGCCTAGTGTCTGGCGCTACCGGCGATCATGTTGAGTGTGGACCGATCGATTTTGAGATGATTGGGGAACGTCTATGCCCAACAGTGGACTTCTATAGGCTGATGACGTATCTAGAGATTTAAAAGTAATGCGAGTAGATGATTGAAAGACAGTTAAACAGGAATATGGTTATATAGAATTTTTTTTTGAAAAACTAAATAAATGGATTTTGCTAAATTTAAAACGGAACAGGAAATATATCTAAAACGGAAATACTACAACATAGAGTATACTGCTAAATACTCTGCCTCCTTGGTTGAAAACCGACAGGCAGATCCAAAACTAGTTGAAAAAATGTGATGTTAAGAGACATGTATGCCAAGTGATTGATGATGATGAGGACAGAGTCAAGTGGAGAAGAAAAACAAAGAAAGCTGACCCCACCACCATATGAGATAATGGCTAGGAAGAGAGAGAGAGACGGAGTATACTGCTAGCTTTTTTTACTGATAGGTCTCTATTGCTGGAGACAGTCTAGGTAGGTACTAACGCAGCGCCTATTGTAGCCGACGAGGAGTACCGTACAAACATTACTGTGTTCCAGTTTGAAGGGCGCTGGAGCTAGTGTAATTACCGGGGTGAAGAGACCAAACATCAACATATGTATCAGTTCAACTAGCGTCATGTTGTTGCTGGAAGATGTGGGGCGAGTATCACTTACTATCAGGTGAACGTTCAGCTTATCTCGTCGCTTTCTATTAAGAAAAAATATTCCAGAAATAACATAACCTATATATAATTTGTTTGACGCACACACTGATACCATCTTATCACTTAGAACACATTCATAGATAAATTAATCAGATTTTAAATCGGCTAATTATTAATGCCACAGATAATAAATTAAATAATACATTTAATGTAATAAATATCTGCATTTAATATTTATACGTAACTATTTTTTTTTTTACTTCAACAATACGAGCGGGTCATTCACCTGATCACTGTTCTCGCCGCTATGAGAGATGAGAAATTGAAACCTGTCACCTCAGTGATTTCATTACCATCGCACTTCCAACCGGAACACAGGAAATATTTGCAATTACTGTTCGGCTACAGAAATGTGTTATTACTGCTACTTATTATAACTAGGTTAAGTATTTACACTAAGTATTTATATTTGCCAACTCGTTTGTTGAAGATCCGTCGTACTTGAGCTTCACTTCTACTCCGTTTATCATCTGTTAGGTTTGGGAAAAAGTCTTTTCGCTTTATAGTATGTTTGTACTTGTGATAAAATCTCTTTGGCAATTAAAGAATTAAAATCTATTCGTATCTGGATGGTTTTGGTATCATTGAAAGTTTAAATTTTGAAGAACATAATTCCAAATTCAAATTAGGAAAATGTGTGATTTTTATTTGTTTTTCGTACTGTCAAAATGAGTGAGTCTAATGAAGAAATTCGATACATTTTAAAATTTTATTATAGAAAAGGTAAAAATGCAACGCAAGCCGCGAAAAAAAATTGCAATGTTTATAGAGCTAATGCAGTATCTGTGAGAGTAGCACGAATTTGGTTTAAGCGTTTTCAATCCGAAAATTTTGATGTGAAAGATGCACGTCGCTCTGGTCGCCCTATTACGGATAAAATGGATGCCATTTTTCAAAAAGTGGAGCAAGATCGGCATATCAGTTGTTACGACCTAGTTGAAGAACTGAGAATTGACCACAAAACAGTTTTGGCGCAATTGAAAAAAACTGGGTACACAAAAAAGCTCGATATTTGGGTATCTCACGAGCTCACTGAAGGAAACCTAATAATGAACCGTGTACTCGTTTGTGGTTCTTTATTACGACGTAATGAAACCATTTTTGAAGAAGCTGATAACTGGTGATGAAAAGTAGATCATGTACGACAAGAACGTGTGAAAAAGGTCGTGGTCAAAGGCCCGGTCAGGCTTCACAGACTGTAGCGAAAGCTGGGTTAACTCGCAACAAGGTGATGCTGTGTGTGGTGGAATTGGAAGGGCATTATTCATTATGAGCTGTTACCATCAGGCAGGACCATCGATTCTGAACTCTACTGCGAACAACTGATGAGATTAAAGCAAGAAGTTGAGAGAAAGCGGCCGGAATTAATCAACAGAAGGGGTGTGGTTTTTCATCATGATAACGCTAGACCTCACACATCTTTAGCCAGTCAGAAAAAATTTAATAGAGTTTGGCTGGGAAGTGTTAATGCATCCGCCGTATAGTCCTGACCTTGCACCTTCAGATTTCCACCTGTTTCGGTCCCTTCAGAATTCTTCAGGCAGTGTCAGATTAACATCGCGAGAGGACTGCCAAAACCACTTGTCGCGGTATTTTAATCAGAAGTCCCAAAATTTCTATAGCAATGGGATCATGTCCCTACCTACAAGTTAGCAATAAGTTATCAAACAAAATGGTACCTACATACTTTAGTTAAATATAAATAAACTATATTAAAATATGTTTTGAATTTTCTTAAAAAATGCGAAGAAACTTTTTCCCCAACCTAATATTTAACTTCATCTTCCTTAAGCTAATCATTCTAATTACCACTTAATTATTATGGTCGTATCGTGATCTTAACTTACCATTACGTGATCATCCACCTCGTCTCCTCGCTTTGTAGATTAAAAAAAAATGTATTGAAGGGGGAAAAAAATGGAATATTAACTTGGTAATGCAAATTAATTTACCATAGCGAAAAGCTGTTTAATCGTAAAGCGACATTGATTATTACTAGTAGGAAGTAAGGTAGGTCATCATGATTCATTGATTGTTGTAATAGTTATTTGATGGTTGTGCGGTAAAGATTATAAATCAACGTAAAATGCTGTAAATGACAAAGTGAAATTTTCGGAGCGGTATAAACGATCAAATATATCTAGAGCTTATTCTTACTCTATACATGACATTTGAAACGATGTGTGTAAACGTTACTGTCATCCGGTTCGAAAGGTCTTGCAGCTAGTGTAATTACTGGAATAACGAGACTCAATATCGTATGTCTCAGGCGACGAGCGCAATGTGGTGCAGTATATATTATCCTCGATCTGGTGATGGGGAAGTGGACGCGAAGAGTGCAGGACCGATTGATGTGAAGATCTGATCTGAAAGTGAGGGCTATGTCCCGCAGTGGTTGTCTATCTGCTGATGATGATATACCCTTACTGGCGCAACGTTGTTATGACCAGGTGTATCATTTATCATCAGGTGAACGTCACCCTCGTAAATACTTAATAGTACCCAAAAGTCAGTACCTAATACTGTACGATATTGAAATTCAACAATCAGCTGTTTTTAGTGCTACTGAAGTTTTGTTTTAGGTTTTTAGCTTGTTCATGTGTGTGAGAAAACATATAGACACATAAAGAACACATCTTTAAGTGGGAGGATGCCAGAAGCTGAGAATCGTATTTGGTGGAAAATATCGGGGAATCCATCAGTGGATAAACAAAGGGTGATAATGATGATGATGTGTATATATAATAGTATGACTAACTGTTCCCCGTTCTCTTCGCTGGCCTTGACACCCCCGCGACACCCTCTTGGAGTAGGATTTTTGTTAAACCCATTCTTAGCTGACCTCTAAATGGCAGAAGCGATGTCTCTACCGAATTTTGAGTGTTTACGTCCGATAGTTTCGGATATTTCGTGATGAGTCAATGAATCTCTGATTATCTCCTATTTATACAGATTGATGATATACAGCAACCTTTTATGTGGATATAAAGAAAGGAAATTCAATGCCAAAAGAATAAAGAAGATTAAGTAATGCAGGGTTACCTTCTTCAGCTCTGTAGTCTCGGGCTAGTAAGAATAGGACTGCCTGCCGTAGAAGGCAACTAAAAGGGTCTAAGAGCTTCGTGGGCTTAGAATATGGGGTCCTTATCGCTCAACAAGAGAACCTAAATGGGATAGCGTATGCCTCAGATATGGTGCCTAGGAGGGTTAGGCTCGTCCTCAGAGACATGCTAACACTAAATGTAGGGCACCGGTGCGTTCTGTAAGAGACACTGGAGCCTCTCCGAATGTACTGATGCATACCATCGAGGGGTTTCAGTGAGTAGGAATGTCGCACAACCCTGATTTCCCCCCAGAAGCAGAGCATCTTTCGAAGATTTTCCCCCGAAAAAAAAAATGGTTACCTAAGTATAGAACATTTCTACATGTCCTATCAGTTAAGTTAAACAAGTGTCTTAAAGTTATAAACCTTGGGTCCGCCGTAATGAAGCAATTATGGAATGCAATTCTTATTTCGTCTTTGTTGCAAATTAATTTGCTTTCCTTAATTACCAGTAATTACCACAGACGTAATTGTAATAATACTGTTTTACTATCTACCAGTTGTTGTGAACATTGGAAACAGTAAAAGTAGACGCTTTGAGCAGGTGTTTGGATATGGAAAGCTTATTGCTGATAAATTTGGTGCTGTATAAACGTTACTAGTACTTAATTTTGCTATGTTAATTTTAATATGAATAGTGAGGAATTGGAATAATCCGCCAGCTGTTTTGTGCCAATGAACAGAAGACAGAATGGACTATTTCTAGACCATAGTTGTTATGAACTACCGCCCCCTTCTCAAGAAGAGGGAAGGCTAACGCTACATTTTTCTTTATATAACGATGCGACGATACGACTACCAGATGTTAAGGGCTACATATCATCAGCCGATAGACGTCCACTGTTGGATATAGACCTCTCCCAAAGGCCTGTATCCAGCGTTTTTGCGCCACTGGTCAGACAAGTGGTCATATGGGGTTCATATGGGGGTTAAGCGATACGCTATTCCATAATACGTGGGGTTAGTTAGGTGAGATATACACTGCATGAGGCGTAGGGGGTTCCGCCCAATATCTTACGGAGCCCAAGTCTAACCTCACTTGCACGTGGTGACTCTGTTGAATAACATACGAGGCTCTGACCACCCGACAATCCGTACTGGGCCAACCTCTCAATGAACTCTAATAAAAGACGCCGCCAAGTGCTCGATGGGACCAGTGGTCGTGCCGATCACGACCGAAGGCGAAGCGCCGGTTCCATGGATGCGAACAATCCCCGGGTCGATGTGGGCAGCGCAGGATCGATCTCTATAGAGAACGCCTATGTCCAGCAGTGGACGTCTATCGGCTGATGATGACATTGCACCACATTATGCTCTTCGCCTTAAGACTTCAGATACAATATGTTATTACCCTTAGCATGGAAATATTAAAATGAGATCAGATTGTATATCTAATTATTCCAGTTCAGTTTCTAAATCCCAGTTTACAATGAAGCTCATGTATTGTTGGGTAGAATATCCCCACCACTACCCTCAATCTTCTACGTATCATAATGATCTTTATAAACAAGAGCAGCATCAAGATCATTGGCAATAAAGCAGGAAGAACTTAATTGAATAAATGGCAATGACTTCTCCATGTTTGTCTGACTCAGTGACGCATATATATAATGAAGATAGGTTTTGTGTCTCCGCCAATCACGTGAAAATGAGTGAACGTGTCGATATCTATCGTAAACGGTCTCGCACAACTCACGACACACAAACCTCACCGTCTCGTGGTGCACCCTGTAGATGAACAAACGAGCCTCTGGTTCCCACCAACCCGCATTGGGCCAGCGTGGCGGGAAATGTCCCAAATCCTACCTCTACACACGACGGCTCCAAGTGTCCGGCGATTCGAGCATCGCAGAACCGATCGATGTGTAGATCTTTGGGAGGGACACATGTCCAGCGATGGAAGTCCATCGGCTGATGATGATGATGATGATAGCGATATATTAACATGAGCATTTGAAGCGGAATGATATGTAGATGGTTACAAGTTATTTATTTTCTTGAATTTCATAGGTCCTGCATCATTTTATCTCCAATTAAATTTTGATTTGGTATTATTTATGCGGTTGCTATGGTAACGGTTGCTATTGAAAGTCATTACGGCCGGCAAAGCGGGCGGGCAGCAGCTAGTTTCTGCTGTGCAAAGCTAATTACAATGATATTGATAACCCGGACATTACCCGGATAAAACGAACCGGACAACAATTTTCATTGTAGTGAACAGTGAATATAGTAATATTCACAATAATGAATATTGCTGTCAGGTCAAAATTCACAATTTTGTCACAGATTAAAACATATAGGAATGGTAATATCATCAGTATAATTGATGTCTCACTTGATAATACGTGATGTTAAAGTTATCACAACCAGAAGGGAGCTCGGTGATGATAATAACATAATCTATTATAGATGGATATCTTAACAAAGTTAGTTTTTTTTTTATCTATAAATAATAAATAAATAAATTTTAATCTAATCGAATATAAATATCTTCAAGTGATTCCCCTCTTCTTAAAAGAAGTATATTAGAGAAACTACTTCCGTTTACGCAAAATAAAGAAATTATCATTATCAGCCGACAGACGTCCACTGCTGGACATAGGCCTCCCCCATAGATCTCCAGATCGATCGACTTTGCGCTTCCCGTAACCTTCCCCAGATCGTCGGACCATCTGGTCGGGAGCCTGCTAACACTATGTCTTCCGGTACACGGTCGCCATTCGAGGACTTTAGTGCCCCATCGGATCTCCTCATTTCTGATTCGATCACACAGGAAAACTTCGAGTATAGCCCTTTCCATTGCAAAATAAAATAAAGCAATATATTTTTCATTACGTACAGCGCCCTTTAAACAGGAACATAATAATATTTGCACACTACGGTTTGTCGGCTGCCATAGGCGCTGCGGTGGTACCTACCTAGACGGTCTATAGCAACGGAGACCAGTGACCACCAGTGACTTTACTGTCTTCTCTACTATCTACTTTACTGCCTAGACTAGTTTCTTTACTGACCATAAAATCGCCCCGCCCGGGGGCAACCCTCGCCTCCAATTCTCCGGGCCCCTTCCCGTTATTAACACACCCGCAATTCCCCACGGGGAAGGTATTATATAAAATCCATCATCAGCTGAACTCTAAATGGCAGAAGCAATATCTCTAGCAAATTTTGAGTATTCACGTCTAATAGTTTCGGAGATCTCGTCATGAGTCAATGATCTCTGGACATCTCAATATATTTTTCCTAACTTACCTAAGACCGGTACTACCGATCTTAGATAAGTTAGGAAAGAGTAGTTACCACCGTAACGCCTAATGCAAACATCACCGTGTTCCGGTTTGAAAGGCGCTGTAGCTAGTGAAATTACTGGGATAAAGAGATATAACATCTTATGTTTCAAGGCGACGAGAGCAACGTGGAGCATAGCACATCATCCTAACTAGGAGCACGTCGCTATGGGCAGGCGTACCACTTACCATCAGGTGAACATCTTACTGATGTGCTTGCTTCGTCATAAAAAAAATTAATAATTACATACGTATTTACTTAAGTATTTCAAGTAGCGATCAAGTGTTTCTTATAGCAGTATAATTTTTGACTAAAAAATCCCCAAACCGCTTAACCGATTTTTGAGTGTTAAGTTAAATTTAACTGCTTTCTCATTCTAACTTAAAATACTGGCCGCTGGGATTTACCCAGTTATCAGGTCAATGTAATAATCTTTTGGTTAAGTCCCGCTCTTACCATTACGTCGCGTAGCCCGCTGGCCTAATGGTTAGAGCGTGCGGCCTTCATTCCGAAGGTCGCGGGTTCGAATCTCGGCATGTACCGATAACTTTAATATTTAAGTTATGTACATTTGTTAACTTAAGTAACAACAGCGAAATACAAACGGTGAAGGAAAACATCGCGAGGAAACCAGCACTTGAATTAGGATTTATTCTAAGGTGTGTGTGAAGTCACCAATCCGCATTGGGCCCGCGTGGTGACTGTGACCCATCGCGTTCCTATTGAGGGTAGGCCTGTGCCCCACCACAGGGGACGTAAATTGGCTGTAATTGTAATTGTTGCGCTCGTCTCCTTGAGATATATGTAGTCTCGTTACCCCAGTGACTACACTAACTACAGCAACCTTCAATCAGAAAGCCAGTAATGTTTGCACACTGCTCTTTTGTGGCAATAGAGACCTACCACCAGTCCATACTAGTAATCAGTAAAACATGATCCTTTCTACGTCGGATTAAATCTTTGAAAGAGAAGGACATAGTTCACATTATATGGAGATGGTCTAGTGGTGTGCAAACTTTAGTGCTGTAGTTTGAAGGATGATGTAGCTGATATAATGGTGAAGGTATGGACATTCAACAGCTGGGGTCACAGCGGATTCTGTTACAGTCTACACATCTTAACTAGTACCTCATTCTTGTGGTCACGTCTTAAGACGTCCTTATAGCTAAAGACCGTCTATGTAGCTACTAGGTAGTGTGCAAACATTACCGTGTTCCAGTTTGAAGAACATTGTAATTAGTGAAATTACTGAGGTAACGAGACTCAGCATATTATGACTCAAGGTGATGAGCACAACGTGACATCGGCAGGCATGTCACTTACTATCAGGTGAACGTCTCGTTTGACTTAAAATAATTTAAGCAATCTTCAATAGTGTACGTACACGTAATTTCCTTTGTCTTTTGGTATGAGGAAAATAAAAAAAAATACCGTGCGGCCTGCACGTTTCGTAAAGATGTATGTACGGGGAAATCCTAGGAGCCTTTTGTAAAACTAAGGAAATCAGGATTACTCCTCATCAGGGTGACATTGTATGCTGAAGATAGCAGTGGGTATAATAACAATAAGACAAAGGGAAGCTCTGCCAGCCCTAGAAGCCGACTAATATGGTTTTCGGGTTTATGGGCTTTGAGGGTGGAAGCCTTCATTGTGGACAAGTACGATGTGATCTCGTGATTGTCGCAGCGAAGAGAGTGTGCTGGATAGTGACACGGCTACCCTCGGGACGTGGTTAGGCGCAATGCAGAGACACCGGTGTGTCCTTAGGAAATCCCATTGCCTCTTTCAAAACAGTAAGGATGACCACCGGGGGTACATTAGCGGGTACAGATACATACATAACCCTGTCTTTCCCTCCAGAAGCAGGGTATCTTTTGAACATTTCTCCCCCAGATTTTTCTAGTTTATGTCGGGACTTTTCTCACACGTACTATATCTTTCGCAATTTATTGTGCCGTTGGTATCATCATCATCATCATCATCAGCCGATAGACGTCCTCTGATTTACATAAGCCTTCCCCCAAAGATTCTCACATCGATCAGATAAGGGTTCATATCGGGGAATTTTCCCATCCCCCGGTTCCGCATTCCGGGCCATTTGTATAAGAGATTATTGTTTCTAACATCTAGTGATTGTATATCTTCGTTTCCGCAGATTGCTTTATAGGGTATTTCTATCGCCGGATAGTAATGTTATGAAGGGCGCTGTAGCTAGTGGAATTACTGAGGTAACGAATTTTGACATATCCCTAGATCCAGTACAATGTGGTGTCGGCGAACGTCCACTTCGTCTCGTCGCTATATCGAATAAATAAATCGCGTTAATCAATACAATTAATATATGAAACGTTTCATATTTTACATATTAAATACATGTTATCTAATAACTGCTTATTATTGCTAAATATCTAGAATATAACGTTATATACAGATAATAGTGTATCGTGCTATTTATAGTAACTTAATGACTATATTAGTTAATTTAGTATAAAGAATTCATTGAATAACAACATTATAGATAACTTGAAAACAAGTATATTGGTGTTCAAATATTTCAAGGAATTTGAATAATTCTTAAACGATATAAATACTTAAGAAATATCTTCATTATTTTTAATATCGTTTACATAAAAGGTTAAAGGCAAATGTTAAAAAAATAATTAACCATTATAACCATTGTTTAATAACTCCCGTTATCTTTCATTCATCTGTTACTTAACCACTTGTTAATTCTATTTATATATGTATGGGGGAGTGTTTAAGAGGATTACATTTCCGCTTAGCATCAGTAATAAATAATATATTAGGAATAATGGAACCTTAGTCTAGATTATAAAATAAAAAATAACAATTAGTTTACAGGTAAACTTCACATAAAATGAATTTAAGTAATCATGATATATAGTCATAGGAATTTTCTGTTGAAGCCTAAGTTGTCTATTTATCGCTTCCTTCAAAGAGTATTTGCAACTTAACTGTATTTCCGTCTTTGTAGTAAGATGTCACCATCTTATAATGTAACTTATAATAATGGAAAGAAGGTAAAAAGAAGGAGCGAGTATAAAGTAGGGAATGTACGAGATAAGGATGGTGGAGGACCTTATCGTAAAAGAGGAGAACTCGAAAGTTTTATTGAGGCAGAGCAAGGATGCTTGGCAAGGTCTCGAATCTATTTGAAATCTTTAAGAATATGGAGTCCTACCAACCCGTATTGGGCCAGCGTGGTGGGAAATGGTTCAAATCCCCCCTATACGAATCCCTACCCGATTTGGGAATGTTTGAGGATGGCCTATGTCCAGCTGTGAACGTCTTTCGGATGATGATGATGATAGAGTCCCATCGATGAATTTCATAGGAAATCCTGAGAGATGTCCTGAGATATAACTCTGACTTGTATAAAGTGATAACGCGCTGAAATCTTTAAAGGTGTGGCATTTCACTTATTATCAGGTGAACGTTCTGTCCGTTTATCATCTGTTGTATGTATAATGTGATATTTATTTTAATTCTATTGTACATTATTAATTATATAAATATATATCTTTATATACATTCCTTATCTCCACCATTTCATGTCTGCATCAGACAACGTAATCTGAAAGATAATGCCAAAGGCAGAAATGAACAGCGTGTGACATTCTGTTAAATAATTAAATTTGATTCTATTAAAAGTAAAATAATTAATAAATTATTATTTTTTTTTTTTAATTATCCATTAGTGTTGGCAGTCCCACTAGGTCCACCGATCTAGTAAAGGTCTCAGGAAGTAGCTATATAGGGGAAGCGCAGGTTCGATCGATGTGGAAATCTTTGGTGGAGGCCTATGTCCAGCGGTGGACGTCTGTCGGCTGATGATGATGAAGCACGAAAATGAATCATTGCCTTAAGGATATTTATTTTAATTGTACCAATAAAACAATTATACCTTTTTTTTTTTAATAAAAATCATTATTAATATAGCTATAAAAGGCTTCCCTTATAAATATTTATAAATGTATTTATTTTTTTTTTTCGACGAAGCAACGAGACATGCAAGACGTTCACTTGATGTTAAGTGACACGCCTGCCCATAACAAAGTGGCGCTAGTTAGAATGTTATACACAGTAGTACAATACTCTCGTCGCCTTAGACGTAAGATGTCTATTGCCTCAGTAATTTCATTAGCTACAGCGCCCTTTAAACCGGAAGACAGTACTGTTTGTCAGCTGTAATAGTAGCCGCGGTGGTACCTACCAAGTCTCCGGCAGCAGAGAGCTACCGCCAGTAAATATATACTACAATATTTGCGTGACCTGTCAAAACGATCGCGTCATATTATACAAGGTATAACATAGCAACCCTAAGTGTAGACGGGGGTGTAAGGGGTTCCGCCTAAATGAACCTCATCTGCACGGTGCATCCTGCTAAACAGCAGATGAGACTGACCACCCACATGCGCTGGGCCAGCGTGGTCCGGTTAAGCCGCAATTTCCCCTCAATGAGAATCCTTGAAGAAGGCCTAAGCCCAGCAGTGGGCGTTATGCATTTGATAAGAAGAAGAGTGTAGACATCGAATGGCGAATTATCGCCGACGTGAAAAAAAAAAGATGGCGCATTTTGTTCGTCGATCATTGACCGGGGGCAAGGAACCGGTCCGGAGCGGCGCGCCGTAAGAAACCCTCGCCGGCAGCCGCGCGGTCGCCGCATTGTGCCTTATCACACAGCCCGAACTCACACGACCAGTTTTATTTTTTACTTTTTTTTTTATTCGACGAAGCGACGAGACGAACAAGTCGATCACCTGAATGTAAGTGATACCCTCACCTATAACAATGTGACGCTAATTATAATGAAAATATAACACTAAATCGTACTCGTCAGATGTTGAGTCACGTTATTCCTATAATTTGTCTAGCTACAGCGCCCTTCAAACCGGAAAGCAGTAACGTTTTCGCAGTACTGTTTGTCGGCTGCAATAGGCGTTGGGGTTGTACCTACCTGGGCGGTCTCCGGCAACAGAGACCACAAGTGAAATTTCGTTTACATAAATCGCGTTTCCTCTAAATGTTGTCTGATGATGCAAAATGTGAAATCTGATGTTTGTTAAACAAGCTCCGCAACAAGTCTATATTTTCCGCAAGGTCGTCAAATTGCAGAAAAATTGATTTGATCGTAGCAAATCACAATCATGGTCACACAGCCATAACTTTATTTGCTTTAACATAACTTTGAAATAACTTATTGATTTGCTGTTTCTTAACAAATCAAATTTCACACAATTTTACTGAATTATATGTATATAATAACGGGTGTTAGGGGTCCCGCGCAACAACTCACGGGACCCAAGCCAGCCTCACCAGCTCGTGGTGCACCCTGCTAATCAACAGACGAGGCTCTGGCTCCCACCAACTCGCATTGAGCCAGCGTGGTGGGGAATGGTCCGAATCTTCCTTTATGAACCACTGTACGTATATGGACTCCCTTGGATATATTCCCATATTTTGGAGGAGGTCTATGTCCAGCAGTGGACGTATATCGGCTGATGATGATACTGAATTATATAAATAAATATATTAAAGAATTTATTTCTTTAAAAAAAAACTGAAGTTTATTTATATTAGATTAAACATGACAAAAATAAGTAATTATGTTAGATAAAAAGTCCAGGCCTTAGTATATTGGCACCTGAGCTCCAGGTATTCTACCCGCTGCTCTATTGTCTCGAGCTATTAAGAATAGGATTAAGGTAATCCCTACCTGCCGTGGAAGGCGGCTAAAAGGGGTGTCTTTGAAGGTGGAGGCCGTGATTAACCATTAAGAGAGCTCGGGATGAACGACAAGTACAAGGTGGTATAGTGCTTGTCGTACCAAAGCGAGGGTGCCCAGGAAGTCTCCAGCCCTCCCAGCGATCCCGGGATTGCCCGCAACGTACTAAGGATAATCACCGGCTTCGTCTGCATCTTCTCCGCAGAAGCAGAGTATCTATTGATTTCCCAACGATAATAAAAATCAAAGTATTCTGTTCTAGCATATGTATGCAGAACAAAATAAATCTGACATTGTAAATACAGATATCTAGAATTACTAATAAATACTAAATAATATTTTATATGGAGTAAACACAATGTCGCAGAATACGTTTTAAAGCTAAGTGTCAAGTTTATGGTGCTGTGTAAACTTCTTAAGCGTATCATCATAACTCTATTCATCAGTTCAGCGCGATTGTTGTTTCGTAACAAAGGAACAATAAAATGCTGTTACTCCGACGGCGGAGCGAAGAAACAAACATAAAATAACTTGACATGTCCTGATGCTTGAAGGAGTTTACCTGAAACAATTAATGTGGCTCTTCAATGTCTATACATATCATCATCATCATCGGCCGATAGACGTCCACAGCTGGACATAAATATACTCCAAAGATACATACAATCAGTATGGCCTCCGGTACCAGTGTACACACGAGGGGATTTGGGCCATTTCCCACCACGCTGACCGAATGAGGGTTGGTGGAAGCCAGAGCCTCGTTTGTTGATTAGCAGGGTGCACCACGAGCAGGTGAGGTTGGTTTGGGTACCGTGAGTTGACGTGTGGGACCCTTTGCACATTATATACATATATAATGAAAATGGGTTTACTTTGTTCGACAATCACGTAAAAACAAGTGAACGTATCGATATGGGAACAAGAGCATTAGGCGCGGAATGGTTTGTATATAATTATAGGATATATATATTTTTTTATTCCATAGATCCTTCATTTCATTTCCAATTAAATATTGTGAACATTTTTATTTCGTATTATTTATGCGGTTGCTATAGTAACGGTTGCTATAGAAAGTCGCCTATTTTTATATTACGGTCAAGCGGGCGCGGAACAGCTAGTATGTATATTAACAAATAGTAGGATTATTTCACATATACTATTAAAAAGTACAAATTGGATATACAAATGTACTTAATTTATTCGAGCACTTAAGCAAACACTACTTAACACGTATGTTACAGTTAATTAATGTTTTTATATAAAAACTTGCGCTGCGTTTAATTTGAAAATAACATAAATTCCAAGCTACGATAAAATTAAATATTTTTTTTTAAACTATGTCTTATTATTATGTTGGTACTGATACATAATATTGTTGTGTAAATACTAACTAATACCTGATTGCTATGACTTGGTGAACGACGTCCTGAGTGGATTGCATTGATACGATTACCAGTAACAGGATGCTCCTATCGAAAGTGTTACCTGTAAGAAATAAATTAAATTACCCTTTACATGGATTAGGAACAAAAAATCATTATACATATAAAATGATTTATATGCTGATAACTAAATATTACTACTACTGGTGGTAAACCTGTTGCCGGAGACCGTCTAGGTATCTAGCACTATGCAAATATTACTATGTTCCGATTTGAAGGGCGTTGTAGTTAGAAAAATTACTAGGGTAACGAGACTACGCAATCTGGTGTTGTGTATACCCCACATTGTTATGGGCCGGCGTATCGCTTACCATCAGGCGAATAACTCATAGCTTCCTCGAGTAAAAAAAAATAATATTAATAAAAAAGATTTTAGTATAGGTAACAATAGATCTATATTCACCAGCGGATATCCTGTGATAGTGAATGGTGTTGAAACTAAGAAAAGTATGATTTTCTTTTAATCATTTGCAATTACTTCATCATCATTTCAACCTATGGACGTCCACAGCTGGACCTAGGTCTCTTGGATTTGGCTCCACAATTAATGCAGGTATTTAATTATGAATAATTATTAAAAAAAATATATATATATATAACAAATAGTGTATTGTATTTACTATATGGTCCGTATGGGTTAGACTTTATATAAATAATCTAGTTATTTATTACGCGTTTGATTTGTAGATTGTCTGAGTTAGGTCTTATCATTTGAGTTCTCCACCTGATATTAAGGCAAGGGGCCGGCTACCTTGAGGACAGTCTGCTGGTAGCCGCGGCACGGGACGCACCTGCGCGTTCCAAATTCGAAACTCACGCACCGCACCGCACCGCGCGCGGCCACGAAATGTAATTGCGTTTTGAAAATAGAACTCTTCAACTGCTTGAGGAGAAAAATAAAACAAATTAGCCAGTGTATATATCCTGTGTAAATAAATATATATATATCATAAATAATACAAAAGTGTTTATTAAAAGTGCGTGTATTAATTAATATATAATTTTTTTTATTTTTCTTAAAATCCTGTGATATTAGTATTTAAGGGGACCAGTGAAAATACAACTGCAAGTGAGTATTTCATATATTTTTTTTTTGTATTATCTGTGCATGGTAATATAATGCTTTTGCCTGTGTTTGTTATTTTTTTGTGAAGGCTGCGTTTTTAAAAATTTTTACTAGCTATTGTATTTTTTTTTTATTATTATAGGTTATATTAAAATTAGATGCTGTGAAAAGTTACGGAGTACATTTCGGGAGTTTAGTACGGGTACTGGAGGCAGGTAAATTTTTGGACAATGAGCGCTAAACCTTACCCTTAATAAATCTCCATCGTTGGGAGTTTAAAAATGGATATAGCTCTAAAGAATTTATTGACGTAAAGAACACATTCGTGGACTCCTCAGTCTGTGGGTCCGCTTAATTATTATTTAGTAATGTGATATGTGTGTGCTTTAACATTTTTTTTTATCTCCACAAGAAATATTTACTTTTGATTTGTTACCGACATCGAACAAGACGTGTCAAAAAAAAAACGATTTGTCAGAATATTAAGTTAGTGTTACCATTGTTATATTAAAACTGTTTCTTTTCATTTTTCTATATATAAATATTTTCGATGTTCAAATTAATTTTTTTTTTTTTTTTGCTACGAATCTGTGAATATTTTTATAGATAACAACAGTATATACACATATTTTATTAAATCATCTCATAAAAATTAGTTTTCACTGTCGAGAATAATTTCTCATCATTCATCACAAAGAAAATAAACAAAATATTTTTTTTTTTTTAATTATTGATTTGTACTAGAATTCTAGAATTTTTGGTATGTATCAAATAGGGGTATCGCTATTTAATTATTTCGATAAATAAAATGAATTCTGCTTTTATACATTTGTAATAAGAACAACTTCCTTATAATAAGATTTACGTAAAAATTTTTTTAATCAATGTCTAATTTGAATAATTTTTTGGGAGAAGTGTAAGGGGGTGTAAAGGGTCCCGCACAACGATTCATGGAACCCAAGCCAACCTCACCGAGGCCTATGTACAGCAGTGGACATCTATCGGCTGATGATGATGATGATGATCAATGTCAAATCCGTTCTAAAACGCCAAATGAAGAGACCATACATTGTGTATGTGTGTTGTTTTATATATATTAACAATATGTTTAATGATTTTGGATTTAAATCTTTTTAAGTCATTCTATTTTTATACACGTCATCATCATCATCAGACATACATTTTGACGAAAGCCTTCAAAATTGTCATTTTGCACAATACCGTTAATTAGTCTTTTTTTTGTTTGTATAGACAATAAAATAGTGATGACATTACTGACTAATTCTGACAGAATCCTGTTCTAAGGATAATAATGTTAGTAATAGAAAAATATTACATATTCTCCTAGTCCTTATTATTAAAAAAAAACAATAATAAATAATAAGGAAAGTTGTATATATTATTAGGTCGAAATGTTATTGATAACTAAATCTAAATGTATGAGGTACAAGTTAGGATTTCAATTATAATAAAAAAAACAGCTTGTATATCGTTGCGTCTGCTGAGACTAAAAGCCTTCACTCATCAGAAGTCAAGGCTGTTCAAGTGCGGGTTGGATCTGAAAACGTGGTCACTTAAAAACTATCTAACCATCACCGATGATGAGCGGTGATGTATTGGTGTTTTAGAGGGCATGTGTAGTTTCAGCTTTATTGAAATAATTATCTAATCCTTGCGAAAACAAGTCCAAAGTCAGCAGCTGTTATCGTGGCGGCAATGTCAATGGAACTGATTGTGTTCCTCAAATTATTTTCCTGATTATCTTGAGTGGAAACCAAGTGAAAAATGGTGATACCTTAGAGGCCGGTACCTGGCTAATTTAGGCGGTTACAATTACTCACATGTTTTTTTTGTGGGTTGTAAAAGATTTTAATTTTTAAGCGGTAAAGATGTTTTATCTTATTTGATTAAACCTCGAGATGAGAGGGATTTTAATCTGATGGTAAGTGATACGCCTGCCCACAACAGCTTGGTGCTAGTCTGTCACCTGAAACATAAGATATTGAGTCTTGATACTCCAGTAATTTCCGCCGCTAAACAGTAGTGTGTAAACACTACCGTGCTCCGGTTTGAAGGGCGCTGTAGCTAGTATAATTACTGCTCGCATCCAGTGGGTTGCTGCGATTTTCATCAGATCGTTGGTCCACATTGTAGGACGCCTACCAACACTACGTCTGTCGGTACGGGGGCACCACTCAAGGATCTTACTAACTAGAAATCTAGATTCGTAATGATGTTGGCGCTGCAAGCCTAAGCGACTCTTAAAGCTGTTCCTAACTAGAACTATTTAAGGGATGAAATTAATTGATAATCTATAATAAACCGAATGGATTCATTTACACTGAGCCAGTATAAAAAAAAAAAATTGAATATAATGAAAACTCAAGGCATTTGGGACATGATAAGAAAAACTGCAAATTTCAAATTGAAATTTATAATTTCAAATCAAGAAAATCTTAGAAAAATCAATCAAAACTAATTAACGTTTTATTGTATAATTTAAGTCTTGGTTTTTCTAGACAGAAATTTATCCGGTGGAAGGATGAAAACAGGTTTTTTTTTTTATGCGATAACCATTTAACTTGATCAGTTTTAAAATTAACTCCGGCAACCATCGAAATATTCAATAGCATATATTTTCTATTAGTTTCCTCTTCATCATCATCATCGTCGTAATTAGTCTCTTATAGTTCATTGTTGATTGTAGGTTTTAGATTATGTCTTGAGACGATGAGCGAGATGTGATGCTATCCCAATTAAAACCACCTTATGGACAAGGTCATCACTTACTTAAAAAGAGAAGTAGGTTCCTTACTACATTTCCACCACGCTGGTTTAGAGCGGTTCCGCAGAAACCATCCACATCCTAATGAATAATTCATTTATATTCACTGGTTATTATATTCGCTTCATCTCATTATATTTTATTATTTCATATTGTTTTGCGCGAACTTCGAAAATACCTATTTATATAGCTTCACAGTTGGAGTTGAATAATGTCTGATGCGCGATTTCGTTTCTCAAACTTGCGACGAACGCCCGCTGTGTATGCGCACGCGCAGACCGACCCCACACACACATACATGCGATGTTACACGTCTCACATTAAACGTTCACTTTCTGTGATTAATGTATCAAAATTTTTGTTGAACGATCGCTCGTAAAAAAAATCGCTTATAACTGTATATCATAATTTTTTTTTATACCATAAGCAATGAGACGAACGGGACTTTCACCTGGTGGTGAGTGCTACGCCCGCTCATTACGTGGTAGTTAGGATAGTATACACTGCATGAGACATAAGATGTTGAGTCTCGTTACCCCAGTAATTACACCAGCTGCAGCACAATCTAGTCTGCTAAAGTTAAGATGAGAGTGTTTATTGTATGATCTAGTATTAGTGTTGCCTATGTCCAACGGTGGACTTCTGTCGGCCGATAATAATGAATCATCATCATCATAATTAAGAAAAAGATCAATAAAACGTGTTGATCTTTGGTCTCAAACGTGTAACCATTAAAATTTTTTTTTTTTTTAGTTACATTAAAGAAACGAAAATAAATTAAGGTTTTCTCATATATCTTTTTGTTTTTATACTTGTAAAAAAATACGATGAAGGGCAGAATATATTAAAACTTTATTGGATTCATATGTTATTTGAAAACAGAATTTTTTTTTGTTCTATACGAATCGAAAATTTAAAAAAAAACAAATACAAACGAGTAACTTTTTTGCGAATCTTACTACTGTATATTTATATATATATATATATATATATACAGGCCTCTCCCAAAGATCCACCAATTGATCGCATCGCCGGGCGTCAGGGGTTTTCATTAGGGTTCATATGGTGGGATTTGGGTAATTTCCCACCACGCTGGCCCAATAAGGGTTGGTGGGAGGAGGGTAGTTTTTTTTTATATGATTCTAAAATTGGAAAAAAGAATAACAATAAAAAGCAAGCGTGTTACATTTTTTTGGTAATCTTACTACAGTATATATATATAAATATCAACCGGTAAAGGTCGAAAAACTTAAGATTCCATTTAATGTTCATATTCGAGTTAAAAATTACTGATGGGTAGTTCTGTGCTACTGGAAACCGTCTAGGTAGGTACCACCACAATCAGGTGACGATTAGAGACCGAGAGGAGGGCGCGTTGTATGTTCCGGCACGCCCTTACACAATCAAAAAGAGAGGGTGCTCTCCTAACAAGAAGAAGCTGCGCGGTGCAGACGGCGCTGGTCGGGTCGCGAATGTATCCGAAAGCCTTCCCTGGTCACGCCGTAAAGTGACGAAGGTTGAACACCGTGGGGGTTTAAATCCGTGCAAGTCCGACATAACCTGTCCTTGCCCCCGCCGAGGACTGGAATGCGAAGGCAGTTCCTCCGCGTAAAATTAAAAAAAGTAACACCGCAGTTGCTGCGTCTGCCGCCAAACATTACTGTGCAGGTTATTGAAATTACTGAGGTAACGAGAGTTTTAACATTTTATGCCTCAAGATGACTAGCACAATGTGTTGCAATGTATATCATCTTAAGAAGGGTTAAATTAAGGGCAGGCGTATCATTTAACACCAGATGATGAGGTAGCTTCGTGGTATAAATAAAAATTGACCATGAGAAGTTACAATGAATTTTTATTTTAAATGTTCGTTAGCTTACTTTTTTTTTTAATAATAACAATAAGTTTCTATAATGAGGTAAGTTGTTATTTTAGTTTTTAGTGATTTAAGTGTTAATTGCGCTTAAACTCTTATCAGTCCTCAACATGCCATGTGATACTTGACATGCCATTCCTTCTATATCTAATCAGCGGATATATCACTAGTATAACATAGTTTTTATAAATAAATCCATTATTACTGTTTCGTAGTAATCATTTTGCAAGGAGACATCTATAATGAGTTATCAAATCTATTTAAATGTTATGTGACAGGCGAGTTCAAAAACAACACCAACTTAACGGAAATATATATAATATTTTTTTTTATTTCAAAAAACGAGCGATATTTTCACCTGATAATCAGTGATAGCTCATACAAAACGTTCCAAAGTTTTTATTCTAGTTAGGAAAACATAAATAGCACACCGTCTGTGGCCGACTACACGGCGCCGTGTGAGAAAAATCTTAATCCCGAAACCTTTGTAGTTTACTATTTTTTTAAGCCTAACAAGGAAATATGAATGGTGTAGGTTAGAAAACATTCATATTTAAATAGATGAAGTAGTTAAGCAAACTGTTTACTGGTCTGATGCCGGAGACCGTGTAGGCAGGCATCAGCGCTGCGCCTATTGCAGCTGACAAACAGTAATGTGAAAACATTAATGTGTTCCTGTTTGAAGGGCGGTGTAGCTAGTGAAATTACTGGGAATACGAGATTTAAAGTCTTATGTCTCAAGGCGATGCGCGTAATACCATCCTAACTGACGTCACGTTGTTATGAGCAGACTTATCACCACCAGTTTAACGACCCAATCGTCTCGTCGTTTTCTAGAATAATAAAAAAAAAAAAACAAAGAAATTTTACAGCAAGCATTAAGTCTGCTACTTGCAAGAGTACATAATCGATTTATAAAGGAATTTCTTTAATCCTTAATCACTGATAGCAGCCGAGTTCATTATCCAATGTAATCCTTACTTATCAAATGGCATAGGCTTTGTAATTATAATTATAACTGATTACATAGCATACGCTATTATTACTATATACTGCATGGTAGAGAGAGCTGACTTAATGTCTAGGTAGCTCTCTTTGTCCTGTAGTCCAGGGTACTAAAAATACCACGTCCACTGGTAGGTCTCTGTTGCCGGAGACCGTCTAGGTACGTCCACCGCAGCTACTATTTCTGCCACCAAACAACCGTGTGAAGACATTACTGTGTTCTAGTCTTAAGTGGCTGTAGCTAGTATAATTACTGGGGTAACGAGACAATTATGTCTCAAAGCACAATGTGACAAAAAAGTAAACTAACGTAAGTCCTTCCTGTCATAAGCAATTAAGATCCAAGGGCTTTGAAGCTGGTTATGTAAATAATGGATAGTTTTCCTTATGAGGATAGTATTGGAGTCTAAAACAGAAGGCGGATAAATATTTTTTTTTTATATACAATTGTTTATTAAGTTTAGTACAACTTGAGATTATATACATCATCATCATCATCATCAGCCAATAGACGTACAGCCCTCCCTCAAAGATCTAAACACACAGTTAGCATGGCTTTAGATATCGCTGGGCACTAGGGGTTGTATGTCTGGGTTCATATGGGGGGATTTAAGGTAATTTCCCACCGCGCTGGTCAAATGCGGATTGACGAAAGCCAGAGCCTCGTTTGTTGATTAGCAGGGTGTACCATGAGCAGGTGAGGTTGGCTTGGATCTCGTGAGTTTTGTGCGGGACCTCTTTTATACATATGAGAGGAACTAACAGGATCTTCAGGTTACGGTCTCCTAGTCTTATGTCAACGAGCTCATTCTTCAGCTTTTTGAATCTTTTACAAATATGCCTCTTCGTTTTATGCGTGTCAATTATATGTATGATTTCCTTCTACTCCTTTCTATCTCTTTCTCTTTCTACCAACCTTCTCCAATAGCCATTTTTGTTTAGTTGAACGAATTAATTAAAATTTTTCTTTCTAAGGCAGACTGCCAATTATTCTAATATCTAGACCGGATGATTTGAAAAAACCACATTTCCACACAAACTACATCACATAAGTGATCCTCGATACCAACCAGGGATTACCTTGTCACAAGGTGAGCGGTTAACCGATATAGAAGCAGTTAAATATAACACAATACCAGATAAGGAAAGTAAAAATAACTTTATACGCAATTCTAATGACAAAATAATTTTATACTATTTAAATGTCCATTGTGCAAGATGGGGACCTTGGTGCGAAGCCGCAAGATAATGACGCTGAAGTCATTGAAATAAATGTGTCAATAAGCGCTTGTTTAACTACACTCGCATGTTTAGTAATAGCTACAGTAGCTAGTGTAATTGATGTTTGTTCAGATTAACGGCGGACTTCCTGCGGCGAGTGCGCCTTTTGATAAATGTCTTTTATCACCTGTTTTATTGTCGGTTAAGAGTTTTTAATTGTCCACAGAATCCATGTGTGTTCACCATCAACACGCTAGTGAAATATACTTCCGAGATACTTAATCTTGAACGGTGAACATGTTCCGGGTCTATTTCTAGATTTAAAGCTAGTTCCATGGCATCTATAATGTAGTAATTGGAATAGATCAAGATGAAGGAAGGAACTGCTGCTCGTTTTGTTTACTTATCACATTCTCCGGTGTAGTAGTTCCAGGCGTTATTCGAGTTTCCTCGTTTCACTACTTCTTTCTTTCATTCCAGCTCTCTCTTTTCCTCTTTCATACTCCATTTTATACATTCTATTAGTTTTAGCTTACTGTTTAAACCCACCAATCCTCACTGAGCTTGCGTGGCGGATTAAGGCCCATTTCCCTTCAATGAAGATCCTTGACGCTGGCCTAAGCTCGGCAGTGATCTATATCTGGTTGATAATGTATCTAATATTATTTTATACCATTTAAATTATCTTCACTACTATTCTAGAAATTATATCGTAGGAATCGGTTGGAGATGAATTGAAGAACGAGAATTAACTGAGCGAAATTAGAGGCTGTAACTCAAAATTAACTTTGACGTTGACTTTTCTTTTTTTTTATTTAATGAAGCGACGAGACGAGCGGGTTGTTCACCTGATGGTAAATAATACGCACGCCCATTACAACGTGGCGCTGACTAGAATGGTATTTACAGCACGACATTGCGCTCGTCGCCTTTGAGACATAAGACGTTAAGCCACATTACCCAGTAATTTCACTAGCTACAGCATCCTTCAAGCCGGAACACAGTAATGTTTGAATACTGCGAGTTTCGCGGGCTTTAAGGGTTGGGGCCCTTATCGCTTAACAAGCGAATCTCCGTGGGAGAATGTATGGCTCAGCGATGGTGCTTAGAAGGGTTAGGCTCCTTCTCAGAGACGTGTAACAGAAAATATAGAGGGGTGGTGGTGCGTTCGATAAGAGATCCCGGAGCCTCTCCGAATGCACTGATGCAGACCTTCGAGGGGGTTTCAGTGAATAAAAATCTCACATAACTCGGACTTACCCCCAGAAGCCCTATCTTTCGAAGATTCCCATCCGAAATAAAAAAAAAGTAGACACGACCGCAGCGCCTATTGCAGCCGACAAACAGTACTGTGCGAACGTTATTGTGTTCCGGTTTTAAGGGCGCTGTAGCTAGTGTAATTACTGGGGTAACGGGACTTAACATCTTATGTCTTCACGTTGTAACCATCAGGTGAACCATCCCCTCGTCTCGTCGTATATTTGAATAAAAAAAAAATATCCTACAAAACCGTAATAGATATATTCTAATTTATATCTAAGCATAAAACTCGTTTCGTACACGATCTAGACTGTGAAATAGGTTTCGTTAAAATTTATTCTAACAAAGTGCCGGTGAACACTAAATATGTAAAGTTGATAGTGTCAGTTAATTAATTTTGATCCGGCTCGACGTACCGATCTCCAGAATTGGTATTCGAGTGACGCTTCCACAAAGAACTGGAGGCCATCGACCGGCGCTGTTTGATGGGCGTTTAGTTTAACTACAAAACTTTTAGTATATAGTTGTCTTCAGACGATCAAATTGCTTTAAGTGGTCGCGATCACAGCCACGGTGATTAATTTTTTTTTTATTTAATTAAGCGAAGAGACGAGGGGGTCGTTCACCTGATGGTGAACGCTTCCCCATACTAACTTCGCGCTAGTTAGAATATACTGCACCACGTAACGCTCATCGCTTGAGACATCAGATGTTAAGTGTCGTTACCACAATAATTCACACTAACCACAACGCCCTTCGAACCGGAACACCGTACTGTTTGTCCTACCTAGACGGTGTCCGCGGGTACCCCACTCCAAGTACCACCGCAGTTTGTATTTCTACCGCACAAACTGTATGTATTACTTCCGGTTTGAAGGGAGATGTATCTAATTGTGTTACACCGTATACAAAGTTATAGCGTGTTTGTAAGATACAAAGTTTCTAACTTCAGTTTAACTTAACGTACGATAGCTCGCATCTTAGCTTTAGCCAGAGTTTTCCATTTGAAGTTCTATAGCAGAATATAGTCCCACTATTGGGAACAGATTTAAGTTCATTTATCTCCGTTAAGTGTTAGTTGGCGGGTATCATATTTTCATAATTGATCCTAAAACATGTTGGTTTCATTAGGACCAATTTTTTTTATTGAGTGGGGATCGAACCCGCTCCACTTCCGCGTGCGAACACCTTGCATACTGAGCAATCGGAGCCTAATAGCACGTATAGACGTATCAAACAATGAGTGAGAATTTGAAATAAGGTAAAAACTAACAATGGGAAGAGGCTCCGGGTTGTGACAGTTTAATTGACAGCGTGATGTGTGGCGGATGGCAAACGGTGACGTGGGAAAGTGGACCACCATAGAAATCATCATGTAGATTAATAAGCGCGGCCTAAACCCTCCACATTCGTGACCGAGCTGATGAAAGTTGTTTACGTAAACATGTTTTAAATATCGCTCCGATGTATACAGTGAATTTACTCACTCGAATAAAGGATCTCTTTAGGAGTTCCCAATGTTGATCCTGGAGAGCAAAATACCTGGCAGACAGCGGAAGATATAGTTTGACGGCGTAAAGGATTGGACCGGTTTTGAATTCTTAATCTTCGTCGGTATCACTCTTGGTAGAATGGTCGTGGTCATCACTTCAGGTGTTGGTGGAAGGCTTCACAACAAGCCACCTCTCTTCTCTGATGGCTATGGGTTTAAATACCATCAGTTAAAAATAATAACTGGGGATCGAATTGGCTTTCTCAATCTGATCGCCAAACTTCAGTTTGATGAGGGCACCTAATGATGATGAAGTAATAATACTAAGTAATGGAGATCCGACGATCTGGTGAAGGTTATGGAAAGCACCTGTGTGCGAGCAGCACAGGATCGATCGTTGTGGAGATCTTCGGTAAAGGTCTATGTCAAGCAGTGGACGTCTGTCGACTGATGATGATGAATTGCTAAGTAGCATCTATTACATATTGAAACGTCGTGTCTTTTTTTTTTTAATTTTTATATTTCAATTAATCAATGAGACGATCGGGAGGTTCACCTGGCGGTAAGTGATACGCCTGCTCATAACAACGTAGCGCTAGTAGTTAGGTTAATATATATACACTGCACACAATTAAGATGTTGAGTCTCGTTATCCCAGTAATTACTAGCTACAGCGCCTTTGGAACCGGAACACAGTAATGTCTGCACATCACTGTTTTTTGGTTGCAATCTTCGTTGCGGTCTAGACGATCTTCTGCAACAGAAACCTACCAGGAAGTTCGAGTTTAAGTAACCAGTTCAAAGAGGAAGTGGTACCAAGCAGGTCATTACTATGCGAAGGATGTATGAGAATGTCCTCTTCTTTCTATGGAGTTGAAACAAAGGAAATAAGTTGAATACATACAGATCTAATGACGTCAATGTTTCCGTCCAGCTATGAGATGAGAGTCTTCAAGAGAAGAGTGAATGGACTTTTTCTATACCAGTGCGCTTTACTACCTAGATTACATATCCGTTTACCATCAGGTGGTGTCGTTGGCAAGCAGTAAGTTGTACAATATTAAAAAAAGTCTGCTTAAGGTCTAGCTGTATCGAAGACCTATTAAGATGTAGATGCGACCTCATCTAACAGTATAGATCTTATACCTCTACTGGTGGTAGGTCCCTGTTGCCGGTGGCCGTGAAGGTAGGTACCACTGCAACTGACAATCAGACTTGTGCAAGCATTACTGTGTTCCGATTTTAAGGGCGCTGTAGCTAGTGAAATTACTGGGGTAACGACACTTAACATCTTATGTCTCAAGGCGACGAGCGCAAAGTGGTTTATATCGTCTTAACTAGCGCCACGTTGTTTTTGGGAAGGCAATCACTTACAATCAGGTGAATTTATTTATGTATATATTTTTCCTTTCTTCTATATATCTGCTTACCTTTTATGCACCTACCTTCACATTACTCAAAGTTGATTGGAAGAAAATGCTAATGGCATTAAGTGCAGCCATTGGCAAGTGTGGTGTAACGAGTCTCGCAGAACAACTCACGTGACCCAACCTCATCCGCTCGTGGTGCGTCCTGCTAATCAACAAAAGAGGCTCTTACGTCCACCAATTCGGGGTGGGTCAGCATGATGGGAACTGACCTAAATCCCTTTATATGAACCCTTATAAACGACGGCCCTTAGTACCGCTGGAGCAAGGGCGGCGCAAGACCGATCCATATGGAGTTCTGTGGGGAAGGCCTACCGTCCAACTGTAGACGTCTATCAGCTGATGATAATGATGATTATGTCCGCTTTTAGATGACGTTAAATAAATAAATAATTCATGGGTTCGAGCTCATCTAACACCAACGTAAATCTTATATCATCAATTGGTCCAGCGATAACTGTTATGTAAAGACGGAACGGCCAACGGACGTTTGTTTGGATTTTACATTTGACGCTTTGAAAACATTGCACTCGTAATCGAGTGGAGTTTTATCGCACAATGGGCATACGTAAGAGTATCAGAGTTAACCGGAAACTGTTGCGCGGGAGAACGCGTCTATATAAAGATGTAAGGTAGGTGTCTGTGGCTGAAGAAGGTACCACCGTAGCGCCTATTTCCGCCGCCAAATGGCAATATACAAACTTTACTATATTCCAGTTTGATAGATCTCCTGACTGGTATAATTGTCAGGGTAAAGAGAGACAATGAGATTCAACACCATGTGTCACGGTGATAGTATATTGCAGTGTACACACCTTAACTAACTGCTCATTAGGAGGCAGTTTTACTGGTGGGTCTCTGTTGCCGGAGGTCGTCTAGGTAGCTACCACCGTCAATCCTGGAGTCTCGTGCTTTTAAGTATAGGCCTAAAATATTCCCTACCTTCGTATAAGGCGACTAAAAGGAACTTCGACTTCGTGAGCCTTGAGGGAGGGCTTCTCGGAGCTCGATAAGCGATCCTTAAAAGGACGGTAAATATATGGTGGTCTTCTTTATACCTTGTATAAGGTTATGTTTGCGCCACCTTGTATATAAGGTATACAATGTGGCGCAAAAATAACCTTCCGATGTTTTTTGGCTGTAATTTAAAAAAAAATATGAAAATCTTTGATTCTTCTTGTGGATTATTTTTATTTGGTCTTTTAATTTTTTTACATCAAGCCAAAATTTATAGCATTTTCTGATAGGAGGATTACTTTTGCGCTACCCTATATTTTTCTCTTATGTTGCAACGAACCCGATTTGATGTTACTGTCGTTGAGTAAGTTTCTAACCACTGTACATTATTTTCCTTATCATCGATTAGGTAATTTCACAACGACAGAATGATTTACCGTATTACTTGCAGTTACGTCACTTAACACTATCTACAATTATAATGCAATGTATAGTTACGCAATTGTAAGTAATTTCAAGTTAACCAATTACTCAGTTTGTCTATATATACATATATGTATATGTATATGTATATATGCACCTTTACACACATCCCTTTTATATATACAAAGATGTATATTTTAATATTACAGCCAATTAAGTTATAGAAGATCATTACTTAGCTCTACAATTAATGTTACGACATATTTATAAATATACATATTAGAGTCATTGTCATCATTAACAGACGTCCACTGCTGGATGTTGGCCTCCTCCAAAGACCTTCACGTCGTTTGTTGGGACCACCACGCTGGCCCATTGCGGGTCGGCGGGTGGTTAGGGCCTCGTCTGTGGTTCAGCAGGGTGCAACGCGTGCAGGTGAGGTTGACTTAGGCTCCGTAAGATGTTGGGCGGAACCCCTTACACCCCTCATAATTTGAGTTATTGTATATGTATATATTGTATATAGAATTTTATATTATTACTAGAGATTGAATATTCAGTCTTATAGTGAATGATAAATAAAATATTATATATTCCTGTTACAGGAACATGTACATCAGTTAAGTTAAAAAGATATATTTCATATATGTTAGGGGGTATTATAAGTTCACGTGACCTACACCTTAGTGGTTATGTAAATACAATATTTTCAGCATCGGAACAAGTAATAACAAGTTGAATCCCGGATGTAGTTCAAGTCGGCTCACGCGATTTCTACCGCGGTCTGATTCTCCTTGACCGAGGCTCTGACGCTTTGCGGCATCTATTCAAGTAATCTATTCATACGAATAAAATTTCGTATTTTTGTTTATAATATTAAAATTGTATTTTTTAGATTTTTATTTAATTATATAATAATTACACCAAGTAATCTTAAAAACACTTGAAATGCCTCTTATGAGTCTCAGTGTCATCTCCGAAAAAACTGAACCGAGTTTCATATGACTTTCTAATTCAAAATGCTATAATAATAGGGTATAAGGTTTCCGGTATAGCAACTCACCTGCTCACCCCAAGCCAACCTCACCTGCTCGCGGTGCACCCTCTGACTCTTACCAACCCGCATTGAGCCAGTGTCGTGGGAAATGGCCTAAATACCCCATATGAACCTATACGAAGCCATGCTGAATGTGGCGGATGTTGGCGAGGCACTGGAACCAAGGCAGCGCAGGGCCGATCGATGTGGAGATCTTTGGGAGAAGACTATGTTCACAGCGAGATATATATATATATATATATATATACATCGATTTCTTATTAAACTACTAACTACTACTTCACAGTAAGTTATTGCCGTGACCGCAACTAAATGAAGTAAATTGAATATTAAAGTAACTTATCAAAACTACATGGCTTTGTATTATAAGAAACTTATATAAACTTCCTCAAAATAGAAACATGTGGTTCCGTAGGTACTTGTGCCGAACTGTGGCTTTAGGTATGGACCTTAAGGCCGTGTTATAAGGTCCGTAGCTTGAAGCACAGTTTAGAGCAGAATAAGTTGTGAAAGCTGATGTAGTTGCGACACGGGGGCCAGTGGAGCATGCCCTTGCGCCACAACGCGCTTTTTTTTTTTCGTTACTACATTTTGTTTTCAACTCGCCTGTACAGACGCCGACAAAACTGATAACATATAGAATATATAGATTTTTTTTTTAATTCTCTTAAAAGTAAGTAACATGCTCCGTCCGTAACAATGAGGCGTTGGATGGAATGATAAACTGGTGGTAGGTCTTTATTGGTACTTCTGGTGGAGGTTACGTGCCTAGGCGCAGTGCAGACACCGGTGTGTTCCGTAGAAAATTTCGATACCTCTTGCAAAACACTAAGGATGACCATCGAAGGTGTATTAGTGGGTATCCACATAACCCTGTGTTTCCTCCCATAATCAAGGTAACTTTTGAAGATTTTACCCTGACAATAAAAATGCCTCTATAGTCAGAGACCGTGTAGGTACTGCCGCAGATCCTGTTTCTGCCGACTAAGAGTAGTGTACAAACATTACCATCCCTATTTGAAAGGCGCTGTAGCAAGTGAAATTACTTGGTTAACGAGATTTAACATCTAATATATCAAGAGCAATTTGTATATAATAGTGTAGTGTACATTACCTTAACTTGCGTTTCATTGTTTACCATCACGTGACCCTTCAATTCGTCGTATCGCATTCTTGACAAAAAACCTCACCCTCCTATGTTGCATCCTGCTAATCAAAACATAAGGCTCTGACTCCTACCAACCGGCATGGGATCGGCGTGATGGGAAATGACCCAAATCCCCCCAGAAGAAACCGCTACAAACGACGAAGCGGGTAACTTCTTGACTTGAAGCACAAAGATCTCATATTCTTAAGACTACAATGAAGATTGATAGCTGGCAATACTTTTTAACCACCATCCTTGTATTATTCTGCCACCATTTTCTTATTCCTATTATATGGGATAAATCACCACATAACCCTGACTTCGTTCTTTTCAAAGATCTCCCATCAGATACCAATTAAATGAGATGTCCCGTTCCACACGACTGTACCCACTGAACTCCAGTTTAATACAACAAGAGTTACTCTTACGCAAGTTGGCGTTTGCCTTTTGTTCCATTATAATGCGATTTTTTTTTTAACATTTATAAAGTCATTTTTGATTATATGTAAAAAAAAAATATTATAAAGGATCTTTCAAAGATCCTTTATAAATAATTGAAGCAATTACACTTACAATTTTTGTATCATCATCAGCCGTTAGACTTTCATTGGTGGACATCGACCTTTCCCAAAAATCTCTACATCGATTGGTTCACAGTCACCATGGCCTCCAGTAGTGCTTGGCATTAGGGGCCGTTTGTAGGGGTTCATATAGGGGGATTTGGGCCATATCCCACCACGCTGGCCCAATGCGGATTGTTGGGAGCCAGAGTTTCGTTTGTTGATTAACATGGTGCACCACATGCAGGTGAGGTTGGCTTGAAGCACGTGAGGAGGACAAGGGCTGGACGTGGTCTACGTTCATTGAAGTAGTACTCATGACGGCGGTTAGTCTGCATCAAACAGACCCTGGGACATATCCCGATAAAGCGTTAGGGAGGCTGCGGTTGTGTTCCGAATGGAGTTCTCTTGACCTCTCCAAACGCTGAAGGTGACCACCAAGGGGTTTTAGTAGGTAGAAATCTCCACATATCTCTGACTTCCCCCTTAAAGACAGAGTATCGTTTCGAAGATTTCCTCCCGAAAAAAAGGGTTCCGTGAGTTGTTACAGGACCCCTCACACCCCACATTATACAAAAAGACTGCACCACATTATACTAGACGTAAGACACGAGTTGATAAGGCTAATTACGTCGGTAATTTTATTAATGAGGTAATTAGGAATTATTTATACTATTATCCATAGTAAGTACTATATTCCGGTTTGAAGGGCGTTGTAGCTAATGTAATGGTTTGGATAACGAGACTCAACATGTTGTCTCAAGCGATGTATAATATACTAACTAGCACCGCATTGTTATGAGCGGATGTATCACTTACCATCAGGTGTAAATCCTTTCGTTTCGTTGCTTAAGTGAATAAAAAAAAACTTTATATTCTTTTAATACCTAGGATCTTTCTGTCAGTTTGTTCATTCATAATAGTTTATATAGTAATACTATTTTTATATTCCATTAAGCTAATACTTAACCTTAACTTTAAATCAAATTTAGTGGCAGTAAGACCGAGGATGATCAAAGTGCTCGTGGCTGTCATGATTCATATTGAACACATTGATGGTATAACGGTGTGGTACCTAGTCAGGCAGGTTCGAGAGTACCCTACCACCACCAAACTACCATGTAGCCCTGGAACCGAACGTAGGACTTGAGTTACAAGCAGTTACCGCGACGGGGTAGTATTTAATTATAATCATTTTCTTTATTTAATTAAACGTCAAGAAGAATAGGACGTTCAGCTGATGGAAACTGATGCGCCTGACACACAGCACCACATTGCGCTCGTCACCTGAGACATAAGACGTTGGAGTGACGCCTTTCAATCCGGAACACGGTAGTTTGCACAATGCTATTTGGCGGTAGAAATAAGCGCTGCAGTGGCACCTACCTAACCGTCTCTGGCAAGAGATCTACCACTAGAACCACGTCATTATCCAACTGTAGATTGATGGATCTTACCGTTTCTTTCCTATTCTTTCCTTCTCTTCTCGCTCTGATTACGTCTCCACGTAATTGCTGGTGAAACCATAACGGAATAGAAAATACACTGTACAATATTATCGATGTAGCGCCGAGTCAAAATACGCGATTGTATTAACCGTATCAGAATCGATTAGGTCGCCGTACCGAGTGCCGAATCGATTCGGGAATAACGTAATCGATTCAACTCTCGCCGTTCGATTACTTTACAATATCCATTTATTTTTTGCGTACCGGATCACTGTGATGCCGTAAAGGGCCTTGTGTGGAATTTACTATTTTTCATAGAAGGGGGAAGGATCAATCTTAAGGAGGAACAATCTTCTCGGTCTCGGTAACTTCAGATATATATCATACATGGGTTCCCGTACAACAACTCACGTGATCCAAGCCAAAATCACCTTCACCCTGCTAATCAACAAACCAGTCTCCGTCTCCCATCAATTCGCATTGGGCCAACGTGGCGGAAGATGGCTCTAATCCCCCACATGAACCCCTACAACTACAACTTTGGGGGAGACCTAGGTCCAACAGTGGACGTCTATCGACTGATTATGATATATATATATATATATATTATACAGTAGTGTGGCATTTCTTTGTTCCGGTTTGAAGGATGTTATAGCTAATGAAGTTACAAAGGTAAAGTAACTTAACTTCTAATGTCGGTATATATAACGTGGTGTAGTGTATACCATCCTAACTAGCGTTATACCGCTTACCATCATTGTGATCGTCTCCCTCGTTTTATTCAATGTTTCAAAGAACTCCGAGAGTTTCCGCTGATGATAGGAGCCCCAGTACACCTTGAGCTTAGGCTATAATGGGTTCATTGGAGAGTTTTGAAGAAGACCCAGGTCACTGAGTTCTCTCACCATAAAAGCATCTCACAAATATTTTCACTTCTTCTCTTGATATTAAAAAGCTTTTGATGTTGCTACAAATAGTTTTGCGCGTGGTATTTTTCTTACTATCATGTAATCATGGAGAATTGTGTTATAGAAATTACCTAATACTCTCTCTCTCTCTCTCTGTTCCTCTTTCTCTCTCTTCCTGTAGTACTGTTCATAGTTACGTCGAATTCAATGCAGTTCCGGAACCCGCCGGCTATTGTGTTAAGAATATGACGCAAAGGTTATCCATCTAATGAGCGATCGATTAGTAATGTTTATTGTTTTATTATTAAAACACAAAATAACAATTAATACGGATTTTTCTTACATATATAAACAATACAAAATGGCAATTAAAATATTTGATGTGTTACTTTAAACAAACAAAACTTTAATTGACTATTATTAATAACAATAGGACGGAATGATGGTGATGACACGTTGATAGGCGGAGTTAAATACTTCATAGCGCTCGTATCACTGCTGGTAGATCTCCAAAGCTGGTGACCGTCTAGGTGGTTATCAGCAAACTATTCAGCTGACAAACAGTACTGTTCAATTATTAATCTGTTCCGGTTCGAAGGACGTTGGTTACTAGTAAAATAGTTGGGTTAAATTAATATTGTATATATAAGGCGACGACCACGATGTGATAGTGCGCCATACTAAGCACCACGTTAAAGGCAGGCGTATAACTTACCATCTGATTACCGTCGCGAAAAAATCTAATAAAGCACACAATAAACGATTTAACAGCATTAAAATTTGTTTTTTTTTTTATTTAGTGACTTGACTGCTTAATGTACTTAAATCCGTTCAGTTTCCGAATTGTGAAACAGTTCAGGATTGTTGAATTATTCAACGCTGCACAATTTGTCTCCTCGCAGCGCCGGTTACATGAGAGGTCCAGTATCGCCTTACCAGCAGCCGTCACGGCCCCAGCATTGGCTAATTGCGGCGGAGGTCACATGCTGGTCTTTCGGTTTACGAGAACCTGATACTTCCGCGCATCCGGATACGTCTAATGCAAGCTGAAAATAAATACATCCTTCGTACATACGTATACCAGATTGTTTCGTTCAACACGAAGACTATTTTTAAATCGTGTTAATATATAACGTTATATTCAGTTCCGGTTTGAAGGTGGCTGTAGAGAAAAGCACAATGTGGTGCAGCAGGCAGGGCGGGCGTATCAGGTGAACGTTTTCCTCCACTCCTCAGTACAGTACATTATCTGCGAAAACCGGCTCTCCCGTCGAATTAGCTAAGCCTAAGTGATAACAGCGGTTATCAATGAAATCCGCTAAGACCTTACTTCAGTACCGGATAAGATTTATACACAGCAACTGTTTAACATTTTTGAAATGATAAACGGCTGTAAATAACTACTGCGTACGTCTTACCAGCGCTTGGACAATGAAATCGTTGATTAAATTAAGTACGATGATAAAAACAGGACATTGCTTACGGCAATTTTCAAAGGCGGACTGAAATTCTTTATCACAATCATTAAAGGATAACTAAGTACACTTATGTCCACTGCTGGACATAAGTGTACTTAATGGATATTTTGAAGATTATTGTTACTCTGGCAATGGTACAAATCACAACCTCATTACATAAACGTAGGGGTGTAAAGGGTTCCGCCAAACATCTTACGGAGCCCAAGTCAACCTCACCTGCACGCGGTGCACCCTGGTGAATAACAGACGAGGCTCTGCCACCCACCTGCACTGGGCCAGCGTGATGAGCTAAGGACCAATTCCTCTCAATGAACTCTTTGATGTGGAGATCTATGAGTGAGGCCTATGTTCAGCAGTGGACGTCTATCGGCTGATGATGATGAGGTCTCTATTGCCAGATATCGTCTAGGTAGGTACCATAGCAGCGCCTGTTTCTGCCGCCAAACAGTAGTGTGCAAGCATTACTGTGTCCCGGTTTGAAAGGCGCTGTAGCTAGTGTAATTCCTGGGGTGACGAATCAACATCTTTTGTCTTAGGCGACGAGCGCAATGTGGTGCAGTGCATATCGTCTAAACTAACGCCACGTTGTTATCGGCGGGCGTATCACTTACCATCAGATGAACGTGGCGCTCATCTCGTTTCTTAATTATATAAAAAAAGGACGGTCACAGAGAGAGACGGGTAGGGTATGCACACCGCAGTCCAGCAGTGAACGTATATCGATTGATTATGATGAAAATCACACCTGAAATCTGTGTACTTAACTATACTTAAAATAGACTTACGTTACGTAGGACGTTCAACTAACGGCAAGTTATACGCCTGCCCATAACAACTTGGCGCTGGTTTTGATACACACTGCGCCACATTGCGTTTGGCGCTTAAGACATAGGATGTTAAGTTTCGTTACCCCAGTAATTTCACTTGCTATAGCGCCCTTCATACCGGAACACAGTACTGTTTGACGGCAGAAATAAGAGCTGCGCTGGTACTCACTTAGGCGGTCTCCGGCAATATATAATTTCTAAAGTTAGCGTTCTCAATGAAACAGGTTTAGAAGTATATTTGAACTTAGATTTTAGGCATAAAACAAAAACTTTACAACTTGTACCTAGGTCGACTTGGTACCTCATGACCTGAATACAAACGCTTTGAGGGCTAATAACTTGACAGGCTTCCGTCTAAGATTTCACTGCCATTACAACTGGGTCAATATGTATGTTACTTAAGTAAACAAACATGATCAATAAATATATTAACTTAAAAAAAAGTGATCTTTAGGTAAAAATTACTGGTGGTAAATACCTGAGGTACCGTCTTGGTAGATACCACAACGTGCAAATTTTACTGAGTTCCGATTTGAAGGGCGTTGTAGCTAGTGTGATTACTGGGGTTACGAAACTCCACTTATGTTTCTGGCGATGAGCGCATTGTGGTATATCAACCCAACCAACGCAACTTTGTTATGGCCAGGCGTATCACTTACCATCAGGGCAACGTACCGGTTGTCTCGTCACTTAATTGAACAAAAAAAAAACTAATGAACTATGATCGTTTAACTTAAGTATCAAGTGTCATTACTTTAGTAATCTAGCGGGACTTTTTGAATTGTGTGGTGATATTCTCACCGTCCACTGCTGGACATAGACCTCCTTCAAAGATCTCCACACCGATCGGCCCCGCGTTGCTCGCATCCAGTGAGTTCCCGCAATTCTCACCAGATCGTCGGTCCACCTTATGGGATGCCTCCCACCACTACGTCTACCGGTACGCGGGCGCCACTCGAGGACCTTACTGCCCCATCGGCCGCCGGTCCTTCGAGCAATGTGCCCTGCCCACTGCCACTTAAGTCTATCGGCTGGTGATGATGATCCTCACCATCACCATGTCATCAGTTGTACTGTATGTTAAAATAGCTTTACTATCCTAATTTTGCTTACTTAATTATATAATAATATGTTTGTTTTGTTCAGGCATGGTTGGAGCGCCCGATGTCGTCAAGCCGTCAGACAAAGTTGAAGAGTACTCTCCTCACGTCAACGGAAATCCTGTTTTCACTATCAGCGGTGAGTACATAGAAAACATAGTCTATAGATAAATATATCAAGTATCAAACATATCCATTAATCACCCAAGAGACCGGGTGAAAGTCGGAGAGGCACCCTAAGAAGAAGAAGGAACATATCCATTATACATCTACTGGTGGTAGGTCTCTGTTGCCGATGGCCGTCTAGGTGTCACCGCAGCGCCTATTTCAACCGACAAACTACTGTGTTCCGGTTTGAAGGGCGTTGTAGCTAGTGTGATTACTGGGGTAACGAAACACGAAAATGTCTCAGGAGAAAAGCGCATTGTGGTATATCATCTCCACCAGCCATGTTATTATGGACGGGCGTATCACTTACCTTCAGGTGAACATTCCGCTTGGCTTGTCGCTTAATTATATAAAAAAAAAGAATGTCTCATATGTCACGTCGAGGAAGCTTTCCACTTTGCACAAGAGGACTGATTAATCTCCTAGTTAACGGGCAACCTTCAAAGAGGAGGAAGTTACAACAGGATGGATAGTTATAGATACTGCAGGTTAGTCTTAATTAATTAAACTGTCTCCGAGGACAGAGACAGATAGAAGACTACCATCAGTAAGGTCAATATCCACTCCCAGTAAATTGAGTGATTACGATTTCGTCCGTCTGCCAGAGTAACAAGTTACTAACCGTTCTGGTGTAGTGATCCAAAGTGAGTCCGGGTCTCATTCACTTGAGAACGTCAACGTCGCGTTTCTGGCGCTGTCTCCTGCCAGTCCACTGCTTGGAGCTCGCATGCCATTTATCCTTCCGCAGTTATCAATGGAACGAAAGTAAATGTTATCACTTCACATCCAACTGCAAACATTGGCGATGCGTCAACTGCGCTTACTGCAAATATAAACTGATGATTACGAGCGCGAAGAGACAACTTTGTTACGGCAGAAACGGAAGTTGGAATTTCTACACGATTATATTATAAATTTAATAAGAATCCTTAAAAAAAATCATCATCGTTTCCGTCTATTGTCGAACTTATATACATCACCAGCCGATAGACGTCCACTGCTGGACATAGACCTCACCCAAAGATCACCACGTTTGTAGGGGTTCATATGAGGGGATTTGAGCCATTTCCCACCACGCTTGGTGCCCAATTGTTGGTTGTTCAAAGCGGGTTGGTGGGATTCAAAGCCTTCTTTGTTAATTAGCAGGGTGCACCACGAGCAGGCGAGGTTAGCTTGGGTCCCGTGTACAGTGGTAATGTAAATGATCTTTCTCACTGAGGTCGGCTGAAAATATATTTTGTTTTAAGGTCGACTTCTATTTATTTAAAATTTTATGATCTACGATGAGACCAGGCAACATATAATGTGGATGAGTTTAAGGACCTCCATTTAATTGTTCTGTTATATAACTATGTTCATATAAATATTCTGTCGCGTTACGAAACAATAATCTTGATTTGAACGTACTTATCTCTTTATCATAACTGCGATCTATATTTTTTTTTGCAAATGATAAAATCTCCTACGAATGTCATTAGATAAAGTAATCGTTAAAGGTTATTAAATAAAAAAAAGTTTTTTTTTTTTAAGAAAGTTCCAATTGAAAATTATGTAAATTTTTCTAGTGAATCTGTATATCAGTCTTAGTATAATATATATTCAAGCATCCTTTGGTGTGGTATCAATCAATCAATCATCAGCCAATAGACGTCCACTGTTGGACATAGGCCTCCTCAAAAAATCTCCACATCGATCGTTTCTGCGCTGCCCGCATCCATCAACTTCGACCAATTTTCACCAGATAAAAGTTAGCATAGCCTCCGTTACCACCGGGCACCAGGGACCGTCGTTTGTATGGGTTCATACGGAGGGATATCCGCCATTTACCACCTCGTTGGCCCAATGCGCGTTGGTGGGAGCCAGAGCCTGGTTTATTGATTAGCAGGGTGCACCGCGAGCAGGTGAGGTTGGCTTGGGCCCCGTAAGATGTTGAGCGGAACCGCTTACACCCCTATAATAATTATAGACATAATAAACAGTACTATTACTTCTACTTCTTTAGGGAGACCTATGTCCAGCAGTGGACGTCTAGCGGCTGTTTATGATGATGAAATACTACTATACAAGCAATGAAATATACATATATAAATACATCGTTGGATTATAAGTTCGTAATCTAAATTTATGCTTGGATAAAACCAGGAATACACCACCATGTCAATCGGTATACAGGACCAGGATACAAGACGTATCTAATTGCAATGAGGAGTGCGTCAAGGAGTTATAATCTCTCACAAGCTTTTTATCGCTGCACTAGAGGACGTCTTTAAGCTTTTAGATTGGAACGGATTTAGCATCAACATCATTCACCTACGGTTTGCTGATGATAAAATCATGGCGGAGATTTTGGAAGACCTAAATGTAATACGTCCATCGGTTGAAATGATGAGGACGAATCTGTATTTTTTTTTATTGGAGACGAGAGAGACATTCAACTTATGGTGAAGGATAGACGTCATACCAATATGCCGCTGGAATAATATAGATACAGCCCTGTAGTCTCGGGCTAGTAAGAATAGGACTAAGGTAAGCCCTGCCTGCCGACTAAAAGGGTTTAGGAGTTTCGCGTGCACTGAGGGTGGGGGCCTTGATCGCTCAACGAGCGAACATGTGTGGGTCAGCCTAGAAGGGTTAAGCTGCTCAGAGACATGTTTAAACAAAGTGTAGAGGGGCACCGATGCATTCTATAAGAGATTACGGAGCCTCTCCGAATGCACTGATGCAGAGCACCGAGGGTATTTTAATCTGTAAAAATCTCACATAACCCTGACTTACCCCCAGAAGCAGGGTATCTTTTGAAGATTTCCGCATGAAACAAAAAAAGGATAATATATCATATATCACTTTTAGTCATAAGATGTTAAAAGTTAGAGTATCATAGGTTAGAACGCTTCATTCTCTCTAGTCTCTTTGACCTTTGAAAAACCGGATGAACAGCCTCGATTGTCTCCTTATGAAAGAATACACAGAATCCCAGCGGTGGGAACATTAAACAGGCCGTATATAAACTTACAGTAAAGGTTGATTTAGATAAACTGAAGCCGAGTAATTTGACCTTACAAATATTTACACTGAATTATCCGCGTATACCATGAAATTGATAATGTTATCTGTATTTCTTAAAAACCGGTTTTATCGTGATCTGATAGTGATAAGCTCTGATAATTAATAACATTAGTAATAATGAAATTCTTTATTTATGAACATGGATGTATAATAAAAACGGGTGACCGAGACATTGGTCGGGCCAAGACGGGCAATAATTTCTAGCCTTGGAATTGTCACTGGAACTCGCGACCCTGGTGTCAGACACTTTCCAACTATTGGGTCATTGATTCGTATTTTATTCGTCTAACAATGCCAGTGATTTCTATTTTTTTATATATTTTAAAAATATAAGATAGTCGGTTAATTTTACTGGCGATAGGAGTCTGTAGTCACAGGCCGTCTAGGTCGGTGCCACTGCAGCGTCTATTTCTGCCGTCAAACAGTATTGTCCAAATATTACTATGTTCTAGTAAGGGCTCTGCAACTAGTGTAATTACTGGGGTAACGTGACTCAACAGCTTATGTCTCAAAGAGCGCAATGTGGTGTAGTGTATAAAGTCGTTACTTGCGCCACGTTGTTATGGACAGGCGTATTACTTACGGTCGGGTGAACGTCCTTTTTGTTCTGCTGCTTAGTTAAATAATGAATAAATGTTTTTTAGATAGAATAATACATTTATACTAAATAATAGATGATTAATGGGTGTACAGGGTCCTGCACAACAACTGACGTGACCCAAGCCAACCTTACCTGCTCGTGATGCACTCTGCTAATTAAAACACGAGGCTTTGGCTCCGACTAACTCACATTGGGTCAGCATTGTGGAAAATGGTCCAAATCTCTCCAAATGAACCGCTATTAGTTCTTTGGAGGAGGCTTATGTCCAGCAGTGGTCGTCTATCAGCTGATAATGTGACAGATCATTAATTATGATCTAATCTAAATATGAATTACCTGCTGTTGTAATGTCCCTAAAACATTTGATTTACCTCAGATTATTTAGGTCGTTACTATGATGAGATAAAGATGACAGATAAATCATCGTTTGCGTTTGCCTATATAATTAACGTATCAATAATTTTCAATCAAACAACTCGCGCAAACAAAAGTTATCGAAAGTAAAGCAGTTAACTTATTATCATTTGACCCTCATTTGGGAGCGCTATTCATACTCCGCTTTAAAAGTGAACGCGTTATATTATTCATTTAACCGAGCACCCTCCAGCCGTTAACATTGTAAACCGGAAATGTGAATAAAAACCTCTTTCGATCGCTCGCTTCCAAAAAGTTTCCATATCTATATTGACATTAGTAGTTTTTATTGTATCTGTGACGTTTTCAACAACCAGAAATGGTCGGTGCTGCGCGTTTTTTATTAAGGAAATCGTAATTCCGCGATCGACTGTCGATAAAAGAAAACCTATGGATCCGTAGTCGGGCTTTGTTGTCGGACGGGGATCGTTCCTCTGTGATGTAATGATGTCGTTTGTGAACATCGGCGCCCAGTTCGAGATGGCCATCCAGAAGTGCTGGAGGAGAATGGACGGATACATAATCCTCGGTAAATACCACTGCTTCTATCGACCTTGGTCTCGTTTCACCAATTTTTATGTTTGCCAATTCTATTATCACTTCGAAGGTAGGCTAATTGCCAATTCAATGACTGCTTAACTATTACTCATAATCTTGTTGATTAAAAACCTGTCTAAATTATCACTTTATGTGTGTAGTATATAACTTAAAGTGTATACTTGAAGTGCATATATCTACTTAATAATACACTTTACTATGTAGATAACTTTACCTTAGTAAAATAGTAGATCTATAGAACATTACTGTTGTGGTACTGGTCAGAGGATATAAAATTCGGTATAGCGAGACTATCTGATTATTTTAAAACCAAAGAACCTAGAAGTAAGTAAATACTGTTCTTCCGGTGTAAATGGAAAAGGCTAGTTGAATTTATATACTGATTATTTTTTTTTATACAGGTTCATTTTTAGGTAGAGCATTTCTTTTAGTGTCAAGGAAACGCCTTCATTTTGTCACTTGTCATTCTCATTGTTACTTGAATATTGCTTGTTAAACCATTGTTCTGGTCTTGTTATAAATAATAGTATTATTTTATCAATGCTTATTATATTACAGTAAGTAGTAATTGGCATATATAACTTTTTAATATAATACGATTATGCGCGAATAGAGGTGTTATCGAAATACTTCCTAAGTAACAACCGAAAAGAAGTACAGCAGCGTAGGAATTGTAAAAACACGCTATAATCGTCGTCAAGTTTATTAATATACTAGTAATCAGCTACAGCATACTATGTTAACTATTTAACAGTTAAGTCTATAAATTTGTAACAACAAAGGAAATTTGGATTTCACCTTGCCAAAGAACAAATTAAAAACGATTGAACTGATACGTCTGGTAATAAATGACCGATATTACATTAATGCATAAAATAACGTCTATCAGTTCTAGATTAGGTCAGAATTGTAAGGCTGTATCACGGATTGGTAAGGTCTCCACGCCCAACAGTGGACGTCTATCAGATGATGATGATCATCATCATAAATTTATACCCGCACAATCGTGAATTACATCCCGAATTACTAAGATATTCCAAACTGCGTCCCTCGCACTTACAATTGTGTATGGATGAGATACTACCTAGTATTTTCATTAGTCTTAGTATATACTATGGTTTGATATTGACTAATAAATTCCAAGGGGTGTAGGGGTCCCGCAGAACAACTCACAGAACCCAAGCCAACCTCACCTGTTCCTGGTGCACCCTGCTAATTAACAATCGAAGCTCTGACACCCACCAGCCCGCATTGGTACCACGTGATAACGTTAAGTGTTACAAACACGAGTCCGTTACGCAGTACACAAACACAGAATATAGTACAAACACTTAAACGTCATTAAATATATAATTAATGACAATTATAATATGTAAACAGCGGCGTTTATCACTTTTGATTTAATGCTTTCGGACTTTGGACTCTGTGTTGATTTCTTTTGCATTACAGCGCCACTCGTTTTCGCGTGATAATAATCATCAAATTCATAGTTTTAAGTATCCATCAACGTATTGAGCACAGACTGACGGTAAGAGTAAGTGCCAACGAGGTTCCTATTTTTCCCGCCAAAGGTCAGTATGCAAACTATAACGTGTTCCGGTTTGAAAGGCGTTGTAGCCTAAGAAATCCTTTGGTTGATGAGACTATACACCATATCCCAGTCTGCATATAGTCTAGTGTAAAAATCATTATGTCTTATTATTACGACGTATCGATTGCAGAGTTCCGATTTGAGGGGCGTTGTAGTTAATGAAGTTACGATAGCAACGAAACATAAAATCTTATATAATAAAGCGTCAAGCATAATGTGTGGTGTAAACATTCTCGTAGCGTCTCATTGTAATGAGATATTCAATTACAAAGATCCGGTTTGAAGGGCGTTGTGGCTAATGAAATTGCTGAGACAACGGGAGAATAGGCCTCAAAGCGATGACAAATGACCTGAATAGCGCTGCATTGTTATAGGCATGCCCTTTTATGTCCCAAGGCCTGGGTTTTTCTATATTGTTACTGATGGTAATGGTAACAGCGTATCTTTTGGACTTTCGAAGAATATATTAATAGTAAACTGGTTCAAACTAGTATAAACATATTTCTGATAATAAATTGAGTCACTTAAAAAAAAAAATTCTTATCATGGTACTTAAAAAAAATAGTTTTCCTGTATGGATGAGCAGGACGTTCACCTGATGGTAATTATACAACAATGTAACACTAGTTAGGATAATATACACTGCACCGTATTAAGCTTATCGTAGTAATTTCACTAGGCACAACGCCCTTCAAATCGGAATAATAATTGGATATACCATAACAATGAGACATTATGAAAATGGTTTACACTACACATTGTGCTGGCAGCCTTGAGGCAAACCATGTAAAGTTTCGTTACCATGGTAATCTCTATAGCTACGACGCCTTCCAAATTTGGAACACAACAATTTATGTATATATTGCGTTTTAAGGATGTTTACATTGTACTTTCCGGTCGTTAGTTTTTCACGTCACGTCGTCACCAGTAAAATTATTGTACTGACAAAATTCTTACTGGTGGTAGATCTAGGTCGCAGGGAGCATCTAGGTAGGTACCACTGCAGCGCCGATTACAACCGACAAATAGTACGGTTTGAGAGGCGCTGTAGCTATTAAAATTACTGGAGTAACGAGACTCAACATCCTATGTCTTAAGGCGACAACCACAACGTAGTGTTGTGAATACCATATTTAGTAGCGTCACGTTGAAATGGGCGGGCGTATCACTTACCATCAGGAGAATGTCTTGCTTGTATCGTCACTTAATTGCTTATAAAAATATCTTAACTAGTACCACGTTGTTATGGGCGGACGTATCACTTACCATCAGGTGATCATCACGCCCATCTCATCACTTAATTGTTTAAAAATATCTTAACTAGGGCCACGTTGTTATGGACGGGCGTATCATTTACTACCAGGTGAATGTCCCGCTCATTGTCATTTAAATGTTTAAACAAATCTTAACTAAGACCACGTTATGGGCGGGCGTATCACTTATCATCAGGCGAAAGTACCGTTCGTCTCGTCGCTTAATTGAATAATAAAAAAAAATTAAATACTGACGAATTACCAGTAATATAGCTACATCGACACTGCCAATTATCAAACACTGTGTCCGTAATGAATATATAATTAATTTCAATAGAAGCGATATCAATCTCGTGTAATTCCAAAGCAACTGGTTAAACAGCAACATGACACTGTAATATTCCGCCATTTTGTTTTTTTTTGGCGGCATTACAGTTTAGACGATGTCGTTCAGCGGAACTATGTCTTTCTCCATCCACTTGTCGCCGGCATGTGACGTGTTAGCTGTAACAATGGGTTATTAGTTGTGTGCTGTGAAGTTAGTTGTTATAGTCCTTATTTATTATTAGTTTTAGCGAAAACGATAACTTAGTACAAGTGACATAATCATTTACTTCTAACCCAATCGCGTAAGTTAGTATTCATATTTATTAGAGGAAGCGATGAGACGCGACTTTTAATTTACGGTAAGTTATGCGCTTACCTAAAACAAAATGGCGCTCGTTAAGGTATTATACACTACATTGTGACACATGTCGTGTACATGTTACATGTCACGTTCACGGAGACCGTGTAGGTAGTTACCACCGCAACGTCTATTACGGCCGACAAACAGCAGTGTGCAAAAATTACTGTTTTCCGGTTTGAAGGGCGCTGTAGTTAGTGAGATTACTGGGTTAGTGCGACTCAACATCTTATGTCTTAGTCCATAAACGCAATATGGTTCATTGTATATATACGCGGCCTTGTTATGGGCAGGCGTATCACTTACTATCAGGTGAACGTCCCGCTCGTCTCGTCACTTGAATATAAAAAAAAATGTTAAGGCTCATTAGCCTGTCAATTTAACTATCAACAAAACCCTACAAATTTAGACAATAATGATTGTCGACAAAAATAAACGCTGCTGTAATACCTGTCTAGACACTATCTAGGCTGGTTTTTTTTACACAAGTCCTAAAAAAAATCATACAACTTACATATGCATACATTAGGAAATTTTTCCACTTAAGTTATCTTTTAAAAAAAAAATACGAATCAAAGTAAAATAATCTAATTATCGTATCAAAATCTGATCGGACATGGAGATTTATTGATTATTAAAAGTGATTGGGGGAAATGATTAAGTAAATAATTTGTACAGTCAATAAATTATAATACTTGTCACCATTTTTTGAGTGTTATAAACTCGTAAAAATGCCGCCATTCTCTTGTAGCTCTTACTCATTTATATTTTTCGTTATCCCAATGTAGCGTGATGGAAAGCCTTAAGAGAATGAGACCGTTCCTCCTATCTTCTGTTTTATCTCTGCATATCTTTAGTAGTATACAATACTATTATTTATATACTATTCTACGTGATAAATGGGTCTTTTAATTTCCCACTGTTGGGCAACCCATCGCGCAAGGATCAAGACTATTTAGTACGCCGCCGGTTGAATGATATCAAATGCTGAGCTGTTGTTCTTTAACAATTTAAGTTTAACAAAAGCTCTAACTTATCGATAACCGGTGCTTTAATTTATTCAAATAAGCAAAGATGAAAGCGGGACATTTATCTGATGGTAAGTGATACGACCACTCATAATAATACGGTGCTAGTTAGAATAATATACACAATATCACATATGATATGTGGAGTCTCTTTACCGTAGTAATTACACTTGCGACAACGCCCTTCAAAGCGGAACACGGTAGTTTTTGTATACCACTGGTTAGCGGCAGAAATAGGCGCTGCGGTGATACCTACTTAGATGATCTCCGGTAACAGAGACTTACCACCAGTGATCATATATCGAGCACGACTGCCTTCCAAATGGACCTTTCTTTTGCATTCTATCTATTAATAAACAATATTTAGATCCTTTACACCACGTGGGAAATAATCGTGCAATACCAGCTCCTGGAGGCAATAAGATATCCAAACCATGAACATATACTCCAGTTGGGATGTCTATATTGCCACATATTCTTCTTCTTAAAGCACCTCTCCAACTAGTGCAGGTTAGCGATCAGCGCGGTACAGTCCTTTCCGTCTCTGGTTCGGCGGAACAATTCGGATGCACCAGATATGCCAATCCATTCCCTGATATTCCTCAACCATGACTTTTTCCTTATCCCCACCTTTCGTTTTCTAGAAACTGTACCCATTATAATCAGCTGCAGACAAGCACACATTAATTCAAGTCATTGGTATATTAAAATTTGATTTTTTTTAACACCCTTTTAAGCGGAAGTAAGTAATGTCTGCATGTTTATTGAACGTTAATTATCCCTGGCAGGAGAACAGTTAACTTTTACCATTGGCGCAAAGCTAATTTTTAATGAAACCCTTTCCTTTGTTCTAGATGAGATTGGCTGTCCAGACACCGCTTTCAACATGGCGTCGATAAACGTTAACGGGGATTTAAAGAGTCCGGGGGATCCCCCGGAGAAGAAGGTCGCGGATACGGATGCCGAAAAACAACCTCTATCCGGGGTAAGTGATTTTTAAATTAACCTACTACTGATCAAAATATTAACCTACAAATTTGATCAGAAAAAGGATTCAACTATCAAATAATTGTGGTTTTTATTTATTGATTTAGCGACGAGAGAAGCGGAACATTCACCTGATGGTAAGTGATACGCACGTCAATAACAACGTGGCGCTAGTCAGGATGATATACACTGCACCACATTGAGCTCGTCGCCTAAGACATAAGATGTCGATTCTCTTTACCCTCAGTAATTTCATCATCAGCCGATACACGTCTACTACTGGACGTAGGCCACCCCCAAAGACTCTCACATCAATTGGCCATGCGCCACCCGCATTACCGGGCACCAGGAGCCGTCGTTTAAAGGGGTTCATGTTGAGGGACTTGGGCTATTTCCCACCACGCTGATCCAATGTCGGTTGATGGGAGCAAGAGCTTCGTTTGTTGCTTATTAAGATGGACCACGAGCAAGTGAGCTTGGCTTGGGTCCCATGAGTCGTGCGGAATCCGTCACACCCCAGTAATTTGACTAGCTACAACTCTCTTCAGATCGGAACACAGTAATGTTTGCACACTGTTGTTTATCGGCTGCAACAGGCGCTCCGGTGGTACCTACCCTAACTAGACGGTCTCCGGCAACCGAGACCTACCACCAGCTTTGTTTTTATGTATTAAGGGGTAAAATCTTTAATATTTGCTATAACCAGTTTCCTTTACTGATAATTAACGATACAAGTTAAATTAAAGATGACTTACAACGACCTAAAATGGCTTTTAATTATTTTTTTTTTTCACTTAGAATCTTCAGTACCTTGAATAATACATTAAGTACATTATATAATAAATATATATGCGATAAAAAAATTGTATAAATGGAAATTTTCCATTACTTTTCCATGTAAAGACTATCGATGTCATCCGTTCGTAATTAATGATCTACGTCAACAGTAATTATCAAAGAATCAGCCAAATTCTCAATCATCATACACCTGTGTCATAATCAGCGATGATTATGTCCCCCAGGGGATTAAATGGGTTATAATCTAACTACACTATAATTATATTATTTAATTGAATTCGTTAAATACCTTTGTTAAATTGAGAAGTTGCTTTCTTATCGACAATAACTTAGACCTTTACTTTTCGTCAGTTAGTATGTAGACCTTCGTGCTGACCTTTTTCTGGAGTATTTTCTTTATCTACAATAGCATATACACTTGACATTAATTTCACATGGTGTTAAGGTTAATGAGGCTGTGGATGAGTTAAGCATGCTCGTGCTAAATACTATGCAGCTGATGTACAATAGGTTACTGGTGGCAGGTCTCAGTCGTCTAGGTCTAGCAACAAGGAAACTGCGCACCTAGTGAAATTAATAGGAGCTGTCATGGATATTAACTGTGATTTGAAAAACATTCATGAATGGGCAACGTCTCATGGACTCTTACTCAATGCCAACAAAACACAGGCCATCATAATTGGTAGTAGGTATGCTATCCATGCATTAAATCGATCTGCAATTGGATCTCTCACATTGGATGGCCAGCCAATTGTCTTTAGTGAAACTGTTAAAAACCTTGCCGTTACTTTTAACTCTTTCTTAAGCTGGAATGAGCAAGTTAGCAACGTTAGCAACAAAGTTAACTTTGCATTTCATACACTCAAATGTCTCCAATATTTTTTGCCTTTGGAAACTAAAATCTCTCTTGCACAAAGTCTCATATTATCCATTCTGGACTACGCTGATGCTTGCTACCTAGATGCCACTGAGGAGCTTCTCAATAAGCTTGAGCGTTTGCAAAATTTGTGTATCCGTTTTATTTTTGGTCTCAAAAAATATGATCATGTTTCTGAGTTCCGCAAAAAGCTCAAGTGGCTCCCAGTCCGTTTCCGCAGAAATACTAGAATATTGTGCCTCTTATTTAATATCCTAACCTAACCTAACCTAACCTAACCTAACTACCCGCATAATTAACGTGATCGCTTTACCTATGCCCGCCCCTCCCTCGCTCCTTGTAGAACACATATTAAAACTCTCCTCAAATGCCCTGTTCATAAAACACATGCTTACGCAAAATCATTTTCCGTACAAGCAGTCATACTTTGGAATTCCCTCCTTCCGAGCACACGAGCGTGCAAAACCATAGCAGCATTCAAGAAATCTGTTAAAGAACACTATTTATCCTTACCGTATTAAATAAAAGTATATATTTGTATAATGTATTATAATATAAAAGTAAGTATATATATGTATGTGTATATGTATGTATTTGTATTGTTTTATATCTTGTAATATGTATATATTATTATATGTAATGTTTACTGTATGCACTAGGTTTGTGTCCTTAATTCTGCTTTCCTTCTGCGAGCCTACTGGAAGAGATTTCAACATGAAATAAGTAGTGCCCTTGTACTCTATATCCTTATTGTCAAGTTTATTCTAATATCTGTGTGTACAAAAATATATTAAATAAATAAAAAAAAAAGGAAACAAGTTATAGCAAATTTTAAAGATTTTACTACTTAATACATAATAACAAAGCTGATGGAAGGTCTCTGTTGCCGGACACCGTTTAGGTAGGTTAGGTATCGCCGGAGCGCCTACTGTAGCCGATAAACGACAGTGAACATATATTACTGTGTTCCAGTCTGAAACCAGTTGTAACTAGTCAGATTACTGGGGTGTGACGGATTTCGCACAACAACTCATGGGATCCAAGCCGACCTCACCTGCTCGTGATGCACCATCTGCTAATCAACAAACGGGGCTCTAGCTCCCACCAACCCGCATTGGGCCAGCGTGGTGGGAAATGACCCAAGTTCCCCCACATGAACAAACAAGAGCCCCTGGTGCCCGGCAATGCTGCTGGCGTATAGCGGATCGATGTGGGAACCTTTGGAGGAGGCCTATGTCTAGCAGAGGGCGTCTAGCTGTTGATGAAATTACTGGGGTAAAGAAAATCAACATCTTATGTCTGAAGGTGACGAGCACAATGTGATGCTGTAACCTCTTAACTAGCGCTACGTTGCACAGGTGAACATGTCGCTCCTCTCGTCGCTACGACCACTAAATAAAAAAAAAACAATGTGAGGGTATTAGCTTATTATCTTACCACCAACTACTTCCTAACATGTTGCTGGAGAATGTAACTAGACCTCCGTAGAGTGATGGTGTGGATTTTCTAACTCAACAGCTTATTATCTTTGCGCCAATTAATGATAGTTATAAAATTGTGTTGTTTTATATGACAATAGTTTTTTTTTTACAAGTGGAAATTAAGACGCAATTTCCACTATCTGATTACGAAGAACTTGAAGGGCACTTCACTGAAACAGAGTATTTAATGAGAACTCTAAAAGTAAACGTTAAAGCAATTACACTTGAGTGGTGGACAAACATTTTAACTGCGTATTAACAAATAACCTTTATATATATATTGATAAGATAACTGTCTAAATAATTACCTGAAGACACGGTAATCTAGCTTCCCACCACCACACTAATAAAACCTCAGTATTCACATTTGGAAGTCCTCGTACCGATGAACCGATGCTCTCCAAACAATGTGCCTAAGTTGTAAAAGATAAAATCTTCTGGGGGAAGTTATGTGTAGATTTTTACCCCTTCGGTGGTCACCTTTGGAGTTTGAAGAGGACACGGGATCACAACCGCGGTCTCGCTAACACTATGCTGGGATAGCCCGTACCGGGATCTGTTTTATGCAGATCCTACAAGCCTCGTGAGTACTACTTCAATAACCGGAGACCACGTCTAATCATTGTTCTCTTTAGGGGTAGGGTAGGCCTTAGCTTTACCCAACAACCTCGCTACACCACAAAAAATATAAGACAAAGTGTTAATTATCGTCCATGCTAAGCTCATTTTATTTTATTGGCCATGGTCGTCCCCTTCAAAGCCCACAAACCAGGAGATCCTTTAGTAGCCTTATTATTAAAAAACATAAAATGTTAGAAATGTAAATCTAGTAATCGTAGAGAAAGGATGTAAGAAATAAAATTGTAAAAGAAATATAACAGATCAGTTCTGAGAATTGTAATGGGAAAGGAAAGGACCGTAATAGAATAATGTGGTCAAGGATGAGAGGCGATGCGTAGTAGAAATAGAATAGTCGGAAAGGAATTATAGAAAATATGATGAAGGAAAAAGGAAAAGAATGAAGGAAAATGTGACGGAACAAAGTGAGAACTGAAATGTAAAAATGCCCTGCGCCGCTAAGCAGGAAATGCTGTAAAATAAAAAAAAATCCAATTTATAATATATATAAATATATAACTTATTTAATTACTAAATATATATAAATTACTGTTTAGCGACATATTTTAAAGTAAGACTTGATGATGGTAAATGAAAGGAAAATTAAAGGCCCTGACCCACCGCACGCAGGGGAACGGTTAAAAAAAATAATAAAAAAAAAATAAGGCTTGAATTTTTTTTCCCGTATATTTGTTTACTAGATGAATCTTGGGTCTTACAGTAAATCTAAATGTACTCGCATAAAAGCAATTTTTTTTTCATGTATTCCCAATATAAAGATTTTTCCTTTGTATCTAATGAGTATGATGTATTATTACATGTGGTATAAGATGTATAATTTCCCCGCAGCTTCTATTACTTCCACCAAATAATAGTGTATAAAAAAATTCTCAGTTCCGGTTTCAATTACGCTATAGCTAGTATAAGGTATCATCTTACGACTCAAAGCGAGCACAATGTGGTGCAGTGTGTATCATCTTAACTGTCGCATTAATATTGGTGGGCGCAGTAACAATTAGATGACGTTTCGATAGAAAGACATTTTGTTTTTTTATTAAAAACTTAGAAAAAACTACTTACTTAATAAATATATAGAAAATAGTAATTTTAATATAATCTAATTGATATTGGCAAACAATGGCTTTACTTTGTGATCAACCACATTGTTTTTTTTTATAGTCTTTACATGCTTCAAGGTTGTTTAGAAGTGCTGTATTATCTTTCGTAATTTGTGTTTATGTCCTCTATTTTAACTCTTATCGCGTGTTACTCATGATGAAGGGAACTGTTGATGTCATTTAAAGAACTAAAGAAAAAAACGAAAAAAAAAATCAAAAGAAAATTCAAAATCGAAAAAATAATTTAGGAGTTCTTATAAAGGTATAATCTTCTCTATGCCTTTTAAATTAACAGGTATTAGTACCTAGTATTGATCATTTAATATTTTCTTTATTTTTATTTGTATCTCTAATTACTTATTAAAAATTTTGTAATTATTGTAATAATAGATTAAAGATAAGAAACAATATTTTTTTGTTTTATTTTAATTTTAATATGAAAGTATAATTTTATATTATTTTCTTACTAAAGCTTGAAATATTAGCTAATACTAGAAGTATATCAAACGAAACGTCATCGCCTTCGTAATATGCCAATATAAAATTTTTGAATATTTCTTGAAACATTATTTCTGAAAGAAAGGGTTGATTTTTCTTTGCAGAAAAAGGAGGAGAGATGGTGGAACACATTGATGCAAGTTGCCGTACCTTTCTTCATAGCCGGTTGTGGAACAATTGGCGCTGGTTTAGTACTAGGAAGCGTGAGGGTACGTACACACTATAGTAATATCTCCTCGATATCTATTACCAGAGATCGTTTGGTTACCACCGCAACTTATATTTCCGCTAAACAATAGATTGCATACATTATTGCGTTCCGATTTCAACGGAGCTATTGCTAATGAAATTACCAAGGTAACGAGAGTTAACATCTTAAGATTGAAGGCGACGAGCACAATGTGGTATAATGTTTATAATCTTATCTAGCGATGGGTTTTATAAAAGTGGTACTAATCTCATCGCTTCTTAAACAAATATAATACGAGAAACTTATTAATTGACAAGTAACAGCCTTTCTAACTCGTAATTATTAAACAGACAAGACCGTGTTTACTTTAAAAATTACCTATGTCCAGCTGTGGACCTCCGGCGGTCGATATGATGATCATCAAACAAAAATGTCTCACTACTTCATATTTGAAGTTCAATAAAGTTTTGTTTACACTAATTGTTTCAGAACTGGGAAGTTTTTCAGAACGTGTCCGCCATCTTTGTTCTCGTTCCGTCTCTGTCCGGCTTGAAGGGTGAGTCACATGTAACACACACAATTCTATTGATAGTTTATATACAATCAATTACATTTCAACGAATGAATCATCATTTTTACAGTCTAAAAATTACTAACCCAAATTATTTGTGTACAGTAATGATTCATTATTTAAATTTGTAAATTAAAAGTTGCAAGTCCCAGCTGTGGGAACACTAAAACTGCTTTTAAATAGTGAACTTATAAATACGTTTCGATCAGGGGTGTAAGAGTTCCCGTACAACTCACGGGATTCAAATCAACCTCACCTGCTCGTGGTACACCCTGCTAATCAACAAACGAGGCTCTGGCTCTCACCAACCCGCATTGGGCCAGCGTGGTGGGAATAACCCAAATTCCCCCATATAAATCCCTACCCGATCGTATGGGCATCTTTGGAGGAAGCTAAGGATGATGATGAAAAACTTTTCAATACTTATATTTGTACAGGATAAGACAGAGCTCATTTTTGCCGAACGGTTTTGAAGGACTTTGTAGCTAATTAAACTAATTCGCAATAATACTAGGATAACGATATTTACATCATCATCTTGTGAAGTCTAGCACAATTTTTTTTTTTTATAGAAAGGATGAGCAAACGAGCGAACAATTCACCTGGTGGAAAGTGATCACTAACGCCCATGAACAGTCGCAACAGAGGGGTCGCGGCTACATTGGCGACCTTCAAGGGAATAATACCCTCTTATCTTGATGCATTGTAAACATCTTAACTTACGCTACAGATGAACGGCTCCGTTCTTCACATTACTTAGATTAATAAAAGAAGTACGTACATACTTAATTAGTACGTTTAATTCAATATAGTTTATAAACCATCTATAAAGAGGAGGTTTTAAATTGTAGCATTCTTATGTACGGTCGCATAAAACAACATAACCTCAAAGTTTGGGAGATGGGAGGAACTTTATATATCTTTTGTGTTGCAAAAGATAAAAGATATATATAAATACACGATCATTAAGGTAATTTACAATTATACACGGCGGGGAAAACGTTTTACAACATAATTATGTGACACTGTAATTTTAGGGTTGGTACTTTGTATTGTTGCTTCGCTGGTAGGTAATGCGAGCGACGATTGACGTCAATTAAAGAGAATATTCTAGATCTTAACGTGACATCGTTAAGATGGGTGGGCACGAGCTGCTTCATTGTTTATCGCCTGAAGGACGCGTGGACAACTAATTGTCGCGTCAATAGGTAATATTCATAGACAAAGAGTTCACACACATGAACAATCGAATCGAGCTAGGGTTTAACATGAAAATGGGCGTTTGTGCAGCGATGGGACAGTGAAGGTACAAAATGCGAGATGTGGATGATATACACAGCACCACATTGTGATGTTGAGTCTCGTTACTCATATAATTTCACTGGTTACAGCATCCCTCAAAACGGAACACAGTAACTGCGCTGATACTTACCTAGACAGTCCAACCACGACAAGAGAAAGACCAACCACTACTATCTTTCTCCAGGGCTCCTGAATTCTAGATCCATGAGTCCTGGATCAACTGAATCTTTAAAAATCGTCATCTAGATTAACAGTAGTAAACGATTTTTTATTTCATGTCTCTAAAGAACCTTGTAGTGAGATACGTAAATGGTGAGCTTAATCGTCGGTTAAAAATAATAAATCCGTTTAATGTTAGTACTAATAACAACTTAGTTCTTTCAATATTTGATGAAAGTGGGATATTATTGTACTTAAAGTTATAATAATTTAGCTTGCAATACCACCCAAGTGCCGCAACATAGTAACCAAAAACTTAAACATACACAATAAAATAGACTCTATTGCGTATAGCTAAGGTCGAAAATCATTTGTTTAGGTATTAACGTAGTTGTATACCACAAGAGAGGGGAATTACCTTCTATGAAACATTGAAGCTGTTGTTGAACACCCCGTCGATAGTAAATACTCGAGCTGATAACGTCATTAGGTAACATCACATTTACACAAACATCAAAAGTAATGGCTCTATTATCTGTTTCGATTGTTATTTGTACAACTGTTAACGAAAACCTGATAACAATTGAACCAGTTGTCGATGTTTGGTTTGGACTTCAATATTATCAAGGCCAGAAACTGGTGGTAGATCTCTGTAGCTACAGACCATCTAGGTAGATACCACCGCAGAGGCTGTTGCAGCCGACAAACAGTACTATGCAAATATTACTGTTTTAGTTAGAAAGATATTGATAGAGAAATTACCTTTTTTTTCGTGGGAAAATCCTCCAAAAGATACTCTTCCTTCCGGGGTGAAGTCAGAGTTATGTAGAGATTTGTCCAAATCCCCCTCGATGGTCACCTTCGGCGTTTGGAGAGGTCACGGGATCTCCGTTCGAAACAACCGCGGCCTCACTAGCGCTATGCTGGGATAGCCTGTCCCGGGGTGTCTTATGCAGACCCTACCAGCCTCATGAGTACTACATCAATGTCCAGAGACCACGTCCAGCCATTGTCCTCCTCAGGTTCGTTTCGAAGGCGATGGTTAGTTAAATTACTGGGCTAACGAGACTTAACGTCTTATGTCTTCTTTAAATTCTCATATCATATCATGTACATGATTATCATCAGCCGATAGATGTCCACTGATGGACATAGGCTTTCCCCCAAAGATTCCCACACCGATCGGGTAGAGATTCATATAGGGAGATTTGGACCTTATCCCATCACGCTGGCCCAATGCGATTTGATGGGAGCCAGAGCCTCGTTTGTTGAAAGTGCACCATGAGTTGGTGAAGTTGGTTGCTCATACCTTTTTTATGGCCTTTTTCCATTAATGATTATGTTAATCTTATCATCAATAAGGCATCGCATAGTAATGGTGATACAGATTAGACATATATATATATATATACATATATATATATATATATATATATATAATGGTATATATATATCGCCATTTACCTCCATGGTCATGTTGTGATGTTTGTGTTTTATTAAGTATTACTCCTATTATCTGGTGAAGTATGATAAGAAATGCATGGACCTGGACAGCTTCACCATTGTAAATTTTACTCCATAACAACATTGCTGCGTTCTGTCTGTCGATATGTGAGAGCTAGATTATTCTAAGACTACTACTGTCTAGCGTAGCTCTACTCGCTTCACCATCCGCAGTCTCATTATCACTGACCACCACATGAAACTGTGGTCAAGTGACCTCATGTTGGTGATGGAAACAATTATGTAGTACAACCTTTAAGGATAATGTACAACGGCCAAGGATATTGTAGTTAGTTTTGATAATAATTTGAATTTTTTTTTCTGCCCTTATTCAGGTGACGCTTATCAGCAGTAATGAAAACACTTGCCACTCAATTTGTCGTATTGAACGTTATCAGTTAATTAGCAGTTTAAATTAATTGAATATGATATAATGTTGTCTTACATTACTTTGCGGAAATATTTTATCAGGTACGAGTGAGTAAGCTGTTTCTTAAAAACAGCTTGAAATAACATGTATATATATAAGTGTGCGTGTCCGTTTTTTCAAGTACACTACAAACCTGATAGGTTAGTGTTGATAGTTAAATCCGTATTTTTTTTTATTCTACGAAGCAATGTGGTTTGTATCACACCTTAACTAAAGCTACATTACGTTACTATAAGGTTAAAAGCCCACCCGTCGAATCGCTTAAAAAAAAGCGATGAAACAATCGAGACGTTCATCTGATGATAAGTGATACGCCAGCTGATAACAACGTGGCACTAGTTAGGATAGTATATACTGCACCACATTACGCTCGTAGCCCGAGATACAAGATGTTGGATAGGATTACTCCAGTAATTTTACTAGCTACAGCCCCCTTCAAACCGGATTACGATAATGTTTTCACTGTTTGGCGGCTGCAAACCGAGCTGCGGTGGTGCCTACCTAAACGGTTTCCTAAGAGACCTACCACCAGTACATCTTCTATGGTTGATTTGTATTGCGTGTTCGTGCGTTTAGGTCCCCCCGATACCACCACTACCACTATAAAAAATTTATTCAATGTTTTATTGGAGGTAGACCTCCGTCGCCAAGTCTAAACAGTTCTAAGGCGCCAGGTCTAAGGCTTTGAGCATAATACGCTGCAGTTTATATAATCCTCACTAGCGCCGCCTTAGTTTCAGGTGATCGTCTCGTAACTTTGTCTAATATTTTTTTAATCGATATATCGATGTCACGATCATAATGTTCATCATCATCATTAGTCGATAGACGTCCACTGCTGGATATAGGCTTCCCCTAAAGATCTCCACACCAATCGGTCCCTCACTGCTCGTACCCAGTTAGTTTCCGGCGATTCTCACCAGATCATTTGATCCCAACGCTATAACTACCGGTACGTGGGCTCCACTCGTGAACCTTGCTGCACTGTCCGCCAGTATGATATGATGTTCACCTGGTGGTACATCATTATTAGCTACTCACATGTTTGTACGTACTAGCTCTTGTTACCCCAGTAACTTGATTAACCACCATAGCTTTCGCCTTTCGGAAAAAGAGGCGATACACGGTCTCCGGCAACAGAGACCGCAAAACTTGACGAATGTATATTTGCAACAAAATTTTTGCAGAACCCATTACTGTGTTAGTAATATATATAATATGTCATTATAATATATATTGTAATGTTTAATAATTTAAACGAATAAATATTGTACTTCACTAAGTAAGACAATTCATATTATATACTTAACAGCACCAGGACCGCTGCCGTCATTCCTGCTTATTTATTACACATACAAATCACGACCGCGTTGTGTGTACAAGACATCGGATATTTTCAATACACGACTCATGTGATAGTAAACAATTAGTGTTATTACTATTACAATAAATAATTGCCTTTTGAACGTATGTCCTTCTGTCACATTCATCTGTACATTGTATTGGCTGGACATCCTTATTTTAGATTCGTACTTAAACAGGATTTTTCTCTGATTTATTTGTATGTATCATAAATATTTTTTTTTCATTTGTTCACCTGATGGTAACTGATGCGCCCGCCGATATCGTGGCGCAAGTTAGAATGGTATATGTTATACCACATTACGCTTGTCGCCTTGATACATAAGATATTAAATCTCGTTATTCCTGTAATTTGTCAAGCTATAATTCCCTTCAAACCGATACACAGTAATGTCTGCATAGTACTGTTTGCCAGCAAACACAAGCGCTGCGGTGGTACTTACCTAGACTGTCTCCGGCAGCAGAGACCTACCACCAGTAAATATCAATATATAATCATCATTACTTACAAGGTCTATAGATATCATTCTTCGCGTTTTAATTTACTAATAGTAACCATTGAAGGATTTACTGTCCCTGAAAATAAAGATATTTAGTCCACACGGGTGAAAACTAAATAAGAACTGCTCAGGACCAATCGGTGAAAAGATAACTGGGAGAGGTCTATAACTAGTATTGGACAACTATCGACTGATGATGTTTAAACGCGCGGGAACGATAAAGATTATATATATAGAGTGATTACTACGTACACGTGACTTGGTGACGAATGTAACAAACGTGACACAAGATCCACGTTCAGTATAGTTTTGACATCAATATCTACCACGTGCCTGCACCAAGTATTAGAGGAATATCACCACTACATCTAAATTTTACGATTTACAATACAACAACACTGTGGCAACTGTACAAGCCGCCGCGTGACCGCCGGCACACGGCGTTAGGAAAATTTAAACATAATTTTCACATTTTAATTGTTTTACCACTTAAAACATGTTTTAATATAATTTACCCGTGTGTATATAGGGATCAAGAACAACCACAAACAGTAATATTCAAATAATTACTGTCTTCCAGTTCGGAGGAATCTGTAGATAATGTAGACGGTATTATTGAGATTTACCATTTGGAAATATGAAACACCTGAGAAAACAAAATTCAAATTGCTGCCTTGGCAATGCTAATTATAAACGTATTGATATTCATTAAAACTAAATCAATTGAATGTCGGCATAGATATGCAATACTTATCATAGTACTATAATCTTCATTAACCAAGTCCTAGGTTTTTTCTTTAGTTATTTCTAATTTTCCCTGATATTATTTTTCAGGGCTTTACCTTATCCTATTATTTACAACATTTACTTATCTATATCTACACAATATTATTATGTAGATATGGATAAAGTAACATTTATTTCTCCTTATTTCTATTGTTTAGTATTTTATATATTTTTATACAATAATTTATGAACTTACTTCTAATTTATTTTTTATCATCTCGGGTAGACTGGCTGTATCTATTATTAAACCTGTCTCCTGCTCAAAGTCATACCTTAAGCATCTATGACACTCCGTCAGCAAATGAGGAACCGTTTCCTCCATGGTGTCATCACATTTGCACCACGGGGTCTCCTGACACTTGAAACGGTTCAAGTATTGGGAGAATCTGCCGTGATCAGTGAACATCTGGGTTAACTGTCCAGTTGGCCGTACCTTCCTTATTAACTGATATGCTTCTGCTGCGTTCGGGATAAATAAGTTAGTGATGGACACGGTGCTGCTCTCACTATATCAGGCGCTCCATCTCGCAACTGAGGCCTCTCGAAGCAAACGTTTAACATATGATACCGAGCACTGGTCATGATCTGGCATCCTTCTGCTGTTAAGTGCAGCCATCTTGGCTAATTCATCAACACGCTCATTACCAGGAAACCCCGCGTGAGCTTTGAGCCAGAACAAAAACATGTCTTTGCTTTGGGGTAGAGGCTCTCCGCAAATTCTCCCTGGCCACCACGGCAAGAGGATGGAGCGAGCCATGATTCGTAATAGCATCGAGCGCGGCTTTTGTCACTGTACAAATCAGAGCTTGCTTCCGTCCTCCTGCGGGCCATTTTGGTTGCCTCACATATGGCCAGGAGTTCCCCCTGGTAGACTGTGCAGTACGCGGACAAACATAGCTTCCGGTTTTGGACCTTGACCTCACCTTTCCATTTCTTCCAAGTCCTAAATTACTAGAATTATACATAATATATGTTTTTATTCCTCAATATGGATCATCAGAAACTGCGTGACTGAATTAGTTTCCCCTGAGAAAAGTTTCATAATTTATAATATACATCTTCACCATTATTCATCAATGACCATCACCTTTGAAGGATGACTTAAAAACAAAAACCATTGTATTACCCTAAAAATATTTTTCACATATAGACGATTCAAGGGGTGTAAGAGGTCCCGCACAATAGCTCATGGGACCCAAGCCAACCTAATCTGCTCGTGGTGCACCCTGCTAATCAACAAACGAGTGTCTGGCTCCCACCAACCCACATTGGGCCAGCGTGGTGTGAAGTAGCCCAAATCACCCCATATGAAACCCTACAAACGACAGCCCCTGATGCTCGGTGCTTCGGACGGCACAGGACCGTTCGATGTGGGGATCTTGGAGAGAGGCTATGCCCAACAGTGGACATCTATCGTGGTGGTGGAGACGTTTCAAAATGTATTTTTCTCTTCTCAGGTAATTTGGACATGTGCCTCGCATCTCGGCTGTCTACTCAAGCTAACCTCGGCAACATGGAGTCGCCAAAGGAAGTTATATCCATGGTCGTTGGAAACATATCACTAGTACAGGTGAAGAAAGTTTTATAAAAAAAATCTAATTCTTAGATAATTGTAGCACAACAGACATATATTTTTTCTTATAGTTACTTGATTGTTGTTAAAGAAACTCATTTACGCCAACTTACTTTTATGGATTAACTGAACTAGTGTATAATATATATTCAAATTAATAATATAATTGTTTGCATCACAATATTTACAATAGTACTTTGCAATAATCTGAGTGTCTATCTTTTATTGTTATTAATTGTTATGTCTAGTCATTAGACAACGTTAATATTACTTTATAACATATGTTTGTCCATTATGAAATTATGCAGGTATAATTTCAATGTCCTTGAATTATCCTTCTCAAATTTTTATCAAGAAACTCCTTTCCAGGTGCAAGCAATTGTAGCCGCGACGGTTGTATCAATGTTTGCAATAACTGTGAACGCTATAACGGACAGAGCGTTCAACGGTAGCTATGTGCTTCTCCTCATTGCCTCCGCTGTTTTCACCGCCACAACCACGTGCTTCGTGTTAGGTGAGCTAGTCATCATCGTTTATTGCAGGCTCACTATCAACATTGTTAAGTCTAATATTGATGTCATCATCATGAAGTGCCTTCTTCAAACTGAGGTTCGGCAGTTAGTAAATTAATGCGGTCTTCGACTATTGTTTTCAACTGATGCGAACTCGATTCATTACTTACTAATGTTACTAGATTATAACTACAGGTTTTTATTAGCCTATGATGTTTGGGCGGAATTAATTAAAAAAAACTCTCTTTTAAAAACTTCTCTCCTGAAATCCGAAATCACTGCTGTTTTATGCGCTGGGTAAGGCTCCATAGATACAAAGATTATCATCGTGTCCATAGTCCTCAAGATACAAAGTACCTGTTTATGACGAAATCTATGAATTTTAGAATTTAACCAAAATAAAATTTTAGTACTTGCCTATAATAATTGGATATCTTTATAATAAACAGTCTTGATGTTATTTTCTACCTCCATTTTATTCCTTAAGAAACTATTTTAAATATATTTTTTATTTTCAGATTTTGTTATGGTGCTAGTTATCTTCGGGTCGCAGAAGTTCAAAGTGAATCCGGACAATGTCGCAACCCCTCTCGCGGCTTCTATTGGCGATATTGTCAGCAACTCTGTGCTCGCCGTAACAGCTCAATATATGTATGATCAGATAAGTAAGTTCAAGAAACAAAAAGTTTTCAACACTGTCTTTTATAATTGACTATACCTGCTATATTTGGAACAAAGAGAAAATTTCTAAACAATTGAGTAAAGTTTTGGTCGGTGGTAATGTTTTTCGAACATGCTTTGCTAGCTTCCACCCCTATATTGTAAATCTGCTTCCATTAACGTTGTGGCCGACCTCACTTCACCAACTACAGTTTCATTGTCACTCATCATCAGATTAAATAAAGGTCAAGGGGTAACCCTTTGTATATATATAAAAAAAGGATTATGTATGTCTGGACATATCTGTGGTGCTAATTATAGAATACTATGAACTCCTTAAACAAAAACAGTAAACAAAACTATCTTAAGTTCATCATTTTGTGATTTGTAAAAATAATCTATTACTTTTCAGAAATATCTCTCTGGCAACCGATAGCACTTATGTGCGTCTACTACAGCCTTCTTCCGCTCTGGGTGTTCATAGTATGGAGGAACAAGTATACGAAGAAAGTACTTACCACTGGCTGGACGCCGGTGATTTCCGCCCTCTTCATTAGCGGGTATATGAATATATTGTACAATAAGTTGTTTTTCCTGTGTAGGTTTTTAATCATCTTTAATAACGAAAAGTGTAACAAAAGAAAAGTTATAAATCTACACTTTTATTATTATCAGTCATAAGAGAAAGTAAGAATAAAAAAAAATCTATTGACTAGTAATTTTAATATAATATTAAGCTAAATTTAATTACATAAACTCTCGATATCTATTTTAAAACTTTTTTCAAGTAATCGCCTCCATATGTTCAAATGTTGGAGTCCCATTGGAGACATGTAGTCACAGTTTTCATAAACATTACCCATTTCTTTAAACAAGCAGTTATTAGCAAATAACATGATGTTTTAAAGTAATAATATAAAAAATATACTACCAAAGATCATCTTTTGTCTTCCGGCCAAACGTATTTCCTATTGTCAAGTCTTTTAACTCTCGTTTACTCCGCTCTTGTAGCCTTGGTAGATTTTACTCAAACTATACTATAACTGCACATGTGTACAAAATTATACTAATATTTACACGCTGAGTACAATTGTACTAGTACATTCTGGATGCATCTGTTTCTTACATAAGTTATATAAATATGATTTAATAACGTCAGAGCTTACCACGTGAACAAACAAACGGGCCTTGACAGTGATGCAATGAGTCAGTGAGTTTCGAGCTATCCCGCATAGATTATCTGCGCGTGCGCTTAATGTCTGTAGATTTATGTACATAAACATCTCTTCACACTTTGTTTGTTTCTTTAACTGTATATAATAAACTATGAAATATTTCAACTGGCAACAGCTGATCTATTGCATCAAATATAACTCAACGAGAGATCAAATTTGTTCATCGGTTATATATGAGTGATACTTTTTTTTATTAAATATTTCATTGTTTTATATACTCGTTCGCAAGGTTCGTACCCAACTGACCCAGAGCCCCAAGTAGAGGAAATTATTCGTGTAAGGAGACTGTACATCTAGTTTCATGAAAATAAGCACATACTGTTGTATCCTTCCTTACTGTTGTATGGTATTAACCTAACCAGCAATTTGAGATAATAAATCTGAAATAGCTGGGTAAGTATTACCATTAGGTGAATGTCTAGCTCGCCTCGTTGCTCTCTTAAATAAAAATAAAAAGTTTCATAAACTTCAGCCTTCGTAGATACTTAACATTCCTTTCTTACATTCTTACATTCGTTCACTTGGACAGCGTAATGGATAACAATTCTCTTTCTTATGAGAGTTTTATTTCGGTATTTTTAAGTAATGATTATTTCGGTCTATCACATACGTAACTAGATTAGTTGATTCGTTTCAGGTGCTTAGGGTTTTTTATCGCACATTATAAAAGGTATTACCACAAGGAAATCATTAGTTACATTATCGTATAATTTATAGCTTCTGTTTGAACATTAAGATTAGAAAGATTAAACGTTTGAATATTATAACTCGATCGACATATCCCAATCGATATATATCAATAAGGATATATTGTACGTTTTATTACTAGATTCGCAGTTATCTGATTAAATGCAAACTACCTGATGCATGAACATTTTTACAGTATTTGATTTACAAAATATGCTACATGGCAATTACTTGTTCTTAGAATCTAAAGGTGGTCTTAAAATTTTATCCTATAGAACAAAATTTTTCATCATTAAAAGATTGATAGCAGATTTTCTTTTGACACACATTTGAAATTTTTTCCATAGGATATGTCTCTATACGAATTCATGATCATCATCAGCTAGATTACATAACCTTTTTAACTAATTTGAACTTAAACCAGATTTTTCTTATTAATATATGGTTTTTCTATAAGAGTCAATCAGTCACAACTTTCTAGTTAGTCTAAGTAATTATATTTTCTTTACAGTATTGGTGGTATAGTCCTCGACCAGGCAGTGGAGAAGTATCAAGGCTACGAAGTGTTCCAGCCTATTGTAAACGGTATTGGTGGCAACCTTGTCTGCGTCCAATCCTCACGTCTCACAACGCACCTCCACCAAACGGCAATCCTTGGAATTTTGCCGGAGAACACAAGGATAGTAGAGTGGCCGTGGAAGACCTTATTCTTTGGAAGTAAGATTCATCTGTATTTAGGATTTAGATAAATTGTAAATTTTTTTGAGAACCTATCTGAAAGTTTTTTTAGTACAGTTTTTTTATTTGATTCTCTAATTTTAAAAATCTGATATTGAACGAAATCAGGAGAAATACTAAAAAAGTATGAATGGATTGTTTGATAAATGGGCTTGTACAAGTAATGGATACAAAATAAGTTTTATATAATGGAATTAAAGACATTTTGTATCTATCTCCAATACATAATGATAATATATTGGGCCAAATAGCGAAGACTATTATTGCTGTTATCTTAGACAAAAAACACCTGAGATTTTAGTGCATTTTTCCAATTTTCCATTTTTCCGCAGCAACCGCAGCTAAAGTTGCACGGATGCTGTTGATCCTCGCCGTGTTCGGACAGTGTATATTTATGACCGTCGCCGACTTCATCTACCAAGGGTTCGTCAGTATTCAGTTAGCGTTTGGACTTACATACGTCATGTGCTCCATGTTGCAGGTAAAAATTGTTTTTCCTGCTAAATAATCTAGATATATGTTGTTCTCTTAATTTAATTTAGAAACTAAGGTAGCTTTAATTTTCTGGCGGTTGTAAATGCTTTGTAAGAGTAGCGGGTTTCATCCCCACTGAGCTTAAAGAAAATATTCACTCATTTTCCAGAGACGAAAAACTATTATTTCACCTTGTAACTTACAGCTTCGAATTGTACTATGAACATTATGCTTTTTTTTATAATAGTGGTTTAATTTTTTAGGTGATGATGCTACTGTATCTGGCGTATATGCTGATACACTTCATGTGGAAAAAGCAAAAGGACCCCGACAATGCGGCCATCCCATACCTGACCGCTTTAGGCGATCTCTTGGGTTCAGTGTTCCTCGGTCTTGCCTTCGTTATACTCTCGTTGTTCGGCTTGGAATATGGCAACAATGTACCCGGTACTTAAATCTCTCAAAACGATCGCATCGGATATGAATTCTAGAATCCTCATGTGAAATTCGAGAAAATATTTTTTTTATTGCATGTGACGGATAGAATATTGGATGAGATACCAAAGTATAATGATTTCAGCGAATTACTTTTTTAATTTTGTAGTTTTTTTCTTAAACTTATAAGACTAATAAACGATAAAATGTATTTGAAATAATTTTGAAATCGATTATAGTGTTACCCATGCAGTATTGTCTAGTGTTACAATTGTTAATTGTAATAATTCAGTGCCAAGTACATCTGAATGATCTATTTGGACTTCGATACTTCGATCCATTACTAGTTTTTATTTTCTTTTATAAGTATTACCTTTGGGAGGGTCCAGAGCTGCTGACTATGGGTACGGCTCCAACTGTGATATATTCCAAAAGATATCGATTAACAAAAAATAAATTTTTTGATGATTTAATTCACCGAAAATCACTTAAATGAGGCCTATGTTTAACTGTGGACAACATTAGACTGAAATAATCATGTCGATGATAAATCACTGACAAATGAGTGATTCTCGTACAGACCGTAAATGATATTAAAATCATTACTATGCTTTTTGTTGACTGGATGACTGGACTGACGGTGCTCCATAAGTGTAAATTATCCTGTTAGACATTGCTTGTCATTTTAAAGATTTTTTTTTCTGAAATGACAAATATTCCGTTCCATGCATACGAAACGACTGAAACTGTAACCGATATGCTCTTTTGTCCGTACCATATAGCATGTCGTAGTACAAATATCCAATTATCGTAGCATTTGTAGTTATCCGTGTAAATATTATATAATCTGTATCTACATTGTTATTAATATACAGTTGCAGTAGTTGGCTATAGTTTTGATGAAAACTAAATAATTTTGGTGCATAAAAGAAAAAGTAATAAGTATGTTCATGTTTAAATTAAATACGCCTTTACTTGTTGTAACGAACATTATATCAGACTAAGAATCCCACAAAACTTTAGGACCTCTATGGTGCAGCGACTAATTCAATACTAAGGGCTACACGTTGTAGGATTAGCTTGGTGGTAGAGATTTTTAAAGCCGCCTGGCTAGTTACCATCCTTATATTGTAAACCTGCTGCTATAACAGCATAGTTTATGCTGTCTTCCGGTTGTTAACATATGAGAGGCGGAGTATACTAGGCGAACCTTTTTCTTCTATCGCCTCATTGTCACTGCAATATCATGAGATTTTAAGGCAAATATTGATAAAAAAAAATTTTCCTCGACATTAATGTAATCACAGTGTTTTAACAAGAATTTATAATACAAATAATAGGAAATCGGCTTTAGAGCTCGCGCATGGGCTTTTTAAAAGCATGGTTATTAAAAGCTTAGTTAAATTAGAAAGGAGTACAATAAAGTAATTTAATGTTAAGAGGCCTAAAATAATTTATTATTGTATTAATTTAGTTTAAAAAAAAATGAATTAACATATGTAGTGAGTTTAAGAGAAATGATGCGTGATCAGTATGTAATGAAATAAATAAACATTATATCGTTTTAAATGTTATACAAAATACACACATCTCCTTTAATTTAAAACTTTTTTTCAAATTATCAGATATAATAAAAAATATTATTATAATAGTCAACATAACGAGAAAACAATAAAGTTAATATTTAATAAAATTTTAACAATTCATTAGCGCGTATCTATTTATTTTATACTAATAACAAAAAACACCTTCGTTTTAAAGTTACGTCAAAAACGATAATTCATAATATTGTGTAATGAATATCCATAGCAGCGGTAAAGTATTTGTAATCTGTGGGAAACATCCTTTATTACGGATATATCAAATTTGGTTCCTATAGAAATCGTAAAAGTGGCTCTACCATAGGACAAATTGCTTTGGTGATAGTACTGCACCTTGGTGAACCCCCGACTTATTTGACTGACTTTTCTAAATATATAAATTTACCGTGTTACATATTTTATTTAATTCAAATTTATTAAATCGCACCATTGCATAAAAAATAAGAATCTATTAATAAAACAATTCTTATACAAAATATAAAAGCCACGTTTGTATCAAATGCTATTCTAAATACATCGCATAAAATTGACCATAAAGTAATAGGCTTAAGACATATTTTTGAATGAATGATGTGATATAAATGAGATTTAAATGTATATAGATTGTTATGTAGTTTGTAGGAAATTATTAAATAGCTAATGTGTGGTTTATTGCTTGTTTTTTTTTTATTGTTTAAGCTAGGGCTCCTATTTTTTCGATTCTATAAAATCTTGAGGATGTTATGCATAAAAGTTTTTGTGTATAATAAGTTGAATAATTTTCTTAACTAAAGTGTCAATTTAGGTGTAACTCACTGATATTTATCGTCAATTCTTTGTATTCCTATAGCGTCTGTGATTATTATTAATGGTGTATTACATTTACATCGTATATGACATATTACAGTAGATTTTGGACATTGTCCTGGTATATTAAAAAAATCTTAAACTGTATTGTTCCTTGTTATGAACAATATGGTTCACATTTTGATCTAACGTTGGATCATTGAAGTTTAACTGTTCAGTCTGACGTCAACTACCTATAATTGAGTGATTAGTAAACGACATAACATAAATTATACATACTACTGGCTTCTCTATTACTGGCTGGCTTAATATTGGTTAGTAAAAATATTTCGTTTTCTTAGAAAATGTATAAATACATTGTTATTGATATCAAAAGTTCATTATTGGATATCATTAATAGCTTCATTATTGTCGTTAAAAAACGCTTTTTTTTCTTTTAAATATTGGTTAAACAAAATAATCATCGTGTTTTTGCTTTTAGTTTTTTTTTTATTAAACAACAATATAAAGTTTTCAGTTTGTTATAAACACGAGTGCTTTTATTTAGTGGTGTTTTGCTTGTTAAGAATAAGTTTTTGTTATTACCATATCTTAATCCTGTATGAAAATGATTTTTAAGCAATGATAATTATGTACAAAGCGTTATATTTTTATAATTACCTGTAAATATAAAAGATAATTTGCAAGATGAAATCGGTGATTTTTTTTTATGTTTCATTCTATTTTATCTTATAAAGTATTTATTTTTAAAATAGTGTAAGAATTGTTTAGTTTAATTTTTATTTTGCAAACTTAGGTTAAATTCTTTCCAAAAAATATGTATTTATTAAAATCTATAACTAAGGTCTTTATCTCTCTAATAAACTGAAGAAAGTATAGCAGTTACAGCATTATTTCATGATTCCTCATGTTGTGATGTACAGACATAAACAGCAGTTTAATTTTAAAAATAAATAAAATTTCAAACAAATTTTTGTTTCATTCGTAGCCTTTTAAATTCTATCTATTTATGATAAATTCTTTTCAAAATAAAAAAAGCCTCTTGCAAATATTAATCGAAACAGATAATTTTTTTATAACAAGTGTATTTTGATTAAATAAAGTTACCATTTACTATAATTCTAAAATCCTGTAAAAATACCATTAATGATTTTAAATTTATGACTTACTAAAGGCTTAAATAATGTATAAAGTCTGTTATAGTACTAGTAGGGGCCATAATAATATGCTCTTAGATCGATAGAAGTACGCTAAACCTAAGGTTAATACTTAGATTTGGAACGCAAGGACGGATAATGTCGAACTTGCGTTCATCAAAAACTCACGATATTCCAGTTTTGACGCTTAACGGGAAAGTCCGAGAACGTTTTTTGAGCACTGGTCGTAATAGCTAAAAACGTTTTTATTATCCTTGCCCAAATATGGCGTAAACGTCCTGATATTTTACTAAACCTTTGTATGATGATATGAACCCAATAACTCTGTTATCCAATAGGTGAAACTGAAAAGTTCACCTATTGGATAACAGAGTGCGCTGTATGTTTGAAAGTTAAAGTATCAAATAATGTAAAGTAGAAGTTTTCTTTTGAACTAAATATAAAATGTATATTTGACATTTCATTTCATTTAAGAATGAAAGGACAAGACCCTTGTAAATAGTTAATATTTTTTGTAATTATGCATAATTGCACTCAATCTGCTCTACTTTACATTTTAACGTAAATAAAAAATTATGTAGCCTTTATTTAAGAAATACCGTTTTAGAAGTAGTTATATCAATTATATGATTAAATACGATAACTATCTTCATAACAGTCACGTAACTTAATGAGACCTGAATACAAGCTTTACTCTTTTCATTTTAGTTAGATTTTTCACCGGTAGAGGCGCTACGTGTACTAGAGCTTAGGAGAAAAATTAAACCGGCCTCATGCAATTTCTAATGAAAATACAATAAACTTATCGTGTTATACCGGATTATTAGCTCAATAAAAACACTAGTTTGTCGGTTGTAGATGGCATCGATGGAGACGGGTTGCCGGTGGGGTGCTGGGCAGGTCGCGGTTGGCAGGCCTGCCCGCCGAGCGAGCGTGCGGGACTGCAAGCTGGCGGATCGTTACGCTAGGGCGCAGAGGACGCTTGCGCGCGAAAACTCCGGTACCCGGCAGTCGGCCGCGAGCGTCGGGCGCCGCCATACCTCGCCCGGCAACCTCAACTCCTCACCACACCCGCCGTACTATTTTAAAACTACGAGACACGGCGCATGCGAGTATCGATCCGGCGCACTCGAAATGGTACCCGTATCTAGGTTAACCGGCTAAAATTAAAGGTGCGTTCCGAATTCAAGGTTGCAACCGCCGGCGCAGCTCCGCAAACGGGCACGGGATAGTCGCGCTTGGGGTGCGGCGATTTAGGGGCGATATTCGCGTGGCACCGCCGCAATGGCGGACGGGAATTATGTAAGGACCGCGCGGTATTGTTTCGCACGGGAAAGATGATTTTCTTGTGATATCGGATTTTACTGCGTCGCTTGACGACGCCTCACTGTCGAGTAGGGATGCTGTGGAAGTGTTCGATTCTTGAGTAACGGGAGTGTCTGTGGATTAGTAAGTACGATGGAGCACGCCGTTAACACGTAAGATATATTTAAAACAAGCTCCGCGCTCTGAAAGTCACAACGCAGCCGCTGCGATATTCCACATCAACTCCCAAACATAAATCGTATCGCAGTAAACATACAATCACTATTAAATATCTTCAGTCAGCCTCAATTTGACATGTTTTTACATATTCGACCATATTTACATTCAAACTGATAACTTATTCTTTTGTTGGCTAATTATTAGGACTGAGTCGTTATAATTTTAGTTCGCTAACCTAGAAAATCTGGCTTTGGAATGTAAACTCTAGAGATGTCGCCACTGCTCTATTAACTATAGACTTTTACCGAAAATCTGGAATTATTCACCTTTAAGAACGTAACAATATTAAGTACGTTTCTGGTACAGAGGATTATTATTGATTATTTGTAGATAAAATATTTGAAATTCACAGTTATGAACTTTCATTCTTAACATCGATCCAAATCGATTTTGTAATTAAACAATTTAAAAAAAAAAAATACAAACCATCAATATTTTTACTATACTCATTGAGTAAATAGTTCAAACAAACATCTATATAAAGATTAGCTTATACATAACTACTATCTTCCAAAGCCAAAAAGTTCAACAATTCAAACAATACATTTAACTAATGCCAGACAAAGACGGCACCATCCCTCGTGTTTCATTAAAAGTATAAAGAAGACTTACAACAATAACCTATTTTCTTTGTGAAACCCTACACAGATCAATTGTAACCAACAACCGCCACAAACACTACGAAAGGGTTAAGTCCAACCCTGCTGAAAATTTATTCTGTTTATGGTGTCTTTTCGTTTTAACGATGACCATTATTTGATAACTATGGAATTCAGTAAATCTTTTATTTCTTTGATTATTACTAATGTTCTTATAACATTGAAGGTATAAGAGTCTAATAATCGTCACATAATCGCAGCAGTACAAGCACCTTTTGCTAAAACAAGACCAAAACTCAGCATTCGTTCATAAGAAGGATTATTAGATCTTTTTGAGAACGGAACTTTGAAATATTAGTCTATTTGAACACCTGGGACATGTTTTTGAAGAAACTAGCAACTTATTAGAATACAAATCTACAGATTACAGAATCCAACTTCAAATTTTCCAATAGCAGGTTGTTAGTTATTATTACAAACAATAAGATGCTGTAGATGCGTGGGAGAGAATGTTGAATGCTTTTGAATAAATGTTATTGCTTTTAAAGAATGTTAAATGCTCTTTTAAAATTGAGTTGTTAAACTGATTACTATCAAAATACTTTTTTATTGGAACATTGTCTTCTAACTTCTACATTCATCTCTTTTTTTGTAAATTTTTGTTTCTCTTTACTTGAGTTTTGTGCCCTCTTTGATTATCCTCTTCTCCTCTGTTAATCTTTAATCTTTCCTTTTATAAAGTTATTATGAACTCATTCTTAGTTGTACCATAATCTTTTGGAATACAACCACTTTTTTAAACATTAGTTTTTAATGTTTCTAATTTAATTTTTTTATCCAATTAAGCGACGAGACGAGCAGGACGTTCACCTGATGGTAAGTGATACCCCCCGCCCATAAAATTGTGGCGCTAGTTAGAGTGTTATACATTGCGCTCGTCGCCTGAGCAAAATCGTCCTTCAAACCAGAGTACAGTAATGTTTGCACATTTCTCTTCGTCGGCTGCAATAGACGCTGCAGTAGTATCTTCCAAAAAGGTCTCCGGGAACAGAGACCTTTTTTTTATCGCGGGGGAAATCTTAAAAGATCCTGTTTCTGGGGGGAAAAATAAGGTTATGTGGGGCTTCTACCCACTAAAACTCCCTCGGTGCATTAGGAGGAGCTTTGTGGATCTCCTACGGAGCGCACTAGTGCCCGGCAATAGAGACTGCCATTATATATATTGTATAATAATTTCTACGTGTTAATCTCTCTTTATCAAGTTTTCGGGGCCGTTTCGTTTTTGGGCGAAATTTCCGGGTTCTTAGCAGCACCGAGTATAGTATAAAAATCATTCGTAATAAAATCAAATTATGTAGACATTTAATTATACGACATATTGAAGCGCCTAATTATAATACAAAGTTGATCTTCACCTAACTTTATTCCTGCGAATTTCTTTCATCTAGGTTGGCTCTGTATCCTTATACAGATTTGAATCTTCCGTAGATAATCTTTCTTTACAATTAGATAACAACAATTATACTAAAAGTGATTTATTATTTAAGGCTCTAAAGGAACAGAATAGGGTACCTAAGCACACGACGGTCTCCTACCGCATTAATGCCAATGTCACAAAAGGAACGGACAATTGTGCACCTTTTAATTCTGTAACGATATTTATAGAACTGGCGTGCTGATCAGCCAAGCATTCCACTGTCAGTTATAGTCTATTTTCGCCAAATATGACTTACGTAGAATTAGGAGGACGATACGTATTTTGTCTTATTAAGCAGGAGTTTAAAACAGAATGTATTAAAATAAAGAAATTAGATTAAACATTATTTTATGCAAATGTCCTCCATCAGGACTTCATGTTATCTTTGACAAAACTACTTATTATCTCTTTGATGCATCCAATACATGAAGCCGTAGAAGATGGTATAGGGTAATGTCGATAAACTAATAATTAATATTGTATGATTACAACAAGCATTATCATTATCAGCCGATAGACAGCAACAGCTGGGCATAGACCTCTCTCAAAGAGTCCCACATCGATTATGTAGAGGGATTTGGACCAATTCCCACCACGCAGACCTAACGCGGGTTGGTAAAAGCTAGAGGCTCGTTTGTTGATTATCAGGGTGCACCACGATCATGTGAGGTTGGCTTGGATTCTGTGAGTTGTGCGGGATCCCTTCCACCCAGAATAAACACTCTTTTCTCGATATATTTATTCTTTACCTTGATTCATGTAATTTACAGCTGTTTTTCAATGTCGATCTGTATATTTGTGTGACATAATACCCAATCTTGATCGGGATTTAAATTTGTAAGGTATCATTATTAAAGTGATATCTTGAGTCCCTTTAACAAAATCCTATACCTTTAAGTAGAAGGGGCGTTGTCTGATCTTTTTCCATCCAATATTGGAATTCATTTCAAATAAGAACAGTGGGAATACTGAATCTATATATAGGACATATTAGAGGTTCATAGACTCATCACGAGATCTCCGAAACTATTACCCGTAAACACCTCAAATTTGGTAGAGATGTTGCTTCTGGCATTTAGAGATCAACTAAGAATTTATTTAACAAAATTCTATCCTCCAAGAGAGTCACGAGAGGAGAGAGAGAAGGTTTTTTTCTTTATTACGGCTAAAAGCAAAGCGGGCGGGGTACAGGTAGTTCTACATACCATGAAGACAGCTCACCTTAAGTGTTGGAAGTTGAAGGGGTATGGGGGATCCCGCACAGCAACCCAATCCAATCTCTCCTGCTCGTGGTCCACCCTGATAATCAACAAACGAAGCTCCCACAAACCTTCATTAGGCTGGCGTGGTCGGAAATGGCCAAAATCCTCCCATATGAATCCTTACCCTATCGATGTGGGAATCTTTGGGGGAAGCCTATGTTCAGAAGTGGACGTCTATCAGCTGATGATGATGATGATGAAGCGTTAAACGGTAGACGTTGTTATGTTGTTTTGTTTGATATTATGTTTTTATACTGTTTAAATATTATACTGATAACTAAGAGCCGCCCTCCTCAGAATACTACTGTGCGCGCAAGTCAGCAGTGTTCAATCGTGTGACCCCTGACATTTGCCGGGGCCGGGAGGTCGCTGGACTCTCAGCGAATCGGGCCAACTTTTCTCCTGATTAGCAACAAGCTGACGGGGTATTTCTCCCCCCCAATCGTCAAATTGAAATTCAGTCTGAAATTTACGAACCCCTACATTTTATCTTACATTATTAAATCTTTAAATGTTGATCGTTATACAAAAAAAAAACAGCGAAAGTAATAACATTTTCTTAGTGACTTTATAACCAACATAAGCGCATTGGTTTTTTTTTTCTATTTATAAAACTGCTGATAGGTCTCTGTTGCCGAAGATCGTCTAGGTAGGTATCACCGCAGCGCCTATTGCACCCGACAAACAGTACTGTGCAAACATTAAAGTGATCCGATTCAAAGAGAGCTGTAGCTAGTGAAATTACTGGGGTAACAAGACTCAAGCAATATGCATTGTACACCATCCTAAACAGCGCCGCGTTGTTATGGGCAGGCGTATCGCTTACCATCACTTGAACGTCTTGCTCGTCTCATGGCTTCGTTGAATTAAAAAAAAAGATATTCATGTACATAAAAAGTCGTCTAATTTCGTCACTACATCAATTGATTAGTTTATACTAAATTAAGGCATTTATCCAAGTTATTTGTTATCAAATAACCTATAGAATGTTTTCATTTAAAATAAAAAAAATATATATATATACGAGAGAAACGTTTATACATAATGCTAAAGCTTTATTAAATATACAAACGTAATCTTAAGAGGTGTAAGGGTTCCCACATAACTCATGAGATCCAAGCCAACTTCACCTGCTCGTGGTGCACCCTGCTAATCGACAGAGGCTCTGGCTCCAACCAAACCGCATTGGCCAGTGTGGTAGGAAATGGCCCAGACCCCCTTCATATGAATACCAATCCTTTCGATATGGAAATCTTTGGGAGAGGCCTATATCTAGCAGTAGACGTCTAACGGCTGATGATGATGATGATGTAATCTCAATAGAACTTTTTATCACTAGAAATATATAAAACAGTCTTATCTTATACAAGTCTCTAATACTATAGACTCTTTTGGTAGGTACCATCGCAGATTGTTTTTTTTTTATTCTATTAAGCGACGAGACGAGCTGGACGTTCACCTGATTTTGAGTGACACGCTTGTTAAGGTGCACATAACAACTTAGCGCTAGGCCTACTAAAGTATATTTTACTGGTGTTAGGTCTCTGTTGCAGGAGACCGTCTAGATAGGTACCGCCGCAGCGCCAATTTCCGTCGCCAAACAGTGGTGTGCAAATATTACTATGTTTGAAAGGCACTAGTGAAATTACTGGGATAACGAGGCTTAATATCTTGTCTCAAGGCTACGAGTGCAGTATATACTATCACTACTAGCGCCAGTTACCATCAGGTTAAGGTCCAGGTCGTGTCGTCCCTTAATTGAATAAATGCGAAAAAGGTAGTGCGCCGCGTCGCCGACAGATGGCGGCGCGAGGCAACATGGCCGCCAGCTGTTTGTTTATACAGATGGAACAAAGCGCGCACTGTATCCTCCGGAATGCGCAATTAAAATCATTTTCCCTCATTTTATCTGCCCGCTCTAAATCTAAATCTAAGTATATGTATAAGTATATATATTTAACATTTATTCTAATTCATCTTCAGTCATCATTATCAGCCTTTGTTTATCCTCTGTTGGATATAGGCCTTCTCCAATGTCTTCCACCAAACGCGACCCTCAGCTTCTCCCTGATAACGTTGTCGGTCCATATGAAGCGAAGGCGTCTTACGTTGTTTTGTTTTAAATAGTTTTCATTAAACACATAAAACTGGTGGTAGAGTTCTGTTTTTTTTTTCAATTTTCTCTGATATTATTATTAAGGGCTTTACTTAATTCAATTATTTACAACATATTCACTACTATTGGTTATTTACATTTTCTCTAACATTATTTCATTTTTTTACATTATATCTTTAGTTATACTATGTAATTTACACAAAAATACAGAATATTATTGTGTCCATATGTATAAAGAAATATTTATATATCCTTATTTCTATTGTTTCCTATCTTGTATATTATGTTCTGTGCAAACACTACTGTGTTCTGGTTTGAAGGCCGTTGTAGCTAGTGTAATTACTAGGGTAACGAGACTCAATATGTTATGTCTCAGACAACGGGGCCAATGTTGTGCAGTGTATAACACCCTAACTAACGCCACATTGTGATGGGCGGGCGTATCACTTACCATCAGGTAAATGTACCACTCGTTGTATCTAATAAAATTACTAGGGGTGTTTTGCATGTCGTTGCAGTGTATACCACTGTGAACAGCAGTGTTATTATAGGTTTTACCATCAGACGAATGTCCTGCTTGTTTCAATTCTTCGTCAAAGAGAGTAGTATCCCATATATAAAACTCATAAAAGAACAGCCATCATTTATGAAAACATGCTTTATTCATTAGTCCTCTCCCTACCTCCCCTTCTTCCACATGAACACTTGCCACTCCGGCAGATTATTGTTCTGGTAGGTTAACGTATTATCCTGGATTTACGACTCTGAAGAGTATATCTGTCCTGTAAATTGAGTGAGAGATATAGAATATCGGTTGATGGACAGTCAGGGATAAAATATATACCCTGGCCCGGACAACGTCCGCGGGATATAGATCTAGACGTAGTCCTAGCTGGAAAAAGTTTCCAGAGATTATTTTAGGTTTTCAGCTTATATTGAAATATTTTTTTATGAGACTGGATAAGTAAAAAAACATCCCTTATTCTAGATAATTTGAGCTTGCGGTTAAAACTATTTCTTCTAATATACATAGCACCAGCAGCCGATAGACGTCCCCCGCTGAACTAAGACCTGCCCCAAATATCCCCATATCGATCAGTCCAGCACCAGGTCCGGCAGGGGCTGTGGTTTGTAAGGTTTCATATGGGGGATTTGGGCCACTTTCCACCACGTTGCCCCAGTGCGGGTTGATGGGAACCAGAGCCTCGTTTGTTGATTAGCAGGGTCCACCGCGAGCAGGTGAGGTTGGCTTGGGCCCCGCGAGTTGTTATGCGGTTCCCCTTACACCCCTTTTAATATACATATAAATCTATAAACACACAAAGTTTATGAACAGAAGTTGTTTTTATAGTGTTAATAAAAAAAATATATTTCCCGATCAGTTGAAATGTAATTAAACTTTCGAAATCGAAAAGAAAATCTTTACACAGCCAACCCTCTGGGATCAAGGGGTTACGTGGAGATTTTTACACACGAAAACTCCCCCGGTGGTCCTCCGTTCGGAACTAAACTCAATCTAACTTACTCGTAACATGTAAGTGTTAACAGCAAGAAGTTTAACTAAAGCCATAACTTAAGTCCTTATTCATTTAACTTTTTTATTTTAACCTCTTAATTACTAGAATCTACTGCTGGTAAGTCTGTACTGCCGGAGATCGTCTAAATAGTTACCACCGCAGCGCTTATTTCTGCAGCCGAACTGTGTTCAGGTCTGAAGGACGCTGTAGCTAGTGAAGTTACTGGTGTAACGATACAACATCTTACGTCTCAAGGGGACGACAGCTGTGTGGTGTAGTGTATACCATTTTAACTGGGCAGGCGTAACACGTACCATCAGGTGAATGTCGTACTCGTCTTATTCCATACATATTCCTATTGCTATTGCTTATTATCAGATGATCCTCTGGTGATGTTGTTCCATACTACCCTCACCTGCTTGTGGTGCACCCTGCTAATCAACAACAGAGGCTCTGGCTCCTACCAACCCGCATTGAGCCAGCGTGGCGGGGAAACGGCCCAAATGTCTCCACATGAACCCATATCGATGTAGAAATCTTTGGCGAAGGCCTATGTCCAGCAGTGGACGTCTGTCGGCTGATGATAATATAATATATACATATTACGTACATAAAACATATATTATGTATTTTTCTTTTTATAAACTGTTGATAAGGGATGAAACAATTTATCGCTAAATCAAAGGTAACTAGAACATAGTAGATTCACCACGTTAAGATAGAATACCTTTTAACATAAAATAAAAATCAGCCCTCTTAATGTTCCCACTATTGGGATTGGGGGCCGTCTTTCAAAAGGAGACTCTCAAGGCCATTCATCCATCACGCCAAATGCGGATTGATGGTGTTCATATATACAAAGAAGCTGTTCTTGGAATATTTATGATGATTATTGATTATTAATTTAATTTAATAAAACAATGATTAAGCAATAATTATTACATTAAAATTTTGGTAGAAATAAGTAAGAAATAAAATCATCTAATTTTTTCTCAGAAAATCGGGAATTTTTTGAAAAATATTTGAATAATTAATAACTCCAGCAGCATTGTGTTTGTATGGTATATACCATACATAGATAGATAGATAGGACACGAGCTAAACTTTAGCCCCTACAGATCTTTTACACCTATTACCCTGTTTCACCCTGTTTAGTGTTAATATCATATAATGATTGTAGCTTTCTAAATAGGGTTGATGTACATTGCAAACTGAGCGAGGGGTCCATTTATATTGGTAGTGGGAGAATAACTCTTTGTAACATAGGACAATGTGTTTAACATAATACGTCAGCGCCATCTAGTGACAGCACTAACAGATTGGAACTGAAGTGGAAGGTAGCATTTAAGTTACATTGTAGTGTAACGCAGTTGTAGTTTAGTTAAAAAAATCTTAACAACTCATTGCTACACGGCTTAATAATACCATAGGTCTTGACTTCGTACTGCTTTTTTATTATTCAAGGCAGTGTCGAAATGAACGGGAAGTTCCACCACCACTACCACCACCATGAGCCGATAGACGTCCACTGCTGGAAATAGGCCTCCCACAAAAATCCCCACATCGATCGGTCCTGCTGCATCTCCGGGCACCAGGCGCCGTCGTTTGTAGAGTTTCATATGGGGGATTTGGGCCACCTCTCACCAAGCTGGTTCAATGCGGGTTGTTGGGAGCCAGAGCCTCGTGTGTTGATTAACAAAGTGCACCGCGAACAGGTGAGATTGGCTTGGGTCCCGTGAGTTGTTGTGCGGGACCCTTTACATCCCCGGAAAGTTCACCTAATGGTAAGCGATCACACCTGCCCATAATAACGTGGCGTTAGGACAATATACACTGCATCACCTACTAGGTCCAGCGTGGTGGAAAATGGTGTGATTCCCGTTATATAAACTCCTACAAACGACAGCCTCTATTGCCCGGCGGTCCGACGATGTGGTGAAGGTCGCGGGAAGCTGCTGGATGCGGGCAGCGCAGGATTAACCCATGCTAGATCTTTAAAACAGGCCTATACTCAGTAATGGACATCTTTCAGCTTATGATTGACATGCCACCACATTACACATATTAAGTCTCGCTTCTCAGTTATTATAATAACTACAGCGTCCTTCAAACCGGAACATTGTAATATTAGTACTGTTTGTCGGCTGCAATAGGCACTGGGGTTGTACCTACCTAAACGGTTCCCGTTAACAGAGACCTAACACCAGTAAATAATATAACTGCAATAAAGTAAACAAAACGCTATATAGAATTGTATATGTATATAACTCGTTGTGTAGCTGTTAGGCACTTATGCTACAAAGATATAATTCTGAACAGTCAATTTTACGTCCCCACTGTTGGGGCACAGGCCTCCCCTCAATATGAAGGCGATGGGCCAGGACTTCACACACACCTTAGAATAAATTCTAATTCATGTGCAGGTTTCCTCGCGATGTTTTCCTTCACCGTTTGTATTTCGCTGTTGTTACTAAAGTTGAAACATGTACATAACTTAGATATTAAAGTCATCGTACATGCCGAGATTCGAACCCACGACCTTCGGAATGAAGGCCGCACGCTCTAACCATTAAGCCAGCGAGCTACCTTAGATAGCCTAGACTAGCCAAAGATATAATTATTAATTTTTAATATGTATGTTTCTTCTTTTTCAGGTAAGCGTTGGAGTAAAAAGAGTAAAAAGAGAGTAGTGAGAAGGTAAATGTTATATTTATATATTCACGAGAACGTACATGAAAATTTGTAAGCTGTCCCTCGCCCACTTTGCTGGCGATAACACCCCCGCAACTCCCTTTAGGGGAGTAAGGAGTCACGCACAACAACTCTCATGATCCAAGCCAACCTCACCTGCTCGTGGTGCGCCTTGCTAATCAACAAATGAGGCTCTGGCTCCCACCAACTCGCATTAGGCCAGCGTGATGGAAAATGGCCCAAATCCTCCCATATGAATCCCTACTCGATCGATGTGGGAATCTTTGGGGGAGGCCTATGTGCAGCAGTGATCGTTTATCCGCTGAAGATGATAAAGTCCCTTTAGGTAACGTGGTTTGTAAAATCCTTTCGTAGTTGACCTCTATACAGCAGAAGCAATATCTGTACCAAATTTTGAGTGTTTACATCTAATTGTTACAGAGATCAAGTTATTTCTAGATAATTCCTATATTTATAACTCGTGTAACTAGTAATGTTCAGTAGTGTGCAAACTTACTAAGTTCAGGTTTGATGGGCGCTGTTGTTAGTGAAATTACAAGGGTAACGAGATAACATCTTGTCTCAAAGCGACGAGCGTAATAAGGTGCAGTGTTTTATCCTAACAAGCATCACGTTGTTATGAGCAGGTGTATCAATTACCATCGGGTGACTTGCAAAAGTCTCATCGCTTCATTGAATAAAAAAAAAATTGTGATGTAGTCTGTGGTTCTGTTCAATCTTTTTTGGATGATACCCACGTCCTAATTGTACAGGAACTCCAACGCCGGCAAGCTGGTCCACTGTTTTTATCAAAAAGTAGGAGCTGAACCTCTTCATTGCGATAACATTGTAACGTCAATATTTGCTGGGGTTACAATGTCTCTGCATCTTCGTACTGCGGAACCGGTTCAGGACCAGAGCACGGTACGTGAGCTCGTAAAATCTTTTATGGGATATTTGAAGTACTTATATGCGAGTGATATAAAAAAAAGTACGCAAACGGTCTACCTAAGGGCGATTAAAGCGCGAGGATGCCGTCGCGTATGCTATTTCTGGGTGCGGTTCTGCTGGAGCGGCGCCAGGGCACGCTCGCGGAGCATCTAACGACTGTCGCACCGGCGCGCGGTGACCACGCTTTCTAAGTTTTTCTCCTTTCTCTATCTACCCGCCGGCCTCACTGTGGGTATATAGAAAAAAAAGAATACTTTACTACAGCACTTCTTGGCTATCTCTTAAACAGATCCATGGTCGGTGCGATCTGTAAGAGATCCCAGGGCCTCTCCGAGACGGTTTTAGTGAGTAAAAATTCACATAACCACTACTTACCCCAGAAGCAGGTCTCTGTTATAGGAAGCCGTCTAGGTAGGGACCGCCGCAGCTCCTATTGCAGCTGCCAAACAATACTGTGTTGCAGTGTTACTGGCACTTACATTTGTTCCTCATCATCATCATCGTCTTTTGTAACATGTTATACAAAGCACGGTCTTGCGCCGAGACCAGTGGCTACCAGCGATTCTTTCAATATCGTCTGTCCACCTAGTGTGGAGTGTGCCAACGCTGCGCTTTCATTCTTCATTGCACAGAGAAAAAGAGAAAATATATGTAATGACGGAAGAGTAGCTTAACCCTGCAAGAGTTGTCTTCCAGAGAAGGAGCTTTTTTGTGTCGAAGGCCAAGACTCACTTTTAACGTCGCCACGCAAGAGGAGTACGTGCACTGGTGGTAGATTTGTGATGCCGGTGATCGTTTAGTACCACCACAGCTTCCTTTTCTGCAGCCAAACAGTAGCGTCTCTAGTATAGACTGCCGAATACCTGAGACTCCGTTTCTCATGAGATATTATAAGATTTAGTAGAATTGCGTTATTTTGTGTTCTGATACTCGAAAAATGTGAAATATCTCATTTGATATGAGGTGAGTAAATGTGGAAGACAATCCACGTCTCTACAGTAAAACAATGAATATATTTATATATATACTCTATTATATAAAGTATAAATATCCATAGTATGTAGGACAAACTATAGGATGTCCTACATGATCTGCTCTCGTTCAACAGAGGAATAATACTTTTGATGTTTGTAATTTGAATTAATAATAGTCATCATCAGGGGTCAGACGTCTCTACTGTTGGATAGAGACCTCCCCTAAAAATATTCATATCATGTGTTCCCATGCTTGAAACAACCCGCGTCTTCCGAAGACTTTCACCAAATCGTCGTCGTATTTTAATTGTTATAACTGTCCTAATTATTGCCTTTAACAAGTTGAGATAGCCGTTTATTATACGTGAATTGGTTTTTTTTTTAAATAAAAAAATATCATTATCAGCCGATAGACCTCCACTGATGGACATAGGCCTGCCCCAGAGATCTTCTCATCGATCAATCCTGCGCTGCCCGCTTCCAGCTGCTTCCCGCAACCTTCACCAAATCGTCGGACCACCTAGTGAGGGGGCCTGCCAACATTATGTCTTCCGATACTCAGTCGCTATTCGGGTAACTTGGTGCTCATCGGCTGTCAGTCCTTCGAGCCTTGTGTCTTGCCCATTGCTACCTAAGGCTAGCAATCTTTTCGACTATGTAGATGACCTTAGTTCTCCTGCGGATCTCCTCATCCTTATATATATATATAATGCATCTAAAACATGTCGACAAAGACTGTCCTCTTAACTATTTCAACCGTGGCCACCCCATTCAGACTCGGCACCGCCCTGACGTCTCACTTAAGCAGCTCCGCCAACGTTATGTAGCGATTTGTTGTGTCGCCAACCTATTTTCTGTAATTCAGCACAAGAGGAAATATTCTCCTGAAAAATGGGACAGTGGTCGTTACAGATAGTATATGGGCAAAATGCACTCCTATCACACGCATAACATGCCCAATTTTGTTTCAAAGGTTTATGTTAAAATTAAGTTATTAAGCAAACCATTTAATAACATAAAGAAAAGCTTATTTCCTTGTCGGTACTTTTTAGAGGACAGCGCGTTGTGAACTGATTGACTCTCGTTACCGGGTTGGTGTTATCATCCTAGACCGTTCCGGAACTGTTGCCAGTCACCACCAAATTGAGATTGACAGTGTTCGTTATATAGTAGAGTATGTTTGTAACAGTAAACAATTTATAAACAAAGTGTCGTTTTACGAAAACAACATTTTAAACGCTGGCGATGGCGACTGCCTGGGTTCGATCTCCGGCTATTTCCGTAACAAAAGCACCTCTGGACAATCTCGATGTGTTTTATGCGACGCCGTCGAATCGTTAAAAAAAAAAAACTTTACACAAAGCAGACTCCGACATCAATGGTATCGGGTGAGGGAAGAGGAGGGATGCCTCCGTAAAAACTTCGACACAGTTTATTGTTTGCGAACGTGCAAATACCTTTTTCACGTTACATTTATAAATCATCGGCTAGAATTTCTGTTAGCTGCTTTATAGCACCCAATCGGCTGAACCGAATTCTAACCAAATCTTGTCATTCAAAGGAAAATTCAACGGCGAGCTTTCCAAAGTTATAATTCATAAACACCACTTTAGCTTTTCGAACATCATCAGCTCTTTTATGATGTTTGTGGATCATCCTCGGATGTTGTACAACTGATGATATAACTATTGAGTTTATTATCTATAAGATTTGATTTTGTTTATGTGAGATCCATTGCACCCCCTTACTGTATAGTGGAAACAATATATTTATTTAGTCTTCATTCTGAAAATAAAATTCAATTTAAATGCTTATATGTATACTTAAGGTGTAATGGGTCCCGCACAACAATTCACGGGATCCAAGCCAAGCTCTCTCCTGCTTGTGGGTGCACCCTGCTAATCAACAAATAAGGCTCTAGTTCCCGCCAACCTGCATTGGGACAGCGTTGTGGGAAATGGCCCATATCCCCCATATGAACACCTACATACGACAGCCCTTAGTGCCCAGTGATGAGAGCCATGAGAGCTGTATATGGAGATCTTTGGGGAAGGCCTATGTGCAGCAGTGGATATCTATCGGCTGATGATCATGATGATGATGATACACCAATCATAGTCTAAAAAAAGATGGGAGATGTCCTGATGTCATAATCACCACGGAGAGTACTCTTTTAAAATCAAACTGGAATTGGATTTTATGAAACGAAAAAGTTTAACGAAAAGATAACAATAACTAACGTATTTATAGAGTTCAGTCCGTGAGGGAATGAGGTAAAACACAGTTCTATATAGTTTTAAGATCCTCCGTGTCCTCTTTGTGATACTCCTTCACTATGGAAACACGCACACAGACAGACGAACTCATATGATGGAAATGAATTTTTACTGGTGTTGCTCTCTATTGCTGGAAACCGTCTATGTAGGTACCACCGCAGCACCTATTGCAATAGACAAACAGTACGGTGTTCCAATTTGAAGGGCGCTGTAGCTAGTAAAATTACTGGGGTAACGAGACAATACCTATTCTCAACGCGACGAGCGCAATGTAATACTATGAATACTATCTTAACTGCACGTTGTTATTGGCAGGCATATCACACATTTTCAGGCGAACGTCTAGCTCGTCTCGTCGCTTCATTTAATAAAAAAATTACTTAAACATGTTACTATATTCTATATCTTTGTCTCTCTCTTCCTTTTCTACTTGTATTAATAAGAAAATTATCGTTCAATTACTTCGTCTCTTTCTCTCTCTATGTAATGCATTTATATCATTAGAAATTAACAAACAGTGACTACAATTTTATATATATATATATATAATGGAAATGGTTCGCCGATCACGTGAAAACTAGTGAACGTATCCTGGGAACATGAGCGTTCGACGTGGAATAATTTGTTATCGCCTATTATACTAAATTCACAGATACTTCATCATTTTATTTCCAATTAACTTTCATAAACGTGCTTACTTGGTGTTATTTATGCGGTTGCTATGGTAACGGTTGCTATTGAAAGCCATTTGCGATCTGATTCTATATTACGGCCGGCAAAGCCGGCGGGGAGCGGCTGGTACATATGTAAGAACAACATCACATTGATGAAAGTTCATGGCTTTATGGTGAAGTCTTCCGGGATCGTTTGCCGGGCTCGCGTTACCGCTGCGTTCACAGTTTGGACACACTTTTAGAGAGTTGGGTCGTGTTTGAAAAATAACCGCCCCACCAAGTGGTATATTTAAAACACCACCGTAGGAGCCAGCCATGAGTCATGGAGATATACCTGAAGTGCCAGTTTTGATAATATATTTTACATAAATTATGTTTTAGCTGCTATCTCCGGCAATGAACGTATATCGGCTGATGATGATATTTTGGCTTCCAATTTCATGCTACTCTCCTCCTTAAGTTATATTCTTTGCGCCTGAAAGTGACTAGCTACCCCAATCACTGATATTCTGATGTTATTCAATCTCCTTGTTGTCCTGGCGATTATTCATTCTTCTTGTTATTCTGGCGTTTATTTCTTCTCCTAGTTGTTTGACAATTATTCAATGTCCTTTTTCTTCTGGAATTTATTCGTTATCCTTGTTGTTCTGACGTTTATTCCTTCTCCTTGTTGTTCTTGCGACTATTCGATCTACTTATTGTTCTGGGGTTTAATTCTTCTTCCTATTTTTCTGATGAGCATTCCTTCACCTTGTTGTTCTTACAATTTTATTTTTTTTATTAATGGCTCTAGGAGGGCATCTTTGAGGACGTAATAGAGTGTATTGCGAATTTGGACTACCCAGACCAACACATCTAGCTGCAGCTTTACCGGTGATAGATCTTTGTTACCACAGACCGTCTAGATAAGTACCACCGCAGCGACTGCATCTGCCGCCAAACAGTAGCGTGCAAAAATTAACCTGATCCGATTTGAAAAGTGCTGTAGCTATTATAATTATGCTGAGCGAAATATAGTGGTATGTATATCATTCTAACTAGCGCCACGTTGTTCTGAGCAAGCGTATCGCTTACCATCAGGTGACCGTCTTGCTCATCTCGTCGCTTCGTCGAATAATAATTAGCAACTTTTCCGCCCCTGTCATTCCTTTGTCGGTAACCAGAAGTTTTTCTAGATAATACTACTATAATTTAAATGTAAAATTGTTGTTGCAGCATCTTAACTGGTTTATGATCATTATGTAAAGATCTTATAGGAGATCTGAAGGAAATTTTCAATATACTAAGCATTTTTCTATACGTTTGTTTTCATGAAAAATATAATTCCTGCGCTTGGATGTACATGTAATAATATTAAAAGATTCAGGAATTCGCCTCGTGGTACCTGCATAATGGAAGCCCCCAGGGCCTCCCTTCTCCCCGTTTACTGTAATGGACGGGTTAATTTCCTTGAAAGAAACGTCCAGAGTTTACGAATTAAAATCCAATCACTGTTACAAAGAGCGAGTCGAAATTCAAGTCGACGACTGAAGAGACGCTCCGTTATCGGGTTTGATTAGATTTTATAAAATTAATTAACAACTAGTAAAGTATACAAATAAAAAAAAGTGCGGTGTAAAGGGTCATCGTCGTTATCCTCATTAGGTGCCCTCTTCAAACTGAAGTTTGGCGATCAGATGGAAAAAAACCAATTCGACCCAGTACACTTCTTTATGTCGTCAAACCATTGCTTGCGCTGTCTACCAGGTGCACGTTTAAAGGAATTTTGCCTTCCAGGATCAACCATCTTATAAAGAGATCCTTTTTGAAGATGTCCAAAAAATGCAGGTTTTCTTTGCATGACGGTTGTCATCAGCATACTTTTGCAGTTAGTTTTCTCAAGGACTTGAGCATTGGAGACAAACATTCCGTTTTTAAAGTCCACGTCTGATAATCATATAAGAAAACGGACCGGATACAACATTTTAAGACGCGGTATCCTGTGGGAAACTGTACTTTGGGCTCACATAATATTTTGGACTTTTTATTAAAATCATTTTTAGCTTTTCCAATGCTATATTTTATTTCTTCTTTATGATCTATATATTTAAATGAGTTGGGAAGGGTCCCGCGTAACAACTCATAGGACCCAAATTAACCTCTCCTGCTCGTGGTGCATCCTGCTAATTAACAAACGACGCTCTGGCTCCCACCAACCCGCATTTGGCTAGCGTGGTGGGAAATGACCTAAATCACCCTATACGAACCCCTACCCGATCGATGTGAGAATCTCTGGATTTGATCTTCTGATTTTTTTTATTTAATTAAGCGACGAGATGAGCGGATCGCTCACTTGATGGTAAGCTATTTGCTTGCCTATAAAAACATGGTCCTAGTTAGGATAATATATACAGCACTAGATTACGCTCGTCGCCTGAGACATAAGATGTTGAGTCTCGTTACCCCAGTAATTTTACTAACTACAGCGCCTTTCTCAACGGAATACAGTAATGTTTGCACAGTACTGTTTGTCAGCTGCAATAGGAGCTGCGGTGGTACCTACGTAGACGTCCTCCGGTAACGAACACCTACTGCCAGTGTCTGCCGGAAGTCCGGCAATAGCGGTTCGGATTACTTATGCTTGCGGCATACCGTCGGGTGCGCCGGCGCCCTTACGGAACCTACACGTCGCCGCGTCCGTCTACGTAATCCTCAGCTCGTAAAACCTACGCAGTTATCCGTTACGACGGTTATAAAATCCCGTGAGCCGGATACGGTGCGTTTAATTGTGTTTTACATTTAAATCGGCCATTTTGCGATCGGCGGGAACAATAAACTTTGTAACAGATAACGTACACACTCTCGCCTATATATAAAAAGCTTACATAAAGAGAACAAATATCAGCAGTTCCGATTGGTGGTAGGTATCCGTTTCCGTAGATCATCTAGGTAGGTAGCACATCAGCTCCTACTCCTGCCGGCAGGCGGTACTGTGCAAACATTACTGTGTTCCAGATTAAAGAGCGTTTTAGCTAGTGAAATTACTGCAGTAACGATACTACATTTTGTCTCAAGGCTACTGGCACAATGTAGTGCTTTGTACATCATTAAGTTAGTCGTAAGTAGTTAAGACTACAGCCACATTGTTACGAGCAGTCGTATCACTTAGTATCAGGTCAACGTCTCGCTCGATTCGTCACTTCACTGTATAAAAAAAATAATTGGGTATTATACCTAGGTATCAATGTGGAGATCTTTGGGGGAGGACTATGTCCAGCAGTGGATGTCTATCGGCTGATCATACCTAGGTAAACTATAAGGATAAAGAGACTGAATATTTTACGTCTCAAGGTGACGACTACGATGTGGTGCTGTGTCCTATCCATCCATCCATCCATCCTAACGCCACGTTGTTATAGGTGGATGTATTTACCATCATTAATATCCTGCTGCTGTCATTGTTTTGTCGAATAAAAAAAAAGGTTTAAAGATCTATATATGTTGTTGTAGAAGACAGTAACGTTGGATATGGACTGTTTTCAGTAATTTATCAATTCTACAATTCATCATCATCAGCCGGAAGAAGTCCACAGTTGGACATAGGATTCCCACAAAGATCCCCACATCGATCGGTCCTGCGTTGCTCACATCGCCGGCCACAAGGGACCGTTTTTTATAATGATACATATGAGGAGATTTGGACCATTTCCTTCCACGCTGACCCAATGCCGGTTGGTGGGAGTGAATAATATACAATTAACCTTAATATATTTCATCACACGTATATAATAACTCTTTCTGATCAAAGGTTCTAAGAACTAGTTATTGCAGCCTAATTCTGTCTCCAAGAGATAGTGTGCATACATTGCTTTTGCTACTTAACATTCAATTCACCTATTACTGTGGTTTGTTAGTATAGAACTTATCAATTAATTCAAATACTTTCTTAATCATCATCATCATCAGCCGATAGACGTCCACAGCTGGACATAGGCCTCTCCCAAAGATCCCCACATCGATCGGTCCTACGTTGCCCGCGTCACTAGGAACCAGGGGCCATCGTTTGTACGGAGAGACTTGGACCGTTTCCCACCACGCTAGCCCAATGCGGGTTGGTGGGACTTTTCTTAACGAAATCGACAATTTTTTTTAATATACAAAATCTATTGCATTTCTCCTCCATTTAGTCATCTCGAATTCGAACCCGACATAGTTAACTGCAGGCTTCTAAACTATACTTGATCTTATCCGTCATAGACAACAGTATAGATGAGCACAACTGTTACTTACAGAAAGGATAATGGATTTTAATAAAAAACAGTGATCCTTTCCGCGATCGAAATTAGCCCATAAAGTCCTTAATATCCTTTTCTGATATTGATAAATCGGATTAGTGTAAATATTCGTTTTTTTTAACTAATTTAATATGTTTAAGTTTATAAAGGAATCTTCAGTATGAATTTTAACCACTCGGCGTATAGTACCAGTAGTTATAATGTAAAGTATAAATGTATTCCTTTGTGATAATTTTTTAATATTTCTTTTTTTTTAAATATTATATATGATAAATAGAGGAAGTAATTATAGATGCCTGTCCACCATCATCACTAAACTTTTTTTTATTAATTAACAAAGCGACGAGGCGAACTAATGGTATACCTTTTGTTAAAGGTTGCCTGACGTTAGTTATACACATTAAGGTATTGTGCTCGTCGCCTTGAGACATAAGTCTCGTTACCTCAGTAATTTACTAGCTAAAACACCCTTCAAACCGGAACACAGCACAGTGCTTTTTGTCGGAAGAAATAGGAGGTAGGTATCACCACCAATCTCATCGCATATTGTTTCTCTGTAAACCTATTTGATTTACATATCCGTATTTTTTTTTTCTTATATAAATATAATATAAAAATATCCTTATGAATATATATATAATATATATTTCTATATCAAAGTAATTTAACTGTAGATAATATAGAACAGGATATATAGGAAGTATTCCATTAGCATTAATGTTGTAAGGAGAATTAAGTCAAGGATACAAAGATCTGACATCATGGAAATCTTAGGTCACTGCTGGGGGGGCTGTGGGGGTCGCCCCCTTTGGGTGGTGTTTGTGGGCGTGGGGTCAAGGTTCGAGCGACGCCTCGATGTCGCTGTTTAATGCCTAGAGATGTGTAGCTGGATTTATTGGAGATTTTTTTCTGTTTCATACATTAATGGCTGAGTGTGTGTATGTAAGTCTGCGAGCTGGTGGAGCGGGAACGTTTATTACACAAGAGTCCTGCTTAGCCAAGTATACTAAATGTTAATATTATTTCTGTATTCTACGAAGCGACTAGACGAGCAAGACATTCACTTTATAATAAGTGATACGCCTGCCCGTAATAACGTCGCGTTATTAAGGACATTTGAACACGTCACCACCCGTCGCCCTGAGACAAAGTGTTGTCTTGTTACCCCAGTAATTACAGTAACTACAGCGCCTTTCAAACCGGAACACAGGAATAATTATACACTGCTGTTTGGCGGTAGAAATAATCTCTGCGGCGGTACTTATCTCGTTGGTCTCCGGGAACAGAGACCTAAAAGCAGTGGATCGAAGAATCACTTCATTGCTTTTATTTTTGTTCATAGGCATATTAGTTAACACATTTACAATCGTCATCATCATCGTCAACCGATAGACGTCCACTGCTGGACATAGGCCTCCGCCAAAGATCTCCATATCCATAGGTCCTGCGTTGCCCACATCGCCGGGCACTAGAGGCAGTCGTTTTTAAGGGTTCATATATGTATATTTGGGCCATTTACCACCACGCTGGCCCAATGCGGATTAGTGGAAGCCAGAGCCTCGTTTGTTGATTAGCAGAGTGCACCACAAGCAGGTGAGGTTGGCTTGAGTCCCTAGAGTTGTAGTGCGAGTTACATATATAATATAATATATATATGCGGATGCGAACAAGGCGGGACCGATCGATGTGGAGATCTTTGGGGGAGGCCTATGTGCAGCAGTAGAGGTCTATCGGCTGATGATGATGATAATTAAAAAATAATAATAATGTATATTTCAATCAATGCTAGTCTAGTAACGAAATCAGGCTGAGGTCTAGTAAGCAAGATCATGCTTGCATCAGAAAATCTCGCTAATACGTAAGAGAGTTAACGAGATAAAACAAAAACAACTTAAGATAACCCCTATATATCAACCCTACATAAATATAATAATACAAATGTAAGCTACATAATACAATATAACTACAGCTTTATAAAAACTATACAATTTGAACAACGGGGAGTTTAATCAAATGAACAGTTGTATAATTTGTAAAATGGAGGGTGGGTCGGCGCCGCGCGGCCCGGGGGTACGGGGCGCCCCAATCTGTTTATTATAATAATGGCTATAATTATAAAATAAATAACTGTAGAATTATGGTTATATATGCTATTTGTATTATAATATAAACTTTTTTTTTGTGCTGATAGTAAGTGATACGTCCGCCCATAACAACGTGGCGCTAGTTAAGATGGTACGTCACATTGCTCTTCGCCTGGAAGATAAGATGTCGAGTCTCGTTACCGCAGTAATTACACTAGCACCAGCGCCCTTCAAACCGGAATGCTTGCACAGTACTGTTTGTCGGCTCCAATAGGCCAATAGGTAGTATGGATGCTCGATCACAAAATTTAAATCCTACTGAAGACACGTCGAAGTAATAAAACTAAATAATATGAAACTTTAAACGGAACCCGCCCTAAGTAAATCAACCCCGATCCATTTAACACAGTCGATGTCACATCGCATTTATTGGATATCGACGGGAAATGAAATGGAAAGGCTGGATCAAATACGACCATCACTTCCGGTTCGCGACCGTTCCGCGTGCTTTGCATAATCGCGGTCTCCGTGACGTCACTGACCCGGCCGTGACGTCAGCGGACGCAGCCGACATTTCCGAAGCGACATAAAATATATTTTGTTTACTCTGTGAGTAATATGATTAATAGGTTTCTTCTAATCTAGTGCTCTTTACCATCAAATACTCTTACTATCAGATGGTATCGTCGTCAAGTGCTAGTTCTCATAAACATGGAAAGAATAGCTTATTTGTGTATTCAATGAACGAGGATCAAAGTGCTGAGAAGAGTCAGGAGTGGTGTGAAGGGTACTGGCATGCATCTGTTGCCGGAGATCGTCTAGGTCCACCACACTACCACCACCACAGCTCCTACTGCAACCAACAAACAGTAGTGTGCAAACATTTCCGTGTTCCGTTTTAAAGGTTATTGAAACGCGACGAGCGCAATGTGGTGTAATGTAAAACATCCTAACTAGCGCTATGTTAAGATCAGACGTATCCCTTACCATCAGATGAACGACCCGATAGTCTCCTTAAAAAAATGGTGTCATGTTCTTCATATTTTTAAAGATAACAAAAGTAACAGCGCCATCTATGAGCTCGCCACGGCACCGCTTCCCTAAAAGCCACTCTGTGCGACGGAAGTACGGAACTAGGTTATTGTCAGCGCTAAAAGACGGGTTGTTTGTGTCTAGTGCCATTTAGGCCATTAACGGTGGACTAGGGCTCTAAGCCTCCTCCTGTTCAGGCTTTCACGTCCATAATTGTCTGTTTGCGCGTTTAAAACATTCATTACACTAACCAGTAGATGATCGAGAATGTTCTTAAGAATAATTGCAATCATTTGTTAGGTGTTTTCTATTTTTACTTTTTTTTTATTCTATCAAGCGACGAGACGACCAGGCTGTACACCTGATAATAAGTGATACGGCTGCCCATAACGCGGCGCGAGTTAGAATAATATACACTGCACAACATAGCGTTCGTCGACTTGAAATAGGATGTTAACTTTCGTGATGCTATAATTTAATAGGAACAACGCGCTTCAAACCGGAACATAGTAATGTTTACACGATACTCTTTGTCGGCTGCAACAGTCGCTGCGGTGGGACAGTCTCCGGCAACAGAGACCTGCCACCAGTAATTCTTTAATTTAGTATCTTTCATATTCTTTAGGAGAAGATCGAATGAAAGTCATTAACATAATATTGTACTAAATGTTGATTATAAAATAAAAACTTTTGCTCCCTCTGCAGCGTTTGTTATTAAGGGATGAAGTACACAAGTTGAGAATTAGTATTAAGATGTCATTTGAATAAAAAAAAATTGGTTAAAATGAATTTTGTGGGACTGCGTTCGAAGGGTGTTGTAACTAGTGAAATTACTGTGGTAATGACACCTTAACTCACATGCCTCAAAACGACGAGCACAATGTAGTGCTATACATACCATCCTAATTGAAGCCACTTAGATATAGGCGTATCACTTACAATCAGGTGAACGTCTCGCTCTACCCGTCGCTTCGTAAAATAAAAAAAACACACAGGATTTTAGTTTAATTATGAAAAAGGAAGAATATATTAGGAGTTAAAAAGAAAATAATTATCATCATCATCAGCCGATAGATGTCTACTGCTTAACACAGACCTCCCCCAAATATTACCCCAACGATCGGGTAGGGATTTATATAGGGGATTATCATCAGCTGTATATAAAACTGTTGCGACAGCCTTGGCTGCCTCTGGACTAAGGAGTTTATAGACACTAAGCTGATTAAGTAATCCTGTTACATCACCTACTCGATACATTAAACTTGCATTACATCACATCACTAGGTAAGTAGGTTTTTTTAAAAATTATTCTACGAGGCGACGAGACGAAACGAGCAGATCACCTGGTGAAAAGTGATCACTGACACCCATGGATAGTGGCAACACTAGCAGGGTTTCGGTTGCGTTGCCAACCTTTAAGGGAATAATACACTCTATTCTTGAAGGCCCCGTGTCGTCATTATCATCGTCATCATCAGTCGATAGACGTCCGCTGCTGAACATAAACCTGCCCCAAAATTCTCCACAATCGATTAGTATTGCGCTGTCCGCATCCAGCGACTTCTCGTGACCTTCAATCGTTTGTGAGGATGTATAATGAAGCGGATTTGGGCCATTTATCACCACGCAGGCGCAATGCGAAGCATGCGGGGTTCCGCACAACAACTCACGAGTTCCAAGCCAATCTCACCTGCTCGCATTGGGCCAGTGTAGTAGGAAGGAGCTCAAATCACCCATATGAAACCCTACAAATGACAGCGCCTGGTGCCCGATGATGCAGGTGGCACAGGACCGATCGATGTGGGGATTTTTGGAGAAGGCCTATTTCCAGCAGTGGACGTTTATCGGTTGATGATGATGGATGGCCCAGTGCGAGTGCGAACCAGAGCTTCGTTTGTTGATTAGCACGGTGCACCACGAGCAGGTGAGGTTGGCCTGGGTCCCGTGAGTTGTTGCGCGAGTCCCTTTACACCCCGTGTCGTATTGGTTCAGAAATATCTCTGGCTACAACTAATTCCATAAAGGACATTGTTGTCGTGCACTGCGCTGGTGGAAAGTAGCGGCAGGAATAATTCCGAACAACTCCTCGGAACACTGCCCGTGGCACAAGACAATAGAATAGGATTAAATACCTTCTTCAGGTCGCTGTCTGATGAATATAACCAATCCCAATTTTTTTTTTTATAACTTCTAATACGTAGACGTTTCTATTAAATATACACGAGATCTGCGTAAGAAGAGAAGAAAGGATGTATCCATTATTTTCTTAATGACTTCAGCAGGAAGCAGCTCTCACACTTATATCTTGGGGCGCGTGCGCTGGAACGGCGCAGGCTCTCCGCCAGCTCTTCGACGTGCAGTAACATTTTGAATATACTTACAATATTTTTCTTTTAACATTTTCAACGACAATTTGACGCGGCGCCGAAAGGTGTCAAGTGCGAGTCTGACCCATTTAAGTAAAAGTACATTTCACAATAAAAATATTACTTAAAACCCTGTGGTAACATCACAACTTTTTTTTTTATACTACTTAGACGGCAAACAAGCTGGCTGCACGGATGTTGACGTAACTAGTGATGAGCAAAATAAGGATAAGACCAAGACTTGGACAATCTTGGTATTGGTCTGGCTTTGACTGTTCGATTTTCTTTTTTTTTCTTCAATTAAGAGAGAAGACGAACGGACCGTTCATCTGGTACTAAGTGCCGTCTGCCATAACAACGCAACGCTAGTTAAAATGATGTACACTGCATCAAATTGCGCTCGTCATCTCTCTCTCATCTCTGAGACTCGATGTTGAGTCCCATTACCGCACACTACTGTTCATCGGCTGCAATAGGCGTTGCGGTAGTACTTACCCCTACGGTCCCCGCATACGAAAACTTTTTTTTTTATTTCGGGGGGAAGGGATTCTTCGAAGGATACCCTGCTTCTGAGGGGAAGTCAGGGTTATGTGAGATTCTTACTCACTAAAACCTCTCGGTGGTCTGCATCAGTGCGGAGAGGCTCTGGAATCTCTTATAGAACTCACCGGTACCCCTCTACACTTTGTGTTTACACGTCTCTGAGGAGGAGCCTAACCCTCCTAGGCACCATCGCTGACCCATACGCAGTCCCACGTAGGTTCGTTCGTTGAGCGATAAGGGCCCCAACCCTCAAGGTCCGCGAAACTCCTAAACCCTTTTAGTCTCCTTCTACGACAGGCAGTGAATACCTTAGTCTTATTGTTACTAGCCCGCGACTACAAAGTTCCGCCAACGCAGACCTACCACCAGTTTTTCTCACCTCCCATCGATTTTTAAAGCAAATTATTTATTAAGGGGGCTGTATCCGGATGGAAGCCGTTTGTTGCGATAATATCGATTCAATACTTGTCGGGGACCGCATTGAACTGTATGTATGTCACATAAAATGGCGCGAGAAACACATAAACTGGCCGAGTTAACGATGCTTAAGCTAAGTAGTCCTGCTGCATCACGTTGTCCATATATTAAACTAGCATTACATCACATCCCTATCAACTCCAGTTTGTACCACCGCCTCCGCGGCACAATGACTAACCGCTTGTTTGAACACGAAGATTCCTCATTCGATTCTCAAGCCACATACTGTCAGGATCCATCTACGTAGGTACCACCTCCAAACATTACTATGTTCCGGTTTGAAGGGCGTTGTCGCTATTGTAATTACTGATGTAACGAGATTTAACATCTTATGTCCCAAGGAGATGAGCGCAATGTAGTGCAGTGTATATCATCCTAACTATCGCTGCATTATTATGAGCAGGCGTATCGCTTACCATCAGTCCCGCTTATATCGTCATTTTGTAGTATAGAAAAAATTATACTGACTAGTACTTCCATATTGTAAATCAGCTGCTGTGACAGTATTGTTGTTTCCGGTGTCAACGCATAAGAGCTATATAATAAATAGGTGAGCAAACTTCACCGTCATCATTCTTTACTGTCAGAAATTATGGTCAAGTTCGCAGTATTTTTACTACTTAAAGTTTTACCACTGGAAAGACATGATGATGAGTAACATCTCCAGCATATTATATTGTAGTGCTAATAAAGAGAAATCTTTGAAAGGTATCTTGCTTTCTGCGACTTTTATTCAATTAAACGACGACGCGAGCGAGACGTTCACCTGATGATAAGTGATACGCCCGCCCATAAAAATGTGGCGCTAGTTAGGAAGATATACACTGCACCACATTGCGTTCGTCGCCCACTATTCAACATGTTGAGTCTTGTTATCCCAGTAATTAAACTAGGTACAGCATCCTACAAATCGGAACACAATAAGATTTGCAGAGTACTATTTGTTGACTGCAATAGGAGCTGCGGTGGTAACTACGCAGACGATCTCTGGCAAAAAAGACCACCAGTATTAAGTTTTATGTCAATACACGGTGATTTTTCTCATTGCTTTATCTTAAATTTGGACAGATACCAAATCGGTTTAAGTATCAGAGTGCTATAGTACATACTGAGGCTCTTTTCCCACATAAAACTTAATAACTCTATCCCTTATAAGTTCGCCATCTAATAAAGCCTTTTGTTATAAATCTATTTATTTATATATAATGAAAATGGTTTTTTTTTTGTTGCCAATCACGTGAAAACTAGTGAACGTATCAACATGGGAATACAACCATTCGACACGGACTGATTTGTAAATGGTTATAAACTGTTCATATTTAAATTTCATAGATGCTTCATCGTTTTATTTCTAATTATTTTTTATAAACATTTATATTTGGTATTATTTATGCGGTTGCTATAGAAAATCATTTGTGGTGTAATTATATATTACGCCCAAGAAAGCAGACGAGGAAGGGCTAGTATATTATATAGCAACATATTCTGTTAGGAAACTTGTTGCTAATTATTTCAATAAGGCGCTTACTTAATAGCGTATTAAATAACTAACGTAATTGCTTTAACTTTTTTTCAGAATATTACTTTTACTAATGGTAAGACTCTGTTGCCGGAAACCGTCTAGATAGTTATCACCAGAGCAATAGGTGCAGCCGACAAAGAGTACTGTACAAACATTATCGTGTTACGGTTTAAAGGGCGCTATAACTAGTGTAATTACTGGTGTAACGAGACAGTATGTTATATCTCATGGCGTCGAGCGCATTGTTGTACAGTGTATATCATCATAACTATGGCCACTTTGTTGTCGGCAAGCGTATCACTTACCATCAAGTGAACCTCCAGCTCGTCTCGTCGCTTTGTCGAATAAAAAAAATCACCTTGAAATGTCTCTACAAAGTTACAGCTTAATTACTGTTCAATATATCTAGATATAGAGCATTTATTAAGTGAACCCATCAAGTCAGAACCGCAGTAGACGTCTTTGCGTGAAGTTAGGTTAAGTCTGCAGTTAGGAGAGGAGGAAAGGAGGCTCCTATTTAAATGGGTTACTACAACTTGTAACAAGGGTACATGTATTCCTTATATACTTGTACGTCGCAGACGCGAGGCCCCTATGGAGAGTAGATAAGAAGATAGACGCCATAGAGACGTGGTGTTGGAGAATAATGCTTTGAGTATTGAGGACTGAATTCCGTACCAACGATAGAAGTATAAACTTTCGGGAACTCGACATCAAGCAGCATTTATCATCTTTGGTGGTCTCGTATCCTCACCTTTTTTGGTCACGCATGCCGGAGAGGAAAGCGGGATATTGAGCTACTTGTGGTAGACCACGTGTCCTAGAGGCCACGAGGAAGATTGCCAATGCGGTAAACTGCTCAGATAAAACGGCAATAAATGGCTCACCATCGCTACATAAATACACGAGGAAGGCGGGGATCAGAGTGGCGGTGTTTTATGGAGCTTTCCAGTAACACCTGAAGTAATTACCACGACTACTCTGTCAAGACGAAGAAGACAACTTGTAGACGACCATAACGAGTCTGTCAAGGCATAACAATTGAGAAGTATATCTAAAGGCAACATGAACTAACCAACCATTTTAAAATATATAAAGATGGGGTGCAATTGGTATATTGTGTATCTCCTATCACGACTGCTATGTGTACTCATTCAAGTACTACGCGCGTAGCTTGTAATATAATTGTTTGTAGTTTATTTCTCTTGGCTACACGTCCGACGGTTTGGCCGCACTTCAATAACGCGAACTAAAAGTACTAGTCGACTAGAACCACTTGATCCACGATTGCCTTCGCCTTCGACTTTAACACAGGTCAAATTATAAAAGTCGTACAGCCCCTATACACTCGAACGGTACATCACGACCAGACTATCAATGATCCGTGCAGACGCGAATACTTCCCGTTTTTCCTTTTACATGTTATCGTATTGGGAGACGAGGGAGGTCAAGTAATAGTGGATTGTGTACGATAGCAGCAACAATACAAGATAAATGGCCGTTCAATAAAACGCGGAATGTTACGGGCGTTTTTCTTAGGAAAGAGAATATTTCTCTCTTATAGTACTTAAGTTATTCCAGCTTTTTATAGCATAACGTGGAGATGTTACCTATAGGCTAAAAATACAGAAACATTATCTCCTAATCAAGATAGATAATGATTATCTATACCAGCAATTTAAAGAATGTTTGCGTTTCGTGCTTTTACTTATTACTTTTCAAGACTTTTTTATCGTTATCCTAGATTCGATCAATCTCTATGCTAAAGTTTATCCAAACTTAGTCAGCCAGCGGTTTATGAGATTACACGCAATAAACATCTGAACTATCAAATCTATAACATTAGTATAAATTAGTACGGAACTATGAATCTGTATTTTTAATAATTATCTTGACCGATATGATTTCAGTTGTATTGTTCGTTATAGAAAGAAAAAAGAACCTTTGTTTTAACTTCAGGATCGATTCATTAGCATCATGATTAGTTGGCAGGCTGAAGACTGGCATTTCAAAGTCATCATCATGTTTATCAACCAATACACTGTAAAGAATAAAAACACGACATAGAGCATAAACTTAATATGGTTATCCTTGTAGCACTCGTGTGCAGAAAATTTTACAATTACCTTCACTAACATTTTAAATTTACATATCCTAAATCAGTACAAACCAAAAATTTAAAGATAAAAAATACCTTTAACTGAAATGTCAAGCACGAAATGGCGGTACACGGACATTACGTTCCAGTTGGAATCTCAAAAGAAACAGAGTTCAAATCTGAAAAATATTTTTTTAAACTAAACCAGATAATATTGAGCACGTTTTTTTTTATTTTTTAAACATTATTCTGTTGTAAATACTTGAAAACAGTTTAAATTAAAATAAAGATAATAAACTAATTTATGTGCTCTATATTTTTAGCAAAGTGTTTTTAGTATTCGTTCTATAAAATTAAAAATTTTTTAATGTAAATTATTGAGAAATTCAGAGAAAGTTCTGAATCGCGGTAACGAAGATTTTAGTGCCGATAATGCTATAAGGAGCGTGCGAGCAGCAGCCGTCGGGTGGTCCATTTCTACACAGTAAGCCACGTCATCGGGGAGCTGGTCACAAATCCCCGACACCTTTGTATACTCAAACACTCCAACGCTCTGTATGTGTTCGTATAATCACGGTAAAACCGGAAAAAAGAATGTTTGGAGAATCTCTCAATACCGCTGCTGTAGAAACTTTGACCATCTCTTTTGTATTTTTTTACGAAAAATTAGTTTAAAATCATTTTTTTATTCTACGAAGGGACGAGACAAGCGAGACGTTCACTTGATGGTCAGTGATACGGCTGACCATAACAAGGTAGAACGCCATGTGGAGTACTGACAATCATCCGAACTAGCGAGATAGGATGATATGCCGCATTATGCTCGTTACTCCAATAATAACACCAGCTATTGCCGGCTGCAATAGCCCCTGCGGTGGTACCAAGACGGTCTCCGGCAACATCGTGACGTGAAAACATAAGGCGCTTAGTTATTACATATAGATTTTTATATTTATATACAAGTCACGGTTAGTTTTCCAAATAAATAAAAAAAAAAACAGACCTACCATCAGTGGATTTAACCAGAATCTTTCTCCATAGACTGTCTTATAATTGAGAATCACAGTCAGCTTTTTTAAATATTCTCTTATATATATGTATATATATATATATATATATATATATATATATATGACATTGTTTACACATTTATCTAATAATACAACTAACATGTAGTAACGTGTAGAAGTTTTCTGTTTTCGTCGCCTGAGACAAGATGTCGCGTCTCGTTACCCCCGTAATTACACTAGTTAAAACGCCCATCAAACCGGTACTCAGTGACGTTCGCACGGTACTGTTTGGCGGCTGTACTAGGCGCTGCGGTGGTACCTAGATGGTCTCCGGCAACCGAGACCTACATCTAGTAAAATCGGCAGTAGATATAAAAAATTCGGGTACCAGAACACTTTATATGTAGTCACAAATGGCGCAGCAAAAATTTAAGACAGTGGATATTGATGATGAACCGGGTTCTAACCCCGAAATTAACTTTATTGAAATTGTGTTAAAAAAAAGTTTATCACATATTAAGGTTATTTTGTTAATTTTCCCGTTAAATATATTTGTATATATTTACTTTTAAACTTTTTAGAATTTACAATTTCAAATTAATATACAAATATATAATTTACATTCGTTATACTATCAGAGAAAATTTTTAAATATTTTTGTAACATATAAACATTTTTTATGTAATATATTTAAAATTCATAGAAAGTTCTGAATCGCGCTAACGAAGTGTTCACCGCCGAAACAATATAAGGAGCGTGCGAGCAGCAGTCGTTGGGTGGTCCGTTTCTACACAGTGAGCCACGTTATCGGGGAGCTGGTCGCAAATCCCCGACGACAATGTACCCCTTTAAACACGCCCTCCATCTATATGCGTTCATATTAAAATATATAAAAAATGTAAAAAAAAAGATTTGGAGAATTGCTCTCAACACCACTGATGTAGAAACTTCGACTACCTTTTTAATGATATATAATTGTTATATATGAATCCGATCGATGTGAACATCTTTGGGGGAGGCCTATGTCCAACGCTGGGCATCTATGCGCTGATGATGATGATATATGAATCAATTTATAAATATTTTTAAAAAAAATTTTAAAAACGAAAATTTAATACAAATTAACTAATTAAACGCCTTACCCATATTCCCACTGTTGGGATACATGGACTGCCTTTACAAGAAGAATGCCAACGTTTAAAGAAGAATCCTAATTAAAAATGCTTCAATACTGTTGTCTGTATTTTTGTTCGAATCGTATCACTTACCATCAGGTGAACGTCTCACGTTACATTATACACGATACATTAAGTTATAACAACGTGGGGCTAGTTAGGACGATATACACAACACCAAACTGCAATCTTCGCTTCGAGATACGAGATGTTATGACTCATCACTCCAGTAGTTTCACCAGCTGCAACACTCACAAAACCGATACACAGTTAAGTTTGCACCTTATTATCTGAGGGCAGAAGTAGGAACTGCGGTGGTGTAGACGGTCTTCAGCAATAGAAACTTACCACCAATACCACCACCTGCCGGTAGGTATGCAATAGAAAATAGACTTAATACCCGTCTGTAGTCTATAGTAGTCTGTAGTAGTCTATAGTAAAAAACATACTGGTGGTAGGTCTCTGAACCGGAGATGTGGGTACCAGCGCAGCTCCTATTGTATCCGACAAACATTACAGTGTTCCGGTTTGAAGGGCGCTGTAGTTTATTTACTGGGGTTTTCTTCCTCCTGCCCTTTTCCCAGCTATGTGGGGTCAGCACAGTATGTACTTCTCTTCCATATCCCTCTATCAGCCGTCATATCTGAGTTCACACTCTTCTTACACATGCCATCTTTCACACAATCCATCCACACTTTCTTCGGTGTTCCTCTACCCTTATAACCATCCACGCACATTCTCATTACTTTCCTTGTTATATGTCCTTCATCCCTCCTCATACCATGCCCGCACCACGCTAACCTCTTGCTCCTCAATTTCTCTGTCACTGGAACAACTTACAGACTTCCTCTAATATACTCGTTCTTAGATTATCCATCCTGGAGTTTAGTTAGCTTACTTACTGGGGTAACAAAGCTTAATCTCATGCGACGAGCGCAATGTGATGCTGTATATACCGTCCGCCACGATGTTATGGACAGGCGCATCACTTATTTCTACGTATGAGTATTTATGCTGAACCCGGAAGTGTTTACCACGACCCTTTAACGTGCCCACAGCTGACCTCGTAACGAGGACAAAGCCGCAAGTGGGGCGCCACAGTAATTAATTTGTTTTTTCTAACCGATGACGTAATCTGTTGGCTTAGCCGATGGCGAGATATTTTTTCAAAATAATAGCTTTCAGCTACGCTCACACCTGGTGTTAGGTGATGTGGGCTGCCGTGAACGCGGTAATCTAGTAACAGCCTGTTACATGGGCGCATACCTTTCTACCCTAAACGTTACCTTGTTCAAGTGTAATCAATTGTTAATATTTTTTTATTCTACTAAGCGACGACACGAGTGACACGTTCACACGATAACAAGTGATACGCCTGCCCATAACATGGTGCTAATTAGAAAACTGCGACACATTGGCGCTTGTCGCCTTAGGACATGAGTTATTAATTCTCATTATCCCAGTAATTTCACTAGCTGCAGCCCCCTTCAAACCTGAACACAGTAATGTTTCCACACAACTGTTTATCGGCTGCAGTAGACTCTGCGGTGGTAGATACCACGAAACAGTCCATCAGCATTTATCTACCACCAGTTCTTACGAAATAAAAATATGTATATAGCTTCTACATTTGGTGCATATATACTGCTAAGTTACCAGATATGGTTAGCGACCTCTCCAGCCGGTAGGGGTCAGAAGAGAACTTTTAATAGTCAAATGATTTTGAACATATTCCATTTTATTCGTATAATCGTATTCCGCACGTGCACACACATACAGACACACATGCACATGCACTCATGATACATACTCATACACAATACCCACACACGCACTAGAGACGATCTCTTCTGCTCTTTACTTAAGTTAAGCTGTAATGTTACTATACGGGAGTCGGAGACCTGGTGACCTGGTGACCTGTCAACGGGTTTGTTACTTATCACGAGCACCAGCGATCCACAGTCATATTATTAAATGATGTGCGTAACTTAAGAATCCTAATCGCCTTCATATTGAAAGAAGGCCTGTGCCCCAACAGTAGGAATTTTGTTTGTGATGAAAAACATATATTTTATTTATATATATATGTATATAATGTTTTTTTTGTAATAAAAAAGAATTGTTAGGCAAATGGCTTGCAGTAAAACGGAAACGGGTAGGTCGCGTTTTCAGAAGACATACAAGGAGTTCAGCTTTACGTAAAAGGAATATTGATTCGTTTGCCGAGCTCAACTAACCTGAAGGGCCCTGTTTGGAGTTTGAATTTCGTTGTTTGCTCCACTTAGCGCTCGCAGCGGCCACGTCGTCATTGTTCTCCTTTAAAATGCCAAGCGATTTTGTACTGTACACTCCGGTTATTAAACTAAACATATAAATATTGAAAATTGATCTTTATTATAATAATATAATTCAAACGTTACTGTGTTCCAGTTTATGGACGGTGTAGGTAGTGTAGTTACCGAGGTAACGAGATTTATCACCTTACGTCTCAAGGCGTCAAGCGTAATGTGGTGCTGTCTCATCATCATCATCAGCCGATAGACGTCCGCTACTGGATATAGGCATCCCTCAAAGATCCCCACATCGATAAGTCCAGCGCTGCTCGCATCCAGCGGCTTCCCGCAACCGTACAGTCAGCAAAGCCTCCGCTACCACTGAGCTCAAGCGCGATCGGTGGTAGAGATTCATATGGGGGATAGGTTCATATAGAGGAATTTGAGCCATTTCCGACCACGATGCCCCAATGCGGGCTGGCGGGAGCCAGAGTCTCGTTTGTTCATTAGCAGGGTGCACTACAAGCAGGTGAGGTTGACTTGGGGCCCGTAAGTTGTTTATAAGATTCCAAAATAGCGCGACATTGTTATGGGTAAACGTATCACTTACCATCAGGTGAACGTTTTGCCTGTCTAGTCACTTCGTCGAATTAAAAAAAAAAATTCTCTATAGAACAATTTGAAGACTTACTACCGACTAGATTTTAATATATACTATACTATATACTAGATATTTATTTTCAAGTATAATATAAGTAATATATACTACAAGTAAATTATAAGCGTATTAAATATAAATAACTCTCAAGTATAGATACTTCTTCCTCCTGCCCTTTTCCCAGCTATGTGGGTTCGGCACAGTGTATACTGCTCTTCCATATCCCTCTATCAGCCGCCATATCTGAATTCACACTCTTCTTACACATGTCATCACTCACATAATCCATCCACACTTTCTTCGGCCTTCCTCTACCCTTATAACCATCCACATTCATTCTCATTACTTTGTTATTTGTCCTTCACCCCTCAGCATAGCCTGCCCGAACCACGTTAACCTCTTGCTCCTCAATTTCTAGATTTCTCTTCCTCAGGTGTAGATACTTAAAAAATCATAAAGCATTAAAATACTTCATAGTTTTTTTATACTATTTTATAAGACACGCCTATATGTACAAAAATTTTATTAATGTTTTAACATATAGTATTTTTTACTAGATCTATACTCTTTAAGTGTACAGTGTCCACCACATTATTGTTAAAATTATTTAATTTAAATGGGGTATAAGGGTTCCCGCACAACTCACGGAACCCAAGTCAATCTCACCTTCCCGTGGTGCACCCTGCTATTTACCCTCCAACGTGTCCCGCCTTATCGTGGCGGAGGGGTTTAGTAACCGTGGACCGACACACGGTGAAGCGAAGTGGATCCGAACCAGCCGGCCCTTCACCATGAAGCAGCCGCTCCAGGTTTGCCCCTGCGGCCGAGGTGGAGTCGCGAAGGGAGTACCCGCGCGAGAGTACGTACGCGAGGAAGTACCAGTGTGCGATTGCAGTAGACCGAGGAGAGGGCGCACTGCATGTTCTGGCACGCCCTGGAAAGGGAGGGTTTATCCCTCCCTCCCGAGGTGGGGCAGCAAAAGCGGCCAGCGCCGGCGGTGTCACGGATGGTGCGAAAGCGTTCCTGTGACCCCGCCATCAGGCGACAGGTTGGAACATTGTCGGATTTGCACCGACTAAAACATACCTTCCGACATAACCTATCCTTGCCCCCGTGAGGACGGGAATGCGCAGGCATTTGCCCCACGTTAATAAAAAAAAACCTGCTAATCAATAAACGAAGCTCTAGCTCCCACCAACAAGCATTGGGCCAGCGTGGTGGGAAATGGCCCAAACACTCCCCATAGAAACCTCTACAAACGTGGAGATCTTTCCAGCAGTGGACGTCTATCAACTGATGATGATTTCATCAGCGGCCTCTTGCATCGATTTTGAGTGTACGCGATTGAGCTCATAAATAGCACCCATAAATTCCCCATAAATAAAACACCAAAAATAAAAGCCAACCCCAAAACAAACGTACAAGTTCATACAAGATCACTACAGAGAGCAACTCCAGGAGGCAGCCCGGCCGCTCGGGTGATGCAGCCACAATTTTAATTAAAAACTTTTAACTCATAAAAAAATCGTACTGAATAGTGTTGCCAAGTTTTTGTATTTAGCGGAGCGTTTTTTTTTGTGCTCTGGACGGGAATTAAGCCGGTCCGGTTTGTATGTTTTTTTCCAGTTTATTCCAACATAAAACAGTCGCAGTGATTTTGTATTCCTCGCACCCAAAAAATTACGAATGCTGTAAATTTAACCCCTTTGTAACTTAAAGTAAAGCTAGTTATAATTAAAAACTATATCTTCATCTATTTAAATATTATTAATTTCTTTCTAAATTATTACACAAATGTTATAACGTTGAAAATTTAAACATTTATGACAAAATTTATTTCACTGTATATTTATATGGGTGCAAAGGTTCCCACACAACAAATCACGGGTTCCAAGCCAACCTCAGCTACTCGTGGTGCACCCTGCAAATCAACAAACGGAGCTCTGGCTCCCACCTAGTCGAATTGGACCAACGTTGTGAGAGATGGCCAAAATGCCCCCATATCTATGTAACCTTTACAAAAGAAGGTACTGGGGAGCCGTTGGATACGAGTAGTGCAAGACCGATCAATGTGGAAATCTTTGAGGTAGACCTATGACAAGCAGTGGACGTTTATCGGCTGATGAAGATGAAAAAGAAAATTATTTTAATTTTTATTTTATTAATTATTGACGTCCTCTGGCCCCAAGATAGTGCAAAGAGCGTCCACAGCGACTCCATCGCGTTCGGTCTTGGGCTTCACCCTTAACTTCATTCCATGTCTTCCCGATCTTTTTCGTCTCGTCTGCTACTGTGCGGCGCCACGTTTGTCTGGGCCGACCGCGCTTGCGTTTTCCTTCTAGGTCCCAACTGAGCGACTGCTTCGGAATATGGTTAGGATCTCTTCATAAAGAATGGCTAATCCACTTCCATTTGCGACGCCTAATTTGTAAATCTATTGGACATTCGCGGCACAGCTCCAAGAGATTTGCATTGGAGACTCCCTCGGGCCAGTGAATTCGGCGAAGACAACGGTTGACAAAGACTTGGATGATTGATGATTTTAATAAGGTCTAATATTGTATTATATACGGCAAGTATTGAAAATATAATACTTCAAAGTATTTTGAATGACAGAGCAACCCGTTATTGAATATAGCAAATACGTCACATGCTGAATAGACCTTTTTTTTCTGACATTTTTTTATAGTTTTTATTGTTTCCGTGAGCGTGTTCATTTAATACTACACACTTTTTCAGAGTGATTTTCCTATCAAAGCTAATTTCGTGACTAAATTAAAATATATTTCAACTTATTAAGATAAGACCAAGGCAATAGTGGTAATGAAATATAATAATACATCAGATTCGTTATATATCGTTAATATCGTTAACGAACTGTTTCCCATCTGAAAAAAAAATTATACTAGTATACAAATCATTCAAAATAAACTTTTATTATAATGAAGAAAAGACACATCACAATGATAAATTAACCGAAACTGAATATTTAGCGAGTTCCTCAATACACCAAAGAACAAAGTTAAGATACACCAGCTCTTCTCGTGGCCCAGTTATTGCGGACTACCATTGGAATAACTAAATTTTCTGTTGTTTCAGATTAATGTGCCACGAAGAGTCTGAAAGAGATCCATATCCCCGGCACTCCCTTTAAATCACTTTATATGGAGTGGAACGGGTACCAGAGTGCTGCGCCGCGTGTTAGGTCACACAAAAACCAGGATAGATAATAACGCCGGAGCCAAACATCCATTTTTGATTAGAATATTATAAATATAGTTTCGAACGACCACACCCGACGAACTTCTAGACTTTAGGTGTTTTATAGACGGACTAGCCTTATTATCACTGTCAAAATGTGTTCGGCCGTATAGTCGCAGGGCTCTGGGCGATTAGGTTTAGTGAGGGTTAAGTACAGAGGTCATAAAGGCGGTGGGGACCGTGCGTGGGTGTGTTGTGGAAGTGAGGGTGACTTGTGTGATGCGGCGGCGGCCGCGAAGACACATCCAACCGATACCGGTGAAGCAGATATCCTCGTTCGTCTGACGAATTCGTTAAGGTAAGGCCTCTATATTACTTCTAACATTCACGTATTTTGTGATAATAAGTAACATCTGTATGTTGTGTTCTTCCTCATAACATCCGTTCCCGTCCTTCCCTTGTCATCTTTAAAAGGAGAGTAACGGACTATTATCTTCCTCTTCTATATTAACTATATATATATATTATGTATTGCACATTTTTATAATCTTTTCCTTATTGTATTGTTGTTTCTGGTGGATGGTACACCGACACAAGTAATTATGATTGTTTATTCTTTGCCAGGCTTTTTTCTTATCAACTGCCAATTAACGCCCCACTGTTGGGGCACAGGCGTACCCTCAATGTGAGTGCGATGGGCCATAGTCACCACGCGGGCCGAATGCGGATTAGTGACTTAAGACACACTTTGGAATAAATTCCAATACATGTGCTGGTTCTCTCGCGATGTTTTCCTTCACCGTTTGTATTTCGCTGTTGTTGCTTATGTTCAAAAATGTACATAACTTAAATATTAAAGTCATCGGTGCATGCCGAGATTCGAACCCGCGACCTTCGGAATGAAGGCCGCACGCTCTAACCATTAGGCCAGCCAGTGTTTTGCTGGAGGAAAATTCTTTTTAGTGTTAAGCTCACCTTTGTTAAATAAGTCTCAATATATATATTACAAAAAATATATTTTTTTAAGTAACTGCAGTGTGTATCTCACCTGTAACTTAAGTGGAAAAGGTAAATGTTTAAAAATAGGTTGCTGATACGACGATGCAGCGTGTAGACCATAGATCGACGTGTCTTATCGACGCCGTCGCTTCCACATCTATATCGAGGGTCTGCTCAGATGCATATCCTATACGCTATTATTAAAACTATCAAAAAGTTTTTTTTTAGAAAAAAGGTTCTATTTACGCTTCCAACTCAAACTGTTTGAAGATACGGAGAACTTACAAAGTTCTCTTTCAGTTTTACTTACTTTTGTTCCGTACCTTAGCCAAACAAACTTTATTAGATCGTTATCGATATTCTTCAAATTAAAAGGTTTTAGGGTTGAGCATAACCATAAATATTTCATGAGCAGTATTGACTGTTCTACTTTAACAAGTTAAATGTGTTTAAAATAATAATATATATGTGACAATTTTTTGATTCAAAAGTCAAAAATTTTGCTACGTTTCCAATAAGCTTAAGCTTACTTAGATTGATTACCCATTCCTCATCATATCAGCATTGTTAAAGTCTACTGAATAATACTGGGGTAACAAAGTCTCGTTAACTCTAACTCCTGTCTTAAGCCGACAGTCACAATGTGCTGGAGTAATATATACTCCAGCACATTAGAATAATTACAGAGCCAATTAGGATGATATCATCCTAATTAACGCTTCATTGTTATAATTATGCACACCGCTTACAACTAAGAAAATGTGAAGCTCCTCTCGTTTAGACTAGACTAGATTGCTCTCGCCTACTTGTAACAAGTTCTTTTCGCAGTGAAGTAAAGTACTAGCACATCTATATAAATACTAAGCTACACCGTCTATTTGAACGGCGCTGTACTTAGTAAAATTATATGGTTAATGAGACAGACCTTGAGTAATCAAGGCATTACTACTTTGTTCATTTTTACGCTTTTTATTTTTAAGGGGATGGTAGCGAAGCGAATAAATGGTGGTAAATGATCATCTACGCCAGTGGAGAACCTTCACAAAAAAGAAAAATAAACCTCCTATATTACCACTAGCTGTTCCCCGGCCGGTTAGCTGGCCGTAATCTAGAAATAGATTTGAAATTTAGACTTGAAATTTGTCTGAACTATTCCCGATAACATACCGGGACGTTCCCATTATCAGTTTCGCGACTTCCTTTTAGGAAAGAATTTTGTAAAATCCACCCATAGCTGACTTCTAAACAGCGGAAGCAATATATCTGTAGTTTATATATATTTTTATATAATTATGTTTTGGCGATTTGCACTGGTAAATTTATATATAAATATGTTTTGGCGATTTGCACTGGCCAGCAAGATCGCCTGATTTGACCGCTGCAGACTTCTTTTTGTGGGGCTTTTTGAAGTCGCGGGTTTATGTCAATAAGCCTTAGACTCTTGCAGCTCTTAAAGACAATATCCGTCAAGAATGTGAGGACCTATCGCCGGAAGTTTTGGCCAAAGTGATAGAAAATGCCATAAAAAGGGCTCAAATGACAATCAACTGTGGCGATGGCCATTTACATGACATCATATTCTCGACTTGATGTAAAAAAATTAAAAGACCAAGTAAAAATAATCCACAAGAAGAATCAAAGTTTTTCATTTTTTTTTTAAATTACAGCCAAAAAACATCGGAAGGTTATTTTTGCGCCACCTTGTATATATACCAAAACTTGACTGTTTACGTCTAATAGTTTCGGAGACCTCGTAATGAATATATGAATCTGGATAACGTATATATATTTCCCTAAGTACAATCGGAGAGGTTATAAATATAACATAAATCTTTCTCCTCCTTATCTCGTATTCCTTGTGTGATAGTCGTGACCACCGCCATCCATCACATAAATCTATCCTTAATTCTAGTAAATTTATAGTTAGATTGAAACTCAACGTAAATTCTAATAAACGTCTTGCAAATAAATATCGATTATCGAGACGTATTCTGGAACGTATTCCCCATTATTCCCCCAACCCGCATTGGGACAGCGTAATGGGAAATAGCCCAAAAACCCACATACGATCCCCGTACAAACGGCAGCTCCCAGTGCCAAGCGGTAACGGAGGTCATGCTGATTGTATGTGGAGATCTTTGGGGGACGCCTATGTTCAGCAGTGTACTTCTATCGGCTGATGATGATGATACTGGAACGTCATAATAGGTCGTGTTCTTCGGTCATTGCTTACGATTAGTCTTAACAATCAGATCGTACAGTGCACCTGATCAGTGCATCAAATCGTTCAGCCCACTAAATGTGCCCATGGTTGGGACTCGAGGCTTTGTTTAACAACAAAATAAAAAGGATCAATTTACCAATCGCACTGTCCAGGAGCGCGGGAGAAGTCTTCTACTGGGCTTTACTTCTGGGTTAGGACGATTCAACATCATCCGCCTCATTATTAGTTAACAACACGTGAAATTGACGATAATTCAAAACTTAAAAATGTAAAGTAAAAGTATTTTTATATTTCATCGTCATCGTCAGCCCATAAACATCCACTGCTGGACGTGCCTCCCCCAAAATTTCCACACGACCGGGTTGGGATTCATATGGGGGAATTTGGCCATTTCCGATCACCCTGGCACAATTCGGGTTGACGGGAGCCAGAGCCTCGTTTGTGGATTAGTGGGGTGCACCACAAGCAGGTGAGGTTGGCTTGGATCTCGTGAGTTGTGCGGGAACTCTTACACTCCATTTTTTTTTATTGACAGCGAAATAAAAATATTTAACGACAAGAAGCACCGTGCATTATTCATCAACTACAGGTAAACAGTCCAGCAACGGCATTCCTGACCGGCACCCTTCATTATGTTAAACTATGATTTACATGTTGATGTAATGCTGGTAGGTGTCTGTTGCGTATTTCTGTGCAGACAACAGTGTGCAAACATTACTGTGTTCCAGTTAGAAGAGCGGACAGGAAGGTAGATCAAAATGTTTGACGATCGATGGTATAGCCAAATAGTACCTATGTACGAATTTATTATATTACCTACAAAGAAATTAATATTGTAGTGATATATTACTAATACTGTGTTCCGGTTTGAAGGGTGTACTAGTGTAATTACTGGGGTAACGAGACTCAATATCTTATGTCTCAGGCGACGAGCGCTACGTGATGCTGTTTTTATCACCCCAATTAACATCACTGTGTGTAAAGCGATCGTATCAATTATCATCAAGTGAATATCCCGCTCGTCATCATCATCAACCATAAACGTCTACTGATGGACACAGGCCTCCCTCAAAAATCCCCACACCAATCGGTCCCTCGCTTCCCGCATCTAGTGGCTTTCCGCGATCTTCACACAGTCCACACGACCTTAGGTATCGCCGCGTACTAGGGACTGTCGTTTGTAGGGTTTTTTATGGGGGGATTTGGGCTATTTCCTACCACGTTGGCTCAATGCAGGTTAGTGAGAGCCAAAGCCTCATTTGTTGAGGTTGGCTTGAATCTTGTGAGTTGTTGTACGGAACCCCTTACACCCCTTTCGTCGCATCTCTTAATTGAATAAAAATAAGCATTTTGATGTAAATAACGATTAGTTAGACAATCCATGCAAAAATATCTCTGGAAAGATCTCCGTGTTCACGGCGCCTCGCTGAAACAATTAATTATCGCATGTACATTGTGCAGAGCGGGCACAAAGCGCCCCGAGCTGAAACGGCTCCCAAGGGCGGCGTCCGATGAGGAATCGTTAGCCCCGCTCCACAACTGGCGACTTTTTGAAAGAAGTGAATAATTACAAGTCGTACGAAATGACTTCTAGTAAATTGTTCACCATTTGATGCATATTTTTTTTTTCATTCAATTAAGCGACCAGACGAGCGGGTCGTTCACCTGATGATAAGTGATGCGCCCGCTCATAACAACGTGGCGCTAGTGAGGATGATAATTACTGCACCACAATGCGCTCGTCGCTTCGAGACATAATAATAAATAATCTCGTTACCTCGGTAATTATACTAACTGCAGCGCCTTTCAAATCGGAACACAGTAATCTATGCACAGTACTGTTTATCGGCTGCGTTAGATGCTGCGATAGTACCTACCTAGTACCCAACGCATTGTCTATTTCTGCCGTCAAACAATATTGTTCAATCATTACTGTATTCGGATTTGAAAGACGCTGTAACTAATGTCATTACTGTTGTAACAATATTGAACATCTTCTGTGTCAAGGCGACGAATACAATGTAGTGTAGTAAACGAAATGCTAAATAGCGTCACGCTGTTATGGGCAGGCGTATACCATCAGATGAATGTCCCCCTGATCTCGTCGTAAAAGAAAACCACGGCGCCCTGGTGTCAGTTGTGCGAGTACGGCTCGTCGCTAGTCTGAGGCATTGTATTGCCAAACACGAACAGTGTGTACATATTTGCCGATAGTTCCATAGCGCGGCCACCCGGCGACGGTGACGTCACAGCAGGCGCGCGCACCGCACCATCGATCCGCACCCCACCCAAAAGCGCTGCATTCAACCATCGTCTAAACCTATATTAACAAAGCCGCAATCGTAATCCGCCAAAAGCGCTTAATTACATATTTCAAACAAGACTCCCGTAAAAGGTCACAATCACCTTCGACTTTTAATTAAAACCTAGCCCGGGCTTGTTATTTTACTTTCCTCTTAAAAAGCACTCCCATTTTTTTTAAGTTTTTTAGTTAATTAACGATATTGTTATTTTAAAAAAGTTGGGGTTTAATTAAAACTTAACTTGTTAACTTCTTTTGTAATGTGTATTGTTAGTCGAACAAATAAATGCAAGAGAGCAAAGCGCCCATGATCTGGTTTTGGATTTTAAGAAGCTTATTCTTGTATTTTAAGTAAAATGCAAATAAAATGAAATTATATACCTTTGGCATTAAGACATAATTTTCTCATTAAAAGAGAGGTGGTGGGTCTTTGAATTTGTAATAAATGTTTGTCTCGTAACACTGTCTGGACAAGTTCTAATGCAGCGACAATTTCTGCTACCAAAGTGTATGATGGACTCTAGCTATGTTACAGTTTAAAGGCAACTCTAACTTACTTGATTGTACTTAACTAAGTTCCTAACCTAACTAATTTTATTAGTTACTTAATAACTTATGTCTCTAGGCGACGATTATAATATCGCTTATTGTAAACATCGTAGTGGGTTATGGCGAAAAGTTATTTAATGATTTATAGCCAAATACAATAATTGCAACCTATCTTTTGAAATGCAATGCTTTCAAATATATTATATGTACAGTAAGAATGTAAGTTTATTAGGTCATGCCATACTTTCAAAAAGATACGAGTACCTTATCCTAACCGGTACCGGTATTACGCTAATCTAAAAATAGATCACGATCAGATCTACAGAATATGATATACAAAATCGAAACGAGAAAGTCGTTGGTTTACGTCACCACTGTGCGTATTAATGTTATTATACTAGGAACGTCGTAGGTACACTATATCTAATTATATATTGTCTTACTATGTCCACATTGTTTACGAACGTCTTTGTTAAAGTTTTTTAGCTTTAACGGTAAAAGACATGAATATGAATTAAACTAATCATGTTCATAGTAACTTGAACTATTGAATATTAGAACTATGTATGAAGAATAAGAATAAATTACCGTCACATCCAAAACTGTACACGTTTAATTAACTTTAATAGGTAATTACTTATCGGCAGATTAAGCAATTTTTTATTTAAGAATCGTACCTATTTTTCTCACTAAGTAAATATTGTATTATTTAAGAAATAGCGTTTCTTTTAATCCACTTTAATAATACCTAATTTTCTTTCCACGCTATGGATATGAATAAAAAAACCTATGGAAAGAGAATTGGTTTTAAACAAAATTAAAAAAAATCTTGTTACAGTTCACTTAAGAATTTATTTCGTGCTTACATATTTTAATATATAACATATATTATAAAAATATATATGATCCAAAATTGTTCAAAAAATAAAAATTTTGTGAGAAAAGAATTAGGGTGCACATAATTTACTATATATAATCTTAATATCTACTTTATTATAATCTGACTCTAGACAGTGCTTTAGCATATCTAGCATGCTCTTACGGGTTACTAGGTATGGCTATCCATTCTTGATAAACATCCTTTTTTTTTTTTTTTAGTCACTAACCCAGTTATAATAAAGTGATCGTTTATATAATCAAGCAATCACAACACAGCTACCAACGAATATACCTAGAAGCGATACTGCGACAACGCTTATCATTATCTAGACATCAGTTTTGAAGAAGTGCGTCAAAACTTAGTACAAATGCGTCAGAAATAGAGTTTACATAATATTTTATCAGGCTTTAGATTTTGGATAAGTTTACTGCATCATTATAAATTACACATGGCATTGTATTTTTTTAAAATATCTCAGCTCTTGTGATAAAAGATAAGAAATAAACTTACGTGATTGTCATGTAGAGATTAAATATCTTTTATATATATAATAAAACTACAATTTACGGATTCCATAGCGTTAATTCTATATTAAAACCGGAGACCCTCAGACGGGTACCATCGCAGCCCCCATTCATACCGCCAGGCAGTAATGTGCAAACATTACTTTGTTCCGTGGTAATGAGATTTGACATCTTATGTCTCAAAACGACAAGTATAATTTAGTGTAGCATCCTAACTAGCGCCAAGTTGTTATGGGCGAGCGTATCACTTACCATCAAGTGAACGTCCCGTTCGTCTCTTCATTTCGTTAAATAAAAAAAAAGATTTCTCCCACGTCTTGTGTGGTTTACAGCAGCCATAGACACGGGAGGACTAAGCTGACAGGGGTCCCTCCTGACGTCATAATTGTAACGAAATACCTTGAGCATCTTAATTATTGACTATTTGTCTATTTATTTAACACGACAGAGGTGTTGGCCAGTTTGTAGCTACCATTGTAGCCGTGCAGTGTTCGCACGTATCAACTCAACACTACACATATGAAAATTAAATAAACAATATAATTAAAAAAAAACAACAATTACTCAATATAATTATGTAAAATTGATAAAACTTATGTAAATATTAATAGCAAAGATAATAATGACTACAACAATCTGTTCTGAAATTACGATGATGATGATTTCATATATAGTGACACGATTTTCATACAGCGTTTACATCGGCATGTTATGTTTGGTTTTGTCAGTTTTTATTTAGTACTATTCAAAATGGTAAAAATAAATAAATAAAATCGGATGAGGAAAATCTTGGAGTGGATACCACATAGGTGACATATAAACCGTATACCACCAGATGAATCGATGGTTAAAAAACAATTATCAGAAGTAGACGAAAGCGCAAAGATTGCATGTTTATAGCTTCCGTCGTGGAAGCTTGTAACTATCTATAGATTTTTTTAATAATTGAAGCGACGAGACGAGCAGGACATTCACCTGATGGTAACCGCCCATAAAATCGTGACAGTTAGAATGATATACACAGCACAACATTGCTCTCGTCGCTTTGAGACATAAGACGTTATCTCGTTACGCCAGTAATTTCACCAGCTACAACGCCCTTCAAACAGGAACAGAACAATTTTATGCACACTACTGTACCTTTTTTTTTCTGTGGGGTAATCCTGCATTGGATACCCTTCCGCTGTCGGGGCAACAGAAGAGTTATGCCGGACTCTTACCGGCTAAAACCCCACGGTTTCTCACTCACCGCATTTGGCCGAAACCACGGGAACGCTTTCGCACACTACCGTGGTTCCGACAGCGAGAGGCCTTGATAAGACGACATCTCGGGGTGGAGCACTGCGATAGTACTTACCTAAACGGTCTCCTGAGATAGAAACCAATAAATCCACTGCTGGATAAAATCAAGTAAATCTGTAAATCCTACTGATGGTGTATAATCAATATCCTTTTATATCACACAATAATACCAAAGTGAATACATTAATATATAGTTTAAGTTATGACGTAAAAAGAAACCTTTCGAATGAACATCACATTTTTCCATACGGCATGTTAAAACAGACGGACAGATTGAATGTGCTCTGTTTAGTCTATGTATTGTTTGAAAACTGCTGTTTAGGAACTCGGCCAACTCTGGTACATAACTATATTTTTTTTCCTATTCGTCGAGACGAGCAGGATGTTTACTTGATGGTAGGTGATACGTCTGTTCATAACAATATGGTGTTAGTAAGGATAATGGGCACTGCACTAAACAGCTCATTACTGTAGTAGTTTCACTAGCTGCGACCGCTTTCTAAACCCGTGTACAATAATATTTGTATATTTGCTATTAAGTTCGAGGCCAGAGATCTACTACCCTTGTAGTCTAGAGCCTTGCGTCGTTTATCTGAAGAGGAGCTGATTAATTAACAACACAAATTTATTAGCAGTTAAAGTATTTGTAATTGCTTTGTATATTTATGAAAAATTATTTAAATTAGATTCAAAACAAAGCAAATTTATCAATTTCTATCCAACTATTGTCTTTGCAATCGCTAATTATAACTAAGTCATTCTAAACGACTTAAGATACTTTTATACTAATGAACAGGGTATAATTTATTTTTATTTACATGGTGTGGTCATCAAAGTACATTTACTTAATAAACATACACACATAAAGTAACGTAGACGATTTTGACGCAGATTGAGTTTATTCTCAAGCTAGATGTGTTTTCCAACTACGCGATATCAATGAATACAGATTTAAAAATCAATTACTTTTAGAACCTCAAAGAACTCCTGTCAAAATCTGCGTGCTTTGTGTCTAAAGGGTTGGTTTTTTTTAAACCGCCCGTTACACTACTGACGATTCATTTGCATGAAATTTGCAATTCAATTTAGTAGAGCATATTAATTAACGGCGTTCCCTTGAAACTCTTGACAGAAACATTCATTTAGAAACTGATTTTATACACTTAAATTATCGTGACGGGATACTGTACTACAACAACGCTATTTTAAGATTATAACAGTTCTTCTACAGAATCAGTAAGAAATTATTTTTTTTCTTCTGTATACTAAAACTAGCTGTTCCCCGTCGGCTTTGCTGGCCGTAATATAGAATTAGATTTTAAATATAGATTAGATAAGTCTAAAATATTCCCGCCGCTTTCCGAGTCCCTTCTCATTAATAACATCCACAAAACTCACTTTGCAGAAGGAATTTTGTAAAATCCATTCTTAGTTGAGCTCTAAATGGCAAAAGCAATATCTCTACCAAATTTTGAGTGTATAGGTCTAATAGTTTCCGAAATGTCGCAACGAGTCAAGTAATTGTTATTGAAATAAATCTTGAGCCTTTTTTTGCCTTTAAGACCGTAAATATATTGTACTTTTCACCATTGGATTCGTTTTGTTATTACTGCAAAGTTTGACCACAGCCGTATTTATTTTATCATCTTTGGCAACCTTCAGACTTGGACTATTGTTTTAACAGCCATGGCGTTAAATTCTTGCCTTAACTTTTTTATTGATATTAATAATATAATGTTTCAAAGTTTAATTTTTAAATTTAGCTTAAAAAACTTAACACTTTCATTTTATAAAATTTTATCGTTTTTTTTTTATAACTTTATGTTCAAAGATAAATCTGTATTTGATGTAAAACCGGTCGGAAAGATTTTCGTGTTGCATACATATACACAAAATTGGATATCTTGAGGTTTTATATGAATTGAAATGTCGGTGTAATGTCCCTGAATAACCTGTTTCACTAATTCTGTCCGTCGCCCCACGTGCTGTACGTTGGCAGACAGTGAAGTAATCACGCGCATTGTAATCGGCTATTTTTAGACGAAAATCAACGTCTTGTTCCTAAGACGAATCGATGTGATGACTGCTATATGATATTACGTTTTAGTTGAAAATTAAGTAATCAAGCAGTGATACTTATAATTTTTAATGTGACTAGTTTTATTTACATAGTTTTTTACATGCTGAATCATAATTGAATAATGGAAGACATGGGAGCTCCATTTGTAAAGCGATTCTATACGCTTACGTCTCGGGGAGATGTCAGTACGATCCTCACTAAGCTTGATGAAAGAAATTATTGTAAGGAAACTGATATGTTCCAAAAACGGCAACTTTCTTGTGACATCTACCAACCCACACTTAACCAGCGTGGTGGATAAATGGCCTTGACTCGCTTCTTATGGGAATGGCCGCGAGTACCCACAGGTATAAAATGAATGAAGTATATAGATGAAAGAATGGAGATCACTTATCCACTACGCTCTTCAAATACAGATCGGCATATGTCACATATCTACGAAAACTGTTGTTATTAGAAGAAGTCTGAACATCAATATGAAAGCTCAAGTCTAGTCGCATTCAAACTTGCGCCTCTAAGAGACACCTAGCGCAGTACTACCAGATAGTGGTATTAGCGAGCTATATAGCTCATAATTGCAATTTTTATGTGCTGCACCTTAACTATAGTTTATTGATTTAATGTCACTACACACTATTTGAAATATATCATGAACAGATTCTTTAAAGTAATTTTGACCCATTTTTGATTATAAAACAGGACGTGCCACGAGATTTGGTAAGCTGTATATATATAACTAGTGTATAAAATATGTTAATTGTTCCTTAAAATAATACTAATACTTTAGGTCTCTCATAAACGTAGTTTTGAGATCGGCGAACAATGTTCGAATGTTAACCTCCGGGAGGAAACACTGTAACTTCTTTAAGAAGCTACAGGAAATACCGTTATTTGTCATCATTACGCATAACCACGTTCTAGGGAATGGTATTAAGCTTACCTGATACATTATTGTGCCGCAGTAACAGCGTTAAGGCGTTGTAGGCTCAAGCAAATCCCTAAACCCCTTTTAGCCCCTGCACTGCAGACCTTGATACAATATCTAGAGGTCTGTTCTTATTGCCCGTGGCTATCTTTTATGTGCCTACATATCTCATTTTTGCTGAAACAATGTCAAAAGTAAACAAAACTGAAGCTTTTAAAGTATATAAAAAATAAAACAAATAAGTAAGAAATAGAATAGAATTTAGTACAACCATAAAAAACTAACTGCTCATTGCAGAGCCTTAAATAATCATTAAGATAAGGTTTGACGCACGACGCCTATCTATGAACGGACCGGTGATACTGGAACGACTTCCAATAATGTTTATAATAAACAGAGATTATATATATTTTTTTTGGTTTGGTATAATATTGGAAAAGATATCCTATTATCTAGTTTTTTCAGTGGTGTGCCTAGGCTTAAGTCTTATCCTTGAGACGTACTAAGCCAAAGTGCAGAGGAGTACAGCTACTTTCCGGAGGAGGCCCTGAAGTCCCTTCTAACCCATTAAAAAAGATCATCGAGGAGGTTTCGTAATTCTGAACCCATAAAAAATATAGTTTGAAGATTTCCTCCGCGACATAAAAAAAAGTTATAGTCTTCATATGGCAAACCCAAACACGTAACGACTACCTATAAAGAAATGTATCATATTTGACATATTTGTCTTATATCAAACCCCTTTTTTCTTAAGAGCCCAATATATAACATTGCTAGACTGATTTAATATTTCGTTGATGCATTGTCATCATATTTTGTTCTAAACTATTCAACTTAGAATTCATTATGACCACCATAATTCTACCTTATTGTAGTCCATTGTAGAATAAGTGGTTCTGTAGTCAAGTAGAGTACATAGGAAGTGGAGATATATAACTAAAAATTAAATAACTTTTTACAATTCGTTTTGTAACCACCGTTAAATAACAATAATTATAGTACGATTATTATATATAATTTTAATTGGATCACGTAGCATAAATATGCCTAATAAATGTTGGTATTTTTTATAAAATTGTATCTCGATAGGACGTATTAATTCGTTGTTCTTGCTATAAGTATTTGCAAGAATTAATGCAATATCTGCAAGAGACTGGGCGAAATATGAACTGACCGCCAACCTCCGTTAGTAAGAGAGCCACCTTAAGAAGAATGCAATATTTTCGTCATTCCGTAACTATTGTAAAGCGAGAGATTTAAAAATTAATCGAAAGTAAACAAATATAATGTCGTGTACCTAATTTTTTTATTATCATCTTTTAGTTTTTTTACATGTATCGAAAGAATATATAATAGTTTATATATTTAGAACATTTTTAAAAAGCATAATTACATTTTTATGTTTTTTTAATGGTGGCAAGTTGCTCTTATGTAACTATGGTATTTTGTCCACTGAAAATGGTATGACAACTCCACACAAGCTGTCTTACGATATAAGAACTCTGTGACTATAAAAATTACTGGGGCACCAAGACAACACCTTGTGTTACAAAAAAACGAAAGCTATGTGGTGCACTGTTTATCATTCTAACTTGCGGCAAGTAGTTATGAGCGGGCGTATCATATGTGATCAGATGAATATCCTGCATGTATAGTCTCGTAAACAAATAAAAAAAAAATTACCCATATACACTAAACAAATTGATGAATGAAAAATGAATAATATGTTAATGAATCATTACTATATTTTAAAAGACTATTATTTATAATAAGTAAAAACAGTAACCTACTAACATTATCATAAAAAACCGTTCAGATGTGACCGGTTTTCGATTCGCATGCGCATTGCACTCTACGGTTATCGTACTAAACGGAGAAACGTTTTCAGTACTTGCCGCTTACGACACTACTATTCTTTTAAAATCGATCGGCTAATACAAGCGCAGGGTTTGTCATTCACTGACGTCGCGTCTGCGATCCGTACAACGCATGCGCTACGCGCACTAAAGCATATTTCTACTCGACTGAAATCTTTTCAACATTATCTCATTTTGTCGCAACGCGATATAGATAACAAAAGCGCTGGTAAAATGTTTTATTAATTATGCGATAACTGAATTGTCGTTGTTTTATTATAGTTGAAAAGCAAATTGCGGCAAACGTATGCCGTAATATTTAATTGTCGTGGAGTGTGCGGTGACGGATGGACGGATTTCGTGTCGGATCGTGCGGTGTGTAGCGGCTTCGTGGAACAGTCAGTAAAGCGGACTCGAGCCGCGCGGTTGTGTGGTGTGTCGGTGCTCGTAGTTGTTTTTAGTTTTGACAGTTGGCGCGTTTTTTTTCGTTTCAGTTTAACTAGATATATTTTGTGGAAAGCATAGATTTTAAGTTAGTGCTAATCTGTGTATTTTCAGTTGACTTCTAGTGTGCGACTAGTCAGTTGTGAATTTAACACATTGGCTGTGAATATAGTGATTGTACGCCTTGTGCACTTTTTCGATTAGAATTTTGTGAGTTCTCTTTTGGAAATTCAGTTTCTTGTAGGTTTCATCTGCTGCAGGAGACGAAACAGGTACATAATGTTGTATTATTATTAAGATGATGTAGTTAAACCATTTAATGCATGGTTAAGTCGTACACTGGACATTGCTATTTGGAGCAGACAATTTCTCTTGCGGCTCCGATTAAAACCAGTTCCAAATATAGCAGATCGGGATTCAGCATAGAAATATACCTTTATACTCGGTTGAAATTGAATGGACCATGTTCAAAGTTATATAAAGAAGTACTTCGAGTAAGTTTAGTTGAGAATCCCGTTTTCCCTTGGCCGGGGCGAGACGATGTAGACAGCTGTGCACACGTAACGGGTAAAAATAAATACTCGGGCATTATCGGCTGCTAGACAAGCCGGCTTTGCTGTGGACACCGCGGTATTATTAGTGCATACTATACAATATTCATGGTATTTACAGGTTATGTAGGTTCACAAAATTTGCAAATATTATGTTAACCTTATGAACCTTGAGCAAAATTACTAAATAATATTATTAAACACACATAATAATTACATGCAGAATTTTTATCCACTTTGATTGCTCTTTACCCACACTACAAACAGTTGCAAAATAAAACTTGATAAAACCTTGACGGTGTGTTCCAGTGTTGTTCATAAGAATAATAACCATTTGAGAAATTTTTCATGTTTTAATTTTTAAAAATAGTTTTAAATCAGTCATTACTTTATTGATAATACATTTAATAACTTTTTTTCTATCATGTAAAGAATTTAAAACACAACTTGAGTAAAATTTATTTCATTTGCTTGTATTTGGCTTTATAAATAAAAGGATTTGTTAGAATTTTCTATAATAATTATATTTTAATGTTTGCAAGTAAAATATTCAAGTAGTAAAAGGTTAAACAAAATAGTTATCAATTTTTATTTTATTAATTTATTGATTCAAAAGCAGGCTCAGTTTCTAAAACAGATAATGTGCACTAAAAGTATTATTTATTATATGAAATTATAAAGCTCTAAAAATGTTTATTTTTCAAATTTTATTTTTAAAATATTCAGTTACCAACTGTTTTATTAATGTAACAATAAACTTTGTTATTGGATCAAAGTAAATTTAAATGCAATAATTATTATTCTTACATCTATCTAAAATTCTAGTACTTGTTCTTATATCAACCCTTAAACATTATTCTGTACTAACAAATAAAAAGTATTTATAATATATTGATGGGCAATCTGCCAAAACATTATATGGATACTGGATCTGTGATAGCAATTAAGTATTCATTTGGGATCATAAATCTTTTCTATTTTATTCATAAATGGCCGGCAGTTAGCCTGTTCTCATTCCAGCTGGAAAATTAAATGGGACAACCCTCTCTGCCAAGCTTTATATCACTGATGCTGAGTTTTTAGTTTTGAGCACATTAATGGCACTTAATATATGTCATTGATTTTATTGTTCAAGTATCATAACTTCTTGTTATTTTCTATGTCTAGACTCTACTGATCCTTTACTTTCTGAAAATCAGATAATCAAACTGAAATAAGAGTATTCACACTTACAATGTCTTCTTAGCACACTTTTTATATGACTAAATTTATTTACTTTTAAGGGAGAGTCAATCGTTTATTGTCATAGCAATATTTAAAATAAATAAAAACATTATTGGACACATAAGTTGAAGGTTCAATCCCAATTCTAATCATTAAATTGTTACTAAAGTCTTGTTTTAATACTGTGTAGGAACATTAATGTATGTATAAGTATCTATAATAAAAAATACTAATGCTAACTTAATGTAATATTATGAATACCTATGATATATTATGATAACCATTCAATCAAACAACAAGGTATAGTGAACTACCAAGTTTTTCAAGCAATATACAATTATTTTTTTTTATTACATTAATGATAATTTTGATAGTTTAGGTTAAAACATCAATTGATTCATTGATTCAAGATTTTTTCAAAATTGAATGTTTGTTACTATTACAGGAAAAGGTATGTATAAATATGAAATTCTATTCAAATAATATTTCAGCTTCTATAAATTATCAGCTACAGTAAACATCCACATCACAAATAAATATCAAAATACCCTAACACTGAAAATTTACAGGTACAATTAGTAATGGTACGTAAAAAGATGTAGAAGTACCTGCAAAATTTACAACAATAAATTTTAAAAATTTTTCAATGCTATCATTCTAAAGTTGTATGTGGTTATAGAGGTATATATAAATATATATATATATTTATTGCTATCATCATCTCTACAGATGCACATACTCTGTTGGACATAGGTCTCTTGTAAGATATTCCACAAAATGAGTCATATACTTATATATTCATATTGTCAATTGTATGTAATTTTATTATTAATTTCTATTTGCATTGTTTTCTTCACATATATTGCTAATACAATTGAACTGCAATTTACTGTAATGCTAAATACACAGTAGCTATAGATGCAAAAAAAATTGCCAGTGAAATATTTACACTACTATTAATTTTGATGCGACTTATATAATGTATCATGGCTGTATAAAAATATGTTTCAATATGTATCTTTAACAAGAATGAGGGTGGATGATTATAAGGGTAGAGGAAGACCGGAGAAAGTGTGGATGGATTGTGTGAAAGATGACATGTGTAAGAAGAGTGTGAATTCAGATATGATGACTGGTAGACGAATATGGAAGAGAAGTACATACTGTGTCGACCTCACATAGTTGGAAAAGGGGCAGGGAGAAGATGTATCTTTAAAATATATTTTGGCTGCTAATATTTCTAACTTGTGTGTAAAACTCTACCCATAGTCATATAGTTAGCAGCCAATAGCAAATGTTGCAATAGCATTTGTCGTGGACATTCGATGACTTTTCAATTCATTTCTCAATAACTACCAGCAATTTGGCAACACTGCACCGTTCGAAAGTAGACGGTGAAGCACATTGGGGTGTGGGGAGGGAGGGTGTATCAGCTGAAATATGGCGACTAGACGGCCGTTACACCGCCGCGATGCCGCTCTAGTTGCCATTAATTACAACACAGTGACGGAGCAGAACATTGAATCTCATATGAATTTTACATCAATTCCCATTGCATGTAGAAATATAATTCAGACTACATAATGTACATAATGTTTGTTAATTAAAAGGATCATACTTATGGCTTATGACGCAACGCCCATATACCATCATCACCACCTGCATGACTGGGGATCTTTCACATTGCATTTTTAACACAACTTTTGCTCACTTACTGTTGATAGGTCTCTGTTGCCGGAGGCAATCTGGGAAAATAAACCCGCAACTCCTATATCCGGTTTGAAGGGTGCTGTAACTAGTGAAATCATTGCAATCACAAGATTTCACATCTCGTCTTAAGGCGACGAATATAATGTGATGCTGTGTATATCATCCTAACTAGCGCCACGTTGCTATAAGCAGCTATAGGAAATTGCACCACTTACTGATGGTAATATCTCTCTCGTCTTGTGAAAATGTGTGAATAAAAAGAAAATCTTTTATCGTCAAATATATTTCCTAACTATTCTACTTAACATCCTTTAAGAAAAAAGTGTACTTCTTTTCTTAAAGGTCAGCTTGCAGCCGGGACCTCAGGTGTTGCGTATGTCTATGGGTTCCTTTGTTTATTTTTTCTATAAAAAATATATTTTTTAGATTTTTGCGTCGCGACAAAATTACATGTGAACGTATTAATATCAGATACTTTTTCTATTTTGTGTTTTTGACTACATTTTTACTCTTTCGCTAAGGTTAGCCAGTAGAAAACTGGATGCAAGTTCAGCTCGCCTGTACCAACTCCATCACCGTGTAATCATTGTGTCTTTGTTTTATTTGTATGTAACAACGTCGTAATGTAAAATAATGTAGACAAATACAAGTAAGTTAAGACACCTTGAGGCAAATTCTGTTGTAGAAACCAGACATAGTAATGAGACAATTATCGCCGATACTAAGCGACGATTCGGGAGGGTGAGGTGTATTTAAAGCGATTCCAACTCGTCACCGGCGCGCGCGTCACTCTGAAACGCGAATAGAAAACTGGTGACCCTCGGTGCGGTGACGTCGGCCCCGTTCATGACTGCCTACCATTAGGACTCCAACACACCAACTTATAAAACACATATAACCATACCTAGAAGAAAAAAGCAACCTTTCTATGTTCTACATATTAGTCTGGTTGTTATTTCTATATGTTATATATATATATATATATATATTCATATCGGGGGGAATTAGGCCTTTTCCCACCATGCTGGCCCAATGCGGGTTGGCGGGAGATAGAGCCTCATTTGTCATTTAGCAGAGTGTACTACAAGCAGGTGAGGTTGGCTTAAATCTCGTGAGTTGTATTACGGGACCCTTTATACCTCTTCTTCCCCTCATATGAATGCCTACCGGTATGGGAATCTTTGAGGGAGGCTTATGTCCAGCAGTGGACGTCTATTGGCTGTTGATGATGATGATGAAATATATATATATAATTTAAAATTGTCATTATAGTGCAGAGCATTGGCTTGTAAGTAGTCCGTCTCGGTTTTGGAGCGGAGCCAAGTTGACCTGGCCTGGGCAGCCTGCTATGTCATTGATGAGACGCTCTTTCAGCTTTACATCGTGAATAGAAAACGATTAGTTTCATATTATTTACTTGTTTTCATATAAAATTCCTTGTACGCGTATAATAAATTATGAGCGTGTTGAGTGGCAAATCCGTGTTATTGAGTTAATTCCACTTTTCACACTCTCGAGTTATGAAACCTGTTATCCAACACAATTATTTCTATGAACTAGTTATGTTTGCCACTCAATTCATTATAGGGACCTAATTAAAGTAACGGTAGTGATAGAGTACAAGTATAATAGATTTTGTTAGCAATGCTTCGAATTCTTGGAGGAAGTTTTTGGTGCATAACGTCTCTGAATTTTCTGTGCCATTTTATAAGCCAGCTGCATGATGTTCACTATGCTAAATATGTTGACGAGATGATTGAGATTTTTTTTTTATTCAATTAAGCGAGCGAAATGTTCATATGATGGCAAAGTCACACGTCTGCCCATAACAACGTGGCTTGTCTATACACTAACACCACATTGCACTCGTCGCTTAAGACATTAAGATTTTGGGTCTCGTTACGCCAGTAATTATACCAGCTACAATGCCTTTCAAACCGGAACAAGAAAGATAGCATATTACTGTTTGGCGGCAGAAATAAGCGCTATAATGGTACTCATCTAGACGGTCTCAGGCAGCTAGGGATCTACCTACCACCAGAAAATGTGTACGGTCACTGTCATTGATATTGACCGTACAATAATTTCACTAGCTGCAAAAACCTTCAAATGTTTGCACACAAGTGTTTGGCGGTGGATGTAACCACTGCGGTGGTATCTACTTAGACTATCTCTGAGCAACAGAAACCTACCATCAATTATTACTGCATTGTCGATACTAAAAACTAATTACCTAGTAATTGCAATATAGTAAATTAATATGCGAAGAATGCTCTAATTTAATACAAAAAAATTCTAATATTAAATTTAAATCCATTAAAGAGGTTTCCGACAATAGGCTGCGGTCACCATCATCAACCGATAGACGCCTACTGATAGACATAGGCCTCCCCCAAAGATCTTCACATCAATCGGGCTGCGGTAGGCTGAGACATAATGATGATGATATTAACGTTACGTAAAACAATAAGAGAAAACACCCTGTCCTTTTTCAATTACGTCAGAGGGCGACGGCGAACTCCGATGTCTCTCTCCATCAGTATAATCTTGAGTGTTGACTTGACAATGGTATGATATCATCTGATTACGTCACAGTTTTATTGCTCCAGTCGGTATTTGTACATATTAACTATTTAATATTCATATGCTGTTCCAAGTGTTAATAATACTGCAGTACCCTAGTAGCTTTATTAATACTGAATACTACGACCACTCGCACCGTATTACATAAAATTATATTTCAGAGAAAGTAAACTGAAGTTGCCGGAGACCATCTATGTTGGTACCAGCGCAGCGTCTTATTCTGCTCCAAACATTACTGTGGTCCGGTTTGAAGGGCGCTGTAGCTAGTGGAAATACTATAACGAAGACTTAACATCTAACGTCTCAAGGCGACTAGCGCAATGTGGTGGTGCTGTGAAAAGCATCTTAACAGGCGCCACGTTATCATGGACAGTCTTATAACTTACTATCAGGTGAACCTCTTGTAGTCGTCCTCGTTTCGTTGAATAAAAAAAAAATAATAGTAAATTTCTACCGTCATCACTACGAATAAACGATAACCACCTCGTCAGCAATTGTACTCTTCTGATCGAGATGAATAAATTAAGATATATAATTCTATTGGTTTTCTATATAATACATAAAGCGAACACACATACAAAACACCTGGTATTAATTAACCATAATAATGACGCACTAATTAGAATATTTACACAGCTTCACATTTTTCTCTTAGATTCTATGAGACTTCTAATTTCATCTTAGTAATTGAAGTATATACAACAATGTACAGATCAATGGGTGTGTGTTCAATTGTAATTCATTACACTAAGATCTATAGCTAGAAAAAGTTATGACCTATAAAAAGATTCCTATTTTTATCATGAACAATTCTCAGCAATAAAAGTGAAGATTCTAGTACTATTGTATTTACTTTGTCATTATAAACTGAACAAATAGTAAATATGTTGAAGATATAAATGTTAACCTCCATAAAGAGAATAAATATTAACCTCCCAGTCTGTCAATGATAGAGAGCTATTTTAAGAGTTTATCAAAAAGATTCTGAGTCATTTGCCCCGAGGTCTTGGGTCGCAGACCCTGCTGACATCATAACTGGTGTTACAAGATGGAATGATATTAATTTTATTAAAAACTCCTAGGAATTAGCTCATGGTATTTAAAGCAATGTTGAATGATGTTGATTGATACTATTTTAGATAAGATTTCCAATTAGAATTTTAATGTCCTGTTAAATATATTTTTATGACATATTTTTATAGGTTAAGATATTTTAATGTTTAATTATAAAAACAGTGATAATAATTACAATACTGGTATATTTAACATTCCTATTTCATCATCATTATCAACCTTTTTTTATCCACTGCTGGATATCTCTCTCTCTTGGGTCGTTCCGTCATATCCGAGGATCGTGGTTGCTGTAAGGAACGGACCATCTGCTTCCACCGGTTCCTGTCCAGCGCATCTCTTAGGATTATGTAGAATTTAGAGGACCAGTTTTTAATCTGATTGGCCCATCTGGTTTTCCCAGACAAACGTCGCCTCTGCGCATTGTGTGGCCGAAATACATAAGGATGCGTTGCTGGCATATATTCACCAAATGCCAGCAACTGCGGGATATAGGCCTTCCCCAATGTCTTCTACCAAATGCGATCCTCAGCTTCTCACATCCACCCACTTCCGATCGCTCTAATGATGTCATCGGTCCATCTGGAAGGAGGGCGTCCTACCCTTGTGCGACCTGTACCCAGCTTCCACTCCAAGACTTCCCCCATCGGCCGTCACTGACATGATAGACATGGCCGGCCTACTGCCACTTCAGCTTGCAGATTTTGAGAGCTACGTCGACAATTTTAGTTCTCTGTCGAATTTCTTCGTTTCGGATTTTATTCCTTAGAGAAATGCCAAGCATAACTCTCTTCATCGCTCGCTATGCTACTTTGAAGCGGTGGACCAGCCCGATGGTCAGGTGCCATGTCTCTGCGCCGTAAGTAAGGGTCTGAATTTTGTCACGGTAAATTCCTATTTACCATGATTTAATTGCTTAAACCAGTAAAGTTTTATTGACTCAAAGGAAGTAATACTGCATAGCTGTATTTTTTGTGTTTATTCTAGTCAAATGTATCCTGTAAAAAGGTAAGCAATTGTATCCAGTGTCTGCTGTATAAGTATAATTACATTTACAGGAAATGATTATTTCGAATGTTTTACACCGTGGTCATGTTCGTCTGAACACATTGCGAAGTACATTAGAAATTTATGAAGCGTTTGGAATGAATTTTAGAGTATTCAAATTGTTATCTAGTTGGTTTACATAATTTAGTTTCTGTATGGGAAATTTAGTTTAAGAACTGATGTGTTGCAAAGTTAATAGAATGTTTAGCAGACCCAATTTTGTTTACAATGGGTTGGGAGTATATTATTAAAATAATTTACAGTTTATTTAGTTTTACCATAAAGAGTAGTTGCTGTTATTCAAATGTGTGGATGCTGGTGGTAGGTCTCTGTTGCCGGTGACCGTCTAGGTAGATACCACTCAGCGCCTATTGCAGCCTACAAACAGTACTGTGCACGCATGACTGTGGTCCGGTTTGAATGTGTTGTAGAAATTACTGGGGTATCTAGACTTCACGTTTTATGTCTCAAGGCGATGAGCACAATGTCTAGCAGTGTATATCATCCTAACTAGCATCACTTTGCTACGGACACGCGTATCACTCACCGTTACATAAACGTCTTGCTCGTTTCATGGTTACGGTATATAAAAAAAGTACTGTTATAGTAATACTATAGTTTTTGTTTAGAATATATCTTTAATTTGTCATTTAACTAAATACACGATGGGCAATGTTATCTAGTTCTGTTCATAACATTGTAGATAAACTAAACGGTGTTCACACTGCTTGGGATGCTTCACATGCACTCTACTCCAATAATTTCAGGATATAGATGTTGTGTAACATACACAAATATAATAGTTATTTATGTAATGAGAATAAATATTGCGATTTCTGAGAAAAAATTTCATAAGTGTATACGATATTACTAATGCGATATTTTATGTAACGTGTTCAATAAATAACCTTAACATGTAGTAATAAAGTTAATATTAATAAATTCTCATTTAGCACTAACTCACGTGTTTGGTATTCATCAGAATACCAATAGGGTACCATCGCGTTTCGCATTCAGCAGTACCTTTACCGGGAATTCATTAATAATCTATGCGTACGGTCAACGCTACCAATCGTATGATACAGGAATACGAAAAAGGATTTCAAATAAATCCTTCTTTATACTTGTCCAAATACTTTGATGTTCGCGGCGAATAATAAATAATTAATACTACTTATATAAGTAAGTTACATATACAAACAATTGGATAGAAAACAAACTAGTATATTAGTTTTATATATAATTTCGGCTTTTTAGTAGAGCTTCAATTTAGATTACAAAGAGCAGATGTAATCGTCATTAGCCGATAGATGTCCACTGCTGGACACAGGGCCTCTCTCAAAGATCTTCACATCGATCGGTCCTGCGCTGCTCGCATCGATAAGCATTAGGGGCCATCGTTTGAGGGATTTTGTCCATTTGACCGCCACGCTGACTCCATGTGGGTTGGTGGGAGCCAGAACCTAGTTTGTTGATTAACAGGGTGCAACCAGAGAAAGTGAGATGGTCTTGAGTCCCATGAATAGTTGCACGGGACCCTTTACAACCCACACATAATAAGTAAGTGGTGCTTTCCCACGGCCGCGGATGTGGAGTATTCGGGATTAGAAAGTGTATTGAAATTATATGAAAATTAAATAGTATATATACTACTCACTTGATTAAAACATTAAACGTAAAAATGGCAAACGACTTGTTGTGTGTATTTATATTTTTTCCGAGTCCTTGTCGATTTTTTCATCCGTTTCATATTCGGGCAACATTAATTCTTCTGATCATTACGCCAAACAAACGCTCTTTATTTTGACGCTATCAAGCTAATGATACTCCAGAGATTTATTTACTCGTTTAAAACTATTTTTACTACTATTCTACAATAATTTATATCTAGACATATCTGGTATTAACTAGTGATATAGTGTGCTGTAATAAAACGAAGCTTAGTGACACCATATTCTATCTACATTCCAAGACACTCACGTGGAATCTAGACGGGTAAACAACAGTAATTACAGTCGTTTCAAACTGGAACATAGTAATATTTCTACACTACTGTTTAGCGGTAGAAATAGGAACTGCAATGGTACCAACTAGGACAGTCTTCGAAAGAAAGTCCATTACCAGAAATTATATAATTAGTTACTGTCTGCGTTGTGCTTTATACTTCTTGTAGCTTGGTTTCCTCAGATTATTGCGTGTGACTATGAATCAGTACCTAATTGTGAGTGGTCGTCTGTCGCATGCCGTCATCGCCAGGTAGGTCAGCCGGCTGGCGCCTTGTGCGTGGTAACAGGGTACGATTCTAAGTCGTGACTTATTCAATAGGTGGCGGTGCTTAATTAATTTATTATTACTTAGTCCACAGTGTACTCCATACCCTACTGTGGTTTTGTCATGTAACAACGTTCAAGATTGAATTTTATTATATTATTGCAAACTCATATATATATATATACTTAAGTAACTTTTTGACTGTAATAATTTAATTTCTGATTATCGTCCAATGGAGGGTAGTTAAGATAGATTTTAAAAACAATGGCCATTTAGCAAAAAAGCTTGTTTAGTTAAATACGTATTAAAATTTAATTACAAAGTATATTCTTTATTTTTGCAGAATCCACGCGACCTGTGATTTTACAATCGCAACCTAACATTGGTATCATTAAGTTGACATAATTTGAAATAAAACGTAAATTAACGTAAGTTTATTATAGCTTAGTACTGGATGAATCGATGATCTGGTAAAGGTCTTGACATGGTATGAGATCTTTGGGAGAGGATATATAGTTGTGAACGTCTATCGACTGGTAACGATGACGATTTTTTTATGAATGACGTCATCATTGTTGTTAGTCTTTTACTGTACAGTTTCATCGGATTGTTATAATAAACATATTGAAAATATTAAATATTTAAATACTACTTTAAAGTCAAATATCAAAATGCGTGTATACTCCCAGTGACAGATAATGCCGGTCGTGCCGGTCGCGTCCCGTTATCGTCGGCGCTCCGACCGGCGGGCGTGTGTGTGCGTGGGCGTGCGCGGGCGCAGCGCGCTGACTCACGCAAAGATGGCGGCGTAACCGCTAATTATCAGACCCGGGCCTGCGGAAACAGTGTCTCATAAAATCATCTCATTTATAAATGTTTTTGAATAACTACACCCAATATTTACTCGCCGCTCTGTTCTGATAACCTACGTCCACTTACAATGAACTTTATAAAAAGGCACAACGTACCTAAATAGTTATGGATAGAGCGATGCGAGTTTCTCTTCGCGACCAAATCTGAAAAGAGATAACCGAGGTCACCGACATAGTCTAAAGCAGCGGTCGCGAAACTTTCCCACTTCGCAGACCAGTAAATTCATAATCTAAATTCCTCGTACCACTAATAGGATTTTGCAAATATGTATTTATAAGAAGTATTTTGATTTAAGAACTCGTAACTAAATTATACCAAGTTAATATAACAAACAATTATATTTCAGTGCATATTGAAACATAACGTAATGAGTAAGTATATTGCATATTTTCTGCGAGCAAGCTAAGTGTCCTTGTTAACCACTAGAAACCCACAGATCACTGCTTTGCGTTCGCTGGCCCAAACAATTGCTGTATTTACATTGCTCGAAAGGCTGACGTCCGATGATAAAAAAAATGAATTTGAATGGTGAATGCATTCCGGTAGATGTAGTGCTGGAAAGCCGACCACGGATCGACGACCTGGTGATTGTAGTAGGAAATTGGATGTAGGCAGCGCACGATCGATAGGTTTAGGTAGATCTTAGGAGGAAGTTTATGTCTGACGTTGGACTGCCTGATATTTTCTTTTAATTGAAAAGATTAGTGCTTGACCTCGAGCTCATCTGGTGTTAAATGGTGTGGTGTGGTCTGTGATGTTAAAACGCACATACCTAACAGCCAATTAACTTTTTTTTTGAAGACACCTACGTGGTATTTGGACGGGGTAGTGACGCTGGCAAGTTGGTCCACTCGTTCGCTGTTATTAGAATGGAGGAGCTTAACCTCTGATGATGATGCATTTCTTATATTAAATGATATTAGTAATTGATTAAAGTCTTACAACTTCAATATATATGAATAAATTATATATTTTAAGTAATACAATGGCAACACATATTGTTAAGTACATTTTGTATTTCAGTTCCTTTAAAAGTATTATTACCTTAAATGTCGTGTCACGTTTTCTTGACATTTTAACAGCATCATAAGAAAACTTTGTTATGTACTATTAAGATTATACATTGCATAAGTTCCTACTATAATGAAGAAAATGTTTTGATGCCTCCTTTAGTTAAGTTTAAAATAATTAGATATCAATCGTAATGATAAACATCAGAGATCCCATGTGGGGAGAATTATTAAAAAATCCTTAGCTTTCCTCTCTATTAAGACATCAAAGAGACAAAAAAAAAACATATATCGATGTAAAGGACAACGGCTTAACCTTTGATCACCAAGTGTGACTATTATGACAATCCTCTCATCTTGAAGAAAACGATGTTCATCATCTGACTGATAGACATAGACCGTGTTTCAACGAATTCCTTATAATGGAGCTGACCATGTCCAACGTTCAATATGGGAGAAGTATCCATAAATTGATTTTGTACTTTATACATGAATCATTATATATACACACACATGTATATGTATATACACGTATATATAAGTATATAAATATTTTCGTTTGGTTGTTATCGTAAAGTTATACGACAGTAAAATTTGATGTTTCCGTTCATATCGTAAAATATTTAATAACTCATATTCACAGGAGCAACCTCTCCTTTTTTCTATACGCTCTGATTAAATTCACTTATTAACTTAAGTGAAGTTTTATGTTTATAACGTGTTAAATATTTCAGCTCCCTAATATCTCTTACATCATATTCCTTAGCAAATTGTATCTCAAAATCAAAATATTTAATAAACGTATTTAATACATATTTTTTAAAGAAATTTTTTTTCTACTACGAAGCGATGAAACGAGCATGACGTTCATCTCATTACCATTAGTGATACGCAAGACCATAACAAAATGGCCCTAGTTAAGATATATATAGCATCATATTGCGCTCGTCGCCTTGAGACATAAGATATTGAGTCTCGTTACCCTAGTAATTTCACTAACTACAGCGTCCTTCAAACCGGAATACAGTAATTTTTATACACTACTGTACAGCGGCAGAAATAGGCGCTGCAATGGTACCCACCTAGATGGTCTCCGGCGAATTATGTGAATTAAGCGGTGGTAGAACTCTGCATGCAAATGTTGTCTAGATAAGTTCTATAAAAAACCTATACATGTATGTAGCTTAACATTACAGTGTATCTCTTTGAAGGTTGTGGCTAGTGAAGTTTCTAGTGCAATAAAGCCTAAGGCGACAAGGGTTGTATTGTTACGGAAAAACGTACCAATTACCACTGAATCAAACATCCTGTATGACTCATCATAGCGTAGCTTCGTAAAACATATAAGGCAAGGATATGATTGATGACATAAAAGGAAATCTATCACATAGAAGATATCCTTAACATATAGTTAATCCTACTTTTTTACTTAAATAGCTTGGCTATAATATTCAAGTGTTTAATAATAAAATAACAATTGGACTAGTAAAAAGAGCCTTCGCGTTGTTTTCCATTACAATTACTATGTATGACTTATGCTTGCATAAAAGTAATCCGTTACACGGCGCCGTGTAGTCGGCCCCTCAAACGCAGGACGTGCCTATATATAGGTAAATTAATGCAGCATACACTAGCTACCTTTTTTTTCATCGCGGGTGAAATCTTCTTAAAACATACTTTGGGGAAGACAAGTTTATGTGGGGCTTCTATCCAGTAACTCCCCTCGGTAGTCTCCGTTAGTGCATTACGAGGGGCTCCGAAATCTGCTACGGAACGCACAAATGCCCCCCCTCCCCCATTCTGGCTAAAACATCCCACGGAAAAACAAAACCCTTTTTAGCATCCACGCTGTGCTACGGCAAATACAAGACCACCATGCATTTACCGTCCTCCCAAGACTCGCTTGTTAAGCTCTGAGTGCCCCCACCCTCAAGGCTCACGAAAACGAGGACCCTTTCAGTCTACTTGTACGACAGGCAGGAATACCTTAGTCCGGTTTTTCATAGCCCAAGATACCTCAGCTACCTAAACCTATCTAAATAATAATCACTCATGTCACTCAACAGGTACGCAACTATGCCGAATTGTAATTTCATACGTTTATTGTTAAATATAGATAAGCACAGATTTGCGGTGTGGCATGGCATGTCCAGCAATAAATCTCTGGACGAAGACTGAACGAAAAAACTACTTAGACGTTTCACATCCCTGGTGATACGTCCAACTCGTTTTTTTTTTAAAGTTATAAAAAATTACAATGCGGTACTGCTTTTTGTTGCACCGCATTGCTTCACTGTAAAGTTACTGGTAAGTGCATATTGCGAGGCATTATGCTTGAACACAGCTGCTTAACGACGGCAATGAGTACTTACATGGGTTTGTATTAAAGAAACTCCTTTGAGAAGGTTTATCATTTAGAAATATAGTTCCGTTACTCCAAAGTTAACTTAGTATACTTAATAAAAAAGATATCTAGCACTTGTAGTTTTCTGGGGAATATTTTGTAGAATAGGTAAAAATACATCACTTTGTAAACAACAACAACATATTCATTGTAGTTGAAAGTGCGAGGTAGGTGAAGATTTTGATTGCAACGCTAATGCCAATGCAGCACTAAAAAATAAGTGGACTGCATTAGGAAATATAACTATTTATTCTTTTTTCAGTATTATTTCATAATCAATTATTCCTGTAAAGGGTTTTAATGTTTATTTATTACCATCCATGCTTATAAAGTATTGACATTAGTACACCCCTTTTTGCTTGCAAGGATCAATAAAATGACCACTTTTTTATCTCTTTTATATAGCCTACCTTGTAGCGGTAGCGGGTATACTGTCATTGATTATATATCTCTCATATCAAATGACTTACTTATTTTTTTTATTCAACGAAGCATACCGCCAGTATGGTATCTTACTGATATTTGAGATAAATAGCTGGTGGTTGGATTCTGTTGCCGGAGATTATCTAGGTAGGTACCACCGCAGCCCCTATTTCTGCCGCCTAACAGCAGTGGGCAAACATGACTGGTCTGGCTTGGCGCGCTGTAACTTAGGGGCGCTGTATTTAATAATATTACTGAGATATAACATGTGAATCTTGGTATCAGGTTTATCATCTAGCGACGATCACTATGTGCTGTGCATATTATCCAAAATATTACTAGATCAGACGTATTTTTACCATACGGTGACCGTCTCGATGGTGTCGTCGCTTTGTCGAAATAAAAACCGGTTTAAAGAGCATTGTATCTAGGATATTACTCGGGTAACGGGACTTATTGAGAGCAACATTGTGTAAGCGTATCACTTATCATCAAGTAAACAACTTGCTCGTCTAATCGCTTTGTCAAATAATAGAAATTGCTAGAAATAACTTATTTAAAATCAATTAAACTTAAATCTACTTTTACTTATTAGTTGTCATTTTAATTATAATATCTTTAATAAGTCTAGCTTTACACTACAATGAATATAGACATATTTACAAGTCGACTTCATGTAGACATTATCAAATGACACTGTTAACACTTCTATGAATAGGAATTAGTAATTGCAATTAAAGCAATATGATAAGATCACCCTCGCCCTGTAAACTTATCTATACTTTAATTACATTATACATAAGAGTCAGTTTCGGTTGCAATTTGTCTGTTCGTGTATTGCCATCCCACGTGGTCTGCATTATAAGAGATCCAGCAATACCGGTCTTACATCAGTACAAGTATATCATTCTCACCTTGGATATAATTTTACTATATTTGCAGTTTTGCATGTATATTTGTGTGTGTGTGCTCATGGCCCAAACCCGCCTTATGAATTCCTACTCGATCGATGTGGGATTTTTCGGAGAAGGCCTATGTCCAGCAGGGGACATCTATTGGCCGAGGATGATAATAATGATTGTGTGTATGTGCGTGCCCGCATGTGTATGTATATATCGATATTAAGTTCTGTTTTAGACTCTATACTAGACCATAACTTAGAACAGATCTAGTCATCCTTGCCTTTTTTTAAAAATATAAACTGTACAATAGACTAGTTTGTATATTTACGGTCCATATTTCTAATTGATTTTCTGACACTATTACAATAAAATAATGGAATCAATAAATAAAAGGTGGTACGTCTGTGTTGATGGAGACCATGTAGGTAGTACTATCGCAGGTTCATATCTGCCGACAAACAGTCACAAACAGTGTGCAAACATTATCGTGTTCCGGTTTGAGAAGGCGTTAGAACTATTATACATTGCTAATAAGATTTAACACTTTATTTCTTAAGACAACGAGCACATTGTGATGCTGTTTCTCATCCTAACCATCAACTGCTCGGCTGACTCGTAACTCTCTCTTACCCTAGGTAATTTATTTTTAATTTCCATATTAAGTAACAAAATGACAAGCAAGGTAGTTGCATCAAATTGTTATGATTAGAGGACTATCGGATGAATGTTTTGTTAATTAATTTCTTTCAACTTCTAAGGGGTTCTCTGTTGTACATAGGTTTCTCTCCACTTCATTAGGTTCCGTCTTTTCAGCTACTTCCAGCCGTTACCTTGGTATCTTGTAAGAGTCCTTTGAATACTGTGTCCATTTGTGGTTACGGTTTCGTCATCCGTCAGCCCCTGAAATATATAAAGTATACGTAACCAATGAATTATAATATAACTGAATTGCACTGTGTTCGGCTAACACATTGCTTATTTTGCGTTGCAAGCAGTAATGTTTCCACACAACGCTCCAATTTTTCAACGCTCCATTTTCTCGCGACTTCACACAAATAAGCGAGGCTACGATTGTTTTGCGAATGCAGTCGCTTTGTACGCTCAAACACGTAATATTGAGTGCAAATCTGTAGCCATTTAATAACGACCGTCGTTTTCAAGACTATCACTCCTTACTACTAACCACTCCTCATAGCCGTTACTGACGTATGTCATATGAATCAAACGAATTAGTTATACGTGGTGATCATACTCATGTTTGACTGCAGTATCTAGTGATAGGTCTTTGTTGCCGGAGACCGTCTAAGCTCTGTGCAAACATTACTCTTTTCCGGTTTGTATAGTACTGTAGCTAGTGAATTACTGGGGTAGTGATACTTAAAATCTTCTCTTTGGGAGACGAGTGCAATGTGATAACTAACGCTTTGTTGCTAAGAGAAGAATAAATTCCCATCAGGTGAACGTCTCGCTCGTATCATCACTTCGTCAAATAAAAAACATCTTTGTACTACTGAAAAATCTCGCAGGAATAGTTGCTTAGCCCAACTTTCTGCTATATTTTTCTTGATGTTTCTCCTATGTCTGCTATATATCTCCAATTACAACCAGACAGCATAGATCATCCCAATTATTTATTATTGATTTTATATGGCATCTCAGTGGTAAGCTCATTTTTCATTACTAATTACTTCATTGTCTACAATAGCAATCTAAGTTCAGTAAGTAACAAGCACTTAGTGTTAATACAAAACTATAATAAAAAATTATAGGTTCAAAAAAAAATACTGATGTTAGTCCAATTTCGATTGTTGTTAAAAGTCATACTCTCGTATGGCTAGACTGGAATGGCTATTCGTGACAGTCTGAAAGTGGATAAGCATTTACATAATTATGTATTATGCTATTGACCTCATTCTGCATGCATTAAATGAATGTTAGCAGACAGTACGAACGAGTATTTTATACGACAAAGCATTGTGGTATGATTTTATGAATGGTTTCGTAAGCATAGATAGTTAATTTTATCATCGTCATCGTTAATATCCTGTTTCCTAGACCGCCTATAGGTTGTATCGTTCACAGTGATCCTGTATCGTGTTCACTGTTAGTATTCACCTTTTTTCTCATACCAGGACTTCTATTTAATTATATAATAGAAGTGAACTATTAATGTAAATTTGTTAACTCGTCTCGTCGCTTAAGTAAATACAAAAAAAGTCAGTGTTTCCATCCAAATGGGACGTGGGTGTTTTAAACATAAGAGTAAATAAGCAGTTACCAGTTTAGTGCACCTTATCCACTACTCAACATCAGATGGGATCTTCGTCAAGCGCTAACCTTGTCTATTTAAAAAGAAAAAAATGTAGGTCTCGTTATCGCAACAATTTCACTAGCTACAACGCTCTTCAAACCGGAATACAGTCAATTTGCTAACTACTGTTTGACGCCAGTAGGAGCTGCGGTGGTACTTACCGGTAAACCATCATTGTCGTTATTTTATGAAATCAAATTCACAATATATTTATACATAGTGAAAAGTCTTTAACGTTAGAATATTTCTCTTGTTAATCTTATTCGCAACTTATCTAGAAGTACGACAACAACAACACAAAAATACAAACTACTTTGCTTAATTCAATTCTAGGCATGTAGCAACGCGTACGGTGTTTTTACTCCGGCGTGAAATCACTCGTATTACATCGACCAAGGTAACGGTGGAAAAAAAAATTGAACCAGTGGGGCGTGGAGGTACAAAAAGCATTTCGTTCTCGTACCGTATGTACTCGTAGTACACTCTGAATTGTTTTGTTTTGCACCCTTCTAACACTAATGCCTCGAGTATAAATTCACTCGTATTGTATTTACGCCCCAGATGGAAACTAGAATTTTCTTTGTTATTTCCATATTTAACTTCTAGAAGGAGTAATTTATTCTATACCTTTACACTTACCGAGGGTTATTAAAAGAATTGTATGAGAAGTGTGTTTTCATTATGTTTCAAATGCAGACTGAAAAATGTATATAGAAAATATCGTAATGTGTGTATCAAGTTATTGAAGCTGTTTAAATAAAAAGTATAGCAAGTTGTTAAAGTTACTTATTGTTGCTTAGTATTTGGAATATATTAATAATATAAATATTATTTATTAGGATTATAAGTTGTGGAATTTGGCACAGAAATTTGTTTATAAGCAGAATTCCTTCGCATGCTCGAAAAGTTTTAGCCGGAAAAATTTACTTATTCGTTTCAACATCGCTGAAATACTGAGAAATATTTCAAGGAAGTTACATATTATATATATATATATTTGCATTCTAGTTTCTATTAAAATCAAATAAAACAATTCTTTGAAAACGTTGAGTCTTCATATTGCTAATAAATTCTGTTCGATCAGATGTCTTTAGGAAAGTTATTTATTACGGCCGGTCTAGCTGAACATTTGAAAGTCGTCTAAAAGTTCTTCAACGCTTCACAGAATGTGAAGGCGGAACTTTTTTTTTATATTAAACGTAAATATGTAAGCGTCTGGAGGTCACTTAGATGACATCTAATAAAACTTTCAGTCCAGCCAACGACGTAGCGAACTTTAAACAAGACTAGTTTATTGTAATAAAATACTTATAAACGCGTATTGAAATTTACTACACCTAAAATTAATTTTGTAGCTTACATCTAGAACGTTGTTTTAAACTATACTCCGGTTAGCTGAACTCAACTTCAGAAATAAAGATATCTGTTAAAGACCTGAGGTCCCTGACAATCCGAAGGATTTCTGGACTCAAATGGAAAAGATCAAGGCATTTTGCTCGTAAAATTGACGGCCTCATACTAACAGACATAGTCTTGAGAGACCGTCACAAGGCGAACCAACGATCTGGTGAAACTTGCTCGAAACCGATAGAAACATGTAACGCAGTGCTGATCGATGTGAAGATCATCAGAGACGGGTTATATCCTACGTCTGTCGTCTGATGATGATTTTAAAGAAACGCATAGATTCTTTTATTATAAATAACAATTAATTGCAACCATGTAATTATTACTCGTACTATTTTTTTATGCAATTAATCGACTAGGCCTAAAGTTCACCTGATGGTGTGTGATACGTTTGTTTATGGTAAGTGGTATGTTATAACATATCCATTGGATATTTGAAAATGAGTTAAACATTTGCCTTTGAAAGATTACACACAAACCTATAGATATTACCTATTATGTCCTGTATTATACTATCATCAAATAGATTATTTTGTGCTCTTTCTCATCATCAGTAAAATCTCTCGTTTTATCCTGTGCATAATGTCTTCTTTTTCATCATTATTACATACATCATAATTTTATCGGTGGTAAAAGTATTTGTTGCCAGAGAACGTCTAGATCAGTAGGTACCACCGCAGCGCTTATCTCTGCCGCACAGCAGTAATGTAGAAACATTACTGTGTTTCGGTTGTAACTGGTGGAATTACTGCGGTCACGAGACTTAACATCTTATGTCTTAAGTGATCGAGCACAATGTGCTGCAGTGTATGTCAGCCTAACTAACGCCACATTGTTTTAGATAGGCGTATTATATACCATGATGTGAACGTCTTGCTCGATTCGTCAAATAAAAAAAAATCATATAAGCCGTTACAAATGTACAAGTCACATTTTCCCTGATCAGTTTTTATTGTTGGATATTTTGGGAAAGGTTTAGAAACGGGTGCGAATAGTTGCGGTAGTACCTCATAGCCACGGCGATACACGCATTACGCCCTCGAGTCCAACGGCGGAGCTATAAACAATACATCAATCCGCTTGTCCAAACACAAGCGTTAAGCAAAACATGACTGGTGCGTTCCGATGCGAACACCCTACGATGAGTTATTCAACGCTGCAGGAGTGAGTCCGTTGCTGCTGTGCTGGATAATGTAAATAATCGCACATTATAAAACTAACGGCCATATTAAAAATACCGCGCTCTCTGAACAGGTTTCAACCAGATTCTGTTAACACTCCGTACGCGAGGGGTGGCCTTGTGAGTAATTCACTTTTACTCGTCTTCATGTTACACGCCACTAAGCCTACAACACTTCAAAGGTTACCGTAGTATCACCGTCTCTTTCCGTCTGACCACACGGCCTTTTCCTCTCTCGTTTATCGTACAGCAGTGTTGAATAAGTTGTGTTCAAAAACATTTTGTCTACCTACTCGAATATTTTATAATTTTTTTAGAGACGGCTGCTTACTACCATCGGTGGGGGATCCCATTATTAATACATTCAAATCATCAAAAATTAAGCATAGCATGAGAAGGCTAGACTTGTAGACAGTTGGCTAAACATAAATCGGACTGTAAACTATAAATGTGTGAGTACTTATTGATAAGTATAGCTTACCCCAGGCTCACTTAGTGAGCAATGAAAACCTTTGTAACCGCCTACGACAGGTAGGGCTTACCTTAGTCCTATTCTTAATAGCCTTAGACTACAGTAGAACACTACTATTTAACAAATAATTTTTTACAGCTACTAAATCAATCGTTTTCTATACATTCAGTAAATGTGTTTGTAATCTAACCGGTTCACAACAACAGTGTTGATCGGCGTGACGAGCAATTCAATAAGTGTCGCACATAACCGACTCTATTCTCAGTTAACTGGAGGGGGCCTCGTGAGGGGACTGACCCGCAAGACTCGTTTGTTTATCCGTTTGGATCGTTAGGCTGGGCCCATTATCTAGTTTGTTTGGACAGTCCGTGGTAATAGAATGATAGATCAATGCGCCGGGGATACGTTTTTTTTTTAATTCAACGAAGCGAGATGAGCTTGTCGTTCTTCTGATGGTGAAGTAATACATCAATCCATAACAACGTGATGATAGGATGATATACACATCACATTGCGCTCGTCGCCATGACTCATAAGATGTTCTTCTTCTAATTCTATTAATTCGTTATTCTATTAATTTCACTAGCTATAAAGCATTTCAAACCGGAGCATAGTAATGTTTGCACAGTACCGTTTAGTGGTAGAAATAAGAGCTGTGGTGGTACCTACCTAGACGGTCTAGACGGTCAGATACCTCCTAACAGTAAATATTATCTACTCCCCTAGTTTGTATATTTCAAGGGCAACAAACGTTCACCCGTCTCTTTTACTATATAATTCTTCTTCTTTTTTACTATATCTTCTTGATAATATTATAATTTCTTACTGAAACCGACATTATTACACATCAGAATTCTTACAGTTTTCAGATCAGCTTCATTGAATGATGTGTATATAGTCGACTAGTTATCCATATAAAATGTTTTGTATTTTTAATTGAAATAAAACATTCGTATAATTCTAATTTTAACATTTAATAACTATAACAAATTAATTTTTATACTTATATTTAGATTTGACATTTTATAACACTGTCTGAAGATAACTCCGCTTTTTTTGTTGGTCCAGTACAGATAACGTTATCACAACGCCCACTACTTCTATACATATTTCATTCACTTTCATTTTAAATAATTTAGTGAAATATTTAAGATTAACCAGCTTTGCTGGTTAGCTTAGACAAGCGCTTAACTGTGACCCTGGGTGATGGTAAAAGACGATGTAGTCTTTCATGTTTTTTTTTATTCAACGAATCGATAAGACAAGCTTGACATCCAATTGATTTACGTCATATTACATATAGTTGTCTTCGCCTAGAGATATAAGAAGTTAAGTCTCGTTACTCCAGTAATTTCACTAACTACAGCACCCTTTACCGGAACGCAGTAATGTTCAGCACTAGTATAAGTTTATGTAGTAACGGTTGCTATAGAAAGTCATTTGCGGTTGCGGTTGGTTCTCAAGGAATATTTCAGACAAATATCAGGACTAATTCTATATTACGGTCAGCAAAACGGGCGAGGAATAGCTAGTATATATAGATAAATATCCAAATTCACATTATATAGAAACAGACTCGTCCTGATCCGTATTCGCGCTGTACCGGCTCCGTATTTCTTAAGTTTGTGATAAATTCTGATCTTGGTTTAATCAAGAAGACGTTTGTATAAATTTTTTGTTTCAATTTATTATGTTGTATTATCGTAAAATACATTCGACTTGTGACTTAGCGACACATGGCCTATTCGGGTTTACATGGTCAACTGATAATGTTAAAATAACAATACATTGAGTTTCCTCTCAATCAGTTATAGTTATCAACTATTTAAAAAGTCGTATATCCAACAAAATAGTATTGGTATATGAACGTGCTATGTATTTATAAGGTTACATAAACTATTTTGTGTTACGGTTCCCGCACTCCAACTCATAGGATCCCGGCCAACCTGACCTGCTCGTGGTGCACCCTGCTAATCAACAGACGAGGCTCTGGCTTCCGCCAACCCGCATTGGGCCAGCATGATGGAAAATGGCTCAAATCCACCCACATAAACCCTTACATACAACAGCCTCTAGTACCCCGCAGTACTGGTGACCACGCCGACTGTATCTGGAGATCTTTGGGCGAGACCTATGACCAACAATGGACGTCTATCGGCTGATGATGATGATGATGAATAAACAAACATTTTGCCCATTGTTTTAATAGATCCGTATCGGTAGCAAAAATCTAATACTTTCCTTGTTACTGAAGCGCGTGAAAAGTGGTAACTGGTCCGGACAATTTCCTCTAACGATAAATCGCAATCGCTTGCTGTATGCTACAACATAAATAGATATTCTATAATAATTTTAGTTAGTAAATAGTTGTTTAATGATTGTAAACTTGGCAGCTATTGTGCAGTTGATTGTTTCGGCCGGGCGTACATATTGTTTATATGCTATTTACCCCTTTGTGTTGGATTCGATACGGGTCATTTAGACGCACCGCCGTCGGGTGTATGTAGTAATAGATGTAGGCCACGTTTTCAACATATTATCCTAATAGTGTTGTTTTGAAATCACTTTGATTTGTTACACAAATATCTTATTTCATAATAAGTTTTGTCTCCAGTTATGTAAACTCTACCACTTATTATAGTAATATAACAAGCGGAAACCATGAAGAGTAATAAGGCTATCCATTGTATTCAAATAACGAAAAGAGTAACAAGGGTATCCGTTGTCTTCAAATATCCTAATTTAAATAAATTGCTTGAAGAAGACAATAAAGCTTTGTACAACCATCTTCCTGCAATTTTTATATGGGGCAGTAGTCCCAGAGTTTTATTTTCAAAAAAACTCAAACAGCCAATCGCTCAACATCACTTACCCCAAAAAATATACACTTCGGGGTGAGTTGAATAATCTTAAAGCAGACAATTTTTAATACCTATATCGGCTAATATGTTCGCTTTCTTCTTTCAAAACAGAATTATTATAGTTCATCAGAAAAATAATAAAAAGTTATTAAATTATGTGTTAATAACAATTTACTGTAATCAGTTTTATTTACAAGCATTTTTTAGTTTTATTTTAAAGAAACACAGGTTTCCTACTGAAAGTACTAATTATCATCATCAGATAGTCGGACATAATTCAGATCTCAACACTAATCGTACTTCCGTTTATTGCATTCATCGGTTTCCTCCGATCTTAACAATAAAATGGATATAATAAATTTGTCCTGCGATGGCTATATATCAATTTCACGCGAGGTTAAGTGACAATGAAACCATAGGCTGTAAAGGGTTCTGGGCCAATATACACTCCAACTCTCGTGTTGACAACCGGGACACAACAATAATGTTAAGGCGGTAGATTTATAATGATTATTGTGGCTTGTCAAAGAGGTCCAAAAGAATCCTACAACCAACTGCTGGTAGGTACCGTCCAGGTAGGTCCACCGCAGCTTCTAATGCAGCTGACAAACAGTAGTGTACAAATATTAGTGTGTTCGTATTTAAGTGCTGTAGCCATTGTAATTACTAGGGTAACGAGAGTCAACTTCTTACGTCTTAAAGCGATAAGCACAATGTGATGTAGTGTATAACATACTAACCAGCGCGACGTTGTTATGGGTAGGCGTATTACTTACCATCAGGTCAACGAAGTGTGTGAACTCTCGCTTGTTTCGTTGGTCTCTTGAATAAAAAAAAAATCCAAACAAGCTTCATATTAGGCCTCAGAAACTAACTATAAACCTCTGTGTTACAAAACAAACTATTCATACTGCGCCATGGTGATTTTCGTTGTCATCATCATCATTAAACCGATGGACGTCCACTGCTGGACAAAGGTCTCTTGTAATATGTTCTACAAAGCATGATCTTTCGCTGTTTGAATCTAGTGGCTTCTATCGAATTTTTGTTTTTATAGCTTCTGTCCACCTTGTGTGTATGCTGTATTTGTGATAAATTTATAAATTTACTTAAAACGATAGTACACGTACATTCCAACTCCAGTTGCATCATAAACCACATCGCACACATCCAAGCGATTCATAAGACTCCTGACATTGCAAATTTATTTCTTACCGCTCCCCGTTTGTTTTACGAGCAAGAGGTTACTTTATTTGTCGTTACTGTTACCGGCAAGCGGTTAACTCTACCAACGTTCAGTACTTTTCAAGTCTGCATTAAGTTATTCTTTTCTTTTCGTTCGTGTGAGCGTAAAATTCACGAAATATTTATGCAAGTAACAATACCACAAAGACTTTTGTTTTCAGTATTAAAGGCTACTGTTTAATTTTTGGTTAATTTGTGGCGTGTATCCCAGCACCACAAGAGTACCGTCGCGACGCCGCTGTGGAGAGACGTTCTTTGTTATTCCGTCGTCTGCCTCTCACCTGACCATTACAAGACTAAACAACCGAATCTAATGCCTATATTTATAAAAAATGTAGTTATTAGTTTGTTTCATCATTCAATACGCTGAAGAAAACCAGACCGCGATGTCGTGTCGCGTTTTCATAAAAATCTATTAAGATGGAGTCTCATAAAGTAGAAATCACTTAGATTCCTACGACAGCGGAGTTAACTGTACATGCTAATGTTATTTTTCTTTTAACTTTGTAAGTGAATTGTAAGCGAATATATGTATAGTCTTTGAAGCACACGTTATTTATTTACAAGAATAAAAACAACAAAAGAACCATAAATTCAATGTCAATACTGCCAAGTATGTGTATAATTAAGACACAAGAATGGACACAAAATAGATTTATCATAAATGTCAAACAGGAAAAAAGTACAACCTTTTTTTACCAAATTTTTTTCTAAACAAGCAATGAAACAAACGACACGGTTCACCGATGGTAAGTGGTACGCCTGTCTATAACAACGTGACGCTAATGAGGATGATATACACCACGCTCGTCGCTTTGGGACATAAATTTCAAGTTATCCTAATAATTTTATTAGCTACAACACCGTTCAGACCAAACAGTATAATAATAATCATCATTATCATCATCAGCCGATAGAAGTCCACTGCTGAATATACGTCGCCTCCAAAGGTCTCCACATCGATCGCTTCTACGCTACCCGCTCCAGCAACTTCTTTACTCATACTTAGTAGGAGTTTATTAGAGGGATTTTTGATATTTCCCACTACCCTGGCTCAGTTTGGGTTGGCGTGAGCCAGAGCCTAGTTTGCTGATTATCAGGGTTCCCCACGAGCAGGTGAGGTTGTCTTAGGTTCCGTGAGCTGCTGTGCGGAACCCTTAACACCCCGGCATATTATTTACACACTACGATTCGTTGGCTGCAACAGATGTAGGTGCCTATTGCGGCTAAACTAATATTACTATTGTAGCTAAACGATTTACAGCGACAGAGATCTACCACCAATAAAGACACCATGTTAAACCTTGGTAAAATGATCCAATGTCGACATAAATAAAGATTTTTTTATTTAGTATGCAAAACACTCGCTGATCGATTTAATAAATGTATATATTTGTAACTTAATCCAAGTCGCGAATGTACTTGTAATAAAGAGTCAACGAGCTTATTTGTGCTAGAAAAAATATGTTATAATAGTTTCCTAGTTAAGCCCAAGTTTGGTGACCAAGCACCACCGGAAAGGGAATTCTGCAGTTGCCAAATTGGGTTGAATTAGTTTCTTCCTTCTTAGGAAATTGCGGGGCAGCGTGGAAACTTTCCTAATAGGTCCGCTGTTAACATAATGCAAATGGCGCTGGAGTTTACTTTCGACTTATAATGAAATTATAAAGCCAAGTATGAATATATATACAATATATCTTTTAAGTTATTAAAATATTAAGCACTGTTTTATGAGTGAAGGAAGGACTGGCTACTTTAACTTTTTTCAGAAACGTAGAATAGATTCACATACTCCTTGACTCGATCTCCGAGACCAGAGTAAGAGTTAGTGTGCGTGGAGTACATTCACTATTAAACAATGAATAGGAAATTATACGGTTCCAGTAGATAACGGAACTAATAATTAAGGACTTACCAGTCCTCAAGGTTGATCAACAATCTAAAGAAAAATGCAGGGGTACCGCTAGATGCGAGGAACAGAGGACCGACTTATGTTGATATCTTTTGGAGAGGCCATTATTCAAGAGTATCTGTTGACTGATGATGAAATTATTATTATAAAAAATGTCAATTTAAAGTTATATACATTATCTACCTTCTAGGTTTCGATCTCAAGAGTTTTCATACCTAATATTGTTTATATTTCGCCTATAGAGTACGACACACAGAAAACTAGTGGTAGGTCTCTGTTGCTGGAGACTGCGTAGGTAGGTACCACCGCAATATTTATTTCTTCTGTCATGTAGTAATATGCAAATATTACTGTGTTTCAATGCAGCGAACGTAATGTAGTACTGTGTACACATTTTTACTAGCGCCGCATTTTTATGGGCAGTCAGCTTACCATCAGCTGAACATTTCGTTCGTTTCGTCTCTTGGTCAAATAAAGATTTAAAATCTACCACATAATAGTTTTAGAGTCTACATTAAAAAAGACAGTAGCGATAAATGAAGTTCCTTTATTTGTTTGTACTTAAGCATTTTATATGTTCAGCATCAACGATTCACCATCAGGGACAAACAACATATGTAGTAAGCTATACTAACACTTCGGAGAAACTATCAACAAACATTGTCGTGTTTTAGATCCATCTGCCGTTCTTGCGAAAGATTTAGCGTGTTACGGCGTTAGCCATGGCATCACACTGCTGCTAACTACATTTAACTTGTGAGAAATATTTCATTAGGATCTTACTGGAAGCAAATTCACACATTTTATGAGAACTATTCTTGATTTTAAATTGTCTCATATTAGAGACAGTAGAGGCAGTTCTGTTGTACACTGGTAGAGGATGAAAGATCGCTGAATACCGCTGGATACTGACCACACAGAATCGATCGAAGATTTTTGGCCGAACCTTATGTGAATGGTGTTATAGTGAATACACAAGCACTATGCAGTACAGTTGCAAGTAATGGTAGATGAGTAGATCTCTGCCGGAAACCGTCTAGGTAGGTCAAACACTACTATGTTACGGTTTGAAGGGCGCTGTAGCTAGTTTAATTACTGGGATAACAAGATTGAACATCTCATGTCTCAAGACGACGAGCGCAGTTTATTCTAAGTAGCGCTACGTTGTTATGGATAGGCGTATCGCTTACCATCAGGTGAACTTCTCGATCGTCTCGTCGCTTCGTTGAATAAAAAAAAACAGTAATTTCACTAGCTACTTACTCAAAACAGTATTTTCAAAAACTCGTAGTGAAAATATAAACGTTTTCAATATGAACTTTTGTATCGAGTGTTCGTCCATTTGATTGGGGGACTTAATTTTATATCTAACCTAATTGAAACATAATCAAAACTCAACGAAAAACTTTTCGGCGATTAGATTAATTATCTAATTTCAATTATAATAAAATTTTATGAGTGATTTTATAGGTGATTAACGTTTTAACTATCATCTCATCGTTACAAGCAGGCGATATAGTTCATCCATTATATCTCTCGCATACATCTTGTCGTCCTTCATATGTACCTTGTTCTTGATGCTAAATAAAAAACAATTATGTTCGTTATAGATAAACTTGTTATAAAATTCCACACCCCAATATAGTAATAATGGGGTAATATAATGTTCATTACAATTGTACAACAGGGATGCGGTAACAATGTTATCGCAAAACTTATTACAAGGGGAAGGACTCATTGAATGTGCCAAAGGACGACGTGGACCTTGTTAACGGTGTGCGAACAGGAAGATTTATTATCTGTGGTCGACTTGATAAAGTATAGGCTTGGAATTCTAAAATAGTTAAGTAGAAGTCTTCGGTTCATTTATTATTCATTTAAATTGAAGATATTGTAAAGGAGTTTTAACCAATATCTAGAAATGTGGCTTAATTATATAATAGAACTTAACATATTTATAAAGGTTTCCTCATGATGACACTTTAGGGATTGTCGATCCACCTAAGAACCGCTGGGAGTCACTGGACTTAGGCAATTGAAGACCGTCTTTTATGAAATACCCCAAGAGTCCAGTGTTGGGATGTCCAACGATTATTATGATAATGTTATTTAACCATCATTACACGTGGACATCTGCAACACCTGAGAAGTCAAATCGAGGTGTTGTAGTCCTTAAAGTAAGTAGAAGGCTCTTAAAAATCATCTAAGCATGTAGTTCCGGAAATACCATTGGAGACTACTGATTAAAGAAAATATATTCGCGTAATATTTTTTTTCTGTTTTACAAGGCGATGAGACGAGGGACACGTTCACTTGATCATCATCATCCGCCTGTTTTTCTTAAGGTCATGTTTACATCAATTTCAGCCGATGCCTTCCACCACCGTGGTGCACGATACAGTACCAAATTCCATCTGTACCACTAAAATATATCGTTTAAGTGCAAAATGAATCCGTCAATTTACTGTTGCCGGAGCTCTTGTAGGTAGGTACCACTACAGTTCCTATATTTGCCGCTTAGCAGTAGTGTGTAAACTTTACTATGTTTCCGTTTGAAGGACGTTGCAGCTAATGAAATTACCCGGGTAACAAAACTTATCGTTTTGTCTGAAAGCGACGTGCTCATCGTGATGCTCTATATATCATCCTAACTGGCATTACTTTGTTATGGGCAGACGTGTCACTTACCATCAGGTGCACGGTTGGGATCATTCATCTCGACACTGCGTGGAATTAAAAAAAAATGTAATTAACATGCCTTTTATAGCAATGACGAAAAATAAGTTTTTTTCAAAGTGCTAAACAACAGTTATCGATCTCCATTATTCATGGTTCATACTGTTGACCTTGTTGATTCGTTACAGTGAGATATACTATAATATGTATAAGATAGTATGAATTGAATATTAAATTTGTCATTCTGTCTCTTTGTAAACTCAAAAAAAAACAACTCTTTACACGGTCTTTTATCTTTATAAAACAATATTTGTGAAAAGGCTTATTTTAAATATTCATCTTTGTTCAGTGGAGTTTAAACTAAAGCCGTACAATGCCGACAATATTCTATAGTCGTGGTAGTACATACTGTACATAGCTATTTTGATGATGGGCCTCTGTTGCCAGGAACCTTCGTCTAAGTACGTGGGGTAAAACGGTTTTGTATAAATATTATCTTATTCCTCTCGAAGACACGCTGCAGCATATAACAAACAATTCTATAGACAATCAATCATTGTAACTCTAGGCGACGTGAGGAATATAGCACAGTTTATATCATCTGATTTTACAAATAATTCTAATTACACCAAAATTAATTCAAATGTATCTAAATTTTAATGTAATCTAAATTTTTAGAGGGATGCTATAAGACAAATTCTTGTTTCAAAGTATATATCAACCTTACAAACGCCACATTGTTACGGGTGAGAGTATCACCCTCAAGTAAACGCATGTCCTTTTGAATAAAAACAATAGGCAGATAAACAAACTTTTCACGTGATAATGAGTGATTACGATAGTCTTTAAAACAATAAATGGTTTTATAAATTTTAATGTAGCATAAACATAACTTATACTTAGGTAAAAATGGCAAAAATACTATTTCAGTGTACATATTTTTTAGGGACTCTATAACTTATTGATATTTAAGTTACAGTTTAAAGCAGTTTACGTGAAATCCGTTTGTGAAGAGTTTCAAACGTGTTCAGTGAATTACAGCTGTAAATATAAAATTATATAAATGCTTTGTTCGGATGAACGTCTGCATCACATAAGGGAAGTCGTAAATGTACTAACAATAATCTGTTTGAGTGGTAACTGTAATCTGTTGTACGATATATAGCGTTAACCTTTCGCGTCATCAAAAACCTATGTAACCGACTGTACATTTTTATAATCATCATCATCATCATTATTGTAGTCTAGTCATGGTATGTCGTTCGCGCTTCTCTTGGTATATTGCCATCGATGAGCGACTAATTTTTAAATGTTGTTTAATGTACATCTATAAGTCGAAATTCTTCTTCCGCTGCTCTTTTCCCAGCTATGTGGAGTCGGCACAGTATGTACTTCTCCTCAATATCCCTCTATCAGCCGTCATATCTGAATTCCCAGTTTCTTACACATGTCAGCTTACACATAATCCATCCACACTTTCTTCGGTGTTCCTCTATCCTTATAACCACCCACGTTCATTCTCATTACTTTCTTTGTTATATGTCCTTCATCCCTCCGCATAACATGCCTGTACCACGCTAACCTCTTGCTCCTCCAGTCCTCTGTTACTGGAGCAACTTTCAGACTTCCTCTAATATACTCCTATTCTTAATTTCATCCATCCTCGTCATACCACACATCCATCTTAACATTCGTATCTCGGCCATATGTAATCTCCTTTCATCCGAACCTTTGGTGGCCCAACACTCAGCTCCATACAATACGACAAGTCTAACGACCGACTTGTAGATAAGTCCCTTAAGCTTAAAGGGCATTCGCGGATCACAAGTCGTTCCAGTGACCTGTCGCCATTACATCCAACCTGCATTTATTCGGTTTCTCACATCTCGATCAATATCGCCGTCGCATTGTATGAGTGAACCTAGGTACTTGAAATCGGAGCAGGTTGGTAGGAATACAACATTTAAGGCGATTGGAGAAAAGCTGATGGGACTGGCGAAGTTACAGAACAAATGTTCAGTTTTGGTCCTGCTGATCTTAAGCCCAGCCTTCTCTAATTTATTTCGCCATTTTTCCATCCTGCTCTGCACCTCGCGTTCATCTTCCCCGACAAGTACGATGTCGTCGGCAAAGAACATACACCAGGGCACTTCCTCATGTGTCTCTGACATCAATCCATCCATAACCAGGAGGAAGAGGTACGGGCTTAATGCCGACCCCTGATGTAGGCCCACCAAGACCCCGAAACTGTCGCTTTCGCCAGCAGTGGCCCGGATGTGTGTACTGGCACGACAGTACATAGCACGAATAAGCTGCTGGTATTTTCCAGGCACTCCTTTAACTTTCAGAGCCCATCACAGAACCTCTCCCGGAACCTTATCCTATGCCTTTTCGAGGTCCACGAACGCCATATACAGGTTTTTATACGCACGTCTGTATTTTTCGCACAGTTGGCGGAGAGCAAAAATGGCGTCTAGTAGTCCCCCGCCCAGGCATAAAACCAAATTGGTTCCGGGCTACCTCACTCTCCCAGTCTTTCCGTTAAGATTCTTTCCCATACTTTCATACTACGCGACATGAGCTTTATTCCTCTGTAGTTGTTACAGAGCTGAACATCACCCTTGTTTTTAAAAATGGCTACCAGTGAACTGCTACACCACTCATCCGACAATATTATAATTTCCATGTACATTTCGAATTATAGATGTACTAGTAATGATGATAAAGATGTCTTTGTGTAGAGTATTGTATTATTATATAATAGTTGTGCATATATCTTGCCTGCTTAGAATATCGATATACCACCACTCCACACTGAGGTTAAAAGAGATCTTGGTTCAAGTTAAACTCGCCTGTGTTCGCCGAGCTTTGTTAAACTTAGGAAACAAAAAAATTTTCATGATCTTAATGTATTTTTCTACAATTATTATAAAAATCTATATTTCTAACATAAATTTATTTAACAAGATAACAAACGCATTTATTTATTTTAATGCATCGAAACATTCGCTATTTGTATGTTAAAGTAAAAACTCGTAAAGTCAATAACACCGTCTCGTTCAGCATTGGCTTCCGTCCAAAGGCCTACGACCATTTAAATTAAGTAAATAATACTACACTTTCCTTATTAATTTTTCTCAACTTCACAAACTAAACACTTGAATTAACTTTCAAGTTACTAAAACAACTTGTTACGAGAAAATTTTTAGTCAGTCTTACGTTCAAGTTTTCATTTCAAGTGGCATGAGAACTGATGTACTGTAAATAATGCTAATGTTAAGTATTACTTATGCATTAACAAATCTGGTTTTCATGAGATGAATGAGTTAAGATACACAGGCATATATATGTTACAGGATGGAATTTATCATCATCAGCTGATAGACGTCCACTGCTGGACATAGGACTCCCCCAAAGATTCCCATAACGGGTAGAGATTCATATTGGGGAATTTGGGCTATTTCCCACCATGCTGGCCCAACGGGGAGCCAGAGCCTCGTTTCATTAGCAGTGTGCACCATGAGCTGGTGAGATTGGCTTGGGTCCCGTGAGTTGATGTACAAATGTAAATTGACCCTTTCGACAGAATTAATAAAATAATTTGCATACTTGAAAAATCAAGAGGAGGTATATAAAGAAATTAAATTTGCGCAAGTTATTACGAGGTTTTTTTATACCAGTCTTTTAACTACTAGGACCATCACAATCACACTCCCAAGAGTGTAACCTCGAAGATGTTTTTTAATTGTGACAACAGATACGAAACAGCACGCCGTCTGCAAAACTGCCCCCATAGCATATACACCTGCAGTATCATACAAACATAAGAACTGCAAAGATTTGTTATCATGTTATCATATAAGACATCTGCATAGAGAATTCCTTTACGAGTTTCCTCGATTGTTCCTTAACGACCAAGTTTTTTAAAACCTGCTCCTGGTAAAAATAAGTGGACCTGCATTTAAATATAACCAGTAGAAAAGAATAGCTAACGACCAGAATAGTTTTCACCGTCCGACCACCAAAATTCATTTTGAAGAAAGCACCTCATGTTATATCCAATATCACTGTGCTACGTACAAATGAAATACTGTAATAATTAAAAATATGAGTAAACGATCTTAAATGCCGTTCAACGTTTTCTATAAAACTACCAGCGCACTGTAAGGCCAAACAAGTTGAAGTGTTTGATGTGAAATGGCCAATAGACAAACATTTGTCAGCCCATTCAAATCTCCTTATCCGACGTCCATTACATGATTAGGTCGATATCCTGCTGAATAGGCGACCTTTTCCTCCTTTCGACGGCGGACAACACGTATTAACTGGGCTCGCCCTAACATAGCGTACAAAGGCTTGTTTTCCTTCACCTTCTTGAATTTTGGTCATGTGCACCCAAACCCTTCATTATGACCAATATAGTTGGCCAAATAATTAAAGGATTGTAAAAAAGTAAAATAAAAAATTAAATTTTCTTACGAACCATAAGACAAGGCGAGACGTTCACCTCATGGTAAATGATAAGCTTGGTCATAATATGGTGCTAGTTAAATTAATACCCACCCCTACATTGTGCTCGTCGTCTTGAGACGATATGTTAAGCCTCGTTACACTGGTGGTGGTTCTCTATTAATGACCACTGTCTTGGTAAATACCACCGCAATTTCCGTTACTGCCGGCTAACACTAGATTGCAAAGATCAATCGGTTTCTGTTTGAAGGACGTTGCAGCTATTGTTATTACTGGAGTAGCGAACTTAACATCTTGTCTCAAGTCGTCGAGTGCAATGTGATGCTACGACTACCATCTTAACTAGTACCACGTTGTTATGAGCAGGCGTATCGCTTACCACTAGGTGAACGTCGCGCTCGGCTTGTCGCTTCGTTGAATAAAGAAAAAAACAGTAATTTCACTAGGCACCAGACCCTTCAGGCCGACGCACGGTTATGTTTGCACAGTACTGTTTGTCGGCTGCAATAGACGCTGCGGTGGTACCTACCTAGACAGTCTGGCAACAGTGACCACATCATTCATTAATATCCTATGGCTCCAAGATGGGGCAAAGACCGTCCACAGTAACTCTCCAGTTTAACAAGAATCCAATAATGAAAAAAATATAGTAAGTTAATCTGCGACTGCAGAATTAACTTTTTATAATTGTACTTAATAAAACTACTTAATTCAGCGTCATCCATTTCGTTCAATCAGCAACGGAATGAACATCTGATTGACCGATTCCTATAACTGATTGAAAAAAAAATTAACTATTGTTTTAAAGTGGGAGGCCTATATCCAGCAGTGGATAAACAAAGGCTGATAATGATGATGATGACTGTTTTATAATTATACATCTCTTTAGTAATTTCAAGTAAGCTTGATGTTTGTTGTATTAATTTATTTCAATAAACATCAATTAATTAACATTAATTACTGCTGGTAGGAGACCGTTTAGGTAGGTTATAGCGCCTATTGCAGCTGACAAACTGTAGTGTGCAAACATTACCATGTTCCGGTTTGAAAGAGCTACAGCTAGTGATTTACTGGGGTAAAGAGACTCCAAGTCTTATGTCTGAAGGTGACGAGCACAATGCTGTGCTGTGACACCTTACTAGCAAACGCCACGTGTTTATGGGCAGGCGTATCGCTCATCATCAGGTGAACGTCTTTCAGGTGTTGGTTGCATTGTATCGTATTTTTAACATCACATGCTTTCATATACTATTTTATTTCTATTAATTAAAACTCGTTATCAATACTTTAGCAACAGACAGATTTTTTTTTTATTATTTGGTATAATTGAATAGTTTTTTTGTTTTGTCTTTAACTCATAATAAGAAATACATATGATAGACTTATTCTTTATTCTGGAGGAGTACAAATACGAATGTAAATGTTAACTTGCCGTACACACGCGAAAAGGTCAAGGCACGCGCCCACATGTACCTGCGCTGCCTTTTATGGGGTCGATTGATACGACTACCCTGTCGTCATCCGAACCAAGTTTACGCAGAGCCTAACTTAATTAACATTAACCATTTTTTTTTATTTCAAAATAGGTTTCATGGTTATCTTTATTCTTGACAAAACCGCTCTAAATTCTATCACAAAATTTGTCTGTCAATTTATAAAATTCATAAAACCAAAGAAAAGGATATAAAATAGGACATAAAAGGCTAACCATTCTTTTGAGAAAATATTATTTTTTATTTTATCATGTGCTCTTCCATTATAATGTTAAAATGTTAAGGTTTCAAAAGTTATTTCAAGGAAGAGTTCTAGTGAGAGAGCTTTACGGTCTAGTGGCCCTCTGGGGATCGTTACTCTAAATTTACAACCGGATCTAGATGAGCATGACCCGAACTATGGCCCGGATACGAACACGTTGATCTACTCCTGCTATCGACTGACATGTTTTTCTGCCAACCCACATCGTTTGCGTGCCAAGTCTCAAATATTGAACGGGATTATTACTGGCCGCGATTGTGTTTCGTGCTGCTGTGTCAGTCACTTGAGTTCCTGGTACCGAGGGTGCGTTATTGGTAAGTCCGCTATATTAGTATAGGAAGTGCATTGCCATTCAGTGGTGAGTTTAATGCAGGCGGCGACGGCGACTGCCCGGAACCAGGTTCGATTTTCACTTGGAGCATCAGCGCGCTCGTGTTTCGCCCGGGTGGGCGTGGTCTTTCAGCCGGTCAATAGCACGGCATCGCGCGTCTCACTCCCACTCCCGCACGGGCCGCGTCTCTGTCCCGCTCTGATGGGGGATGATTGAAACGTCTAATGCCGCAGGCGCCCCTCGCGCCCCCTCGCCAAGGACGTTCAGTGAATCCGTCCCTCTCTGCCGCGGTAACACGTGTCTCCGTTACTATTTCATAATATAATGTGTGCCCCCTTAGTGCCGCGCGAAAATTCACAAGCAATTATGAATCAAGTGCCTACTAAATTAGGTGATAGATTCAATGCCTGAAAAGAACCGACGACTCCGTGGTGGCGTTTCTGTGCGAGCGATGGGGCCAGGCTCTCTCGGACAATTAAGTGGCCCTGAGATATGATATGGAGATAAGGGAAGATTCAGCTAACGTAAGCGCCTCTTCGTGTTTTCCGTCTTGTGCACTCTCTCGCCCTGTCACTGATCTCGTGTTTCCTTCAGGTACGCTTTGTGATCCTTAGTCTCTTCTCTTAATACCCTTTATATAATTTCTGCAAATATTTTGTACTACATTTAAAATTATATTTTCTTTATTTCTGTTTTCTACATATTAGAATTCTTTAGCAAATAATAATTATTCGCTTGATACAATTTTCTCTTTTGTTAATATAATAAATCCACCTGAACCAAGTGGAAGTCATACCCATTAAAAGTATAGTTTATACTAAATATTAAATATCAATATATAATATATATATTTATATATTAAATTGCGTACATGGTTATTGTATAATTTAATCGGGTCGTCACTGCTTTTGTCCATCGGGAAATTTAACTTGGACTGAGAAAAGCCAACGGATATATCTAATCAAACTTTCTGTTGTTATTTCCTTAATGAAAATTTTGTTAATGATAATAATAATAACTACTTCAAATTGTACTACAGTGAATTGATCGTTGTAAAGAAAACAGGATTCGTACAAATCTTTTCTACCGTTTAAACTTAATTACTACATAATACTCAGAGTATGATAATTAAAAGTTGATTTATTTGCAATTATAACGTGTTTCTTTATCGTTTTTAATGCGTTAAAGTTTTTGTAAAGTTAAGAAAGGGTTATATAATTCGTGGAGGGACGACAATGTTCAGGCTAAGTGTATCATTGGCCTAGTTGGATACGGACATTTCCACAGCGAAAATGTCGCTGCAGCATTATTATATTTCCATAGACGCCGCCAGGCCGTCGCCGCTAGTCTAGACATGTAATAATTATATATCCAGCCAATAGAGGCGGGTATTCTGGAGATGTGAGTCATCCGAATACGTCTTAGGATCGATCCTATCTCGCCTATTTGTCGAGAAGGTCAGCCAGTAATCGAATACGGCCTATTGTTTGCTATGAAGCCTCGCAACATATTCCATATATATGCAAAATTTGTTAAGGTTAAAGCTTTCTCATAATACTCTTATTCGTGCACATCTATATTTAATGCCTAATTGTCACTTCCATAGATTTAAATTGAGTTAAAGTTTAAGATAGTGTTGTTAATATATCAAATGAATTTTCTAGTCACATGAAATATCTGTATAGTCCCATTTAATGAATACTGAATTCTAACTTTGATTATGTAATTAACTCGTGTGTGATAATAATATACCATACCTTTTTTATAGGTCACAAACATTTAAATTATAGGTATTAGTAATCCCAATACTTCCGCCTACAATAACATAATTAAAAAAGAAAAGTTTCCCGGTCACTTTTCATATAACTTATCATCAATCAAACTTTAACTGGCTGTTCTACTTTCCAAATGCTCGGTTATTTCAAGGAGAACTTACGGTTATATAGATATGATTATAACGTCACCGCTTCTTTCACATCCTTGTATATCGCTATAAGACCTTCAGATCTATGAAATGGAGAAATATTTTTGACAATATATCATAGGCGCCTACGGAATAGAAACCATCTTCAAAATGATTAGCATATAAATTAGAGAAATATGTGATCTTTAAATGTATCGTATATCTCCAATTGCGGTGTGGAAAATGGAAGTGCTGTTACAATACCGGTATGATGGTGATTTGTAGGTTGTGAGCCATGGTAAAGAGGTCATGCCTAGCCCGTAACGGTACTTAGACGTGACTTGGGATCCTGAGCGAGTTGTGAAAGTTCGGGCGAGGCTATTAACCAATGGAATGGACTCATTGATTAATTGATAGTTATTACACACGTTAATACGTAGATACAGACCTAGCGCCGACCTAGACCGTCCAGGTACCCACCACTACAGCGCCTATTGCAGCTGACAAACGGTATTGAGAAAACTATGTGTTCCGGTTTGAAGGGCGTTGTAGTTAGTCTAATTACTGGAGTAATGAAACTTATCCTACGTCTCAGAGGAGGAGAGCACAATGCGGTGCAGTTATATCATGGGCGGGCGTATCACTTAAATAGCCCACGTAACGCTCGTATCGTCGCTTAATTGAATAAAAAAAAAGTCATACAACTTTTATATTCGGCGATTTCATTTAAACGACACAGTTTTATCTTCTGCGACAGGAATAGCACATTATATACAGCACATTTGATAACTATCTCAAATATTTTATTTTAAGAAAACACTTGTTTATTTTTCTGTGTGTGTGTGTGTGTGTGTGCTTTTAACAAATTATTTGCAGACCTTGTCGAGAAGTAATTTAAATATTTGTTAATACAGTAAACGAATGTGTCGCCGTACTAATTTTATTGCACAATTCTACTAAGTGACGCGGGCGCGGAAATTTCCGTTGGATATAAATCATTTCGTACATAGAGAAGACTTTTTTTTTATATATGCTATATATAATATTTAAATAATTCTGTTTAAACTAAAATCGATGTTATACGTCCATAGAAACGTTTAAAGTTATAAATAATGATAAAGGATGCTGTAGCTATTGAAATTACGTAGCTGGACTATAATGCAAAGGCGTCAAACATGATGTGTTGCTGTATACATTATCTTCAATATCGCTATATAATTATGAGCAGGTGATTCATACCACCACATAACAGATGTCCTCATTTTATAGCTTCGATGTACAGAAAAAAAATCGTGTAAAAGAGGAAAAATAGGTAAATGGTAGTAATTGCACTAGATAACACATCGAAACATTGCTTCGTTTTTTCTATAATTAAATTTCACATGTAAAATTATTATTTTATATATATATATATATATGTTTTCAATTTGTCCGTCGGTACGCGTTTGTATTCTGCGTAACAGCAACACAACGCGTTACGTTGAAGTATTTTTAAATCGGACTCCCGCTGTCGTAACGGCAGTGAAGTCATCACAATAAGCCGTGCTGCGGATACAGAATAATCAGCCGAGTGATTCACTTCCTCGTTTCGATTTCATGCTGCTTTTAATGCTGCACTGTAAACCGTGAGCCGTAATACTGAAGCCAATGAATTATAATACATACCCTATCTTTTACATTTAACTATAACGTAAACTAACGGGTATAGGTTATGTGGTACTACTTATATAACACAATTTGACTTGACTAATCATCTATCTATATATAAATATATTAGTAAAAGTCCGACAGTCGACAGAATTGACTGCTGTTATAGTAACATTAAAATCTTCTTATTATTATCAATGTTTAATTGTTATGGAAATTTAATTTAACAATGATAATTGCATGCATGCATGGTATCAGTGTATGTGGACTATTTGAACTCGGCGCCAACTTCACTCCATTGTCCGGCGCACACTGTTACACAACAAAGCAATAAGCTATCGGCGACAAACTGACACACACTTAAGCTGCATATGAATAAGATTTAAGAGATTTCCGCCTATGTAGAGACTCATACAAATATGTTTGGAACCATAAGGTCCTACAGACTTGTAATTTGGTAGGGATATTCCTTTTGCGGAGTATAGGTCGACTACGAATCGATTTTACAAAATTTCTTCCCCAGAGGGAATTGAGAGGTATTATGGCCAGCATAGGAAACGGGGAACAGCTAGTTTTACATATGATGCTTTCCAAAAACGCGTTTTCGCTCGTTTTACTAAAGTATTCGCTCAATGACATAAACGCGATCACTTCTAGATCCTTGCTGCTAAAAAATCTACGAGTATGTATGTACCCGTAATATTATTTTATTATTATTCATTTATAAGTTTTCGCTTTCATACATTTATACAACTCATTGCAGGTGACTACAATAGAATCCTTTATGTTGCACACAAGCTATCCGCCGTATGTATGAAGAAGAAGAATAGCAGTATTAAAAACTTTGTATGAAACATTGTATACAAAGAAATTATTCAGATATCGTTTACTAAAGAACGAAACGGATCGAAATAATTTGGTATTAGTTTTCTTTATTAATTTTTACATCTTCTTTTCTTTCATTATTTCTTCATGAAACGAGCAGAAGTTTCAGATTATACACGTCGTCTGGAGACAAGACGGTAAGGGTAAGTCTTTTTACCTTGGTAATGTCACTGGCTTCAATAACCTTCAAATCTAGGAACAGTAATGTCCTGCATATTATTTGTCTACAGCGGTCTTTTACAGCAAATCACATAAAATACTAAGCTATCAAGCACTATTTGCGCAATCAAAACTTCCTTCATCAAATGATACTGTCTAAATGAGCACTAAAACACTGCGTGATCACCGTAATACTTTTATCAACACCGGTTCCGCAGTCTTGAGTGATAAAGAAAAAATACTGTTTACGTTAATCTATTAAGAACTGTAAACATATAATATTAAAGCAAGATTTGTAGAAATTAAATTTTAGTACGTGTAATGTTCAACGTAAAAAATGAGCACCTTATCAACTGTTATCAGCGAAGCTAAATCAGTTTTACTACCTTACTTACAATTCGGAGATGTGATAATGTTTTAATATACTGCTTGGTAACGAAAAGATTACAATCTTAGGAAGAAATAAACCTCATAAATATTTATTCACGTCCGCCTTAGTGAAGTCGCTTGATGAAAAGTAAAACAAAGCAAAATTTTCTGACATTCTCACAAAGATTTTGTGATAGGAAAGATATTTCAAAACTGAACCTAGACTTGGTTTATAACACTAACAGTAAAATTGGGTGTTTCTTTTAATTAAAATATTACATAACATAAAAAAATATCTTATTTTCGGTAATGTAACCGTCGCAGTATATCTATCATACGGCCTGTCTGATGGTGAGCACTAACCATGGCTTACGGACCGCCTGTAATACAAAGTTCCAAAAGGGTGTTAAGATGATGGTTAAAGAAGTATATCGATGAATTTATAATATTTGAGGAGTGAAGAGTAAACTGCAGTAGCTGTAGCTCTATGGCTCTGCTGTTACCCTATTTGATTATTAACGTTTGCTCCTGTCTATACCTACGTATATTTTATTTTAGGGAATACCCTACAGATACCTAAATCTAACGATCTAACAACTCAATAGAGTTATTAATTCAATAGGTGTTTTAGAATAAGATTTGGAGAGAGACTGATATAAAATAATTTTTACTAGTAGTGGGTCTCCGTTGCCGGAGACTCTCTAAGATAGGTACCAGTGCAGCTCCTATTGCAGCCGACGAACAGTAGTATGCAAACATTTCGGAGTTCCGAATTGAAGGGCGGTGTACCTTATATAATTACTGTAGTAACAAGGCTTAACGTCTCATGTCTAAAGGCGATGAACATGATGTGGTTTGTAGTGAATAGAATGTCTCACTCATCTTGTGTGCTCGTTGAATGAAGTAAAGAAAAGCCTCGTATTATTTCCTTCTTCCCCTTGCCCTTTTCTAGCTATGTGGTGTCGGCACAGTATGTACTTCTCTTGCATATCCCTCTATCAGTCGTCGTATCTGAATTCACACTCATCTTACACATGTCACCTTTCACACAATCCATCCACACTTTCTTCGGCCATATTATCGTATTATCTACAATTAAAAATATCTGTAATTAAAAACAATTAGAGCTCTCTTCGCTTTAGTTATTTAAATGGTTAATATTTCGAGTAACAGCAATAACCATGGTCTTGTTATTATTTTCATCTAGGTATTAACCTAGACATAATCAAATATTTGGTGTTCTGCCGTCTCACCGTTACTGAGCGCAGTTATCCACTAACTACAGTGTGGCTGATATCGGATTTAGGGCATTAAGCGTAGGTAAACCCATTAGTGTACGGTTAGCTTGCACCGGCCGGTACTGACTTGCCAGTTTAAGTTTATTGTTTGTGGCGCTCACATTCCCGTGCCACATTCATTGTGTGAAGGTAATGAAATAGCCCCGGTTATGTTACATCTATAAATCTATCTCGTAGGGAGTTTATGCATCAGTTTGTTAAATTTGGTAGAGCCACTAAAACCATATTTGTACAATCACCGATTTAAATCTATATCTATAGTACATCTATATTTCAGTTAAAATCTCAAATATTGTTTTAACTATTTAAATGTATTCGTCTATGTATTCGTGTCAAATATTTTAAGCCCACTCACTGGAATTTTTATTGCGTCAAAACGTTAAATATTTGTTCTATTCTGCATGTTTTGAGGAAGTAACTGCAGTATTTTCAATGACAGTGAAGATATATGTATACATACACATATATAAATGAGATTTCCACCGGTGTGTACTCATCGACCTTAGGCCTACAGACTTAAAATTTGGTAGGAATATTCCTTTCGCCGTGTATACAGCTAAAACAGCTAAGAAGGGATTTTAAAAAATTCATTCCCCAAAGGGAATTGTAAGGGTTTTATAGCCAGAGAAGAAGGCGGAGAGGAGCTAGTATCTTAATAAAGTCTGTATTAAAATTTCTTTTTTTTTTCTCACTTATACCTTATTTACGGTTCATTCGATTATCTAATTACCGTATTCGTGTATGAGACTACAAACACGATGTCTCACTGCAAAGTTACATGTTTGCCAATTGTATCGCCTACCCTATACAAAATATATTATGCTAGATGAATCTTCCCTGTTGTGCCTGTCTCCTGTAGTTCAAAAGTTCAACCCAGTTTACGCCGCTTGATTAATTATTGTACACAAGAAGGCTTTTATAAGTCGATACGAAATTTTCAACTTAGTTGTTAAAGACGTCGGTGGGCAATCAAATTGATGGAACGAGAGTGTTGCTGAGTCAGCGTACATGGAATCATTCTTTAGTATTGCATTACTGAAAGTCAAAGCAAGCTTGAAATGTGGATAATGGCTTAAAAGCAACACGAGCTCACATAGCCGATCTACGTCGTCTTATTATCTTTACATAGCATCCCTTTGCTAATGTCGCCATTAAATATAAGTGCATTACTGCTAACGTGGCCACTCAAAATGGTCACACTTTGTAATATCTACCTAAACAATTTGAGAAAAGCAATATTTTATAACATATTACATCTATAAAAATTTCCTTTAAAATAAACAATTTTAATATCTTGAATCCCGCACACCTCACGGAGCCCAAGCCAACCTGGCCTGCTCGTGGTGCACCCTGCTAATCAACAGACGACGCTCTGATACCCGCCAACCCGTAGTAAGCCAGCGTTGTGGTAAATGGCCTAAATTCCCCCATATGAACCCCTACATAAGACAGGCCCGAGTGTCCAAGCGGTACCGAAGGCCATGCTGACTGTATGTGGAGATCTTTGGTCTCTATGTTCAGGAATAGACGTCTGATTATGACCATATCTTGAATTAGTTATTATTGATTTCTTAATATTTATTAGTCACCTTAAATAACTAAACTTTACTTACCTTTGCCGTTAACCACGTTTTCTTTAAAAGATCTTTACTGATGGCACGTCGTCACTGTTATTGGAGACCGTCTAGTTAGGTACCAATACAGCTACTATTTTTGCCGTCAAACATCACTGTATAAACATTAATGTGTTCTGGTTTGAAAGGTGTTGCAGCTTGTGAAATTAGCGAGCAATCATCTTATGTCTTAAAGCGACGAATTCAATTGGTGCAGTGTAAGATAATTCTGCACATCTCATCCCTTAAATGAAAAAAAAAGATCTTATATTCATATAGAAGGCAAGAAGAAGAAGAATAGATGAGGATAGAGTATGAACTCTATCATCATCTATTCTTCTTCTTCCTAGTCGGTATCATCATCAATACACGTATAAAAATGTTACGTGCAATGGTGTTAGAAAGATACCATACCATTTTATACTCTCCATGATTAAGTTGTGTCATTATTAGTTGTTCTTTATTAAACAAATAAACACCCCACTTAACCTCACTACTGGAGATACACACCGTTTTGCCATGGGAAAGTCAAGAAGAATTTCTCCTCTATATTGGCCAAGTGAGGTTCTATGTATATCGTACCTTTAAAATAGCTGTTGTTCTTAAAATATGATGAAGAAGCACAAACTCACTGGCGATTGAACCCTTCGATGATAATAATAGAGGGATACATTCACTTTGTAAACTGTGCTATCATCGCTTAATCTTTCCCGGCTAATTTATGAGAATGTATACATGCGTGGTTTATAAGTTACTTGCCGATAGCATTCGCTATTCACTCATTAATCGTTATCGATCGTTAATCAACTTGAATGTCCAAAATAGCTTTCTGGGTAACGTTACTATGGAATTTATCCTCGCCTATAGCCGTCTATAAAAAAGCGATAATTTGTCGATGATGATTTATTATACATATATTAATTCCTCAACGAATTTTCTCATCCTATGCATTTATATCTCTACTCTTTCATTTTTGTTTAATATATTTCTGGGATATTTTCATATTATTGAACAAGATTAAAAAATAAATATTTTATTAGAAAGTTAATTTTTATGTTTTTTTTTTTTATATAAATGTGATATTATCTTCTTATCTATATTTCCTTTCTTCCAGGTCGCCACCTGCAGCATAATAGGGAGCCATACGCCGCGGCGGAAAGACGGGTGCGACACGCACTCGTGGTACGTACCATTTTTTATATAAATTCTAAGTTTGCAAACAAAACAGATTCACAAATATCTAAATAAAATAAATACTATACGAATTATTTAACTATCAGGTACTACCTCTTCATGGATGTTTCGAATCGACATAGCAGAAGATCGGCATATGTTCGCGTTTCTTGAGAGAGACCAACGTCCAGTAGTGGACTGCCGCGGGCTGATGATGATGATGATTATGAATATTTATATATTAACATGAAAACATAATGATGATCAATAACAGCGCTGTTTAATAGCAAATACCTTTAACCTTAAAAAATACTTTGAATCGCCTTCTTCCTTCGTAACGCGACCAACCTAATATTGGAAACGTATGCCAGTGTCAAGATTTTTATTTAGATATGATTTAGATCTCTTTAAAAGTAATACATTTCTTCTAAGCTAGTATGATTTACCAACAATGTCTATATTACGCTTGCCATCACTTGAGATCATCGACAAGCTTCAGTCTATATCAATTACGATAAATATTGAATGGAGAGTATCTATACAAAGATAAGAAATTTATAACACTTTGCTATTTAGGTCAGTGATTAACGAACATGTCAAACATTTACAGCAGTCCTCTGATTGGTTTTTTTTTTTCGTTTTCCACGCAAAATCTATACTATCTAGGTTTTCATGTAAACGAAAATAAGGTTAACTGTCAATATTTCATTACAAGGTCGGCTGCGAAGGTCATAAACTTCATTAATCACGGCAAGTGTGACACAAAAGAAATCTAATACTAATCTTTTTCATTGTCTTCCAATCTTTTTGTTTTCCATCAAGTATCTATTAAACATGGATACTATCGTATATTAAAAAATATAAGAATTTCCCTCTCCTTTACCCAATAATTTTAAAATATTATTCTAAATACATATACTGGGTGTTAGGAGATTACTTTCGAAAACGAAGACACGATAGTACTAATGACACCTTTAATGATGGGATGGAAAAAATCGATCCTGATTAAAATAAATCATATTTTTAAAACGTTTTATTAGTATTATTTACGCTCCATCATGTTAGTACAGCTAAATAAAACGATAGTTTCAAAAAAACTACATTGCTTTACTAAAAAAAAAACAGCAATGAAACACAAAATCAAAACCAGCTGATGCTCGGATCAAGGAACGCGCGGGCGCGGCGGACACTCGAGATGTATTTTTCAGGTTTCAATTTGAACCTTATTCCATAGGACCACGGAGCATTTAGATTGACGTTCCCGGGCGTTCGTTGATCCGAGCATCAGCTGTTTTTGATTTTGCGTTTCATTGCTGGTTAATTTTAATAATGTATTTTTTATGAAACTATCTTTTCATTCACCTGTACTAACATAATGGAACGTAAATAATGCTAATAAAACGTTTTAAAAATACGATTTTTTTTAATCCGAATCGATTTTTTTCCGTGTTATCATCAAAGGTGTCATTAGTACTATCGTCTGTCTACGTTTTCGGAAGCGGTCTCCTAACACACAGTATATTAGTCTTCAACTTTACCAGTGGTAGGTCTAATATTAGTAGGTACCACCGCAGCTCCTGTATTTCTGTCACCTAACAGTACTATGTTTCTATTTCAAGGGGGTTGTATATGGTGAATTTACTGAGGTAACGGGAGTCATGTCTCAGGCGACGAGCACAATCTGGTGCTGTGTACGCAATCTTAACTAGCGCCACGTTGTTATGAGCAGCCTCACTTACTTTCACTTATCACGTTAACGTTTCATTTGCTTCGTCGCTTCGTCGAATAAGAAATATTATTATTCTATTCGTTACATAAATTTACACTTAAAAATAAGTGAATGCTTTGTGTTCATGTGTGTATGTCATAAACAATCTACACTCACACATGGTACATACGTTATTAATATATGTTAATACAATTATATAGAATATAGAATATGGAATTTAGTTTAAACTTTTTTTTTATTTGAGTGATATTAAAATATTATGTTATAGATACAAATATATCATACTTATAATATCATAAACTAATCGAGTGAGTCACTGAGTGCGATGCAGGTCACTTCTGCCCTGACCCAAGCCGTGCGCAGTAATCCACTTACGTCCAAGGGATATCAAAAGAATTGCTGAAATCGACTCTTGTTATATGTCGTATATCTTTTAATATTTATTTTATTTAATCTCTTTTATTGGGCTTTGTAATATCAATTTAAAGTACTCTATTTAAGTAGACGTTACTTCAGGTAGGTCTCTGTTTTCTGGCCATCTAGGTAGGTACTACCGCAGCTCATATTTCTACCGCCAAACAATAGTATGCAAGAGTTCCGGTTTGTCCGCCATTCTAGCTAACGAAATTACTGTTGTAGTAAGACTTATAATATATGTATATATAACAGCAACGAGCCCAATATGGTGCCTTGTACGTCACCCTAACAAGCGCCACTTTGTCATGGACCGACTTTTCATTTACCTTCGAGTAAACATCTTGCTTGTCTTAATGCTTAGTCGAATAAAAAAATGCTTGTAACAACGTGGCGTTGGTTAGGATAATAGATACTACACCATCGTGCTCGTCGCCGTGAGACATAAGATATCAAGTCTCGTTACTTCAGTAATTTCAATAGCTACAACTCCTTTAAATCCAGAACATAGGAATGTTTGCATACTGCTGTTCGGCGTCAAGATTAGGAACTGCGGTGGTACCTAGACGGTTACTGTCAACGGAGACTTAACACCAGTAATATTTTTTCGTCTTCCATCTATGTCTATGACGAATATTATAAAGCAAAACATTTGGGTAAGTTCATCGAGTCCAAGGCTGAGATTTCTGTAAGGAAACGAGGTGCTTGTTTATGTGCGACAATATTTCTCACAGGGACAGCTTTTGACTATATAATGCACAGGTCCTGTCGAGTGTATTACTGTTACCATATCTGGCTACCGTGTCTTCACTGCCGTTAGATTGTAAACATGTAAATTATTATGAAATATATCTCGAATACCGTTAATAGGGTTAACCGATTTTGTGTTACGTACATAAGTGTTTCGGTATTCGGTACATCAACTGGTATGATTGCATGGCGGGTCCGCATTGAGTGTTGTGATGCACGCCCGCCGAAGATTAATGGGGAGCTCCAACTGTAATTGGAAGTGCTCTGAACCTGCAAACACAGCATACTGTTCTGGTATGTAATTCAAATTTATTCAAACAGGGGACGTTGTGATTATTTACTAAACTGAAGATACAAATTATGATACTTTGATTTATGCTCCGCGGATAATTGGCGAATTAGTGTATCTACTGTCAAATAAACATTGCTGGTAGATCTGTTGCCGGAAGCTGACTAGGAAGGTACCATCGCAGCTTCTATTGCAGCCGATAAATGGCAGTGTGCAAATAGTACTGTGTTCCGAATCGAAGAGAGTTGTAGCTAGTGAAATTACTGGGGAAAGAGACTCAACATTTTATATACAAAACGAACAATGCTGTGCTGTGATACCTTACCAGCTAACTCCACGTTTTTATGGGCAGGCGTATCACTTACCATCAGGTGAACGCTCGTCTCGTAGCTTCGTTGAATAAAATAAAAACAGTAAGTAAAAGAGCCCGGTATTTACCTTGTGATTACAGTTTTTAAGGGTCCTGAGAAGAATGAAATCCCTTTCGTTAAGGACACAGCATAGAATTTACACAAATTATACAAGGATAGTTGTATGGCGCAAACAAAAAAAACTGATGTGTAAATAATGTGAATTTGGAACAAAATCTTTACGGGAATGTTTTAATTAAACGTGTTATATCATGAATGCCTTAATACCAGAAATGTATTTTAATCTCCATAACAAACACAGTACGATCTATTTCGGAATAAATATATGGGGAGGGGGGGGCATATAAAATAATACTGGTTCGGGTTTTAGAACCGCAAACTGCGACCGTGCAGTGCGGCTGCCTGCGGTCTCATAATCTGAATCCAAATTGGATTCCGGCCCCCATGCTTTCTCCTCGCTCCGTTGAATGGAACCCGGCTTAATACTTCGAGACTGTTCCGATTTTGTTCATAACATTTTGTTTAAAAACTAACACGTGATCTTAATTTCATTAACGCCGCTGATGGTAAGCCAAAACAACTGCATATATTAACAGACGAAACAGAAATTCGATAATAATGGAATTTTTTTTTAGTTAAATAGTGTTAGGTCTCTTGCTAGAGACCATCGTGTGTCGTTTTGTAGAATAAAAAAAAATACGGTAGGCGAACCAATATGAGTGAAGCTAAAACCCACACACTCGAGATAGACCGACTGCGATTCATTTAAGAAGGAAGAGGTATTACTCATCATATTCTCTTTAGGCAATGTCGATATTATTATTATTTTTATTTTATTTAGGAAATGTAGAAACTCCCCCGTCTTATCTAACAGCATCCACTGTCACGGGAGGACTGGAGTGTCAGAAGTTGTTACCTTCAGTCGATGGATACGCGTTGCGTCCATTTATGTTGTAAAGATGCTTGAGGAGTATGTATGTCCTGTTGTACATTAAGGTGTAACAAACAACGCGGAGGAGACGTAAAGTTTGCATGGAAATGAACGTAAAAAAATTTATTTAATACGGGACCAGCTTTCGTGAACTTCAAAAGCTTCACGTAATAAAAACGGGAAAAATCTATTCATAGTACGGCTCTTTATGTGAGTCTTTCGAACAGTTTGATTAAGGCTCGTGAAATGTACGCATATATACGTGTACGAGTGTGTGCTATTTTACTACTCGCATACGTATACGTTCCATCCCCAGCCGATACACATTCACTGCTGGAGAAAGATCCCCACATCGATCGGTAATGCGCTGCCCGCATCCAGCGGCTTCCCGCGACCTTCGTAGGGTTTCATACGGAGGGATTTGAGCGATTTCCCACCACACTGGCACGATGCAGGTTGGTGGAAGCCAGAGCCCCGTTTGTTAAATAGCAGGGTGTACCCACGAGCAGGTGAGGTTGGCTTGGGTCCTGTGAGTTGTTATCTGGGACTCCTTACACCCACACTTTCAATAGGTTTCAATAGAAAAAAATTATAAACTTGTTTTCGTTTTTTTTTTTAACTTAGTAACTATGAAATATTCTATAGTATTCGAACATCTAATTTCACATCAACAACTCATACTTAGCCACCAAGGTCGATAGAGCCATAACCTTTATTCCCAAGAAAAGGCCCCGAGTGTAATTACTGGGGCTATTACGAGAGTTGTTCATATTATTTAATTTCCTACATTTCCATCTATGAACAAACAAACAATTACTTTCCATCAATCCATTCCTTTTATACTCATGTCCTAGTTCACGTAATCAATCTAAATCTTCTTTGGTCTTCCTTTAACATTTCGTCATACATACATAATTATCATGGTTCTAATAACATGATTACGATTCATATTAAATATAGTTTTTAAATCAGAAAACAAACGCGCTGTTTAATATGAATATTTTGCAACTTCTCATCATCCATAAGGACTGACGATTAATATTAAAACATACAATTTTATCCTAGATAATAGATACTTATAACAAGTACTCTTAGTCTAGGCACTCTATATTACATCAAACCAAGTGGTAAACTGGTGATTAGCCTCCGAAAGACTGAGTAGAAATTGATACTTCCGCCAACATCCAAAGCTTCATATGTACAATTTAAAATATCGCTGTAAGGATATATGTAAATCTATTATATTTATGAAAGTAATGTAATCACCATTTCGTCGGTTTAAGTAAAAAAAAGAGGCGCTACTTGTTAACGGAAATTCACCGTCTCCGTTACGCCAAGATTACATTATGACATGGATTTGGTTCCTTTGTATCACCGCTGAGGATCTATCCCCGAACGCGATCCAATCACCACAAAACTGTTATGTTACGGACTCGCACGGAATAATGAACCCGCGACCCATCTCGCCGGGTCCTTTGTTACTGACCTATTTCGCGGTGACAGCGTGCTTCCGGCAATGCGTTACGTAAAATCTATTTGCCTGAGACCCGGCTTATTTCCACAAGCCGCGCCAGCTGAATTGCGGATCCTGGATAGTTCTAGATGTCAGAGTAAGATCCAGTTTATACCGTACAACACAACCTAACTACTTAACCCAAACGACTTTGTTCCCCATGTCTATTTTGAATGAAATACGGTAAAACTTTTAGTGGATTTATGAAAACTATTTCGTATGTGTATATTTGAAACTATATTTCCACAAAAATGCGTACTAGATATCTGATGACTACCTTGTGATAGAGGAAAGAAAATCTTAAACGTGCAGTTTAAAGTAAACCTTATTGTGTTAGCTTGTGTTTACTCTATCATCTACGCATATATATCAAAAATAAAATGTTTTATTAATATGTATTCGAGATTCGTCCTACATCATCAACATCATCATCAGCCGATAGACGTTCACTGCTGGACATAAGTCTCCACCAAAAATCTTCACATCGATCGATCTTGAGCTGCCGGCATCTAGCGGCTGCCGTGCACCAGGAGCCGTTGTTTATAGGGGTTTATAGAGAGGATTTGATTAATTTCCTACCACGCTGGCCCAATGCGCGTTGGAGCCAGAGCCTCGTTTGTTAATTACCATGTGCACCACGAGCACGTGAGGTTGGCTTGGGTCCCCTAAGTTGTTATGCGGGACCACTTACACTCTTTACATCCGTTTTACAGCGCGTCTATATTATTTAAATCTATATCATTAGGTTAAAAAAACCCTTTGAGCTGTCTGTATTAATAATACGTTATTCAACTGTATTCAATTATTAGTATAACTATTACTTAAATAGCTTGCGTAATCAGTGATAAATATGTTATATATTGTCATTTAGTTAATTTCTCAATTTGCGTTAAAAATGTTGTAACTCGCATATCACAGTGTCTCTCCATTTCCTAGGTTGATTGGTAAAGAATGCTGATGTGCACTAAGACTGCCTATTGTTAATTGTTTCAATAAAGATTTTAAATATAATGTATATATATATCTCACTTGAAAACTCATGTTTCATAAGCTTTACAGACATTAGTTAATACTTAAATTCAGATAGAATTATCTCACATTGATTAAAATATAGTATAACTGCCATCAGAGAACAGAGAGAGAAGAGAATTTAAGAAATAACTAGCACATTGATTACGAGCTGGTTGCTCAACAATGTTTATCTTAATCAGAAACTCAAGCTTAAGACCTGCGCCTTTTCGATGCTTGTAAGCATGACCGCCGTATAATCAGAACTATCACCGATTCTATTGCCATATTCAACTTTATTACATTAACAACAGTTTTTATACAACTATAAAAATTAACAGCATAAGCAAAGCCCTTCTAACCGTGAGCCGCATGTGCATGTTCGAGCTTAGTAATTGCATTTGATACTCATGTCTATGAATAAACGAATGCCCATGAATAGAAATAACCTCTACTCCACTCATTCAGGTCGGCTTAATCGAAAAGGTTCGTGGACCAACATAAATAAAACATGTTTGCTCCCCAGACAGACGCGTCCTGTTTATATCACAAAAAGTAATGTTTGTAATGTTTTAAACTTTAAACGGCAAGTATCCGTAATAATATGGAGTATACACTCTGGACTGTGTTGCGCTCGTCGCCGGAGATAATATGAGAAGTCTTATTACCCAAGTAATTTCACTACCAACAGCGCCTTTCGGAACTAAACAGCTGTTTTGCGGCAGAAAGAAATAGACTCAGTGGTAGTTCCTACCTAGACAATCTAGACTTACCAACGATAGTATTATAGTTTGTTTTATATTACAGACTAATGATATGCATTACCAGCTCGTGGTACACCCTGCTAATCAACAAACGAGGCTCTGACGCCCACCAACCTGCATTGGACCAACGCGATGGCTCGAATACCCTGTTATGAATCCCTACTCGATCAGTGTTGGAATCTTTGGGGAAGGCCTATGTCCAGCTGTGAACGTCTATCAGTTAAGGTTGACATGTGCTTTGAGTGGTTTTAGTATAAAGGATTTGTTACTATTTGTTCATGTTTGTACCAAAGTTTTCAATGCAATCTTCCTTTTTAGACTAGACGAGAAATTCCTAAAAAGATTAACTGCGCTTTGTTATAAGCACGTTAAGATTCTTCCGTATCACTAAGTCGATAAATAGGTAAACAGTTTAGAAAAAATATTAACATTTTTAAAGGATCAAAGATAAGCAAGATAAATCAAAATATTATAAATATTTTAATTTTATAGATGATTTGTATCCTAGAAAATTCATAACTTTTACCGATTCTTCATGTACTATACAATATTTAAATCTTACGGTGTTTTTTTTTTCTAATTGTTATACTTTCTTTTCTAAATTAGTTAATTAATTTTTAATATATCTCATTATCTCATTTTAGTATTGGAAACAGCGATCAAATTCAAAAATTACAATTTCCATCTATAAGAACATAACGTACATTTTAAATGCCCATTAAGCCGAATAAGGGTAGCGCAAAATGATGTTATCAATATAATAAAACAAATAATGGGGTGCAATTAACGTCAAAACAACCAGAAATAACCCACTTAGCGAACACACAATTAAAAGGTGGCATAATTAAAACGCTGCCATTTCAGTTTGCAACGTGGGATAATTAACTGATCTGGTCGGGGAAACTTTCACGAAAAGCGAGATGTCCGCACGACGAGTTTTAATGAACCCCGCTGGTTTCGGTGGTGGGTTCCAAACAGTAGGTTGCCGATTTTTTTCCTCGCACATTTTACAGCGTTAAAACAAATTGATTAGAATTTCAGTTAAATTTATAACACTAGCCTATCATCATCAGGCTATAAGCCTTAATTAGTTATCAAATCAAATTTAACTTTCTCCTTCCGGCAGTGGCTTTGGTTTATTGCAACTCCTCTATTGCTTCCTGTTTCTAATGTAAATCTCTTACCAGAATTCCGACAGTGAGGCTATTCTATGCTAGCACACTCCACCATCCAAGACTTAATTGTTACTTAACACCATATGAAATTAAAGTCAAGGGTGTTATATTTTAAATAAATATAAACAACCTCTCTTGAAATTCGTCTTCAGACTCCCGGTCTTCAAAACACCTCGCCACCGCAAATTACCAAATAGGGGCTTTCGCAGCGTTCCGTACCTAAATCCATCTGCCGTCAGTCCAAGGAACCTTTTTTCTCGTTAACACATTGGGACCGCAAGTCACGAGGAAGCCTGATTGGCTGCCGTGGTTAGCTGTTCAAGAGTTCGTGCGTTGAATATACGATCAACCTATGCTCGATTGCTGACTAGCTCGTTAGAAACTTAGATATTTGTTCGATTATATTACTTTTCTGTCAACTTGATAAAAACATAAAACTCCTAAAATATAACGCTTCCTAAGCTTATCTTAGTAAATAAAGATAATACTAATATTTATTCTATTATGAAAGCAATTTATAACTTCATTCGATACTTGTTAGGGAAGTAACTAAGGTAAGTGGTTTTTTTACCTTCGTTTGCCTTCTTAAATTTCATTTTTAATTAAATGCAGTATATATTGAATAAAAAAAAACCTAAGAGCATAAAATTCAATTAATTATTATTAGTAATAATTACACCAACATGCAATGACAAATGGATCACTTCGAGTTCAAGTTCAGTTTCGATTGATTCGATCTGCCTTATCTTTTTTTTTCCAGTCACAATACAACTACCATTAAATACATAATTTTTTAACACTCCCTAAATATATATAAAATTACTCGTAAGCACGTCTTACAAATATGCAATTAACAGAGTAATATCCGATTCCAAGTGAGTCAAGGTTAAATAATCTATATATCATGGCAAGGTGCAGCATTCCTTGCACCACCTTCGGGCAAACGTTTAACCGGTTTTCTTGTTAAATTTACTTACACATATACGATTTACTACTTGCGTAATTTTAACTGGATTACATCTTACTTTAACCTCAACAAATTTATGTCTCCCTTGTAAGTAATCTGAAGACCCTAAGCAAAGAGAACTTAAGCTTTTAACGCTCTGCCTTCCTTTAAAGAGGCGCGCTCTGACCGCGATGTACCATATGTAAAAGCCTCCTTCACTAGATGAAACTATCTGGATGTTATTTATTAAGGATATTTTTAAAGATTTCAAATATATATATATATATGCTTTAATATGATTATGTCTTTGAAATCATTGAATTTGTTTATACTGAAATGCTATATAACTAATGTAATTATTAGGCAAATCCTATCAAGGGAAATGTACATTTCTTGAGTACCACCATTTACCGCCGGTCGAAGCAATAGCATCATCTCATCAATAAACGTCCGCTGCTGAACACTAAATGCTAGACTTAAATTCTTATGTCTCAAAGCGATGTGCACAATGTGGTGCAGCATATATCCTACAAAGTAGCACCACTTTGTTGTGAACAGGCGTATCACTTACCATCAAGTGAACGTCCCGCTCGTCTCGTAACTTCCTTGAACTAAACAAAAACAAAGAATGCGTATAATAATGTTATTATTAGAATAAGCCTAATATCTTCCAAAGAGTCTTAATATGGCCTTAGAATCGAAAGTGGACTTGTTTTGAAAGTAATGTGGCGTGGTGTACGCTATCCTAACGCTAAGTTGTTACCGGCACGAGTGTCACTTATTTTAAGGTGAACGTCCCTACCGTCTATACGTCGAACATAAAACATTAAATCGTGTATTTATGAAAACTTAATATCCATTTACGTCTGCCAAGCAGCACTGAAGGCCAGAAATGTTCCATGGTCCATTACCCTGCAAATGTGAGGGCGGTCTGCGGTCGGCAGCGTAACGAATTATCGCTGGCAGTCCACTCGCTCCTACTCATTAGGGCAATGCGCTGAATAACGTTGCTCCGTTACGAAGATCAAGTAAAATCCAAGATATACCCGATTTTTTTTTTATTCCTCAAAGTAACGCGACGAGTGACTTTCATGTGAAATTAGTGCTAGTTAGGGCATACTACACAGCATTAAGCTCGTCACCTTGAGATAATACTTGTTACCTTTAGGGGAGGTCTATGTCCAGCAGTGAACGTCTATCGGCCGATGGTGATGATGATGAAGTATTGTTACCTCGGAAGTTACACACTAGTTACACCGCCCGCCAAACCGGAGCACAATAACGTTTGTACACTACTAACTAAAGTTCCCTTGTTATTCATAAAAGTTTACTTAATACAATAAAATATGACTTCTTAATAGTAAATAACTGACTCTAAATAAAAAAAAAAGTACTACAAACTGCATTCACTGCTTATTAAACTTGTTAGATGTAACGTTAATAATAAGTTGCCTACTTAATGTCCCCACTGCTGGGACTAAGGGCCTACTTTCATAAGAAGTTAGTCAAGGATATTCATTCCCCACCCTGGTCATATGCAGACTGCTAGATGTCACGTTCCTAAGGAAACTGCCGTTATTAGAACATGTAGGTTTCTTCATTACGTTTTTCTTCACCGGAAGTTTAAGCTCAGTGGATATCGAAACTAAGCCTTACAGGGGTATAGACCGCACAACTGTCATTGAAACTGATTCTTTTTTTCTATTCAATAAGGCTACTAGACGAGAGGGATGTTCACCTGATGGTAAGAGAGATACGCCTGCCCATAACAACGTGACACTAGTGAAAATGGTATTCATAGCACCACACTGCGTTCGTCGTCTTGATACATGAGATGTTATATAACTCTCGTTGCCCCAGTAACTTTACTAGCTACAGCCCTCTTCAATCCGGAACACAGTGATGTTTGCACAGTACTGTTCTTCGTATGCAATATAAGCTGCGGTGGTACCCACCAAGACGGTATTCGGCAACTGAGGTCACGGGCGGTCATAACGGCTCCAGCTTTTTGTTGTGTTATCCAACATCATCCTCAATTAGATTATCTTGCAGGAAGTTTTATTATATCATTACTAGTTCTCCATCTAATATAATATAATAAGCTTATCTATATATAACAAAATAATTATGTGCACGATACCCTGGCCGCGTTGGCTGAAATCACGCTCGGAGCAAATGTGTTGTGAACTCATAAATTATTCACAACAGAATTGGCAAGGTGTGGTGCTCGTGATTTGGTTTGAAAATTTACTCCTGAATTACATAATTTAAGAAATACTTTTTTTTTATTACAACATCTCTTTGTAAAAAAATTCATTTCGCTGATGATGGTCGGAGACCGAGTTGGTGGGTATCACCGCAGCTCCTGTTTCAGCTGCTAAACAGTAGTATCAAAATGTTACTGGGTACCGGTTTGAAGTGTGTTGTGGCTTACTGTGATAGTAAGACTTACAGTATGAATATTGCAATCTCTTAGTTTCTATCATTATCAGCCGATAGACGTCTCCTGTTGCTGTTTTTTATATATTTTTGTAAATAAATGTTTAAATTTTTTATATGTCAAAGTTGTCAATCTCGAGTCCTAAGCTGATGATGGAACGGTCTACCTAGCGCCAAGTTTTTATGGGAACGGTATTTCTTACTTTCAGGATAATGTTTCGCTCGTTTCATCTCTGTGGAATAAAACAAACAACTCAATGCTATTAGTGGAATATGGGTATAACATTTTCAGTATCTCATTATTATGAACAAGAGCGGTACTAAGTTCAAGTAACAATTGTTTTATAGTATTAAAAGAAAGGGGTCCCGCACAACAATTCACGGGAGCTAAGTTAACCTTCTCGCGGTGAATCCTGCTAATCAACAAACGAGGCTCTGGCTCCCACCAACCCGCTTTGGGCCAGCGTGGTGGCAAATGGCCCAAATCCCCCCTTATGAATTCCTACAATCGATGACTTTTAATGCCCGGCGTTGCCGGAAGCCATGCTAGTTGCAGCGCAGGTCCGAGCGATGGATATTTTTGGGGGAGGCCTATGTTCAGCAGTGGACGTTTATCGGCTGATGATGATAATATAGATATAGATAATATAGAGATAGAGATAATAAGATCCCAGTTATTTAATATCACCTACTGTAAAATAATTTTGCAGTTTAATTTCTTAACCGTCCAGAAACTGAACTATAAAATGTTTCATATATCTTATACAATAGTATATTAATGTCTTCAAATCTCGTTAACTTTATAATTTTACCATCTACAACGGCCTTCAAATCGGAGAACAGTAATATGTACCCATTAATATGTATCAGTAGAAATAGGAACTGCGGTAATACCTATCTAGACGGTCTCCTACAAAAGATACCTACCAGCAATAATTACAGTCACTTGAAATAAGTTCTATAAAATTGGGAAAGAGAAAATATTTTCTCTAAAGCCTAGAACAGAAGTAGACAGATTTTTTTCTCATAGACCATTTTTAAAATTAACTGGGTCCGGTGTACCCTCTGGATCTACATGTTTTGTTTTTTTTTATCTTTACGTGGGAGAAATGCCTTCGCATACCTGCCCTCGTGGGGCAAAAACAGGCTATGTTGGCCTTGCACCGACTAAAACCCCCACGACGTTCCACCTTCTTCGCTTTACGACAAAGCGTCATACCTCCGTGATCGCGACAGCGCCGGCTTCCTTTCCACCTCTATAAGGGCGCGCCGAAACATACAGCGTGCACTCCTCTCGGCCTCCTATAAACACCTGGCCAACAGATCCCACCGAATCCATCACCCATAGGCCATGGGAGACGAAAGAGAAAACTCAACTCCCTTCGGCGGATCTGGTCTTGGGTTCCGTCGCCTTTACACGGCCGCGGAGAATAGGAACGGGAGCTCGCAGGCCGCAGTCTCACCGCCGCCGCATCAGCGGTACGGCACCGCTTAATAACGGAGGGTAGGGAGAGCGGCGAACCTCTAAAGCGTCTAGAATAACGATCAGCTCATGTAATATGTCGAAAGTCGAATTGTACATTGGTCTGAATATAAATAAGTCAGTTACATTGACTGGGTCATGAATTCGAAATGGTAATCGATCGCTATTTTGTTGTCGTGTGTACATACAACGATGCGAACAAAGCGAGAGCGATCGATGTGGAGATCTTTGGGGGGAGGCCTATGTCCATCAGTGGATGTCTATCGGTTGATGATGACGATACGTACAACGTATGTACGTGAATTTGATTCTCATCGTACAGATTTACGTCTCTCTATATTGTTGGGTATTTTTTTAATTTCTTGATACAAGTTATATCAGTTTTTTTTTTATTTATTACCTTCTCTGATATCAACAAACAGACATTATATATATGAAATATGGAATAAACAAGATGAATATAAAACAGTAACCAACGCCGTAGACAAATATTATAGCAATTAACAGAAGTTGTGTGATGTCTAAAATCTTACTAAAATATTTTAGAGTGGAACCTGACCGTGCCGAAGACCGTCTACCAGCAGCAGGTCTGACCGTAGGTCCTATTGTAGCCGACAAACAGTGCTGTGCAAAAATTACTATGTAAGAATACTCGCTCACAATGTGGTGCTGCATATTGTCCTAACACCACAATGTTATGGACTGGGTTATCTCATCGTCGTCGTCATCAGCTGATAAACGTCCACTGCTGGACATAGGTCTCCCCCAAAGTTCACCTTTGTAGAGGTAAGTTTATGGGGATTTGGGTCATTTCCCACAACGCTATCCCAATGCAGGTTGGTGATCTGATAGTCCGATAGATTCGAACTGATAGTAACTGATAATTTACTATCAGATCAATGTCGTCCTTTCGTCGATTAAAATGTAATATTATATAGAAAATTATTATTTTACTATACAAAAGGTTGTTTTAATTCTCCTGTCCCATTTTCAGTCGGAGCTTATTCTGTAATTCGTTGTATTTCCGTTGCGACGCAGGTACGCTTTAATATTCGTACTTATCTAGATTACTTGTTCGTGACGCAACATAATGTCACTCCTGGAGACCAGGATTTAAATTCCACTTCGCTTTTCTCTAAATGTATTCACTTGTTAATTTTCTAAGATATAAATAAAAAATAGCCGTGACGGTGCTGTTTGTACGGCGATCGGTATAGCAAACGTAGATACGACCCCAAGGAGCTTCTGGTGAAATGAAATACCGTAAGAAACACACATTTTCCTATAAGATAAAAGATAAATGTGCAGTGTATTTCATTCTAACCAGCACCACGTTGTTATGGGCAGACGGATCACATACTTAGGGTCAAATGAACGCTCTGGTTTCCTCGTCGCTTCGTCGAATAAAAAATAATTGATGTATGACACTATCAAAGATTTTATATATTTAATTTATATATAGTTTACCTAAATAATTTATCTACAATGTATATAAATATACTTCTATGCTCCAATGTTGCTTGACGTCAATGTAGAAAATTCGCAATCAAATACTCAGTTCGAGCAATTAATGCCTGACACCGTATACTTACTGCTTCCGTTCGTTTCGCAGTTTTGTAGTCAGGTGTTAACTTCTCTGTACTCGGCAAAAGGAATATTCTTACTAAAATTTCTAGTTCCCGGCTTCATGCTTGCAAAAATATCGTGATGAGCCTCTACATAAATGGAAATCTCTTATTTATATATATAGAGAAAGAGATTACATCATTATTACAAAGTAAACAAAATATTGAAATTCTACAAGTACCTCATAGTGTAGAAAGTGGCTTAAAATTGTTTTGAAATGGTTGATATATTCCGTGAAATGTATTGAAAGCTGACGTAAGGATGTGGACGGGGGAGAGGAGCACACGGGCTGGCCTCGGCTGGATGTCGTATTGCCAAGAGCCGAGCGGAAAGTTTTAACAAGACTGCGGGAGCGTTCAATAGCTATCGCTCATTAGTATTCGCCAGGGTGCGGTTCAGCCGTTTAGCGGACGACGAACTTCTAACAGTTCCACCTTCGATTTATTGCCAGACGTTATTGAGGTCGACCCAACTCCTATAGTCTGATCTAAGTTTTTTTTTACCGTCCAATAATAATACCAAAATCACTGACAGTATACATCCTCATGTACCGTTGAAGTAGATACCACTGCAACGATTTTTTTTATTCTACCAAGCGACAAGACGATCTTGATGTTCACCTAATGGTGAGTATTACGCCCACCGATCACAATATGGCGCTAGTTAGGATGATATACACTTATCTCGTTACCCTAGTAATTGCACTAGCTACAACTCCCTTCAAATCGGAGCACAGTAACATTTGCACACAATTGTTTGTCGGCTGCAATAGAAACTGCGGTGGTACCTAGACGGTCTCCAGCAACAGAGACCTACCACCAGTGTGTGTTATCAATTGTTTAAGAATTATATAAACAAAAAAAAAATATATTTTATATTATACTCCCTTAAAATATATATTTTCTTATAACTTATTAACCTTGAAATGAAATCGGCTTCTTGGTATTGATCAAACCATTGGTTAGATTGAACGCTCTGAATAATAATGTTCACTTTGATTTTTCAACTTATACTCTTGTCGGTCCATACACCAACTTGAACAGGTAGTATATTAAGAGATCACTAATTAATAACAACAAAATCTCCTGATTGTTTAAAAATGTATATTAATAATAATGATGAAGTTTGCGCCGCAAGTTTTTTGTTGACAACTATTGCGGCTTCATCGGACTCAGGACTCACGGATCTGGTGCCCGCGAGCTAAAACAAATCACAAAAACTAAATGTATACATATATATGTAGATAAAATTATATGTAAAAGGGGGAGGAGGAAGGCGAGAAAATATTGGATGCGAAATGGTTGAAGAGATGGATAGTGCTATAGGGACAAAGGTTAGGAGATATATTAATAGCGTAATCTTTTGCAGGATACTACAAACCGACCAATTATAAAACTGCACAGAATTATTTATTTTCATAACGAAAACAGCATCATAAAGACTAACGTAGCTATTCAAACTTTTGATTACTGTTACGGAGCTACGAAAAACGCGGTCCCCACACCTCGATTGTTTCCTTTCATATATCTCTGGGGGCAAGTAAGTGTACTTGCAAGCGGCTCCAACCTCACTAAATGTAGATTGGAATAGGGAAGGATAATAAAACCTTGCTTTTGTGCAGCGCTGTGTTAAATGAATATGCACCTCTCTTTCGTTCCCATTTTCTGATTGCAAAGGATATGAATTGCACAACAAAGGATTTTTACTCTATTTGTTCATTATAAACTTTCATAAATTCTCTATTTACAATATATATATATATATATATATATTAAATGTAGCCGTAGTCTAAACAACATACCTATTTTACAAGCTGTACCCCGCTTTTACTGTCCGTGACACCGCTGTAACTCCTTTTGTTGAAGGAATTTTGTGAAGTTCATTTTTAGTTTATCTACGAGTAAACAAAGGTAAATAAATGTACCGGTAGATGTATTGTTGGAAGGCCTCCTACAAAGTGGACCGACGATCTGGTGAAGGTCGCAAGAAGCCTCTGGATGCGGACAACGCAGGAACTCGATATGGAGATCTTTGAAGGAGGCCTATGTACAGCAGTGGATGTCTTTCAGAGATCTTTGGAAAAGGCCCATGTGCACGTCTATCTGTCAATAATGGTGACCTACGTGTATACCGGAAAAAGGAATATTCCTACCAAATTTCAAGTCTCTAGGCCTAATAGTTTCAGAGATATCGTGGTGAGTCTCTACATAGGTGGAAATCTCATATATATATCAATGTAATTGCTGGTAGGTCTCTTTTGTCGGACACCGTCTAGATAGGTACCACCGCAGTGCCTATTTCTGTGGCCGAACAGTAGTTTGCAAACATTACTGTTCGGGTTAGAAGGGCGCCATAGCTAATTAAATTACTGGTATAACGAAACTTAACATCTTGTCTTAGAACAACGAGCGCAATGCGTTGCAGTGTATATCATCCTAACTAGCCCTACGGTGTTATGGTCAAGCGTATCACTCACCATCAGGTCTTGCTCGTGAAGTAGCATCTTGAAATAAATAAAAACACATTTGTAACAAAGATTCTTTAAACTTTAACCTTTTCCGTGCTTTTGTTTTTCACTTTATCATTTATTTTAATTAAAAAATTAACTTTTTAAGTTATAGTTCAGGGTTTTCTATCCTTCCCACTGATGTGTTTTTCAATTTTTTTTTTCATATAATATTTTAAACAAAAATTATTAAATTACACTCCTTATGATCCTAACATTAAATGAATGCTTCCCAAAGACTAAAGTTAGTACTAAAAATTCTTGTTTCTCTCTACAACTTGTAGATTTTAACCGACGATAGAAACGGGATATTATCATGGTAGTATCAACTGTAATAGTAGACTTTGGGCTTATCTTCACGACTTTGATAAATCACCATAAGATAAACTATCTGACTTATGTTATATATGTATTACGGTGAATCTCTGGTGTGATGATTCGATAGACGGTGAGAGCGACGTGGTTTTTACTGGTGGTAGGACCATCTAGGTATTTCTACGACGGAACAGCAGCTTGCGAACATTACTGTTTGGATTTGAAGAGATTGGATAAAATTGATGAGATAACAAAACTTAACATCTTTATGTCCCAAGGCGACGAGTGTAATGCGGAGCAGTGTATATCATCGTAACTAACGTCATAGTGCATACGAGGGCAAGCGTATCACTTACCATCAGGTGAACGTTCCGCTTGTCTCGTATCTTAATTGAAAATAAATACCCTTGTGAACACCGACAAACGACGGTCCCTAGTTCCCGACGAGGCTTTGCTGATTGTAGACCGATCGATGTGGAGGTCTTTAAGGGAGGCCTATGCCTAACAGTAGACGTGGTTCGGTTGATGATTGAAATTAAATTCTTACTCGAATTTCTAAATCTAAAGTTTTTGGTGCTAAAGTTCTCTATCGGCTCTAATTGTTATTAAATGGGCTAACAAACGTTATTAGCGTAAGTAAGGCGCGGCGCGATTGAAATACTCTCAGCACGCGATACGGACTTACATAAGATTCATTGAAGGCTGTTAGACTTCGTCTAGATTGTGTTTGACCTTAATCAACAGTCGATAGCAATCAGAACATTGCGCTAGTTAGTTAAACTATCTCCGTAGCAAAATGACTAACCGCTACCTCAACAACACGGAGACATTGGTGTTATGGTTTTTTTAAAACCTAAGCTATATATCAACTCTATATTGTAAATCTATTGCAATACTGTTTTCCAGCTGTCAACCTATAGGAGTCTGATTATCATTGATGAGCATGCGTTACCTTCCACGGTCAAACTTCATTTACCACTAAGTGATATTCAGGTCGAGTTTTAGCGAATGAACATACCTCTTCTTCTCCATATTTGTTTTTTTTTTTTTTTAAATCGACAAATTTAGGGCTTGGCCTCAATCCCAGTCGTTATTAAATAATGATGTGGTCTATGGTGGCAAGGTACACTATCCTGACAGCCTATTCACTCTTTTTTTTAAAAAAAAAATGTCAAATTTCCGTCAAGTTGACAAAAATTTATTAAATTTGTACCAGTGAATATACTTTGGTAACAGGTTCATTCAGCTCGAGAACATATTACAGTACTTTATGTGATGCATCGCGTACATCGCACTGAAAGCATCTGCCCACGGTACGCGAGAATACGTACATCATTTGCATCCGCCATATACTTTAGTTATATTAAAAAAAAATGGGAACATTTTGAATTCTTCGATCGTTACGTCTAACCACAAGGTCAGAATGAATACACTATAGTAGATAAAACTACTATGCTATTCATTTGTGCGAGTTCATTAGCCTTTGTTCAAAGATCCTTTTATCGCTTAGTATAATCAATGAAGAAAACATTTACAAAGAGCTCGGTGAATTCTTAGACACATTGACCAATGAGTAACTTTTTTTTATAAACTACAAAGCGATGAAAAAATTACAACAAACAAGACTAATTAAGATGTTCATACGGCGCGTTGCAAACCAAAATACTTGCTCCTAAAGATATTTCATATCAAAGCCATGATATCTTGTTAACTTCGTGATAGCTCAATTAATTAGGACGGTCATATGCACTATACGACTTCGTTCGATCATTAGAGTGTATGATCGAACGATTCTGGTAAAGGAAAACCTCGTGAGGAAACCGCCATGTTTCTAGATTGATAGCTTTTATAGATATCTGACTTCCACCAAAACACCACTCTCGGAAGTAAAGGGTCCCGCATAACAACTCACGGGACCCAAGCCAACCTCACGCTGCTATTCAACCAACGAGGCTCTGGCTCCCACCAACCCAAATTGGCCAGCGTAGTGGCAAATGGTTCAAATCCCGTCGTATGAACCACTACAAACGACGGTCCTTAATGCCCAGTGGTATCGGAGGCCATGCTTACTTCGATCTGGTGAAAATCGCGAGAAGCCGATGGATGCGGGCACCGTACTACCAATCGATGTGGTGATTTTTGGGGAAGGCCTATATTCAGCAGTGGACATCTATTGGCTGATGATTGATTGATTGACTTTCACTAAACCGTACTTAGCCAGCTTGGTGTATAACTGGTCTTGACTTTCTTCGCCTTCGTGAGAGAAAGCTTGGAGTGCCAGTAGTTCCACTATAAGAGAGTTGCTCATTCATTTGATTTAAAAAAAATATCTAAATTGAAAATTATCATCTGTATTAATATTCAATCTTTTAAAACTCCTAGTATACGTAAAAGCGTGTATTTGAATTATATTTAACTGATAGAAGCATACATCTTTCTTTTTGGAAAATCTCAATTTGCTTCAAATCAGTTTCCAATCATCTATTTATTGGTAGCCCAAATCGGGCTGACGTTGAGTAATTTCTCCCGCACCAACCCATTAGGAACACTTTCAATCAAAATTTTGTATACAGCAGTTAACTGTTCATATATAATGATTGACGGGATTAATTTGCGGTCTAACTGTGCACGGGCATCATCCAATTCCTGAGAAAAATTAATTTTCAGGTCATAGAACAGAAAATAGCTTCGTTTTAAAACTATGGTAAATTTGTAAAGAGCTGGATGATACACTTGAGGCTCGATTTTATATTCATTATAGCTAAGACTAGCTGATAGATTGGCCGTCATTTTAAGCCGTAAAATTCGACTTGAAATTTGTCTCAAATATTCTTCGAGAGCAAACGTAATTGTACACGACTTTCAATAGCAACCGTTACTATAGCAACCGCATAAATAAATCGAAATGTAAATGTTAATAAAGTTAATTAGAAATGAAATTATGAAAGATCTACGAAAATCCTAAAATTAGTAAGTAAGCCTATAATCTTTGACAACTTATTTTGCATCGAATGCTCAAACTTTCACGTCAATAGTTCACTAGTTTTCACGTGATTGGCGAACAAAAAAAAACCCATTTTCATTATATATATATATATATATTACCGATGATCTTTTTCAAAAAAGAATTCACATTGATAAGTATACTATTAATATTCATATACTATTACGCAATCATTTGCGTTATAAAAAACCATAGCAAGCTCTTCCACCCTTCGATGTATACCTGCAATAAGCCGCACCCTCACGGTGGTATTGATCTGAATCGTTTTCTTCCTTCACCACCCACACCTAACATTCAAAATACACAGTAGACGTGTGTAATAATAAATGTAATGTATATATATATATATACATACTGTATGTCCGTATGACTAATCATCGGATGTTTCATTCGTGATCGTTTGAGTACAAGGAAGTTGGTGTCTAAAATATAACATATGATACATAGTACATTAGTAGTATGAATGCCAATTCTTTTGGATATACACATATCTCAAGTGGACCGAAGATCTGGTGAGAATTGCGTGTACCCAGTGGTTACGAGCAACGCGGGGCCGATCGATGTGGAGTTCTTTAGGGGAGGCCTATGTCCAGCTGTGGACATCTATCGGCTGATAGTGATGATGATACAAATATACGTTAAGACAATAATAACATGTTGTCTTATTTCAAATAAAATAATGCATTAGATATTTATTGATATACATATACATATATATATGTTTTGATATAGTTAAGGTTAATTTTTATAATAATGTTTATATTTATCTTATAATAATAACAATACTACATCATTACGTCATAATTCAATTTCATTTCATCAAAATTTGAAGAAAAAAAAAATGATAACATAAAAAGTTATCGCTGTGTGTATCAAACAGCCCCTTCACAAGTAGATCTTTGCGGTATATATTTTCAAGACTAAGGGAATGCAGAATATAATATAATAATAATATATCATTCATTCCCTCAAGATAAAAAAAAATAATCAATAAAAAAAAGAATTAAAATAAAACAAAATATTATTCTTGGATCATGTGGGAAGGGAACCCACTCAGGTAATGTTGCAGCCCATAAAGATCGCAACCCTGATTTTCAGTGGGGCCTAAAAAGTGAAAATAAAAAAAAAAACGCTATCAGCTTCAAAACTATACAAACATGTCCCATAAGCAATTTTCTACAAAAAATGTAATCATAACTAAAAATATCGTCTCTTTTTAACAACAGAAATAAGATAATAATTATTCTTCCTCATCTTAAAGTGCCTCTCCGTCTAGCGGAGGTTGGCGGTCAGTTCACCACATTTAGGTGGCAGTCTTCCGAGGCGGACCAGTCGGGCGGCACTCGCATGAAACCAATTAAATAACCAATATTAATTTTTAATATTGGTTATTAATGAACTGTGGGTTATGGTACATGTTATAAGGGAACTATGTCCAGCAGTGGTCTATCGTTTAACATTATGCTGTCGATGAATACTCACGCGAACGAATAGAGAAGGTGGTATTTTAATAAAAGAAAGAGACATTTGTATATATTTCGGCAAGTTATCATATTTTTTTTTATGATATACTTTCGTAGTTTGTGATTACGTAGAGTTATAATTAGTTTTTCTTGGATTTAAAAATATTTAAATCATTATTGAGATTTTAGATTTTAAAATTTGCATAAAGATTTGTTTAAGTTGTTTGGCAGGTGAATCTTTATCCGAAAATAAACTTGCCGATAAAGCACAACACAGATGTGAAGTAGGTGTTTGCTATTAGCCACTAACTTGAGTGCGAACAGGAGGGGTGAGTCAAGAGGGCTGCTCCCACCGAGAGAGGGTTACCAGCGGCATCCGGGTTGAGTGCCATTGAACGGACAGCAATTAGGTCGAGCCAGTGCCCATCTTTGTTAGATTCTCAGCGTGCGGTATCCGGCCGAGGAATGTTCGACTTTTACTCAATGTCGATTAGGTGAACTACTTAGTGCAAAAGTTTTTAATTAAAAAAAAATTTATTGCGAACACTTTAATATTGAAAGTTGTTTTTATTTTTACCACTGCAAACATTTTGTTTTTGAAAGGTTCTGAAAGGGCTGCACCGCGTGCGAAAGGACTACCACTAACAAGTAGCTAAATATGTATGATATATAAAATGTAATATGAGCTACTTTCACGAATTGGAGATCTGGATAGAAGATCGCAAATTGCGCTTCAATTTTCATACACTAGTAATCTTCAGTCCTGGTCCAGTACTAATCATAAATTAGACTTAACGCAGAATCGTATGCCCAGTGCCCAGGAACTATATTTCCCCTTATTGCCCTTCTACCACCGGACGTACGGACACCCCGCAGTTATTCATTCATCCCTACGTTGTCGAGATCCCACGCATTAGGACGAAACGCTTCGCTTCAACCTTCTTAATGTGAGCAGCGAAAGATTGGAACAGTCTGCCAGCGTCAGTGTCTCCGTCCAGGTGTGACGTGGAGATGTTTAAGAGAAGAGTAAACAGGCTACTTCTAGACTAGTGCACTTCACCACCAAAGAACCCATCGCCGCTTGCCATCAGGTAGAAGACAAGCACTAGTATAAATCGAAGACAAGCGTTAGAATACAATAAAAAAAAATTTATGATGTAACCTCTAGTAAAAAATTCGATTTTTTTACTCACTAACGCTATAAACTTTACTGATCCCATTTTACTAATTATATGATTTACTAACATCGTTATATTAATAGCTTAAATATACCTGACTGTATGCTAATCATCATCATCACCCGGTAGACGTCCACTGCTGGACATAGGCCTCCCCGAAAGATATCGATATCGATCGGTCCTGTGCTGCCCGCATCGCCGGAAACCGTCGTATGTAGGGGTTCATACGGGGGGACCTGAACCATTTCCCACCACGCTGGCCCAATACGGGTTGGTGCGAGCCAGAGCCTCGTTTGTTGATTAGCAGGGTGCACCACGAGCAGATGAGGTTGATTTCGATCCCATGAGTTGTTGTACCGGTCCCCTTACACCCCTCTATACAGACTAACAATAGTGTTCTGGTTATGAGGGCGCCTAGCTAATTTTTTACCATTAATGTATCGAAACTGAATGTCTTATGTTATAAGGCGGAGACCATAATATGGTGCTGTGGATATAATCATAACTAGCGCGACTTTATTAGGTACGTTTCACGTATAAAAAAAAAACGTTATTATAGGCAGGGGTATTATCATGAGATGAATGCTTCCCTCAACTTGTCGTTTCTATAAATAAAAATATCCACAGTTTTGTATGTAGACGTAGTCACAGTTGTGTGTGTGTTAGTATCAGCATGAGATATTCAAACATTCATAAAACAGGGCGTACCCTGTGTGTTTTGTACGTTTTATGGGAGCACTTAAACCACCCTTCGGCGACTACAACGGAGCCGTTTTCTTTGATTGTTCAGCCAACAAAGTCGACCTGTTTCCCATCAAACGTGAATTTCTAAATAATTGTACTGCTCTCAAATTTGTACCGTGCAAATTTCCCGTTTGTCTTTTATTTGACTTAATGATTACTTGGAAAAGTTCGAATTTACCTTTCAATGAAATGTCAAGCAATTATTGTTTAGGTATAATAATTGATGGTGTCGTTATATAGGAACAAAAAGATCTTTATTTTTTTCGTTTTACGTGGGGGAAATGCCTTCGCATACCTGCCCTCATGAGGGCAAAAAGGTTATATCGGACTTGCACCTACTAAAACCCGTGCGATGTTCCACCGTCGTCATTTTACGGCGGGGACACGGTAACGCATTCGTACACATCCCCGACCCCGCCAGCGCCGTCTGTACCGCGCAGCTCCATACCGAGGAGGAGAACATCCTCCTCATACACCTCTGTAAGGGCGCGCTGGAATATACAACGACCTCTTCTCGGCCTCTTACTGTCACCTGGACAACGGATCCCCCCGAATCCGTCACCGAGACGCCATGGGAGCTAAGAGAGAAAATTCTCCCGACTCCGTGCGGGGAATCTAGTCTTGGGTTCCGTTGCCAACCGTTATACGGTGGGGGAGGATAGGGAGAATGACAAAACGCAATACCGACACTCCTCTACCTCCGCGACTCCACCAAGGCTGCGAAGAACAGTGTGAATCTGCCTCCGCAGCCCACCGGCACACATCCGAGGTGAACTATTTGAGCTCACCTGGAGCGGCCACCTCGGGCTGGCCGGAGGTAGGTTCCTCTTACCTTCACCGTGGGTGACCATGCTACGGCTACTGAACTTCAGCCACCACGGCAAGGCGGAAACCTGTTCGGAGGGAACACCAAGTTACTAACTTATCTAATCTGTTATAGTTAACATTATTATTATTGTACACCGCATGGCAATGATAACAAAATATTATTATATCATTATCAACTACTGGTGGTAGGTCTCTGTTGCTACAGACAGTCTAGGTAGATCCCACCGCAGCCTCTATTTCTGCCGCCAAACAGCAGTGTACACATTGCTGTGTTACGGATCGTAGGTAGTGTAGCTAGTGAAATTACTGAGGTAACGAGACTTCATATGTTATGCAAGAGGATAAGCATAAGATATTAAGTCTGTGTATATGCTCCTAACTAGTGCCACGTTGTGATGGGCACCCGTATCACTTACCATCAGGTCAACATCGCGCTCGTATTGTCGCTTCGTTGAATAAAAAAAAAACCATTTCTTCAATCACTGCTTCGTATATTCCTTCCACAATGTTGTCTAAAAAATCAAGAAGGCTTTTCACATGCATACCGCTGTGGTCGTTGGAGGTACTGGATATACCTTGAAGAATAGCGTAATAGAATATAATAAGTTTTTTTAGTTATAATAACTTCGTCGTCATTTGAAGACACGACACCTGTCAGTATTTATTAATTTTAGTACCAGTTGTTGGTTTAACAAGCTTGGATCTTCGGTTTGCATGGTGATGACTGTCATTTAGACAAACATCTTTGTTCGATAATGAATCTTTCTAAATTTTACTTTAGAAAGAAACTAACCAACTTAAACATAATCACTCCCGTTAAATGCTTGTAAAAGACTGCTGCTTACATTGTAATGGCATTATTTAGTATGGATTCCGGATGATCACATTAAAATTGGCATCAATTCATAGTACAAACGAGCTCATGAAACTTCCAATTTTATTAACCCCCCGTCGCCGTCTAAATTATGCAAGTATGCAGCGGAGGGTAGAATGGCTTTATGGCCTCGTAAACACCAGTAACAGCCTTCTCAGGTGTACCTTGCCACCATTCCACCATGATAAGCGCTAAAGCCTTCATTATACGATCCGCGTGTCATCATTATCACTGCGCTACTTGTTTACAGAATATTTGCAAGCATCCTCTTTGTGAAAAATTACAAATAATATTTACATCCTTTTTTTCATTATTATAGCAGATTGTTTTAAGTCTTGATTTTTGGTACCAATAAAGTGGTAAACAGGAGTCATGCCTGATGATAGTTAAGCTATTGCCGCAGCCTGTAGTACTAGTATCATCACAAGCGCGTTATTTATCATGTCTTGATCGTGATCAAGTTACATTTAAAAACAATTCTAAAAATTGTTTATCGCAATAAATTTGTTTTTGCGGTACAAAAAACTTATATCAAGATCTGTTCATAAAGTAAACTTCCGACCTATGACTATAATGTAAATTATGGTGCACTTCGTATAATTAAGTAAAAGCGGTGGGCACATGCAAGGTGCGAAAATTAGATCTTCCCACGCAACGTGAAGTCGTCAGAAGTGACATTAAATTGATTGCGCACTCGACTATTATTTTAATAGTTTTTTTTAACCTGACTATCCCACTAGTGTGGGATATTATATGTGGGTATAGAACCGGCGTGAGAACCGGAGCGGCGGATCCTAAATAATCTAATTGGACGGAACCTCTCCTTCCCAGCAATCGTGTCGGTGATGCTGGGAGGAGATATTGCATGGCTAACCGTAGCCTCCTTTTGTGAAACTGTTATGGTACAGAAGGAGGCTGCTGAGCGGGATCGAGGGAGAATACATCCCGCTTAGCGACGAAGCCGCCGTGGCGCTAACACGCGGCGTTACGACACACCGGTAAATGGTGTTCCCCCGACTTTAATGGGGTCCTTGGCAGTTAGGATGGGGGTTCTCATCGCCTTCTAAACGACCCTGAGGAGGATGATGGCTGGACGTGATCCCCGGTCATTGAAATACTCACGACACTGATAAATGAGCGCTGCATAAGATATCCCGAGACAGACTATTCCAGCATAGCGTTAGCGTGGCCGCAGTTGTGTTCCGAACGGAGATCCCGTGACCTCTCCAAACGCCGATGGTGACCATCCAGGGAGTTTTAGTGGGTAAAAATCTCCACATAACTCTGATTTCCGCCCAGAAGCGAGTATCTTTTCGAAAATTACCCCACCCCAGCCAGCCAAAAAAAAATGTGGGTATAGCAACTCCACCATCATTTATTTTTTTTTATTCGACTCAGCCACGAGATAGGTAACACGTTCACACAATGGTAAGTGATACGCCTGCAGGTAACAACGTAGCGCTGGTTAGGATGATATAGACTGCATCACATTGCGCTCGTCGCCTTGAAACATAAGATGTTAAGTCTCGTTAAGTCACTAGCCACAACACCTTTCAAACCGGATCACAGTTAAGTTTGTACCCTACTGAAACAGTTCCTTTCTACGAATTTTTTTCATCTGCTTTCCTACATGCAACATGTTCCACTACACCAACAACTTCTGTACCATCATAATTATTTGTTGTTAGCGCTACTTTAGGTTTCATACAAACTCATTGAGAGTATGATACGTATTGTTAAGTGACGGATAGTTGTGCTTGTTCCAGATCTAGTGGGTGGTCGGGCGTGGTGCGGGCGACGGCCGCGTGCCCGGCACCATGGCTACGGTGGAGGGGCGGCCAGCGCAGTATGGCGTCAGCCTGCGCCAGCTGCGCGACATGATGGAATCTCGCGGCGCCGAGGGGCTAGCCAAGATCAACGCGCTCGGCGGACCGCAGGATTTGTGCAAGAAACTATACACGTCGACCACGGATGGTTAGTACCCATCTTTCAAACATACACAAAATTTTAATCCCTGATAACATTTTTTTTAACAAATCAACGCTTGATGATTTCTTATGTTAATTTAACTTAAAAAAATATATTTTGTTATCTCGACCTTTTAAAGGTTTTACAGCAGCCATGGTCGTTAGCGCAAGTCGACAGCGTTTAGATGTTTATAAAGCGTCATACACAGCAAACTACCCCTTAAGGCATAACTTGTTAAAATTTACACTTTCAATTTCACTAGCGACCCTACGGTAAGCGCTAAGAGAGAACTGCCGACGTTACTGCCACACACCAATCTTGGATAATCAGGCTCTATGCTCGGGTATATATAATCCACAAGCTGAAATCGACAAGGCAGTCAGGCTAGTGACAGAGCTCACAGATTGGAAAATAATAACTTCAACTATCGGAATAGATATGTATGTATGTAATTTCTCTGAAAGAGGAGATAAATGAGAGAGTACTGGATGGGGTTAGAGATGAAGAGTTGTATACATAAGTGGAGTGAAAGAGGTCCATTCGCGGTACGGATGTTGTAATACACATAAAATAGTATAAATATTTGAATTTCAATTTAGTCACATCTATAAACAAACCGGTAGAGATGCGAATGTATCAGAAACAGCGACGATGTTTATAAAGATATCCACGGTCCAATTAAGTTTACGTTGAATAATTTACACATGGCACCAGCGACGGTACACCGGTACACCGACTGGCATATTTGGCAACACGACACCGCTGCAGGCTTGTTTACATTCAGTGGCGGCTTTAGGGAGAGGAACAGATTTCAGTCGACGTGGAAACAACCACAAACTATTATTCCGTTGTAATATCAATTAATATCATCAAATCGTTATATGTCTGGATGTTTTCATTTAAGACTGTTAATCCTTGGTATCATTTGAGGATGTTTTTTGGTTAACAACGAAGGTAGGTGAAGTTCGATACAGTAATTTTTTTACTTTCATCTTGTGATAGGATCTTCATTGCCGAAAGGATCAAATATCATCAAATAAACTGACTGCTTGTTATAACTCTATAAAGCTTCTAACAATTACTACACCTGGTCTTAAACTATTTGCTACACTTGTCATCATCATCAGCCGATGGACGTCCACTTGTGGACAAAGATCTCTGGTTGTAGGGGTTCATATGGAGGGATTTGGGCCATTTCCCACCACGTTGGTCCAATGCGGGTTTATGGAAACCAGAGCCTCGATTGTTGATTAGCAGGGTGCACCACGAGCAGGTGAGGTTGGCTTGGGTCCCGTGAGTTGTGCGGCACCTCTTACACACCTTACACTTTATAATATACCAATCAAAAATTTGATTTGTGAAGGACCACATTGCACATGGTCATAACTTTCATTGTAAACCGAACTTATATCATTGGATAATTTTAAAGACTTACTCAAACGCATTGTAATTAAAGTCATATTACGATGGTAATAAACCTTCAAATGCTATGTTATATATTAGTCTCATTTACCAACCCTTATAGAAACGAATACTATTAATATAACCTTAGTTTCCGGTTCATGCTAAAGAGTTGTTATTTGTTTGTTTTTTTTTTTTAATTTAAGGATCAATTTTGAAATGTAGCCTTCGCGTGACGCGTCCTTATTACTTTCGAGAAAGTAATGTCGCATTATAATAATTGTTTAAACATTCATATTGTTGCCACATAAAGGCGATAGAACAAAGTGCTCTATTTTACTTTGACTCACGACTGTTGTGTAATAACATAACTATTGTATTTCTTATCATAATTTTTTGAAATAAATACGATTTTTTGTATTCATTTATCACGTCATGTCTATATATATAGGACATATTTAGAGATTCACATAAATACAAAAAATTTGGTAAAGATATTGCTTCTGCCGTTTAAAGGCCAGCTAAGAATGGACTTTATACAAAATTCCTTCCCTAAAAGAAGTTATGGGGATGTTACGGCTAACAAAACAAGCGGAGAATAGCTATCTTAATTTATGTACATAATAAAATTTTTCATATTTTTAATTTTTATTATTTACCTTTCTCATTACATTTTTAAATTTAACTGATCTAGAATTGATACACGTTACGGATGATTGATAGAAATTTCTACCAAGGCATCGTCCGTAACAGTCTTTCCTAACGTATCTTTTAGTTTTACATCAGTGAAATACGAAACTATGTAATGATGTGGATACGTAATTAGACTTATAATAAAATTGATGGTTTAATGCCATACTGACAAAAGTATTAGTATAGAACATTAAAACACAGTAACTACTACTGTTAATTCATTAAACATTCAGCCGACACGAGCGGACATTGCTCCGTGTCGATTACAATGTAGAAGAATTATTATGCTGTCCATTCATAATCCATGTCTATTGTCCATATGTAAAGACCTGACTGCTGCTTGAACTCGTTGTGTAATATCGAGTTAGTAATATTACTACTAATTGTACTATTACTACAATTACATAGGTGAAGGAAAACTTTGTATGCCTGTTTCTACAGATGCAAGTGATTATGAAGCAGTCGCAGATAAGTGCAATGAGATAATTTATTGCAATTATACAAATATCCAGTGGGTTCCCGCGATTCTCACCAGATCGTTGGTCCGCCTTGTAGGAGGTCTCAACACTACGTCTATAGGTACGCGGGCACCGCTCGAGGACCGCCCGATGTGATCTTTGACGAAACCTATGTTCAGCAATGGACGTCTATCGGTTGATGACGATGTCGATACAAATAGAAAATAAAATTAACTGGTGGTGTTTCAGGAAGTAGATGCGGTAGAACTACACTCCATACGACTTAAGAGAGTCCTGTGTTTGATTCCTATTGAGCTTGATATTTTGTTGAAATAGAATATGAAGGTTTCCATTGCCGGGGACTGTTATGAAATACTGTAGCTTTGATTTCTACCGCCAAACAGTAGAGTTCTAACATTAATGTGTTCAGTAACGAACGCAAAGTGGAACAACGTATGCCGTCCTAACTAGCGCCACGTTGTTACCAGTATAGGCAAGCATATCACTTACCATCTAGTGAAAGTCCCCTCCTCTTGACGCTTTGTTGAATAAAAAAAGACTATGTTTAGAGAACTAGTTCTTGTAGAAAAGCGATTTCTTTAACTCTTATCATGAGACAAAAAACCCTGATGATGGGAACATTAAGTAGGTAGGCTATTTATACTGATTTACATTACTATTGGGCTAATCCTAGCTTTGTGTACTTTTTATGCATTTCTAAAGCCGTTATCTTAGTTATCTAAAACTTATTATTTTTTTTGTACACGATTAAAAAAAAATTCCAAACAAATATATTCGTTCCAAAAAAGTACAACTAATATATAAAACACACATTATCACAGAGCCGTATCTATTAAAATAAGTTTAGACGAAATTACCACATCCATTCTCTACATACCACTGTAGGAATATCCAACTGAAAGCAATAAATCAGACGGCACCCGGTGAGGCTGTGAAGCGGGTAAATCCCTGAAGATCCCGGCGTTCCGCCCACGCCTTAGGAAAGACGAAACTTCACGTATTTATCTGCTTTGTGACTAACAGGAAAAATATTTTCACATGTACCATCGGAAATTTTTTGATGTCTTAGCTTCCGCGTTTGATAGATCTTAGAAACAAAATTAACGGAACAACTGTGATAAAGTTTCAAAGAGATTAAACGATAACGTTTCAGTGTTCAAAGAACCTAATTTAAAAGTTTTAGCCTCTAAGTGATGATTATTAATTTAATTTAATAAAACAATGATTAAACAATAATTATTACATTAAAACTTGTCTAGAAATAACTAATAAATAAAATCATTGAATTTTTTCATAGAAAATCGAGAATTATTTGAAAAATATTTAAAAAATTAATAACTCTAGACGCATTGTGTTTGTATGGGGTATTCCATACATAGATAGATAGGATACGAGCTATACTTTAGCCCTACAGATCTTTTACACCTATTACCTTTCACCCTGTATATATGAAGGAGATATCCAGAGATTCGTTGACTCATCACGAGATCTCCGAAACTATTAGAGGTAAACATTGAAAATTCGGTAGAGATCATGCTTCTGCCATTTAGAGGTCAGCTAAGAAATTATTTTACTAAATTCTATTTCTAAAGGAAGTTACGGGGAAGTTAATACCAGGAAATAGCCCGCAGGGTAGCGGGTTGCCGTTAGGCGGGAATATTTCACACAAATTAATATACAAGGTGGCGCAAAAATAACCTTCCGATGTTTTTTGGCTGTAATTTAAAAAAAAAACTTTGATTCATCTTGTGGATTATTTTTATTTGGTCTTTTTATTTTTTTACATCAAGTCGAGAATATGATGTCATGTAAATGGCCACCGCCACAGTTGATTGTCATTAGGGGCCAATCGCAAAATTTATAGCATTTTCTGATAGGAGGATTACTTTTACGCCACCCTGTACATCAAATAAACACACATCAACGAAATGTATTTAGTATGGTATAATCGTATTATTAAATCTAATAACAATGTTCTCCTTACATGTTTATTGTAAAGTAGGTAGAGGCTAACAAAGCCACTACACTCTAGTACCCACTACCTACCTCCGTGGAGTGGGAGCTGTGACGTTATCTGCTGAATCGAACACTCGGCAGCTCCGTAGAAAATGTCGCGATACGATCTCTGACAGGCACGGCTTATTTACCGACTCGATTTCGCTTACACGACACTTTGGCTTCACAGTGTGCTGGATTTTATCTATGGAATGTAATAAAAGAGAAAGTTTTTTATACTCACATCTTGTATGAACACGAGACAAAGATTTATTCTAACCGCACCTCAACCTTGTCAGAATCTTTATTCTTACCACCTCGTTGCGTATGATATAGTTGATATATATATATTTTCATTGAACGAAGCGACGAGACGAGTGAAACGTTTACCTAATTGTAAGTGATACGCATACGCCTGCCCCTAACAACGTGGCGCTTGTTAAGATGACATACACAGCATCCCATTATTCTGGTATCGTTGAGACACGATGTTAAGTTTCGTTATCCCAGTAATTTCATTTCCTATAACTTTAGCCGGAACATAGTAATGTTTGCACATTACTGTTAAGCTACAGAAACAGATATCTATAGCAACAAAGCCTTTTCTATACACAACCTAATAAAAGATTCATATATATCGTTACTATCAAATCCTTCAAACTCCATAATTTTTTTTTTAATTGTTGTTCAATACTTTTTTTAAATTTTATTTACGTCAGAGTTTCAGACTTTGCATCTAGCTTGCTTTAAAAAGTTCCTGTAAGGTGAATGTAAAGAGTTTTGACAGGATCTCTCAACAAAACAATATAGTGTAGTACGTTTTTTCAAAACTATTTCTTTCTACATAACCAGATAGACCTAGACATAATGGGGCCTTGTTAATCTCAACTGAAGAATTTTAAAACATTAGCGAAATCTCTGGTGTTTTTCCAATAAATATTGTACCAGTCTCTAATTACAGGCGTTTAGTGACGGTAATTGAGACGTACTCGTAACAATAAACATTGGTGTAATATCGCTTAATGCCGTTATAAAACTCGATAGCGGCATTCAGCTCCCAGCCAATGCAAATACAGACGAGATTAAAGTTCTTATTAAACAAACACTGCAAGGCCATCCTGACAGTTTTAAAGACGGAAGTGATTTTAGAGTTTGTGAGTTTACCGTCTTCAGAATCTCTCTACTACTTTGTTCAAAGCCTGCCTAGTTGCAAACGAAACCTCGATTTATGTCGCCAAACGGTTTTAAACAAACTAATAAAAGCCCGGTAGTCAACACAATTGACTGCTGTTCTGGCTGCATTAAAATCTTCTTATTATCAATTTTAATCGTTATGGAATTTGAACTTAACAATGATAATTGCATGCATGGTAATCAGTGTACGTGGAGTATTTGAATCCCGCGCCGACTTCACTCCATTGTCCGGCGCAAACTGTTACGCAATAAACCAATAAGCTGTCAGCGACAAACTGACACACACTTAAGCTGCCTCTCCAGTGGTTGGCACTGTCATGCAAGAAACTAATAAACTATCGGCGACAAACTGACACACACTTAAGCTACATATGAATAAGACAACACTTCACTGGTGATAGGTCTCTGTTGCCGGAGATCGTCGTTAACGTATTATGTCTCAAGGCGACGAGCACAATGTCATGGTCTTTACATATACCATTCTAACTAGCGCTACATTGTTATAGGATGATGTAACACTTGCCATCAGGTGAACGTCCCACTTGTCGCGTCGCTTTGTAGAATGGAAAAAATACTAATATGCTTCTTAGATGTAGTGCTAGAGAAGAATGCTTGGCATAACATAGACAGATTCGAAAAAACATCTTAATCTTACAAGAACTAAATATCAAAAAGCGTCTATCTCCCCTCATCCTGTGCCGTGTCCTCCATTCAACGGAAGCATCATACGCCGCAGTAACTTTTGCACAGTACTGTTTGATGGCAGAAATAGGCATTGCGATGGTATCTCCCCAGACTATCGCCGGTTACAGAGGCCTACTGCCAGTACATATACTCTATGGGTATTTCATCGCGAGCCGATAGACATCCACTGTTAGACATATGCATCCCTCAAAGATTCCCACACGATCGAGTAGGGATTCATATGGAGGAATTTGGGCCATTTTCCACCACGCTAACCCAATGCGGGATGGTGGGAGCCAGAGCCTTGTTTGTTGATTAGCAGGGTGCACCACGAGCAGGTGAGGTTGGCTTGGACCCTTACAACCATATATGTATCAGTGTGTATGTAATATGTGTATTTATTTATTGCATTTTATATTAAAGTACATATTCTCGATCGGAACCATCTGTAATCCATAACGACGGCAATTAAACTAGAATGAGAGACGTTAACACTCCGACTTTTTAACGATTCACAATAATCCACACACGTTGCCGTTCATCAAAAGGCAGTTAGTGTCGGAGTGATTCAAGACGGCTTCATCTCCTCACACAACCAGACCCGCCCGGAGGCGTTGCTACCTAACATTTGCACAAACATGACCCAAATGTAACACGTCCGGGCGTTTACAGCGTTAATAGCAAATAAAAAAAAGTCTTCTCACATTTTATACAGTATGTCTTGTTTAGGTTAAAAAACACTTGTTTATCTCGTAAAGCAATGACAGAAGCTGGACCTAGAAAGATGAATTTCATTTCATGTATAGTCCCTCATAACTATTACTTAATGTCAATACATCCGCTTCTGCTTCGGATTACGCTATAGTTATAATAACAGATTCAAACAGTTTTTCTGATCAATGTGCCAATGGAAATTACTGAGGTAACGAGACGTACCGTCAATCTTTTTAGAACGATACGCAAAATCTGATGTAGAGTTAGTTAATCGTACAAAAATTTTATAATTTTCAATTGTCTGTTAACTTAGGTTAAGTAAAGTACAAGTATATGTTGGGGTCAGACTGATTTTTTGACTACCTTTACTGGTGAGAGGTTTCTCTGAAGACAGTAGTACAATAACATTACTGTGTATGAAGGGCTCTGTAGCTAGTGAAATTATTGTAGTAACTAGACTATATCTTATATGTCAAAGCCACGAGCACAATAAATAAAAAGTTATCTAATATAATATCACTTCATTGCCTAACATTAATATAATACATACGATGTTATTCATGGACTACAGCAAAAGCAAAAGTAGGTGGCTCACTTAATGCTGACTGGAACAGTAACCTGATCTTTGCCGGTTTCCAGCGTATAACCTCCTCAGGTGTTATGCGGATGGTTTGTAGCAGTGGCTATGTAAGTGTATATTATCCTAACTACCAATATATTGAGGGCAAATTACTTACCATTAGGTGAACGTTCTGCTTTCGGTCACTTCGCATGTTAAAAGAACTATTTTCCGATTAAAAAAAAAATACGTAATGAAAGGTACAAGTTGTGCCGTCGCTGTATCCCTTCGCTAATAAAGCGCCAATAATCACGATTGGAGTGACAACGAATCGCTTTTCATTTATTTCGCCCCCGTACGCCGTCAATTTAATTTTCACGTCAACCCTGGAGTAATTTCGTATCGCCGCCGAACAAAGCGGTCCCCGGGAGACGGCGCGTTGAACCGGCCCTGATCGATACGCGAGGGTCTACGCAACGTCCTGGCTCGACCGTGAATAACGAAAATTTCACAGTGCCATCGATTCGCATTTGGAAGTACCGATTCACCGTCTAAAGTCCTCAACGGTTAAACAAAACTTGTATGTGATTGGCTCATCATTGTTACCACTATATGAATACTCTGGAAAGGCGACCATCAGTGTTGTAAAGCTTGCGACTAACACCTGGAGTGATGACCACGACCACTTTGTCAAGAGTGATACCGACGAAGAAGAAGAAGAACATATATGAAATGAGTATTTGCTTCGACCATCAAAGTTTTCAAATTATTTATCATTCATGTAATTTTAAGTCGTCACAAATATATAACATCAATTACTTAATGCTCGAAAGGGTATTTGCGAAATAACTTGGAATGCAGGACATAATCTACAAGATGAAGGAATGTAGGCTGCATAGGTATGATCAAAAGAAGGCCGCCAGTATTATCACATTAACAATTTAGTAATACAGTTTACTCTTCCCCCTCGAAGACCCAGAGGTGTTGCATATGCCCTAGATAAGTGCCAAATGACAATGTTAACGATGTGGACAGGGTAAAGTGGAAGATTAAAGTAGGGAAAGCTGACCACATGACCATGTCAAATATGTAACCAGAAAGAAAATTAGACAGATTGTCACTAAAAAATATAGCTCATCATCAATTCGGACACAGATTATACTGTTTTTTTTTCTTGATAAATAACTTAAAATAAAAAAATGGTTAAGGTCTATTTCATGTTATTTAATACACTGTCATGAATTTACAGTAAATATCAACAGTATTAAAACTTTTTAAAAAATACCTTTGAATAGAAACAAAAGTAATCAGCTATTAAATCAGCAGAAGGCAATATAAGAGATAATCTTATTAAAGCTCTCTCTCTACACTCTACCGCCATTTAGAGCTTTTTCTAATTATTTCCCCCATATACCAATTTATAGCCGTGTCCTGTAAATTTGAACCGAGAATACAAAACAAAAATTTAATTTCGTTGTTCTTAAATTGCTATAGGAAGAATCCTTTGAATATACCAAAAAAAAAAAATTATTACAAATTTGAATCGGTTATAGATAATACCGATTTGAAATCTCTAAGTTTACTACACTGTAAATCATAAGCAGAGGCGTGCACAGAGATTTCAGGGCTGGGTGGTACAAACCACAACCGAATTCTCTATACTTATCTATACTTAAATTTAATCAATATAAATAAAATCATAGTCATGGGGCCTTTAGTTGGATATTAGTACCTAGATAGGTTTAGGGACCTAGGGTGTGCGGTGCTTATTTGCCTGTGAGAAGCGAACAACCCTAGTCATAAGCAACAACATTTTAACTGAAGATATAATAAGACTTTTACATTTTATTAAAACTCATTTGTAAACTTAATACGTATAATATCTCATCCCCTTGAATAGTTACGTACGGAATACTAAACACCCAAAATTAACAAGAAAAACGTCTACGTTCGGGTATAATTTTTTCGAGAATATACTTATGTAAGGCAAAGCACTTTCAACGGTAACTTTTGTGGGATAGCGTTCACATTCGCAAAGCTGACTCCGACCTCTACAGTTGATGGATGCCGCTGTCACTCGGAGCGCTTGGTACACAACGAAAAATGATCCGAGTCCTCTGCTCCCGTGGAGTTTTCTTCATCTGCTATAAATATCATATTCACTTATTCATCTTTAAGCACAAGTCAAGATTAAGACGTAACTTGGAAGCGTGAGGCAAGGTGCCAAACTTTTTTGTATTATTTTTTTAATAGGCAAAGCAACGAGATAAGTGAGAGGTTCATATGATGGTGATAGGCCTGCCCCTAACAACGTTAAATTAATTAGAATACTTTGCACTACATCGTGCCTGTCGCCTTGAGATATATGTTACGTCTCGTTACCGCAGTAATTTCACTAGCTACAGCGCCCTTCAAACCGGAACACACTAATGTTTGCACACTGCAGTTTGTCGACGGAAATAAGATCTACGGTGGTACCTAGCTATACAGTCTCCAGCAACAGACCTAAGACCAAAACATTTTTGTAATATTTATTAAACTAACGTACTTTGTGTTCATGCTGTAAAGGTAGTTTACTGGTCGTAGGTCTCTATTGCCGGAGACCGTCTTGATGTCTTGTCTCAAGACGACGAGCACAATGAGGTGCTATGTATACCAACCTAACCTATTGCTAGAATAACAAGACTCTCCCCTAAGACTAAGGTTTGATTACATTCCAGAGCCACATGTAGTGGAGTATGCCTCGTGGTAAGAATTTCCGAGCTCGACCACCCAGTAGAAAATTATTAACACTAACGCAAATAGTATATTAATAATGATAAATATATATTAATTGTATATTAATGATGATGATATTAATAGGTTAGTCGCTTGAGAGCTACTAATTAATTACTATTATACATACTATATTAATTATTATATAATAATATTGTAAATTTGCTTCTGCAACAGTATTGCTATATTTCTGCTGTAAAAGCAAGCACCATCCACAATCTCATTGTCATTAAACACCATTAAATTTCTAGGACGTTTAAACCAATTTTTTTCTTTTAAAACGTAATGAGAAATATTTAAAAAAGACGTATGAAACATTCTAGTAAGAAGAAATGAATAAATACTCTTACAAGTAGATCGCTATACTTTCGTAATATATAAAACTTTTTAATGTAAATTTGTAATAATACCCGACCATATCTTCTTCATGGAAATATTGGTGCATAAACGTTATACAGTAACACATCTTTGACATATTTACTTTCCACATTTCCCCCATAAAAGCTCTACAAAGTTTGCAACGACCGTTACGGGAAATGCATCTCGCGAGTTCATTTCAGTGCCAAGTTTTCGTAAATGCATACTTTATGCGAAAATTCTTAGCCATTTGGAAAAATTTTAAGCAGCGATAAACAAGAGCTAAAAGAATAATGGTCGTTTCAAAAGCTTTCGCTGTTAACATTTATTCTACGTACATTTATTAACAGTTTTACTGCGATAAGGAGTACAGTGATTTTATCTTCTTTAATCGACAGCAAATCTTCCAGAATGTTGTAGAGAAATTAGTAAAAAGCAGCAAATTCTCAAGAAGAATACATGATTCAAAATATAATCAAATAGATACCAAAAATAATTAACATCTTCTATTATATTTATTTATTTTCTCCTTACATAGTACAGAGGGCGAACTTAATGCTTTAGTAGCATTCTAAGTATATATAACAAAAATATGTAATATAAATAGTATAAAAACATACAAAAATATAAAGAATTAAATTATACATTAATAAAAATAAAATAATATAAAAAAAATTTACCGGTTCCATCGATTTTATTATATCATCATCTATGATCACATAAAGACTATACTGCCAGAAATCCCGATACCATAGTAAACGCGAAGTACCTGTCTTATCATAAAGTCTTCTAGTGCTTATCAAATATATATAGATCTATAGGAAATATCTAATACCTTTATTACTAACGAACACAACAGCCGTCAAAGTGAACCGCAACAGTATCGACGCTGTGATTTGTACAGTGGTCCTATAATTACGAGACGGATAGAAATTGATTACAGTACCCGCTCACAATCGTTTGTCAGTTTCCCGTTGTTTCCTGTTGACATATTAATTAGGTTAAATTAATTGTTTTGTGTAATACACTAATAATTATCATGGCGATCTACTCAAGGAGCATTCAATTAATGATTAGGATCTTGTCAAGGCCAAATAATATTCCAAGTAACCAATATATTATATAATTATGTCACTTGGAAACTGTACGTGAAACCTTCGACACTGAGGATATACACTGCGCTACATTGTGCTCACACGCCTTGAGACCTAAGATGTAAAATCGCCTTACCTCAGTAATTTCACTAGCTGCAACGGCCTTCAAACCGTAACACAGTAAAATTTTCTCACTGCTGTTTGATGATGGAAACAGGCGCTGCAGCGGTAGCTACCTAAATGTTCTCCGGCAAAACTTACCGCCAGTATAACCTAAAACTAAACTTAATTGCTTTATAAGAATATAACATGTTCTTATGTTAGCACATATCATGAAACCCGAATGAGAGTTGGTATGACACTCTGAGGATTTTTAAATCATTTTATTTAGCTCTTAAAATATCCGGGGACCGACTAGGTAAGAACTACCGTAGCTTTTATATCTGCCGCGTAACATTATTGTCTGGTTTGAAGCGTTATAGCTAGTGGTATTACTGGGGTAAGGCGATTTTACATCTCAAGGCGTTGACCACAATGTTGTGCAGTGTAATATCATCGTAATTAGCGTTGTTATACGCAGGCGTATCAATTATCATCGCACGAACGTATGTGTGATGGTAAACGAATGATAAAATGAAAGACGTACAGTACAAAGAATCCAGCAATAAATAACGCCGATGTAGGAATGTATGTCAGACCCTTAAATTTGAATATCTAAAGATCAACCCATTGGATACGAGCAAAGCGGGAGCGATCGATATGGAGATCTTTGAAGGAGGCCTATGTCCAGTAGTGCACGTCTATCGCCTGATGATGATGATGAAAGATCAACCCACTGGATGTGATCAACGCGTGACCGATCGATTTGGAATCCTTTGGTGCAGGCCTATGTCCAGCACTGGTCGTCTATCGGCTGATGATGATGATAAAAGATTAAATGGTCGCTTTATGTGTATATATGTGAAGTATTCACTATAAATATGAATAATCCCTAAAGTATGCTTATCTTATACGTATATTACTTTAAACTTCCTAGAAGCGTGCAAGCATGATAAAAGCGCATTTTAAGACATTCCGCTTAATGGATGCACTGCGAGTGATGCATGTTTTAGCGCAGCATCTGCATTGTGCCATATACATTACATTTATTGGCTAGAGCAGGCAGGAACAAGCGGGAGGAGATCCTCCGCTCCAGACAGCAATCTTAGCACTGACCACAATATCCAGACATGGGGTAACGACCCTAAACAGATTGGCTTGGGATCCTATCATTATTGAAATTCCAGTAATCAAACTTACTACTACTGGAAGATACAGTGATCTCATTTTATATAGATCGCATTGTAAAAAATTTTTAAGAAATTATTTGATTCTCCACGATGACTAAAGTATGAAGACATCTTTCAGCTCAGTTCTCCCGTGACCGAAGATGTTGCAACTCATATGAAACGACTCGAAACTAAAAAAAAGCGATATTATCATATATTTACTTACAAGTATAATATATTAAAATACGGGAACTACTATATAAAGCAGTTCGATCAATAGAGAGTTTTTTTTATTAGAAAAAGGTACGCTTATAATTAGACGTTGCAACTTGATGGTAAAGAAAGAGGCGCTAGTTAGGATGATATACACAGCATCTCATTGTGCTCGTCGCAATGATATAACTCTTTGGACACGACTCTTTGAAGCCGCAGTGGTGCCTTCGTACATGATCTCCGGAATCGAGACTTACCACCTTCTCTTAGCATGTTAGTGAGTCTTTATCTCGAATTATTTATACTATATATGTATACTATGATGTATACGAACTTAAACAAATAAATAAGTAATAGAATACACACTTTGTTTCATCCTGAATTTTCAAAGTTACAAAAATCATAATTATTATGAAAATTTCTTAAAGACAATCTAAGTACATTAGATACACGGGTAAACTGTCATACTTAATAATATTAAGCATTTCCGTTATGGGTTCAACGCTTTATACAACAAACTTTTATGGTAGTTTCTGTAAGACTTACTTGATTCAGATATTTATGAATATCATAGCTTAGTTAAGGCGCGGTTAGTGACGCGAACTTAATGCCGCTACCGGCACTTGAAACCTCTGTTAACTGGATCAGATTATAGTCGCAAGGTTACATAACACGTATTAGGGAGAAATCGATGGTCACTGCACTACCATCGTCCTTATCTAACCCGACTCTGATTTAGTCACAAGGTCTACACATTTGTTACCGGTAATGATACATATACGTACAGTGAAAGTTTGCTGATACCTACATAGTAATTTATTCAACTTAACTTAAAATACTGGAAATTGCTGATTCTTACTTAAAGTATATATTTATTTTAATGTTAATGTTGAAATGTGGAGATCCGCAGAAGAACTAATGTCAATGACATAACCCAAAAGATTGCTAGACTTAAGTGGCAGTGAGCAGGGCACGTTGCTCGAAGGACGACGGCCGATGGGGCAGTAAAGTCCTCGAATGGAGCCCGCGTACCGGTAGACGTAGTGGTGGGAGGCCTCCACAAGGTGGACCTACGATCTGGTGAGAATCGCGGGAACCCACTGGATGCAAGCAACACGGGACCGATGAATGTGGAGTTCTTTGGGGGTGACCTATGTCCACCAGCGGGCGTCTATCGGGTGATGATGATGATGAATGTTAATGTTTAGTTTTATAAGTAAGCCACGAGGCGACCAGTACGTTCACATATTAGCTATATGTCTGTCGATAACAATATTGCGCTAGTTAGGATGTTTACATTGCGTTCCATTCTGCGAAAAATAAGATGTTAAGACTCGTTACTGTAGTAATTTCAATAATTACAACGTTCATCATGCCATGTGTTTGCACACTATTAAAATAGACGAGTATGTATCTTTATAGACAGTCTCTGACAACAAAGATCTTCTACCATTTATGTAAATAATCTCTTAAGCTCTTTTATAAATCATCATCATAATTTTATGTTATCTGTACACCAAATTTTTAGAGCAAAAGTCCCCAAACATATTAGAGGTACATAGAAAGTATCCTTGTTCCCAAAAACGCCTCGTTCACAGCTGACCTAAATCCTTCACTCTTAAACTGAAGCTCCTTATGAAAAATAACTTTATGCAAATATCTGATCTTCCGCCATGGGGCGAATAAATCAATCATGGCCGGGGTCGCCCTGTTATACGTTGTACAAGTTTTATAGATACGAACTGCGGACTTTTTATTTGTCCAAAAGCTTTTGGGGTCAGGTCAATTTCATCGACTTTTATGAACGAATCGCTTAGAAAAGTCCAAAATTGCTTTGCTTGTAGTATAAAATTGTAGACATTTAACGAACTTTGACTAGTGGTATTAACTTGGTTCAAGAATTCTAATGTGCTTGTGGTAATATAGTCAACCAAATAATTTCTTCGATATTATTGCAAACATTATACGATAGCAATTTTAAACTTTTTTTTATTTACGATAAATAAGGTAAAAATGTATGTATAGGCCTGCAATATATGTTGTAAATAATAATTTAGTAATATTACTCCTTATGACATAGCAAATCAAATATATGTACAAAAAGTTTTTCAAAATACCTTTATTGAAACAAATCTGCATATGGCTCTAAGTATTTCATCTAAATTACATTTTAGTTTCGATTGAGTTATCTTAAAAAAACAAAATCTTACACAAGAACCGGTTCTGAAGTCTCAATGCTACACATATACGCAGGTCCGCGTTGAAATTCTATTTTTGCGTCGGAACTTGGAAATATGGAGCTGATATAATTCAACGCTGTAAACACTTGAATATGGCGAGCGGAAACATTCGCAATTCGTAATCCACTCGATATCGTGTCAGCACAAATGAGGGAAGCTGGAAAATCAAAAGCCTACTGGGACCATGGCCCGCTATACCATTGTTGTAAAAACATTTCTGATGTTACCAGTGACCTGTCTAGGCACTAGCATTGCGCCTATTTCTATTGTCGAATTGTTGTGTAAATAGTAAAATTACTGAGGTAATGAGACTAATGTCTCAAGGTGACGAAGAGAGCTTGGTGCTGTGTATTTCTTCCTAACTAGAGCCGCATTGTTATGGGCAGGGATTTCAAGTGCACTAATGTACCAGACTATAAATATAACCGCCGATAGGTATGCACAGTATGGATGGACCATACCCACTAGATGGACCGAAGGTTTGATGCAAGACCGACCGGCGTCAAGACTTTTAAAGAAGTCCTATGCTCAACAGTGGGCGTTATCTGGCTGACTATAGATAGCATATCTTCAGACGACTAAACGTCGACTGCTAGACATAGGCCTCCAAAGACTCCCACCTGGATCGGGTAGGCATTTATATGGAGGGATTTACGTAATTTTCCATCAAGCTCGCTCAATGCGGATTGGTGGGAGCCAGAGCCTCGTTTGTTGATTAGCAGAGTGGACCATAGGCAGGCAAGATTGGCTTGGATCGCATGAGTTATTGTGCGGGTACCCTTACACTCTACACAACTATATATAATTCATGTATATAGTTCTATCTTCATTGTTTTTTTACATAATTTGTACCACAAAAATTACTTTCAAATGAAAAAAGTAGTTTTTCGAATAGGTTCATAAAATATTGTATGCCGTTAAATATAATTACGTCAGCCGAAGTGTTCGTGGTTAAATGGCTAATAATATCGCGGCACTGCCGCCGCGTCGCGTTATCGTGGAACTAAATTAATTACAACAGCACAAGGTCTTCGAAAGCCGAATAGGTGTGGAGCGGTAGATATGCAGCACAATGGGTCGTGGATACGGTGCGTACCATATACCGATGTACATTCGTACCGTAATCCTCGCGTCCTCATTAATTTACACATTACGTTATGTGAACTCGCCTTGTAGCTTTTATACCGGAAATGGATTAACACTTGACCTCAATTTGACTAGGCGTTAAGTAATGGTGAGGCTATTGATGGGGAAGTATGCTCGCCCAGAATAATGTATCTTTTATATATAACAGTCGGAACACAGGAATAGTCTATACAGGAGTAATCGCGACAAATTTACAATACGATGGTAGAGTGGCGGCTAGCCAAGCTGATTGGGAATCTTCTACCACCAAGCATGTGATTTCGGTACACGAGAACACATTACCGATGTGTATTACTGAACACAGTCCTCCAAAGGTTATATTTGTCAAATTGTATTTTTTTTTTGTTATTCAATGAAGCGAGGAGACGAACGGGTCGTTCATCCGATATTAAGTGATACGCCTGCCCATAACAATGTAGCGCTAGTTAAAATGTCATACATTGCACCACCTTATGTTCGTCGTCTTCAGACATATCACGTTGAGTTTCGTTACCCCAGTAATTATACTAGCTGCAGCGCCCGTCAAACCGGCACATATTATTGTTTGCACAGTACTGTTCGTCGGCTGCAATAGGCGCTGCTGCCTAGACGGTCATCGGCAAAAGAGATCTACCACCAGTAATCTTGCTTGGTACGTGTAGAGATTACATTTTGTTACTTCAGTAATTTTCCACATTACGCTACTACATCATTTCAACCGATGGACGTCCACTGCTGGACATGTCTCTTGTAATGTTTTTCACGTAGCACGGTCTTGCGCTGTTTGAATTCATGGACTCTCAAGGATTCATTTGATGTCCTCTGTCCACTTAGTGGGGGGTCTGCCAAAGCTGCGCTTCCGTTGCGGGGTTTCCACTATATAAATATTCAATATTAATATAAGCTTCAATGAAGAGAAGTAAGTTATGTTATTATCGCGTTTCGCCAACAGGTTTCTAAATAATCTCAAAGCGGAAATTGATACGTGAATCGTGTTTTTTTTCTGTTAATTAAAACTGACAACATTGTACTCCTGCTGAGTCATTTTTATTTAATGAACACAACCTGATATTAACCATTACTTTGTCTGTATTTTAAACATTGCAAAATATGCCGACGGCGTCATAACCTTTACTGGTGGTAGGTCCTCTGTTGCCGGAGACCGTCTGGGTATGTACCACGGCAGTTCTGTGCTCCGGTTTTAGTGGCGTTATATCTAGTGTAATTACTGGGGTAACGAGACTCAACATCTTATGTCTCAAGGCGACGAGCACAACGTGGTATTGTGAATACCGTACTTAGTAGCGCCACGTTGTTACGGGTAGGCGTATCACTTAACATCAGGTGAACAACCCGCTCGTCTCGTTGCTTCGTTATTAAAATAAAACCAACATTTTTTGCGTTTTAAGTAAACTTTGGAAGACACTCCGATTCCGATAGAAAGTGAAGTTATGTTTCCACCCACCAAAACCTCGATGGGTATATATAAGCTACCAGCTACCGGTAAGCACTAAGTCCAAACACCTGCTCTAGGATCTACATATATAGTGGGAAATGCTACAAAAGTGTAAATATAAAAAAATTAAAGATGACAATACTGGTGGCAGAAATATATTAAAAGATACGTCTGAGTAGATACTACCACAGCTCCTATTTCTGAAACCGAACAGTAGTGTATAAACATCACTGGATTCCGGTTTGAAGGTTGTTGTTACTATTGAAATCACTGCGGTACCGAGGATTGAGATCATATTCATCAAGACGACGATCACACTTACGCAATGTATATCATCACTAATCATTAAGTCAACATCACGCTCGTCTCGTCGGTTAAGTAAATAAAATAAAAAAAGTGCTTGATTATCACTTTATATTTATATTAATAAAATACTTGTGAATGTATAATAATAAAATTTTATACGTTAGTACATTTTAACGAGTACTAACCCGAATAATTGCGGAAGCGCTTAATGTGCTGAATATCTTAACAATTAAGGCCTAAGCCTCGCCGTTTACATTGTGGTATAATGATTTCATTACGACTCCTCGCTAAGTCCACGAAAAGTATTTAGTCATTAGGAGCATCGTTATTATCTGACTTCAATACGGAAACGGATTAGGTCAGTACGTGGAGCGCAGTGACGCCGGTGTCCAAACAGTCAGGCGTCTTGTCTAAATTAAGATCAAGTGACATCACTGCAGCGACGCCGTTCATTGTTCACACGGTTCATACGTCTATTTAAAACTAGTTTAGTATCATTTTTTTTATCCATGTTTCTACACGAAATAATTTCATGCGAAAATCTAATCAAAATCTAACTATTCCTGTTAAGGGGCCTTATTTTCTGATACAACGAAGCAGGGAGTTCACCTGATAGTTCACTCTCTCATAAAATGGCACTAGTACACCATACGCCCTTCAAACTGTTACCGGAGACTAACCTGGTAGGTGTCACCGCAGGGCCTATTGCAGCTGACGAACAGTAGACATTGCTGTGTTCCGGTTTGAAGAGCGCTGAAGCTACTGGAATGAATGGGGCAAATAGATTTCACATCTTGTCTTAGGCAACGAGCACAATGTAGTACAAAGTAAATAACACCTTAGCTAGCACCACGTTATAAGCAGGTGTATCACTTACCGTCAGATGAACGTCCTACTCGTCTCGTGGCTTCATTGAAAAAAAAAAAACAGTACACATTTATTTTTACACACCACTGTTCGGCGGCAGAAACAGGACTTAACATCCCATCCTCAAGTCAACAAGCACGATGTGGTACGCATGCAGTGGACAGGCGTATCAGTTACAATCAGCTAAACGCCTTTTCTTACCGCTGTGGTAGAATAATAACGATATTTAACTCTGTAAAAGATGTAAATGTTAATAATTTAAGTTTTAAATTAAACTTGTACACCTACCCTCTCAAGTTGTAATCTTTTTACCATAACCTAAAAGATAGAACTTAAATATTTTAGACATCGTTTCTAAGTAAACATACAGTAGAAGAATTTCCGGCGGCTTTTCATTAACATTTTGAACGTCTTTTTATCTCTGTTTGCTTTTGTTCTGCAGAGCGGACTTCCGCTCCTAAATTAATTTCTTAATATCGCGTCTAGATGAAGCGATCACTGTATTTAATAAACATCGACAATAACTATGAAAAATTAAATGTTACCATCCGATAAATACTTACAAAATAATCTTACTTTTTATTATGTACCATAACTATTTTTATCTTTTCCATAACTAGATAACCATTTTATTAATTTTCCTCACGCTGATCTCCGAAAAACTAAGCGACCACTATTGAGTCTACGAAATTTATCTTAACACTAATTTGTTTTATGAAATAAAGTATAGTTTAAATACTCTCGTTAAATGATTAATCATTTTTTTTTAGAATAATATAGGTACGACCGCAACTTCTACCGCCTAACAGCAATGTGCAAACATTACCGTGTTCTGGTTGGAAGGGCGCTGTAGCTAGTGAAATTATTGAGGAATCGAGACTAATCATTATATCTCAATGCGATGATCACAATGTGGCGTACTGTATATCATCCTAATTAACGCCATGTTGTTATGAACAGGCGTATTACTTACCATGAGGTGAAGGCCTTTTTCGTCTCGTATGAAATAGTAAGATTTATCAAAATCATATTCTTTAATATGAAGCAAAACGCGACGATTAATCGATACATAATGCATCGATTAAAACATTGCTGAAAATAGATTGGAATGTAGGAAGTACTTTAAACAAATATGAGTCATAAGACACTTCTAAATGAACTATGACGTCACTCTTCCATCAGCGACGGTGATGCGCAGATTTAAGCACTAAGCGTGGTCACATACAATGGCCTTCATAAAGAAAGGCTCAAATTCAAGCGGCAATGAAAAAAATGCCAAATTTTTTCTCGTGCTCTGATCAAAAGGAGAAAGTCGTAGAAATTCGTTCACCGACATAGACCAAAGCATTGATGGACTTGTAGATCCATGGGACAATAGAGACAATACCCCAACTTTCCACGACTCCCGGGACCAAATAAGAGCCGGATCGAGAGAGCGTATGTAATCTATCTGACTATTACTCCACTGACGCTGCAACCCAAAGTAAGTCTTAGCCTCCGATACACACTGGTGGTAGGTCTCTGTTGGTGGAGATCGTCTAAGTGAGTACCATCCCAGCGTCGGTTCCTGCCGCCAAACAGTACTGTGCAAATATTACTGTGTTCCGTTTTGAAGGGCGTTGTAGCTTGTGTAATTATTGGGGTAGCGAGACAAAATCTTATCTCAGGCGACGAGTGCAATGTGGTGCACAGTATACCATCTTAACTAGCGCCACGTTGTTATAAGTTGGCGTATCACTTACTATCATGTGATCGTCCCGCTCGTCTTGTCGCTTAATTATATAAAAAAAAAAACCAAAGGAACGCCAGTGTTGTCTGTCTCGCAGTGCCTCTTGCCAGTTCACATCCGTCAGCATCTGTCTAGCTCCACGTATACCTTGACTTCCTTTTAATTATTTATTCTTAAACTCTGTCCCTATCTGGCCACTCCCTACTTTATATTGTACTACTCCATGTCCGCTGTGCTTCCGGTGCAAGGGCCTCTTACCCTTTACCTCCGATACGTTTTCTTAATTTCTTTTTTGGATGTTTTTGAATTGTCTTCTATGAATAAGCAAAGAAAAAAAAATTGCAATTTTGTAAGTCTGGAGTCATTAAATTTAATAAGTCTAGACATTTATATCTTTGTTTTTCATTGATGATTTCGTAGTTATATTTTGTTACAACTAAATGAGGATTCATTAATGGAATATAATTCATGAAATTTAATCAAAGCGTTGTTAAACATAAGTTATATAAATGTAGTATATAATATTTTTTTACTGTACATAGTGTATAGGAAAAAAATTTTACAAACTTTAGAATGGAGGATCTACACAATTTTTTTTCTGCTATTACAACAATAATATACTTGTTATAATTTTTAAGTTTTAAGAATTTCACTTCACCTCATCTCAATCAAAACTTTTTATCTACTATTTTTGTTTGCTGAAGTAGATAGCATGTTAAAAATTATACAATACACATATAAATTAAGTTTAGACATAATATTCGTTTTCCCACTTACTATATAAAATGAGTATTTGTTTTTATGTGAATTCAATAAAAAATTTTCATTGTGAAATTTTTTTATTCAATCCCCATAAAAATAAAATCCTCCCATTGTGTGGAAGGTTAAGTAATATCTATTTCACATATTTAGATCTGAATAGTTAAACATTTATTATGTATATATTACATTACACGTACAGGAGGATGCGACAGGACCAGCATGACGTCCACATAAGTGCTAATGAGACGCCAGTTATGATAAGAATCCCTCAAAACAATTTTTTTATCTAAAAGATTAATCTCCGATAAATGCTTTAATTTTCCTCCATCCATACCTTTATATAACTACCGCGAGGTAGAGATAATTTATTTATTTGTGCATAATAATTCTGCGGCATTCGCCTTGACATAATACACAATGGTCCATCAAGAAAATAAAAACAATTATCCTATACATCATCTCGATGTCAAATGACCTTGCGGATGTGCTCCGTAAAATTCCCGGAGCAGCGGATACGAGGGCGTCCGAGATATATTTAACGTATACATTGTTACGAAAATATTTGACGATACATTATATTTTTTACTCGTACCAATTCTATATTTATTTGTATATATACTTATTCATAGCTTTTGTAAAACCTTGACGGAACTTCCGTAATTATTCATTTATTCCTCAAAACACCTGAAAAGATAGCAAAAGTCGGACCTCGCCCCAATAATATTTTCTATCATGTTGAGGAGTAGAAAAATATTATGATAAGCAAATTTTAGATGAGATATTTTAAATTAATTACGTATAGTCTTTGTATTTATACTCCGCTCTTGTTTTATTTCTGGATATTTATATGCGGATTTCACAACAAACTGTCATATCAACGAACTTGTACGAAAACTTGTTTGACTTACGGTGATCGGTAATGGTTTGAAAGGTTTCGAAATTATTTATATGCTCCAACTGGTTTCACTGTTTAATAGAAACAATGATCATGACATTTATCATTACAATCACAACGATAATAATTTTGACCAGGGTTGATAATTCGGAATTTAAAACTCGCTAGTGGGAGAATAAAATGTTCCACCTATTAAAATCCTCCTTATCTTTAAACGTTAACCATTCTAGTGAACAAAACCAGAAACTGTGATCGAGATACGAACATGGAGAGATCGCACCTGTCTGTATCAATCATTGCTTTAGATAAATATTAAGATTCAATGGTCGGTATGTTGATTAACTGTTACTTTGTATTTACCGTTTGTCAAAATTAATATATTACATACAGATCCTTTAGCCATGACTCACGAAACCTTTTTAACGTCGCTTACTGTCAAATAGTTAAATACTTTGATATTTAATTCAACTGTTACAAGTTCGGGTAATTAATTCAATTAGAAACAACAAATGGTAAAACCCCATGGTCAATAAGTGGATAAGCCAAAAGATTATTACTATAGCGCTGCTAATGAAAAAATCTACTTCAACTTGGAGCAATAAAATCCATATTTCACGAGAAACGATTGTCGCCTGTCAATTGGCACGCGGATAGAGGACAGCGTCGAGCTCCGGCTTAGCAAATACAACAGCAATTTATGTTACGTCGATGAACGCGGCGCCAACTTTGTAGCTTTGTGTTTCGACCCCGAATCAATTTCCACGATGACCTCATCCTCCCCGCGCCACCCTCTAAGCCATCCGCCTTAGCATATCTCCCCACACAGCGTTTTATAGAACACAGAAAGCTATTTACACATCAAATACTACTCTCATTGCTTTTCCTTATTCTGTTATCTAATACGTTGTGTCCTCTGTGTTGACTTTTCAAATTTATAAATTTATGTACTACCCTACATGTTTTACAATCATAATACTTTTTCAATTCTAAGTTTATACATTTAAATCAAACATTTGTTTTATTTGACGGTCAAACTATTTTTTATCTGTATAACGTGTTCATAACATTGAAGACATATCGTTTATATGATAATCCAATACACAGTCGGCTTGTAAAACAAATATAAATAATAAATTTATTGTCAGAACTATTTTATATTTTTATTAGATATTAGATAAATCTATATGAGTTTTAAAATTTTACACTTAATCGACGTGATAGACAAGTAGCTCGCGGAAACATTAAGTAAGTGCCGCAACAGCGGAAGCGGCGGTAGTGTAAACTGTAGATCGCTCTCACCGAAACCGGTACAGTGCTCAGTAGAAACAAACCAGGTTCCAACGTTTATGATTGAACACTCACAGGTATTTCTTGCCTACTCATATTTATGACGGTATCGAAATAAATTTTAAGCTGTGCACACACTGCCACCGGGTGCCGGTGGGCTACTAGAATTATAATTTAATTTTTCCGACGCCCACACAGCCGCCGCTGCTTAAAGCAGAATGATTTGTACTGCATTATCTGTCAGTATCATATCCAACGTTGAAAGTAAAACTAAACACGATAATAATTTTATAGTATTCGAAAATGATTTACTGTGTAATTATTTAGGTATTAAATATGCACCACAATATATTGTGTATAAGGTATTTAAAAATATTAGTTATGCAGTTTACGCATATATAGAAAACTTAATTAAATTTAAGTTAAAAATAGATACAATCAAATACAAGAATATAATTAATTACATGCTAAAATATATAAATGTTTTTTATGTAATATATATATATATGAGCATGAAGGATAAAGGTGGAAAGATCCTTTATCCTAAAGTAAGATAGACCGCCGGCTCGTGGCGTAACGTCTAAAACAAATAACCAAAATATTCTCAACATACGTTCGCGGGCACGTTATTGAGGTGCTACATCATTTTATTTACCGTAGTTACAGGTTAATGCGGTCAGTACAGTAAACTACAAGAAACAATCGTGCTATATTTAACCTGTTTACACGCCGGAGATACGTGGTTTAGTACATTACACAAGTTTACATTAACTACTGTACGGAGGGCGTACAGCAGCTTCTTCCGCGTGAATTTTATTCTTTTATTTATAATACGAGTACAATGAGTAAAACATTAATTTCACGTGTAGTTGAGAGACAAAGAGATTTTTAAAATTTATTATATCACATACTAGAAATGACTGAACTAATATCCAAAGTCATTCTATAGCCACAAAATTTTAATCAGGGTGCTCTGTGTTAGAAGACAAACAGTAAGGGGTAGATAAAAATTAATTTCACATATAACCTCAAATATTATATCCATTTTGACTTTAAATGTCATTTTATTATTAATTTCGATTACGTGTGTGCGCTCATGCTTCATACAATTCTCCAATTGTAACCATTGTTGACAAACGGATTGATTTATCTTTAAAATTTGGCAAACGCCATACACTGTCACAAGTTACATAACTCCGATGATATCACCAAAGCTCTATTACATTATTATCGCTTTCATTGTCTTCCGTTACGTCAATATTCTGACGGGGATACTCGGGGGAGCTAGTCTGAAATTTCGTAAACCATGAATATCCATCCCCAACTCTCGCATTTAACATTTGATTGCTTCAAATTGTAATTATATCCAAATGCTGTATATGTACTATTACTGGAAACATGACTAGAAAATCATCAATATACCATCACGTGTTGATCTCCTGTTTTAACCCGTCGGATCATTAGTCACATGGCATCTAATGTTCCCAGACACATAGAAACGAATTCCGAGACATGTTTTGCGACGTGCAGAAATAGAACGCAGCGGGTACTATGCGATCTCCCCGCGTAACGCCCGCCCCGACTTGCATCCCGCTCTGTCTTACAATATACAAAATATAACTCTCCTCTTCTCTCCCGCTCGGTTCATTGTTTCAGAACGTAGCCCCGCTCGCCTGCGGACTGAAATAGGTCGGCGGCGTTTAAAACAGACGGTTCACAATATTGAAAGCCATCGCGAGGTCACTGCCGGAAAATCATATACAACTTATACAAGTTAATTTCAAGTTTATAACTGCTTTATATACGGATTAGATCTCTAAGTTACTTAATCCGTATTGCTAGAGACGGTGTTAGTAGGTATTGCAATTTTTGCCAAACAGTATAATGCAAACGTTACTGTGTTCCGGTTTTAAAGCGTTGTAATTAGCGAAATTACTGAGCATGCAATATTAAAATTCCTATTTTTTTTAAGGCATCAACCACAATGTAGTGCAGTGTACATAATTCTAACAAGCGTCACATTGTTTTAGGCGAGTGAATAACCATTAGATGAACCTGGAGGCGAAAAGATCTAAGAAATGATACACCTATTCATAACAAAGTGCTGCTGGTTAATATTTTTAGACAATACCAGAAGTATTGAGACAGGAAGTTCAGTCCCGTTGTCTTGGTAATTTAACTTGCTATTGCGCCTTGTATCCAAGAGTACTGTAAAATTTGCAGAAACATTTGTCGAAACCAAAATTAAATTCAAATATAACTATTATACGTATGTTTGATTATTACAATAGCGCTTAATCATACCAATGTTTAAACACTAAATCAATGTCTATAAAGACCTAACTTCACAACAAACTAATCACATCGTCATGAACCTAGAATAGAGTTATAACAAGAGCGTGTTGCGTTACATTCAGCTGCTGTGAGCAATTACTAGATTGTTTCCATAACTGTGCAGCTCGTGTTATATAACAAAGTTTATTCGGGCACAATGCTTCTGATCAGTTTACAGTTCTCTATGGTGCTGTAATCATGAATATCGTTTAGTTTAAACAAATATTCAATCTAAATAGTGTGATAATTTTTTCCAGGTCTAAAACTTAACTTAATTTTTACGCTGTGTCAAGTAACAATGTGGCTGTGAATTAAAAGATTCTTGCTCTAAATACTCCCACTCACATATGTTAAGAACCGGAACACGACAATGCTGTTATGGCGGTAGAATGATAAGAGGATGATAGTTAATTAAGTGGGTTCAAGCCAAACTTTACAACATGTAAACTCAAAATCCAAGTAGTGATCGCGGTAGTACTGAAAGAATTGTTAGCGACTCCACGAAGCCAAACAGAATTGATTATATTAAAATTGTTATGATTGTGTTAATTTAAAAATTAAAGCAACGAGACGAACAGAACTTTCACGTCTGCCTTTTACAAGATGCTGGTAAGGATATAAGGATAATACCACAAGTCTTTCCACGTTTTCATCGTGAAACTCGACATCTCTATCAGATGTTAAATCCCGTTACCCTAGTAATTTCACTAGCTATTACTAAAATAACGTATTTTACTATCATTTAAATCTGGTCACTAATGGTTATGTTATATATCGTGCAGAAATTGACATTATGTCACCCAAGGTCTTCGGCAAAATAGATTAACCTCCAGAAGGTTAGTCTTGTTAATACTAAAGAAAGTAATCATTTATATATATATATAAAGATTAACTTACGTAGAAACTCATCACGATATATCTGGAACCTAGTATCTGTTAGATAGTCTGGAACCTGGAATTTAGTAAGCATATTTACTTTGCCGTATACAGGATAGCTATATATGGATTTTACAAAATGTTCCCTCAAAAGGGGTGAGATGTTACGGCCGGCAAAGCGGACGAGGATCTAGCTAAACATAATGACGTGATACCTATTTATAAGTTAACACAATACACTTGAGGTAAAACAGTTTAGTTTAACCACCAATCACCATTATCCCTATCTCAAACATTAACAGTCCCATGTTCCCTCCACTATCGTCTCGCGATGACGTACCTTAATTTGTATTCACTTAACAGGCAGCACGCACATTACCTACCGGTCGACTTAATAATACTTTTATTTAATAAACTTTACGGTCGTATTTGTACACAACACGTTACATTACATCAACAAATTACACAACTGTTCGTTCTACTATAGCATAGTAATGGAAATAAAGAAGAAGGAAAACTACAAGAAGAATTAAATTAGAATCTCAATTGCGATCTATAAGTTACATATTGATAGAACGTTTAGATACGATGAATAAAACTGATTTCTCTTTTTTTTTTTTTTTTGTTGAAATTAGCAATGCATTCACCTGATGGTAAGTGACAATACGCCTAACCATAATAATGAGACGGTAGTTTGGATACATACACAGTACCACATTGTGTTCGTCACCTTGATATGTACGTTGTCTTAATTTGTTGTCTACATAAAAACTGATCCGTTTCAATGGAAATAGCGCGTAAATAATTAAAAAAACTTTCATTATCTCAGTAATTTCATTAGCTATAACACCCTTTAAACTGCAACTGCAGGACATAGGTCCGACTACGTTTTTTTTATGGGATATCCTGCATTGGATAATCTTCTGCTGTGGGGGCAACTGAGTGGTTATTCCGGATTCTCACCGGCTAAAACCACACGGAGTACCTCTCAACGCTATTAGCCGGAACCAGGGCAAAGCTTTCGCACACAACCCTGGTTTCGACAACGAGAGGCCTTGATGAGACCGCGTCTCGGGGTGGAACTGGTGTTCTCCACTACATTTACCAATATTCAGCGGAAGAACCGCGCGCGCTACGTCGAAATCTAACATACTTGGTAACGGATTACCCCCGAATCCGCCACTATAACCTCAGTTATGGGAGTTGGAAGGCGTAAAACATCCTCCTACAACGCCCAGGTATCTGTCTGCCACATTACTTTCTAGCAGAAGGACACGCCAGCGTCACACGACGTCTCGTTGCTGATCATGGCTTTAAAAAAACCAGGCAGTACGAGGTCAACCCCCGCAGAGGTCGGACCAACTAGATTGTGTCCGGCAACAGAGACCTACCACTAGTGTTTAAATATCTCTATGGCTTAAAACCAAAAATGTTATATATTATAGTTATTTATTGCATATAAAAAACTTAATAACTAATAAAAACAAATGTTCATGTTATAGTATTAAGTATACAGTATTAAGATAATTCTATTAAAACTTTACGATTTCCTTTTTGGAATTCGCCGGAAACCGGAATGATCGTTGATCGCGGTAAATTTCATGAATTTTGATGAGAGCGAATTCTGCGTCATATCACATCGCAGATACGATTTTTTTTTTCACATTCCTCTGAGACATGTGATGAATTTTCCACTTTCATCGTCATTCACGTGAATCGGTTAAGATATGAATTTCGTAAATTTTGGTTACGTTAAAATGAACAAATCTTTTAACAGCAATTTAGGTTAATTTTAAAAGTTTTTTTTTGTTCCTATGTACTAATATTGCTTAGAAGATATACAGCACAATGTTTTGAACTATGTGCCAAACAGAATGAGCTCTCTGTTGCCGGAAATCGCTTAGGTACCAACGCTACAGCCCTGTAGTCTCGGGCTAGTAAGAATAGGACTAAGGTTAAGCCCTGCCTGTCGTAGAAGGCGACTAAAAGGGTCTAGGAGTTTTGTGGGCGTTAAGGGTGAGGGCCCTTATCGCTCAACAAGCGAACCTGCGTGGGACAGCGTATGGCTCGGCGATGGTGCTTATGAAGGTCAGGCTCCTCCTCAGAGACGTGTAACACAAAGTGTAGGGGGCAACGGTGCGTTCTTTAAGAGATCCCGTAGTGTCTCCGAATGCACTGATGCAGAGCACCGAAAGGTTTTAGTAAGTAAGAATCTCACATAAGCCTGACATCCCCTCAGAAGCAGAGTATCTTTCGAAGATTTTCTCTCCAAAACAAAATAAAAAAAAAGTACCCCCGCTAAACAATAGTCTTGCAACTCATGTGTTCCTATATGAAAGGTGCTGTACGTAATGAAATTACTGAGGTAACGATGCTTAATATACCTTAACGTAGAGCATTGTATATCAATGAATATGAATGACAAATCTGGCGATCGGAATATGTTACCAGAGTACGATTCAGTCTCACTGGTTCTGAGTCGCCTATTTTCAAGCACTGTAGCTAATGAAGTTACTGGGGTGATGTTGCTTAATATGTGTCAAGGTAACGAGCGCAAAGTACCGGTGTATGTCATCTTAACTAGCCCCACTTTGTTATGGACAAGCGTGAACGTCTCGCTTGTCGGGTAAAATAAAATAAAAATATATTCTTAATTTATACAAGGATCAACTGCAATAGGACGAAAGTTAAAATAATAAATAAAAAAAAGTTGCATGTAGATTAATATTCTTAAGGGTAAAAGCTACGTCAAGTATCGTTTATTTTAATCAGTTGGACCATTGTCAATAACGGCGCGCATACATCATAACAGAGCTATTTAAAAACTATCATATCCTTGATATATATTTAATTTAACAATAACCTTTTTTTTTTATTTAACTAAGCGACGGGACTTCACCTGATGGTAAGTGATACGCTCATCCGTAACAAAATGACGCTAGTATACTGCGCCACATTCCGCTCATCGCATTGAGACATAAGATGTTGAATCTCATTACCCCAGTAATTCCATTAGCTACAGCGTCCTTCAAACCGGAACATAGTAAGAGACCTATTTAAACAGAGTTGTGAAATTTCCTGCTTAATTTATTCCTGGAGTCTCTCTTAAGAGATACCAGACCGATTTGTTTAGGATGTTTATACAACTCCATATAATTTCAATACGTACAGCGACAATAGTAAAATAAAAACATTATTTTACGTACATACATCCTTCTCCCAGGGTCGGGCCCTCATGTTTGAGGATCCTGATCAGCGTCTGATTGCCGTTTGAAGCGGAATATCTGCCTCCACTGGTTCCTATTCAGTACATTTGTTATGATTGTGTAATAACTTTGATGAAGACGAATCTATTTGATCGGTCCACCTTCCCGGTACAGTATACACTTGACCACAACTTCGCTCACCTTCAGCTCGACCAGTCTCCATCAGTTATTTTAACAGTTACATCTCGTTCTTATATATTTACATTGGAATCGGTTAGGACTCCATTTAGATATTTACTCGGTAGTAACGTTGCCAAACTTGATTTCCTATATACGTAACTTTAGATACTTAGACCCTTTGGCATTCACTGTTGCCAGATAATAAACCAGTGTATGTAGACATCAATCGATTCGTATGATCTTACCGTAGCCGTTAGTAACTGGCGGGTCTTCTTAAATTGGACGTGTTCAGTTGGCACGAGCACGCGTCTGCCAGATTCGATTAATGTTTTGTTACTCCATGTTCCTGTTACCAAACGTTACTATACATACACAAACTGTATTAGTAAATAATTATAACTATCTTTCATTCCGTATATATTTAGTGCCTCGCACATGCAACTCCGTTTGATTTTAAATTTTTTTTCTCGATACCCCAAAAATGGGAGATGCTGTTGCACCTCCACTTAGATGTTCTCCATAAACTGGGACCTACAAACAGTAGTAGTCTCTAAAGTATATCAGGATTCTAAAGTATTCCGCTAGTACTATGTACATACTAATAATAAATTTAACATAAATTAATACTAAGCGAATATACGAAGGGGTTGTAAGGGATCCCACACAACTCACGGGACCCAAACAAACCTCAACTGCTCGTGGTGTAGCCTGCTAATCAACAGACGAGGCTCTGGCTCCCACCAACCCGCATTGGGCCAGCGTGGTGGGAAATGGCACAAATCCCCTAAAAGGAACCCCTACAAACGACGGTCTCTAGTGCCTGGCGATACCGGAGGCCATGCTGACTGTGACGGACGTTGGCAAGGCACCGGAACCAGGGGTGCTAAGAACGAGTGACTGATCGATGTGGATATGTTTGAGGGGAGGCGTATGTCCAGCAGTGGACGTCTATCAATTCATAATGATGATAAATGTATAAATAAATAAATTTTAAATCTACCCTTACATAATTTAATATTCTGTTTTAACCTTTTCACCCGATTCCGGAGTCGTTCCGTTGAGCAAATATAAAACTTTGTTTATTCAATAACTTTACGTAATGTTGTCTCTCAAAATCGCTGTAAACATTTTGTTGTATCTTAAGGATAATTTATTCATAACATGTCGTTCAACTTTGACCTTACAAAAAATTTACATTTCACATTGCTGATGAATTAGTCCGTCCTCCACCAGGGGGACATCATACAGACAAATAAACACTGCATACCGTAGCTACCTAAACCTAACTAGGTAATAATAACCTAAACCTATCTAGGTAATAATCTCCAAAAGTTCAACAATTTTGAATTATAATTAGTAACTTATTTTTTTAACTTAAGCACAGAGACTTAAAGTACGGTGTGCTTATTTACTTACGTGAAGCGTATGCCCCTACATTTTAGGGCCGTCTACACGGCGACGTGTAAGCAAAAGCGTGCAGAGATTTCGTATACGGTATGCATAGGCAGAATGTCCGCTCCCCACAGCAAGACGTAGGTCTGACCACGATCCTCAGACATGCGGGAACGAAGCGACGAGACGAGCGAGACATGTTCGCCTGATAGTAAGCGATACGCCTGCCCATAACAAAGTGGTACTAATAAAGATGGTATTCATCATTACCATCAGCCGATACACATCCACTGCTGGACATAGGTCTTTCCCAAATATCCCTACATCGATCCGACCGGTGCTACCCGCATCTCGCAGCTGCCTGGGATCTTTAGTCATTTGTAAGGATTGATACGGATGGATTTAGGCCATTTACCACCACGCTAGCCCAATGCTAGTTGATGGGAGCCTCGTTTGTTGGCTAGCAGGGTGCACCACAAGCAGGTGACCTTGGCTTGGATCCAATGAGTTGTTGTGCGGGAACTCTTACACCCCCTAAGATGGTATTCTTAGCACCAGGTTACGCTCATCGCCTCGAGACGTAAGATATTAAGTCTCGTTAACCCAGTAATTTCACTAGCTACAACGCCCTTCTAAATAGATTACAATAATGTTTCCACACTACTGTATAGCGGCAGAAATAGATGCTGAGGTTGGTACCTACCAAGACGGTCTCTGGCAACAGCAACCTACCACCAGTAAATAAGAAATGGTGAAATTTTACAATAGTTAACAGCGTTCTTACTGGCTAATTCCCCTTGGCATCATCGCGTGACGAACGAAAATAAAACACTATTGGCGATCAAAGCCCTAGCGCGAGTTATTGGGCAATAGAAATTCTCCAACCGACATCTGGTGACGTTTCAGCTATTTGTACGTTACACGGACGTCAATGAGCCCGCGCTGACGTGACGTTAGGACCCGTGCAGACGCGGCGGCCGACAACGCACCGCGGTGGTCGTTATGTTATACCAATATTATATTCTTGTGACGTCAACGTCGCTGGATGACACGACTGGTGGTTTTTTTATCATTCGACGATGCGACGAGACGAGCGCGACCTTCACCTGATGGTAAGTGATACGCCTACACATAAAAACGTGGCGTTACATACATCGATATACCACAACATTACATTGCGCTTTCGCCTGGAAACCTAAAATGTTGTCTCGTTACCTTAACTTCACTAGCTACACCGTCCTTCAAACCGGAACAAGGTAACGATAACACAGTACTGTTTGGCCGCGGATATAGGAGCTGCGGAGTTGTTTTTTTATTGAAATGAAAGTTCTATCGCAGCGTGATTCAGAAAGCAATATTGTTTCGTAACTCTTCCTATAAATCGTATGGAACCAAGGTACGAGCTCGGATTCCGCTCCGCAGATATCCCCCAAGTGGAATACACGTATCTTTGTTGTTATTCAAACTTAGTAGTGTTACTTATTATTTGACTTATTCTACTTAAACATTATTTCTAGTTAGGTATTAATATAGATTTAATGGGGGTTCATTTAGTAAAAAACGCGGGTACCCACTAGATGCGAACGACGCGGGACCGATCGATGTGGAGGTCTTTGGAGGAAGCCTATGTCTAGCAGTAGACGTCTATCGGCTGATGATGATAATAGATTTAATGTTATATTATTTATTTTGCTACTGATTCAATAAAGGGAAACCGATGCATGAACGAGTCCAAACTGGTTCAGTCTGGATATCTGCGACGAAGGCCCATGGGCCATGTTAGGCCCGTATATGTCCGGGACATCTGTAGTGCCTTTTTTATTCAATAAAACCACGAGACCAGCGAGACATTCAACTGATGGTAAATGATACCGCTGCGTATAACAACGTGGCGGCAGTTAGGATTGACATACACTGCACCACATTGCATCGCTTTAAGACGTAAGAGGTACAGTTTCGTTACCCCAGTAATTTCACTAGCTACAGCAGCCTTCAAATCGGTACACGGTAAAACTGATGGTAGACCAGCTAAATGCAAAGTTGCTTATGTTATGGCGAAAACATTTGTTTATTTATATTAAATATAATGTGTGGGTTCTTGTGGACTATTATACATCATAATACATAGTTTTTTTTTCTACATGGAGTAATATTATTTTCGGCAGTGCCTGTATGAATTCTTATCGCTTCAATAGAAACTGTGATTGTATAGAATACGGCATATTCATGAGCTACCGTAGGAATTTGGTAGTCATGTTTACGATCAATAAAATTTTAGATGCCTGTCACGATTCCACGGGCCTCTTACTTACGTATCGAGCACAATAATAATGTTTTCAAATTGTTAACTTAACGTCATGTTTATTTTTATACATTGATATGCTTTAATAATGAGAACACAATATCTCTTTGCTCTCGTCAATAAGTACAGAACAAACGTATATATTTAATTAAAATCCATTTTCATTACATATATATAAAAAAAAGATAAATATGAACAATATTTTAATTATCTGCGGATGTAGGAAAGAATATTATACAACCTAAGAGAAAAAAGAAAGAGGGAAAAACGTGAACAGAACATAATTTGAAGAAAAGAATATTCTAACTTATGGCGTATGTCCAGCAGTGGACGTCTGTCGGTTGATGATGATGATGAATATTCTAATAATAAATGTCGATGAGAGAACGTTTTTGTAAGTCACTACATACTATGCAGCGTAATGTATGCAGATAGATTATAGGACACATTGCCGATGGATGTTGCTGAACTATTTCAATATGCGGTCGCCTAGCCAGTGCTCTACAGTATTAAATTTTCAATCGAACCAGCAAATCCTGTCTCTGCTGTACACCTGAAGACGTTGTAGAATTTCTTTGATGCTATATCGCAAACGGATTCATGCGTCAGAAGTCGATACGTATTTCAACTCCTCTTTACTCCAAATCTTCTGATACAGTAAATTATATGTTATAAATTATTTATAACCATTCGATCTATCATTACATAAATTGATATATATTTATACATATATAAGAATCGACAAGACGAGCGGAGCGTTCACTTGATAGTTAGTAATACGCCTACCCAAGACGACGTGGTGCTAGTAAGGTTGATATACACCTCATCTCATTGTGCTCATCGTCCTGAGACATAAGATGTTAGGTCTCGTTACACCAGTAATTTCACTTGCTACAGTGCCCTTCAAACCGAAACACAGTAATGTTTTCACATTACTGTTTCCCGGTGAACGGTACCTATAACTTGGTATGTTATTTTTTTAGTGGAATAAAGGAAAAATACTCTTTATTACTTTACGAAAGGGTTTCTTAATTAAAAGCCAATGAGTTATCTTATACATGTAAATTACGCATCGTGACTCGAAAGAGACAGAGCATACACCCATCTCTGTCAATCTCTTACACTACCTCAACAGTCCCCTGCAATAGAGACTTATCCCAGACAGCACTGATTTGTCGAATATGATATATATACTTCTATTTCTTCTCATTTCAGTGTATATAGTGATATTTGCTTTTATGCTTAACCAAACTTAACTAAACCACAACTCTATTGACCGTCTATACCCAATGTGAAGTTGAAGTAATAATCTTGTCTAATCCGCTTACGAATTTAACATCACAAAATCTGTTAGAAACTGTCTTTCTGTCCGATCCTAATGCCTTGTGCGATCCACTACAGCGATTATACAACAAAGCGGAACTGTATCAAAATCTCTTACTAATCTTAAACATTGGAAATTTCATGAAGAATAGAATAGAAACATTATTAGCGTATCTAAGGTTACCATTCTAGTTATATTTCAAAGCAGAGCCCAGTATCAGATGAGATGCAAGAGTCGCTATGGCTTGCAAGCGCCTACATCAACGGAATCAAGCATATTCTCAAGGTCCTTTGAGGAACTACATCCTCAAAACACACGATAAATATCCCCTTCCCAAAGGAACTTTATTCAACAGAGGCCATTAATAAGCTGAAATAATAAATTTAAAACTTAAGTTAGTCATCCCTGAATATTTAGAGAGTAGGCTACTCGTTCTGTGTGGATGGGGAACTTCAGTATGTTAGATAATGATTTGTTAATCTACACATGGTATGTAAGACTGATTGTCGTGGACATCTTCTAGAGAGGCCTATCTTTAGCAGTAGACGTCTGTCGGCTGATGATGGTGATATAATATACCTGGACCATAGATATTATTATATGAAAAAGTCATGGTTGAGGAATATCAGGGGATGGACTGGCATATCTGAGGCGTCCGAATTGTTCCGCCGAACCAGAGACAGAAAGGACCGCACCACGCTGATCGCCAACCTTCACTAGTTGGAGAGGCACTTTCAGATGAAGAAGAATAGATATTGTTACATATGTATAATCCGCTTATCTTGTTATAGATTAAACATTTTAATCGTATAAGGTGAACAAAAAGATCGAGCCTTCTTGTCTGTCCTTCAGTGTTACCTAAGATCTTAATTTTTTTTACATTTTAGGTTATAATTTAATAAAATTCACAGTATCTCTATCTCTAAAAAGATGTCTAATTTTATTTACTGTACGTATGTTAGATTTATCAGTAATCGTTTTATACATATTGGTTCACCGCACGTTTCACCTGTAAAGAGTTTTCTCATAATGTTTAAAGTAAAAAAAAATTACACTGAAAGGAAATAATTCAGTGATTCACTACGAAAACATTAACGCAACGGTTATAGATCCAGTAATCAAAACAAAGTGTTTATTGGGGTGCACGTGAATATGAACTCTGACGCTCATATGTAACGCCAGTTATCACGTGAACACTGAGCACACGGAAGCACAGCGCTACGAAAATATACTGCAAGCGATTTTGAGCTCATCCCCTACGCGTACAATACTTTATAGCATATTAAATATTTACAATTTGTATTGTAAACATATCGAGATGGACTTGCACTGTATATAAAAGTAGTAGCTAGTATATTACTCCAAAACGGATAACACTGTAGCGGTTCACTTTGCATCTCGACTTTAGGCACTGTTCCCTTTGGAAGGCCAAATGCAATTCCTGGAAATTTACTCTGATTCTTATTGTATACCCTCGAAACAGGGCTGCCGTAACCGCCTCTAGAATGAGGGTCATGAATTTCGCAGATCATTCCGGTCCATCGCTGATGTTGCTCTTGCAGGGCATGTCGGTATACCCTGGTGGTCAGTCGCACGTGGATACGATGACGCAAGTGCACCTGAAGGCGTTGATCATGTCATGGCAGACACGTTCGTTCAGCACGGGTTGTTCACATACTCGACAATCTCCACCTCGCACTGGGTCCCGGTGGATGTTGGTGGACACTTGAAGGCGTACGAGTTCAGACCATCGAAATATGAGGCATCATTCTGACAGAGGTAGCCGGGGAGTATATATATATATCAGTTATTCAAATATTTGTAATGACTGTTGTGTCCTAAATAAATTATAAAATAAACAAATTGATCTACGCCTAGGGTTTATAATTTTATTTTACGTAGGGGTAAAAATAAGAACATTACCTGATAACTGAAACACACCACAGATGCCAGTTAGGGTGACAAACTACACCACATTGTGCTTGTCGCCTTGTGACATAAGATGATAATTCTTGTTGCTCCATTTCATTATCACCATCATCATCATCAGCCGATAAACGTCCACTGCTAGACAGGTCACTAGCTACAATTCCCTTCAATCCGGAACACAGTAATGTTTGAACACTGCTGTTTGGCGGCAGAAATAGGAACAGTGGTGGTACATACTTAGTAGGTCCACCACTTTCCAACAATTACAAATCAAGACAGAACAATAGGTTACAGTTAAATAATAAACTTTATATTTGTTCTTAATTAAAAACTGTGGAGATCTATGTCCAGTAGTGGACTACCGTTAGCTGATGATGTTGTTTATTCTTGGTTTTATCCCACAGTTGAACTGTATGTTCCTCTATGTTTTTCTATTCCAATCATCATCATCAGCCGATAGACGTCCACTGCTGGACATAGATCTCCACTCAAATACTCATTCCTTTTCAAGTTGAGACCTTAAGGCCTTCGTTTTACATTTTAGCACCCCAATCCTTTTTTCTCTCTTTCTATATTACATACTTTTATTCTAAACATTCCATTCTTTCCCTCATTGATCAACACAATGATTTTACTAGCTTTCTTCAAAATGTCTCGCTCCATTTTTTTTTTCAATGATGAAATTTGCGCCACTTATTAGATAAGTGGCTCTTTATTAACAGATCTTGTCGTGTTATTCTTTTTCTTAATTAGTGTTTTCATTTCTATACTTAATCTATTACACGTCTTTTGTCATTTTCCATGTTTACAATATCTCTCTGTTACTCTCAAATTATATTTATGCAACTTGTGTTATTTTCATACTAAAAGATTTTGGCAACAATAAGCAGGAACCCCCAAAACCTTATAAAGCGTACCCGTAATTTCCGAATGTATTCTTGCGTAAAAGTATAAGCGTCCCTAATATAGATCATCATTAACCAGAAAACGGGCTTAAAACAAAGATATTACAGAGGGGAGAATAAAACGAAGGTCCTAAAACCGCCCTGTACTTAGCGAGCTCTCGTGTAATGGCCCTTTGGAGAGACGGAACCTGAGTAGGGTTCCAAAAATATCACGTATCGTTTGACTCTCTTGTGTTAATTCACTCTTCATAAAACACTTGGGAGCTTTAAGAGATTTATATAACGTTTATATTTTACCAATTGTGTATATATATTTCACCGTAGAACATTGAATTAGTATAGATCTAGATCATTAATAGGCACATAGTCATTTTTTTCAAATGTAGATATTATTACAAAAATGATATTCACCTGATGGTAATGGTCAGAATGTTTATACACGATCACGTTGTTCTCGTTATTTTTAAGAAATAAGCATAACGTTCCGTTACTTCATTATCAGCCGACAGACGTCCACTGCTGGACATAGGCCAGCCCCAAAGATCTCCATCTTCCGTTACCTCAGTAACTAGTTATAACGCTCTTCGAACTGGAACAACGGATACACTATTTATGAATGTAGTTGGTGGCATTAAACATTATATTATACATTACAATCACCATCAACCTTAGCTCGTGGACACCAGATCTGCGAGCCCTGAGTCCAATGAAGCTGCATGAAACAGTTAATGCAACTAACGGCGCAGTCTTCAATAAATCATCATTAACCAAAATACATTTTTTTTTATTCAACGAAGCGACGAAACGAGCGTGACCTACGGTGATGGTAAGTAATACGCTTGCCTATAACGTGGCGCTAGTTAGGATAGTATACACTGCACTATATTACACGCGTCGCCATTAGACATAAAATGCTAATATAATTATATTATTAACCTTTTAATTTATTACATAATTTTCACTAGCTACAGCGCCCTTCAAAACGGAACACAGTAATGTTTTTGCACACTACTGTTTGGCTGCAAAAATAAATGCCGCGGTGGTACCTACCTTTTTTTTATCACCGGGGAAATCTTCTTAAAAGATACCTTTTTTCTGGTGGAAGACAAGGTTATATGGGACTTCTACCCACTAAAACCCCCACAGTTTTCTCCCTCAGTGCATTGGGAGCGACTCCCGGATCTCCTATGCAATGGTTCGTATCCCCCTGCAGTCTGACTAAAACATCCCATGGAAGGGCAAGGCCCTCCTTTGTATACTATACTACGACAAATACAAGACCGCCATGCATTTGCCGTCCTCCTAAGGCTCGCTTTTTGAGCTCTGAGTGCCCCCACTCTCAAAGCCTATGAACCTGAGGACCCTTTTAATTGCCTTACCACACACGATCATTCATACTTGTACATCATATCCTTTAAAGAGATTGGTATCAATTCTGATTCCTTTTAAGTCCACAATAAAATTTTAATATATATTTTTTTTATTTCTTACGTTTTCTGTTTGTGATGTTTTGGATATATATATATATAGATATATTGTCTGTGCGCGATGTTACAAACATATTGAACAGTAAAGAGTTCACCGGACGCACGTTATTCCGGCGCGCGGTATTAACAACGCGCTACTAAGTAATTAATGCGATAGCCAACCTCCGTAATCCACTCGTCCACTTCATCGACCACTGTCCTATTTTTTTTACCCACCAACTCTTCAACATGTAAACATATATAGCATATAATAATAGCTTATAAAATTATCTATTTGATTAATATGAAAACCGTTTTCAATTGTTTATTTGTGCACAAAGAAATCATGTTTAAAGTCCAATTTATAGAAATGCAAAGGGACTACATACTCCAATATAAAACAACTACAGAAAATCCTTTACTAGGAAATTAATAATTGTTAAGAAATAAGTGTCCTCCCCACCCTTACTAAAGGCGCAGAGATATGACCCTTGACCATCGGGCTGGCCCATCGATTCAAAGTAGCACGCACAGCGAGCGATGGAGAGAGTAATGCTTGGCATTTCTCTAAGTGACAAAATCCGGAATGAAAGAATTCCATAGAGAACTAAAATTGTCAATGTAGCTCTCAAAATCTGCAAACTGAAGTGACAGTGGGCCGGCTATGTCCGTCGTGTCAGTGACTGCCGATGGGGGAGGAAACTCTTGGATTGGAGGCCGCGTAGAGGTCGCAGAAGTGTAAGACGCCCTCTTTCCAAATGGACCGATGACATCATCAGTGCAGTCGGAAGTGGTCAAATGCAAGAAACTGAGGCAATAACATTTCTACGTTATCATAAATGTCCCCTGTTGAACATAGACCTCCTTTAAAAACCACACCGATCGATCTGTTCGCATCCGGCGGTTTCCCGCGACTTGTACAAGATCGTCTTTGTGGGGGACATCCCAGCTCTAAGTCTGTTACACAGCCACCATTCTGGTTAGGATGTTATATACTGCATCATAATTTGCTCGTAGCCATGAGACACAACATGTTAAGTCCCTTTACCCCGATAATTTTACTATCTACAACACCTTTCAAACCGGAACTCAATACTATTTGTCGGCTGTAAAAGGCGCTGCGATGGTACCTAGACATTGGACTCGAACAACGCGATACCATGTTCTGGGAAATACGTCTTAAGAGGATTGTCCAGCAGCGGAAGTCCATAGCTTAAGACGATACATATTGAGCATCGTTTCACTTTTATGAATCACTAGGGAACAGCCCCGCCCACTTTGCAGGCCGTAATATAAAATTAGACTTGAAATTTATCTGAACTATTCCTTGCGAGCAATCGCAAATGACTATTTACTGCAACCGTTGCCATAGCAACCGCATAAATAATACGAAATGAAAATGTCCATAAAATTAGATACAGAATAATAAAGAAATTCGAAATAGAAATCGCCGTCTCCTATAACCATTTAAAAATCATTCCGCGTCGAATGTTCACCTATCCATGTCTAGGCATTCACTAATTTTCACGTGATTAGCAAAGAATGAAAACCAATTTTCATTATACATATATATGTGTATATAGATTTTTTCTTTTAATGGTGGAATATCGGTAAATGCTATTATTGTAACATTTCTCTCTGATGTTAGTTCCAGCAGCGGCAGGAGCCGCGGGGGTTTCCCAGTCACATAAATTTACCCGTTCACCTTCTGATTTACATCTCCACGGAAATTTTTCCGAATTGGATGCTAATAAACAAGGGAATTCGGTTTTATTACGTTCCACATTTCGCTTTATTGTGATTGTTTTTATAATACGATTTTATGTGTTCCCATTTGTCAGTAGCGATACAGAAGATCATGGCATTCCTAACTAAAGCAATGATTTGGGCTGATGTCAATAAATCATATACGATAGCAAAAACTAGAGATGTGAAGGATGAAAGGAAAACTCACTGGTGGTTGGTAGATCTCCGAGAGTACTACCACCAGTGAATTGCATTGATATATATGTTAAGTACACGCCAACAAATTATTGGCTTAAATTATTTCATTACACGTCAAGTATTAATCTTGACATATAATTAATTAATTAACTTAATTACATTAAGATTATACGCGTGATTAAATAAATAGCACAAGTGTAGATTAAAAGTTAATACTCAAGGACTGGCATATTTGGGGTGTCCGAATTGTTCCGCTGAACCAGAGCCAGAAAGGACTGTACCACGCTGATTGCCAACCTTCACCAGTTGGAGAGGCACTTTAAGACGAGGAATAACTATTCTGAAATAATCTATACTTTTTTTTATTATTATCGTTAACGAAATATTAAATCTTAATATATCTGGAAACTTTTCAAATATGAAAAATCCTTCAAAATATTATACTGAACACTCAATATTCGGTAAAGATATTGCTTCTGTCACCTAAGAATGGAGTTTACATAATCCCTTCCCCAAAAGGAGTTGCTTGGCTGGCTGTTACACGCCACTACTGGTTTCTGAATAAAGTTTTCTTCCTTAAAAACATGGCTTTTCAGTACCTTCTCCTTATATTGGGTTAAGGACAGGCTCTTCGTAGCTTTTCATAGCGTTATGTCCTTTTAGCGTGTTTTAATATTTTCCATTTTTTTTTCTATTCTCTATAGCAACAGGCAGATAGTTCAGCCTCGACACAATTCCACGCATACAAAGCAAGGTAACCCAGATTACAGTAGCCTGTCCCCCGCGTGATAAACGATAAAGTCGTTATCGATATTAGTACGAATCAATTCAACTATCGAGTTAATCAATTAAAATTATCGCCTCCTGATTATACGTACGTTAGTATACTAACGTTGAACGCACAATTAGTTTCGATTATAGCTAATTACAATGAGCACAAGAGCTTGCTTTGTAGACCACATTACAAAAGACCTATGTCCAGCAGTGGACGTACATCGGTAGAATTGATACATCAAGCATTTATACATATCTGAAATTTTGAAATTAAAATATCATTTTTTTTTTCATTTAACAAATAGTCGCAAAGAAAAGAGAAACATTCACCGTGTGCACAACGTGGCACTAGTTCTTTACCTCAGTAATTTCATTAGCCACAACACCTTTGAAACCGGAACACGGTAATGTTTGCATTTTACTGTTTGGCGGAAAAATAGGAACTCCTGTGGTACTTTTTACAGTTTTCGGCAACAGAGACCCAAAACTTTGCTGTGTACCTCCCTCAATCGGCCGATGATTGACATGATGATATGACATGATTCATCATGCCGAATTTGAACTAACGTTTTGTTTTGTATCATACTCCTATTGCAAAACCTCGCAGTGAATGGTGAAAACCGTTACATGTAATTATCAACCCGCTGACGTCAGCTGATTGTTCACATCCGGCCGAAGTTAATTTATCGTTTAAACCGTCAACGTATCGTTTTAATTGAAATTATTTTAGTTCCTTATTAACCCCAATTTCAATTCAGCGCGTCGACCTTCCTTATTTTTCATAACTCACGTGTCTCACACAGTTGAATTCAATTTATTTAATCAATATAAACAAATGAATACATTATTAACATCTACTCATAAAGTATAGCATCTCGGATTCAAAATTTCAAGTGTCATCATCATCATCATCGTCGCCAACCGATGGACCATCTTAATAATCAACTGAAATTTCAAAACATACCTAAAGCAGGGAAAATCTATAACAAAATTGATCGGATATGTAAACTCATCATCATCATCTCGGCCGATGGCAACCTTTGTCAGATACGGATCCTCGCTAAAGATCTCCGCACCGATCAGTCCCACCTTACCCGCATCCAATCAAAATAAAATTACTATATTCTATAGTTGACATATTAATGTTTTCTATAGAATTATTTCAATATTTTTTTCCATATAATAGACACCATTAGCAAGATGACATGTATAAGAGTGTGAATTCAGATATGACGGCGGATAGAGGGATATGAAAGAGGAGTACAAATTGTACCGACCCCACGTAGCTGGGAGAAGGACAGGAGGAAGATATACCATTTGTCATTGGCCCTGTGACGACAGAGCATATGAAACAGGTTATTGTTTTCAAGCATTCAGGAACACTACAGAACTGATGCGAGTGAATTGCTCGTTCCAATTCCATTTGTCAACGAGAAATAGAATAATTGGTGACGACGCCCTGATACTTCAGCTGGTACATTCTTCGCATGGTTCACGTTTCAATCTGACTGTCTTAATTATTTATTTTTTTTATAAAGGAACAAATTACATCGTTTTTTAACTAATGTATATATTTACCCGCCTGTTTTGAGTCCTTCACAACACCCATGGTCATAGGAAGACAGATGTGAAAGACGTCCTGATGTCATATTTTCTAGATTTTGAATATTATTTTATGTTAGCCACATCTAAGCACTAAGACAAGGAAAGCTGACTCCGTTATTATATAGGTTAATAGCTAGCAATGCGCTTTCCTCTAACTATTGTTTATTAAAAGTTATAAAAGCGTTGCTGTTATAAGGGATATCCGGCAGTCAATATAATGAGTGTAAAGAGTCTCGCGCAACAACTCACCTAAGCCAACCTCACTTGCTCTCGGTGCTCCCTACTAATCAACAAACGAGGCTCTGGCTCCCACCAACCCGCATTGGGCCAGCGTGGTGAGAAATGACCCAAATCCTCCCATATGAACTCGAACAGACGTCACCTCCTAGTGCCCGCCTGTACCGAAGGCCATGTTGACTGTATATGGAGATCTTTGGGAGAGGCCTTTGTCCAGCAGTGGACGAGTCTATTAGCTGATGATGATGAATATAACAGCCAGAACATTCTGATTGGAAATACTTCGCCGTCTTTGGCTCAAGTATCTTTTTTATCATTTATGAATTCTACCGACGCCTGCTGCGATTTGTTTTGCAGCAATCTTGGCGACTATGTATTTAATGCTTTGACTTGATTTTAATAAATCAATAGTATGTTTTTTTTTCTCTCTACCTCACAGTTCCACTTAATTACTTCATGATTGTGCCGTTTTCTTTGGCCGTACGCAGGCAGACAGTAACTATATCTTCTATTGTTTCCTCACCAATATAACAGCAGATACAGAACGGTTGAACAGCTAGAATAAAGCGGTTTAGGTATCATTTGAAGCCTCCATGCCGTGGCTTAAAAAATATTAGGACAGTCAATAGAAAAATGCTTCTCCATTCCTAATCTAACGTTTCATCATTATCAGCCGATAGACGTCCACTGCTGGACATAGGCCTCTCTCAAAAATCTCTGCGATTTGCGCTATTTCCCACCATGCTGGCCCAGTGCGGGTTGGTGGGATCCAGAGCCTCGTTTGTTGATTGCCAGGGTGCACCACGAGTAAGTGAGGTTGGCCTGGGTCCCATGAGTTCTGCGTGCGTATATAAACGTAATAGTGGGAACAACTCACATTTTGTATAAATACACAAACGAGTTGTCTCAGGTTTGAAGTTTGAGGCGCCTGTTTTATTACGGGGGTAATTAAAAGAAGATTTGTTCGTCAGTCTCCATGTTCGTGTAACATCACTATCAGTATTCAAGAGCCGATTTATCGCCAATAAAACCGATCCGACATACGTTGAATCTCAAAGGGCTTAAAGTAATTATTTAGGTCTATTATAAAACAGAACCAGATGTACCACCGAAAAAGAATGTATCTTGGAACATTTGTATCCATATTTGTAAAAAAAATCTTGTATATTCATTATCATTCTCGGATAGACTACCACCGCTGGACATAGGCGTACCAAAGATCACCACTCCGATCGGGTTAAAAATAAATAATTTTTCTTCTTTTTCCCATCCCATCTTATTATACTGATGGATTAAGATAAAAAATTTGACTATAGATGAAAAGCTTGGACTTGATGCAAACTTGACATACTTATAGAAAATTAATGCTTTATAACCCTTATCGATGTTACGTCTTGTTAGTACGTCTGGAAGTCCCAACTATCTAAACTGTCAGGAACAGACACAAGGTATCCGGGACGAAGCTCCTCGCTCATGCCCGTATACTAGTACTAACTTTTTCATAATTAAAGTATCAAATTAGTAATAATATAATTAAATTAATAATATGAAACAATTCATGGAAATAAGTTTCTATACGATTTTCAATGTCAAAACGGATTGTTGATATTCAAAAACATTTAATTACCCTTCTTATTAGTAAGAAGATACATATATAAGATAAGGGAGTGGACCGGTGTCATCAGTGTTGGGAAACTGTTCTTTATGGCACAAATCCATTAACACGTAGATACTAATATATTTAGTGCCGCAATGGCTGAACATTGATTTTTTTATAAAGTATTCGAAACTTCCGCGATAAATAGATATTTCCGGAAAACGTGTATTGAGTATATATACGAATGAATAACTCTTTGCATAGATAAAAATATAACCTAGAAAGTCTCTAAAATCAAAGATTCTTAAAATAGGCACCAAGGCAGCATCTACTTCTACTGTATAATAGTAATGTGGAAACGTTACTGTTTTACGGTTTGAAGGGTATATAATGAAATTACTAGGGTGTTTCAAATCTTGCAATGAGATGCAATATTTAAGATCTTAACTATCGCAAGTCCTCACTGTAATGAACGGCACTATCTTGTGAAGGTCTTACTCGTCTCTTCGCTGCGATGAAAAAATATAGAATATTTACATAATTATGTGATACTATACTTAATACCTGACAGCACTAAAGTAATTGCAATCACGCCTGAGATACGTAAATTGACACCAGTAAACATTTTTTTTTTTTTTAATAAAACGAAGCGAAGCAATAACGTATATATAGTCTGCTCACGAAAATGTCTGGTTTCTAACGTCATATCAAATTGTTTTAAGAAATAGCCAAATTGCAACAAATAAAAGAAAAAAATAACAATGAAAACAAAAAAAAAACACAAGTACGATCGGTAAAAATACAACACCTCTTAAAAATGAACTTGTCCAAGCACTCAGGAATGAGCTCATCAGTTTCAGTGCGGTTTACGGTTATAAATCTATTCCTGTACTTCCTGTCGACGAACACCACACAGTTGACGCTGTTAGTAGAACAAAACTATATTTCCGGAATTCAAAATATCTTCGATAGCTATTTTTTGTCAGTGACACTAAGCCAAAACTTTGCATAGAACTGTTCCGCCACGTTGTTATGGACAGGCGTATCATTTACCATCAGGTGAACCTACCGCTCGTATCGACGCTTCCATAACAAAAAAAATCTAAGGATCGCTTGCAAAGCACTAAGGATGGAAACGGAAAAGGTTTAGAGAAAAAAATGCCTCTCAACCCTATCTTCCCCCGCAGACACTTATTTATTATCTTTAGAAGATTTCCTCCTCTAAAAAAAGTAAAAGGTGGTCATATAGGAACTGTACGATGCGCATAAATTCCAAATACAAATAAACCAGATTTAGCATATGATCTGCTTGCCGGTGACGTGACGCTGCAGTTCGTTGAACTGGATGCCGAGGTTAATTCGAAAGTGACGCTTCTTGCATTACGTACGTTCGAAAACTCCTACCCTGTGCACATTGTGCTGGTGTATTGGAGCGTAGTGCGTAACTGTCTGCGACACGCTCCACGCTCCACGCTCCACGCCTCTGTTATTGTTGCTGCAGTGGAAACATAAAATAATTCTTTAATGTTTTTTTTTAAGAAAGCCTCGAGACGAGCGGGTCCATTACCTGAACGACCTGAACCTAAATGATACGCCTGCCCTTAATAACGTGGCACTAGTTAGGAAGGTATACACAGCACCACATTCGTCGCCTTGAGACTAATGTTGAATCTCTTTACCCCAATGATTTCACAAGCTGCAGCGTCCTTCAAACCGAAAGAAAGTAATATTTGCACACTACTTTATGGCTGTAAAAATTATAGCTGCAGAGGTAGATATTTAAATAATCTTCGACACCTGGTGGCTATCAGTAAATTTTTTTGTTTCCCAATTGCAAGAATTGGATGTTAGATTATTGGATATTCTATGAATATAGCTCTAATTTTATTTTATTTAAAATCGTTATAGTAGACCTTAAATTATTATTTATAATACAATAGGCGGACATAAAGCCTATGGGTATTTCCTATCAGTCATCACCTAGGACGTGGAGAGATGCAGTAGTAGATAATGACGAATAATCATTATCATCGACAGACGACCATATGGACATAGGCCCCACCCAGAGGCGAATAACATTATCCGAAATTGTCATAGTTTTATACATACATACATACACAAATAAATATATATTACTAAAAGTATTGGAACTTCGCCACATCATATCCTTCCGCTCCTGTTTCCGATTTCTAATGCCATTATCTCTATTCACGGCTAAACGAAATGTGTCTTTAGGTATACAGGCCCAAAGTCCTGAACAGCCTGAGAGTGAAAAAGCTAAGTAATTTCATTTAGCGACGTGGATGGATTTCGCCGGGCTGTATTCCTTTCCATTCACAATGGATGAGAAAATTTGCCGTTGTTGGGTAATTGTTATTGCAGTCATTCATTATCATTATGGTGACAGGTCTTTGCCCTTGCTTTCGAAGTTAAATTCGATGAATGCGCGAACTTTACATTTTATAAACATAATAATTATTGTAGCCTTCTGGTATAAAGTTAAGTAATAATTCAATATTTACTTGAAAAAAAAATCATAATTAAAAAAGGTTTTGTATACTCTTTTAAAAGCGGACCATACCATTTTGTTTATAATTGATATTATAATCAATCGTATAGATATTTTTCACATACCTTGACAGTTAATATGTTTGTTTATAAAAAAAAATGCTTCACTCAAATCGTAGTAAATATAAATGTCGTTCAGATATTATTAAAAAATATTTCCTTTTGTCAACAGGTCTTAGCGGTTCGAAGGCAGATCTGCAGCACAGGCGCGAAGTGTTCGGTTCGAATTTGATCCCGCCAAAACCACCCAAGACCTTCCTCACCTTGGTGTGGGAGGCTTTGCAGGACGTCACCCTCATTATATTGGAAGTAGCCGCTATCGTGTCGTTGGGATTGAGTTTTTACAAGCCGTCCGAAGATCAGAGCGATGTTGGTAAGTTTACGCTGACGACCACAGATCAAACCTAACTATTGAACCTTACGATGTGCATCTCCTTCATACATCTAATCTATCTGAATGTAGCTTTCACTTGCAAACTAATCTGAAATTAGCCCGGAACCGGACATCTGTAGGTGGATTACTCGTACCGTTGTTATTACATACATAACTTGGGTTAATTTTTTTGACCAGGAAATCAAAGTTTACCATTTAATCCATTCACAAAGTTGTCACTAAAAAAAGTTCGTACGGGAAAATTATTTCACATAAAATATAGAAAACCCAAAACTTCGAAGATTACCTTTATAAGATCAATAAATTCCGCCGCGAGCCCTCACATCCTATTATATCAGACCCTTGCGGGTTACGTTCATTATCACGTATAAAAAGGTAAATTTGTTTGCTATTGTTCCCTTTAAGATGACAAAGGAAAACGTAGCGGTCCCCCGAGCCTATAAGTAGTTACTATTAAAGTTGATACAAATATATACATATATATAGATAACTAAATTGATATTATGTAAATTAAGCAGGACTCTTCATATTCCCACTCCTGACATTCAGAGCTTTCCAACACAAGGAGAAAGTCAAGGCCATACATCAACAACGCTGACCAAAATCGTGTTGGCAGAATATTACATACTTATCTTTAAAAGCAATAATTGTTTAGATGCCAAAAATACCAGCTCACCCTTGACTAATTTTAGAAATGAATAATAACAATGTTTTTCTTTTTCCAATAACAATTTGGCAACACTAGACGATATTGGTAAGAAAATTGATTTACTTAGAGATATATTTTTTTTTTTGGACACTCCTGTTCTGTGAACATGTTCGCAAACTCATTGGAATATCGATTTTCGTGCTATGTGAACACTTTTTTTTTAAAAAAAATTCTCTTTTTTTTATTGACGCAACTAAATCGATATTATACTGTGTGTACCTTACCTACAATTTGGTATGACCTTTTTAATAAATTTTATTCAAGCCATGGTTTTTCGATTTATATACATAATACTATTGATACAATATTATAATACTATTAATTTATATTTAAATCCCAAGTTTGATTTCGGGATCATAATAACATTTGGATAGTGTTACGATTTAGTCTTAACCGTCTGGTTAACTACACTTTGTTTTGGCTTAACCTATGAGAGCCAAAGTGCACCACAAGAGCTTACCTCTTCATAACTTAAAGTTGATGTAGACTACCGAGACATTCACCAGATGGTAGACGTCTGCCTATTTATTTATTTATAAAAACACACCAGTAGCAACACGCATTAAACTATTTAGATTAATATCTTATAGTGATTACAAATTCTGATGCACCTGCATATTGAAGATGTGTACAACAATTGATATTGTTACTAAGGTAGTAATAAAAAATTCGTAATGTACTACAGAAATCGACAAAAATAAATAAAGAGTAGCAAATAATGATTCCATGATGAACAAGAATTTTATCATCGTTCAGATTTGTCGAGCAAGTGTCGAAGCTTTGGTTATATAACAACGTGGCGATAGTTGTATGTTAGACACATCACCACACTGTGCTCGTCTCCTTAAGATATATACGAAGTCTCATTATCCGAATAATTTCGAAAGCTAAACAAACTAGAGAGCTTTTCTCTCATCAAATTCGAAATTCCCAAGTATTAAACATTTACAAATGTATATAGCTCTTACCATTTGGGTTGAGGGTATAACTAAATGAATTCTGCGCTTCTGTAAATATTTTAAGATGCTCTTACGAAAGCAGCATTCAACATGGACACACCTTCCCTAGGTGGTCTCCAGTGTGGCACTAGGGAATAAGCAATGAGAGAACTACTTACTATTTCATATGTGAAGATTTAGACCATTTGTGAACAATTTGTAGAGGTTCAATCGATGGTAAATGATGCGCTGGTTAAAATGAACACCGCACTTCACTAGACGCTGCCGCAATAATTTCACTAGCCACAGCGCCATTCAAACCGGAAAACATTAATGTTTGTGTACTATTTAGCGACAGAAATAGAAGCTGCGAGAGTACCTACTTAGTCGATCTTCGGCAACAGACACCTGCCACCTTATATCTATGTATAGGATGTGAACGCATATATTATGTTAAAAAAAAAACCTTTGATTCACACACCAAATGTAAGTTTTATAGTTCACTTCGAAAAACCATGGCATATTAGGGCATGTGTTTGAATTAGCTGCTTGACCTCCTGAGTGCGCAGACCAAACGTTTGGCGGATGCTCTTTAACCACGTCAGTGTTCTCGTGTGTGTTCGCTTGATAGTGTAAGCTAGACGGAACTTTAGCGACGATTTGTCCGTCTGTCTTTACTTGTCTAAATTCATAATTAATAATGAACCGACTTTAAATAAAAGAGTACGTAGAAGTTGGTACAGTCAGATATGTAGATGGTGTCTCGTTCCTTAGTCACAAACTGTTGTTATCTTTTGAAGTCGGTTCACAAAATAAACATAATAAGTATGCACCCGGTTTAACTAATATTTCATAACATTGTATACAATATATAATTCTTACATTATAATAAACAATTATAAAAAAAATTTAAATTTACTAATACTAAGTTATTAAGCATGGCCCTTGTGTTTAGAACTTTTAGTTATTTATCGTAACCACATTTAAACTTAACGTAACTAACTTAATGAACTCATACTCTAAGAACAATCCGAAAGGTAATGTTAATAATAAACAACTAATGTCTTGCGACGGATATATTTATACCATTTCCGGTTTTATATCTACCCACCGATACCAATGATATTTACACCATCATAGGGAATAACAATGGTGAATGTTCATGTTGATAATAAAATATAACTTTAACAAATCTTTTTGATATGTTAAATATAAGTAATACCTCTTATACATCATCCCATAACATATTAAACAAGTAACATATACACGTGAGTTATAATCAATATTTTTTTTAATTATGTCAGTCTGTCAGTATAGTTATTGTTGTTCACACTGTGATCATCACAGCTTACATATTACACGCATTAAATGCTATATCACCTTCGTTATCGGATCGAGGTCACATCTATCCGGCACGGGCATATCAGTAATTGAATAACGGTCACCCCACGTGCGACGGGGACACCCGACAACCCCTAAACCATTCATTGGCGTAATCTAGGTGAGCAGCGGCGGGTTAATAGCGTAATATGGGTATTGTAAAATCTTATCTGCATAAAATTAGCCATTGTGAAGATGGAAACTACTTCACAGGAACATATTTTTTATTCGCCGCAACTATCCACAGAGCAGCACGTTTACCTGACAGTAAGTGATACACCTGCCCGATATAATGCTGGTTAAGATAACCAACACTGCACCGCACTGCGCTCGTCGCGTTGATATTTAATTATTAACGCTCGTTACCTCAGTAATTTCACAAGCTAGAACAGAAGCCTTCCAATAGGAATTAAGATTTGGACTTTACGAGTTTAACAGCGGAAATAAGAGTTGCGGTGCTACCTACCCAGAGGATCTCCAGCATGAGAGTTACGATCAATAGAAAATTTACCAGCACTATAATCTCATTACTACTTAGTTATGATTTAAATTGAAATTTTGAGATTTTAATTTGTAGATCTCTTATTGATTATGACCGGAAGTAGCACCTCAGCGCTTAATATCGATGAATGTTTTAAAACAGTCAACCAGGAATTTTCAAACAACATACGAGTACATATACAGTTAGTGACTTGAACCAATTTATTCCTTATAATATTATAAAGATACGTCGCAATTGAACATATATCAAAACACATTTATTTTAGTGACATACACTGTTTTATTATTTCTAAGAGTAACTTAAGACACCTGAATATATATTGCAACTATTTAAGTTACATTAAAAAACGAACCGTTTGTAAATACTTGAAATAATTTTCAGTTGAATTGATTCGTATTTTCAAGGTCTCTTCTGAAGACTCCTCAAGAATTAAAAATATTGATTCCGTTTTTCAGGTCATATGGACGAGGACGAAGGGCACTATCAATGGATCGAGGGTCTGGCGATCTTAATATCCGTTATAGTTGTCGTCCTAGTAACAGCATTCAACGATTACACGAAAGAAAGACAATTCAGGTAAGAATTAATTATTTAATTTTTTCTAATCATAAAATTTCGAAAGGAGTATTTAAATAATAACAATTACCCTTTTTGTGTTAAGGTAAAGCAATAAGTAATATAAAAAAAATGTCTCCAAATTAGGGTCATTAAATAACCTAATCATCATCATCAGCCGATAAACGTCCACTGCTGGATATAGACCTCCTTCAAAGATGCCCACGGTAGTCCGTGCTGCGCATCCAGCGGCGTAACTAATAACTCGCACCATTTACTTTATAAGATAAAAAAAAAGAGCTTGGACCATAAACTAGTTGACAAATATCTAGTTTTCTGTTTCTTATTAAAGTTAAATTTCTAAATTACAGAGGGCTTCAATCGAGGATAGAGGGTGAACACAAGTTTGCGGTTATTCGCGGTGGTGAGGTGAAACAGGTGCCCATAAGCGAGATAGTTGTCGGCGACATCTGCCAGATAAAGTACGGCGACACGCTGCCCGCTGACGGCATACTGCTGCAGAGCAACGATCTTAAGGTAAAGCTATGAGACATTAAAACGTTCATAAGATTCGCGATAATTTATGATGCAGCGGCGTAAGAAGGCAGGAACGAAAACGCTACTTATAAATACTAGGTGCTGTTTAAGATTATAGGGTCTGCATAAACCAGATACGGGACGGACTATCCCAGCATAGCGTTAGCGAGGCCGTGGTTGTTTTCCGAACGGAGGTCCCGTGACCTCTCCAAACGCCGAAGGTGACTAACGAGGGGGTTTGGTGGGCAGAAATCTCAACATAACTCTGATTTCACCCCAGAAGGCAGAGTATCTTTTGGAAGAAGCCTAAAAAAAGGGTGCTATTTAAGATGATATCATAACGCTTGAATACATCAGACGGTTGGATGAAAGATAGATTATATATAATAAAAATGGGTTTCCTTTGTTCGCCAATCACGTGAAATCGCGTGAAAACTAGTGAACGTATCGACACAAGAACTTGACCATTCAACGCGGAAGTATTTGTATATGGTTATAAGTTATGACGTCCAAGGGGGTTTTAGTGGGTAAATATCCCACATAACCTTAACCTCTCCAGCAGCAAGGTACGTAAAAATCTTCAGGGCAGCCACTCGTAGCTTCCGGCGCGCAAGCCAGCAGTGCGCATGTCCGGGCTGCCGATAACCCAATAAGCGGCAGCGCTATCTCGATTGCCGCGCGCTCGCCTCTGACGCACGCATCTGATAGAAGGCAAATATAGAAATTATTGCTACCTGATGTAGATAAACATGGGCGCGTCGCGATTGTACGCCGATAGGAGACGATAGCGATTATAAATTAAATTTCATCTGTTGCACCTCCCTAATTATACTGTCGTCGACAAAAATTATTCATTCATCCTTACCAAACGGAAGACGCTTACTACTGATCATAGGCCTCCTTTCCAGGAACTTAAAATAGATCGATCTTGCGTTGTTCAGGAGTTTGAATTTCGAAAAAAAATAAATATGTTAATCAAAATTTTTTGCCAGCATCATCTGGATTGGATATAAATTGGTGTTCTTCAGGATAACTTTTAATATCCACCGCCAACTTACACTCGCCGTGTCATGTAAAAAGAAAGAACCACTAACTTTTGGCCACGTGTTCTAGTTCCGCAAGTGCAGTATAAGATGAACCGTCAAGTCGGACAATGACTAGTAGCATTGTACTGCATTAGAAAATAAACACTTCCGGAAATAAAGCAGCAGCTTTTTCTAGAGCCAGTACAAACACTGCGCTCGTAAACCTCGTCAATTGAAGGGAATATAGCTAACTTTAATTGGGAAGGTCTATAGACGGGAGTGAAAACCAGTGTTGTTATGATGATAATGAGAAGGAGGATATAAATTATAATAATTTTATATAGCTCCTAAATCATCATCATCAGCCGATAGACGTCCACTGCTGAACATAGGCCTCCTCAAAGATTCCCACTTCAGGTAGGAAATCGTAAGAGGGGAATTGAGCCATTTCCCACCACTCTAGCCCAATGCGGGTTGGTGGCAGTGCTAAATATATAATAAGAAATATTTTAATATAGTTTTTATTGAACTAAACCATGAGACGAGCGTGACGTTCACCTGATGGTAAACGATACGCTTGCTCCGTAACAACGTGGCGTTAGTCAGCATGATATATACTGTACAACATTGCGCCCGTTTCCTGAAACAAGATTTTAAGTCTCGTTACCTCAGTAATTACACTAGTTACAGCACCCTTCTCGGAACAGTAACATTTGCACACTACTGTTTGACGGCAGCGATAGTCGCTGCGGTGGTTCCTACCTAGACAGTCTCCGGCAATGCAGACCTATCACCCGTTTGTCTGATTGCAATGTGGTACTGTAGAAACATCCCAAACTAGCGTCATGGTTATGATCATCACCAGGTAAACGCTTTGTTTGTCTCTGTTTCTGCCTTATATCTCCGTTGCTGTTTACCGAGCACTTACTAACATCTGAAGTAAGCAGCTTTCGCAATAACGGACACGTTATCAGTCACGGCAGGAGACGGAGTATGCCGTCGGCTCTGCCACGCCAAAGTACATCAGATTTGCGCTATATACACACATATATACACACATATCGATACAGTACTGTGATAACCAATAGAATTCAGTGTTTTAACCATTTTAAAATATCTGATACTGCTGGTAAATCTGTAGGTAGCACCGCAGCTCCTATTGCAGCCGACAAACCGTACTGTGCAAATATTACTGATGTATGGTAGTTAATGTTGGGTATGGTAGAAGAAACATGAAAGTAGGATTAATGCTATGGAGATGAGAAGCTTGAGAAGTATAACTGGAGTGAATCTGATGGACAAATGAGTGTAATAAGGGAGCGATGCAGCGTGGTTGAAGATGTAGTGACAAAGATAGAGAAAGGGACGCTTAGATGGTTCGGCCATGTAGAAAGAATAGATGAAAAAAGATTAACGAAAGAGGTATACAAGGTAAGGATGAATGGACAAATCGGTGCAGGACGACCTAGGCGGACATATTTCCATCAAATCGAAGATGTGGTAAAGAACGGCCGGGTCAAGAGTACTCGCAACCGACGACCATCCATGAAGACGCTCATGAAAGTGGAGGAAGCGAGAGAGGTGTGCCAGGACATGCCAGGACCGTAGCAAGTAGAGAGAGGTGGTATCTGCCTACCCCACTGGGAACGAGGCCTGATATATATATATGTATATATTACTGTATTTCGGTTTTAAGGGCGCCGTCGCTAGTGTTATTACTGGGGTAACGAGATTCAACTTCTAGTATAAAAGTGATGAGCATTGCGGTGCAGTATATGCCATTATATTATCACCGGGTTGCTATGGGCGGATGTATCACACACCATCAATTTAACGTCCCGCTCGCCTCATTTTGTAGAATAAAAAAAAATCAATCATAAAAAAATAATAAAACTACTGCTATAACAGCTTTGATGTGGTCCGGCTGACAATCCAGAGCTCAGAGTATTCCAGGCTCGCTTTATTGTCTACACCCTCGTTCTCATTAAACTATCCTGAAAATGAAGCGGAAATGGAAACCTACTATATACCATGCAAAGCCTTGGTAGCTGAGTTTTGGAAGCAGTCGTACGCTTTATGGTTCTAGAAGTGGCGCGGGATTTCCGCTGAGCTTGAGCTTCCGGCGAAAGAATACTTTGTCAGAAAATTTATGTAATATATCTCAAGAAGCAAAACGTTTAGCGGACTATTCATTAACCCTCACATGCCCAGCATAGTGAATAAACACCATTGATTCTCCTCATTAGAGAATGCTTCGAACCGCAGCTGCTGGAACACTTAGGGGGCTATTTATAAGTATTAATAAATAAAAAATCACCACTGCGTCCCTAAACTAAGACGCAACAAACCGTTTTTCTTACCAGTAATCTTTCTTACTATTATTAAATTTATGTGGTTCACAGGTCGATGAATCGTCACTGACTGGAGAATCGGACCATGTCAAGAAGGGTGAATCTTTTGATCCTATGGTGCTATCTGGTACTCACGTTATGGAAGGTAATTTTCACAACAAATATCTTCTTTTTTATTTCACTTTACACTAAGGAAACTACAGGCCACGGAGCGATAACATACAATATTATAACTACTCCTCTAACATAGGAATGTAATATATTTTAATTATAAAGTATTATAAGGTTGTGTAACCATAATCTAAATTACCTCCCTGATCAAATATCTAAGCGCTTACGTTATCCCTGATGGAATTACAGGGATGACACCTAACTATCACTCTCATATTATAACTCCTTACATAAAATCTTTTTTGGGTTGTAGCTCCACCGTCCATGGCGTTATTGTTAGCATATTATAAAAAAAATTGTTACTCATTTTAATATTATTTAAAAAAAATAATAAAAAAAATCATTTATTATTCAGCGCTTCGTTGGTGTGGTGTAGCTAAATGCCAAGTGGTATCTGTTCCACTCCACCTTTTATTATGAATACAACGTATAGCTACCAGCGGTAGGTCTCTGTTGCCGGAGAGACCGTCTGGGTAGATACCATCGCAGCACCCATTTTTGTCGTCAAACATCACTGTGTTCCGGTTTGGAGGGCGCTGTGTCTATGTAATTATTGCGGGTAACGAGACTCGACATCTATCAGGCGACTAGCGCAATGTGGTACAGTGGATATCATTCCACCTAGCGCCACATTGCTATGTGCAGGCGTATCATTTACCATCAGGTAAGTGATACGTCTAAGTGATTGTCCCTTCGCTTAGTTGATTAAATGAAAATACAATAATTTGTTTAACTGTTGCAGGTTCCGGCAAGATGTTGGTAACAGCGGTAGGTGTTAACTCACAGGCCGGCATCATCTTCACGCTGTTGGGTGCGGCCGTTGATAAACAAGAGAAAGAGATCAAGCAGATGAAGAAAGGTCAGTGTTTGTCCGAAATAAACCGCTGCCCGTAGCACTAGTGATGTCCCCAATAGTTATTCAGATACCCTTTCTGTAGTCATACAGAACTACACAAATATTTATCAATGTTGTTACTATAATACATTAAAATATCTGATCACACACACGCACACACCTACACACAAGCATACACGCTTAAGTACACAGTACACAGATAATATAAAAAAAAATACAGAAAGGGTTTCCATCTAGTTTACCATAGTTTAGTGTTGTTCAAATAATTACATTGCTCATTTAGCCATAGATTACGAGTTAGAGTGATATAGTTCGCGCTTGACCCTAGCATTATTCACTCATGTTAAGTTGAAATAGACCATATAGAGTTAGTGATAGTGTTCAATTTAGATCCGCTTTAGTCTAAATGAGCATTGTACAGTCCAATGCTTAGTTGCATATTTAGTGATACCACAATTGAAGAATGGAATTTTACCCCTTTTACATTAAACCACCGCACTCCCACGAAATCTAAATAAACGACGAAGTTGGTAGAAAAATAAAGTAAACATTTTTTAAACGCTTCCGGTTCCAATTCTAATAGTCTAAATCGTTTATGTGAGGGGCGGGTATGGCTCCAAAGTTGTGTATTTTTTTTATTCGACGAAACGAGTAAAACTTTCACCTGGTGGTAAGTTAAGCACACTGCACCACGTTGCCCTCGCCGCCAAGACATAGATGTAAAGACTCGTTACCCCAGTAATTTCACTAGCTACCACGCGCTTCAAACCGGAACACAGTAGTGTTTGCATACTACTGTTTGTCGGCATAAATAAGACCTGATGTGGTACCTAGACGGTCACCAGCAACAGACCTAATACAAAGAGATGCCGCAGAGATAAAAGAACGGTATGTTCCATAAACAATACATTTGTGAGCATATGACGTCCACCGACCCGCCCTTATCCCGACTCCCAGCAGTGGGAAGATGAAGGGTGCTGTTTACTTATTTCTACCAGTTTCGAGCGTGTATATGAGATTATTTTATTGATCGACCACAAGGTTATGGTTATTGTTTCGGGTAACTTTTGTATACGTGTTAGACGTTGTTCGTACTCGTGTTTTTTGTTTGTTTGACTAATTGCCTGCATTTGTTGGTAGCATGGTCCACCTGGTCATAGCCCCCGTGTAGTGTTAATCGCGTATATAAGCATCGTCTCCGTGTCTTTATAAAATAATCTCGTTTCAACAATCAAATTTGTAACTCTCGAAAAGTCTCACATTGAAGTATGTACATCTTGTAAATGCGAAGTGCAGCCCTCACGATCGAGCGTATTGCGGCCAAAAATGGTCAATAACCCGTTCGCTACCCGGTTTCAGGAAATTTGACCGGACGTTTCTATATCAAAGTATTATTTAAACTATATTTTATGCATGGGTTTACAAAAATTAAAATACACTGCACTTACCAATAGAGACTTGCCATTATGTCCTATGAACATTTTTCGTCTGAAGTTTCTCTCTCTTTCTCCATAAAGTAATGCACTTTATCAATTTTAAAGAAATTAAACTGGTATTCAATGAAATGCCGATTGTGTGAACAAATTTCATGGATAACAAAGAAATAGGAATAAGACTTTAAGAGATGAAAAATAATTCTCTCATATCAACTTGCACTTGGACAACGTTGTGGATAAATGGTTTTAGCTCTCCTTTGAGAAAAGCCTCCGCTTTCGAGCGGTGGTAACATTAATCGAGTTCATTATACATTTATGTGGCATCAGATAAAAGACGATGTTTGGTAGCAAACGGGTTAAACCATCAAAGGTCACGATGACTCGATCGTACACCGTTAACCTCTAGAGTTAACGCAACCAAAGAATCGTCTAGTGTGAATCCGTTCAATGACATCCAATTTTTTTTCTCCACCCCCTGACCCTGGCCTGCCGCACACCCACATCCATGCCGCCGACGAAAAATAAAATAATACATACACATTTAAATTGCATCGTGGTAACTGTTGTCGATGACGCATGGCGCATAAACCGTTACGAGCGGTGTGTCCGTTGTAATAAATGTGTATGGCTTGTGTTAATGGATACGATAAAATAAAACGACCGGATATTCGGACGATACGGCTGTAGAAGCTAAAAAGCAGCAGCGGAAGGGGACCCAGCGCAAGAGCCTCACCGGTAAGTAACATCCTTTGCTACGCCCCGCTTCTAAGGTCCTGTGTACACTTGGGGCCAGATTAATACAAACGCTTCATACAAAATCTAACTGATACCAGCAGCTTCCGCTTCCTTATTGTTAATTCTGTCCTTAAGTGTACTTTATGATACATAATCAGTTTACGATCATGATTTTATTTTGCAATTAGCAAACCTAGACGTCTAAGCGATGCCTGACACTATGCATTTTGATATTGACATAGTTTGCATAATGAATAACATACTCTATATGTGATAACAAATTCACATATAAATTTTAGTACTTTACGCATTGCATCCATTAACTATAATAAAAACAGTAAAAAAACAGTTAAAAGATTTAATATTTGATTTGCTTTAGAATATCTGCTGCGAATATTAAAAGTGCGTCTGCAACTCTTCTCTCCTATTAACTTTTAAATAAACTCTTTCTTTTATTAGTCTAACGATGTACATAGTTGTTCTTGTTTGGTACATTACTTCTATACTATAATTGTTTGTAGTTAATCACTTGTTTTGTTTTAAATTTGTAAATATATATTTCTTTAGTATATCACCAAGTTCTGGTGTACAACTATGCAGTAATCACAAATTCAACAATTACACGACAACAGATTATAAGTCAGATTGACTGCTATTATGGTTACCTTTGTTTACTAATCGATTCTGAAGCCACATGCTTGGTCGATGGTAGGGTTATCGAATCCCGCTTGTCTACCTACGATCCTTATGATATAAATCCAGCCATAGCAGCATTTAAAGTCTGTCCGAGATGTTGCCAACAAAACTCTCGTATACGTCTGTGGGTGAGTCAGTGGTGTGGAATGTCAGAAAATGAACTTGAAGTACCAAACAAGAACGCGGTAATGGTTTTAGTGGTTGACGAATGGCTAATATTTAGGTGAAGAGGACGCTACACTGCCCGCTGCCGGCAACAGCCACGGCGCGAACCACCGCCCGGAGGATAACCATGTACCAGCGCCTGCCGACAAACCTCAAGAAAATCCCCGCAAGAAGGAGAAGTCGGTGCTGCAGGCCAAACTTACCAAGCTCGCCATACAAGTAAGCACGCACACATTTACACAGACTCAAATTGTTGATTAAAAACTGACCATCTAACTCTCGCTACAGATCGGTTACGCCGGCTCGACCATCGCCGTACTGACGGTGATCATCCTGGTGGTGCAGTTCTGCATTAGGACGTTTGTTATTGAAGGCCGCCCGTGGAAGGCGACCTACATCAACAACTTGGTGAAGCACCTCATCATTGGTGTTACCGTACTCGTAGTAGCTGTCCCTGAGGGGCTACCGTTGGCTGTCACTTTGTCTCTGGCTTACTCTGTAAAGGTATGAATGATGAACGTTTTACCCCATTTGACTATCCATTATATGACGGTCACCGGCAGACCGATCAGTAAACAGCATAATTACTTATTTCATTTATTTTTTATTTTTCTATGAAACCGCCAGGCGTATATGAGTTTGTCTCGTCTCTCTTCTACACGCAATACAATACATCCCAAAGAGATGGATGTTAGTTCTCTATTCAGCATGTGCTTTCAGCAAGTGAAGACTTCGTGAGGAACACAACTTCCAAAATCAAATATCGTGGATAAGTAACACCTTCCCACCCGCACATGGCTCGCGTGGTGAATAAATTACTTTGACTCTGTTCTTTTACATGAAAGCTTCAAATATCAGTAGTGGGGAATAATGAAAGGGCTGTTTATTCAAATGTTTCATTTTAATACCTATCAAAATACACAATACGTTTATAAACAATTTTTTCTCTTGGCAGTAAAAGTTGGTGTGCATCTAATGTATAATGTACGTATGTGATGAGTGAGGATTGACAAGAAAGATGGACGCGACATGTAGTGTACTTTTTATTCATCAACTTTATTCCCCTAACATATACATTTCAGAAAATGATGAAAGACAACAACTTGGTGCGTCACTTAGACGCGTGCGAGACCATGGGCAACGCAACCGCCATATGCTCAGACAAGACCGGAACCCTTACCACCAACAGGATGACCGTCGTTCAGTCGTACATCTGCGAAAAACTCTGCAAGGTCACGCCTAACTTTAGGGACATACCAGCCGAGGTCGGCGACACGCTGATAGAAGGGATATCGGTTAACAGCGCTTTCACGTCCACGATTATGGTTAGTTTGTATCATTAACTACCAAAAACAGTAGACCAGCACCCGTAGATATTTTTTCATCTCAGATGCTGGACAAAAATAAATATGATTAATAAAATTATGTTACACGTTTGTTTTTTCATATATCTTTTATAAATTCTCTTCTAGCCTTCCCAAGACCCGGGTTCGCCGCCTATGCAAGTGGGGAACAAGACCGAGTGTGCACTTCTGGGTTTTGTAGTCGCATTGGGACAGAGCTACGATGCCGTGCGCGAGAGGCACCCCGAGGAGTCATTCACGCGAGTCTACACATTCAATTCCGTTAGGAAAAGCATGTCCACGGTCATTCCTTACAAAGGCGGCTACAGGCTTTACACTAAAGGTGCTTCGGAGATTGTTTTGAAGAAGTAAGTGAACAATTCACTGGATATGAAAGTTGGAGTGTTAATAGATGCAATATTGCACTCGCTAACATGCCTACTTGACTATATGAAGCCATATTGTATATAGATGTCATCGACCCGGACGAGTATAGTAATCCTATCTCAAAGGAAATCGGAATCTAAACAAAGACTTCCGTGTTACTAGGCTAGCGATTAACCACTGCGCCACAGAAGTATTTACACATACTATTTTGCTTCGTCCGTCTTTCTTATACTTGTAATATAATTGCAGGTGTGCATTCATCTACGGGCATGAGGGCCGATTGGAGAAGTTCACGCGTGACATGCAGGACCGGCTCGTCAAGCAAGTCATCGAACCAATGGCCTGCGATGGGTTACGAACCATCTCCGTTGCCTTCAGGGATTTTGTGCCAGGAAAGGCTGATATCAACCAGGTATGTAACCACTACTTACAGAATATTAAATTAAATCTTTCAACATTGCTATTGGGCTTTCCATCATACCTTTGAATCTCTAATCTTTTTATCTTATAAATACACTAATCATGTTTAAGTTTCGGAATCTATCCTTGTCTACATAACTAACTTGCATGTTAACATTAAATGTAGGAAAGAAAAAAACAATTACTGCTGACATTCCATGGCAATGATGTAAATTTGATGAAGTTTTATTATCGACACTGAATACATTAGATGTCCCATTCAAACAGGTGCACATAGACCAAGAACCGAACTGGGATGATGAGGACAACATCGTGAACAACCTAACCTGCGTCTGTGTAGTCGGAATTGAAGACCCTGTTAGGCCTGAGGTAATAAAAAGTACATTAAATAAATATTATTACTTTGTGTGCATAGAGGAAGAGCAAGGCTTTGTCTAGATACATTGGAAAGCTAAGTGGAAGTTACTACATGGTTTTCAATTATAATAGGAAGTTCATTTTTCGTTTTTGTTCAACGAGCTGGAATCTAATATTTAACTGCCTCCAGAGCACAGTGGTTAAGGGTTAGCTTTCTAACACCAAAGCCCCAAATCAATTGCAAGGCCTTATGTTATGAAGTTTGGTTGATGGTAGTTTGTCAATCTCCCCTGGCTAGCTACCAAACTCATCTTATAAATCTGTCAAAATAACAGAATGCTGTGTTCCAGCTAAGTATATGAGGCAGAGGCGGAGTATTCAAGACGAGTACGATTCACCGTCTACAACTTATTTGGCACCTAAAACTGTGTAAAATTGAGGTTAAATATTAACATATTGTATATAAAAAAACATTACATGAAGTGGTATGACAGGTTCCAGAGGCTATCCGGAAATGTCAGAAGGCGGGCATCACGGTGCGCATGGTGACCGGTGACAATGTGAACACGGCACGGTCGATCGCCATCAAGTGCGGTATCATCAAACCGACCGACGACTTCCTCATATTGGAAGGCAAGGAGTTCAATAAGAGAATCCGAGACGCGAACGGCGAGGTAAGAAGACTTTAGTTACTATGTTTAAAGGGGAGTGAGGAAAGGTAAAGACAGGAGATGCCAGAAGGCGGTGCGCTCAGCGTACAGAATTACCTATACACGTAATATTAGGGGCTTGCGAAATAACTGCTCGCTGTTATCCCATGACCCACGATCGTGCATATTTTTCGAAAGTGATTGGAATACCGTGTGAAGCTTTTTAGTCGGTTGGAGTCCGACACTACCCCGTTACCGGTCCCTGATTACGGGGTGTGCGTCCGTTAGCATTATGTTACATACGTTAATAAAAAAAATATACGTAATATATTACGGATCCTTTGAAGATTTGCTCCCACTCTTTATAGAAAAAGACAAGTACGCTTCATGTCGTTAGCTGGATTGTCACTCAATATCAAGTAGAATTGTGACGAAATACTAAAACTCATTGTAGATAAAATCAAGCTGTAATACACAATTGTAAATATTAGTTTATATTAAAAACATAATGATTCCTTCTTCAGGTACAACAACATCTCTTAGACAAGGTGTGGCCGAAGCTGCGCGTGCTGGCGCGCTCCTCTCCGACTGACAAGTATACGCTGGTGAAGGGCATGATCGAGTCGAAGGCGTTCGACACGCGCGAGGTTGTCGCGGTCACGGGCGACGGTACCAACGACGGGCCTGCACTTAAGAAAGCTGATGTCGGATTTGCAATGGTCAGTACAGTATGTAGTATGCAGAGTAACTCCACGGACATTCTCCTCAATGGCCTGAACGACTAAGGAGAGTATAATTTTAAGGTAGAGGTGGTGATCACCAGCTCGACTACTCGAGCGCTAAGTGTTTCGGAAAACCTTATGTTTATACATCAATAAGGTGAAGAAGATAAAAAAGAGTACATGAATTTATTTCTTCATTATATATTCTATTTCATCTATATAAACAACACAAAGTCACGAGGAAAGTTAACGCTATTAGTTCACCACACTGGCCAAGTACGTGCCGGTTTCCTCACGATATGTTTCTATACCCGAAGCTCAAGTCCAGTACGCACTGAACGCCTTACTTCTATTAACGATTCTAGTTTCTTTACATGTGTACTGTGGGAGCGTCTGATAACACTAACTTCTCTCTCCAGGGTATTGCCGGAACGGACGTGGCGAAAGAAGCTTCTGACATCATCTTGACCGATGACAATTTCTCATCGATTGTCAAAGCGGTGATGTGGGGCCGCAACGTGTACGACTCTATCGCGAAGTTCCTTCAGTTCCAACTTACCGTCAACGTTGTAGCGGTCATCGTCGCTTTTATCGGCGCCTGCGCAATACAGGACTCTCCTCTTAAGGTAAATGTTATAATAGGTACCCTGTCGATGGCTGTTAATAAATTTTTATGTAGATCTCTTCTGATATATATACAGTAACATAGAAAATCTACAGAGATATAACCATTATATATTTTAGGTGTTAATGTTCATGGCACCAAAGAGAAGTGTGTAAATATTACTGCATTCTAGTTTGAAAGAAGTTGTAACTAGTAACATTAAGGGGGTAATAGGCCTTTACATATTATGAATCAAGGCGGCAAGCACAATGTGGAGCTGGTGCATATCCATTTAACTACCCATCTAACAAATAGCTACAATAAGGTATCTTTGTACTCGTATTTTCGCTTCGTCAAAAAAATATTTACTAATGCACATTCCACCAATGTCCCAAAGTCTCATTTTCCTCTCTGAAGCTTTTTTCTTTACTTGACCAGATTTTATCTGTCATACTAATATCATTTCTATACACAGGCAGTGCAAATGTTATGGGTCAACTTGATAATGGACACGCTGGCATCCCTCGCTCTGGCCACCGAACTGCCGACCGCAGACCTGTTACAACGAAAACCGTACGGACGCACAAAGCCATTGATCAGCCGCACCATGATGAAGAATATCCTCGGCCAGGCCATCTACCAGTTATTCATTATCTTCTCCCTCCTTTTTGTGGGTCTGTACACACATGTAACCTTGATTTACTGGTAATTAAATGTCGGTTATCGGACACGTTGTTATGGGCAGACCTGTATCACTTATCATCAAGTGAACAGCCTACTAGTCTCGTCGCTTCGGTAAAAGAGAAAACCGTCTAGTTCGGTGAAACCGGAACAGAAGCCAAACGCCCTTAAATTTAATTATGGAACTACTATTTCCGGTTAATATCACATGTGGATTGTCTGTCTGTCTTCATGTAGAGTTTGGTTTATGGTAGAGTTTTTCGTACTCGTCTGCCTAATTACCACCTTCACATCATTAATCTGCCTCGATAATAACATTTCAGTGTTCTGACGGTAAAAAATATTTTATAACTGTTCTAAGATTTCCGTATTCACTTCTATCTAGGTGACAAGTTGCTGAACATCCCTTCCGGCCGGGGTCAGGTCCTCACCACGGAGCCTACGCAGCACTTCACGATAATTTTTAACACCTTCGTCATGATGACCCTGTTCAACGAGATTAACGCGCGTAAGATACACGGCCAGAGGAACGTATTCCAGGGGCTATTCACCAACCCCATCTTCTACTGCATATGGATTGGCACCGCACTTTCTCAGGTGAGTTGTAGATTAGATGTAATAAAAGTGTGTGTTTAGAAGACGAATAGGGATGCATTTCGTGGAAATCATTAGGGGGGCCTATATCCACTAGGGGATAATGAGGACTGATGATAATAAAAGATACGAAATAAATTTTAAGTGTCGACAATTTTTTTTTTATCTGTAATGGTCTTTATTCGGTGGCCCCCAATTACTCATATCCCAAAACGATGAATAATCATATTGACGCTGTGTAAACATATTAATAACTTTATTTTTAGGGACAACCTGATCACTTAACTCCTGACCAACGTCCATTTTGTAGAAGTGAAGAATTCTAAAATTTTATTCAATATTTATACTCTTGCGTTATTAGATTCCCTCCAGATATACCGACGATATCATCAAGGCGGCCGGACGTGGGTGGATGTGAGAACCTGAGGATCGCATTTGGTGGGTGACATATATCGAACAGTGGATAAACAAAGTATGACAATGATGATGATGATGATGATTGTTAGGAGAAACATAATGTCTTCTGGTTCATTAAAAAAAAATACAAAAACCTGGCATCACCCGAGAAGAACACATCTACTCTAGTTCTAGTAAACCTTTTGTTTTAATATTCTGTACAAATAATTTTAATGGAGAATTTAAACCTTCCGATTCCAGGTGGTTATAATCCAGTACGGTGGCATGGCATTCAGCACGGCGGGACTAACGATAGACCAATGGCTTTGGTGTTTGTTCTTCGGCGCGGGTACCCTTGTTTGGGGCCAGCTTGTCACTACCGTGCCTACTAGGAAGATACCCAAGAAGCTCGCGTGAGTATACATTATCACAATATATAGCTCACCGCAGGATTTGGGCAGTAATGGTCACTAAAACTCAAATCGATGCGCTCTAGTTAATAAAATTACTGAGGTAACGCAACTTTAAGATCTTAATTTTAAGACGACGAGCATATTATTATGCAGGTGGGTATCATATATATGGCGCCACATGGTTATAGGCAGTAATTACCATCAGATAAATGTCTTGATCCTTTCGTTACAAAAATGCCATAGACAAAGTCTAAAACAACTTAGACGCTGTCAAATTATATCGGGCTAAAATTGCAGTTCAGGCGTTCATTTTTCTGCTTTTATTTTTTTTCTTTGATTTCGTGCATATTCATGGATATGTCTATTTTGGGTTTGAACAAAGATATCTATATCAGATCCAAGATGGACTGAAAGAGCAATTGTCTTTGGTACGAAGTCTTCTTTATGTACATAGAATCAGATAATGTTTAAAAGTTTTTAAAACGTTTACTAATCGTATTATCCCGGACGAACCTAGCTGGGGCCGGGGTCAGCCGGACCCAGAGACCATCCAGCCCGGTCCGGACTACGACGCGGACCTGGATAAGAAGCCGCGCGCTGGACAGATCCTGTGGATACGCGGCCTCACGCGCCTGCAGACGCAGGTATGCACGCACACGAAACGCGGGGAGGGGAGCTCTGTGGGGGAGAGTGAGCGGGAGTGACGTCACGCGAATAGGCCGATCGACAATGCGTTCCGTTTTGCACTTACAAAACACGAACGTTCCAAATTCAAATTGACTCTTAAATGAAATTGATATAATTTTTTTTAATAATAACAAAATCAAATTACGTTTTAAATCAACGACAAGAAGAGGGAGAACCCTCTCATTTATCATACATACTCTTTCTTTGCCTCCTTTACATATAACTATACATGACCTGACCATGGTGATTTAAATGTAGGACCATTTTTGGTGTTTAATAAAATTTCTTGGGAAACATTAAAGATTTATTTTGCCCCTTTTAATTACTGTTGAAAGCTGTGCTATGTTCTTGATTAATTTTTTGTTGGCAAGACTAATCCATAGTTTTGATAGATTTAAAAAAAAATCTACCACAAACCATGGGAAACCAGAGAGGATATTTAGTAATATGTAGCATGTATGACTATCTCATACAAATTAATGTATGTAAATGAATTGACAAGTTGATGATCACTTTAATATAAGTATTAGTAGATAGCCGAGACCATTTATAAAGGACAACATAAAGTTAAGTAGTTTAATAAGTATTAAATAGTTAGATATTAAATGTAATGATAAATAATGTTAGACTAGTTAGGTATCATTACGTCGGCCTATTCGTAAGCTTTTAATGATGATATAAAAAAAAATTTGGGGCAAATTTGTTTTATTGTTTTGCTATTTGAGAAAAATGGGATGTGTTGAATTTTGTCTTTGTTTTACGGGTGTTTTTAAAACGTGGCACTTATGTTGGGGATTACTTTGATTATGATTCAATAGTAAGTTAAAGACTGAATTTTTATTACCTGTGTTCCTTATACTGTAAATAATTGTTACTTTTTTCTCTTTATATTTTGTTAGTAAAATTAGATTTTTTTTTTAACAATTTTTTACAGTATTATAATGACAGTGTTTTGTTTTGACATGTTTTTTAAATATTAAAAATTAATAGACCTTCTTAAATAATGTGATTTTTTAAAGTAAATATAAAATTTAATCATTTTAATTATGATCATATTGAATATATTAAAAAGACTGTCATTAGTTTGTCGTAGAAGTCATCACAATTTTGAAGTGGCTGTGATTTTAAGACTGATAATTTAAAAAAGATATTATGATGATCTTCTATGGCATTTGGTGAATTTACTTAACCAAGTTAACTATGAAAGATTACAATCGTAGTAAACTTAGTTGGGTGGCAACATAATTTATAATAATTGATATAATTGAAAATAAAAAAAAAGCATATAGGAGTGGCAGAAATGTTCGTGTTTAATACGAAAGAGGGATAAGTTTTTAGTTTGCAGCAATAATAACAAAAAAAAAATTGTAAAAACAGCAAAGTCAACAGGTCAACACTGCGGATACCTTGGGCATCCTAACGCTAAGTCAATGATATATCCACTTATATAACTATATATATATATATATATATTTACTTTTTTCTACTTGAGCATACAAGCCAAATATAACCACCCTTACTATGCATCCATATATATAATTTATATCGTCAACAATAGTAATACCGCTCTGAATTATCTAAACACTTACTTTGATTTTTAAAGCCGGAGTTTTAGAAAAAAAAATGAACGACACAATAAAATAATTTCGATAGCGACCTTCCCGTAAACGTACAGACGTTCATTTTATATATTTTTTTATTTGTTTACTTTTGTTATTATTTCACTCTCCTTTTTTTATTTCACTTACGTCTCACGATTAGTTTTTCATTTTCCTTGTACTTCTGTTCTCATTCGATAATTATTATTTTCTATACCAACACAGAGAAACACTTTACAAAAGTAAATTTTAGTAGAGAAACGCTACATTATTTTGGCCCATTAACGTAGATTACAAATTGTCCGGTTGCTAATTTTGTTTTAAGTTTCCAAAAAAAAATTACTTAAAAAAAAAAACGAAATTAGAAACCGTATAATGCTACACTAGATTTTGTTTTTTTTACTATTCTAAAAAAAATAATTACTTTCGACCTGGCTCCATGACACATGTCTCCTTGGCTCGACTCTTGTTTTTTTCAACTTTCCGCCTTTTACTCTTTTCAAACTTTCGTATACAACTGTCCACCGCTCTAAGACTGTCATGGAGCCGGGCTTGATCCCCTTAGTGTTTACACTAGTTAGCAGCCTAAAACATCGCGAGTTAACGGCCGTGCATGCTCCGCAGAGGAAACCCCAGTCTGACGCTTCCCGAATTATTTTACTACGATTGTTTTATTTTTGTACCACCATCCCCGTACCACAACCCTATTAGCATGCGATCTATGTAGGCTGTGACGATGTTACTTATCCCTCATGATTGTACCCTTCAAACAGTTACTATGACTACGTACATCCCAATAGAAGTAATTTATTTTTATATATATATATATATATATATATAATTTACTCAACATTAACGACATCGCGGTATGAATATGACTATCTCTATTTTCTCTCCTCTATCTTTTTTTTCTCTTAGTCATACTGACTGTTTGATTTATTTATTTTTTTTACTACTTTTGTCTGTTTTTTTTAATTGTTTATTTTTAAGAATAGTGTTTTTTTTTTTTGCTTGTAATACGCCAACCCAATACATCCTCGTCACTGATCCAAAGCAACCCGAGCAATTGTTTGAATGAGACGCCGTGTGTTCACAACGCTGAGTGCAAGGGGCGCGCGCGCACGGCGATCGACTAACATACGTTACCGAAATACCAAAACCACCGGAGCAGTAACGCGACTCCATTCTCAATGAAATCCGTCTTTATTTTTATCATATATTGAATTATTTTTTTTGAATGTATCATTATGTTTATATCGAGTTGTGTTCAGTTACTGCTACACGAGACCGTTCAGTTATTCGAGTGTGGAGTGGATTTTTCTTGAAATAAAAAAAAAATATATAGAAAAAGTTGATACACAATTTTTTTTTTCTTAGACAGCATGCCGCGTACGCCCGCCGTACTAACTTTTTGTTTAATCGTAACCGTTCTCAACATGTCTCTTTCCTTTGCTGTTGTGTTTGTTAGTGTTATGAGTGTTTTTGTGTTTTTATTTTATTGATGTGTTTTGTTGGTTTTTTGTTTTTTTTTTTTTTTTGGTTTTGTTTTTGTCCGCAAATGTTGTCCGTTAGGTGGGAGGGTGTTGTCAGACGGGTGTAAGCGTCAAACTGATAGTTGGGGTGTCAGTGTCAGTAGTTGCATTGCATTGCCTTGCCAATTGGAAAACATAAAACGCCTTTTGTTATTTTGCGTTATAGGCTTGTCGTAGTGTCCGTATAATGTATTCATTGTATATAGAGTTTACACCGTAGGCGGAGCCGCTAATCGTTGGTAAGTATCGTGTGTAGTACTAACATGTTGCGGTTCTTGTTACTTTTTATTTTTTTGTTTTATTTAAAAACAAACAGTGATTCTGTGTAGCTTCCTAACAACCCCACGACGTTACAATTGTGCAAATTTTATAATGATTATATCAAGTCGATAACTTTTTTCGACGTTTTTCTAGATGACTAGGGATGTGATTGTTCGTCATGTTTTTTTTTTACACAATTGTAAAACGTCAAACTGAACCTTGTAGGCGTACCTCCTTGGCTCCCGGAAACTAGATGTTTAACATAACTTTAACAAGGCATGCTAGATTAAGTACCTGTTAATATCACATGTACTAAAAATGACGAGATAAAATGCGAGCCACCACCATAGAGGCATATGGAATTTGATTTTAGATCGAAATTTTAAATATGCTGCATAAATAATGAGAGATGTATAAAAATCCATTGATAAACATATAAATTCCCACACTAAAGCCATCTAGTGGCACTTTTAGGTGTTACCCGGTGAAAGAAAATGGTAGTGAACCCTGAACCCAACAGACCCTTCGTAGGTGTGTGTCATCTCCCTGCGTTGTCTAGGCGTAGTGTAGCCAGCAGTCGATCTACAGGATAACTAAGGCCTTCGATTCGATTCCCATTTTAATTTACGACCTGAGTTTTTCTTTTGATTTTTGTTTTGTTTCATCGTTACTCATTTGGTTTGGCACTTCCGAGTCATATTCGTATCACGTGACACCGGCCACAAGGTGGCCGCATACATGCCTCAGTATACACCAGACACTGTTCCGTTTTTAATGATTTTTTTTTCTTTTTTGTATTAAAGAAAAGATTCCACTCTTTCCGTGTTGGCCTGCTTTCAGTGACAACAGATATGGGGATATAGTTTGAATATGAAATATACAAATTTTAAATATAATGCGTTTTGCTCGTCTGGGCGTGCTTAACATAAACGATATATAAATAACTTCATCTTCAGTCTTTGCTTTCATGTAGATATTATAAAATAGTAGTATTTAAATAAACTTTGCCTAATATGAATAAAAACTTAAAATAAAATCAAACATCAATCACATTTTAACTTAAAATTAACTTAACTTCTGATCTTTGTTTCTTGTTGGCAGTCTAAATTTCATATACAATTATTATGTTAATAATAATCAATTTATTATTTTACCACCAAAGACTACATTGTTAATAAAAATCAAATGGAAATGTAGTCAAACGTTGGAATGAAAGGAAAATTAAAATGAATTGTCATCGATATTAATTTCTTTGTATACATTGATTTAATAATGTTAAGTGATGTCATGTTGTGCACTTATATATACTCGTATATTGATAGAGTAATACATGTAATAGTTTAAAGTACGATGACTCCAGGCGAACAAAACGTCAGTAGTGTAAATGTCAATGTTTTCGCGCCGAAAGCCCCAAATCTGAACGCCGAGCAGTTGTAAAGCTAGGGCTGCGCACGTAGGACGGTGTCGAATGGGGCGAGCCGCGCGTCGTAGAGAGATGTTGTTGGCAGCCCCGGCCGGTGCTGGAGACGGAGGTGTAGTGGCGGGCGCGGCGGCTGGCGGCGCGCTGCGTGCGACGGACGCTGACGGTACAACCCTAGCGCGTAGTGCGACGCGGCGGGCCGGCCGACACTAGTGCTCGCGGCGAATTAAAAAAAAAAAAAACTTCTATTTGACAGCTGTTAGAGCGGGAAATTTGGATCATTATTAATAATTTGCAATAATCATATGATCAGAATTAAATCATACAGTTGCTGATATAATTGTAAACATGTAAAACATAAATTATTTACGCTAAATTTAATAGTTATCTCGTTACAATGTGTACTCTACTCAATATTAGTACACGACTTTTAAATTAAAAAAAAAAAAAAATAATGACGTACAATTGTGAATTTTTCATGCATTTTTGTTGTTATCAAGATACAACTTAAAAAATTAAATGAGGAAGAAACGCAAATTGAACGAATCTTTGTAAAGGTAACGTGGAAAAAAACTAGTGTCGCTGACTTGCCGCGATCGTTTTCAATAGTTCTGTTCCCCGTCTGTGCTGCATCCCACGTCTGCCCCGGTAGACTCGCTGTCCTTCATCTGGCACCGTCCGCCCGCCCGCACTGTCTCCGCTCGACTGTCGACTATCGATGCTCCGGACACCTGGAACACCCCTACCATGGTCCCGCTTTGTGACGTCATCTAGTGAACTCCTTCTTACCTCGAGGCATTGCTGCGTCGCTCTAGTAGCAGCTCTCGCTAGCACCTTTAGTGTTTTGTTCAGTTAGCATGGCGCCCACATCACCGGACATCCGTCGTCGCCGGGGGCGGGCGATGGCCCCCCCGGCTAGCTGCATGCGTAGAGACGTCCGTCACACTTTGTACTCTGAATACAGGCATAGTCGAGAACATCCACACCACACTCGGTATATCGGTGGCGTAGTGTGTCGGTAGGTGGCGCTAGGCAGGCGAGGGTGTAGAGGGGGTTAGGGCGGGCGCGCACTGGGAGGGTTGTGTTGGTTGCAGTTGCGCGTGATCCGCGCGTTCAAATCTACGCTGGAAGACCTGGAGGAGAGGCTGTCGGCCCACTCGGCCGCCGGCTTGCGCTCGCGCCTCCGCGCGCCGCCGCAGGACATCGCCTACATCGACGCGGACGACGTGCCGGCCGCCGCCCGCACTGAGACCACCATATTCTAACGCCGCGCCGCGCACACCGCACCGACGCGCACGCGCACGCACACGCGGGCGGTGAGAGGCTCAGGCCCGGGCCCGGCCCCTCTACCGCTGTGTACACCGACAGAGCTTTCCCCTCGAATTACTTTCTTATAATTCTATAAGTAAATAAATAGTATCTATCACATACTGCATCACGCATCAGACAGGGGTACACACAACTACATAACCCAGACTCCGTTCCTGTCATCTGACCGACGCACCACACGACGACCCCACACTCCGATTCGTGTTACCCACCAACACCACCACCACGACCGAAACGTACTTAACGCTTAATCCACCGCGAAACCTCACCGCGATCTTGCGTCACCACGATTACTTACTACATGTATTTACGCTTTATTGTACGAAAACGTATTTGAGTCTTAAATCGTAGGGTTAAGAACATTTTGACGTAAGTGTTGAAATTTTTTAAAACTTATAATTAGTCGATAGCAATAATCTTGCATAGTGAGGAGTTAGAGGTCCGAAGTTAGGGCGCCGCGCTCGCGCCTGCGCGTCTGCACTGTTGACTTTACACGACGTTACACTTGCTACGGGCCGCTCACTCCCGTTGTGACGACAAGCATCGCCGACTGCCTCCGGGCATCCTTCGACACTCGGACTTTCTTCCGACACTTGTATAAAGAGTTTCTACCTGTCGTTCACAGACTAACTAACACTGCTGTTTTATAGACGAACGTGTTTTTTGTAAATAATTAGAAAGTTTCCCTGACGTCTTTGTATGTATATTGGAGCAGTGATATTTTGTATAGCTGTTATGAGACGAGGCGACTCGTGGAGTTGTAAAATGTTTTAATGCTATATTTACAAAGAGAATGTTAAATTTTTTAAAAACCTTCACTTCATGTAGCTCCATGTGCGAATAGTTTAACGAGTGCATACCGTGCTGAACGTAGAGAGAGACTTGACGCGCGCAGACAGCTCCGTTAGCTTCCGTGTTTGTCTCATAGAAAACTTTTGGGACCACTTCAACCCGCTCCCGACCGCCGGCCTCCTCGGTCACAACTTCGGCTTGCTGGTCGGTCCTCGGTCACGACTGTATCATATTGTACATTTTCAAATTTGCAACCCCTCTGGACTCCTGAATTCGATATGGACATTACACTCGAAGCTCGAACGACACGAACTGAACTCCCTACAATTGTATGAGGTTTCCGTAATATTGTTTGCGAATGTTGCAAGGGCTACTAATACTAACGATAAACTATTTACAATTAATAATAAAATTTCAAGCAAATTCCATAGCATTTTCTTTCGCCACTCGTTATGTATGGTGGGGCCGCCCAGTTTTAGCAGAATCGCTCTATTTCAGATGTTAACGGTAAGTTTAGGTCCGACTCGCGTAGGCAGTGGTACGGTGTACCTGCGACGCTGGACCTGGTGTAACAATGTAACGTAGGTAGGTAGGTGAACTCGAGTAACGTTTAGTTAGAGCATGAGCGTGTGTTGCACGTTTTACCCAAGTCTTCGGTATATACTCGTCTCCGGCCGCACCCGCGACCTTTGAACTGTGCATCTATACGTTACATAACACAACCCACGACCCCTAGCTCGATATGTGGCAATGAGACGTCGCACAGACGAACACCTGGAAAGGTGAGAACTACGCGAGCGGCCATTTTGTGACTACATCAAGTCATCAAAATGGCGGCCCATACTTAGATTGTAAGTACAGAGTATCTATTGAAGAGATGTTAAAATGTTTATTCTTCTTTTATTTGGTACAAATGTTTTTTTTTGTAACTTGTATTTTTTTTATTAATTTTGCTTCGCATTTAAAGTGTGATACTGCTTATGTTCCAGCGTTATGCATGTATACAGATGTCTGTGAGTATGCACAATTTGTATTTTGTAAGCGAGCGTCGCTGATAATGTAAAGTGCTGTTCGATCTATTATGTCGACGTGCTTTATATTATCAGGACCGTTAATATCAATGTTATGTTAATATATTATATAACGTATAATCACATTTCGGAGTAAAAAATAATCATTTTTGTTTTATCACAATAACAAACTCGTACACTAGTCTATAAGCTGTCGTACAAATGAGAATAAACGCTGAATAACAACGCCTCCACTGTATCTATCATTAAAACTAAAAAGTAAAAGTTAAAACCTAACTGATAATCAATATCATTAAAAACTTATAAACGGCTTATGTATTTTCTTTTTATTTATCGTTGACTCGGTTGTGTAAGTACTTATTTAATAAGTTAATTTCATTTTTAGTTGTTTTAACTTATTTTCATGTAACGAGAGGTTTTACTTTAATTATTATTTTTTTTTAAATATACATTCATAACCGGCTAGAAACTTCCAGTTTAATATATAGGAGAGAAACTCATTAAAATAAAACTATTTATTTGAAATGTACCGATATTTCATTTTATTATACCTTTTGATAACACATTGTCTTTGGACGGATTACCCGGCGCCGCGATGTAGCTCACATACCGGATATTATTTAACTTCCGCCTCAGTAGTCGCTTCCTACACGGTAATTAAACGAAAATTATATTATAACTTTTTTTATCTATCTTAGTATTTGCTAGTGGATGCCCTCGTACGCCCGAACCCAGGTAGTGTGAATGCCCCCTGCCCTAGATAACATTAGCCACATACTAACGAAACTGCTTTATATTAACTCCAATTAATTAATAGCTGATTAATGATCACACGGTGGTGGGGTATCAAAGTTGAAGCGGACGAATTATTTAATATAACATTGATTTGACTTCGGTACCCCAGTGACTGTCAGTCGAGTTGGCAACAAAAGCAGTTTGGTTACCGCCGCGCCGCCGCGCCACCAGCGCGAGCCGCGGCAGCAGCAGCAGCAGCGCCGCGGCGGCTCACTGACTCCTCCGTGATGTTGTTTTGCAGCAAAAGGCGGACATATTGGCCGGCCGCCGGATATTTGTCAATAATTATTTGGCGGAGCACCGGCGGATCAGCGTGCAATCCGGAGGCAGTTCCCTGCCGGCACTCAGTCCCGTATCGCATCAGAGCGATGACTAAACCGACGATACAATCAAATATAATTAACTCATAACATACATAATTAAATATATTAATACAATATGTAAAAAATATACTACATACGAATAATACAACTCATTATACGCATGTTATAAACGAAACGCTAACCGCGCCGCCATCTTGGAATATGTTTCAACCGTTATAACCTACTGTCAGTTGATAATAACCGGTAATGCTGATAGTTTACTAGCGAACAGTAGAAACAGAAAAGTTTAAAAAATCATTTGAAAAGTAAATTTGACGAAAATAAAAAAATAAATAAAATGTTTACTTACCATAAGTTATATTTACTAAGTATTTCGCATATTTAAATGATAATATATAATCATTGGATGCACCGTTTCTATTCGGATACGTGTAGTGATATGTTAACGCTATATATCCTGTTTACGCTTACACGGAACATAGTTCGGTTATATATTTTATATATGAACATATAAACATTTTCTATGTAAATATTCGTGAAATTCTATATAATGTAAAACGATTTGTTATAGCGGTATATATATATACATACATATATATATTTAATACGCGTTAGTTTGCTATATATAAAAATGAACACAACGTTGTGCGCTTTTATAAAGATTATTTTTAAATTAAGGATATACGATATTTAAATTTGCTTGTTATTTTTCACTTTTAATTGTGCTCTTAAGTGTTAATTTTTTTTTTTAATCTGTTCTCTGTCTTTAGTTCTAGAGCCTGTTTGTGTTTGACTATGCTGTGTAGAATCTGTGTAATATTTTTAAAGGGCAACATTCTACGTTCCGTCAAATGTATCGCCCGCGTGTCTCTGTTCACATCCTGTAGTAGCTACGGACTTCCGGTGCATGCGGTGTTCAATAGTGGTTTGTGAAGATCCGACCTGGCACTGTCCAGTTAAATGCATGCGATCGAGTATATATATAATGTTAAACGTCCGAAACGATTTCTAAATATTTTTTATACACTTTCTACACAAACACTAACACACCTTTATTTCAGTCTTTTAATAGTTCAAATTTCTGTTTACTATTTTTTAATTATTTTTCTAGATGTCTAAACTATCTACTGTCTAGATCTCAAGCAAATTTAAGTATCTAATAATTTAGGGATAGAGATACTTTTGTGTTTTATATTTAAACTAATGTGTCTATTAAGATAGTATCGATGAAACTCGTCACTCTGCACTTAGTAGTAAAACCTCTAATAATTGCCTGCTAACTAATTACTATTGAAATGATAATGCTAATTATAATTAAAACAGAAAAAAAAATCATAATGTAATTCGTGTTTTAGTGTGAAACGAAAATGTTAGATGTAAAAAATTAAAAGTATACATATATGAAATTTGAAGTTATTCGCTTGCGAGCGTCTCGCAGACGCGCACGCGCGTTGATGATGGGCAACGCGACCGGAAACAACGGAAACGGAGGACGATTCCGTCGTTGACGCGCACGCGTACCATAACTCGGCATGAGCCGCAGACGCCTGGTTAATTCTTTACCTCTAACGCTTATCTAATTAGTAATAAAGTACCTGTACTCCAAAGTAACTTTCATTTCACCCAACTGCCACGTTGCGGAGAGCTGCGCTATAAGGTAACTGGCCTGTGGCCTTGGGACCGTGATGTATGTGTTGGTGTACCGTGTACCGATGTGCCTTGTGGCCGGCCTGCGCCTGCCTCCTAGTTGTTTGTCGTGCGTCTGGATGTTAGAGCTTAGCTTCCACGCAGCCGCATGGAGCGCGCCGGTGCTCGTAAAGCCAGCCGTCCTAAACGGCGAACGGCGCCACCTCTACTCCCAGACCATGATTTTTATTTTAACGACCATTTAACTTTGCATCGCGCCATTCAATCACCGCCACAGCGGCATCCATACGAATCTATTCCAATATGGTCCTAAAATAAAAGTCATAGTGTATAAAACTTAATGTCTATAGTGTAAATATCTATGGTCAGTCGTACGTACTCTGCTTTCACGTTAATTAGATTGCAACACCACGCAGCATTAGTTCCGATGTATTGATTATTAATATATCGATGTAGTGCCGATGCGCAGTGTAAACACTCTACCGCTTCTTAGTAGACCATTTAATTATGAACCATGTTTATTTAGTATCTGGTATGTGAGCAACTGAGCAAAATCGTTTCATACAAATTATATATGTGCTTGAATATAGAGCATGATGAGACATTAGTACAGTGTGCAACGGACGCAAACACACACACACACACACACGTACACACGCACGCACACGCACACACACACACACACATATACACGAAGACAGGAAATACAACTGATGTTTGCACACAATATATTCGTAGCAACAAAATGTCCATTGTACATTTGCGATCTATGTGTTAATTAATGTTTTTTTTTCTTCTTAAGTTGTTTACTTATTTATTTACTTTTTACTAAATACAAAGGCGGTCTGCAATGGAGCCCCGGACGGATAGTGTATAAACAAAACGTAGTATGTAAGTGCACAAACCCCATGAATGTGCTTCTTAAGGTAATAGGATGCGTGTACCCGGCGTTATTTTTTTTTTTTCGTTTATGTTCTAGTGTTACTTCCGTTTCCGATATCTTCCTCCTAAAGTCTGTTCATTGCTTCCGCGAGGCGCACCGCTTCGTCCAGTCCCCCGGAGTTCTGTCACGATGTACAGGAACTTTCACTGTAAACGCATCGGACGCGATTCTCTAACAACCGCAACCTCGCGAATGTTTTTTTTTTCACAAGTACCTCCGCCATACCGCACATCCAGTGCGGATTACGTTGTTTGTTGAGAATCGCGCCCGAGCACGCGCACTGCCGACTTACTGTCTTCTACCTGTCTATGCGCCGGGAGGCCCCGACGCCGTGACGCCTGCTCCTCTGCGGCGTCTTTCTTCATGTCGTGAGTCTTTTACTTCATGTTCTTGTTTTTATTTTCTTTTCCATGAATCCCCATTGCACACGGAAGGTCATAGGTGGCGAGTTACAGGAGCGCTTGATACCGGTGCCCTACAGCAAGACCTCAACCGATCAAGCTGTAAGATTTGATAAAAAGCCTGCTCTTTTCTCACACATGTTGTTTTTTTTTTTTGGACTATTTTAAGTTCGTTGTTTTATGTTCTCACTGTACTCTATACTCACAACTTGTGAACATTCTGTAACATTTCCCATTTCTTTGTCCGCACTGATCATCCTGTTTCGACGCTTCCCGTGTTAGCTTTGGGACTTCCTTGACGCAATGCCTCTACATTGGATTTAAGCACGATTGTCACCTCCGGCATATCCTAGAGCATGGCCCGTGTAATCCTTTACAGTAATAAATGTTGTTTATGTATAGTTTTAAAATTTAACATTCACAAATTAAAACCTTGTCCGATGGAATATTTCCTCAAGGCGGTGAAGCTTCTTGCTAATGTTCAGTTTACAGTTGTTCAACTGCTTCACTGAATCATTGAAATGTTATACGATTAATAATAGATTTGATACTGTACAAAGCTTTGGTAATTCCATCAATGTAGCGAGAGCAGCATTCGCTAACCCATCACGCTTGTTGCCACCTCATCACCGGAGCGTCCGCTCGTAACTGGCTATGGGAGTTTAATTTGCCACATAACATGTCAGCGATTAGTCTCTGTATCTATTACTTTGCTCCTCATTATGCACAATTAAGTATAATTCGACAGCAAACAAGTTTCGAAATACCAGGGGCCCGTCATACAGCTTAGAACTCCATCTCAGAACCATCGAGACCATATATGTATCGACAGCTTTTAGTATATTTATATTCAATCAGGCTAAGCTTAAGATAGGTTAAGGTATGGAGGTGTAGGAACAGCTTGCTTGACCCGCCCGGGTGAATGGGGTACCATTGATGTCGCTTCGTGTACGCGTAGCGTCCATGTCGTAGGGCAGCAGTCAGAGGCTTTCGCGTGTAGTTCACGTAGAGGAAGTCAATGTCGGAATGCAGTCACGGAGTTGCATTGTCCACGTGTAAGATGCACACCGCCACGACACTGACGCATCCCCATTGGGTCACGGCGACATGTCTGTATTCAGAGACGTGGGAGAAATTTGGTGACGAGAGTGGGCGAAGTTTGAGGAGGGGGACAAGTAATGTTTGTTCACTGCATGGCATGACAGCGGCGACTGCTCGCCACCATCGGACTACTGTGACTGACGTTTCGAATAACCTACGCTTTCTCGCCTATTTTTTATGGCTCGGTGTGCTTTCATTTATGTCCATACATATATATATATATAACATTTATACAATTGTACACAACTTCTGCATCGGTGTCGCTCCTTCTGAATTATCCATGCAACGTATTGTGTGAACAGTTCACGTCCGACGGTTAAAACAATCGTTCATTCAAAATTATTAGAAAACATTTATTAAACATAATTATTGATTGTTTTAAATGACTCATTGGTGTGTAAATGTAATGAAATTTTGTTTTGACGAAGGAGCTACCACCGACCGACTCTCGTCGCGCTCTGGCTCCTGATGTCTCCAGATTGAATTCCTACAGCCTTATATTATTAATGTTGTGCTTTAAAGACATAATTAAAATGTACAGATAGCTTCTACCATGTGTTACAAATAAATGAATGGTCAATAACACCATGAGCGTGTCTGCACTGAACATAGCAACATGTTCCTGCACATGCATTACATGGCATTGTACATATTAGCAAGCGATAGCATAATGAAGGAATTCAGTCAAAGGTCGCGCGACCGCCGCAGCCGCAGCGGCCCGGGCGTGTCGTCAGTCGATCCTTTACCACGAGACATCATGGACGTAGCTAGGAAATGTTTCCGTCTTTACCATAGTACCATAGTACATAGCTGCACCCCGCGGAAGGTGTATGTTGATGTAGTAGAACGGAAGCGCGTAGCTGTGTCCATACGCGAGCCAGAGCGCGGCGCGAGCGCACCGCGCGGCGCGCCGCTTCGTGCGGTACTGAGCGGCGCGCGTGTGCGCAGATCCGCGTGGTGAACGCGTTCCGGCAGGGGCTCGACTCGCGCGGCTCGCTCGCGGACGCGGCGCTCGCGGAGGCGCTGCGCAAGCAGACCGCGCTCTCCAAGCGCTTCTCGCACGCGTCGAGCGTCGAGTACGCGGACACGCGCGACACGCTCGCGCCGCACGACCTCGACGTGGAGCGCCTCTCCAGCCACAGCCACACCGAGACCGCCGTGTAACGCAGCCGCCGCGCCGCGCCGACACCGCGCCGACACCGCGCCGGCGGACGCTCTCACATCGCTGCCATCGCTCTAATGTAAACGTAACGCTATTGTGTATAAAGGCATATATTGTATAACGGTTCCGTATATGATTTCGACCAGCCGCCGCCCGCGCCCGCCGCCCGCGCCGGAGCATAAGTTATTGTTAACTAGTGTGTTTATTGCGATTGTTTTGAAATATTTTATTATAATACGCGCGTCGCTGCGCGCGTCTGTTGAACAAATAAAAAAAATATTGTCTAATTATTAATTTTAGATTTAAGCGCAAGGACGAGCGAATGGGCGTGTGTTTTTGAAAATAATAATAATAATAGAGAGAGCATGGTATACCCGCCCAGCGCCGCGGCGCCGCTGCACCGCTGCACCGCACGCGGGTGCAGCGGTGCAGCGGTCGGTGCCGTCTGCTCGTGCGGGAGGGGGCGCGCTCCGCACCAACTTCAACTAAATTATTCAACTATTAGTTAAGGTGTTTGTTATAAATTTCAATAACTTTTTTCTTTTTGTTTTTACGACCTTTTCCCCTTAAATCTAAGTACCTATACATTTAAGTCATATCTCGAAGCGTAGACGCATCATACCAGCAGTTCCTACACGAGAAGCCGGCGCTCCCGTGCAGGAACCCGACCCGTAGCCCACGTTGAACATCTTCGAAATGTTTAAAATAGGAAATAAACATTAAAATTGTATAGCTGAAGGTATTTATTTGTAATGCTAGTTCTCTTATGAAACAAAATACTAATTATTCAATTATTATAATGTACCTTATTGATTATTGGATAAATACTTCAAGTTTATTAAACAACTATATATAGTCTAACGGTGTAACGAATTGATTTTGTAACTTTTTCTCTTATGAGCAATAGCGAGGCGGCGGGGGCGGGGCGCGCGCGCACTCACGCGGCTTGCGCACGCGCACCGCGCGCGCCTCGCCACCGCCAGTATAGGCGACGTAGGATCGCAGCAGTGGCATTTTTCAACTTATAAAGTAAGACATGTACTTAAAGGACTTGGCGAGGAGTCGGCCGCGGCCGCGACCCGCGCCCGAGCGGCAGCCCGCTCGCCGCCCACTTGTTTTAGTAATAAATAATAATAAATAAAGTGAAACGATTTAGCGAATCGGCAATGTTCAATTTTTGTATAGGACGTTTCATAGTAGAGGTATTGAGAGTTGTTACGTTTTCTTTGTGAGGTGCTCTGCAGCGGTACCGTACCAAAACTATTAAGCAAACCTTATAAGTAATTAAGTATTAGCTTCGAATCAGTAAAGCCTTTTTAAAAAAAACTTAGTTAAAATAAAAAAAAAACTTCAAAGTTGACACGGTTCATGCGCTAGTTACGGTTGGGGCGTTAGGCCGCGCAGGAGGCCGCGGTATAGTTTTGTGTATGAAGTTGCCGTTTCAGTTTATTCGTTACGTGCCGCGAGTTTCCCGATGAAAGACATGATGGATCAGGGGTCCGCAGCAGGCGGCGCCTGAGTATCAACCAGTTGTTTTGACATGACAGTCTGCCACTAACCATTTTAGGTGATAAGTCCCCATTGTTGTATTTTTCGTCTCACAATAAATGAAAATCTATTTTATTGTTTTTACGCCCTGTTGTTTTATTTACAAACCAACCGCTTGAGAAAACGACGGAAACGTTGTTTTAGTTTCGACTGCGATAAACGAAATAACTCGTTACCTCACCTCCGCGCGGTGGTAAGCGGCAACGAAGCCGCTGGTGACGAAACGCACTCGCGCACCATATTATAAAAACATCAGCCAGAACACTGCAATACTTTAATTTCATCATCATCAGCCGATAGACTTCCACTGCTGGACATAAGCCTATCCCAAAGATCTCCACGTTGTTGGAGTTCATTGTGGGCCGTAACTCACCACGCTGGCCCAATGCGGGCTGGTGGATGATTAGAGCCTCGTCTGTTATTCAGCAGGGTGTACCGCGTGCAGGCGAGGTTAACGTGGGCTCCGTATAATATTGGGCAGAACCCCTCACATCTCACTTTAATTTACAATATGACAACTGCAGCTAGCTAGTTGGGATTCGAATAGACCACACCACTGATAAGCTCTACATGTGGCACAGGATCGAACCATTGACCTTCATATTATTTGGCATGTGATTAGCCACTTGCCACGGAGGTGAAAGCTTGTCAGATACTGTCTGTGCAAACGTCCCACGGTTGAGATTTTGACAGATATTGTTCATGTCCCTACCCTTCTTAGTCCCCTAATGGGGTAAGGCTGCGCGTCCCGTGGCAACGGGCAAAGTGTAACTTATGGTTGAGTAATATTATCGCATAAAAATATAAAAACATTGAAGAGGAAATATCCTTGACAAGTGTATACAAAATGAGTATGAAAAGAAATTTATTTATATCCTTACATAAAGTATTAGTATATTTACACAACAACACTACCACGGACGCGGTTCGTTCAGCGGTTCACCACGCGCACTAGCACCCACCGCTAGGGGAAGCTGACCAGGTTCGGCGGCGGCTCCGTCGGTATGAACACCGGTAGCGGCGAATTAGTATCTGAAAATATACGTTACTATATATAAAAAAAAACAGCGCTAATGTTCCCACCAGTGGGAACAGTGACATCTCTCAAAAAAAAATTGATGAGGGTTATTTACCTCGCTGGGCAAGTGGTGGTCTCAAAATTCAGACAACATGTGTCTCGCCGGTTTCCTTTACGGGAAGTTCAAGCTTACAGGGAATCGAACCTGAATATCTTCGGATCATACAGCAGCTCATTCAGGCGCACGATCAGAGTCAACACTGATTCATTTTTGAAAGGCTGAATTGTATTATAGTTAAGACCTTTCATCATTATCAAAAGATTGCCAGCCTCAATGGGCAGGACACATCGCTCGAAGGACTGACAGCCGATGGGGCACCAAGGTCCTCGAACGCCGACCGCGTACTGGGAGACGTAGTGTTGGCTGGTCCCCCATCAGGTAATCCGACGACGAAATGCAGCTGGATGCGGACAGCGCAGGGCTGATCGATGTGGAGATCTTTAGCGGAGGCCTATGTCCAACAGTGGATATCTGTCGTTTGGTAATGATGATCATCATCTATCGATTTATCTACTACCGGATATAGTGTATGGTAATTAAGATGCAATTGACATAGTTTAAATTGAATTTACATAAGTTGATTAATTAAAGTAATCAGGATTTAAAAAGTGCAAGCTTCGTTTGTTAGGCAACAGAGTATGACCTAAGCTATGTGTTGTGTCACTAACAAACCGGAAATGGATTTAAATTGTTGTCGACATATTTTTTTTTAATAGTTGAATTCGTTGTATTATGTATTATTTTACACACTATAATATTTGTAAATATTTTATAAATATTTATCAATGTCATCACTTAATTTATCCTGAAGCCCTGATATATGCCAGTTTCTGATATATAATATAAACAAAATAATATATCAAGGCACTGGCAATTTTGCGAAGTACTGATTAAATAGTATATATTAACTAAGTAGCAATTATGATGTCACCTAGTGAGTCTTATAAAACTCAGATTTTTCGCCCTACATATGCGTACGCGGCTGCCGATCTAGAATGTAACCGTTATATCAGCCGCCGGTGCTTCGAACAGTGCCTGCGCCTTGCCGCCTAAGTCTAGCAATGCTTAGGGCTATGTCGTTGATCTTAGCTACGGACCTCCTCATTCAATTACGCCGATTTCAGGCACATTTTTTTATTTAATCAAGCGACGAGACGAGCGTAACGTTGACCCGATGGCAAGTGATAACACTTGCATTTATCAATATTGCGCTAGCCAGAATTATATACACTACCACATTGAGCTTGAGACATAACATGTTGAATCTCATTACTCCAGTAATTACGCTAGCTACAGCGCCTTTCAAACCCGTACACGGAAACATTTGCTTTGCACACTACTTGTTTTTTGGCTGGAATAGGCGATCTGTATCAATAGATACCTACCACCGACGTAAAAGCATATCCTCTCGCATTGTCATTGTCCTTTTTGTAAGGTCCATTGTTAATGGTCTAGTGTAAGTTCCGAAAATGTTCGCGTGGCCAGTCGTCACGGGCAACACATACGAAACATTTTAGTCTTCAAACACGCAACAGTATTTAATAAGGTAAAAGTGTTATTTAATACACTACTGCACAAGTTTTTGATGTTTAAACAGAGTTATGTACCAATTTTGTGCAAACGCGGCGGTAGGGCCATGGGTATGGTGAGCGCGGGCCTGTGCGCCAAGTGCGGGCCGGATGGGGCGGGAGGCGCGCGCAGCAGGTGCAGCGGCGGCGCGGCGCGGCGGGGCGGCGGCGGCGAGCCCGGCGGCGGCGGCGGCGGCGGCAGCGCATCCCACAGCGCCACGTGGTCCGGGTGCGTCGCCGCGCACGGCCACGCGCAACCCGTGCGCCGCACCTTGCGCTTCTATCGAACACACACAACGCACTCAACTCGTTAAACTTCTTTCATTGCTGGTCGCTGTGTTTCTAAAGACAGTCTAAATAAGGACTACTGAAACATAACTTCACATTTCTCGGCGCAAATATAACAGGCTTCCATTTACCATCAGGTAAATCTCGAAAAAATTACATAAACATATACACTCACTTTTTTAACCGGCGGATCCTCCACGTCCGAGTCCTGACCCGGCTTGTACCCGTCCGCGAAACTGACTCGCTTTGCCACACGCCCGGCGTCGGTGGTCACGCTCGACCTTCAAACATTTTACAATTTCACTAAAATGTGATTGTGGACGGTGACAGACGGTACCAGGTAGGCGATACGCCAAAACAGAAGATACTAAACAATATGGAAAGATATAGGAATGTATGTATTTAGTTTCGGTGACATTGCCTCTCCGGTCAAAGCGATAGGAATATTGGAACAGCAGTTCAAATCTTTTTGAAATTGGTGGGGAGTCTCTGGTGCCAGGGTCCTAGGTAAGTGATACAGCAGCGTCTATTAGTGCCGCCAAACAGTACTGCGCAAACATTAATGTCCGGTTCCAAGAGCTTTGTTCGTGTTCTTCAACAGCCAATTTACGTCTCCACTGTCGGGGTACAGGCCTACCCTCAATATGAAGGCGATGGTCCCAATGCGGATTGATAACTTCACACACACCTTAGGATAAATTCTAATTCATGTGCAGGTTTCCTCACGACTTTCTCCTTCACCGCTTCTATTTCGCTGTTGTTACTAAAGTTCACAAATGTACGTAACTTAAATATTAAAGTCATCGGTACATGTCGATGTTCGAACCCGAGACCTTCGCAATGAAAGCCACGCGCTCTAACCATTAGGCCAGCAAGCTACTTAAGAGTGTGTAGCAGCTAGTGCAATAAATGGAGTGACGAGGCTTAACAATATATTTCTCAAGACGACGAGCACAATGCCGCGTTGAATAAACGTCCTGGTCACCATCGTTATGGGCAGACGTATCGTTTACCATCACACGCATGTTCTGTACGTCTCGCCCCTTCGTGAAACAAAAAAAATTGACCAACAAGCCACTCTATATATTATTTTATAAAATATTAAAATTAATCACACAATGTAATACTCACATAATCAGTATACCCTTCTCTGGAGGTTTCTTTTCATCTGCAACGGGGCTGTCCACTTCTTTCGCAACTTCCCCTAAAACTATTTAAATACAAATATTACTAAAACTTCCATACAAACCTCATAAGAAATAAATACATTAATAATACAGTAAAAAGTTTTAATGGGAACCAATTACTACTAAAGTTTTGAAAATAATCACTATATCTTATATATTTAAAAAAAATGGCGACTGTGTATCTAAAATTTTTTTTTTTATTCAATGCTACGATGAGACGTAACGTTTACCTGATGGTTAGTCTCCCTGCCTGCCCGTAACAGCGTGATGTCAGTTAGGATGGAATACACTGCGCCACATTACGCTCCGCGCCTTAACACATAGGATCTGAAGTCTCGTTACTGCAGTAATTTCACTGGCTACAACTACCTTCAAACTGGAACAGTCATGTCTGGACTGCACAGTTTGTCGGCTGCAATAAGCGCTGCGGTGGTACCTAGACAGTGTGTAGCAACAGAGCCCCACCACTAAAAGATTCAAATTCATCATCACCTGTGGTCTTAAGAGCGTGGTCGATCCTCGCGTCCAGCGTGCTAGTTCGAAACTCGGCCGCGGGTGCCGAGATGGCCATGATGTCAGCCACTGAGGCGACGATGCCGTCAGGGCCAACGCCAGCGCCCTCAGAAAAACAATCCCCGTACTGCAGGCGGTCGGAGGCGCCGTACATGTCCATGTAAGCCTCGTCATATCTGAAGGTAACATTTCCAAATTACCACAAGAAAAACCTAGCAGCAGACTTATATCAGTCGTACAAATTATAAACTCCTTGCCTGAAGCTTTGCCAGTTTAATTGTTCAGGAAGTGACGAGAAGGGAAGACTTTCATCTGATGATGACAATCACAACACCACGTGGTGCTCGCTGCTTTGGAACACAAGACGTAAAATCTCTTTACTCCTATAGTTACTTACCTCACCTACTTAACTACTAGAACAGTCTCTAGTAACAGAAGCCTACCATCAACGAGAGCAGACCTACACAGAATTTTTTAAGCGACAAGACATGTGATACCAACAGTGCAGAGCCAACACCTGCTATGCATAGGGAGAAGTATCTCCCTAGCTACAGAAACTGTACCCGTAAGCTAATCATCCAGTCTCACGATTGCGATTGATGTTGTGTAAACATCTTGAGTTGACACGTTGTTATGAACAGAGCGTATGAACTACCCCAACCTAATGGTTCCTCATGTTAAAAAAAAAAATCTGTACATCAGAAGACACTCGGGCTGTTCTCTCACTGGCCTGGTTGATAATAAAATCATTAACATCACCACACAAAAAAGTTTGGACTGCATTCCCCACTTACCCACTAATGCTGATGTCCATACGATTGGCCAAGCTCTGTATCTTATAGACTGGTTGGGATTTCAGTGCATGCTGCACGGTTCGCGGTTGCGGTTGCGGTTGCGGTTGTTGTTGTTGTTGTTGTTGTTGCACCGGCGTGGTAGGCTGCGGCGCGTAGTCACCACCACCGGTTAGCACTATATTCACCTCGCCTGGTTTTAAGCCTGTAATTATTTGCACGTTTAATAAATTATTGAGTTTTAATGATAATTAATCGATTTGATTTCCGATGTTTCCTATTCAGTCAAACGGCGCGACGGACGGACCTTTAACCTGATGATACGCCCGCCCCCATATGGGGCGATAGTTACACACACACACATAGTTACACTACACCATATTTTGCTCGACGCTTTAAGAGATGAAATTAATAACTTAAAGTTAATACTTACACTATCCCAGTAATTTCTTTACCCACAAAGCTTTTTAAACTAGTCGTAAGTCTCTGTTGCCGATGACCGTCTAGGTAGGAACCACTGCAGCGCCTATTGCAGCTGACATAGTACTGTGCAGACATTATTGTGAGCCGGTTCAAAGAACCAATAGCTATTACTGATGGTAGGTCTCTGTTGCCGGAGACTGTCTAGGTAGATATCACCGCAGAGCTTATATTTCTGCCGCCAAACAGTAATTAGCAAGCAGTACTGTGTTCCGGTTTAAACTCGTTGTAGCTAGTGTAATCACTGGAGGAACGAGACTACACATTTCATGCATTGAGCACAATGTGGCGCAGTGTATGTCATCCTAACTAGCCACATTGTTATGGGTAAGAGAATCGGTTACTATCAGGTGAACGTCTTGCTGGTCGCGTCAGTTTGTCGAATAAAAAAAAATCGCAGTAATGTTTATTACATAATTAACCGTTTCAGTAGCATCTAGTCTAGACGGTCTCCGGCGTTAGACACCTTCCACCAGCCCTTTCATTCTAAACAGATATTTAACAGTGATGAGGTGGGCACATATTCGGTAAATAACCAGTACAAGTAGTACACTAACCCCAGCGCGAGGGCTTGGCGGGCGGCGGCAACAGCGCAGGCGACAATCCGGCGCGCCAGTCGCACTTGATCTCGCCACGGCTGCGCGCACGCACCACTGTCTCAATTCGCTGCTCCCCCGCTGAACACGGCGGCGACGCCTGCTGCTCATTAAGACAAACAATAACACCATTAACCAAAGTGCTGTGTGGCACCGTCAGAGCTCTCGTCAACATTCCCGTCAATGTCCAATGACGACTAAGAAATAAGTTACAGGATGGTGCGCATTACTTAATAGTCAGGACATCACTTCCAACCTACGGACGGTAGCGTAACTGATGGTTGCGGTTACACCATAAACAGTATTTTCGACGAAGGTTATTTCAGCTCGATGATTGATAGTAAAACATTTTCACGACCTAACTGTAGAAGACACTTGGTGCCGACTCTATTGAAGTGGGAACAGGGCATGATTAAAATGATGATGATAATGATTATGATATATTATCGTTATGATGATGATGGTGATAAAACAATGGTAGCAAAAGGAACTTACATGGCTAGCGACGTCACTCTGATAAGCCATCGCTAAATGTTCGAACATCTCATAGTTATCCTGCTGGTAGTTCTCGTGGAACTTGTCTTCGCATTCGATGACCGAATCTATACCTTTTTGGTAAAGTCCACTTTGGCTCGCGTTGATGACGTCGTTGAAGCTATAGTTGGAATTCTGCGATGACGGTCGTAGGTGACTGTCGTCCTTTTCATAGGGCTTCACACTGCATACGGACTCCTGCGACGAGCACTGCGACATGTTGGATTCTTCCAGCACGGGCTTAACTTGAGAGACTGTCGGTATTCTTTGCGATATTCTTGGCGGAACGGTTGAGATCATGTCGATATTTGGAACCATTTGGGAGATTACTGGTGACACCAAAGAAATTGCTGCCTTCAGTTCGGAGCTCGGTGCAGAGATATACTGCGAAACCTGTAATTTAAAAACGTGTACTAAATATAAAATAAAAGTTTTTTTATTGAACAGCCTCGAAACGAATGGGGAAGATTCCATGGTTAAGTGCAGACGTATCACTCACCCTGATGTGAACATCTTATTGTCTCGTAGCTTCATCGAAAAAATTTTTCTTTTTACACAAGTGATTAATTTATAAGAGAAAGAAAGTAAACTTATTTAAAATACCTGTACGTCATTGGCCTCTTCTTCTACTTCTTTGGATACTTCTGTGATTTTGTCAGGAGATTCCAAGTCAACATTGCTTTCAGTTATATTATTCCTACGAGTGTCTTGTAGATTCTTAGTTTTTTCTTCTACCATTTCCTTCTTTACATGTATGTTGTTACCGACAAAGTCGTTCTGCAACTCCTTCACGTTAATGATTTCTCTCGGCTTCTGCTGTCTCCGAGGCGAGAAGTCCATAAGTGATTTGGATTTTTCGTCATCGGTCAGACGCTCCGTCTTGATGTTGTTCAAAATATTAACGTCGAACAGTTCTTCGCTTTGTGCCGAGTCGGAGGTGGACTTCCGATTCCGCCTCTTCTCTTTTTTCTTCTTAGATCCCGATTTTTTAGACTTCTTTGACTTCTCCTCACTTTCGTCAGTACTGCTATCGCTGCATGACGATGTCGAAGTACTGATGGATACTTCCTTCTTTTTACGCTTTAGATTTTTCTTTTTTAACTTTTGCTGCTTCTTTTTTTTCAAGTTTTTTTTTATTTTCTTATCTACCAAAAAAAATTATATATAAAATTTTAAAATGAAGTTTGGCATATGAAAACCCAAAAACAAATAACAGGTATTATAATTCCATTTACCACTATCATCATCGCCGGAATCATTTATCTTCTCTATTTTTCCTGACCTCTTTTTCTTCTTTTCCTTTTTCTTTAATTTTTTGAGTATCTTCTTACCGATGCGGCGACGTTTAGCTGATTTCCATTTAGATTTCTTGAGAACCTTGAGAATAATAATTATCAATTTAATATCATTTACGATAACATAATGGCAAACCTTCAATATAATATTTACAATTAGAATTATTTTTTTTTATAATGTCTTTTCTCACACAATGAGCCGCTAGTTAGGATGATAAAGACCAAATCCCATTGTACTTGTCGCCTTGAGAAATAAGGTAGTCCCTGTCGTCAATAAACGAGCGCCCGGGCGCGGCGGGAACTCGACATGTATTTTTTCAGGTTTTTTTTAGTAAGGTAATGTATTTTTTCATGAAACTATCGTTTCATTTAGCTGTACACTAACATATAAATAATGCTAATAAAACATTTTAAAGATATGATTTTTTTTTATTCACGATCGATTTTTTTCCGTCCATCATCGAAGGTGGCATTAGTACTATCATCTACTGTCTTCGTTTTCGGAAGCTGTCTCCTAACACCCAGTATAAACTTACAATACTTCTGTAATTACTCTGTCTGTCAGAGTGGTAGGTGGTAAGAAGCCTTTAAATGATTTACATTCACATTGCCCTGTTTTACATTGATTTTTGATTTAAAAAAAAACTCAATGTGCACTAACATATCTACTTACTTTCTTCTTCATCGCTTTTTTCTTCTTTTTCGCTTCCGGTTCGCTGTCTGAAAACGATGACAATGTGGAAGAAGATCGCTTCCGTTTGCGAAGTTTCTCTTTATCAATTTTCACCTTCTTACTGTGTGTAAACAAAAATTTAAGGTTCAATAATTTTTATTGACATTTATCTATGTCCTGGTCGTTTATGTAGTTAAAATAGTATCATTACAATTGACCAGAAACTTACCTCTTCTCCATTTCTTCCTCCAGATCTGACTCTTGACTCCACCCTTCACTACTAAGCTTTAATTTCTTAGCCGACTTCTTCACTTCGGCTTCCTTATCAACTTCTTCTCTCTTTTTCTTTTTTCCTTCCTGTCTAACAGGTGTAGTACTCCTCGGTGTTTCAATTTGTGCCTCCGCGACTTCAGGCCACACAGCTTTCATAAACCTGCATACGTTTTTTATATTTATAATATATGTAATAGAAATTAAAAAGCCCAAATTTGATCAAAAACAAGATGTTGCGTCTATAGCGCATCATGCCTTGTAACACGAGAAGTACCTGATTCAATCCCTGGTTAGATGTTGAAGACTATGGTTAGTTGAAAGGCTTTTTAAATGTACATACCCAGCTGCCACCGTCATATTACATATGAAAGCCTGGATATTCTGGTCAGACAGGTTTCACTATACATGATTTTAATATCACATCCCATTTTAGACTGTTTCTTGATAAAATCCACGATAAATATACTGGTGGTAACTGATACGCTTGCTCTTTACAATGGGCTCTACTTATAACGTTTACACAGCACCGCAATACACTGTTTGCTGTGATACGATGTTGAAGTCACATTACCTGATTAACTTTACTACATTCAGCTTCTTTCAAACCGGAAAGGTCTTTACAAACTATTGTTTAGCGGCAAAAATTAGTTGGAGGTATAAATCAAATATTCATGAATATTTTTTTTTTGCGTTTTTGGAATCGAACACGTGATCGGTGTTGAGAGAGAAATGTCAACAATTGCACATAAATGCTTTAGATTACATTAATTACCTCTGATACTCGCTGTCGAGACATACTTCGTCATTTTGCTGTGGAGTGTTAGATCTTCTTCTTGAATCTTCTTTCTCTAATCTACAGATCGTCTCACTCTGTGCCATGTCTTCTCCCTCCCATTCTTGCGAGACGGGTACTGTGTGAGTCTCAGTCAGGCAGAGGTGCGGACGGGGATACCAATTGCGGCATTTTGGTGATGGAGCATCAGGTATTCTGGTAATTTTTTTCATGTTATTAATTTTTCATTGATTGCCTTATGAAAATATTATTGGAAAATCAAACATATATTTTGGGAGCTGTAATAGTTCAATTTGTAAGAGAGTAATACTCGTTACACCTCTCGAACTGAACCAGACCTCACTGAGCAAGAGCTTCTAGTCAGAGACAATATTGTGAACAAACCAACATGTTGCAAGAATCAACAACTTTCATACACGTGCACATCTACAATGCTGCGCTTAGCCTAGACAGTGAATAAAATGTCTCCACTCCGTCGTCTCGAGGCTCCAAGTCTCAACAAAGGGTGCAAAAAAAAAGGGTGGTTAATTTATATTTACGTATTTTTTAAATTAGAATATAAATTTTTGACAAATAAAACTTTCTTAACAAAAAAATATGTTTTTTTCACTTACTGGTCACACCCGTACACCCTATCAACGAGGTTCATTTTGCAAAGTTGCAACTCGCTGTAAACCACTTTGCGGTCCTTCACGCAGTTGCACAACTTCGGGTTCTCCGTGTACCATAATTTGGGCAAAACACGGGTCTCCCTATAAATGAGTCAAACAATCTATACATGTAAAAAAATATTTTTATGGGAACAAATATCTTATTAAATTAATAAATATATTAAAAGTTTATAGGGTAAAAACAATAAAAAATATTATAAGGTTAACAGCTTCAATATATTGCCTCTGTGGCACAGTTGCGAAGCATTTGCCTAGATCCCCGGTTCTATTCCGGGGCCACATATTGCTGGCTATCTATCTGGCTAGCTACCGCTAAGCTATTGCAAGCCTGCCGCCATAAAAGCATTGCTGTGCTCCGGCAGTCAACATATACTGAGCGAGAACGCTCAACCATCTAAAATCTTTACACTTAACAGTATAACAATAAATAAAAAAATAATTCTTCTCGATGGTAGAAACAATTCCTTAATTTTTTAAATTTATATGCAATTGATATTATTTCCGTACAATTTACCTGTAACATTTATTTTTATCATGTCTAAATAGTAACGGCTGACAAATCTTTAAAACAAAACTCCACGTTTCTAAAGAATCAACAGTAGACTTGGACATCTTTATGCCGATATCTTCATTCAGCTCCTTCTCCATAGACATCCGGAAGCTATCAATTGATTTGTATCCGCTTTCGGTTGTGTCGCTTGTCTTATAACCACTTTCATTTGATCTATAACCATCCGAATAGTCGCTTCTTTGACTTTGCACATCCCTCATCCTTTCATCTAGTTCAGGTGTTACACTTATGCGGATATCCGCACTTTTCGAATCTACCACTTCCTTATTGACGGGTGAAATGTCATACTCCACTAATGCTTTATCTTGGCTAATGTCCTCATTTATGTCCTCTTGTTTGATTTCATTAATCACGGATTCTAGGAAATTATCATCATTAGTATCATCTACTGAAACGTCTTTAGATTCATCTTGATCATATTCTATTAGTTTCATATCTGTTGGAGAATACATTGTCGTGTGTATCTTTTCTTTACGTGCATATTTTTCTAGTCCTGAATCCTCATCAAAAATATCTAATATTTCTTCATCGTTAGGATCTATTTCGAATTTAAACGAGTCTATAACCGGTTGTAATTTTGCCATTTTGAAGGGTACCAGTGGATTCTCCTTTATGTACAGTCGTACCGGACTGTCCCTAGTGTATTCTCTAAGCATGTCCTTGTTTTTTAATGCACTATCTCGTATTAATTGAGGAATTGCTTTCTCACATTTTACATCGGCATTGGGCTCTATTGTTTTCTTTGTAAGTCTATCTTCACCTTTCGGACTAGAACTATTCCTATCCTCATTATCTAGTGACCAACTGTCGCAAACTAAGTAATCATTTAAGTTAACGTTAGCCTCTACAACCTCTTTACTCACATTTACCGTAGCTTTTTTTTCCTTTTCCTGTTCAAAACTTTTGTCTTTTGTTCTATCCCTGGCCTTTTCTTTCACCCTAGTTTTATAACGATCTCTATCGACCCGCCTGTGATCAGAATGCCGTCTAGAGTCGTACCTATCGCTTTTTCGTTTATTCCTTTCAAAATCACTCCTATTACGAAACTCTGGTGTTTTACATCTGTCATCGTCTTTCTTGCGTTGAAAAGGATTGTCGTAGTTAGGCAAAAGCTTTTGATAATCAAACTTGTACTTTTTCCCTTCATCTCTGGCTTTTTTGGCTTCGCGAATAATTTCATCCACCTTGGCAGGATCTAAGAAAAAAATTAATTATTGTTTAGAAGTTATAATACAAAATGAACGAAAGTATAACTACCACTATAACTAAATTATATTATTACTAAATTTTGCTATTACTAAATACAACTATATTTATACTAATCTACTTCTACAATATACTTATCTATGAAACTTACAAGAACGAACAATTACAAGTACCCAAATATTTTTTTAAGACAATTATACCCAAAATTCACAAAGAAAATGTAATTTTTTTATTAATGTCGTTCCCTAACTTACGATTCTGTTTATGACTGCTTCTCTGCGTATTGTATATCCGGAAGCTGCCACCTAAATTATGCACATTTCCAATACAACAAAAAATAAACAAAAGAAATATAAATAAATATTATTTCCAATCTTCTAACAAATTAAGAAAAAAGGAGTTTTATTCACATTGTTGTTTAACATCATTGTTTCAGCATAAAATTCAATGTTGATCATAGGCCTGTCCAAAAAGAGGTATTGGCTGTACTCACTGCCAATTGTTTGGTGAGGGCAGTATCGTGGTAACGTTCACATCGAGAGTCGCCGTCGTGTTATTTCCTCTTTAGTAGCCTTTTACGATGACCCTCGAATAGTAGGAGGGAATATTGTAACCCTACTTCTACATGGGGTTTTTGATTGTAATTATCTATCCTATCTTATAAAAACTCTAGTTTAATTTTATTTATATTCGTCATAAAAAAAAATAAAAATTTAAATTTTTTTCTAAAATAATCAAGAAATACAAATAGAAAATGTTTATTACAAACAATTACTATTTCCTCCTGTAAATAGTATAACTAAAATGTAAAAAACAGATGCTTTAATACTGTCTTTCTGTCACTGATCACGATTGACAGGATAGAAGGCAAAAGATGTGATGGCAGATGGAAAAAGTGATTACATACTATCGCGCTTCTTTTTGTTGGAGAAATTGATAAATACTCCAACATTAAAGTTATTAAGTATTCACATAGAGACGATAGGTATAAAGTAATTAAGGTTGATAATACTTGTGAATAAAGTATAACTCTCCCTAAGGAAAAATTTGTGCTAATATTTCAGGTTGTGCTTGGTACAGTAAGAAACATAAACAGAAAGAACTGTACAACAGCTGCGATAAAAACTGCGGTGGAACCTATACAGACAGTCACAGTCAATATAGATCAATCACCAGTAATCATATTTCAAATCTACATTTTATAATTAAATGTATACAGACAAAAGCACAAAGACTTTCTGCTTGAAAAAGCTCCTAAAAACATTCAATAAGTCATGTTAAAAATAATAATATACAGCAATATTTTGTGTCTAACAAAAAAAATTAAAAACATACTATATACTAAACTTAATACTTAAAACTTATAAATATATAACTTGTTGTATACAATATTGGTTGTTATGTACATTTTAAATAATATGCATTTTAAAAAAGGTACAGACACAAAGTCTATGATCTTTGAACATCCTTTACAAGGACCTCTGGCATCTGGCGACCAGTAGGTACCTACTGTTCTTATTTCTGCTGTCAAACACTAGCCTGCAAACATAACTATATCCTGATTTGAAGAGGGTTATACTTTTTTTTTTTGTAACTGTAACACCTTATGTGTCAAATCAAAGACCACAATGTCATGCAGTGTTGTAATTCTATCTAGCACCACATTGTTACAGACATAACACCACCAGAAAAATAATCTTACTCATATCATTCAATAATAAAAAAATAAAAATGTTTTGAAATTAGAATAATTTAAATGTATTATATTATGATGATAATAAGTTTTAGGTAAATAAGTTTTACAACAAAAAGTGCTTACCTAAGAAGTGTTTGATAGGAGGCATAGCTTTGGTAGGCATTGCCTTCTCACTCGATGATGAAGGGCAAATCAAACCTAAGGGTATCCCTAAGTCAACCAATTCCATCTTCCGTTTCATATCTTCTATTTCCGCTAGTGTGCGTTTTTGTAGATCAACATAAGAATCTATAAATTAAATTTTTTCATTAAAACAATCTTACAATTTAACAATTAATTCATATTACAGTTGACATAGTATATAAAAAAAAAATTAAAATGTCTGTTCATCAATCTATATTTTATAATATTCTCTCAAACAGATGAGGAGGTTTTCCTGACTTCATTGGTATAATTGAAGGTAGAGAGCATAACATGAACAATAAAATATGACTCAGTTTTATCAGTTTTTGTGTGGCAAGTGTTCAAATAGAGATAAAAACACCTGGTATAAGACAATGCTCCTGGAAATGAAGGAAAGAAACAGCTCCAAAAAACCTGGAATGTTGTACTTTACTGATGAAATTTATATGTTGTATACTTTGATTGGTGGTAAAGTTTTTATAAACCGACCTGGCTAGCCACAACCTTTATGTTATAAATCTGCTGCTATTAAAGCATTACTGTTCCAGTGATAACTTATGGGAGCCATAGTATTCTTGGTGATATGCCTTACCACCCCTACAATCTCAATGCCACTGAATACCATATGAAACAGGTCAAATATTAGCTCATTGTGAATAAAAGAATACAAACAATTCAACTTTAGATTTTATCCTTTATACATACATATATACCACACCTTGTTCCCAGTGGGGTAGGCAGAGACAACCTCTCTCCCAGTATAAAACTTATATATTCTAACTATATATTCTTTATAAAATACATGAAACAGAATCTATTTTACATCTTTGTTATTTACCAGGTTTTATTATAATATCATATTGATATGTACTTAACACATTCCGCCAACCAATTTTTGCCTGATTTGTCATTCTATTTGATACTTTTAAGCTATTTAATATTTTGACTAAAGATAAATATTATCATGCAATATTTATAATTAAATAAACTTGTGTTTTATTCTATCCTCCATCTTATGTATGGCTTCATTGTTTAGGTGGAAATATAGTTTACAGAGTTATATTTGTAATGAATTACATGTTTTCAACGCATTGAATAAATATGACTGTATGTACCACTTTCACAAATTCAGAACATCACCACCATCAACATTTTGAAATGTACTTTTAATGAGGTTATAAATTTACTAATAAAAGCCTGGCAGTCAATAAACTTGACTGCTGTTCTAGATATTATGAATTATGATTAAGAATATCTGTGCAAAGGTGTCTGCTAATTCAAATTGCAATTGTTATTAAGTGTTATGGAAATCGAATTAAATCAGTGAATATTTTGTTTATAAACAATCTTATAATTGTTATGCAAAATAGTGAAAATGTATGTATGTATATGAACAGCTGTTTTAAATTAAAAGCTTCTGATTATTATCAATTTTAAATTTTATGGTAATTAAATTTAATAATGATAATTGCATGCATGCATGGTATCAGTGTATGTGGACTATTTGAATCCCGCACCAACTTCACTCGATTGGCCGGCGCACACTGTTATACAACAAACCAATAAGCTATCAGGGAAAAACTGACACACATTTAAGCTACATATGAACAGCAATAGGTCTCTTGAATAATAGTGAGTGAAATCAGTAATTGTTAGTAACAATGTCTGTTTACCTTACCTTGTAAACACTTTTTGTGAGCGCCGGGTTTTGGTGGTTTAGGTATCTTCTTTTGTTCATCATCTACTTTAGGTGTTGTTGGTTTCACACTGCTTAATTTTCCAATCAACACTGTTGTTGCTAAATACATTAAAAACAATATAATGTTTAACAAAACTGTGGTAAACATGTCTTATAATTATTACAATTTTAATGATATGGAAAAAAAAATTAACACATCACCATTAAATATGTTTACTCATTGCTGTATACTGCCACAGCTAACAACTTATAAATTAGGTTAGTATTTATGAATTACCCTACTAAGTTGACTTTATTTTCAAAGAAATTAAATATACAAACTACCCTCATAATGATTAAACATACAATGAAATATCAGGGAATGGACTGACATATCTGAGGTGTTGGAATTGTTCCGCCGAACCAGAGACAGAAAGGATTATACCACGCTGATCGCCAACCTTCACTAGTTGGAGAGGCACTTTCAGAAGAAGATACAATGAAAGTGTAATATACTTACTTCCACCAGTAGAAGGTTTCTGGACCACCACAGGAGTAATTGGTGGCTTTTTCTGTATGGAGAATGCACGGAGTCTTTTCTTTGCATTTTCAATGCCTCTAGATATCTTTAATGGGCCTGGTTTGACATCTTTTATAACAGAGTTTGTCCCTTCCTACATAAAGTTATTATGTAAAATATAAAAATATAATGTAATTTGTGACAAATATAAATAATGATTTGCATTAAACAGATTGTCACTAATCAAATTAATATTTTTGGAACATTTTCCAATCTCTCATCTAATTAAAAATGAAAATAAATTTATAGTTTTACTTATTATCATAATAACGAAGCTAGTAGTTTCTTGGAAATGTATAACATATAAAGCAATTCTAGTTATACTTTAGAGAAATCACTGCTGAGATCTTTAAGAAAAATTAATTATTGGTGTTACATTACATATGGATTAGTACTATGATTTTCGTTAATAAATAATATTAGATCTAACAGGGGAAACCAATTTATGTACATTTAATCATTAGCATTTTGTTTTTAAAATTTCCCTACTTTTTAATGAAATTCTTACCGTAAGCGGATTAGTATTTAGAGTACCAGTCACAACCAGGTCGCTAGGTGAACCTAGCTCCTTTGTTGAATCCATTATTTAATAATTATTATTTAATAAATTCAATAATGCTACATAAAAGGGCACTATTTATTCTTTGCAAACAGTTTTTAAGAAAATGGAAATGATATATATATTCCCTCCATGACAAGAAAATCGTGATTTCAATATTTGTAAACCTTTAATTGTCAAATAGATTAGAGGTTAACTTTTTAATTTTTCTAACGGCAAAGCAAAGGTTATGTTCATACAGCCTTATAATTTTTTATTGGGGACAATGTAACCAACTAAATTACCAGATTTTTACCCAATAAAATAAGCTTTAAATAAGATTTCAAGTAAATTTAATAAGATCTAGTTTATTTGTAGATGATAACGGCACATGAATGTAGTTATACTACTATTCGCTTATGAATACCCTTATTTTTTACTCAAAGCAAGGAGACGAGTGGGACGTTTATCTGTTGTTAAATGACACCCCTGCACATAATAGCGCTAGTCAAAAAATTATATACTGTACCACATGATGTTCGTCCCCTGGAGGCAAAATATCAAGTCACATTATCCCAGTAATTAAACTAGCTACAGCGCCCTTCAAACCTGAATACAGTTATGATGGCCAACTACTGTTTGGTGGCAGATATAAGCGCTGTGCTGGTCCTATCTACCTCGGCAGTTCCTGACAAGAGAGACCTACCACCAGAAAAAGATTACATAAAATTTAATTTGTCTTTTCTAAAGTAACAATTGGTCATAAGTTTCTCTTATAAAACTAGCGTATCTAAATTAGGTATACCATTTCTTTTTCTTATATGTATAATAAAAATTTATGTATTAAATTAGAGACTTTTTATATTTACTTCTTTTTATATTTACTCTTTTAAATACTAAATCTAGAATCTAGAATGTTTAGTGTCCAAGTTATGAAGAGGTAGCCTTCATGCTTCTTGGAAGTTGCTGGTTCTTGTCGGGATTATACAAAAGACCAGAGCTACTCATAATAATAAGTGTGTCTAGCTAGTGTTGTGCTATGCAAGAAAACTGACAATCCCAAAAAACTTATACTTTTAGAATACACTTTATGTTAGTCATTTATTTTATTATTATATTTCGTTCTCTAATGTTCTCAAAATTTGTAAACAACCTTCTCAGTGTTTTTCATTTCAATCACTAATTGGGATAAATCATCGCTGATCTTCACATGTACATATGCAGTGTCCATATCTGAAAATAAATTAAAATTAATAAACAAAAAACTAAATATTTACCTATCATTTAATGTATTAGTAGATATTTCTTGTTTTATTGTATCATATCATTAAGGCTTAACTATTAAGAATTATTTTATAATATAACTCATGAAAAACTTATTTTTAGCAATAATTAACCACTTTTTAGATATAGCTAGTTTTGCATGTAAATTCGTAAATATACATATCCTAAGTTCAACATCACCATCATCTCACACTACTGCTGTCCACTAATAAACAGAGGCATCCACAATCGATTTGCAAGTGATCTCTGCAAATACAAAATTACCTATAGTTAATTAAGTCATCCATACCTGATACAACAGACTCAGTAGGTGCTGATAGCTGATTATTAGTATCAACAATTTGATTATTTTTTATTTCATTTACATCAGCAAACACCACATCTGGTGCATTTTCTTCCATAGTGATGAGTTCACTCTCTTTATTATTCTGTATGTTTATCTTTTCCAATGCTCTTCGTTTATTTGACCTTTCAGTGTCATCACAAATTCTCTTCTTCCCTACTGAAGCATCTTTCTTTTTAATATTAGTAGTTACAACATCATCCGGTTTTTGACTCAGGGCACGATTAACTTCCTTACGTATCTTTAACTTTACATCCTCCGACAAATCCACACCACTATCATAGTTTCTTGAATACTTGGTTATAGGTTCATCATCACTTGAGGGGCTACTTATTTCTAGATCGGAACTAGGTAAAACATGAGCCACTTTAAATAATTTCCGCCATTTTTTGATCAGATTATCAGCCAATTTCTGTAAATGTTTTAAAAATTACATCATATATAACAAAATAAATTAAATACAGGAGCATGAAATTTAAGCTAAATGTGGTGTTAAAAAAGTATACAGAACTATGTAGTACAATGAATGAGTTAAAAGGTTATGAAAATATAATTTAATTTTTGACACTGGGCTTGTGGACCCAAATCCACAACCTGTTTAATAGAGTACTGCTACAGCCTGGCATGTACTAATTTTAAACATTGGGAATATTTAAATTATTGCTTTTATGTAACTTCACTGGTAATTAATCTCTATTGCTGGAGAATATCTAGGTAAGTACCAACAAGATATAAACAGTAGTATGCAAACATTACTGTCACATCTTGCCATTTCATCTTATAAAAAAACTATACTGGATCCCTTCACATAGCTGCATTCAGCTTATGTAAATAAAGAAAGTGCTCTTAAAAATATTATATACTTGGCAATCATGCAACATACAATAAACTTGTAATATGCCCTTTTTTTCATTAGCTGGCAGACGCCAAGTGAGTCAAAACCATCGACTTACAAATTTTAATGGCTTAGGGATCCTTAACATATAATGATTTGGGTGTGCTTCTTGCATCTCACACTTCTGGCACAGGTCATAATCATTACAACTGACACACTTATAGCGGAAGCCCGCTATGGGATTGCTACAATTGTTACAAATGATGTCACTGTGCACCATTTGTTGGGGTTCTATGTCCTCTGAAATTAGAAATTGAAAAAATTACTTGCTTTTTCAATTTCATTTTAACCATATTTTAGTCAAATGTATATAATTGAATTGAAAAATAGATTTAATAATACATGTATAATTTGTATTGACTACTAATAAAAAATACCTTCACTTAAACTTCCGGGAAGACAAAGAGTAGGCACAGCATTAGGAGACAGATGACGATTTTTAATACATGATGGTGGAAAGTGGCGTGAACAAAATCTATAAGAAACAACAACTTTTTCCTCATTTTTTTTCAGTAAATCCTCTCTACAAGCCGCCTTTAACCATTCTATTCGACTAAAAAAATAAAATATTTAAAAAGACAAGTTATTAACAGAGAAGTAAAAAAATACATTTTAATGAAGTAGTATGACAACTACAAAATTTTTTTTAATCTTAAGAATGAAGCAGTACATGGACTAAAATCAGTGACAAATGTATTATTATAAAGAAACCATTTAGGATTAATTAAGCAAATATTACTCACCGATGCCTTTCTTTAGGTAAGCTATAGTAATTTAAATGTTTATTTAATCTGCTGTTGCGCCCACAACCATACACACAACAATAATTCACCATTTTTATAAATAGTAACTTTTTCCTTTTGTTATTCTTATATTAAGTTATTATTTTTTATTCCTGTATTAAGTTATAAATTTCATAGAAGTATAGTTTACATAAATTGCCACAAGGAGACAGAAATACACTAGTTTTAATAATACTTTCATCTTTTTTGTTTACAACCTCCAATAATTATGTAAACTATTGAAAAATGTATATTAAAAAAAAATAATTATTTATTTATTTGTTAAGACCAATCAGATGTAAATTATTAACATTAAAATAATAGTACATTAATTCATTCATACCTGTAAACTAAAGTATAAGTTAGTGTAAGCTAAAGAAGTATTAGTATAAGTTAGAAAATAACTACTTTCTTACTAATACTTCTTTAGTTTAAAAGTGAAAGAAAAGGACAATGATTTACAGCAATATAGTAGGATTTGCCAGCATGGTGGGAAATGGCGCAAATACTTAAATATAAATCCCTGCCAGACCAAGTTGGGAATCACTGGCCGAGGTCTATGTCCATCAGTGGACATCAAAACCATAATGGTAGACGGAACTACCAGTTATCTTATAGTTGATTTCATATACTTGTGTTTGAACTATTTCTTTTTTTTGGAAGCAATAAAAATCTTAGTTCTAACACATGTACTGTGACGTAAAAAAATTTTTAATTTTGAAACTTTCTTCTTCAATCCGTTTTGATATCGTAGGACTGCACTTTCTTTGGAAATCTACCCTTTCATTGCTACAAATTATTCTGTAGCAAATTAAATTAATCGTTTTAATTTATGCAAGTTCTTTACAGTATTAAGAATCTTATCAATCGTTGACATGTCACACCATACTCTGAAACAACAACAAAGATCTATGAAATTTAAGTGTTATCATGTTACGTCATTTAAAAGATTTAAATAAAATATATTTTTTTTAATAGTGATAAGAACTTCATCAAAACTGACGTACCATTATTTTATTACAAATGTTAACTAACCAAAAACTGTACTGCATAGATGGCAACATCGCGTAGATGCCCCAGATCTTGGTATTTCAACAAAATTAATCTTTTCTATAAAGACGTAGGCTGGAGGTTTTTAGAGTTTGCCAATGGACGAGTTATCCTTATAAAATAATTTTGAAGTATACTTCAAATTAAGCTGTTTCTTGAGGATTAATCTACTTAAGACAGTTTTTAACCTACCACTACCAAATATTATTAATTTAAGGATGTAAATATAAATTATCTATTAACACAATGCTACATTTTAGCTGACAAATACCAGATCAACGAGCCCCAAGTCCGATAAAGTTGCAATAGTAGTCAATAAAACTTGCAGCCATTTTTTTTTCCTTCGTGGCGAAATCCTACATCGGATACTCTTCTACTGCCGGATCAGCAGAAGACTATCCGATGTAGGAGAAGCTAAAACCCCACGGTATCCTTCTCAAGACCCTTTTCCTTTTTAATAATTAAAAAAAAAATGCTACAACAATTTTCACGTTTTATTCCCAGATGCCGCATCATATTGTTTATTATTATCATTTCTTTTTATTAACTTTGTTTTAAAACGATAATAAACAAAAGAAACTTTCCAGGCTGTTGATTAAATTTGCTAATTAAACTATTAGTGTAAGAAGTAAAAAAAAATAGTTTTCTAGTACCCAGATGATTGTGTCTCTAGAACTTACATACTTCTAGATTAAGTATAGTTTAAATAAAAGAAAAATATTAGTAAAATACATTTATTAACTAAAAATAAAAAGAAATACATAATCAGTCTTAGGTTTAATGTATAAAATTAACATCACAGATTTTAAAATAAATGTAAAAATGTACATAAAATTCACAGTCTTTGGTAACATTATAAGAGATTTGGTAGGTTTAATCCACTTCCTCTACGGTGGGGCCGCCGTGTTGGTTGCCGTAGATTCCTCCTGGCATCCTGCCAGGCATTCCACCAGGCATAGCTCCACCGGTTGTTCCAGCTGCGCCTTGCCCGTGCATCTTAGTCATGAGTGGCGTACAGACACGCTGCAACTCCTTGAGTCGATGCTCGTACTCCTCGCGTTCGGCCAGAGTATTGTTGTCCAGCCACTTGAGCGCCTCGTCGCATTCCCGACGCGCTCCGCTCTTGTCGTCGTCGCTGAGCTTGTCTCCCGCTTCCTCCACCGCCTGCTTCACGCTAAACACGTACGACTCTAGCTGGTTGCGGGCGGTGACCCTCGCCCGCTGTTTCTCGTCCTCCTCTCTGTAGCGCTCCGCCTCAGACAGCATGCGATCGATGTCGGCCTGCGACAGCCGCCCTTTGTCGTTCTTGATCACGATATTCTTGCTGCGGCCGGTGCTGTTCTCCTTGGCAGACACGTTCAGAATGCCATTGGCGTCCAGGTCGAAGGTTACGTCGACCTTCGGCACGCCACGCGGTGCGGGCGGGATGCCAGTCAAATCAAACGTGCCCAGCAGGTTGTTGTCCCTCGTCATCGCGCGTTCTCCTTCGTACACTTGGATGGTAACCGCCGGCTGGTTGTCCGAGTACGTGGTGAAGGTCTGCGACTGTTTACACGGAATCTTCGAGTTGCGCTCGATAATTTTCGTCATAACTCCGCCAGCGGTCTCGATGCCCAGGGACAGCGGCGCCACGTCCACAAGCAGGACGTCTTGGATCTTCGAGTGGGTCTCCCCGCTTAGGATTGCGGCTTGCACGGCGGCGCCGTACGCGACCGCCTCGTCCGGGTTGATGGAAAGGTTGAGTTTCTTGCCGCAAAAGAAGTCCTGCAGCAAACTTTGCACCTTCGGAATTCGAGTGGAGCCGCCCACGAGCACGACGTCATGAATCTGACTCTTGTCCATCTTTGCGTCTCTGAGCGCCTTCTCCACCGGCTCCAGCGTGCAGCGGAACAGGTCAGAGTTGAGTTCCTCAAAGCGCGCACGGGACACTCGCGTGTAGAAGTCGATGCCCTCATAGAGCGCGTCGATCTCGATGGTGGTCTCGGTGCTGGAGGACAGCGTGCGCTTGGCGCGCTCGGCGGCTGTGCGGAGGCGGCGCAGGGCGCGCGGGTTCGAGCGCATGTCCTTCTTGTACTTGCGCTTGAACTCGTCCGCCAGATGGTTCACCAGCCTGTTGTCGAAGTCCTCGCCTCCCAGGTGCGTGTCGCCGGCAGTCGCCTTCACTTCGAATAACGAACCTTCGTCGATGCTCAAGATAGACACATCGAAGGTGCCGCCGCCGAGGTCGAATATCAGAACGTTACGTTCTCCTTTCAAGTTCTTGTCCAAGCCGTAAGCCAGCGCAGCCGCCGTGGGTTCGTTAATGATGCGCAGCACGTTTAATCCTGCGATGGCACCTGCATCCTTCGTGGCCTGACGCTGCGAGTCGTTGAAGTACGCCGGCACCGTTATCACGGCGTCGCGCACTGTGCTGCCGAGGTACGCCTCGGCAGTTTCCTTCATCTTCGTCAACACCATGCTGCTGATCTCCTCCGGCGCGAATTTCTTGGTCTCGCCTTTGAACTCAACTTGGATCTTAGGCTTGCCGCAGTCGCTTGTCACCTTGAACGGCCAGTGCTTCATGTCCGCCTGGATCTTCGGATCGTCGAATTTGCGTCCGATCAACCTTTTGGCGTCGAACACGGTGTTGTTGGGGTTGAGCGCGACCTGGTTCTTCGCCGCGTCGCCGATCAGTCGCTCCGTGTCGGTGAAAGCTACATAGGACGGTGTGGTCCTGTTGCCTTGGTCGTTGGCGATGATCTCCACGTTGCCATGTTGCCACACGCCGACGCAGGAGTAAGTTGTTCCGAGATCTATTCCAATAGCTGGCATGTTTATTTAACTCAATTACACTCCTTTACAACGAACAAACAAATTACAATCGCTTGTAAAATAACTTCGCTCAACAGCAAACTCTCCTTTTCTTCCGCTTTGTGTCGCGTTTCAAATATCAGTGACGATTCGCGCCGGCCGCGCCGCTTATATATACAACAAATACAACTCGCGAAACGTCGCGGAGCTTCCAGAACCGACCAATCAACTGACGCGGCGTCGGGAACATTCTAGACGTGACGTCAGCGCTCATCGTCACATGCCAGAAAGAGATAGCTAGAATTATAGAGTTCCTAGGGATACCAGCAGCAGCATTTTTCTATTTAATTTGGTAATACAATTTTCTGATTTAATTTTCAACGGTTAGTTTTTCCATGAAATTAATAGAATAAATTTTTTTATTATAAAACTATTATTTACACAATAGATTAAAAAATTTCTAACATAATATATAACTACCAAACTTGCTTAAATACGTTAGTATTTATAACTATTTTGTTAATATTTATAGTAAATGATATTTATTATGTCGTAGTTCCTTTCTTTTTTAAATTTTACTATTATGTAAATATTTTTTACAATCAGTGCTTCCACAAATAAATATTTGGGAACTATTCTGCGCAGTGTTTCTCTGCGCTTATTTTTGTACAATTACTTATTTATTGAAAAATATTAATGACCCTCATTTTTAATTTGGTTAAAGTGATAAAAAATAGCTAACTACGTGGTAAAAACTTTCTTGTAGTAATATAAACCTGTGTTAATTTTAATGCAAAACTGTTTAACAATTTAGTACGTACAAATTTCCTTCTAACACTGTTCATATTTTATTGTTACAACGATCAAGTACGAATTCAAATTGAAAATGGTAATTTATAATCCACATATTGGCAACAAGAAAAACCCAGAAATTTCGATAATTATCCGTTTGCACACAGACGTCTAGAAGTATCTATGTCATCTGTGTTGCTAACAAAAAAAAATCCCGTTATGCGAGAATTTTTATCATAAAAGGAAAACAGAGAAATTTGAAATAGTAAGTTATATAATACAATTAAAAACTGTATAATAACATACAAATAAGTTTTTATGTAGACATTTTATGTACACATTTTTTGTATTAGTACAATGCTTTAATGCTTTTATGCTTATTATTAGGTAATTTTTTAATAAGAAATATGCATTTCGAAAAAACTTGCTATATTTTTTGGTATACTAGTGTATTTCCTTTTTTAATAAAATTAAGTTTTTAGAAAAATGTGTGTGCTCATATTTATGCAAAGTTTTAAATTATAAACACCATAAAAATCATTTTCGCGACGAGAGGAATATTTAAAAAAAAATTGGAATTATTAGGCAAAAGAAGGAAAAAAGTTTATGCAAAAGCTGGCAAGACAGGACATAAACATACAGCTATCTTAACTTTTCTACTGTTCATTATATACATGAGGTAAACTGTGAATTTAGCTTCGTTAAATATATTTTCCGCAAATAAGTTGGTTTGTCAATGGATTTCAATAAAATGCTTTTGTGGAAATATGCATCTCGTTCTGTGTCATACCCCCTTTGAAGATCAATTGAAAAAGGAAATAAAAACGCTATAAACTATGCTTTGTTTAGTTGGTTTTGTCGTTTCATTCTTACAAGTACTATGATAAAATAAAAAAAAATCAAAAGCAATCCATTCCTACAAAGAACAATTATATTATTTATTCAGCATCCTTAACTGTTTATAAAATTCTACATAAATAGTTATCGATATACACAAATAAAATACCTATGGTATATAAAACAATTTTTTTTTAATATTTTGACATTTAAAAATTTTTGAGTTTATTTATATCCAGTCTACACAGTTTCTCTAAATTAGGGTATAAAAATGTTTCTTGTATATTTTGTTACATAACTAAAAAATGTATATTTACCCTTTTCAATGCAAGTGTGAATCTATTTAATTTTACGGAACAGAAAAAAATTTATAGATTTTAAAATAAAAGGACAAAATTAGGAAATATAAAATAGACATATACTATATTCTTTAACTTTAAATATATATAGTAACTGTTCCCCGCCTGTTTATCTGGCCGTAACACCTCGGCGACTCCCTTTGAGGAATGAATTTTGTAAAATCCATTCTTAACTGACCTATAAATGGCAGAAACAATATCTATAACAAATTGAGTGTTTATGTCTTTTCGAAAGTCTCTTGATGAGAGTCATTGAATGTCTGGATATCTATATATATGAGAACCCCTCGTCGGCATTAATTAAAAAGGAACACTTTGTATTGAATCATTACCACAACTTAATCTATTTGCGATCTGCTAATTCCTGGTGTCTACTTCCATCGACTTTTTACGTTGTCTATAGAACATTCTGTGGAGGGAGTTTTCCCATAGGGCAATATTAAAAGTCGTCGTTATGTTCAGAATCTAATGAGTTTCGTCTGCCAGATGATTTTATGTTAACGGTTACAATTAAATTTTTTTTTTTACAGAATTGTTTGAATGTTATAAATGATATACAATGGACCGATGGTGACACTAGCAATGGCAGATGGTACGCGAAGGCCTTTGATAAGGGAGTTACAGAAAGAGCGAGGAAGCGAGTGAGGCGACTTCGAAAAAACTGGACCATTCTCCAAAATTTCCAGGTGGCTCCGGAATACGTTCAGGAACTTCCGTTAATACAGCCACTGCGCCACCAAGGCACTTATTTATGGTCGGTTCAATTATTGTTAAGATTAATATTTAATCTTATTTATTTAATAATTATTTAGACGAGATAATTATTAACCGTTTAGGTTTTAGGAAGGACGATACTAGCGGGAAGTTGGCCTGATAGTAAGTGATACACCGCCCATAACAACACGACTCTATTTACGATGTTATAAACGCTATACATCATTGCGCTCTTCGCTTTGAGACATGTTAGGTCTCGTTACCCTCGTAATTACGCTAGCTACAGCGCCCATCAAACCAGAACGAAGTAATGTTTGCACAGTACTGTTTGTCGGGTGCAACAAGCGCTGCGGTGATACTTAGCCAGATAGTCTCCGACAACAACGATGACTTACCACCAGCTAATATCTGTGTTCTGTTATGTATTTAAAGATTTTTGCTCACTCACTCTTCACCGGTCTCATTTTTCATATGCCACCTATTAACCAGATGAAGCAGTGGTCTGCGAAAAGCCCGACCTTACACCTCTCTCTATGCCAAATAATGGAACACTGCGGGCTGATGACGATAGTAATAAGACATGACGTACTTTTATTAAAAGAAAAGTACTTTTATGAATTCATAGATTATGGATAATTTCCGTTTGCGTGATCAGTGTACTGGTGTGAGGTCTCTGTGACCGGCGATCTATCTAGATAGTCTCCGACAACAGAGATGCACCACAATACTTGATCAAATAGTGATAAATATTACTATGCTTACTATATTCAATACATTGTTATAATATTGTTACAAAACAATCTCTTTGGAATTGAATACAATGTTTAAACATTATTAATACTTCTGTGTTGTATGGTCAGCAACAATACCGGGACCCCTCTGGTGTTACGACTATCCATGGGCGTCACACATCACTTTCCACCAGGTGAACTGATCGCCCGTTTGTTCACCCTTCCTGTAAAAAAATAGAAACTTTGGTTTGTTTGTAATTTCTAATGTGAGGAGATATAATATCTTGTCATAAGGCGACGAGCATAATCTGGAGCAGAATATATCGTGTTAACCAGCACTAAGCTTTTATGAACGAAAACATCATTCAGTATCAAATAAACATCCCCATCGTCTTCCCGCTTTGTTGTATAAAAGGAATATTATTTTTTACAATCCATAACTTAAAATAACTTAGATTATGTAAAAACATTTTTCTCATTTTTGTGTTAATACTAAATGGCGCTGTAGTATATCTACTTCAATAAGTTAAATTTAAAAATAACTTAATTTTAAAATCTTCTGACACTAACCCTTAAGTAAATATTGTTACTAACCTAATATTCTATAGATTATAGCAATATTGACTCTTAAGTTAATTTTTATATATAACAGTATAAAATACTAACTATTAATTTAGGTCACACCATGCGGACTTAATGCCTATAGGCATTTTCTACCAGTAAACCTAGGACGTGAGAGATATAATAGTGGGTAAAGTAGAGACAATGCAGATATTGTCATTGTTTTATTTAAATATATGTTATATACATAATTACTATATTATTATATACTTATAGACGGACACAAATAAATATATACTACATAATACATCTTATATATTACAGGCAATATACAGTGTGAAAGGTAATAGGTGTAAAAGATGTGGAGGGGCTAAAGTATAGCTCGTGTCCTATCTATCTATGTATGGTATATACTATACAAATACAAAGCTTCTGGAGTTATTCAATTTTTAAATATTTTTCAAAAAATTCTCGTTTTCTAGGAAAAAATTCGATGATTTTATTTCTTACTTATTTCTACACATGTTTAATATAATAATTATTGTTTAACCATTGTTTTATTAAATTAAATTAATAATCATCACTTAGAGGTAAAAAGTAGGTGAGGTAGAATCACAATGTCAGATATTGTCCTTGTTTTATTTAAATATATGTTATATACATAATTACTATACTATTATATACTTATAGACGGACACAAATAAATATGTATATATACTACACAGTATATATAATATATCATATATATTATAGGCAATATATATACATAGTTTAGTTTCATAAAATGCCTTTTCACCATACCTCTAAATACTTTTTTATTTGGAGATGCCAGATGATATTAGAAGCCTCTGTCAAGGAGATCCAGGGTCGTGCTGCCTGAACTGTAAGAGTTACCGACAAAAGCGGTGAAGTGTTGTTAAATTAGTAGATGAGCGGAAATCCCTGTCATGGATTGAAAACAGGAATATGAAATTATCTTTTAAGTACAAAGTAGTAGTTGGATCATTTAAAATTGAGAAGAAAACGATTAATATTCTAGAGTTACACCTTTGGGGAATGGTAAGCCATTTAAGGCGAGAGCGGTATTTAGAGAGATGGTCATATTTTCGAAGTTCGCAAATTTATCTTATGCAATTGTTGAAGAGACGTTCTAGCTTGTTAAGATGTTTGTTCATGTCGGGGTAACACAAATCTGCATAATCTATAATTGGCATAATTAGGAACTGCACAACCGTAGTCTTTGTTTTCAGGCAGTATTGAAGGCGGTGTTGATAAAACTTTGTGATTTACTTCAGAGATCTGTGTGGTCCAATTAAACGAGGAATCCATGAGCAGGTCAAGATTTTTGATGGAGGTAGAAAATGGAATTACATCCATATTATATTAAAAAGGGCGTAACATAGTGTTGTAATCTATTTTTTGCAATATTCTTGTTCTACCTACAATCATTGCCTGGCACTTACTCGAGTTACCGGATATCGCAAAACCCTTATACTAGATACAAATCAACGATGATGAAGATTCTTAACGACAGATAAATTCTGTAACCGAAATAAAATTTATTTATTATTTATTAAACACTTAACGGATAATGGTCATGAAAACAATTTACATTATTATATATAACATTATATTAAGAAGCGAGGAGACGAACGGGATGTTCACCTGATGGTAAGTGGCGTCTGCCCATAACAAGGTGTCCCTAATTAAAATGTTATTTACATTGCACTCGTCGCCTGAGACGTAAGATGTTGAGTCTTGTTCTCCAGTAATAACATTAGCTACAGCACCTTTCACACAAGAATACAGTACTGTTTGTCGGCTGCAATAGGAGCTGCCGTGGTACCTACCTAGACAGTTTCTGGCAACAGAGACCTACCACCAATAAACTATTGAATAATTAATATAAAATCATTCCTAGTCTCTTGCACAAGAAAATAATGGTAATTTTAAGATGTATATGATGTGAGAAAATGTTCGAAATCAACAAAACTGGTAACATTTAAAATAATGGTATTTTTTCAAAGTTTGTAACTGATTTAAAAACTATTTGAAATTATTAAATGTATTTATAATATACAGTACGCGGTATTTGCCAAAAATCAAAAACATTATTTCCTACACAGAAAGATCCTAGTACACTAAAATAAAAACTAAGTTTAAATCAAATTAAATAACCTAAGATTATTTTTTATTCTACGAAGCGATGAGACGAGTAAGACTTTCCACCCGAAGGTAAGTGATACCCTTGCCCATAACAACGTGGCGTATCAATCGTAAGGAATATTATACATTACACCATATAGCTCTCGTTGCTTTGAGACATAAGATAAGTCGAGTGTCGTTACTCCAGTAACTACATTAGTCAGTGTCCTTCAAACCGGAATACTATAGATAATAGAATTTCGCATCAGGGGAATGTCTGGAAAAAACTAAATAGTCAAAGTACACATAATGCTAAAGTACAACAGGTTTCATAGGAACTAATTATTCACTTTTAAAGATATAAAGACAAAAAATTGCTTGTGAGCTAAAACCTCAGCAGTAAAGCCGGATGTCCGGCAATTTGCCTTTAAGTAATTGCTGTGACGTTATTGCAACTGGTAGACAGCGAAAGAAAAGGTTTGACAGTATAAAGGAGTGGACCGGGCTTAAATACCATCAATTTAAAAGAATAGCCGAGGGTCCAATTGGTTTTCTCAATCTGATCGCCAACTTCAGTATGAAGAGTGCATCTAATGATGATGATGATGTAACCTTACTGTAAAAGCTCCTTATTCGCCTTTCCTTCATTCACGTTTTCACTATTCGCTGATTAAAAAGCTACCAATTTCCTGTACTCGCGACTAATTATTTCTTAATCACGGATTTAATAAGTACATACATTATAAAAAAATGATTCCAATAGGTATCCAACCCAATATCCTTTGTAAATGCAGTCAAAGGAATTAATAAAAAAGTATGTTCCGTATTCGCGGTATATTCATGGAACATAAACCCCGCAAATAAAGAGCTTTTACTGTATTTAAAATAAGTAATTCATTCGATTTCCTTAATTAGGTGAACTTTTTTTAAAACATCTATTAAGATCAACGGCAATGGGCGGTCTTCAGCTACTATTGAAGAATATTGAGAACAATAGCCTGCCTGAGGCGAAGCAAGATTCATTGAATGCTTGAATTCACCACACTTTCATCAGCCGACAGACGACCGCTGGGCATAGGCTTCCTCCAAAGATCTCCATTTCGGTTTATTTGGAAAAACAAAATCTCTAAATGTTTTCTTATATACCGTGTTTGCAAATATCCATCTCGTTCAGTGTCTTACTAACTTCCATAGATCAATATAGATCAAAACAAATGAAAAAAAAAAGTAGACTATAAAATGGGGGGAAACGGTAAATTATAAAAACGTAATATCCTTTGAAAATATTTATTGATCGCGACTCCTTAAACACTAGAAATAAATAGCCTCAGTCTTTGTTACTTACTGCTAAGTTATTTACATTGGAATGTTTTGTACGCAAATATTAATTATTCTACAATTTAATCTACTTCCTCTACGGTGGGACCGCTGTGCTGGTTTCTGTGCGTTCCTCCTGGCATACCAGGCATGCCGCCGCCGTACATTCCTCCAGGCATTCCTCCGGGCATTCCTCCGGGCATTCCTCCAGGCATACCTCCACCGGTCGTTCCAGCTGCGCCATGTCCGTGCATCTTAGTCATGAGTGGCGTACAGACACGCTGCAACTCCTTGAGTCGATGCTCGTACTCCTCACGCTCGGCCAGAGTGTTGTTGTCCAGCCACTTGAGCGCCTCATCGCATTCCCGACGCGCTCCGCTCTTGTCGTCGTCGCTGAGCTTGTCTCCCGCCTCCTCCACCGCCTGCTTCACGTTAAACACGTACGACTCTAGCTGGTTGCGGGCGGCGACCCTCGCCCGCTGTTTCTCGTCCTCCTCCCTATAGCGCTCCGCCTCAGACAGCATGCGATCGATGTCGGCCTGCGACAGCCGCCCTTTGTCGTTCTTGATCACGATGTTTTTGCTGCGGCCAGTGCTGTTCTCCTTGGCAGACACGTTCAGAATGCCATTGGCGTCCAGGTCGAAGGTTACGTCGATCTTCGGCACGCCACGCGGTGCGGGCGGGATGCCAGTCAAATCAAACGTGCCCAGCAGGTTGTTGTCCCTCGTCATCGCGCGTTCTCCTTCGTACACTTGGATGGTGACCGCCGGCTGGTTGTCAGAGTACGTGGTGAAGGTCTGCGACTGTTTACACGGAATCTTCGAGTTGCGCTCGATAATTTTCGTCATAACTCCGCCGGCGGTCTCGATGCCCAGGGACAGCGGCGCCACGTCCACAAGCAGGACGTCTTGGATCTTCGAGTGGGTCTCCCCGCTTAGGATTGCGGCTTGCACGGCGGCGCCGTACGCGACCGCCTCATCCGGGTTGATGGAAAGGTTGAGTTTCTTGCCGCAAAAGAAGTCCTGCAGCAAACTTTGCACCTTCGGAATTCGAGTGGAGCCGCCCACGAGCACGACGTCATGAATCTGACTCTTGTCCATCTTTGCGTCTCTGAGCGCCTTCTCCACCGGCTCCAGCGTGCCGCGGAACAGGTCAGAGTTGAGTTCCTCAAAGCGTGCGCGGGACACTCGCGTGTAGAAGTCGATGCCCTCATAGAGCGCGTCGATCTCGATGGTGGCCTCGGTGCTGGAGGACAGCGTGCGCTTGGCGCGCTCGGCGGCTGTGCGGAGGCGGCGCAGGGCGCGCGGGTTCGAGCGCATGTCCTTCTTGTACTTGCGCTTAAACTCGTCCGCCAGATGGTTCACCAGCCTGTTGTCAAAGTCTTCGCCTCCCAGGTGCGTGTCGCCGGCGGTCGCCTTCACTTCAAACAGCGAACCTTCGTCGATGCTCAAGATAGACACATCGAAGGTGCCGCCGCCGAGGTCGAATATGAGTACGTTACGCTCGCCCTTCAGGTTCTTGTCCAAGCCGTAAGCCAACGCGGCCGCCGTGGGCTCGTTGATGATGCGCAGCACGTTTAATCCTGCGATGGCACCCGCATCTTTCGTGGCCTGACGCTGCGAGTCGTTGAAGTACGCCGGCACCGTGATCACAGCGTCGCGCACTGTGCTGCCGAGGTACGCCTCGGCAGTTTCCTTCATCTTCGTCAACACCATGCTGCTGATCTCCTCCGGCGCGAACTTCTTGGTCTCGTCTTTGAACTCAACTTGGATCTTGGGCTTGCCGCAGTCGCTCATCACCTTGAACGGCCAGTGCTTCATGTCCGCCTGGATCTTCGAATCGTCGAATTTGCGTCCGATCAACCTTTTGGCGTCGAACACGGTGTTGTTGGGGTTGAGCGCGACCTGGTTCTTCGCCGCGTCGCCGATCAGTCGCTCCGTGTCGGTGAAAGCTACATAGGACGGTGTAGTCCTGTTGCCTTGGTCGTTGGCGATGATCTCCACGTTGCCATGCTGCCACACGCCGACGCAGGAGTAAGTCGTTCCGAGATCTATTCCAATAGCTGGCATGTTTATTTAACTCAATTACACTCCTTTACAACGAACAAACAAATTACAATCGCTTGTGAAATAACTTCGCTCAACAGCGAACTCTCCTTTTCTTCCGCTTTGTGTCGCGTTTCAAATATCAATGACGACTCGCGCCGGCCGCGCCGCTTATATATACAACAAATACAACTCGCGAAACGTCACGGAGCTTCCAGAACCGACCAATCGACTGACGCGGCGTCGGGAACATTCTAGACGTGACGTCAGCGCTCATCGTCACATGCCAGAAAGAGATAGACAGAATAATAGGGGTCGTAGGGATACCAGTAACATAAAAATACCTTTCAATACGCTAAATTTGATGTTCAAATAGTCCACTTCTTTGGAAATTTGATTTAAAGTAGTTATTGATATTTTAAATGAAAGTTTTAGATTCATAAAATGATGTTGTATAAAAATGTTTAAATTAAATAAATGAAACATTATAAGAATATGGCCTTTAAAACTTTACTCGTCATTAGTAGGATTCAGGTAATTTTTCCAATTAAATATTCGGATTTATTTTATAAAACTATAAATATCAAGAAGTCACATTGAAAGTTGTATTTATTATGTATAGGGAATTTTTTTTCTGTGCTGGTCACTTCTGGAAACGTTTCGAATGTTAAGTTTTGCCGCGTACGTCGTGTGTCAAAGAGAGAGATACATGGGAGGGGTATGTTGTATATTTTTTTTCGGCCTAATGGCCTAAAGGCCTTTTATTATTGTAAATGTAAATGCAGAATTATCATTATTTTTACATTTTCGTTTATTTTCTTATTTTAACATTTACTTAATCACACACTTTTTAAAAGGTATGTGGCGCGTATCCATCATAACAAGAGTACCGTCGTGACGCCGCTGTGGACAGACGTTCTTTGTTATTCCGTCATCGTTCTCTCACGTGGCACTCGAATACTAAGCAATCGAATCTATCGCTTATATTTATAACAAATGTTGAGTTATTAATTTGTTTATTTATACAATGCGTTGAAAGAAACAAGAGCGCGGTATCGTATGGTGCTTTCAAATAATTAAGTATAAAAGACTGGGCGTCTTGGGGTAGAAATCACTTATATTGCTACAACAGCCGAGTTAACTGTAACTGCTAATATTTAACACTTTTACTATTGTATAGTCAATTTTACGAAATACATAAGTACTGTTTGAAATGCGATTTATTTACTAGAACTAAACTACACAAACCCCATATCTGTAACCCGACGACATCTGCAATCTGCAAAAAAGCCCATAGGTTATTCATGTTATGGATGTTTATTTGTCACGTGCCAAATGTTACAAGTTAAAAGATTTATTACATTTACGCTAACGTAAGAAATTTTATTTTTTTAATTTCATTTAAATGAAGCTAGCCGGACCTTTACCTTATGTTAAGTTATTCGCGTAAACATAACAACATGGCATTAGTTAGGATGATATACACTCACACTCTCATATTGCGCTTGTCGCCTGAGACATAAGATGTCGAGAGTCTTCACCTTAGTAATTACACTAGCCACGGCGCCCTTCAATCCAGAGCACAGTAATGTTTGCCTAGTATTGTTTGTCGGCTGCAAGACTCAGACGGTCCCCAGCAATAGAGACCTACAACCAGTATAGCATCGTTGATACCACTGAATTTTACATACTACCGTGAGGTTAATTTTTTTATTCAATTAACCGACGAGACGAACGGGACGTTCACCTAATGGTAAATGATACCTCTGCCCATAACGTGGCGCTAGCTAGGATAATATACACTGTACCGCGTTGCGCTCCTCGCCTAAGACATAAGATGCCGAGTTTCTTTACCGCAGTAATTACTGCAGCTACAGCGCCTTTCAGTCCGGAACCCAGTAACGTTTGCATAGTACTGTTTGTCGGCTGCAATAGGAGCTGCGGTTGTACCTAGTCTGTCTCGGGCAACACCACCACTGGACCTAGCACCACTGTCGGAAGATAAATAATTAACTACTATTGCAGTTAAATTTTAAAAGAATATGATGATTACTATGTACTTTCCTTCATGATGATAACTGAACGATAAATGTGCAAAATGAAACAACCGTATTAAATTGATCACTTAGAATTTATTTAAACTTACAAAGAAAATCAGTCTTATAATTACTTATGAATACCACACTACACTTACAATCAAGTGAAAAAAAGATTAACGCCTCTTTTTCTTCTGCGGCGATTTCACCTCCTCTTCAGCGTCACCGTTTTGTATTTCCTCCTTCTGCTTCCTCCTCACCGGCCCCGTGTGACAGATAGGGACAGATCTTTCTCCTTTTTGAGCGGATTCCTGCGGTGCAATAATCGTTAATACCCCGTCAGATGACAATTTGGACACTACCGCTTCCGGATTGCATCCCTCAGGTAGCGCATACCGCCGCTTGAACTCGCGCGATACGTAACCGTGCTCATCCTGTTTCTCCTCGTGCTTACCCTCGATGACCACGTAACCGTCCACTGTTTTCACACTTATCTCGTCCGGTGCGAAATGCTGAACGTCCAGATTAACTTGAAATTTGTCCTTGTCGGTTTTGATTGTAGATCCGAGGTCTCGGTCTAATGCTGTGAGGTTCCTCCACGGGCGTCGGTACTGCCGCGCCCGGATTATAGGCCGGTCAAAAACATCAGAAAAAACATCATCTGAAGATAAATCAAAGTCGAAAAGTTGGTGGCGAAGCCGTCTCGGGGCTAAATCATCAATTAAATAAGGTAAAAGAGCCATTATTGAGACTAAATTGCAAAAAGTTGAATGTATCGATCGTAGAACTTGTGCGCTTGTTCTGTGTAACGTAGGCAGGCTGCGCCACATTTTATATACTCACGGAAAAGATTACGTATCCAGAATGTTCTCGATACAACGAGAGTTGTCTTCCTGATATGCACCCCCTCTGGTAACTATTTGCCGAACTACTAAACTTTCTCTTATCACGACATCTACTAAGCAAATTATTAAACTTAATTTTTTTACATTGCTTATTATCATGAATCCTATGACTAATTATTATTAACAGATATATCAAAGAAGAAAATATGTCAAAACAAATTAAAAGATAATTAAGCAATTTATTTCAAGAAGAAAGAATAATTTGTTTTATAACAATATATAAGAACGGGGTACATCAGTATCCTTTTGTTACTTCTTGTGTTGAGTAATGGAGATGATTTATAAACAACATAAAAAAACATAAAGATTATGCACATAACATGGTTTTATTTGTAACTATACTAAATCAATACAAATTAATTGAGTCTTGATTTTAAATAGTAAAAACAAGATTGTATTAATATATATCAAAAGTTACAGTTAATAAAATGTTCCTCTTTTAGTGTACCATAACGCCAGAAGATCGCTCTGTAATAAAATCAATACAGTTTCCTATGAAATTATTAATTAATCATAGTTAAAAATAACTTAACGAATTACATGTACTTTAATACATTTTTTCACAGTTACCTACTAATCTAATTTTTAGTGATAAATTGATAATTATATATAATGAACGTTAATTTTGTTGGAATGCTTTCAAAGTCTTCAATCACATAATAAATGTTATTTTTTTATTAACCTAAATTTAACAAATATTTGTAAAATACCCTGAGGGTATATAAATTTTAATCTTCTAACTACAAACGATAAAAAAAAAATAATCATATCCAACAATTACATGACCAAGTTTTTAGGTTAGTTTCAAAATCAAAGGGTTTATGACACAACGCTAGCTTTTAGGACATTATTAATATTGACAAAAATAATACAAAGTGGGCTATGTATAATTAATAAACATAATAAACAAAATATTAAGTTTGATTTTAACATAGACGTACAAACAGACCGGTGTTTTATTTACTTTGTTATACTTAATTAACATTATGTATACCATTTTATGTTAAGTTATATATAATTTTGTAAAGTCCATCCAAAAAACAATCTACATGATAAACTTTTATTTCTAAGTCTATTTTTATTCTCTCATTTGTTGTAAAATCTAATATGTAATCCAATCCTTATTTACGCTAAGCTAAGCTAATTTAAGTTAAATAAGTTTTAATGATATTAATAAAAAACTTAATTCAGGTAACAGTTTCATTTAACTACTCTAAGATTACTTTTATTCACATGTAAATTATTCGTAATTTCATTACAAATTAGCAAACGAATCGCATATGATTCCTTTTTACTAAAACTAATGTTATTTTATACATATTGTTGTAAATAAAGATTGTTATAAGTTCAACACGTGTTCGTATAACCAATTTGTATATAACAAATTAATTTCTTAACGTTCATATCAAGATACAAGACTAAGAAACAAATAACAGTTTAATTTAACAAAGCAGTAAATTATTGCATAAGTAGACTGAAATGCATAAAATCAATACATAAGTCTGTAGATGAATCTAGAAGCCGGGGTTGTTACTACCGGTGGAATAATCCCGGATGAGAGCAGCGCCACGAGCGGCGGGATGATGACTCACTCACCGGAAACACTCAGAACATTCTAGGATAACTCTGTATATTATTGTTTAAACTATTTGTTATGCAAAAATTGCCTACAATGCAGATGTATTATCAATCATTATTAAACTCATAAGCTGTTAAAGCGTAAAAAATTCAATATTTAATTCAATATTAAACTAAACGAGTTACAAAATAGGAAATTTCTAGAAGGTTCCTGAACTTTCCGCGGTCAAAAGGAACCAACAAGTATCGCCACCTAGCGGTGACTAGTAGCTCTAGACGACAATGGCTCCAGTATTGTCAACATTTTTAATTTGAGAATTCGCTTTATAAATTATGTATAATATTTGAATTGTCCTTTATTTTCAAAATTCAGTTTATATCTGCAGTTTTATAGTTAATGAGTTATTTCATGTCAAAATGTGTTATTTATAAATGGTTGTCAACAATGTACGACAAAACTAACGAATCTTTACGTGATCCTAAATATAATTTATTATATAAAATTTTGTAAACATTATCGTTCTTAACTGAAAGCTAATTATTAAATTCATCATCATCATTATCAGCCGATAGAGGTCCACTGCTGCACAATGGAATTATTAGATTGTTCAAACTAAACAAAAATTTTTTTATAGAAATTTTTCTATTATTTTTCTAATAAATGCAAATAAAAAACGCTGAAATTAATTTGTTTTAATGAGAATTCACTTAAGCCCCCTTAATATTATAAAGGTTAAAATTGCCTATGTATAAGGTTTTATTTATTTCCACGTTATTGGTATTTTTTTTTGTAAAAAATATTTAATATTAGTACGTTAGATCAAAAAATTAAGGTGATAAATATATTTGCTTTGTTTTAAAAAAACAATAGCGTGACGCAGTGTCTCGAAGCTTGGTCACTAAGGTTCCTGATTCGATTAGAAGGCAATGTATTGTGGAGTTTATCTAATAGCAGATAGGTTTTTTTTTTAACTCACGAAGAGTTCAAAAAAAAATTTAGCTTCTACGATTACATTACAAAGCAATTGCAACCACTGCATTGTTGTGTTCTAGTTATGAACAGGTAGGCAAAGTTTCATGAGCGATCACGCTTTACCATCAGCGTCATTATTATCTATTTCATCATCATCATCATCAACCTTTCTTAGTCCACAGATTTTTGCATCCATTCACTTCCTACCGCTCTAATGATCAAGTTGGTCCATCTAGAGGGTTGGTGTCCGATACCCCTGCGCGGCTATCACTCCAAGATTTTCCTTCCCCACCGGACAACACTGACATTACAGACAAGTCGATTATTTTTTTCTATCTTTATGTTATCCATTTAAATGACTTTATTTTTGTTATAATAAAAAAAATGAAATTACAACTCGCACATGTGCACGATACATGAAACCTTTGTATTGATTTTTAACCAACGCGTGCGCGCTGCTGTAAAGTAGCGCGCCAAATCTAGAAGATTCCGCCCGGTCATAGATGTCGCTGGTGACGCACCTTATAAAAGGAACGCGGCAAGCGCGTCCCGCCACAGACACAAAAGCGAAAGAGAACGTCGTTCAGTTCGTTGCGATCACACACGTGCTTATTAAAACCGCGTCGCTAGTCAAGTTATAACCTGTGAATAAAGTCTATACGTACACGAGAGAGGTTATATTCACAAATCAAGATGCCGGAAGAAATGCAAGTACAGGCGGCGGAGGTGGAGACCTTCGCCTTCCAGGCGGAGATCGCCCAGCTCATGTCCCTCATCATCAACACATTCTACTCGAACAAAGAAATCTTCCTCCGTGAGCTGATCTCGAACTCGTCGGACGCTTTGGACAAGATCCGCTATGAATCACTCACAGACCCCTCCAAACTCGACAGCGGTAAGGAGCTTTACATTAAAATCGTACCCAACAAGAGTGAGGGTACTCTCACGATCATAGACACCGGTATCGGTATGACTAAGGCCGATCTAGTCAACAACCTCGGTACCATTGCAAAGTCCGGAACGAAGGCGTTCATGGAGGCGTTGCAGGCCGGCGCGGACATCAGCATGATCGGTCAGTTCGGTGTAGGTTTCTACTCTTGCTACCTGGTAGCAGACCGCGTCACGGTGCACTCGAAGCACAATGACGACGAACAGTATATGTGGGAGTCTGCTGCTGGAGGCTCATTCACAGTCCGCCCCGATCACGGTGAGCCCCTCGGCCGCGGTACAAAGATCGTGCTGTACATCAAGGAGGACCTCACCGAGTACTTGGAAGAGCACAAAATTAAAGAAATTGTCAAGAAACATTCCCAGTTCATCGGCTACCCGATCAAGCTAGTTGTTGAGAAGGAACGCGAGAAGGAGCTGTCGGATGACGAGGCTGAAGAAGAGAAGAAAGAAGAGAAAGAAGACGATAAGCCCAAGGTTGAAGACGTAGGCGAGGATGAGGAGGAAGATAGCAACAAGGAAAAGAAAAAGAAGAAGACTATCAAGGAGAAATATACCGAGGATGAGGAGTTGAACAAGACAAAGCCCATCTGGACACGTAACGCTGATGATATCACTCACGAGGAGTATGGAGACTTCTACAAATCTCTCACCAACGACTGGGAAGACCATCTGGCCGTAAAGCACTTCTCCGTTGAAGGTCAGCTGGAGTTCCGCGCGCTGCTGTTCGTGCCTCGCCGCGCACCCTTCGACCTCTTCGAGAACAAGAAACGGAAGAACAACATCAAGCTGTACGTCCGCCGCGTCTTTATCATGGACAACTGCGAGGACTTAATCCCTGAGTACCTCAACTTTATCAAGGGCGTGGTCGACAGCGAGGACCTCCCCCTTAACATCTCCCGTGAAATGCTGCAACAGAATAAGATCCTTAAGGTGATCAGAAAGAATCTGGTCAAGAAATGCCTTGAGCTCTTTGAAGAGCTTTCAGAAGACAAAGAGAACTACAAGAAATTCTATGAACAGTTCAGCAAAAACCTGAAGTTGGGTATACATGAAGATTCTCAAAACAGATCCAAGCTGGCAGACTTACTCCGATACCACACCTCGGCTTCTGGAGACGAGGCGTGCTCCATGAAAGAGTATGTATCCCGCATGAAGGAGAACCAGAAGCACATTTATTATATCACCGGTGAAAACCGTGACCAGGTAGCCAACTCATCGTTCGTCGAAAGGGTGAAGAAGCGCGGATATGAGGTCGTTTACATGACGGAGCCCATCGACGAGTACGTTGTACAACAGCTCCGTGAATTCGACGGCAAGACCTTGGTGTCTGTCACCAAGGAGGGTCTCGAGCTTCCCGAGGACGAGGAAGAAAAGAAGAAGCGCGAGGAGGACAAAGTTAAATTCGAAGGCCTTTGCAAGGTCATGAAGAACATCCTGGACAACAAGGTGGAGAAGGTGGTCGTTTCTAACAGGTTGGTAGAGTCGCCATGCTGCATCGTAACTGCGCAGTACGGTTGGTCGGCTAACATGGAGCGGATCATGAAGGCGCAGGCCCTTCGCGACACGTCCACCATGGGCTACATGGCGGCGAAGAAACACCTCGAAATCAATCCAGACCATTCAATCGTCGAGACTCTGCGGCAGAAGGCTGAGGCCGACAAGAACGACAAAGCTGTCAAGGACCTAGTCATCCTCCTGTACGAGACTGCGCTCCTGTCCTCCGGTTTCACATTGGACGAGCCGCAGGTGCACGCCTCTCGCATCTACCGCATGATCAAGCTCGGCTTGGGCATCGATGAGGACGAGCCCATCCAGGTGGAGGAGTCCGGTGCCGGCGAGGTGCCGTCATTGGAGCTGGACGCCGATGACGCGTCTCGCATGGAGGAAGTTGATTAGATTTAATTTTCCCGCCTATTTTAGTCGTGATTGTATTTTTGTGCGTCTGAGTTTGTTTTGTGCAGCGGTGTACAGCCAAAGACTGATTTAGTTCAAATTCCAATTATTAAAATATTAATAAACCTATGAATCTTACTTTTTGTTTTCTCTTATGCCCCTGCTTCATATCACAACTAGAAAAAAAATAGACAAATATATATATTTTGAAATGGCTACTAATTAGATGTTTAAAATCTATGGGAAATTAAACTTAATTAGTATCTGCACCAGATTCTCTATTTATTAATCATCTTGACCAATGGATGTCAATAGCTGGATATGAGCCCCTTGTGATGTGTTCTACAAAGCACGGTCTTTATATTTACTAGCATAGCTCAGCCGATGGACATTCACTGCTGGACATACATTCCTTAAATTGGAGATCATGTGAGGGGATTTGAGCCATTTCCTACCACACTGGCCCAATGCTGGTTGGTGAGAGCTACAGCCTTGTTTGTTGATTATCTGGGTCCACCATGTTCAGGTAAAGTTGGCTAGGATCCTATGAGTTATGCTGGACCGTTAACACCCTCAGTGTAGTTATTTAGAATAAAACTGTTTCTATGAAATATAATTAAAAAATTATCTAAAGTTGCAACATCATGATGTATATATCAGAGGTTTAATTAAAACTATACATTTAAGTATTTAAGTTAATATACAGTTCGTAACTGCAATAGTTTATTTTGTATCTCACTAAACCATATTCTATTTATTAAAGCATTTACTATCTCACAGTAATTACTGACTTGTCTCTGATAACTCGTCAAATCCTTAAAAAGTTTATTAATATCTTAAACATGCAAAAGGCAAATGTAAAGGAAACTTGAAATAAATCCCAATATCAGTTAATAAATTTTATTTTATATGTATATACAAAAATTTCATTGGAAATTAATACTTAATATAATACGGAGAGAATGTTGTTCTTTATGGCTTCTAGGATCTAAAGTTACCTGAGAAGAATTCAACCATTGTCAGTAGGAGTAAAATCCTTCCTCCTCCAAAGGTAATGTATTATTCACCATCTAAAAAGAAACAAAACAGTTTATCAAAACCACAGGTTAATAATAATTACATAAAAGTAGACTTGTGGGATAACAAATATTAGAATGGGTAAAGATATACAGCCAATGATGATAAGCAATGATAAAAAGAACAAGTGGTGAGTTTAGGACATTCATATATGTGGTTGAAGGCATCTTAACCAAGATCACACCTCATGGACAATGTTGGTGGCATACAGTTTATTCCACAAACACATCCAACATATGATTGATATAAACATTGAAGGTAACTACAAATAAATATTTAAGTATTAACATACAACATGATACATGGTAAAATATATTTTTTTTTCCAAAATCTATATTTTGATGATATTCATAATTAAAAGGATGTTTATGTTTCCAGGCACATGTTATTTAATGTAACTATATAGTAATATCTATTCCAAACAGTTATATGCAAAAGATCAACAGAAATTAAAGAGAAAATATACATATATATATATATATATATATATTAAATTGTAGTCTCTTTAATTAATAATCATAGTAAAACAAAAAAATTGCTATCTCTCATTTTTTATAATATTAAAGGCCTTTTGGGTTAAATATTTTTTTTCAGTCCATACATATAATGTAAATTTAATCAATGTACTGTAGCAATATTATTCTAAATGTTGAGGTTCCATAAATACAAGGAATAACTAGTCAACTCATCCTATAAACTATTATGCAATGGAGGTCCTGCGATGTTTTCATAAATTATGAAGCAATTTCCAAGTGCTCTTGCCTGAAATACAAAATCATTTGTGTTTAAAATTTTCTAGACATATGCAAAACCACTGTCTTATAAAGAATATAAATTGTGAACATTCTTATTATTTAACAAAAATTACTTTAATTTTTATTTAATTTTTTTGATAAAGACAATATATATACTTCATAGAAAAAAGTCAATTGACATTAAACCAATATTTTGTTATTTATAGTACCAATATTTTGTCATTTATAATTGCAAGTCATATTTCATATTGTACCTAAAAGTAAATTAAAAGGCGCTTACAATCTTCGATAACATTTTAAATAGAAATTATCTGCTCGTATTTACATTATTAAAACGATTTATTGTAAGTCTTGTCCCATTTAATATTGAGTTATAAATTTATCCATTCTTCCTTATCTGTAATGACGTTATAAATACAAAGTTGGTTTTGAATTTAGTCTCGGACTTTTTCTTGTGTTAGTTTTGATCGTTTCTACAGCTTCTATAGAATACAATTATCGACAAACAGCCCTTTTCGAAACTAGAAATATCCGAATATTGTTAATACGAGTTACATTAACAGTAAATAAATATAATCTAAAACATAGATTATAATGAAAATACATTTTTCTACAAAAAATCTAAAAACAATTTAATTAGTTAACGTCTTATCCTCCGATGTCTCTTACAGTAAGAAAAATACAAAAAATAGGTAAATGGAGAAGACATATTTTATAATAGTATAAAAGGAAAAGAAGTAAGATAAAATATTTTCTGTTATACTAATCATTAGTTATTTTAGTATTATTTATTTTATCATTTACATGTTACTGTTTTGTACATGTATATGGTAATTTTATAAAAGTCATGTTAAACAATGGCATTGCACTTGATCACGAAAATAATTTTTGCATATCATTTCTATAAATTAATTTAATTTTACGCCATCTTGTGTAACTTGCAATTTTTCGTACTAGATGGCGCTAAATAAACTGTAATGCACTATTTACATTTTTCGACATATTGTATTAACTATTAATCTAACGGTTGTTTATCGACATTTTATATTTTTTTAATGTTAAAAATAGTATTTTTAGTGTTAATAATAAAATCTTAAATTGTAATCATCGAAATATGTGAAGTTTTTATGTTTTATTGTAATGGTGTATACAGGTGACTTAAGAAAAAAGCTTCATGGCTGTATCAGGAACCGTGGCCGTCAGTTTGAGCAAAATTTAAATTAATTGTTACTTTAAACTTTTACTTTGAACTCAATATATTAAACGACAACAATAAGCTTGCATGTGTTACAACAAAAACAAAAGGATCAACTTAAGGGCCGTCGTGGCGTCTTTTATGAGTCTACATATTACAAGTGTTTTTTTTTTCTAAATTTTAGAAACTATGTATTTTCTTATACCTTGACGGTTAGATATTGAAGTCGGGCACCTATTTTTACGTTTTTTTATAAATTTAAATTTTAAAAGGCTTATGCGTATTTTTTATAAATAAAATTTTATTTTAAGATTAAATAAAAATGTAAGTATGACGTTTTATTTATTGTCACGACTTTCAAAGAACCTAATTTAAAAGTTTTAGCCTCTTAGTGATGATTATTAACTTAATTTATTAAAACTATGATTAAACTGATCGATAATTGTTACATTAACATTTGTGTAGAAATAAGTAAGAAATAAAATCATCGAATTTTTCTTAGAAAATCAGGAATTTTTTGAAAAATATTTAAAAAATTAATACTCGAACTCGACCAGCATTGTTTTTGTATGGGGTATTCCATACATAGATAGATAGGATACGAGCTATACTTTAGCCCCTCCAGATCTTTTACAATTATTACCTTACACCTTGTACATAAATTGTATATAAAGATTGTAAGAGCTAGAATTTATACTTATACACATTTTGCCAAATTGTCCACTCTTGTTTAAACAAAATAAAGAAAACTTGTTTAACTATAGTAACAGTTCACGATCCTTCATCATACAGTAGAAATTATACATTATATTACTTTATGACATTGCTCCGTTTAAAGATCATGTTAATGGTTATTTAAGGCTCAAACTAGGTCAGCTTGGTCCTGGTGATAACTTTACAAAAGAACTTTAATCAGTGAACATTGTCGGATAATTTTAAAAGAGATGAAAATTAATTATCAAAACATTTCAACAACAGGTATCTTGATTAAATCATGCACATCTAAAAATACATGAGATTCCAGTTGAGTGCGAGTTATTTCTAGAAGCGTATTTGACCTAGTTGCTTGACATTGGCTGGATCAATACAAACGCGCGCCCGCTCGCTCCTTCTGCCACGTTCATGGTGCATTCTCGAACATTCTACTACGAAGTTATACAATATTAAATATATATAGTTGGAGAAGACACGAATTTATGATAGTTAAAATTATAACTTTCTAATACTTTTTTATAAGTCTGAGCATATCTAACTAAATAATGATAATAGTTTTTCGAAAAAAAAGTATCATAATTATAAATATGCATTTATCATAAAATCTTACTTTTATTTTGAAGCAATATAATTGAATATTATAACTTACAAAAATAAAATGCATTTTAAATATTAAAATTACAAAGCTTACGTTTTGTGCTGGATCGATGACATATACGTTTTTTCCTTTACGTTTTAATAAAAAAATATCTTATCTACTGATAGTGAATATAGTTTTGTTTACTCGAAAATTCTTCCTTTCATAATAGGATTAAATTCATCCCACGCATAATCACATTACGTCAATATATACCTTACTATATTTGTTAACTAATATTACTATAGTATATATTATTATTCTATGCCGACTTAATATATAAATAAAGACCCTTGAATATTCTATGCAATTCGATACGTCTTAGTCGCATATTATATATTATGTTTTAACAGTAACCATAAAAAAACTGCAATAGTGTTTTAGGAATTTAATGGAATAGACAATTTAATTTATTTTTTTGCTAATATTTTAAAAAATGTATGAAAGATACCAACAAAAAAAAACATTTACAGAACAAATCGAGAACTACTACCTTATATATACCAATATCTTCAGGTCAGCCTAAGCTAGTCACTTATTAATATTCCTATTTATTATTATACTAGCCTAAAAAAAAAACACAATTTGGGGGTAAGTTACAACAAAGAAGGTAACATTAAAAACATTTATTATAGAAAATTAGTTTTTACATGTAAAAGTAATGGTATATTATATCACCTATAAGCCTGCGAAAGTCCTGCAACAAGTTTGGAAAATTACCCTGAAAAACAAGCAAATTCTCTTTTACAGTTTTTGTTTTTTTATGTAAATAAATAAAAGAATGCGACTCTTATGGTTACTTAATTAAATTTTAGATATTTGTGTAAAAGTTTATCAAAATCAAACTTAAATGTATAATTATAATGGGAGTTCGAAGGATGGAAAACACTGGATGAATCTGGTCGGATTGCTGTGACGGCGACCAATGATTATTAATAGAATGGTAACATTACGACATAAAACTCACTTTTGATACACTAATATCATTTATTCGCTGTCTCGTTCTAACTAATGACTATTTTTATATTCGACTCTTTCTTGAATACGTTTTCGGGATGATGCGATAATGTTGCCATATAAGTTATTGTAAAAGTAAAATGCTAATATAATATGTTAATCTTAATAGTAAATAACTTGGAAGAACCAGAAGAACTAATGTGAGGAGAAAATATCTTATGCATCTCACATCGTTTCAATCAACCAATCATCAGGCGATGGACATCCATTGCTGACCATGGACCTCCTTTAAAGAATTGCACATCGATTAGTTGCGCGCTGGTTGCCTCCTGCGGCTGCCGAGCACTAGGGGTCGCCATTTATAGAGGTTCATATGGAGTGATTTTGGCCATTTCACACCACGCTGGTCTAATGCCGGTTGGCGAGAACCAGAGCCTCATTTTTTGATTAGCAGGGTGCACCACGAACACGTGACCTAGGTCCCGTGAGTAGTACGGGGCCCCTACACACTCCACTTCTTTTAAACAAACATTTATTATAACAATTAAATATATTAAATTAATGATGTAATTGTAATCAAAATTATGAATAATTTTTTTATTTTCCTTTTCAATGTTACAAGCAGGGAATTACAATTATAAAACGTTTTATTACTGACATATTAAATATTAAGAGTAAACTTATATATATGCGTTAATACTTTATGACAGAAGAAATATATTTGGACATGATAATCATATGAATGAGATAAATCTAAGAAATATTTTCCCTTAAATATGGCAAAACCTATACAACTGACAAGACCATACATCATTGCCTGTGTATTTTCGTGCTAACCATATTTGTGTTCTTAGGTTTGATTGGTGGATTCCACGAGGTTCTAGAACTTTCTAAGCGCGCTGTTAGCTGGTTGGCCCAAACGTGAAAGGGAATGAAATTTCTAGAACTTGATTCGTCCAGTATAAAAAAGCCTCGATCCGCGCGGGAATTCAGTAATATTTGAAACGCGATACAAAGCGGACGAAGAGGAGAGTTCGCTGTTGACTGAAGTTATTTTACAGCGATTGTAATTTGTTTGTTCGTTGCAAAGGAGTGTAATTGAGAGTTAAATAAACATGCCAGCTATTGGAATAGATCTCGGAACGACTTACTCCTGCGTCGGCGTGTGGCAGCATGGCAACGTGGAGATCATCGCCAACGACCAAGGCAACAGGACCACACCGTCCTATGTAGCTTTCACCGACACGGAGCGACTGATCGGCGACGCGGCGAAGAACCAGGTCGCGCTCAACCCCAACAACACCGTGTTCGACGCCAAAAGGTTGATCGGACGCAAATTCGACGACCCGAAGATCCAGGCGGACATGAAGCACTGGCCGTTCAAGGTGATAAGCGACTGCGGCAAGCCCAAGATCCAAGTGGAGTTCAAAGGCGATACCAAGAAGTTCGCGCCGGAGGAGATCAGCAGCATGGTATTGACAAAGATGAAGGAAACTGCAGAGGCGTACCTCGGCAGCACAGTGCGCGACGCCGTGATCACGGTGCCGGCGTACTTCAACGACTCGCAGCGTCAGGCCACGAAGGATGCAGGTGCCATCGCAGGATTAAACGTGCTGCGCATTATCAACGAGCCCACGGCGGCTGCGCTGGCTTACGGCTTGGACAAGAACCTGAAGGGCGACCGTAACGTGCTGATATTCGACCTCGGCGGCGGCACCTTCGATGTGTCTATCTTGAGCATCGACGAAGGTTCACTGTTTGAAGTGAAGGCGACCGCCGGCGACACGCACCTGGGAGGCGAAGACTTCGACAACAGGCTGGTGAACCATCTGGCGGACGAGTTCAAGCGCAAGTACAAGAAGGACATGCGCTCGAACCCGCGCGCCCTGCGCCGCCTCCGCACAGCCGCCGAGCGCGCCAAGCGCACGCTGTCCTCCAGCACCGAGGCTACCATCGAGATCGACGCGCTCTATGAGGGCATCGACTTCTACACGCGAGTGTCCCGTGCGCGCTTTGAGGAACTCAACTCGGACCTGTTCCGCGGCACGCTGGAGCCGGTGGAGAAGGCGCTCAGAGACGCGAAGATGGACAAGAGTCAGATCCATGACGTCGTGCTTGTCGGCGGCTCAACTCGAATTCCGAAGGTGCAAAGCTTGCTGCAAGAATTTTTCTGCGGCAAGAAGCTAAATCTCTCCATCAATCCGGACGAGGCGGTCGCGTACGGTGCCGCTGTGCAGGCTGCGATCCTCAGCGGGGAGACCCACTCGAAGATCCAAGACGTCCTGCTTGTAGACGTGGCGCCGCTGTCCCTGGGCATCGAGACCGCCGGGGGAGTTATGACGAAGATCATCGAACGCAACTCGAAGATTCCGTGTAAACAGTCGCAGACCTTCACCACGTACGCGGACAACCAGCCGGCGGTCACCATCCAAGTGTACGAAGGGGAGCGTGCGATGACAAGGGACAACAACCTGCTGGGCACGTTTGACTTGACCGGCATCCCGCCCGCACCGCGTGGCGTGCCGAAGATCGACGTAACTTTCGACCTGGACGCCAATGGCATTCTGAACGTGTCGGCCAAGGAGAACAGCACCGGCCGCAGCAAGAACATCGTGATCAAGAACGACAAAGGGCGGCTGTCGCAGGCCGACATCGATCGCATGCTGTCGGAGGCTGAGCGCTACAAGGAGGAGGACGAGAAGCAGCGGGCGAGGGTCACCGCCCGCAACCAGTTAGAGTCGTACGTGTTCAGCGTGAAGCAGGCGGTGGAGGAGGCGGGAGACAAGCTCAGCGACGACGACAAGAGTGGAGCGCGTCGGGAATGCGATGAGGCGCTCAAGTGGCTAGATAACAACACTCTGGCCGAGCGCGAGGAGTACGAGCACCGGCTCAAGGAGCTGCAGCGCGTCTGCACGCCGCTCATGACCAAGATGCACGGCCACGGCGCGGCCGGTAAGACCGGAAGCCAAAGAGATGGTCCTACCGTCGAAGAGGTCGATTGAACTTGAGCTTTAAGAGTACCATGAATGTGTGATATTAAGTTTAAATTGTAAAGACTGATAATTTATTTGTGAAGCATTCGTCAACTGTCGTTTTAAGTTTAAAATAAATAATTTAATCCTAACAAGTTTTTATATACCACCCGTATGTAATATATATATATATATATATATATATATAGGGTGGCGCAAAAGTAATCCTATCAGAAAATGCTATAAATTTTGCCTTGATGTAAAAAAATATACCTTGTATACAAGGTGGCGCAAAAATAACCTTCCGATGTTTTTTGGCTGTAATTAAAAAAAAAATATGAAAAACTTCGATTCTTCTTGTGGATTATTTTTATTTGGTCTTTAATTTTTTTACATCAAGGCAAAATTTATAGCATTTTCTGATAGGAGGATTACTTTTGCGCCATCCTACATATATAATTTTTACAATCAAATCGCATATTTAAATATTTTTCTTTATAGGTTCTAGAAACATTGAGGGGCCAAAGTATTTCCGGGTAATAGATTTTAATTAAATGGATGTCTAGATTCTATTCTTTCTATATTTAGATAAAAGATCAGTGGTGTAATATAGTTTATAGAAAATTTATTATAGCGCCATCTTGTGATGAAGAATGTCGTCGCATGTCAACTATATTACCTCTATTTGAAAAATTTTTACCACCATATTTTTTTGACAAGATAACGTTAATGAGTAAAACATCCACCTGATAATGTGACACGAGGGGTCCAAATAATATTGCAATAAATATCTAGGTCCCCAGAGTGGTAGCTACTTTTATACATATAGCATTGAGAAACATAAATTTAACTACTTTTTTTTCAGCTCAAACTATTCACTGAATGAGGGGGTTAAGCAGAAAATTGAGGTAGTTTTGTATCAGATCTCTTTATTTCAGGAATTTTCACCAAAATATTCCTTCCAATTGTATCTAGACAAGAAATGCACTGAGACCTCATAAATCTGTAAAATCTAGTTGAGTAATATCAAGTTTGGCCGAAGCTTCACCATTATGGGTTTCATACATTTATTAAAACTGGGAAGTAAGACAATATAAGTATTATAAGGTAAGCCTTACTTCAAGTGGTAGTATAATACTTTACAATGCATAACAGACTGTGCTATTTAGTGGTTTATATCATTATAAGGTGCATTTCACAAAACATGATGTGTCATGTTATTTGAAATGACTGCACAAAATTCTTAAAATTCATGATCTTCTTAAAGGTAATCTAAATATCATGAAAAAAAAAATTAATTCTACCACCAAACCGTGAATGGAGGTCGCTATCAACAAACTAATGAATCATAATTAGTCTGTGATTTTATGCTTTATTAGTTTACAGAACTGTTTGATGATGCCACATTTATATTTTATTGTTAATGTTAATCAACACAAGTATAATAAAAATAATATATACAAAGTAAATTAAATGAACAACATAAACATTGATCAAAAGTAATGTTCACTCTGCTAATATATATTTACTATTTATTAATATATATTTAGTTTATTTTAAGCTAAAATATTTATCACAAAATTAAAAGCACTAAAAGTAAAATATCACTTCTTTGCCTTACACTAATATAAACATAAGACTACTATTACTAAGTCAATTGGAATTTGTTCCTTTTCTTATTTGAGAGGAAGTCTTTCAAAGATACTCGACTTCTATGGAAAGACAAGGTTATAGGAAATTCGTACTTGCGACAACCCTCTCTCTAGTCAACTTCAATGTTTTATGGGGCTTCCAAGAACACCTACACAATGTCTGATGTCCGAGTCGTTCCTCATGTCATGAATTTAATTTTTTTTCTTAATTGAGTCATAATTAATATAACATATATATTAAGTTATGTGCCAAAAGTTTTATCAAAATTACTTTAAACATTTTTTCCTCTCTTTATCTTGGCACAATACATATTCATTATATTAATAAATTAATGTTGATACCACAAGAAAAATGAGGTGCCTATCAAAAGTTTTACATGTCACCTTAAATCTTTAAAGTACAATTATACAAAAACTTAATTAAATTAATTATTATTTAAATATTTCTTATTCATTAAGTTACAACTTCTTCAAACAAATGTTTAGCTTGCAAAACAGAAAAAGTAATATCAAATCAAATTTAAAATATAAATAACCAACTAATTTCTTAGATAAAAAATAAATATAACATGTGTAATGACACCTTACCTCAATACAATCATTTCAATTATTAATTTCCTTAGTTTTCTGAAAAAAAAATTCATGTTTTAGTACCTTTGCAAATAATTTTCGTGTAGTGTACTTTCATCTCGATTTTTGTGTGCCTAAATAAATTATTTACTACTAGCTTACTTTATAATATTCTAACTGATTGCAGTTAAAGATTATCTAAAACAAGCCTCACGAAATTTAAGACGGGAAATCTCAATACTCCCAAGAGAAGTCAATATTCACTTACAGTTAGCGTACTACTTCTTGCTTCAGAGAGGAAAAGCTCCTACTGTGGATACCATATAAACGTTTTTTGGTAAGCGGGACACACCTACAGATACTGTTGGATGCGAACAAGTTCTAAGACCGCAGTCTGAATCGCGCGAACCCAGAATCCGATGAGCTATATAAGATAATTTAACTTATAACAACATTAAACACGAGTTATCGGTAACTTGTCCTAGTCTTCAAAGTCACAAACCATAACAAATAACTTGTTGGCTGGGAGTTTTGGTTGAACACGTTACAATTATCAGTTGTAAGATTATCCTACTTTAAAATGAAGTATGACATGTTAATCGAATTACTTTAGAGATAGTTTAAAGGAAACAATGGGGAAGAAAGATATGTAAATTGAATTTCTTTGTTGTAAATTTTCTTATACAAACAGCGAGATGTTAGCTGTCAGTCGTTCTATCGAAATCTGGAATGATACCATCCTATCACGCCAATTTGCGCAAAATATTAAACGAACAAATGAAAATGTAATCGAAAATGTACTCTTGATATATGACAATAAATGAGCAATGGGTGTTATTGATTAGTCATTCAAGATTTATTACTGTTAATCCTTCTCATTAAAGACACATTTCATTTTTGCAATTTTGTTCGATTATTCGAATACCTCATCAGTCAATTCACCTACTGTTAGCGCGTATTGCTGGGAAAAGGCTCCCCACAAAGTGTCCATGCTAATAGTTCCAGTGCTACAAACATTGTATTCGTTATACTTAGATATTTTTTATGTTACCACTAACACAAATCATTATATAATAGAACTGAAAAAATGCGACATTGCTTAATTTCATTTTCTTATAATTTTAGTACAGTGTTTAAATAGCTTTGTCTACTAAGCCACTTCTACTTGGACTATACTAAATAAATAAACATATATTACCTGCCGCAATATTAATTGTACAAAACTCGACAGAAAGTTTAGTTGCATTGAAAAATCTATTCAGCTGAAAAATGGTTTTAGACATAACATTTCAAAAATTAACTGCGGCTTTATATATATAATGCAAAAATGCTTTACGTATAATTTAGTTTTTTTTTTTTCTCCCATCATTCTACTAATGCTTAAAATTATCAGGTACGATGAAATGGCTACTGAATTAGAATTATTATTGTCTTTTAACATGGGAAGATAAAATGTGAGCTAAGCTGCACAAAAACATGAATAAATATAACGAACCTCTTTTTTTTACTGTTAAAAATAACGTAAATTTTCCCAAATTTAAAGATAAAATTTCTAATATGTATTATGCCAGTTCCATACAAACAATGGTTGTATATTGTATATAGGCTTGTGTAGTACCTGTACTATGAACTAGAAGAACCAATTCCCGTCACTGTACTAGAACTAGCGGTGAGGCCTAATTATCATAACATATATAAATCACAAGTATTCGAAGATAACTGATAACAGTTGTTCTTGCGATGTCGTTATATTCAATCACTATCAATATTTTCATTATTCAATAACAGCCGGTCACTAACAGTAACATAGCTTGAAATAATAGAACAGGTAATAAAAATGAAACAACTATTCTTGTCTTTGTCTTTTGTATAATATTATAATAGGCTAAAACAAGACACACCTAGTATTTAAAAATAAATAAACCAAAATTATCGTAAGTCGTTTAATTATAAGAAATCCTTTTTGAAAAGCGAATTCTTAATTAGATCGTGTTATCTGTTATTTGGTTGATTTATATATCTCGCTCACATCCATTTGATAGTTTGTTAAAACGAGAAGCACCTAGTATTTTAACCCGAAAAATAGAAATTATAATCGTGTAAGATAATTATCTCGAAACGTCATTCCTTAATTAGTTCGTGTTAACTTTTATTTCGTTGATTAATTTATCTCGCTCACACGCAATGAATATACTGTTGCTAAAATGAGATGCAAATGGTATTATAACTCAAAAAATACAAATTGTAACTTTAAGAGGATAATTATCCTCGATACGTCACTCCTTGACCCCTCTTTGCATGATTTTTTCTTTATTGGTAAAATAAATCGAAGTAATATAATTCAAGTTCAAAATTAAAGGAAAAATGGTTAAAAAATCTTATTTATGTATTTATATTATGAATTTAGCAAAAAATAATATGATGCAAATTTCCATCATTATGCAAAGGTAGGTCATTAGCTTAGTAATAAATAGAAATAAAAGAAGATATCATGGGATACTTTTTTATTCTTTGTGATAATTAACAAAACTATTATTATTTTTATTTAGACACAAATTGACGCCACATTTACTACAAGGATTCGTAGAATACCATTTACATTTAGGATATTTGCGCCGAAGTGACCCACCCACTGTTGGCTAATGTTCAGCACCATCTGTTTTTATATCTTTTGGAGGTGGAGGAGCTGGAGAAACCTTTTTTCTTTTTGATTCTAGTACAACCTCAAGGGTGCTGGCGCTTGGACAGCCTCATTTTGTTTCTTTACTGGTTCTTTTATTACAAAGAATAAAGACTAATTCATTTCTGAATGGGCTAATTTTAAGTTCGTAATATAAATGACGGCTCCTATTGCCCAGTGATAGCGCAGGCTATGCTGACTGTGAGATCTCGGGAAGTCACTGGATGCGGGCAGCACAGGACTACTAAATGTGGAGATATCTGGGGGAGGCCTATCTCCAGCAGTGGATGTCTCTTGGTTGATGATGATGATATGTGTTTATTAGGTTTTTTGTATCTTTATTATTCTCGTCTTTATAAATTAAAATTGTTACCTTTTACATAAAAATATTTTAGGACAAATGGATAACATAGTTTAGCGCGATTGGGGAAAAGTGGCGAATAGTAAATAGTATCGTAATACATAAAACCTCCTTGTTGATATAGATACATTTTTAGAAATGGTTTAGGTGTAGGAAGCTGTTTTTTTTTTCTAAAAAAAATCCTAAAATAATGACCAAACTGCCTTAGCTGGTACCGTGTATGTAAAATTTTTATAATAAATGTTTCTTTATATTTATATATACTTGTTGTTTTATTTTGCCTTCGCACCATTTAACTTTTATCTGGTAAATTATTTGATGCATTCTCATAGAAAGTGTTACGAACAAAAACTTTTTAATTTGTATTGACTTCATATAAAATAAAAGAAACCACTTCAAAATTTTTATAATAGTAAAGATATTATTTGATTATATAAATAGTCCATTTTTTTTAATCGTTGGTCGGTGGTGGTAAATGAAATGTCTGTAAGAATGTGGCGCAATTTAGGACAATAAACACAACTGGCGGTCCTGTTAAGAATCGTCACCCCATTTTATTTTAATTTTACTTTACGTGGGGGGGAATGCCTTCGAGTACCTGCCTTCGACGTGGACAAAGACCACGATGCTCCACCTTCGGCGGGGCCACGGGAACGCTTTCACAGCGCCGGCTGCACCATCCAGCTCCATCTCGGGTAGAAGACCACCCACTTTCCACCTCTGTAAGGGTTCGCCTGAACATTGAGCGCACCTTTCTCTAGGCCTCTTATAGTCATCTGGGCAACGGATCAAGAAGCGTCATTCCTAATACTTTAAATAAGTCTAATGATAGTGATGAATTTTTTCTCATTTTTCTTGTTGCTATTGACCCTTGAAAGTTTAGAACAATAATCAGGAGACACTTTTGCAGATGAAGACGGCAAAGAGATTAAAAACAACGTCCAATACCTGGAAGCGGATCTCGAGGAAATAGTTAACAACGCATTGAAGCAAAGCGACCAGAATAACGGTGGGTGAATAACTATGGCGAGTTCAAATCGATATAATTTTAAAATAAATAAAAAAATCTTGATAAACACTAAATTATAATATTTTTTTTTACTTTTTTAAATTTAAATAAGTTTTTATCCTGTCGGTGTTGCCATGTAAACACATTACCCACAAAGTGACAAACTCTAAGTAATGACTATATTTTTTATTTGCACGTTGTAGATCTCGTCACGGTTATAAATACAAATAAATAAAAAAAAAAGCCACACGTTATTTTATTACAAAAAATTCAAACATTGTTATAAACAAAAACGTAAACAATAATTAAAATAGATTTATGTATGAAACACGTTTTAGACAAATTTTTTAATTTTAATTTTGCCTTCAATTCATGATAACATTAGCATTTAGTAGCGAGATTATCATTAGCGGATAGAAGTCCACTGCTGGACATGGTCTCCCCCAAAGATCCCCACATCGATCAGTTCTGCGCTGCCCGCATCCAGCGGCTTCTCGCGACGTTGTAGGAGTTCCTATGGCAGGATATAGGCCTTTTCTCTTCACGTTGGCCTAATGCGCGTTTGTTTAAAAAAAAACAAAGGAACTACACAGGATAACGATCCATAATGTTTGTGAGAGTTTAGCGAGGTATACATAAATAATACTTATGTACTACTACTGTGTAATAAGATAAAACCTATTTGTGTCCGTTTGTATTATAAGGGTATAGTAAAAGATTTAATGAATATTATATATAATTATAATACAACACTATACACAGTAGGAAACTAACACTTCACTAAAATTATCTAGTAAAAATATGTAGTAGTTATTTTAATCTTTTTAAAATAAGGTTTATAAGAAATAATTATTATATTCATATCATCTTTTAATCCTAGCTCGATTTTAGATACATTTGTGAGATACACATCCGATACTTTACTTGACGCAATTTTATGCCACTGGATGGCGCTTTAATTTAAAATAGAGCCGGTCTATATTAGCTTTGTATAACATATACATGCCACTAGATAGCGCTGTACTTTAGGTGGACATACCTTAGCGCCGCTAGACAGCGCCTTAGTTTAAAATAAAGCCGGTCTATATTAGCTTTGTAAAACATATACATGCCACTAGATAGCGCTGTACTGGAGCGCTGTAGGTAGACATACCTTAGCGCCACTAGATGGCGCTTTAATTTAAAACAGAGCCGGTCTATATTAGCTTTGTAAAATATATACATGCCACTAGATAGCGCTGTACTTTAGGTAGATATACCTTACCGCCGCTAGATGGCGCTTTAAAATAAATTGAACTACGATTCATCAGTTATCTGTTACACTGACCTTTATCGGAAATGCTTCTTCTTCTTCTTACTAGACCTTGTCCCATCTTTACTTGGGATCGGTTCTCCTGGTCATTCTTCTTAATCTATCTCTATTTTCTGTCCTTGTTTCAGTCAATTTGTTATTCTTTAGATCTTTATTGATCATCGTCAACTAAGTAGTAGGGGGTTTCCCAGGGCCTCTGTTTTTAGTTTCTAGATCCAGCGCTACCCTTACCATATGCGTTGTTGGTCTTCGCAAACCATGGTCATACCAGCGCACGCGTCTCTCTACCATTTTCTCTTGAACCGGTTTTACTTTAAAGGAACCTCTGACACGTATAGCTTATATATAGCTTCCCTTTAACCCTAACTGGCATTCGTTTATCGCATAGTGTTCCGGAAAGCGAGCGCCATCGTTGCCACCCAACATTTATTCGCTGGATGACGTCTGCTTCGTTTCTTCCGTCAACACTGATAACGGGGTCTAAGTATTTAAATTTATCGGCTCTGGGCAGTTGTAGTTGATGTTTACCATCAAGAGTGAAAGTAGCTGGTAAGCTCTGATCTTTGGCATTGAGGTAGCAGATACGACTTTCAGTTATCGTTCGGCTTACACGCATCCCATTATCTTTGAGGTCTTCTCTCCATCTATCTAGGCGCTCTTGCAGTCTGGTAGCATTGTTGTCTAAAATCACCACGTCATGCGCATACAAGATAATCCATGGGGCTGGTGTTTGTATGGTCTTGGTGACACAGTCCATTGCTAAGTTAAAAAGTAGGGAACTTAGTGGCGAACCCTGATGCACGCCAATGTTTGATGAAAATGCTTCCCTAATGCCCGCAGGTCTTCAAATCCGAGTTGTAAACCCGTCATACATATCCTTCAGAAGAGTAATGTATTGTTCTGGAACGCATTGACTCCTAAGTGCATACCAGATAAGATCTCACGGTATGCTAACAAACGCCTTCTCTAGATCTATGAAGATCATATGTAGTTCTTCTTTGTTTGATTTAGCTTTTTCTGCTAGAGTTCGCACTGTATGGACAGCGTCTGTTGTCGATCTTCCTGGAAGAAAACCGCACTGATTTGGAGTGAAGACAGCCGTCTCTTCAATACGTTTACTGGATACTCTTTCCCATAGTTTCAATGTGTACGATATGAGTTTTATGCCTCTAATATTTTCGCATTCTCTAACATCTCCTTTATTCTTGTAGAACGGAATAAGGTAGCTTGTTCTCCAGCTGTTCGGCATAAGCCGTTAATGAAGATGATTATCACAAAACTTTAGTTCGCATAAAACTTCTGACGTTTTAATATTTAGTTTCTTTGGAGTTACAGTAAAAGGTAAAAGAAATATGTGGCCGTTACTCGAATTAAATTGATTTATTGGATTAATTCCGCTATACATAAGCGATAAACTTGTGCAGTAGTGGTACTATGAACTAAGATGACTAATTCCCGTCACTATTAAAACGAACTGCTCTGCGACGTTCTGCCGTCGTTCATTTAGTACATTTAGTGCATCCGATCCCAAACGCGAAGCGAGACCGAGAGCGAACCGAGTGTCAAATGATCGAGTTTTACATAGCAATACGTAATTAAAATAAAACAATTATTGTATACATAATATCTGATTTTTGAACACGCCATTCTAATATTCTTTTTATAATGAAAGTCCCCAAGCCTGCAAAAGAATAAGGCGAAATCAAATGTTATTACATCAATACAACTTACGACCTTTAGTACCTTACTAACTTAATACAAACCGATAAATTGTGAATAAATAACTAGAGAGGAACCATAAGTTCGTAGTTTTTTTTTGGTCATACGAATAAATATTTTGTGAGTCCTTAACAAGATCGGAATTAAACGTAAAGTTGCCGAGAAGCTGGAAACGATATCATTTCAATGTACTAGTGTACTAAAAGAACTAAAAGACCGAACTAGTACATTTGTGCGATTGTACTAGTTTGTGAGCGATCCGTTCAGTGAACGCGCACGCACAGCGCTAATTGTATCTCTTTCTACTCTACGCAAGCTGAGTGTTGGTTATTACAAGTTCAGAATATTCTCAGAGCCTTTTATTCTGATTGGTCGTTGAACGAAGTTTCTAGACGATTCGATTATTCTATTCGTTCATATTATGCCTGTGCTACGACCGTTTCTAGACGTTTCCAAGAGTGACCAGCGTAGAAAATAATATTTCCCGTAACGTGAATAATAAATACACATCTTCCAATGTGAAATATTGGTAAAATATTTTTACAGTCTTTTTTAAAATATATCCAAATCCTGCTAATGACGAATAAATTCAGTACCATAGCATTATATTTTATGATGCATTAATTACAACACAGAATATAAACTTCATAATCCATAGTTAAAAAAAAAATTACATCACAAAGAAATAATTTTATGACTGTAAGTTTCATTTAAAATATCAAGCCAAATTAAAAAAAAGAAGGAAATAATTGAATATTAAATTTCGCGTATTAAAAGGTATTTTTATGTTGCTGATATCCCTACGACCTCTATTATTCTAGCTATCTCTTTCTGGCATGTGACGATGAGCGCTGACGTCACGTCTAGAATGTTCCCGACGCCGCGTCAGTCGATTGGTCGGTTCTGGAAGCTCCGCGACGTTTCGCGAGTTGTATTTGTTGTATATATAAGCGGCGCGGCCGGCGCGAGTCGTCACTGATATTTGAAACGCGACACAAAGCGGAAGAAAAGGAGAGTTCGCTGTTGAGCGAAGTTATTTCACAAGCGATTGTAATTTGTTTGTTCGTTGTAAAGGAGTGTAATTGAGTTAAATAAACATGCCAGCTATTGGAATAGATCTCGGAACGACTTACTCCTGCGTCGGCGTGTGGCAGCATGGCAACGTGGAGATCATCGCCAACGACCAAGGCAACAGGACTACACCGTCCTATGTAGCTTTCACCGACACGGAGCGACTGATCGGCGACGCGGCGAAGAACCAGGTCGCGCTCAACCCCAACAACACCGTGTTCGACGCCAAAAGGTTGATCGGACGCAAATTCGACGATCCGAAGATCCAGGCGGACATGAAGCACTGGCCGTTTAAGGTGATGAGCGACTGCGGCAAGCCCAAGATCCAAGTTGAGTTCAAAGGCGAGACCAAGAAGTTCGCGCCGGAGGAGATCAGCAGCATGGTGTTGACGAAGATGAAGGAAACTGCCGAGGCGTACCTCGGCAGCACAGTGCGCGACGCTGTGATCACGGTGCCGGCGTACTTCAACGACTCGCAGCGTCAGGCCACGAAGGACGCGGGTGCCATCGCAGGATTAAACGTGCTGCGCATCATCAACGAGCCCACGGCGGCCGCGTTGGCTTACGGCTTGGACAAGAACCTGAAGGGCGAGCGTAACGTGCTGATATTCGACCTCGGCGGCGGCACCTTCGATGTGTCTATCTTGAGCATCGACGAAGGTTCGTTATTCGAAGTGAAGGCGACTGCCGGCGACACGCACCTGGGAGGCGAGGACTTCGACAACAGGCTGGTGAACCATCTGGCGGACGAGTTCAAGCGCAAGTACAAGAAGGACATGCGCTCGAACCCGCGCGCCCTGCGCCGCCTCCGCACAGCCGCCGAGCGCGCCAAGCGCACGCTGTCCTCCAGCACCGAGGCTACCATCGAGATCGACGCGCTCTATGAGGGCATCGACTTCTACACGCGAGTGTCCCGTGCGCGCTTTGAGGAACTCAACTCGGACCTGTTCCGCGGCACGCTGGAGCCGGTGGAGAAGGCGCTCAGAGACGCCAAGATGGACAAGAGTCAGATTCATGACGTCGTGCTCGTGGGCGGCTCCACTCGAATTCCGAAGGTGCAAAGTTTGCTGCAGGACTTCTTTTGCGGCAAGAAACTCAACCTTTCCATCAACCCGGATGAGGCGGTCGCGTACGGCGCCGCCGTGCAAGCCGCAATCCTCAGCGGGGAGACCCACTCTAAGATCCAAGACGTCCTGCTTGTGGATGTGGCGCCGCTGTCCCTGGGCATCGAGACCGCTGGCGGAGTTATGACGAAAATTATCGAGCGCAACTCGAAGATTCCGTGTAAACAGTCGCAGACCTTCACCACGTACTCGGACAACCAGCCGGCGGTCACCATCCAAGTGTACGAAGGAGAACGCGCGATGACGAGGGACAACAACCTGCTGGGCACGTTTGATTTGACTGGCATCCCGCCCGCACCGCGTGGCGTGCCGAAGATCGACGTAACCTTCGATCTGGACGCCAATGGCATTCTGAACGTGTCGGCCAAGGAGAACAGCACTGGCCGCAGCAAGAACATCGTGATCAAGAACGACAAAGGGCGGCTGTCGCAGGCCGACATCGATCGCATGCTGTCTGAGGCGGAGCGCTATAGGGAGGAGGATGAGAAGCAGCGGGCGCGGGTCGCCGCCCGCAACCAGCTAGAGTCGTACGTGTTTAACGTGAAGCAGGCGGTGGAGGAAGCGGGAGACAAGCTCAGCGACGACGACAAGAGCGGAGCGCGTCGGGAATGCGACGAGGCGCTCAAGTGGCTGGACAACAACACTCTGGCCGAGCGTGAGGAGTACGAGCATCGACTCAAGGAGTTGCAGCGTGTCTGTACGCCACTCATGACTAAGATGCACGGACATGGCGCAGCTGGAACGACCGGTGGAGGTATGCCTGGAGGAATGCCCGGAGGAATGCCCGGAGGAATGCCCGGAGGAATGCCAGGAATGCCCGGAGGAATGCCAGGAATGCCCGGAGGAATGCCCGGAGGAATGCCAGGAATGCCCGGAGGAATGTACGGCGGCGGCATGCCTGGTATGCCAGGAGGAACGCACAGAAACCAGCACAGCGGTCCCACCGTAGAGGAAGTAGATTAAATTGTAGAATAATTAATATTTGCGTACAAAACATTCCAATGTAAATAACTTAGCAGTAAGTAACAAAGACTGAGGCTATTTATTTCTAGTGTTTAAGGAGTCGCGATTAATAAATATTTTAAAAGGATATTGCGTTTTGATAATTTACCGTTTCCCCCCATTTTAGTCTACTTTTTTTCATACTGGGGTACTGCAAAAACTCAACTCACCTTACACAGGTTGAACGGGCACAAACAGCTGTGCTTAAGGTTTCCTACTTTAAACCTCGCCGTTATCCCACAGACGAACTTATCAACGAGACGGATAACTGTTCATACTTAACAGCGCTCTAAAACTAAACTTTGCTAATGAAATACAATTCCAGCAATATTCGGCGAAACCTCGTATGTCCAGTCGACTTCTTTAAATCCTCTTTTTTACAAAATTTTTTGTGTTTTACTTAAATAACAAATTACACAAATTGATAAATAAATATGTATCGCCTAAATCATTTCAATCTAAGAATACAGTTCAAAAATGGCTTCTTACTCAATTATATACGAAGACGGAAAAACATTTAGACATTATTAAGTAACCATTTATAATTATAAAGTACTTGTTATATTCGTTTTTTTTTTTTCATAAAATGTACACACAGACACACATGCACGTGCGCTCATAATACATACACATGCACAACACATTAGAGATGATCTCTTCTGCTCTTTACTTAAGCTGTAATGTCACTGTACAGGAGTCGGGTGACCTGGTGACCTGGTGACCTGGTGACCTGGTGACCTGTAACACCGGTTTGTTACCTATCACAAGCACCACCGATCCACAGCCATATTGTTAAATGATGTACGTAATTTAAGAATTTTGTTTGTAATTACTTTTGGTTTGTGGTGACAAATAAATATATTTTTGTATTTTTTTATATATCCTGACTTTTATTGATCTTTGGAAGCTGTGGTATGACATGGAACGAGATGAATCTTTGCAAATACGGTATATGAAAAAACATTTAGAAATTTTGTTTTTCCAAAGAAATTGATTTGGAAATCTTTGAGGGAGCGCTATATTCAGCGGTGGATGATGATGACGAAGTCTCGTGAACTCTCAAGCACTCAATAAATCTTGCTTCGCCTCAGGCAGGCTATTGTTCCTAATATTCTTCAATAGTAGCTGAAGACCGCCCATTGCCGTTAATCTTAATAGATGTTTTAGGAAAGTTTACCTAATTAAGGAAATCAAATGAATTGCTTATATTTAAGTAATGTCACATCATCATCATCATTAGATGCACTTTTCATACCAAAATTTAGGCGGTCAGATTGGGAAAACCAATTGGACCCCCAGCTATCCATCCATCTTTTAAATTGATGGTATTTAAGCCCGGTCCACTCCTTTATACTGTCAAACCTTTTCTTTCGCTGTCTACCAGTTGCAATAACGTCACAACAATTACTTAAAGGCAAATTGCCGGACATCCGGCTTTACTGCTGAGGTTTTGGCTCATAAGCATTTTTTTCTCTTTATATCTTTAAAAGTGAATAATTAGTTGCTGTGGAACCTGTTGTACTTTGGCATTTTGTGTACTTTGGTCATGGCTCACTTCAGACATTCTCGTGATGTGAAATTCTATTATCTATAGTATTCCGGTTTGAAGGGCGCTGTTAGTAATGTAATTATTAGGATAACGAGACTCAATATCTTATGTCTCAAAACAAGGAGAGCAATGTGATGCAATGTGTAATATCCTTTAGGATTTATAACGCCACATTATAGACCAGTGTATCACTTATCATCAGGTGGAAAGTTTTGCTCATCTCGTCGTTTCGTAAAAAAAAAAAATTCTTATGCTATTTATTTTCATTTATATTAACTTTTTATTTTAGTATAAGATCTAGTGTAGGCCGCAGCGCTGCAACTACGCGTCGTTTATTTACGTAGATTTACAAAGTAGCACGGCCGCTGCGCTGCAACCACGCGTCGTTTATTTACATAGATTTACGAAGTAGCGCGGCCGCAGCGCTGCAACTGCCCGTCATTTATTTACATAGATTTACAAAGTAGCGCGGCCGCAGCGCTGCAACTGTGCGTCGTTTATTTACATAGATTTACGAAGTAGCGCGGCCGCAGCGCTGCAACTGCCCGTCATTTATTTACATAGATTTACAAAGTAGCGCGGCCGCAGCGCTGCAACTGTGCGTCGTTTATTTACATAGATTTACAAAGTAGCACGGCCGCAGCGCTGCTACCACACGTCGTTTATTTACATAGATTTACAAAGTAGCGCGGCCGCAGCGCTGCAACTGTGCGTCGTTTATTTACATAGATTTACAAAGTAGCGCAGCCGCAGCGCTGCAACTGCCCGTCGTTTATTTACATAGATTTACAAAGTAGCGCGGCCGCAGCGCTGCAACTGTGCGTCGTTTATTTACATAGATTTACAAAGTAGCGCAGCCGCAGCGCTGCAACTGCCCGTCGTTTATTTACATAGATTTACAAAGTAGCGCAGCCGCAGCGCTGCAACCACGCGTCGTTTATTTACATAGATTTACGAAGTAGCGCGGCCGCAGCGCTGCAACTGCCCGTCATTTATTTACATAGATTTACAAAGTAGCGCGGCCGCAGCGCTGCAACTGTGCGTCGTTTATTTACATAGATTTACGAAGTAGCGCGGCCGCAGCGCTGCAACTGCCCGTCATTTATTTACATAGATTTACAAAGTAGCGCGGCCGCAGCGCTGCAACTGTGCGTCGTTTATTTACATAGATTTACAAAGTAGCACGGCCGCAGCGCTGCTACCACACGTCGTTTATTTACATAGATTTACAAAGTAGCGCGGCCGCAGCGCTGCAACTGTGCGTCGTTTATTTACATAGATTTACAAAGTAGCGCGGCCGCAGCGCTGCAACTGTGCGTCGTTTATTTACATAGATTTACAAAGTAGCACGGCCGCAGCGCTGCTACCACACGTCGTTTATTTACATAGATTTACAAAGTAGCGCGACCACAGCGCTGCAACCACGCGTCGTTTATTTAAATAGATTTACAAAGTAGCGCGACCGCAGCGCTGCAACTGAGCGTCGTTTATTTACATAGATTTACAAAGTAGCGCGACCGCAGCGCTGCAACCACGCGTCGTTTATTTACATAGATTTACAATGTAGCGCGACCGCAGCGCTGTAACCGCGCGTTGTTTGTTTACATAGATTTACAAAGTAGCGCGACCGCAGCGCTGCAACCGCGCGTCGTTTATTTACATAGATTTACAAAGTAGCGCGACCGCAGCGCTGCAACCGCGCGTCGTTTATTTACATAGATTTACAAAGTAGCGCGACCGCAGCGCTGCAACCGCGCGTCGTTTATTTACATAGATTTACAAAGTAGCGCGACCGCAGCGCTGCAACCGCGCGTCGTTTATTTACATAGATTTACAAAGTAGCGCGCAGTAGGCAAATTTGAAGGCGTCCTAAACTTGAACGAATGTCGGGTTGAAGAATTTATCGATATGGGAGTCGTCCAGCGATATGGGATTCGAGTGCCGACAAGTACAGCAATAAAATTGAAAATAAAAAGGTATGGGAAGAAATATGTAATAAATTTATTCTATTATTTATTAAGAGAATTTCACCATGAAAACCGCAAGTGAAAATAAATTAAGCATGTAAGTATATTTTTAACACAATTATTTTATATTTTCATTACATGCCATGACAGTTCTCCTTCTTGGCTAACAAAATATTCAGCTAATGTATCACGTACAATCGTTGCACTTCTTTGCGAGTGATTATTGTGATTTTGTTGCACGTTTTGTAGATCGTATCTCATCGCTGTCGGTTTGGAATTGGAACTAGTAACTGAAAGATTCCCAAGTAAATTATGTAACACACGACAAGCACGAACGGTATCTTCAGCAAAGAGTATTTGTACATTTATCGGACGATACAAAATTCTCCATTTCTTCGCCATGATGCCAAACGAACACTCAATGTATCTTCTTGCCTTCGATAAAAGATAATTTAATATACGTTTCTTCTCATTTAAACATTTTCCCGCGTAAGGTCGTTGTATAAAATTACTAATCCCGAATGCTTCGTCACCAATGAAAACAAAAGGCACTGGTGGTCCATTGCTTGTAATTGGCAAGGGGTTGGGAATATTAAGTCTTTGCTCTTGTAAACTTCTGTAAAAGTTACTGTTTTTGACAATTTGCGAATCAGAAGCCTTCCCATATGATCCCAAATCTATGAATGTGAAACAATAGTTTGAGTCACATATCGCCAAAAGAACTATAGAAAAGTAATTTTTATAATTGTAATATAAAGAACCAGTGTGCTCTGGTTTGATATTCTTGTTTCCCATCAATAGCAACCAAATAATTAGGGGAATTGGTCTTGGTGTAAAATCAGTTCGCAATTACTAACCAATCTTCTTCTTGAAGCTCGGGTATATAAATAGCATAGAGGATTTCATAAATAGCTCGATAAACTTCTTTCACGATAGAACAAATCGTTGAAAGCCCACGATTATACGTATGATATAAATTTGTAAGACTGCAACCTTCTGCCAAGAACCTGTAAATTAAAATATTGATCAATTATTTTCAGCTATACTACTGCAACGCAAATGGAAAAACTTGAGGGATTGTTATAGTCGTGAAATTTATAAACAAAGAGCATCAAAGAGCGAGGGTCAGCTGAATCATCACATCGAAAATATCAACATTTTGACCGACTTAAATTTTTATCGTGTTTATCCGAGTCCAGGCCCATTGATATTTATACACAGTCCACGACATTAAAAAAAGAGGAAAGTTTCGGAACCGGAAGAAGATGACACTAATATAATTTTGAAAGTTCTCTTGGACAGAATGCAAAGAATGGACGAATCTATTGAAAATGATGGTGTTCGGTGTTTTATATTATCACTGTTAAGTGATTTTAAGAAAATATCTGAACACCGCAAAATGATCGGTTTGATACGTATCAATACACGTGTTAATTTCAACAATTCTTACCAACAACATGGTTATTTTACTTCCACGAATCAATCAAGCTAAAGCCAGCTTATTTGTCAGTACAAGAATCACAATTGACTGATAAGTCGTCTATTTATGTGACTTTCTTTTCGGAAAGTAATAAAAATTAAAAACAATAATATGAAAAGTATGTAATGTGATTTACCTCAAAAATAAAACGATTATATTATGAATTTGATGGCAATTTATACCTGAGCGTTATAAATAGTTTCTCTTCAGCACATTTTTGAAGGTTGTATTTTGTTTTGCAATATAATGTTCTAAACGGGGGAAGTAATTCGTAGAATTGTTTTCTTGACAATCTTAAGTAATTCTGAAATTGTTTGTCACTGTAGCTTTTTACTTTATAAAATTCAGTTTGTTGAGTTATACGAAATAACGGCAACGTTTTTCAAGTTCCTATTTTTGTTTTATGCCCAAAATCGTTTTTCGTTTTAATAGTAATACTAAGAGCAGTGTTTATTAGTCAGTGTCCATCGTGATACTTTGTACTACACTACGATTCTTAAACCTAGCGACAGTAGTGCAGCTGCAGCGCTGCAGACACGTTGCCACTGCGCGGCACTTTGCAAATAATTAGAACGCGCCCTTACACCTACTACCATTGAACTGAATTTCCTATTATTGCATGTTGCAAGAAGAACTTTTCAACAATTCTAAAATGTTGCTTGAAATCGAACTTCTGGGAATCTTTTGTTTATGTTTTTTCCAAGATAGTATAAACTTTTTTTTCACGTTTTTCAAATATATTTTTAGATATTGTGATCGAAAAGACGCATCGATCAAAATTTTAGAACATGAGTGTTACCAGGAAACAATCATTTAGCCAAAATACAAACTTATCTATTACCATTACTATTACAGAGTCTTTGAGTGATTTCTTTAATTCATTGTTATATTATGCGTTATATTCTTTACACTTACAGATTTTTAATTACAGTGACATCTCTCGGTGTAGCCTCTGAAATTTTAATATTATAATCCGACTAATCTTAATAGCACCTTCAGACATTTGTAGCAGTAACATTATGGATAGCTACTGAAAAGATTTGTATAAAAATTCACACGTTTTAAGGTGGGCTCTACAACTACAATAACTTTGTGCAATATAACTAACTGTATCTCTGTTTGCATTCGAACTATCATTTATATTTACTCAATAACATTGATGAGCTAAAGCGTCAATGTTTATGCGTGAGCAGATGTAAAAGTATTGTTTTTTTATTACATTATTTTCACTGGCCTCTAGAAATATCGCTATATATTTAAAAATCTGCTTCGTATACAATAGTATTTTCATTTTGATCGTGATCTTTACATACCAACGAGGCGAGGATTTTTTGTAAAGATTGATACATTTCACGATATACTTCCTTTTATTTAATATTGTTATTCCGCCACGAATGCTAACTTGCGATCTTCGTCACGACGAAACTGGCAAAAGTTTTACAAAGAACAGATCCTACTCGGTACAATGAAATATATATCGTAATTAAAATTAAACTCGCTCAAACTTTAGCTGAAATATTGGACAATTTTCAATACAATACCATTACAGGTTAAACATATTGCACAATAACATGAATTGTGTAATATAATTGATCTTATGGGGTCTGTTTAAGTTATTACACCATGACTTTTAGAATATAAATAAGTACTCTGTGTACTGGGTGCATTTATTTAAGAATTGACAGCTAAGATCTGGTGAAGGTGAAAACTGAGAGACGCAGGCGGCGCAAAATCGATCAGTATGGGGATATGTTTATTGCCCAAATTATGTTATACAAAATACTCGGTACACATTTAAATAGTTTTATTTTAATATATATATATATGTATATAATAAGTAATTATATTCTGTACAGGTTAAGTAAATATGATTATGACGTCTGTGATTTCATTCAAAATCCGATCATAAAACAGGCTCCTATCAATACGGCTTTGTGCCCAAAGTCCATTTCGAGTGGGAATGTTGCACCGATACTCTTTTCCGGTATCATATTTTTGTGCAATCCCCTGGTAACGACACCTATGGTCACACCCTCGGATGTAATGTCGTACTCGCAGACGGAACATCGACGGGCTTTTACTTTTAAGACGACGTCGCCTGAATGATTTTTCACTAGAAAAACGTTTGGATTTGATGTTTTGAAGCAGTGAAACCATGATAGCATCTTCTCCACCGATCCTACGAAATTTCCCGGAGGCGCGAAGACTAGAATTCTGTTCACACACAGACTGTCGGGCGCTTTTACTTCGATTACTTCGTTACCGTAATGATTGAATATTTTTAGGTTATGTTTACTTTTGAGTTTTTCATGTACGGCAAGGAACACTTTCTGTCGCTGGTTGTTGTAAATGGTGTAGCAATCACCGTTCGTCCCAATGATTTTATGAAGGGCATCATATTTGTTTGTTATTATAATCTCGTTCAAAGCGTAAATGTACGTTAGGCCTGGATATTCGGTTTCGAGTTTCGGGCAAGGCATCCATTGTTCTTTAAAATTTTCGCTTTTTAACATTAAATCTTGTATATTACAGTTACGTTTTTGTAATCATATTAATGTCCCGTATTATCTCTTTTTTTGCTTCATTTTTAAAACTTGTTAATGTTTAAGTTTTCATAGAGCAAACTTTGTTAAGCGAACTGTGTGATGTTGACGATGTGTCCGAGAATGACAATAAGAAAAGTCCTTTATCGCGAAGTTGTGTCAGTATGTGTCAATTTCTTTTTTTATTACACAGACATTAAATACAAATTAACAGATTAAAAAAAATTATGTAACGAATTTTTATGACAGTTTATAAGATGTTCTCATAATGGGATCAAAAAGCATGTTTTTATTTTATTGTAATTTCGGGTAAATATAGAAAATTTAACAATTTTATCAGTTTCGAAATTTTTGTTTTTTAAATTCATATTATGATTAACACAAATTTGGAGAAGTTTATTGGAAATGTTATTAATTCTCTCCGAGTAGCCTAAGCAGATTACCTAATTGATAACTAAACTTGATTATAGACGTCTATATTGAACACTTAGCAATAACAGGACGAAATGAAGGTGATAATGAGTGAATTGAAATCTTTAATATTTATTTTATATCAGTGCCATCTGTGATCGACATAGAAGAACAACTTTATTTTCTGACTGTATTTAATGAACACGTTTTTCACGTTTAACAAATGCCTCGGTATTACACCTAGGTGGCGCTTATTTAAACTTTTATAAATTATTTTATTACGTATAAATATAATTTTAAGAATATGACACTAAAACAACATATCCTAAAGAGACGTAAATTAAAAATTACTAAAACTATGTCGAGCGTGTTCTAAATCGTGGTGGTTTTCAGCTGAAACTTAATAAGTTTTTGAAGCTTTTGATCGTGGGGTGATGTAGTACAATGATTAAGAAAAATTTGTATCAGTCCTCAGTCAGTATATGTCAACAAATATTATTCAACATAATCATCATTTTTAAACGTTGCATTTGCTGATCTCCCCATCACCAAAAACTTTTAATTTCTAATTTACATGGTGTTAGGTGATAATGAATAAGAATTAGGCTATCGTAGGTCGATAGCCGGAACACCTATTTTGTAACGGCGGCAGATTTATAGTATTAGGATAAACAGGTGGTCTCCATAAAATCCTAGCTTCAGAACATGTAGCCATGGAATCGAGCAGGGACCGCCATGTTACCAGCCGCTGAGCTACGGGGGTTAATGTTCGCTCGCTTGTACACACGCAATAACAAGGGAGCCGCTGCTGTGTTGGTGACCTTTTAGGATGGAGTAGGAACATTTATTGAAGGTCATCAAGATGGCGTTATGTTATGCACTGCGGTTATGGAGTACTTCGGACCAACTCCTCGGAACACGTTTCGCGGTAAACTTTAAAGTAACGCAACTTTACTTGAATGAGTATTGCTAGTGTACATTTATGTTTTCCCAACAGAAAATAATAAACACTCTTGTTTGTTTTGTGTTACCATATTTAAAAAATATATAAGTTTAGGCATAATATTAATCATTAGTTTATATAGATTTAAATGTAAGTTGTTAATATGAAATAATGTAAGGCAATACTTAAATACTTGAAAGTTACGGTTCCCGAACTGAGACTTTAGCTCGTGTCTCAGGAATCGATTGATAACAAGTACATAGCCTACGAAATAAATAGTTATTATTGTTGCTTGTATACAACTAAGAACATATTCGAAACTCTCTTAAGAAATAATAAGTAGAGGGGAAATAAATATAATAATAATAAGCAACTCGCAAATCTCCCTTCATTCTTGATTAAGGAAAATGTTTAATTGAGTTCCACCCCCCCATCGCCCTTTATATCCCTCATAATATATGTAGATAACACACACACACACACACACACCCACTCATAGAGACAAACACTTCGAGTTCGCTATGAATAGTTGTTACGTTATATAGTAATAAAGAATAAATGATGGAAGTAACATATAGGAAAGTATTATAGGGACGTACGCGCGGCCACGGGCTCCGCGGCGGCGCGCGGCGAGCGGCGAGCGGCGAGCGGCGAGCGGCACGCGGCGAGCGGCACGCGGCGAGCGGCACGCGGCGCGCGGCTTGCGGCGTGCGTGGAGACGAACGACACTTTATTTTTTAATACAACCAGACGACCGGACCAGCTCGACGGTCACCAGATAGTGAGTGACACGCCCGTTTACAACGTGGCGCTAGTTACGATGATATACACTGCCCCTCATTGTGCTTGTCGCGTGAGACGTGTTGAGTGTCGCTACCCCAGCTATTACACTAGCTACAGCGCCTTTCAAGCCGGAAGCTGAGCTGACCGGGAGCTGCTGTAGTATCTACTAAGACAGTCTCCGGCAACAGAGACCGACCACCAATAAATAGTAATAATAACTATATGTGTATATATATATATATATATATATATATATATATATATATATATATACGTGTATACTAGCTGTTCGCCGCCTGCTTTGCTAATGATATAAAATTAAACCGCAAATGACTTGCTGTGGCATACGTTACCATAGCAACCGCGTAATTAATACGAAATGAAATTGTTTATAAAAGGTAATTAGGAATAAATTGATGAAAAATCTATGAAATTCAAATAATAAATACCGTATAACCATCTACAAATAATTCCGCGTCGAAGGCTCATGTTCCCATGGCGATAGGTTTACTAGTTTTCACGTGATTGGCGAATCGACCTGGTTGTGGTGTGGTCGGCGGCGGTGGGCACTAACCCATCAACAGTCTACTCACCCTTCTCTTGAAGATACCCGCGTCGTAATTGGACGGGAACACTGACGCCGGCGACTTCTCCTATTCCTTTGTTGTTTTTGTCTAGAATGAGCTGAATTTCTTCCCGTCGCAAAAGAAGTTCCACTTCAACGGTGGTGGTACCAGTGAAAGCAGCGCCCATTGCAGCCGACAAACGGTAGTGTGCAAACATTACCGTGTTTCGCATCGAAAGCAATTGTGTTGGTGAAATTGCTAGAGTAACGACACTTAATATCCATTGTATTAAGGGTTCCGCCGGAAATCTTACGAAGCCCAAGTCATCTTTATTTGCACGTGGTGCACCCTGATGAACAACAGACGAGACTCTGACCACCCACCAACCCGCACTGGGGCAGTATGGTGAGTTACATCCCAATTCCTCTTAACGAACTCCAAGTGAAGTGGAGATCTTTGGTCGAGCCTATGTGCATCAGTGGACGTCTGTCGGCCGATGATGATGTGTTAAGGTAACGAGAGCCGTGTGGTGCACTGTATATCATCCTATCTAGCACGTGAAAGTCCCGATCGTATTATCACTGCGGGGAAAGAAAACAGGAATGGTTCATTTGCTGGGAATAGTTTTAGCGCGCACCGACTCCACGGCGCGCGCTGTGCGGCGCACGCACACGCCCACGCGCACGCACATGCACACGCACACGCACACGCAGCGCGGCGCTCCGTCTTAAGGACGACATATGAAGTAATTCCGTCCGCGGGCGGCGCGCTGCAGAGTGAGCCGTACGGCGCCTGCGCACGGCTCACTCTCGCGGCGCCCGCGGAATATTTTTTCCATTTCATATTTACGAATATGCCCCAAATTCCCCAAAAATTAGAACCGTGAAAGCAGGGCGCGGGGCGGTCGGGGGCCGCGCGGAGGGGCGGCGCGACGCACACACGCGCCGAGGGGAGGCTGCGTGGGGGGTGTGGTGCAGGAGATAGTTTTGTAGAAAGAAATGCTACATTGCGATGTGAGGAAATCCGTCTACGCGCGCCCTTATCGCTGCTGATGTTTTTTTTGTCAATGCTTCATTTGTTGGAGACTACTGCTGGCATGTCTCCGTCGCTTCAGACCCTCTGGCTCCGCAGCGCCCATTGCTACCGACTAACAGTAGTGTGCAAACATTACTGTGTTCCGGTTTGAAGAGAGTTGTAGCTGGAGAAATTAATGGGATGACGAGACTCGACATCTTATGTCAAGGCAATGAGCGCAGTGTGGTGCTGTGTACACCATCTTAATTAGCGCCACATTATTGACGGGCGTATCACTTCATCATCATTATCATCCGATAGACGTCCACTGCTGGACATAGGCCTCCCCCAAAGATCTCCACATCGATCGGTTCCGCGTTGCTCGCATCACTTACCATCAGGTAAACGTCATCCGCATGTTGTTTCGATGAATGAAAAAAATACCGTTTCGGTTTGAAGGGCGCTGAACTACTGAAACTACTGGGGTAAGGAAGCTTAGCATCTCATGTCTTACTACGAGCATAATGCGGTGCTGTGTATTTCATTATTACCAGCGCCACGTTATGGACTGTCATATCACTTACCATCAGGTGAACGTCTCATTCGTCCTGTCACTTAGATGCATATATATATATATATGCAACGGTTGCCGCACAACAAATCACGGGATCCAAGCCAACCTCACCTGCTCGTGGTGCACCCTGCTAATCAGCAAACGAGGCTCTGGCTCCCACCAACCCACATTGGGCCAGCGTGGTGGGGAATAGTCTAGATCCCCCCATATGAACCCTTACAGACGACTGAAGCTCGCAAGCACTCGCTGGGTGTAATCAGCGCAGAACGGATCGATGTGGGAACCTGGGAGGAGGCCTATGTCCAGCAGTGGACGTCTATCGGCTGATGACAATACATATATATCATCTGCTGCAACAGCGGTTGCGGTTGCAATTAGACCGTCTATAGCAACGGAGACCTACCACCAGTATTACAGCGACGGGTATGTGCTGCAGTGTTCACCACCCTCACCAGCGTCACGTCCTTACAGGCAGGAGTCAGGTGAGCCTTCCCCATTTCCCGAGCGTTCTTCGAACAACAAGAAATACTATAGAAATTTCATTTCATCAGCGATGCGAAGTTTTCATATGAAATAGTATTTCGGTAAACGTTTCTGAAATATTCCAAATAATGCCGCCATATTAAATTCTTACCGCCACACGTTTCCGTTTCCTTTTGTTTTCAACAAAACCTACTTTCAAAGTCTACTTAAAAATAATACAAAGAGGTCCATACTTGTTATTTTTGTCAATGTCGTTTCATCATCATCAGCCGATAAACGTTCCATGCTGGACAAAGATCACATCGATCGGTCCTGCGCTGCTCTGGTTCTGGCGCCTTGTCAACTTCCGTCAAAGTCATCATGTCCTCCGGTACTGCCTAGCACCAGGAGCTGTCAGTTCTAGGGGTTCATTGAGAGGGATTTGCATACTAACCAGTTTCACTGAAACGTAATATAACTATTTAAAAATATTTACAGATATGATAACTGCTAGTTTTTTTTTAATTTATTGAAGTGATGAGAAAATTGAGAGGTTCACCTGATAGTAAGTGATACGTCCACCCACAGCAATGTCGCTAGTTAGGATGATATACACAGCATCATTTGCGCTCGTCGCCTTGAGACAAAGAACGTTAAGTATCCTTACCCCAGTTTTTTACTAGTTACAACTCCCTTCAATCCGGAACACAGTAACGTTTGTATACTATTTGTCAGCTGCAATAGGAGCTGTGGTGGTACCTACCTAGACGGTCTGTAGCAACAGAGACCTACCACCAGTAAATAGCACAGACCTGTTACAGACTGTCTAGGTACCACCGCAGCTCTTATTGCAGCCTACAAACAGTACTATGCAAATATTACCTTGTGTATTGAAGGGTGCTGTAGCTAGTGAATTACTGATTCAAGGAGACATAATATGCTGCTGTGTATATCATCCTAACTGACGACACGTTGTTAGAAAGTCCTGCTAGTTTAGGTTTGATTAAGAAACGGAATCATCTTGAGAGAGAATTAAAATTAAAAACTACATAGATGTTCGTGTAGTTAGTTTAGAGCTACAACTAATTAGCTGTAGTCATTTATAGCTACAGCCAATTATCTGTAGCTCTAACTTTCTTCAAAGACAGAGTTCCGTGCTCATATATTATTCGAATGGGTGTAAAGGTTCCCGCACAATAACTCACAGGACCAAAGCCACCCTCACCTGCTCGCGGTGTACCCTGCTAATCAACAAACGAGGCTCTGGCTCCCATCAACCTGCATTGGGATAGCGTGGTAGGAAACGACCCAAATCCCCTCATACGAATCATTGCCGATCAATGTGGGAATCATTGGAAGAGGCCTATGTCCAGCAGTGAACATCTATAAGTTTATTGGTAAGTGTCTGTTTTCGGTGTCAAAAAAGAAGGATATGAAGAAATATCCTCGACTCTTATCTTCGTCCGAACAAAGGAGCTCTTCCACCTTCCTTCCAATCTTCCAACCTTTCAACCTCCTGTGGTGGATCTGACCTTGACTTCTGCAGCGGATCATTATTCAACTATAATATCCCCTCTCTCAGTCTATTTAAGGAAGTGCCCAGCACCAATGCAGGTATTATATTAATGACCGGAAACCATGTTGGGACATCGTCCACATTATTATGCTGTAATGTCCAGTGTCTTCGCCTAGAACTTTAAAACTTCCTTCAAAATATGCTTTATACTCAACCGTCTATAGTATGCTTGGTGAAGACTCCTCTTCCTCTTAATGAAGAACTTTCCAGTTTTATCACGAAGCTTGGTCCTCGAATAAATTCTCTCTTATAAGGGAATTTTAAGAGGAAAGGATTTGTCTTATCATGCTTTGCTCAAAAAGTATTATTGTCTATTTCTCCCTCTCATCCTCTCCATTATAACATATTCTCATTCCTCAATACTTTTAACTAAAAAATAAATTCTTGACTTGATCTTCTTCCTCAACAACTTTAATTTATAAGTAGGCTGTGATCACAAGATCCATCTCGGAGAGTAGTAGATGTTATTTTAGCCCAACGCTGGGCTAACTAATCACATCGCGATCCCGGATTTGTCTAAAGGTTACAATACAGTAATATGCGTGTTAAATGCTTTTATTATTCAAAAAATTTCACAACCGACGTAAGCGGAAATAAACTGTGGCCACTAAACCAGCGGTTAACAACTAATTTTTTTTAATGAAGCCAGCAATATATCACATCAGTTGTGATGGTGAAGGTGGTGATAGTGGGTTTGAATCGGACAAGTATATTGTTTTTCGATGAAGCGACTAGCCAAGTCAGCGAGCGATCATCCAAGTACAAAAAGCAATAGACGCACAGGATGATAGTTGTGAGGAGGAGGATCAGGAGGAGATATAAAAAATGTAATACAAATACTACTAATGAGTAAAACATATTTATTAAGCAATTAAAACAAAATCTTTCCTTATAAAAATCCCTTTCGTGAAGAAGAGGAAGATGATTCGCAGTAAACCGAAGAGGAATCATCATCAACCTTTTTTTCTTTACGGTGAGGAAATGCCTTCGTGTACCTGTTCTCGTGGGGATAAAGACAGGTTACGTTGGACTTGCCCCGACTAAAACCTCCACGATGTTTCACCATCGTCGCTTTCTCCGCGACCCTGCTAGCGCCGCTCATCCCTATCTACTCCCTTTCCAGTTTTGTAAGGACACGCCGGAACATAGAAGGATCTTATCGTCATCTGGGCAACACACCTTTACGAATTTATCACCCAGAGGACATAGGAGCTAAGAGAAAAAACTCCCAGCTCTCTGCGGCGGATCTGGTCTTGAGCTTCACCGCTAACCGTTATTCGGCCACGGAGGATAGAAAGAGAGGCGAATCGTTATACCGACAATCCTCTCCCTCCGCGACTCCACCATGGCTGCTAAGGGCAGTGCAAGCCTGTCCCTACAGCGGGCTGTGGGGACAGGCTTGCACTGCACCTGAAGCATCCACATGGAGCCGGCCGTATGGGTTCCTCTTAGCTTCAGCGCGAGTGACTAGCCACGGTTAATGAGCCCCATCGTCATGACAAGCCAGGAACCTGTTCAGGGTGATCCTCATCAACCTTACTTTAAAGTATGTTACTTAATTAAAGTGTTATATATCTAAATTATTTGCTTTCTTTCTCTTCTCCTTCCACTTACCATATTTAGTAATAGAATAATGTGGGGGTAGTTGTTACAGTCACCCGCTTGCGCTCCGCTCGCCGCCGTTTCCGTCGCCCGCCGCCATAACCGCCACCCTTCCGGTCCCGAGACGCTTATTTGGTTCGCTTTAAAATATATTCCCGGCGGCCTATATTTCTCGGATGCCCGTCGCCTGATAATAAGGGCGTGTAAACAAATCGAAGAATACGAAATATTCCTTACTCCAACCCCCCATCCGGAGCCTGCGCGATGTGGGCAACTAGTTTTGTTATTCTACAATTTAATTCTAGACTTCTATGATGTTCTGAAGGTATAGAAGATATTTAGTTTAATTGCTAACTAAAGCCTACCGCTTCCTCAAAGACGTGACCTCTCAGCTGTTGCGATAGTCTATAGGCGTCCCGCACAACAGCTCACCGGATCCAAGCCAACCTCACCAGCTCATGGTGCAGCCTGCTAATCAACAAACAAGGCTCTGGCTTCCACCAACCCGCATCAGGCCAGAGTGGTGGGAAATGACTCAAATCTCCTCATATTAATCCCGATCCGATCGATATGGGAATCTTTGGTGGAGGCCTATGTCCAACAGTGGACGTCTATTGGCTGATGATGATGGGCGTCAATGATCACTTTCCATCGTGTGTACTGACTGCTTGTTTCCTATTACTGGAGTCCCTGCTTCGAATCTGATACAGTAGTATAGACTTTGGTGTATGGCCTATTTAATAGCTAAAGTATCAGTAACATATTAACGTAAGAAAAAAAAGGTATCTTCAAGTTCCCACTGTTGGGATATAAGACCTTCTCACACATAAAGACAGTGAGGGCTATTTATCTATCACATTAGTAAGGCGGGTCGGCGGATGTTGCATGTGTATGCTGTTTCAGATGTCGGAAGATGAGCTGACCTGGGTTCGAACCCGAGCATCTTCATCTTCGAGTGGAATAATACTTATAGTTCTTCACAATCCGAGCTACAACCCTTTCCCACCCCCTTCAAGTTCGCCATATCATTTGGATCGATTTAAAAAATAGTATATTTCTCTCTAAGTAATATTCAGGGTACACTTAGAACTTTCTAGATTTAAACAGAACCTATAATATATCTATGATGTATATTTAAACATATATTTACTTCTTCTTCTTAAAGTGCCTCACCAACTGGTGAAGGTTGGCGATCAGCGTGGTACAGTCCTTTCTGTCTCTGGTTCGATGGAGCAATTCAGACGCCCCAGATCTACCGGTTATCATCATCATCACCAGCCGATAAACGTCCACTGCTGGATACAAGCCTTTTCCAAAGTTCTCCACGTCGGTCGGCACTGCACTGTTCTGTCCACACCCAGCGGTTGTCTGCGACCTTCGTTTGTAGGGTTCATATGGGTGGATATGGTGCATTACCCACCACGCTGGCCCAATGCGGGTTGGTGGGAGACAATGCCTCGTTTGTTGATTAGCAGGGTGCACCGCGAGCAGGTGAGGTTGGCTTGGGTCCCGAGAATTGTTGTGCGGGATCCCTTACACCCCCGATGGATGTGTCAGTCCATTCCCTGATATTCCGCAACCCTGGCATTTTCCTTTTTTTTATATATTTACACAAAGATGTTATTTCAACCAGATCTGATCTAAAATTAGATGTTAACAAATAACTAATGTAAACTATATAACGATAAAAAACCTTAATTTTTTTTTTATACTACGAAGCCACGATGCGAGCGGGACGTTCACTTGATGTTAAGTGATACGCTCATATCAAAACGACGCTAGTTAGGATGATATACACTGCAACACATTGCGCTCATGAGACATCAGATGTTGAGTCTCGTTGCCCCGGTAATTACACTAGTTACAGCGCCCTTCAAACCGGAACACGGTAGTTTTTACACAACTTATTGATAGAACGAGATTTATCGCATATTGAATTAATAGTAACAGTGTTCCTGTTCCTCTTAGGTCTCTTCTTATTGGTCTATTGCTGGGTATGGTCAATCCCAACAGTGGAGTTGAGCTCAGTATTGATGACTGTGATGGTTACAATGACAACGAAGGCTTCTGCGATCCAGGTAGGTCACAAGAGGTGAAAAACGCTATTTTTAATTGATGAGACGTCAGGATGTTTAACACAGCATCCCATTGTGTTCGACAGCCAAATGATTACAATACTGTTTGTCGGTAGTGACAGCAGCTGCAGTGGTCACCATCAGCCGATAGACGTCTGTTGAAGTTACTCGGGTAATGAGTACATGTCGTGTATACGATCCTAACAATGGTCACAACACAAGCATGGCTGGTTGGTGTTCACTCGGCGGCGGTCTCGTGCTGGAGTGGAATCGATTTCGGCGGCCCGGCTGAAAAATTTGAATTTGAAATGTCCCGGTGGCGGGCCTCCGTCGCCGGCTCTCTACACGGGAACAATATGAATGCTGTATAAAATTTCATTTTTTTTTTCACTCCGTGTAAAAACTGAAAAGGCCGAGGGGCGCCCGCGGCGGCGGGGGGGGGGAGGAGCTGTGCTGGTTTAAAAATCGAATCAGGCCCCCGTCCTTGAAGCAAGAGAAAGGAGGCGCTTGCCGTCAACACATAAATCATATTTCTGGAGAATTTTTAAAAGTCCTATTGCTTTCGCGTATTTGCCATGTACTCCCCCCTCCCCACCGCCGCCTCGTGGGGGTGAGGCAGCGGCCCGTGTGTACTTACTCCCCCGTTTCCTAGTTCTGCCGCCGGGTTCACAGGCTGTGCTCCAACTCGTACATCGTACTTGCTTGTTTTTTTTTATGACATCACCGCTGCGTGGTCTTCCGCAGCCGGGCAAAGACAACAACGCCATTTATATATTAATTTGTTAAATGTATATATATATATATATATATCAGATTTTTTCTTACGTAGAAATTCATCACGATATCTCTGGATCCATAAGGCTTAGATACTAGGATTGCTCATAAACTGGTTGAGGTGTATTAACTTCAGTCCGTTATCTTGGTAATTTCAATAGCGATAGGGTCTTTAAACCGGAACACGGTAATGTTTGATTGTCAGTGGAAATAGGAGCTGCGGTGCCGGATACACGGTCTCCGGCAAAGGCACCGATTTTTATTATTTTTATTTTTTAACCGAAAGTAGAGAATCGAGAAACGGGAGTCGAGAATCAAAGACCGAGAATCGAAAGTCAAGAATCGACATTCGACAATCGAGAATCGAGAATCAAGAACCAAGAATCGCGAGTTTAAAGTTAAGAGTAGAGAGTCGAGAGTCGAGAGTCGAGTGTCGAGAATCGAGAAACGGGAGTCGAGAATCAAAGATCGAGAATCGAAAGTCAAGAATCGACATTCGACAATCGAGAATCGAGAATCAAGAACCAAGAATCGCGAGTTTAAAGTTAAGAGTAGAGAATCGAGAGTCGAGAGTCGAGAGTCGAGTGTCGAGAATCGAGAAACGGGAGTCGAGAATCAAAGATCGAGAATCGAAAGTCAAGAATCGACATTCGACAATCGAGAATCGAGAATCAAGAACCAAGAATCGCGAGTTTAAAGTTAAGAGTAGAGAATCGAGAGTCGAGAGTCGAGAGTCGAGTGTCGAGAATCGAGAATCGAAAACCGAAAACGGAAATCGAAAATGGAAAATCAATAGTTTCTCAAAAACAACAGCTAACATGAATATTATATAAAATCACAATTACTATCTACTTGTTTTTATATATTTATCTTAAGTGTAGAAGTTACATACAAAGTCAATTATTAAAAATAATCTTCTCGGGGTGTAAGGGATCCCGTACAACAACCTACGGGACCGAAGCCAACATCAACTATCTCCGCCCCAACAGGTTCCTGCCTAGACGTGGCGGAGAGAGGGGCTTAGTAGCCGTGGCTGGGTCGCCCATGGTGAAGCGAAGAGGAACCTACCCGGCCAGCTCAAGGTGTAGGGCCGGCCGGGTAGGTTCCTCTCTAGGTTAGAGCTCCGAGGCGCCGTGAGTTCACCTCGGATGCGTGCCGGTGGGCTGTAGGAGCGGTTTTATACTGCCCTTTAAAACCAAGGTGGAGTCGCGGAGGTGGAGTACTCTCTGCGCCTAAGCGGTGCCGTACCGTGGATGCGGCGGCGGTGGGGCCGTGAAGGAAGAGGACTGTCGGTATTGCGATGCGCCGCTCTCCCTATCCTCCGCGGCCGAATAACGGGTTGCAGCGAGTCCAAGATCGGATCCGCCACAGAAAGTCGGGAGTTTTCTCTCTTGGCTCCTATTGCCTCTGGGGGACGGATTCGGGGGAATTCGTTGCCAAAGTGACTAAGAGGTCGAAGAGAGCGCGCGCTGTGTTCCGGAGTGCCCCTACAGAAGTGGAAAGGAAGGGTTTTTCCTGCCTCTGGAGGTGAGGCTGTTATGCGGCCAGCGCTAGCGGGGTTGCGGATATGTACGAAAGCGTTCCCGTGACTCTGCTGTAAAGTGACGAGGTGGAACATCGTGGGGGTTTTAGTCGGTGCAAGTCTGACATAACCTGTCCTTGCCCTTGCGAGGACGGGTATGCGTAGACATTTCCCCCACGTTAAACAAAAACATAAAAGGAAACCTCGCCTGCTCGTGGTGCACCCTGCTAATCAACAAACGATGCTCTGGGTCCCGCCAACCCGCGTTGGGATATCGTTGTGGGATATGGTTCCAATCCCCCCAGACGAATCCGTTGTTTCAGTTATAGCTAAATTTTTTAGCTACATATGTTTGGTGTACTGCTCATCTGGCATGTTACCTGTTTTGAGAGTGTAGCACTGGCCGCATGTCTTTCTTTGGTTGATATAGACCAATAATCTCTTCGGGTAAGACCTCTTCAAGTACGTTTTTAGAGGTTGCAGGTTCATATCGCGAAACTAGGGTTCATATCAGTAATCTACAAATGGGTGATATAATTGTGAATTTGAACGATGGGTTCTAGATATATCTTTAAAATAGATTGCCTACAGTAATGAGACGGTTGGTTAGGGGTGTGCGCACTTATTGTGTTCTAACTTGTTCACGAATCCTTTAAATAAGCGAACTTGCCGCCAACTTGAAACAAGTAGTGTTTCGAGATCAATATCTCATTTCATTGAGATCTGAATTTTTTATGAGCCAATTCAAATTGTTTAAAAATTATCAAGTTAGCGTTAGCGCTAACTTGTAGCGGATCCGTAATCATAATTAATATTTTCATAATTAATTTTAATTCTTGCTTTGTTAATTAAATAATAAATAATTAAAAGTGTAAAATACAATGAGCACTGTTTCGGGAACATCCTGTGCAGTTGTAAGGCGCCGTGGGGGCGCAAGGCGGGCGGCGCCCTCGCGCTATAGTACACCTGCACGGCGCAGAGTAAACACATTTCCATTACTTATTTACGGTAATTAATACGTGTTTATATATGAAATATATTTAATTTATTCGCTAAGATCTTAGATGTCGTGTATACATCTCAAGCACTAACGATTTGTTATGTAGTTTCGATTTATTTATATTTCTAAATAACTCTTATATAGTTATATGCATGCTTATATTTCTTTAAGAGCTTCTTTACTCTAGAACATATGTTCAAGTTTTTCACTTTATTTCAAAAGGGGTTGTCATAATTAAAAACTACTTAACAAATCCTTTAATTGGTTTTTGTGTCTTACAGCAGTGTAATAATTATTTATAGAACTGTACGAAGCCATATTATTTACAAGAAGACGTAAGTGACGAGTAGTTTCCATGACTTGATCAGGTACAGTCGGTACCAGCTAATTAATTAGTTTAATTCCCAGACCGGAAACGGAACGGTGCAACATCTTCGAGTTTCCCTTACACTGTACACAGCACACATGTGGTGGGGCACTAGGAAGAAAGCGGGCGAAGAAAAAATGAGGGAGAGGAAAAACTAGAGCGGGACGGAAAAGTGGGCGAAAAACGAAAAATTTCACCTCCTCTCCACCCCTCCGCTCCCACCGCCGTTGCCCCCTCGCACACGCACACATGCGTGGTAGCACCACGCTTTTCAAATCTTGATACTTGCCACTCTCACTTTCTTTTTTCTATTTTACCTCCAAAAAAATTACAATATCATAACATGAAGTAGTGTTTATCTAGTTAATAAAACGTGTGACGCATCACGTACTTAAGTATTTGAGTTAAACACTAGACTGACCATAACTTTATACCTATATCTATCACGGGGTTGTTACTAAGAAAGTTAACGATTGAATTTTATAGGGTAATTAATATTTAAATTATGCTCACTGATGATGTAAATGTAAAGATCTGAAAAACTCCTAACAGAAGAGGCTCTTGCGCAAGAAACTTACTAAAGGACCTCTTCCTCTGCAACCTCTGCAATACGTCCTCTATGTCAAAGGCGGTTATTAATAAAGAATTAATCTTGTAGAGGTCATTCACCTTTTAGATAAGTTGATATTAAATTGGAATTAATTGTGTTAACTTGAAAGTAAGTTGTAACAAGTAAGAGAGAAGAACAAATGTTATTTATAATAAACTTAAAGAGTTTAGACGCTTGCAGACAGACCAGATTTATTGATAACATTTGGAGAAATAAAAAAATTACGATCTAGGTAATATGAATGATTAGGATACCTAACTGAAAGTAGTTAATTAAGTTAACTTACAAAGTTATTTTGCTATTAGTAAATCATTTCCCTAAATGTGATAAGTATTGAGTGAAAGCGTCAATAGTAATTGATGTCTTTTGATTTGATTGATTGATGGTGACGACGTGATGCCTGGAGGTATACCTTCGCCAAACGTGTCTACCCTGTTTGGTGTTGAGGTTTTCATCCAGGATGTCATCCAAGACGGTACCACTCAGTTCTTAATAGTCATTAATATGTAGCTCTCTCGATATTTCCAATAATGGGAACGGCGCTTCCTGTCACAAATTACTGGCGGTAGGTCTCTGTTGCCGGAGACCTTCTAGGCATCACCGCAGTTCCTATAGCAGCTGACAGGCAGCAGTGCGCAAACATTACAGTGTTCCGGTTTGAAGAGCGCTGTAACATTTGTTATTACTCAGGTAATGAGGCTTAACATCCTATGTCTAAAGCCGACGAGCGTAGTATAGTGCAGTGTATAGCATCTTGACTACGTTGTGTTCTTATGGCAAATTCACTTAACATCAGGTGAACGTCTCGGGTGTGTCGTCGCATCATTGAATAAATAAATCCAAATGTAGAGTGTTGTAGTAATAAATAGTTGTTCCGTATGGCGAACCGCGGAGCAGGAAGCGGCGCCTCGGTCGGCTGCTGGCGCTCCTGGCGCGAGGACCAAGAAGGCGCGCTCCCGCGGCAGGCTATTGTAGCATGTTTTTATACCCAAAAATTTTAAGTCAGTAGGCGCTCGCACTCGGAGCCGCTTGAACGTTTTTATTATTATTATTAAATATATATTTATATTTCGTTTTCATTTACAAGTTTTCGCACGGTTCATAATTTTAATATTTTTATAACGTTTTTACACAACAGTGTTTTATATATAGGAGTTAACAAGTTGTTCGTGACGTGACGTGACCGCGGGAGCGCGTCGCGTTGGGCCCGCGCCAGACCTACCCCCGACAGACCAAGTTTACCCCCGAGTTTGACAGTTCGCGGTGGCTCTCCGGCCGGCCGGCGTGCACCAGTTCCGGTGGTGCTGACGTCCGGGTGGTGATGGCGGCGCGCGTGTCCTCCCGCTGGTGCGGCGTCGCCGGTGTCGCCGGGCCCGCCGCAGCCGGACGCTAGGATGCTGAACTCCCAGGACATCTGACGCCTGCTGCGCCCGTGAGTACGGACCCCGGACACCGGCGGGGTTACATAAGGGCGCGCTGAGTGACGTATGAATATTGTAAGAGGCGGTGTGCGCGCGTCGCACGCGGCCGCGTTGTTTTTATCGGCGTAGTAAATTACAGGGGCCCCGATAGTGGACGGCATCCAGTCGGTAGTGTATCGATTTCCTCTTTCCCTCATTCTGCTTAAATTTCATTTGTTTTTGGGGGTGCGACGACGCGTCGACGCGACGACGCCGCCCGCGCGCCCCGGCCCGTGTTTACCCTGTCAGCGGGTTCGGGTTCGAACCCTGGACTTCCAGCGAACAGCTACTTGGGAGTCTTCAATAGGAAAGTAACCACTGATAACACTGCCAACAGTCACGTGAATTCCTCATCCATGTCGCGTACTGGTCACCATGTCACGAATATTTAAAAAAAAATAATTGACAACTCAGTGCAGTAACTAGTGTAATTATCGTAACGAGACTCAACACCTTTCGTCTTAAAGCTTTGATGATGTGGTGCAGTGTATATCACCTTAACATACGTTACGTGCGGGCGTATCACTTACCATCAGGTGAACGTCTCACTCGTCTCTTCGCTTAATTGTATAAAAAAAAAATTGTTCAAACATTACTGTTTATTGAAGTGACAAAACATAACGAGTTGCGTTTCCAAACGATAAGGACAGTGTAAACATCCTCACTTACGCCTCATTATTACGAACGCGGGCATCACTTACATTCAAGTGATCGTCTGGTCTCTTGACAACATTTACAACTATTAACCTTTATTTGTTTTTAACAGTTATTATTTTAGTATTATTATAGTATATGTATGTTGTGATGATGACTTGTCCAGGACTTCAGATCCTCTCCATCATTGAGTAATAAAATATGGAAAAAAAGTTTAATACTGGACAATTTGTAATATATATAACATTGATATATATATTGCTTTCTCTCTCACTTTATGTCTATAAACCCTATCTAATCTGTCAAATGTCACGTGACTATCATGGTGGATAAATAGGCTGTTCACTTGTGAGAAAGCTCTGAGTCCCAGCGGTGGGAAGCTTAATTTCACTGTGACTGTTGTTATATATAATGAACATTTGTTATATTAAATGTATCATTTATAACGCTTCGACACCGATACGAATGTAAAGCCACGTTCACACGATAAAGTCGCACCAAAAGCTTTTTTATTTTTTCTTTTTACCGGTAAACGCTTCACCACGATCCTTCATGGTATATCAACAATTGGTGGTCTCTGGTGGTACAACTCACTATTCTAGTAACAACCAATTCACTCTTTTGGTGAATAACCGTTTATAACAACCTCTGAATATATATTATACAACAGCACAAGCCGTTCGTGGTCATAGGAACTTACAGCATCAGGTTCGAGAGGTCCTTAGACTAGTTAAAGCAATAAGACTAATGGGACGTTTACCTGATGATAAGTGATACGCCAGTCCATAACGACGCGCTAGTCAGGATTATGCTTGCCGCCTTAAGACATAAGATGTTAAGTTTCGATTGCCTATTAATTCCACTAGCTATAGCACCCTTCAAACCAGAACGCAGTAATGTTTACACAGTACTGTCTGCTGCAATAGAAGCTGCGGTGGTACCTAGACGGTCTCCGGCGGCAGAGACAAATAAAATGGATATCCGCGGAACCGCACTTGACTAGAGTGATGGATAAATAGTGTTGGTTCTCTCATTGCGAATATCCCAAGTCCCAATAGTGGGAACATTGACTGGGCTAATTGTTTATTTACAATACATACGAACAATTAGTCAAGGTATCGCTTAATCCTACTTATGTTTTCTAGTCAACATTAAGACTATGAATTAAGCTAGGTCATTGCGAGAGTTAGGTCTCCGTCATTGCCATGTAGTCTCGGCCTGCTTGTCTAAAAGGCGACTAAAAGGGTTTTTTGGGTTCGCGGTCTTTGATGGTGGGGGTGCTTATTGTCCACTAAGCGAGCCCATGACGAATGACAAGTATGTGGTGGTCTAGTGTCGTATCAATGCGTGGGTGCCAGGTAAGGCCACAGCCCTCCTTGAGCGTAGTGCTGGGAGACACTGGTGCCTTCGGAAGGAGATCCCGGGGCATCCGCGACGCTCTGAAGATAACCACCGAGGGGGATTTAGTGGGTAAAAATTCCAGGTAAGTTTGTCGTCCTCCAGAAGAAGGGTATCTTTTTGTTCTCCCCCCCTCGATAACGAAAAATAAGAACAATTTCTGATAGGAGGATATAAATTTGTTCCTCAATGCAATGGCTCAAGTTACAGCTAAGTTGATTAACTTAATTACTCTATCTAGATAGTTTAAGAGTTACCGTAACGTATAAAGTATGGATAGTGTAGCGTTCGCTGTGCGGTTTGTGAGCGTGCTACGCGTCGTTGACGGGTCGTGTGAATGGGCCTTTATGTATAAGAAAAACTTGAAGGTACTCGAGTGGGAGGTCGCGGGGGCGGTCAAGGCGACATCTGAACGTTTTACACGTGTATTACTTTATTACTTTGTTGTACGTGTGGCGCAGTGGTTGCTATGTACGGTTGCCGAAAACAAGGTCCCACGTTCGGTTTCCACACATTTTTTTTTTAATTGAACATTACAACAGACAGAGAAATTGATTTTCAGTGTAGTTCCTGAACTATATTGTATTACTTGTACTGATCTTTGCATATTACTCATTTGTTTTAATTTTTTTATATTGCAAAGCGGTTAGCGAGACGTTCACTTGATTATAAGTGATATGCCTGTTCATAACGTGGTGCTAGTTAGGATGATATACACAACACTATATTGTACTCGTTGACTTGCGACAGTTAAATATCATTACACCATTAATTTTATCATCTACAACATCCTTCAAACTCGAATACAGCTGCACACGTCCTGTACAAACATTACCGTGTTCTAATTTGAAGGGCGCTGTTGCCACTAAAATTACAGGGGTAATAATATTTAACTGTCTGAAATTACAGGCATCACTTATAATCAGGTGAACGTTTCGCAATATAAAATGGATTTCTAACAATAATAAAGTTTACCGCCAACTAAACAAGATGGCGTTGTAATATATTCAAGTTGAGGTCCAAAATAAATATTTAACTTTCCAGAAAAACCAGTATTCATTTTACTTTAACTGGTGGTAGGTCTCTGTTGGTGACCGTCTAGGTACCACCGCCGAGCCTACTGCAGCCGACAGACAGTACTGTGCGAACATTACTGTGATTCGGTTTGAAGGGCGCTGCAGCTAGTGTAATTAATGATTGAACATATCATGTCTGAAGGCGAGTGAAAATTAGTTCAGTGTATACCATCCTAACTAGCGCCGCGTTGTTGTGCTAATCACTTACTTTCAGGTGTTGATTGTCAAATAAAAAAAATACGATTAGATTTGTTTACTTTTAAATAAGAATCTAAACAGGCAAAAGTAACATGGAGGTCGGGGTTCGATTCCCAGGCTACATGGTTAGTGGATGTTGAACAGTGGTCTCCAAGAATTAAATAAGATATATAGAATATTGACTAATTAATATATGTGAGCAGAGTATTAGTTAACATCACTTGAAATTGAGTGTTAATCTATTGCGGATATTAATGTACTTATAAAATGCGGGAACCCACTGCGTGTCAGTAACGCGAGACCTATCGATGTGGAGATCTTTGGGGGAGGCCTATGTCCAGCAGTGGGCATCTATCGGCTGATGATGATGATGAAATGTATTAAGATTTTATGAAGTCTAAATTTTTGTTTTATTGAACGACAAGCGGGTCGTTCACCTGATGATAAGTGATACGCTTGTCCACAATAATATAGCGCTAGTTAGGATGGTATACACTGCATCACACTGTGCTTGTCACCTTGAGACAAAATTATACGTCTCGTTACTTCAGTTATTACACTAGCTACAGCGCCCTTCAAATCGGATCACAGTAATGTTTGCGCAGTACTGTGTGTCGGCTGCGATAGGTGCTGCCGTGGTACGTACCACCAGTTGAGAATTTTCACTTATACGAGTGCTGTTTGTTGTTACTTACGAACACTTGAAAATGAGTGTTAATCTATTTCAACTATTAAGGTAATTTTAAAATATATAAAAATTTTCATGATCATCATCAGCCGATAGACGTCTACTGCTGGACATAAGCCTCCACCAAAGATCTCCACGTTCGTACAGGTTCATATGAGGGGATTAGGAGCATTTCCCACCACGCTGGCCCAATGGAGCCAGAGCCTCGTTTGTTGGTTAGCAGGGTGCACCGTGAGCTGGTGAGGTTGGGTTGGGTCCCATGAGTTGTGGTGCGGAACCCTTTACACCGCTTACACTAGAAAAATTTATGAGATGTAAAAACTGAATTCACAGCTACATAGAAGATATGTCGAGTACACTGTTTACTGAGCCGCCGGGGACAAGTCGCGTGTAACTAATATTCGCATACCTAAAGTATTTACACTACCGACTAGAAACATTTTACCTTATTATATAAAACATGTGAATACAATAATTAAGTGTATTGTTATCAGCAGGATACTGCCCACAGCTGGGCATAGGCCTCTCACAAATATCCTCATTGAGGGGGAATTGGATATTAACCCCACCATTGCGCGTTGGTGGGTGGTCAAAACCTCGTCTGGTGTTTAGCAGGCTCCACATCGTGCTGGTGAGGTTGACTTGGGTTCCGTAAGATGTTAAGCGGAACCCCTTACAGCCCAAATTTTTGAAGTACAAGGTGGCGCAAAAATAACCTTCCGATGTATAATCCGAATAACCTTTCTGATAGGAGGATTACTTTTGCGCCACCCTTGATATAAGTTGAAGGCTTGCTACTATGGTTTATAGAGTAGCAGGTTCGATTCCAGTACCTTAAATATATATATATATATATATATATATATATGCACTGGTGGCAGGTCCCTGTTGCCGGAGACCGTCTAGATAGGTACCACTGCAGCGCCTATTGCAGCCAACACACAGTACTATCCAAACGTTACTGTGATCCGGTTTGAAGGGCGCTGTAGCTAGAGACATTACTGGGTCAACGGGACTACATCATGTCTCAAGGCCGTGCACAGTATTGCTGTGTACATCATCCTAACTAGCGCCACGTTGTTATGAGTGGGCGTATCACTTACCATCAAGTGAACGACCAGTTCGTCTCGTCGCTTAATTATGTAAAAAACGATACTGATATTGTTTTTAAATATTAAGAAGTTTCTAAAGCTTTTGACGAGCAGGATGTTCACGTGAAGTTAAGTGACACGTTAGCCCATAACAACGTGGCGGTAATTAGGATGATATACGCTGCACCGTATTGCGCCCGTCGCCTTGAGACAGTACATGTGGGGTCTCTTTACTAACTATAGCGCCCTTCAAACCGGAACACTGTAATGTTTGCACAGTACTGTTTGGTGGCGGAAGTAGAGGCTGTACCGTCCCCAACAACGGAGACCAACCATTCTTACTCATTATTAATTACGGTTCTATTTGAACTGTAATTAGATTTCTAAGTTACACATCACATACATCATCGTCATCATCAGGTAATAGACGCCCACTGCTGGACTCCCACAAAGATTTATATGCTTGTAGGGGTTCATATGGCGGGATTCCGGCCATGTCGTACCACGCTGGTCCAATGCGGGTTGGCAGTATCCAAAGTCTTGTTTGTTGATTAGCAGGCTGCACCACGAGCTGATGAGGTTGGCCTGGGCCCCGTGAGTCGTGGTGCGGGAGCCTATACAACTCGCACACATACATACAGACAAAGTTAAGCACACAAAAAGCACTTAATAAGTTAGCAAGGCGGGTTGCGTGCGGTCACATTTGCATACGTCCGCCGCCACTCGCCGATTAACCGGAAGTGGCCGAAATACTTTCGGAAGAGGTTCAGCAACTGCATTCATGTATATATATTTTTTTTATACAACAAAGCGACTACACTAACGGGACGTTCACCTGATGCTAAGTGATACGCCTGCTCATAACAACGTGACGTAAGTTAGGATGGCATACACTGGACCAAATTGTGCTAATCGCCCCGAGACATAGGATGTTAAATCTCGTTACCCCAGTACTTTCAAACCGGAAGTTAGTAATGTTATCACACTACACGGAAACAGAGACCTATCACCGATAAATATTCTGGTAATTTATATTACAATACTAAACTTAATCTACATATATATATTACCTTACATATGACATTAGCGTTCTGTCGCACTGACCGCTTTGACTTGAAATATCTCCAGTTCGGTTAAGAATTCCAAATTCAAATTTATAAATTCACATAGCTGTTACATTTGAGTTTTGGAAACAGTCATTCATTTGTTTTTACCTCATTATTTTATCTTTGGCGTCGCTTGTTACTGCACAATGGAAAACATGAAATATCGCTATATTTACAAGAACGAGTTCTACCGTGGCACCAGTACCAGTGCTGCAGGAACAGCTCCAAGGATTAATGATGTGTACGGCGCTGGTGTCGCAAAAGAAAGCAAGATAAGTTTTTGGTTTCAACGTTTTCGTTCTGGAAATTTCGACCTTCAGAACCAACCCCGTGGACAGCCGGAGACCAAAGTGAAAAATAAGGATTAAAGACTATTGTGGAAGTGGATCCATCACCAATCACTTCAGATAGCTGCAGGCTTCGGGGTGAGTGACAAAACTGTATTAATGCACTTGAAGCAAATTGGGAGAGTAAAAAAACTTGAACGATGCGTATCTCACGGATTGAGGGAATCGAACTTGTGAACACGCGTCGACTGCTGCTGCTGTGTTACTTTGCTCAGCCGACACAATGATGAAGGGAGCTCAAATCGAATCATTACTTATGATGAAAAGTGAATACTGTACGATAATCGGAAGCGCTCGTCGCAATGGCTTAACCCTGGAGACCCAGACAAATCCTGCCCTAGACAAAAATTGACTCAGAAAAAGCTACTTGTGGGTGTTTGGTGCACTAGCGCTGGTGTCGTTCACTACAGCTTTCTAAAATCTAGACAAATGATTACGGCAGATATCTATTGTCAGCAACTGCAGACCATGAAGGAAGAACTAGCTGCTAAACCATCGAGATTGGTCAATCGCTCTAGGTCACTGCTGCTTCACGACAACGCAACACCACCACCACACACTGCACAACAAACAACCACTAAGTTAGATAAGCTACAATTGGAATGTCTGCGACATCCACCGTACTCCCCGGACCTTGCACCAACAGATTACCATTTTTTTCGGAATTTAGAAAACTTCTTACAAGGACACAAGTTCACCTCCGATGCGGCAGTCCAAACCGCCTTCAAAGAGTTTATTGGTTCTCGCCCCCTATGGTTTTTTTAGTAAAGGGATTAATGAACTACCTACGAGATGCTAAAAGTGCATAGATAACAACGGTGTATACTTTGATTAATTAAATATATTTTACAGAAAAAAAAATTACTTTATATTCCTCCCCTACAAAACGCATATTTCATATGTAAGGACCTAACATCAGCGAACGCTCCCACCTTTGAACGTAATCAACTGTTCACAGTCTGTTCTCTGACGAAGAGTAGCACTTCGACGATACTAGAGTCGTGGACCCGGCTCCCTGGTCTGTTGATTCTTCACCGTAATAATGTTTTCTATTATCTACCATAGGCATATACCTAAATTCACATAGTACATATAAGTATATATATATATCGTATTGGCTAAAAGTAAAAGTATTTTTTTCACCTGGTGGTAAGTAATATTGTGTATACCATCCTAATTGCGCACGACGACGTGGCGCTAGTTAGGATGTTATACACAGCACTACATTGCATTCGTAGCTTTGAGACAGCATATTAAGTCTGGATTACCTCAGTAATTACACAAGCTATAGCGCTCTTCAAATCGGAACAGAGTAATGTTTGCACACTGTTGATAGTTGGCATAAATAAGCTCTGCGGTGGTAGCTAGATCCGGCGACAGAAACCTGCCTCCAGTTAAACGTATAGTCTTTTCTTTTAAAAAAAATAAATAAATGGAGCTTTGATTAAATAGCATTAAACAGTTAAGTCGTAAATAAAAAAAACCTGATCATGAATTGAAATAGAATCATTATTCTGTTTTAAATTTATGGATGTTTCGTTTATTAATAAAGTAATTTTTTTTTTAATTTCTGTTCCATTTTCGAAAATTTTAAAACCGACACCGAGCAGCGCCTAGCTCATAATTTTTACTTGGCAACCCCGATATACTGTGTGTTAGGAGATCGCTTCCGAAAACGAAAACAGACGATAGTACTAATGACACCTTTGATGATGGCACGGAAATAAAATCGATTCTGATTAAAAAAAATTGTATTTTTAAAACGTTTTATTAGCATTATTTAAGCTCCATCATGTTAGTACAGTTAAATAAAACGATAGTTTCTAAAAACTACATTGCTTTACTAAAAAAAACCAGCAATGAAACACAAAATCAAAACCAGCTGATGCTCGGATCAAGGAACGCGCGGGCGCGGCGGACACTCGAGATGTATTTTTCAGGTTTCAATTTGAACCTTATTCCATAGGACCACGGAGCATTTAGATTGACGTTCCCGGGCGTTCGTTGATCCGAGCATCAGCTGTTTTTGATTTTGCGTTTCATTGCTGGTTATTTTTAGTAAAGCAATGTAATTTTTATGAAACTATCGTTTTATTTATCTGTACTATCATTATGGAGCGTAAATAATGCTAATAAAACGTTTTAAAAATATGATTTTTTTTTATCAAGACCGATGTTTTTTCCGTTCCATCATCAAAGGTGTCATCAGTACTACCGTCTGTCTTCGTTTTTGGAAGCCGTCTCCCACACAGTATGATGTGATAACTAAATTCTGCTTATACGATAATCAATTTTATTAATACGTAATTTTGTTATGCTTTTTATTCATCATCAGCCGGTAGACGTCCACTGCTGGACATAGGCCTCCCCCAAAGATTCCCACACGATCGAAGAAGGATTCATATTGAGAGATTTAGATCATTCATTTCATTTCATCATTGACTCAATGCGGGTTGGTGGGAGACAGAGCTTCGTTTGTTGATTAGCAGGATGCACCACGAGCAGGTGAGGTTGGCTTGGGTTCCTAGAGTTGTGCGGATACCCTTACATGCTATTATTATTTTATTTTAATTTATAATTAGTAACAAATGAAGTTTATTTCACATGATGTTAACTCTTCTTACTGAGAAGCGCGTCCGCCGGTATACACCGACATATCTTTTATACAGCGTGAAAGGTAATAGGTGTAAAAGATCTGTAGGGGCTAAAGTATAGCTCGTGTCCTATCTATGTATGTATAGAATATACCATATAAAAACAATGCTGCTGGAGTTATTCATTTTTTAAATATTTTTCAAAAAATTCTCGATTTTCTAGAAAAAAATTCGATGATTTTATTTGTTACTTATTTCTATACAAATTTTAATGTAATAATTATTGTTTAATCATTGTTTTATTAATTTAAATTAATAGGGTCAAAAACAAAAGGGTCAAATTAAGGGCCGGCGTGGCGTTTACTTTTATGAGTCTCTACAGTTTGAAATTTCATGGTACTTGGTTTTATTACAAGTGTTTTTTTTCTAAATTTTAGAAATTTTATGTACTTTCTCATACCTTGTCGGATAGGTATTGAAGTCTGGTACTTATTTATGTGCTTTATACGTATTTTTTATAAATAAACTTAATTTTAAGATTAAATAAATATGTAAGTATGACGCCTTGTTTTTTACTGTCACGACTTTCAAAGAACCTAATTTAAAAGTTTTAGCCTCTAAGTGATGATTATTAATTGAATTTAATATAACAATGATTAAACAATAATTATTACATTAAAAATTGTTTAGAAATAAGTAAGAAATAAAATCATCGAATTTTTTCCAAGAAACTCGGGAATTTTTTGAAAAATATGTAAAAAATTAATAACTTCAGAAGCATTGTTTCTGTATGGGGTATTCCATACATAGATAGAATACAAGCTATACTTTAGCCCCTACAGATCTTTTACACCTATTACCTTTCACTCTGTATGTTTACATTCGAAGCAAAGTAATATTGTCATAATTTCAAATTTAAATGTATGAGTGGTTTTTTTACAATTAAGCGACGAAGTGAGCAGGAAGTCCACCTGATCTTAAGTGATCCGCCTCTCCATAACAATGTGGCGCTAGTTTGGATGATACACACAGCATTACACTTTGCGCCGCCATGACCCATGATGTAAACTCCCGTTAACAATGTCCCTAGTTACAGCGCCCTTCAAACTTGAACACAATAACGTTTGCATAGTACTGTTTGTCGGCTAAATTGTCTCTGCCAACAGAGCCCTACCACCAGCAAATTTAGAAAAAAAAATCATATCACTTTTAAAATTTTTCGTGTGGCTTATGAATCGTATCAGGGATTTCCGAGCTACAAGGTAAACGTTAATTACGTCAAAGAGTTTAAAGTCATTGATATCTTAAGTGTAAAATCAATAGTATAAATGACGTTTCATAACTAGTATAAACTACTTTGGGTAACTAAATTTTAATAAAAACATAGACAGTGTTACAAAAGCGCGCCAAAATTCCGCGCGCGTCTCTGTAACGCACGGCGCCATTTTCCCGCGCCGCGGCGTCGGCGTCGTCGGCTGCGTCGGCGGGGTCTCCTCAGCGCGGTGACGTCACAGCGCGCCGCGCGCCGCCCGGCTAAATATTAATTCAGCGCATCGAAACCGACGCATGTTAATGTTTGACGTACAATCACAAAACCCAGTCGACATTAATAGAACCCACGTTCTATTAAATTAACATTTTTATTCGAGGAAGTTCACCTGATAATAAGTAATACCATATTTCGTTCGTCGCGTTGAGACATAACATGTTAAGTCCCGTCACTCCAGTAATTGCCCTAGCTACAACGTCCGTCAAACAACACACTTTGCACACTGTTGATTATAATTGTAATAGGCGCCGCGGTGGTATCTACCTTGATGGTGTCCGGCAGCGGACTTCTCTGTTGCCGGAGACCATGTAGGTAGGTACTATCGCAGCGCCTATTGCAGCCGACAAACAGTACTGTGCGGGCATTACTGTGTTCCTGTTTAACGGATGCTATACCTAGTGTAATTACTGGGGAAACAAGATTAAACATCTTATATCTCAAGGCGATGAGCGCAATGTGATGCAGTGTATACCATTCTAACTAGCGCTACGTTGTTATGGGTAGGCGTCTTAGCATCGGGTGAATGTCCCGCTCTTCTCTTCACTTACAAGTAATAAAAAAATGCGTGGAAAATACATTGAAAAAAAAAAAGCCTGTTTTAATGTTCTCACTTTTGGAACTTACCATGCATCAGGCTCGTTCACGCCGCTCTTGGAACATATCGAATGCTTCATAAAGGATTCCCTCACCGGAAGCACACGCTCATGGAGATCTTGTCTCTCCAAGATGTACAACGCTTACGACCGCTTAAAAACTTCACCAGTTATAAATATATGAATTATTTATATCGGAATAATATATACATATAAATAAAAAAAATATTGTCTCGACAAGCGAACCGTCTAGATAGGTCAGTTCCTAATTCTGCTGCAAAACAGTAATATATTTCGACTTGAACGGCGCTATAGCTAGTGAAATTACTGGGGCAACGAGACTTAATATCCTGTCTCAAAGCGACGAGAGCAATATGGTGCAGTGTATAACATCCTAAGTAGAGCCACGTTGTTCCGGACGAATGACTTATTATCAGGTGAACGTCTCGCTCGTCTCCTTTGTTTTTAATTTACCGTTTATTTTTTTATTATAATGAGGAACGTAAATGATGATATTAGTGGGGGTGGGGATCACAGATTGTTATAGTGTATATCATTCTAACTAGTATGTAAATTATATGTTAAAAATAACCTAGTTTATCATCGCTCTGCTGTATTGGTACGAAGTTGGTATTTTGTTGAAGTTGTCTGATAACTTTAACACATTCGGGGAATCCCTTGTTATAAATATCCATAGACATTACTTTATTATATTTTATCATAGATCGTTATTGATTTTTCTAATGTACATCTGGATCATTTGATGTTAAAGTTGTTGACAAAATATATGAACAAAATTGGGATAAATATAATTTTATCTTCCATTACAAATGACTAGTTTACTGGTGGTAGCTGTCTATTGCCAGGACCGTCTAGGTAGGATAAACATTACTACGTTAACATTACTGTGTGCCAATTTTAAGGGCGTGGTATTTAGTGTAATTACTGAGGTAACGAGACTCAACACCTTACGTCTTAGGCGACGAGCACAATATGGAGCAGTATATATCATCTACGCTGGTATAGGTAGGCTTATCATTTACTATCAGGTGAACGTCCCACTCGTCTTATCGCTTCATCTCTACTGAGATGTAGTGATGAGTAAAATTGGCCTCAATCATGTTCTTTCGCAAGACCAAGACCGAATGATCATGTACGACTAAACGAAATAATGAAAGTTCCATTGAAGTGATAAGTTAGAATATTTATCATAACTTGAATATAAGCTATTCTTCTGTTAGTATAAGACTGAATATGCAAGATCAAGACTAAAACTGCGATCATTATCTTGGCCGTGGTCTTGCTTTGTCTATCATTAGTTAGACGTGGAATGCTGCGAGTACAGTGCTGCGTATCTCCGATCGTCCGCCATTTTATTTCAAAGATATATAAATCTGTTAATTCGAAGTTCACTGGTTCCCTGGGGTGCAGGGTTCGATTCTATTTCCAGAACAATCTACGAGAATATTGTTATTGAAGGTGAATCACCTCTGCGATGCCGTTGTGAGGAAAAACGAATTTTCCTTTAGTTCATTCGTTGGGAATGTTTTTGTATGAAACCAACCTACGTAATAATGAGTGATTTAATTTTGTTGGGAAATACATTTGTAGTATTCACGCTAGAGTCGGTGACACTACGTCCGGAGTGAACGAGTGTGTTTGTGTAATACACTGCTGGCAGGTCTCTGTTGCCGGAGACCGTCTAAGTAACACCGTAGCTCCTATTGCAGCCGACAAACAGTAATGTGCGAATATTACTGCGTCCCGGTTTGAAGGACGCTGTAGCTAGTAAAGTTACTGGATTAAGTAGATTGTGATATTGTATATATTATCCTAACTAGCCCCACGTTGAGATTATCATGTACTCGGATAACTTAGACAAGCACGTTTGATTATCATCATCTTCATTCGTAAGGAAAAAAGTTGAATGAAAGAGCGAATGAAAGAATAAACCAATGAGCGAATGAATGAACGAATGCGCGTTGAATGGTTGAATTAACGAATGCGCGTTGAATGGTTGAATGAACGTATGAGCGTGGAATGAACGAATGAGCGTGGAATGAACGAATGAACGAATGAGCGTTGACTGGTCGAATTAACGAATGAGCGTGGAATAAACGAATAAGTGTTGAATGAACGAATGAGCGTTGTACGAACGAATCAACGAATGAGTGTTGAACGAACGAAATAACGAATGAGCGTTGAATGAACGAATGCACGTTGAATGGTTGAATTAACGAATGAGCGTTGAATGGTCGAATTAAAGAATGAGAGTTGAACGAACGAATAAGCGAATGAGAGTTGAATGAACGAATGAAAGAATGAGCGTTGTACGAATGAATTAGCAAAGAAAAAATAAATAGATGAATTAGTAAATAAACAAGGTCAAGCGTTACCCGATTGCAGATTAAAAACTATATTCAAATGATTCACGCGCGGCGGTCACAACATTCAAATTGTTGTGTAATCTTTATTAATGTTGCTTAATTATACATTGCACCACCAGGGGTGTGTCCCACATGACAACTCACGGGACTTAAGCCAACCTCACCTGCTCGTGGTGCAGCCTGCTAATCAACAAACGAGGCTCTGGCTCCCATCAACCCGCATTGCGCCAGCGTGATGAGTAATGGTCCACTATATGAACCTTTACAGACGAAGACTCTTAGTGCCTGGCGGTTTTACGGGTACCACAGGATCAATCGATGTGAAGATTTTTGGGGGAGGCCTATGTCCAGCAGTAGACGTCTATCGGCTGATGATGATGATAATGAAAACCTATTGTAGACAGGCAAAAGGTAAAGATTGAAAGTAGCTGTTATATATATAAGATTGAAAGTAGCTGTTATAAATATATGATCCCAGGGGTGCAAGGGGTTTCGTAGAACAACTCGCGGGACCCAAGCCAACCTGGAGGTTGCGGAAGAACTGCTCGAGGTTATCCCGTGACCCTCGTGCATACTGTCGGAAGTGATTGGAATACCGTGTGAAGCTTTTTATTAAGTTGGAGTCTGACACTACCCCGTTACCGGTCCCTGGTTCCAGGGTGTGCGTTCCGTTAGCATTTTGTTACACTCGTTAAAAAAAGCCAACCTCACCTGCTCGTGGTGTACTCTGCTAATCATCAGACGAGGCTCTGGCCCCCACCAACCCGTATTAAGCCAGCATGGTGGGAAATGGCCCAAATTCCTCGCTATAAACGACGGCGGTGTTCACGGGTACCGGAAGCCATGTTACCTGTAAGATCGCGGGAAGCCACTGGACGCGAGCAGCATAGAACCGATCAATGTGGAGATCTTTGGGGGAGGTCTATGTCCAGCTATGGACGTCTAGCGGCTGATGATTGGTATGGTCCCAAGGTGATTAGACACTGGGTCATTACTGGCGGTAGGTCTCTGTTATGGGAGACCGTCTAGGTGGGTACCTATCAGTATTGTGTTCCGGTTCGAAGGGTGCCGTTGCTAGTGTAACAAGACAACATCTAGTTTCAAGCAATTTAGTGAAGTGTATACCGTCGTAACTAGCTAGCGCCACGTTGTTATAGCGTTATGGGCGTATCACTTAACATCAGGTGAACATCTTGTCCATGTTATCGTATCATAGAATAAAATAAGAAAGAGACTGTGTTAATAAATATATTTAAAATAATAATTCAATGTTTGCTGTAGTAAATATTTTTAAAGTATTAATAAAAAAATAATAATATAATAATAGTTTTATATCAATAAACATATCTATGAAACATTATATATTATCTGCGTTCAAGATATGTCAAAGTTGAACAGACCTCATAATCCTCGTCAAGGATCCATCGTAAGGAATAGTGTTATACTCCACAGCATAACAACTATGTCATTACCATATATTTTAAATATGCAAATTATGTTAAAAGGAATTTCAATAAAAAAAAACAAGTTTATTTTTTTTAACATCTAATTAAAGCTTCTTATTTATTGCTTACTACAACTACTAATTATTTACAATAATCAATTAAAAAATATTACCCTAATTAGTAGCGTTTTAAGTGGCAACATTAATTTACTTTTATCTCTTCATTACGATCTTAATGGCGTTTAAACAGTCTTTTAACTATTAATAAAAAAAATACAATACAGACTATTAAGTTTAGTTCTTAGGTTTACTTAGGGTCAATTAAAAAAAAATGTTGTGATTGTCATGCGCAGACTCGCACAGAAGTATGTCACAGATAACGTATTACAATAGAGCAGTGTTTACGCACATGAAGCCGATTCTCATGTACCCGAAGGGACACTTGTTCCTGGCCCCGTGCTCGTGGAAATGGTTCCTGTCCCTCCTGCGTTCCTCCTCCCGCATCTTGGTGTGTTCGTGTTTCACAATTTCCTCACTAGTGCCGGCGTCGGGGAATATTTTACGTTTTTTCCGGTTATTCTCGACGCAGTTGCCGCACGGCACCAGCGGTGACAGCAGCGCGGGGAGCGTCGGCAGCCTCTCGTCCTCCGCGGTCTCCGCGTCGGAGGACAGCCGGTTCAGGAACTTAAAGATGTCGGTCGCCTCTTTTAGTGTCTTCTCGTCTTCGCACGTGCAAGGCTCCTGCGCGTCCGCGAGTGCGGCGCCCGCGATCAGCAGCACGATGAGTTTTGCGGCCATTTCGTTGTTCGCACGGCGGTGGTTGTGAGTGGTGTGATGGCTTCCGGCGGCGGCCGCTGCTTTTAAAGCTCGTAGCTCGTGAGTCAAGCGTTTGAATCACTCATCATTCTGTGTCTGTGTCTGTCTGTGTCTGTGTCTGTGTCGGTGCGTCGCCGATTAACTCCGCTGACGCGAGCTGTCTGCGCGCGTTATCCCCGTCACAGTGCAAATGATGCTCATGGTCCTCGCGTGAACTGTTATCGCGTTGCGGTTGTTGTGCCAGCTTTTAATTGGAATCTTGTTTCCATTTGTTTACGTTATTAGTTTTAATTATCGCGGCCGCCGCACCAGGACACGATGGTTTAGCGCTTGCTGCACCCTTCTCAACAATTTCAATACAGTCGACACTCATTACTAGTTAAATATTTCAAGACAGACAGGAACTCGAGCTGGAATCACTAGTTAAGTATTACAGCGGTGTACCTATTGGAACATAGTCCACAAAATGCGAGGAACAGTACTTTTAACTAACTTATTTAACTTACTTTTTACTGACTGATTTTTAAACAAAACCGAATTAATATTTGGCTTCGTTGGCCAAATATTCCGGAATCTATAAAAATCTATTGAAACCGACTGCTAAGAGTTTTAAGAAGTAGAAATATTATATAACTTCGATTGCCTCTTAGAAGAAGTGCTCCTTGAAGTGTGGCTTTCGGTGTAAAAAAAAAGTAGTTTCTATTAAAAATGAATATATTCACATACGTTTAATAAAATAACTATCGTGCCCATCACCCGGCCGACCGTCGAGCAAACAATAAAACGGAATTGTATTTTATTGACGCATCCATAAAGTTATGGCTCCGCGGTCTCGCCCCGGCCCCCCAACTATCTCTTATTGTCTTATTCACGTAATAAAACTCTATTACGTACTATTTTTAAAATAACCAACGAACTACAAATTTTTCGTTTTTGTTTTATTTTACAGAAACATGTGTTTAATACCGCTACGCCGAATCTGAATATCAGTCCTAAAGTTCCAATTAACCCGCATTGGGTCAGCGTGGTGGGAAATGACCCAAATGGCCCCATATGAACCCTTACAAATAACGGCTTCTATTGTCCGGCGGTACCGGAGGCCAGGCTGACTGTAACGTCATGGGAAGCTGCTGAATGCGGGCAGCGTAGCACCGATCAACGTGGAGAAATTTGGGATTTTATGTCCAGCTGTGGACGTCTATCGGCCGATGATGAATGAGTGAATACATGTTTAAGGTATATTTAAATACTTTCAAATATTGCTAAGCCATTATACTCAAACCTGTTTATCTCCAGCAGTGGATGTGCATCTGTTGAGATGATGACATATAATTATGTTTCAAAGTCATTATCATCAGCCGATAGACTGCTCTAGCATGACCTCCCAAATATTCCCAAACGATCAGGTAGATATATGTGAGGGGATTTGAACCATTTCCGACCACGCTGGCCTAATGCGGGTTGGTGGGAATGAGAGCCTCGTTTGTTGATTAGCAGGCTGCACCACGAGCTGGTGAGGTTGGCCTCGGCCCCGTGAGTTGTGCGGGACCCCTTGCATCCCATATTTCAATATGATATAAATTAATATATTTAAATTTGATATAGATAAATGAACTTGGCTCTCTCCTTTTTTAGAGGAGACTTAATCCCAACAGTGGGAACATTAAGAAGGATATTTGTTAATGTGACTGTGTACAAAGTGACTAAGTTAAAAGGTCGACGCAGTCTGCCTACTTACTTGGTAACAGTTCACATATTGATTTAAATATTTTTTAAACGTAAAATTTAGACACTAGTTAGGATGACATACACTACATAGTACACTCATCACAAATTTACATAACATGTATATCTAGAGTGTAAGGGGTCCCGCACCACTCACGGGATCCAAGCCAATCACACCTGCTCGTGATGCATCCTTCTGATCAACAGAGGCTCTTGCTCCAACCAACCCGCATTGGACCAGCGTGGCGGGAAAGGGCCCAATTCCCCCATATGAACCGAACGATGTGGGGATCTTTAGGGAAGGCTTATGTCCAACAGTGGACGTCTATCGGCTGATGAAGAAGTATATCTTATATCAAATGTTTTTTTATTCTACGAACTGACCAGACGAGCGGGACACTTACCTGATGGTAAGCGACAACGCCCATAACATCATGGCGCTAGTTAGGATGATATACACTGCAATACAAGGCGTTCGTCGCTTGAGATATGAGATGTAAAGCCTCGTTACCCCGGTACTTTCACTAACTACACCGCCCTTCAAACCGGAACGCAGTACTGTTTGTGGGCTGCAATAGGAGCTGGTACCTAGACGCTTTACCATCAGTGAATGTTAAGTAAGAAAAGTAAATCGATATATATAGTACGTAGTGTACATCATCTTAACTACTAGCACATTGTTATTGGGAGGCACTTACCATTACGAAAACGCTATACTAGTTTCCAAACCTCGTAGATATATTAATACTTCCAAAATTAAAAGGATGTGAGGGTTTCCGAACTGCACATGGCATCCAGCCACCAAGCCAATCTCACCTGCTCGTCGCGCACTCCACTAATCAACAAACGAGGCTCTGGCTCCCAATAATCCGAATTGGGTCAGCGTGGTGGGTAATGGCCCAAATTCCCCCTATGAACCATGGCCGCTAGTGCTCGGAAGTACCGGAAGCCATGCTGGCTGTAAGGTCGCGGGCAGAGCGGACTGATCGATGTGGAGAACTTTGGGGTAGGACTTTATCCAACAGTGCTCCTCTATCCGCCGATGATGATGATTTCCAGATTATTTATAGCAAAAGTTCAGGATAAAGTTTATATGTAGATAAAAAAAAAATGCTTTAACCTAGAACTCATGAGTCACGTGGACGTGGAATTGTCTCCGATATGCTGCAAGAATTAAATGAGTCAGACAATAAACAATTTTAAGTGCTGCCATGTTTGCCATGTAAATTAATTCATGAGTAATGTTACATTTAACAAATAGTGGTGATGGATTGGCTCCTGGCTCTTCCACCCATCATCATCTACGAGGATTAAAAAAGAACTACGACAACCGGTGGCAGGTCTCTGTTCCTCCCCCGTAATAAAAATCTACAAACGGATGCGAGCTGCGCAAAACCGATCGATGTGGGGATCTTTGGGTGAGGATTAGCAGTGCACGTCTATCGGCTGATGATGGTGATGATGATGATAAGGTCTCTGTTGTTGCAGACCGTCTATGTAACACAGCAACGCCTATTTCCTCCGCCTACTACTAGTATGCAAACATTACTGTGTTCCGGTTATATGTCATAATGCGGTGTGGTGTATATCATTGTAACTAGCGCCACGTAGTTATGGACGTATCACTTGACATCAGGTGATCGTCTTCCTCGTCTCGTCACATCGTAGAAAAAAAAAAAACTCATGACCTAGACGCTCCGTAGCGACAGAGACCTACCACCAGCACTTGCAGCTTATCATGTAACACAGCAATGTTTCGCGGAAGAATTGATCGTCGCGTTGGTATCTACTTAAACTGCTTCCGGTTGATGGAACACGCCAGCAGTGGTCTGGTTATCGTAATGCAGGGCATCGAGTGTGACGCACGGACCCACTTACTCACCGCCATCTATTATTCAAGTCGAGTAATTCATTTGGTATCCTCGCAGATCACACATGAAGCATAGCTCAGTTAGTACTTGCTGTACGTCTCAAGGATACGCGGGTTCCACCCCCAATGAGCTCCAGCTTCCGGTGTAGGAAAACATAACAAGCACTGGTAGTAGGTCTGTTTAGGTAGGTGCCACAGCAGCGACTGTTGCAACCGACAAACAGTACTGCGTGAACATTACCGTGTTCCGGTTTGCAGGGCGCTGTAGCTAAATTACTGGAGTACCGAGACATACCATCGTATGTCTGAAGCTGTCGATCACATACCGTCACATGAACGTCCCATTTTTTTAGTCGTTTCGTAGAATAAAAAATAAGAGAGATATTCCATCAGTAGAGTGTGATGGTAACTAAATCTGGAGTACGTCAGCGCCTTCTTGATGCTTTATTAGTTCCGTGGAAGCCTCTTCTGCCCCTATTTTTGTGTACAGCCATTGTATGAAAATCAATATCATATTCGGATTCGTCCGTCACACGACAGCGGCGTACGTTATACATATACATATTATATATGTAATGTCACCATATATGCTGTATGTTTTGGGATATAGAAACTATATGGTGTTGAACGCGTCGGGCTATTATTTAACATTATCTGTGGTTACCATCATCATCATCAGCAGGCTGACGTCCACAAATGGACATAGGTCTGTCTGTGGTTATATTTTACTTAACAGTTAAGTGGAAGGTAGGAATATGGAGATTATGAGGGAAAATGATAGTGATCGCAGCAGCCATTGCTAGTTCTTACAGATCTGTGATCTAGATTTTCAGATTTATTAGTTATCATCATAATTAATTAAATGTATAGAATAAACAGAATATATTTGTTAATGTGAATATTAATGATCTGAGAAATAAAAGTGTTTATCCCGCGGAAACGGGATGTAAATGCCACCCTATCACACATGGACATATCTTGGGCGATGTGGAAAAATCTAAGAAGCGGAGATACACCCCCTCCGGACCCCCGTGCTCGCCTCGCAATAATTAGTTTAACAGTGTTCGAGCGGGCCCACACCCCACACCCAGCGCCGCTCCCCACCACCCACGCCCACGGTGGCGTGGTGGTGTGGCGGGGGGTGCGTGTGTGAGTTTCGCTCGCTATAGTGAAAAACAAACCGGAACAGCGAGGGGAGAGCGGCCGCTGCGTTAAAGCGCGGTTTTTATATTGATGTGTGTAATTGGTTACACATACAGCACGACATACACTACGGTATGATCATCACACTATCACACTAGAAAACAATCACACAGTCTACATTCACAAGTGACCAGCACTTGACCTTAATTTCATAAGATATTTAATGATTTACTTCGTAGAGAGTAATGATTAGTCGCCGTCGATACTCTGACTCATGGGAATCGTACGAATGTAGGACTGACTGTGTGGTTCACAAGGTTATCAGCTAAAACTGGTTACCTGGACGCTTCTATAAATTCTTGCAAACTCAACTAATGTCCTTCGGGAATCGTACTGGTTAACCCTTTTTTAGTTAGCTGCTGCGTCAGTGACCATTGAGCCATCACGGGAACGCGCCTTCAATTCTAATACACTTGATGTATCTAGAACAATTTAATATAAGTTTGTTTATTCCATAAACACTAAAGCGGTGTTTACTTGTGATGAGTAAATTTGGTCTTAGTTTCTTGATCTGGGAAGAAAGCAAGAGCAAGACCAAGACCGAATGAACGAGACCAAAATCAAGACTGAATTATTATGCAAGACCAGTGCCATATTTGAAAGATTTAAGGAAAAAAAGTCCTTTGAAACGATGCGTTACAATATTTATCATAACTTGAACAAGAGCTTTTCTTCTGCAAACAAAATGTTTAATATATTATAAGACTGAATATACAAGGCCATGACCAATACCAATATTGTTCATCCGAGTCTTGGACCTGTTCTTGCATTGCTCGTCATTAATGTTCACACAATAATACTAATAAACGAATTATTATTTAAACGTATCATTACCAATATGGCGACTAAGGTATGTGAAAACACTAACCTAGAAATAATAAGTTTAATTTGAACTTAATTTGAGTAGGATTCAAACGCGCGTCTCCAGCTACAGGTCCACCAACCGCTGAACTGCGAGATGATTATCAGATATCAATCGATACCTTCATATTCTTCACGTTTAACTTCATTGAATAGGTTTATGTTTAATCTGTGCCCGTGCCCGTGCCCGTGCCCGTGACGTTGGTACACGGCCGCCATTTGCAACGCGTGCAATTGACAATTAAATAGATTGGAAATAAATGAACGGGCGAAATAAAATCGATATGAGAATTTTTATTTCTGGCAACCCTACATAGTCTCATTGGCTTACGACTGCGGGGGTAGAATTAAGATATCTCACTCCCTCTCCCCCTCTCACTGCCTCGTGTGCAGTTTGATCAATAGTGACAAGAGATTAAAGATATTGCAAAAGAAATTGGGGTACTCTCTTTGTTTTGCAACTTTCCTTATACTGGTAGGCAATTCTTTCTTTAGTTTCTAGGTAAATACCTAGAGCTAAAAGTAGTGCGCAAATACTAACAACTACTAGTGCAAATAGAAATATGTTACTAATCGAATGGCGCAGTAGCCAGTGATACCACTCGTACTATTTTAGGTTTTAAAACGTTGACAGTATCGTGATAATGCTAATTAGCTCTCAACTACTAAGAACTAGGTAATCGAAATAAATTACTTGGGACTGTTGGGACTTAGCACCTATTCTCGGGAGAACGTTGAGGTCATTTATCTATCATGATAACCTATGTTTGTCGGATACAGATGTGGATGGAAGTTATTGTTCTTGAAACATGACAATGTACTCTCTGTTTCCCTTCACCGGAAGTTCAAGCTCGGCGAAGATCGAAGGCCTCAGTGTCGAAATATCACAGCTTCATATACAGTGGTGGCAATCAAGATGATACAGAAAGTATACAGTTAAAGTCACTTAATCATATGGAATGGAAACCGCAGTTATTTATGTGTGGCTGTGTGTGTGTGTGTGGTCAAGCGCGAGTCGGGTTTGTGGCGCTGCGTTACCAGTGCCAGTGCAGTGAGTGTGCGGTCAGCTAACGCGGCCGCGCGGTTCGACCCTCACTCCGTGACGTCATCCAGTCCCAATGACGTCAGGTTCTGTGCTGAACCCGCAGCACCGCCCCGCGGTAAACATCGCACGATATTTATATATTGAGGATATTTCTATGGCAACGGTCATGCGCAAACTTTGCTGTGTTCCGGTTTGAAGGGCGCTGTGTCTAGTGAAATTACTGGGGTGACGAGACTTACAATCTTATGTAATTTCAGTAGTTGCAGCACTCTTCAAACCGGAACATGTAATGCTGCAATCTCTTTAGCTCGATGAGAACCCGAGGATACAGCACTATCCTGGATATCTGGTGGTATCGTTCTCACACAGCGTTGAACCATATGAATACTTTTAGTGTCATCGTAAATTTTAGTACCAAGTCCACAGTATCGGTGCTCGCCTCTTATAAAGCCTGATCGTGCTGAATGTGGCACCGGAAATACCTCACCTGACCGCACCGGAATGTAAACGCCGGAGACCGCATTGAGAATGTTCTATTTGTGTTTTTTTTTATTGCGATGTTGTACCGTTGTAATTTTTTTTTAGGCGTTCGTCCTAGTAATATTACTAGTGACATTAATATATAAAAAAAAATTGTACAGGAAATGTGTTATTTACTGGTGACAGGTCCTACTGCTGCACGACAAGCATCAATGTGGAAACACTACAGCGTTTCGGTTTGAAGGGCGCTGCACCTTGTTACATCGTGTCTAAGTCGTAGACTATCTAGGTAGGTTCCACCGCAGCGCCTATTGTAGTCGACAAACAGTACTGTATTGACTTATGTGTTCCGGTTTGAAGGGCGCTGTAGCTAAATTACTGGAGTAAGGAGATATCTTATGTCTCAAAGCGATGAGCGCAATGTAGTGGCATGAATACCATCTTATCCAGCGCCACGTTTTTATAGGCAAGCGTATCACTTATAATCAGGTGAAGGTCCCGCTCGTTGAATAAAAAAAGTGATTATGAGCCGTTTGTGTAGAAAGCAATGCTAGGTTATAACTGGAACTAAAATGCAGATCGCGCAACGTTAGGAGAAATGTGTTAAGTTTGATTGGATTAGATACACGAACGCACGCCAATATATTTCCCTGTCGGTTATGGCCGGAGGGGGGAGCGGAGGGTGTGCTCCACAACGAGGCCGTTTTGGCGGGAAAATACATATTTATGAAACCGGGGGACGCTGAATGGACAATCGATAGCTTCTGTCATTCCCCTTTAATTGTTGGCGGGAAAATTCAACAACGAATACTGCGTTGTGGAGAAAAAGTTTTTTTTTTTTTATTACGTTTTATTCTTTTATTGAACGAAGCGAACGAACAGCACGTTCACCTAATGGTAAGTGATACGTTCTCCTATGACAATGTGACGCTAATTAAGATGTTTATAATTTACTGGTGGTAGGTCTGTCTAGCCAGAAACTTTCACTTTAGCGCTGATTTCTGCCGCCAAACGATAGTGCTCCGGTATGAAGGACGCTGTAGCTAGTGTAACTATAGGGATAAAAGGAGACATAACATTTTATGTCTTCAGGCGACGAGCGCTATATGGTGCTACGAATACGTCACTTTGAGACTTAAGGTGTTAAGTCTCGTTACTAAGTAGTTTCATTAGCTATAGCGCCCTTCAAACCGGAACACAGCACACTCCTGTTTGTCGACTATAACAGGCGCTGCGGTGGTACCTACCAACTCGCACTTGACTAGCGTGATGGGGCTAAAGCTCAATTCCCCCTCAATGAAATCCTCGAGGAACGGTTATGCCCAGCGCTGGGCGTTATCCGGCTGATAAAATAACAACATTACTGTTGTGAGCAATAAAATAAAACAACGATGCATAATATTATAATGGATGTAACTGTACGACCGGTTTCATCCGAGCGGGGATTCCCCGGAATAGGATACATCCAATTTACTTTCCTTTTCACCGTTGCTTGTAAGCAAATTGTCTGTTGATGAGTTTTTATGTTGCTTTATTAATGTTTTCATTTGGTTTTTTTTTATTATTACAATAAACGGCCGAGACGAGCTGGACGATCACCTGGTAAACCCTTGATTATGTCAATGTTATGCAAACGGTGAATTTATTGCGTCACCTTTAAACAATAGTTCGTATTTCATAATATTAATAATGATTTTAATTAGAGATCTAATAGTATATATATATATATATATAAAATTTAAGATGGATGTGTGGTGTGACGAGGGTGGATGAAATTAAGAATGAGTATATTAGAGGAAGTCTGAAAGTTGCTCCAGTGACAGAGGAATTGAGAAGGAAGAGGTTAGCGTGGTGCGGGCATGGTATGCGGAGGGGTGAAGGACATATAACAAAGGAAGTAATGAGAATGTGCGTGGATGTTTATAAGGGTAGAGGAAGACCGAAGAAAGTGTGGATGGATTGTGTGAGAGACGACATGTGTAAGAAGAGTGTGATTTCAGATATGGCGGCTGATAGAGGGATATGGAAGAGAAGTACATACTGTGCCGACCCCACGTAGCAGGGAGAAGGGCAGGAGGAAGAAGAAGGGATCAATTAGTACTGGTCTCTATGGCTAATTATAGAAGGGCGCAGTAGTTAGTGAAATTACTGTGGTAACGAAACTTAATGTCATGTTTGAAAATGACGAGCACAATGCGGTGTTGTGTATATCATCCCAACTAGTGCCACGTTGTTATGGGTGGGTGCATCACTTAGTATCAGGTGAACGACCTTTACGATGTTTATACAATACTTCACAGTATAAATATGTGGCCTCTGACGGACTTTGAAATTGGTGGTCTACTATATTAATTGAAATAATAATTATAATTGCTTTGTTAATAAATTGTATCTTGTGTACCATTGATATTCCACTGCTATGATATATATATATAAATATATATATATACATATATATATATATACACACATATATATATATATCATAGCTTATTCATATAGTAGTTAAGTAGTAAACAAATATAGTGTTCACTTTAATGTTCTTTGGCTCTTAGTGTATTAACACGTTGAGCACTATACCAGGTCTAATATACCTTGTATATCTCTTGCTCACAGCGCGACTAAGAGAAGCACAGATTTCTCTGCCATTATTTCAATAAACATTACGGGGTTTATTAGGCCTTGTACCAGGTGTAAAATGCCTTGTATTGCAGGAATGGAATTCGACAAATCAATGTCTTTTGGACATGTTAATATGTGATAATTAGGCGGAGAAAGTTAATTTTTTTTTTATGAAATTCGAAGTTTCAATGCCGTCCCGTATCCGGTTCCGGTATCGATCCGCTCAGCCGTAGACAGTCTCTTATCGTAATCGTACACTAGGAGGGTATGTCCCTGTTTAATACGATTATAGATAAAATAGTGTTTTGCTGATTTTTAATTCTTCTATATTTATATCGATAGGCTTTGGCTATATAAGAGAAGTCCACGGAGAGCCCACTAGATAATCCTAATTCTCCCAGCATTGGGATTACCTAGTGGGCTCTTCAAATGTTTCTTTATAGTCGCTAATTAATTATAGTTATACACATCAAACACAGGTTAAGGACTTCTTTGAAAAAACTTGTTGTCTATGGTCGTTTTAAAAAGTTTCTTTTCAAATCGAGTAGATGGTGTTAGTGTATATACATTACGTATCTCATTTTTAACAATATTGTAGTACAACCAATGTTATGTGATACGCCTGCGCATAATGTTATATATTGCACCACGTTATGCTCGTCGCCGTGAGACATTAGAGGTTGAGTCTCGTCACCCCAGTAATTGCTTCAGCTACAGCGCCCTTCAAACCGGAACACGGTGATGTTTGCACAGTACAGTGTGTCGGCTGCTATAAGAGCTGCGAGCGGCTAGTGTAATAAAGTGTTAATAGTTATATCTTTGATTAGGTGATTCCAGTAAAACAAGTGTAGTGTAAAGTAAGAGTGACACAGATTCAAATCTACTCCCGCGGACCGGAAGTGTAACATCTTACTCACTGAGCATTAACCGCTTTAAACAATTAACATGGAATATAGGGTCCGCGTAGCTCAAAGCTTAAAGCTTATAGGCGAGTCGTCGGACACGATCGCGGAGTGTAATTAGTGGTTATAATTAGGGCAACACTATAAATTTACATCAGCTACGATTCAACTGGCAACACCGGCAGCGCGGCCGCACCGCCGCACCGCCGCCCCCGTCCCGTACCGTACCGCCCGCCCGTCCCTCTACCACCCCCCACCCCCGGCCCTTTCAATTTTCGTCCGGCGTTTCTTATTTAGTTTCGCGCAAATTATCTCCAATTCTTCATATTATTAAACATCCAGGGGGGAACTAGCCCCCCCACTAGGGTGCTGGCCGGCGGCGCGGGGGTGCGGCGCGGGCCGAGGGGTCGAGCGCGAGGGGTGAGCGGGGGCGCAGACGGTGAGGTGGGGGGAGGGTGTAGTAGGTTTAATGACGGAGAGCGGTCATCGCCTCCACCTCTGCGTCCGGCACACTTGTTTCTTGTAAAATTTTTCCCCGATCTTTATTTTCTTTCGGCTGTAGATGTATATAATTAGAGAGCGCGTCGCGCGCGTGTGTGCGTGCGCGTGCGCGGGGGCGGGCGGCGCCGCTGTGTGCGTGGGCGCGGGCGCGGACACGGACACGGACACGGGCACGGGCACGGGCACGGGCCGCCGTAAGTCCGGTTATTAGTTTTCTTGCGAGTTTCGTCGGGATGTTTTTGTTGGATTTCGATAATTTCGCGACAGCAGCGCGCCCCGGGGTGCGTCGGGGGTGTAGTGCGTGTGGAGGGGGATCGATACATGAGGACGGAATATGTTAGGGGACGGCTAGTAAGGCATTATAAATACTTATTACGGTTAGTAATTACGCCCGCGCTAATCGGATTTTATCGGGGAGGCCGTTTGATTGTTTGTGATAGGTATTTTAATAAATAAACTAGCGAGCCCTGGCCCGGGTGCAGAGGACAAGGACAGAGGAGCGCCCTTCAAATCCGATTGTCTTAATCTCAACGTTTATCCAAATGAAACGCAGTACACAGACAGTTACATATCTTGAAAAATCTGAACCGGAAGCTAGTCAACACAATACTTCATTTAAAGATGGTGAGACACTATACTAACAAAAGGACTGTCGCAAAGTTAACTAAAGGCTATCTTCCAAAATCAGTTCATATGATAATGGAGCCTGGGTCCAGCACTTGACGTCTGTCGGCTGATGTTGACGATAATGGATAACATAAGCTGTTTCAGAAAACCGAATAATTTTTTTTACTGAACGAGGATTGCAGAACTTTCAGCTGATTTACTCTACATTACATTGCTATTATAAGACAAGATGTTAAGTATCGGGACCAGTAATTTCACTAGCTACACCGTCCTTCGAACCGGAACATATTAATGTTTGCACACTATTGTTTTTCGACGGAAATAGTCGCTGCGGCGATCCTTAGACGGTCTCCATCGACAGAGACGTTACCACCAGTAGATTGTTAGTAGTAACAAAATAAAAGATTTTTTTTTATTCTATACTATATATATTTTTTTTTATTTTAAAATCGTACTTTTTTTTACTGTTAGCAAGTACACTTCAATAGCTATGAGTCCGATGAAGCAGTAAAACAGCATCTACGTCCTTTGAATAAATATATATATACATACTAGCTGTTCCCCGCGCCTTTTGCTAGCTGTAATATAGAATGAGACCGCAAATGAGTTTCTATAGCAACCGTTACTATAGTAACCGCATAAATAATAGCAAATGAAAATGTTTATAAGATTTTATTAGAAATAAAATGATGAAGGATTTGCGTAATTCAAGAAGTAAATAGCCTGTAACCATCTAGTAATCATTCCGCTTTGAACGCTCATGTTCCCATGTCAATACGTTCACTAGTTTTCACGTGATTGGCGAATTAAAGAATACTCGTTTTGCGGTATATATAATATAGTTTTACCTAAATCTTGAAATTCGAAACAATTTTTTTTTTTGCGAAATTATTAACTAGCCGCGCGCCGCCTCCCCGTCCGATCCTTTGCGGGGATTAATTGCGGCGGAAAAGGCAAGATGGATTGAAGTCGGTCTCTCAGGGTTGCCATGCGCTGTCGGCAAATTTACCCCGTGTTTCCCCAAAACATTTTTTTTTCTTTATTATTTACTTTCAATAAATTTGGTATGTTTATAAGGATTTTACTATAAATATAAGACTATATAGTTTATCTTGTTTTGGACTTAAGTGAGGGTAATAATTTACCACAAAAATGGGGAAATTGACTTTCATTAAACTTTCAATTCAAGCGCAACCTCATGATTACGGTGATAAACATAAGATCTACCTCCGTCATCAGCGATATGATCTTCTGCAGCTGATCATAATGGGTAGAGCTTCTGGTAAACGAAAATTGGGGAGAAGGAAAAAGTCATGGTTGAGGATTATCAGGGAATAGGCTGGCATATCTGGGGCGTCCGAATTGTTCCGCTGAACCAAGACAGAAAGGACTATACCGCGCTGATCGCCATCCTTCACTAGATGGAGAGGCACTTTAAGAAGAACATAGTTTCTATATATGTTAAGGCGATTCTTGTACAATAATATATTTTTAATACAAATTATATATATATATATATATATATATATGTTTATATTTATATATATATATCATTTAAATAATAAAAAATTTACTATATTATGAACAAAGTTTTCCTATTGATGTTTTGGAAGAAGAGTTCATCAATGTTGAAATGCTTCGCCATAACTTCATCAGCTTCCGCTTTACTGGTGGAAAGTCTCTATTGCTATAGACCGTCTAGGTAGGTACCACCGCAGCGCCTCTTGCAGCCGACAAACGGTAATGTTCAAACGTTACTGTGGTCCGGTTTGAAAGGCGCTGTAACTAGTTAAATTACTGGGGTAACGATGCTAAACATCATGTCTCAGACGACGAGCGGAATATGGTGTAGTGTATATCATTCTAACTAGTGCCATGTTGTTATGGGCAGGCGTATCACTTACCATCACGTGAACGTTCTGATCGTCTCATCGATTTGTAGATCTTTTTTCTAATAAAATTACTATTACGGCTTACTGTATGTACTATGGCAACCCAGCCGTTTAACAGAAACCGAGTTGTTTACTCCGATCCAGCTTCTCCTGAAATGTATGAAGTTTTTCTTTTTGCATTTCAGCTTAAACAGGAAGAGTAACTTGATGGTTCTATCAAGTCTTACTGTTGTTATAAATATATTTACAATACAGTAAATTAGTAGTAAAGTGTTATAGGATCATTACTTTATATGTTACTTCTTATAAACTGACTTCAGGTCTCTGTCGGAGATACCTGTAATCTCGGGCTATTAAGAACAGGACTAAGGTATTCCCTGCCTGTCGTACAAGGCGACTAAGGGTCTTCGGGTTCGTGAGTCTTGGGGGTGGGGGCCCTCAGAGCTCAATAAGCGAGCCTTAGGAGGACAGCAAATGCATGGTGGTCTCGTATTTGCCGTAGCACAGCGTGGGTGCTAATGAGGGCTTTGCGTTCCGTAGGAGATTCCGGAGCTCCTTCTAATGCTTTGAAGGAGAGCACCGAGGGGATTTTAGTGGGTAGAAGCCCTCACGTAACCATATCTTCTCCCCAGAAGCAGGGTATCTTTTAAGATTTCCCCCGCGATAAAAAAAAAGGTCTCTGCCTAAAACCGCCTAGGTAGGTACCACTGCAGCGTCTGTTGCAGCCGACAAACAGTACTGTGCGAACATTACTGTGTTCCGGTTTAAAGGGCGCTGAAGCTAGTAAAATTACTGGGTTAATGATACTTAACGCTGTCTCAAGACGACGAGCAAATATGATGCAGTGTATATCATTGAACTGGCGCCACATTTTTATGGGCGGGCGTGTCACTTAATATCAGATGAACGTCTCTCTCCTCGCCTTGTTGAATAAAAAAATCACGACAGAAATTAAAAAAAAAAATCATATTATGTAATAATAATAACAAAGGGCTCTATTTTAATGTTCCCACAACTGGGACTCTGAGTCTTCCCTTAAGAATGTAGTTTGTTTACGGTTTGTTGATTTTTTTTTTTATTCAATTAAGTGACGAGACGAGTTGGACGTTCACTTGATGACGAGTGATATACTTAGGATTGTATACATTGTGCTTGTCGCCAGAGACATAAGGTGTCGTGTCTCGTTACCTAAGTAATTAAACAAGCTACAGCGCCTTTCAAACATGAACACAGCACTGTTTGTAGGCTGCAGGAGGCGCTGCGGTGCTATCAAGACGGTCTTCGGCAGCAGACACCTACCAGCAGTGAATTAGATGTCGAAAAAAACAGTTTTGTTCTTTGAATACGTGTTCCCCAAATCTATTGATATGGACTGACGCTTGACTACACCATCTGATGGTGAGCGACGACATAGTATTTGATAGCAATGTTGGTATGCATCGATAGCTGATGTTCCTGTGATACGACCTTCACGATGTTTACTTTTCCTGGTAGCTTCATTTCCTTTATCAAACCCGCACCTCTTCTATGTGTTCAGTTCGTATGGCATCCTCAAAAAGTTGATCTATCGCGACATCTTTCCCCCACGTCATCTTACGTAACGACTAGAAATATAACCTCCAACAAAAGAACATAACTTTTCTAATTCAATTCATTTTAAATTAAGAACGCAATACATTACCAACATTCGGGGCGTAGTTATTGACCGACAAACAGCGCGCGCGCCGGACGAGTTCGCGCCTTAAGCCCACGCGGTAGGGTCTACAGTCCAACGACAAACGGCAGAAGGGCTGAAAAAAAACAACGCAACGTCCCTGAACCCGCGATGCCAAAGTAACGGAATAATAAAACTGAAAATAGTACGTCACATGAAGAATAAAATAAAGTAAAATGGAATAAAAAGGCATGCGAGCAAAATACGCTTCCCACCCCCCACCACATCCTCCAGCACACATACACCAAGTCCAATTTATAATATTGTTTTCCTCGGGATATTTTTTTTTCACTAGTGTGGGGGTCGGGTGGAGCCCCACTCGCCCCCCACAGGGCCTCCCTCTCTCTCCCCCCAGTTATTATTAAAGACGTAGACTCACACATTCTTGGAGAAAACCGAGTGTGATTAGATTAATACGAGGCGCGTGGGTGTCTCGGGTTCCCAGCGCGGGGGCCAGTGGACGCTTTTAATTGCTTTATACAGGCACGAGCCATCGCGCCATTTCATTAGTTATTTTATTGTCTCTGTTACACTACAAATCTACAAGACGTTCACTTAGCTGAAGACGTCGGTAATGATGTTTACATAGCACCACATTCCACGGTACACCTCCTCATTCTTGTAATTTTTCAAGCGATAACGCTCGTCGGGATAGCTCAAAGAACATTTGCACACTATCGCCACCTATTCACATGTTCATACAACAATATAACGTATTACACATATAATAATAATATTGATGTATTTTACGGTTATTATTTATTATTACTATGGTATTCCGAGTGTTGGCAGAGATCCTGACGTCATAGTCATCACGATATACGACCTACGCGGAAATGTGCTTTGTTGTTTAGATAAAAAAACATAAAAAAGGTTTTATTAAATTCATAATAACACTCAACTAAAACAAGACAGTAGGAACTGCCAACTGTTAAAAAACAAAGTCATTGTGATTGATGATAGCGTTGGTTATGTTGGTAGCGTTAATGTTCGCTGCCAACATAATAACTGCATGAGAATGTTGTACAATCATATATAACTTTGCCGGAGACTGTCTTAGTACCACCGCAGCGCCTATTGCACCCTACAAATATTACTGTGTTCCGGTTTCTAGGGCGCTGTAGCTAGTGTAATTACTGGGGTAACGAGACTCAACATCTTGTCTCAGGCGACGAGAACATTGTATAGTGGACGCTTTTAATTGCTTTATACAGGCACGAGCCATCGCGCCATTTCATTAGTTATTTTATTGTCTCTGTTACACTACAAATCTACAAGACGTTCACTTAGCTGAAGACGTCGGTAATGATGTTTACATAGCACCACATTCCACGGTACACCTCCTCATTCTTGTAATTTTTCAAGCGATAACGCTGTTAAAAAACAAAGTCATTGTGATTGATGATAGCGTTGGTTATGTTGGTAGCGTTAATGTTCGCTGCCAACATAATAACTGCATGAGAATGTTGTACAATCATATATAACTTTGCCGGAGACTGTCTTAGTACCACCGCAGCGCCTATTGCACCCTACAAATATTACTGTGTTCCGGTTTCTAGGGCGCTGTAGCTAGTGTAATTACTGGGGTAACGAGACTCAACATCTTGTCTCAGGCGACGAGAACATTGTATAGTGGACGCTTTTAATTGCTTTATACAGGCACGAGCCATCGCGCCATTTCATTAGTTATTTTATTGTCTCTGTTACACTACAAATCTACAAGACGTTCACTTAGCTGAAGACGTCGGTAATGATGTTTACATAGCACCACATTCCACGGTACACCTCCTCATTCTTGTAATTTTTCAAGCGATAACGCTCGTCGGGATAGCTCAAAGAACATTTGCACACTATCGCCACCTATTCACATGTTCATACAACAATATAACGTATTACACATATAATAATAATATTGATGTATTTTACGGTTATTATTTATTATTACTATGGTATTCCGAGTGTTGGCAGAGATCCTGACGTCATAGTCATCACGATATACGACCTACGCGGAAATGTGCTTTGTTGTTTAGATAAAAAAACATAAAAAAAGGTTTTATTAAATTCATAATAACACTCAACTAAAACAAGACAGTAGGAACTGCCAACTGTTAAAAAACAAAATCATTGTGATTGATGATAGCGTTGGTTATGTTGGTAGCGTTAATGTTCGCTGCCAACATAATAACTGCATGAGAATGTTGTACAATCATATATAACTTTGCCGGAGACCGTCTTAGTACCACCGCAGCGCCTATTGCACCCTACAAATATTACTGTGTTCCGGTTTCTAGGGCGCTGTAGCTAGTGTAATTACTGGGGTAACGAGACTCAACATCTTGTCTCAGGCGACGAGAACATCGTATAGTGTATGACGTCCTAACTAGCGACACGTTATGGCCGGGCATATTGCTTACCATCAGGTTAATATTCCGCTCGTCTCGTCGTTTAATTGAATAAAAAAAAAGATGCCGCTAAAACTGCCTTCGTGACTCAGTAGTTACTTTGTGATACGTAGGCCTCTGGTTCGATTTCGAGAATAAATATGAAATTTTATTGGTGGACTGGTTCTTTTGACCGTCCTAATATTAATATACGACTGTAAAGAAATATTAACTCAATAAAACTATGTTTTTTTATTCAATGAAGCGGCGCAACGAGCAGGACGTTCACCTGATGGTAAGTGATACGCCTGCACATAAAAACGTGGCGCGTCGTTAGGATGGTTTACATAACGTGACATTGCGCTCGTCGCCTGAGACATAAGGTGTCTCGTTACCATAGTAACTCTGGCTGTAACGCCCTTCGATCCGGATCACACTAATGTTAGCACAGAACTGTTTGTCGGCTGCCATACGCACTGCGGTGGCACTTAGACGGCCTCCGGCAACAGAGATCTACCACCAGTAAAAGTTTATATATTATAATTATCTCCAGACGATCTTGATTAGGATGTCCACAGCTGGACATCACTCTTTTGTCAACGGTTGTTAGTAATGAACGAATAATCGAAATGCTTATCACATCGTCATCTAGTGGCAACATCACCAAAATATTTATTATTGCCGTTTTTTTTTGTTGACTGTAAGAACAGCCACCAAGATATCATTCTCAAGTTGTTCCATCTTTATATATGTATTATATACATGTCATCATCATCATCAGCTGATAGATGTCTACTGTGGGATAAAGGCCACCTCCAGAGATGTTCACGTTTGTAGGGCTTCATATTGGTGGATTGGGGATATCACGGGGTATAAGATGTTCCCCATAACAACTCACGGGCCCCAAGCTAACCTCAGCTGCTCGTGGTGCAGCCTGCTAATCAACAAAGGAGGCTCTGGCGTTCACCAATACGCATTGGGCTAGATTGGTGGGAGATGGCTTAAATCCCCCCAGATAAACCCCAACAAACAACGGCGCTTGGTACCTGGCGATGTGGCCGGCACAGGACCGATTGATCATTGATCAGCTCACTTCGTTGGATTATGAGGGTTGGTGGAAGCCAGAGCCTTGATTATTGATTAGCAGGGTGCACCGCGAGCAGGTGAGGTTGGCTTGGGTCCTACGGGTTGTTACACCCTTTATATATATTTAGTATTACTCGCGAGTGTTCATGTAACGCGGCTAGTTCAGTATGGATATAAAGTCGGGCTGGAAACGGCGCTAAAGCCTAATTGCCGGAAGCCATATTAAATTAATTACGCGACGACCTCGTGGTGGAGGTGGTGCTTTAAATGACCTCACACGTCACATATCAATTTATACGGAACCCTATTTTAATTTAGTTTAATTGAAGCGGGCATGTGTAGTCTTTTGTGCTGATGCGGCAATGCGGGACCCCATTTGTCCGTAAGCGGGTTACTGCAGCCTGTGGACCTGTAATACCGAAGACCTCCAGGGTCTGCACATTTGTTTTGTTTAATCAATTTAGCAACCAGAGGAGCGGTAAGGTCACACCCATAACAACGTGTCGCTAGTTAGGATGGTATACACAGCGCGTCAGAGCTATACACAACGGCGGTGTAAGGGGTCCCGCATAATAGCTTCCGGGGCCCAAGCCAACCTCATCTGCTCGTGGTGCACTCTGCTAATCAACAAATGAAATGGTCTATATCCTCCCCATATGAACCCTTACAATCGACGGCCCCTGGAGGCCGGCGCTGCTGACAAAGTGGGACCGATCGATGTGGAAGTCTTTGCGGGAGACCCATGTCCAGCTGTGGACGTCTATCGGCTGATGACGACGACAGAGCACGTCATTGCGCTCGTCTACTTGAGACAAGATGTTGAATCTCATCACCCTAGTAATTACGCTAGTTACAACGTCCTTCAAACCGGAACGAGGTAAAGGTTGCGCAGTACTGTTTGTCGGCTGCAACAGGCGCTGCTGCGGCAGCTACCCAGACGGTCTCCGACAACGGAGGCCTACCACCGGTAATGTATTATTAATACACGAACACTTTTCAAATAGAACGCGATAACAAAAAAATATGTATAATTTCCCAATGAGCGTACATTTGCGTCGCTCCTTGTATGAGAATTTCTCTCCACGCGTCCGTCATTCCCGTTCGAATATTAAATTTGGAACGCGGGGGGGTGCGCTCACTTCACCCCTCACCCCCGCTCCCTCACCACTTCTCATCCCGCTCCACTCTCCTCTTCGGAACCTCTCCCGCGCAAATATGTTATATCTGACACGCGTATACTTTATTGTAAAATAACTCTAAAATATCAAAAGAAATTTATAAACGAGTGTATTCTATATTATATATATATATATATATATATATATATATATATATATAATATAAATGTTTTCATATGTTCACCAATCACGTGAAAACGAGTGAACTTGCATACACGGAAACGTGGCTATTCTACACGGAATGATTTGTAGACGGTTATAGAATATTTGTTTTTTGTATTTCATAGATACTTCGTCGTTTTAGTTCTAAATAAATTTTATAAACAGTTTCACTTCGTGTTATTTACGCGGTTGCCATGGTAACGGTTCCATTAACAAGTCATTTGCGGTTGCGATCGCTCTCAAGGAGTATTATAAACAAATTTCTATATAAGTATTATAGTTGTTATGCACCTGATTTATTTTATGCTAAAGTGATTAATAATATTACAAACACATATATCTGTATATATTTATATATAAATAAATAACTTACTTATCTACTTTGTCACTGCGCTAGTCTCTACTTAGCCACTTTCTTTCGAATTCACCGATTGTATAAACTAAGTACGGGGTCAAGTTATTTAGACAAATGTTGTAAATAAGTATTTGTGCGATCGCTTGCTGCCGCCCGGGCGTCCCTTGATCCGAGCATCAGCTGTTTTTGATTTCGTGTTTCATTGCTGGTTTTTTTTTTTACCAAAGTAATGTATTTTTATGAAACTATCGTTTCATTTAGCTGTACTAACATGATGGAGCGTAAATAATACTAATAAAACTTTTTAAAAATATGTTTTTTTTTTTTATCAGTATCAATTTTTTTTCCATCCCATCATCAAAGGTGTCATCAGTACTATCGTTTGTCTTCGTTTTCGGAAGCTGTTTCCTAACAAACAGTATACCGCATCATATTGTGCTCGAGGTACCAATTTTTTTTCTACAAAGCGACGCTATGTGCGCAACGCTTACCTGATGGTAAGTGATACGCCGGTTCATAACAACGTGGCGCTAGTTAGAATGATATACATTGCACCATATTGTGCTCGTCGCTTTGAGATATAGGATGTTAAATCTCTTTACGACATTAATTTCACTACCTATAACGCCTTTAAAACCGGAACACCGTAATGTTTGGACGGTACTGTATATCGGCTGCAATACGCTCTGCGGTGGTAATTAGACGGCCTCCGGCAACAGACACCTACTACCAGTAAAATTACCTCAATATTCAGTGAATATAGAATGACTTTGACAATTTCCTCCAGATAGAAACCCCCTAAATCCCAGCAGTGGGATAACTGAATAGTTTTAGCGTGTAGTATACAATTAAATTGATTAATACGTAGCAGTCCCATTTCCCGCCATATTTGCGCGCGGATAAGGCCGTCCGGCGCGCTATTTACTCCATTTTTAATTTCACCTTATCGCGCCCGCCATTATCTTTAAAATGGCGCCGGGCGGCACAGATAACAAATGAAAAATATTTTCGACATAAAATCAATACGGGCCGCGCTCGCCTCCGCCCGCGACTACGCGTCCTGTGACACACATGTAGCTTCCGCCGGGGTGGATGTAGCTACCGGAGCCACTTGTAGCTTATATCCTCATTAAACAACGCATACCTTTGTTTATGTCTGTTGCGATTCTTTATGATTTATTATTCCAATAAGTCATTAAAACTATTTTGTACTGTTGATGGTGGGTGTCAGATCCTGGACACCATCTATCACCTCATAGTAACTTATCAGATAGTAAGTCATACGCCGTAACAATGTATCGCTAGTTGATACACAAAAACACTTTTTTTTTATTCCGGACGGGACGGACATGCCATTTATCTGATGGTCAGTGATACGCTTGCTAGGAGGATATACACAGCACCTGCGCAAGTACATTGTGCTCGTTGCCTTGAAAAATAATATAACAACAATCTTACCGTTACCTCGGTAATTTCACTAGCTACAGCGCCTTTCAATCCTTCATCACTGGTGGTATGTCTTAGTTACCGGAGACCATCTAGGTAAAGACCATAGCTTCTATTTCTGTTGCTAATCCCAGTGTTCCGGTTAGAAAAGAGTTGTAGTTACTGAAATTACTGGAGTAACGAGATATCATCTTAGGTCTTAAGACGAGCGCAATGTGGTGCAGTGTATATTGTCCTCACTAGCGCCACGCCCTATCGAATAAAAAAAACTCGTAATACTTTTACATCAGATATGCCAAGTTACCAGTAATTCTGGTAATTTTTCATAATACGAAATATTTAACAAACATATAACTCCGGTTATCATAGTTCAGAAGTTAGTGATAGGAGCTGGACGTTCAGCTAATAGTAAGTCGTACGATATTTATGGTAAAGTTGACGCACCGCATTGTGCTAGTCCTGAGACAATGTTGTGTTATCTCCGTAATTTCAGTAGCTACAGCGCCCTTTAAACCGGACCACAGTAACGTTCGCACAGTACAGTCTGTCGGCTGCGACGAGAGCTGCGGTGGTAGCTAGACGGCGTCCGGCGGAGACCTAACAAAGCGCACGCACAAGTTATGACGTCACTCATCATGTGACATTGATGTAACCCATCGGTTATTGGGGGTCCGCTTTAGAGCTTCGGTTATGAATATAATATAAGGATGCACCTGGAGCCGGTGGTGCAGTGGGGGGAGTGTCAGCGGCGGCCGGTTCGATTCCCGAACCGATTCAAAATAAACACCCGAACGCCGCGCGCCGCGGGTTCGTGCCGCGAGTGGAGTGGACTCCGTGGAGATTTATTTTATATTTACTGTTATGATAAAGGGGTGTAAGGATTCCGGTACAGCTCACAGGATCCAAACCAGCCGCACCTGCTCGTGGTGTGGCCTGCTAGTCAACAATCCAGGCTCTGGCGGGAGGTCTCACGGTGTAGCTAGTAGAATAAATGTTCTACTAACTACACCGCCCTTCAGACTTGTACAGTGACATTTATTCCACTAACTACACCGCCCTTCAGACTTGTACTGTGACATTTATTCCACTAACTACACCGCTCTTCAGACTTGTACAGTGACATTTATTCCACTAACTACACCGCTCTTCAGACTTGTACAGTGACATTTATTCCACTAGCTACACCGCCCTTTGGATTTGTACAGTGACATTTATTCCACTAACTACACCGCTCTTCAGACTTGTACAGTGACATTTATTCCACTAACTACACCGCTCTTCAGACTTGTACAGTGACATTTATTCCACTAACTACACCGCTCTTCAGACTTGTACTGTGACATTTATTCCACTAACTACACCGCCCTTCAGACTTGTACAGTGACATTTATTCCACTAACTACACCGCTCTTCAGACTTGTACTGTGACATTTATTCCACTAACTACACCGCTCTTCAGACTTGTACAGTGACATTTATTCCACTAACTACACCGCTCTTCAGACTTGTACTGTGACATTTATTCCACTAACTACATCGCTCTTCAGACTTGTACAGTGACATTTATTCCACTAGCTACACCGCCCTTTGGATTTGTACAGTGACATTTATTCTACTAACTACACCGCTCTTCAGACTTGTACAGTGACATTTATTCCACTAGCTACACCGCCCTTTGGATTTGTACAGTGACATTTATTCTACTAACTACACCGCTCTTCAGACTTGTACAGTGATATTTATTCTACAAGCTACACGGTCCTTCAGACTTGTACAGTGAATTTATTCCACTACTTACACCGCTCTTTAGACTTGTACAGTGACATTTATTCCACTAGCTACACTGCCCTTCAGACTGGTACAGTGACATTTATTCCACTACCTACACTGCCCTTCGGACTTGTACAGTGACATTTATTCCACTAGCTGCAGCTCGTTTCAAATTAGAATAATGACGTTTATTTCATTAGCTACAGCGTCCTTCAAATTGGAATTTTTTACTCAACGTATGTAATATGTAAGTCACACATTTATTTTATTTGAGTGTCCTCGCCCAGAGTATCAGAATATCCTCTGTCTGACGTGTTACGGTGGTAGGTTTACAATGTGAGGGTGGTGGCCAGTCTGGCGGGTGGTGGTCAACAATTAAACCCTACCCATAAGATACTAGTCGCCGCTCCTGTATCTGACGGCCAATACTACCGTGTAAACACAATCGTGGTCCGGTTCCAAAGGCGCTGTACTGAAATTATTGTGACGGAGACTTAACACGTGCGCCATGTTGATTGACCGCGCTCTATTATTAGCGGGTGTGACCTTACCGTCGCGTTGGACTCGCGGTATTAAAGACGGCAGGTACCGCCGGTGGTGACCGTCCAACTATATAAACGCCATTAACATTTATTTTTTGACATTTGAACAGCGACTCCACGCAGCGCGCCCGCGCCGCGCCCGCACCGCGCCCGCACCGCGCCCGCACCGCGCCCGCCCGGCGCCCGCCCGGCGCCCGCATGTCACTCCGCCGTCCATTATAAAATGTCGGCAGTAATCGACCTTTATTTTTATTTTATTTGACGCCGCACCCCCGCACCCGCGCACCCGCACACCCGCGCACCCGCGCACCCCTGCTCGCGCCCTTACCGACCGATATTTCAAAGTTAACGACGGCAGCGTAAAATATGCCACTCGACTGTAAAAAAATTCGGACGTACGAATAAATTTTGCTTAAAGTCCGACAGACCGGATGATTTTCAAATTACATATATACATATATATATTAGGTCCTTACATATGAAATATGCGTTTTGTAGGGGAGGAATATAAAGTTAATTTTGTTTTGTAAAATATATTTAATTAATCAAAGTATGCACCGTTGTTATCTATGCACTTTTAGCATCTCGTAGGTAGTTCATTGATACCTTTACTAAAAAAGCCATAGGGGGCGAGAACCAATAAACTCTTTGAAGGCGGTTTGGACTGCCGCATCGGAGGTGAACTTGTGTCCTTGTAAGTAGTCCAAATTCCGGAAAAAATGGTAATCTGTTGGTGCAAGGTCCGGGGAGTACGGTGGATGTCGCAGACATTCCAATTGTAGCTTATCTAACTTAGTGGTTGTTTGTTGTGCAGTGTGTGGTGGTGGTGTTGCGTTGTCGTGAAGCAGCAGTGACCTAGAGCGATTGACCAATCTCGGTGGTTTAGCAGCTAGTTCTTCCTTCATGGTCTGCAGTTGCTGACAATAGATATCTGCCGTAATCATTTGTCTAGATTTTAGAAAGCTGTAGTGAACGACACCGGCGCTAGTCCACCAAACACTCACAAGTAGCTTTTTCGTCTAGGGCAGGATTTATCTGGGTCTCCAGGGTTCAGCCACTGCGACGAGCGCTTCCGATTATCGTACAGTATCCACTTGTCATCACGAGCAATGGTTCGATTTATAATCCCTTCATCATTGTGTCGCGTGTTCGCAAGTTCGGTTCACTCAATGCATGAGGTACGCATCGTTCAAGTTTTTTTACTTTCCCGACTTGCTTCAAGTGCATTAATACAGTTTTGTCACTCACCCCGAAGCCTGCAGCTATCTCTGAAGTGATTTGTGATTCCGATCTTGTTAAGGACTCACAAAATATTTATTCGTATGACCAAAAAAAAACTACGAACTTATGGTTCCTCTCTAGTTATTTATTCACAATTTATCGGTTTGTATTAAGTTAGTAAGGTACTAAAGGTCGTAAGTTGTATTGATGTAATAACATTTGATTTCGCCTTATTCTTTTGCAGGCTTGGGGACTTTCATTATAAAAAGAATATTAGAATGGCGTGTTCAAAAATCAGATATTATGTATACAATAATTGTTTTATTTTAATTACGTATTGCTATGTAAAACTCGATCATTTGACACTCGGTTCGCTCTCGGTCTCGCTTCGCGTTTGGGATCGGATGCACTAAATGTACTAAATGAACGACGGCAGAACGTCGCAGAGCAGTTCGTTTTAGTATAGTGACGGGAGTTGGTTCTTTCAGTTCATAGTACTCGTACATGTACTAGACGAGCCTAGTACATATAATGGCGGCGTTAGTACTGACCGCTTGTACCGCAGCGGTTCCCACACCGGTGCAAATACTACCGAGATAAGCAGAACCGCACAACTTTCACCTGATGGTAAGTGATACGCCAACCAATAACAATGTTGCGTTCGTTAGGATGCTATGCACCACATTCCGCTCGTCGTCTTAAGACGTGTAAAATATCGTTACTTCATAAATTCACTAGCTACAGCGCCCTTCGAACCGGAACACTGTAATATTCGCACAGTACTATTTGTATGCTGCAGTAGTACCTGCCTAGTCAGTCTGTAGCAACAGAAATCTTTTTTTTTTAAAAGTCTGCACTTGGTCACGATTCCACCTGATGTTAAGTGGTGATATGATCGGTGGTGGTAAGGCGCACTAACCTGGTAACAGTATATTCATTCTTTTCTTGAAGACAAAACCTACCACCGTTTTAGAGCATAAGCCGGAAATATTTATGTTTTTCGAAACAACTAGAGGCGTAAAGGGTCCCGCACAACAACTGACGGGACCCAAGCCAACCTCACCAGCTCGTGGTGCACCCTGCTATTTAACCAACGAGGCTCTGGCTCCCACTAACCCGCATTGGGCTAGCGTGGTGGGAAATGGTCCATATCTCCACATGTAAATCCTAGGAACGACGGCCCCTGGCTACCTGACCGTTCCGGAGACCATGCTGACTGTGTACCAATTGATGTGAAAACCTCTCAAGGAAGCTTATGTCCAACAGTGAAGATCTATCAGCTGATGATTAAATTAGTTGAGTAAAAGCTGTAGCTAGTGGAACAAACATCACAATTCCACTTTGAAGGGGGCTGTAGCTAGCTCCGTAAATGTCACTGTTTTACTTCGAAGGGGGCTGTAGTTAGTCGAATAAACACCGCAGCTTTAGTTTTAGAGGTTAGAATAAACATTGCCGAGTCAGTTTGGACCTTTTTTTTGCATGTGGGAAATGCCTACTCATACTCATCCTCGCGGGGGTTAGAATGGGTTATGTCGGACTTGTACCGACTAAAACCCCCACGATGTTCCAACTCGTCGCCTGATGGCAGGGGTTACAGGAACGCTTACGCACCCTCCGCGACCCCATCGGCGCTGGCCGCTTTTGCAGCCCCACCTCGGGAAGGAGGGATAAACCATCCCTTTCCAGGGTGCATCGGAACATGCAGCGCCCCCTACTCGGCCTCCTGCAGTTATGCGGGCGACGAGTTCCCTCGAACCCGTCGCCCAGAGGCCATGAGAGCCACAGGAGAAAACCTCTCTTGGCTCCCCGCGGCGGAGAGATGTTGGGCCCGCCGCTAGCCGTTAACGGCCGCGTAGGATAAGGGGAACTGCGCATCGTTATACCGACACTCCTCTTCCCCCGCGGCCCAATTGCCGCTGCATTGCCGGTGCGACACCGGTTACTCGCAGAGGGTACTCCCTCCGCAACTCCACCTCGGTTGAAAGGGGTAGTATAAAACCGCCCCTGCGGCCTGGCCGCAAAGGGCAACATAAAGCCGCTTCTGCAGCCCGCGGCCGCTCCAGTGAGCTCCAGTTATCCAACTGTTGCTCTAACCTGGAGCGGCCGCTTCGGCCGGCCGGGTGGGTTCCACTTCACTCCACTGTGTGTCGGTCACGGTTACTAAGCCTCTCCGCCACGACAAGGCGGGAACCCATTGGGGGGCAGTTTGAAAGGTATTCTAGTTTGCGAAATAACTAGGGTAACAAAACTTAATATTCCATGAATCAAAGCATCGAGTATGATATGATGCAGTGTATATCACCCTAACTAGCGCCACGACGTCATGACCAGTACCACTGAGTGTCAGGTGAGCGTTTCGCTCGTCTCGTCGAATAACAAAATACTAGCAGTTGTTTGATTAACCTATCGGATGCTGAGCTACAATCTTCGAATTATATATTCATATATTTTAAAATTACAAACAGAGACATATATATATATATATATACATACACACACACACAACACACGCATACACACACACATATATATATATATTAGTTTATTTTCCCATTAATAAATTTTATAAGCTATCAAACGTCAATATAAATGAGTGATTCCTCTCGTCCGCAGGCAAGGAGGGACCGGAACTCACCTTCCTCCTCGCAGCCCTCCGTCTTCGCCGATGATCGAGCTTTACAGGTATTTACACAATCATTATATTTTTATTATTCATTCGACTAAGCGACGAGACGTTAAATATAACAACGTGGCACTAGTTAAGATGCTATACACTGCACCACAACGCGCTCGTCGCCTGAGACAGATTTTTACCCCAGAAATTACATTAGGTATAACGCCCTTCAAACCAGAATATAATAATGTTTGCATTACACTGTTTGTCGGCTGCGATATTCGGTACGGTGGTATCTAGACGATCGCCGACAACAGACATACCACCAACGTCTGGAGTTTGCTTGGTGGTATAGCTTTCACCAACATATTTTACTACCACTCTCATGTTATGATTCTACCACCATAACAGTATCGTTGTGTTCCGGTTGCCAACGAATGAGAGCCGGAGTATATTTAACATCAGATGAAATTGTGATCAAATAGATTATTGTAGGTTAATACAATTATCGGTAATTTGAAACTAAAACTTACTTTACATTACGTCACCTGAGGCATAAGATTTTGAGTCTCGTTACCCTAGTAATAAGACTTACCATCAGTAAATTACAGACAACTCGACCACTCCCTAGAAAATTCGAACTGTTTATTTGTACATCAATTAATTCGATAACAATGGTCGGCCATCTTGTTTATAATTTCTTTATAATTCATTACATCACTAACAATAAATATTATTATAAAATAACAGTATGTAATACTAGGTATTTAATACAATTATAATTATTTAAAACTATTACATTTCACTGCTTATTGTAGTCATATGGATTACGCAGTAGTGTAAACTACATTTCGTTTGGAAAGGGATTGTAGTTATAATTAATTTACTGTAGTGACTTAAGACCAAGGTAAAGGACTTTATAATAATTACTTACTATTTACTGGTGATGGATCTCTCTTGTCGGAGACCGACTAGGTAACACTGCAGCGCCTGTTGCAGCCGACGAACAGTACTGTATATACGTTACTGTGTTCCGGCTTGAAGGGTGCTGTAGCTAGTGAAATGTCTGAGGTAATGAGACAACATCGTATGTGGCAGGCGACGAGCGCAGTGTTCAGTGTATATCTCGAAGGGGTATCACTTACCATCATTTGAACGTCACGCTAGTCCCGTCGTTTAGTCGTTTTAAAAAAAAAATGACGTCCGTCCGTGCTAAATATAAATACTTAATTTTAATTAGAAACCAGAGAAGTGATTAGAGATGGTAACCGGCTCGCTCCGCTGTAACTTGTGCCGAGCCGAGGTTAAAACATTTAAGCAGTTGTTTATGGTTCGGTCGGAACAACGCCGCGCCAAAACTTTTCTCGTATTTTTGCTCCAAAAAAAAAAAAAAAAACTACCGAAAGAAAAAACTGGCGAAAAAATTTCCCGAAGTAAGCTGAAGTTAAATTTATTACGCCATTACTCATAATCATAATCGTGCGAGGGAGACGGGTGCGCGGGCCGGCGCCGGGGTGGCGTGCGGCGCGAGACGGAAATAGGTGGTGAGTTTAAAGGGCGGCGGCGGGGGGGCGACGCGTGAGGGTGGCGGGGGGGATATTTACAGTGCCGCCCGCTCCCTTTTGATAGTGTTTCCAAATTTTCGGAAAGCATTGTGTATTGTTTGTTGTAAAGTTCGGTTCACATATCGGCGCGCACGTGGTCACCGCTTATTCTACTTTCGGCTATAAATATTTAAAATTTTAATAATAAATTTAAATTTGTTTCCTTACAACAAAAAATTGTAACATGTAAAACATTAGAGTGACGTATATGGTAGGAAAGCGTTTTTATATCCATTAAATATTTACTGTCATGTAATGATATTTATGTAACTAAACAACAATAGTCAGACGATCACCTGATGGTAAATTAAACTTTTGCTTGACAATATGATGTATGCTATGAAGTTTACATACATTAAAGACTTAGCTTTGTGGCATATTAAGAGACAGATGCAGTTTAAATTAATGTGAACTAGACCATTAGAAAAGTATATCCGAGTATATATATATAAATAATACTTAGTGTATTTGGGTATGATTTACTCGTGGTGGTCTACGTACCATCACAGCTCCTATTGCAGCCAAAAAACAGCAGTGTGCTAAATTTAATGTGTTCCTATTTGAAGCGTGCTGTAGCTAGTGTAGTTACTGGGGTAACGAGACTTAATATCTTATGTCTCAAGGCGACGTTATACCTTACGTTGTATACTACCCGAACTACCGTCGCGTTGTTATGGGCAGGCGTTTCACATATTACCAGGTGAACGTCGTGATCGTCTCATCGCTTCGTTGAATAAAAAAAAACCATATTAATTGTGATTAATTACTCTCTGAAATATATTTTCTTATTATTTATAACTATTTCTCTAGCTTTATACGTCTAAGCGTAGTTATTAACCATTTAGATTATTTTCATTCTCTTTGTTTCTGCTATAAGCAGCAGCATGCACAAGTATTTCGAATATTTATAACTTAACCGAAATCTCTGTACTTATCTATACTGAAACATAAATTTACCAATTTCAATTCACTTTTTTTTGAGAGATATTATTAAGGCAAGTACAGCAGGGTTTATGTCTTTTTGCCTTTGCCCTACATGAAGTGCATGTCACTCATTATAGATATATATCGCATAATTTTTTAATAAAATCAGGGACTGATTAATTAAAACTTCGTATTAGTGAATTATTAATTATCGAAAAAAAAAAAATGAATATCGTATCCATGTGAACCGGGCGCAAGCCGCAATGCACCGGCCCCCTGTCGGTACAATCAGCGTGCGCGCGGCGCCGGGTGGGGGACAGAATTTTGCTATTTTCTACAAAAAAAAAAAAATAGGGAATTACTGAACACACATTTTTACTTAAAACGTATCAGTTTTGATCGCAGGCGCAGACGCGAGCGCGCGCCTCACCCCGCCGACTCGTTGACATCTGACGTTTCTTTTTTTTTAAATTCGCCAAAACGTTAAAGATATGTCAAACTGAGAGCCTACGACAACGAAACTTCATTGTGAAAAAAAAATTAGTGAAAAATGGTAGTGATAATTGGTGATAAGGATTAAGTGTTGTCAAAGTTGTGATAGAAGTCCTGTCAAGCTGGATCTCACGGTGGCAAAGAGCAGGTCAGTCTTATTGGAATCCAGTGTGAAGTCTGTGCACTATAATCTTTATTTATTGATTTTTTTTTAGGATGTTTTCATGTATTTTAGTGTTAGTTGTTTAAAAGTTTTATTATTAAAATCCGTTTTTAGGCGAAGTTATTTTAATGATGACTATGATAATATTATTAAGAATAAATCGGCCCACGCGTGGGCTTAAAGCTACAGTACAATAAAAACATTGTTTCGTGTACTTTCACGTCATAAATATATTTTCGTTAACTAAAAACAAAAATTAGATTTCCGTTTATTAAAAAAAATAACGAATTTGGTTTTTTAATATATAATATTTTTTTTTGTTTTATTAGTAAATTTGTTTGTTAATTATTAGTTTGTAAAATATACGAGTTGGCTATAGATATATATATATATAATATATAAAGAGTTAGGAAACCGATAAACTTTTGTTGGTTTGAACGATTTCGTCAACACTGATAAGATACAATTTTTTTTTTATACAAAATAGTGACCTCACCAGCGGGATGTTCACCCCATCGTAAGTGGTACGTTAGCCCATAAGAAAGTGACGCTAGTTAGGATAATATACACAACGCTACATTGCGTACATCGTTACAGACATATTACGTCTCTTTACTCTAGTAATTTCACTAGCTGCAACATCCTTCAAACCTGAACACAGAAATGTATTATTTGTCGGTTGTTGATTTAACCTATTTTTAAAATAATTACAAACAGCAAGACGTTCACCTGATGGTAAGTGATACGCCCGCCTATAACAACTTGACGCTAGTTAGGGTGGTATACACAGCACTTACATTGTACTTGTCACCTTGAGACAGGAGATGTTTAGTCTCGATACTCCAGTAAAATTACACCTGCTACAGCGCCCTTCAAACCGTAACACAGTAATGTCTGTCAGCTGCAATAGGCGCCCCGGTGGTACCTTCCTTGACGGTCTGTAGCAACAGAGACCCCCAGTTAAACATATACATATATATAAGGAGACAAGTTTAGTGATATATATATATATATATATGGGTGTGGGTTTGTGTTTATGTGCAAACATTACTGTGTTCCGGTTTGAAGGGAGCTGAAGCTAGTATAATTACTGGAGTAACCAGAATTAAATTCTTATGTGTTAGGCAGCGCAATATGGTGCTGTGTATAACATCCTAACTAGCGCCACGTTGTTATATGCAGGTGTATCACTTACTATCATGTGAACGTCTAGCTCGTCTCCTCGTTAATGAATTAAAAAAAAAAAGTTTGCAACGCGCCCTCTGGCGATAAATGCAGGGTGTATATTTTAAAAAGGACAATATATTTTCAAACCGTTTTAGAAATAAACGATAAGTTTTAAACTAATGATTGTTTCATCATCGTCATCAGTCGATAGACGTCCACCGCTGGACATAGACCTCCCACAAAGATCTCCACGTCTATCGGTCACGCGTTATCACTAATGATTGTTTATCAAACCCAATAGTGGGCAAGATGAGTTTATCTTTATTTCTCACATCAATGGTATATGTTACTGTGTATATACGAATCGGTTCACTTATATCTAAGTGTTGACAGAAATTGTCTCGCTTGATGTTGGTCTTTCCCATTAAGTTATTTCCGCTGTAAAGGAGCAGCTTTTTTCTAAATTTAACCGTTTCTGGTTCCGGAAGGCCCTGGCCTTGGCAGTTGTTGAAGTTCAACCCTGTAGTCTTGGGATAGTAAGAATAGGACTAAGGTAAGCCCTGCCTGTCGTAGAAGGCGACTGAAAGGGTCTAGGAGTGTCGCGGGCCTTGAGGGTAGGGGCCTTTATCGCTTAACAAGCAAATCTGCTTGGGACAGCGTATGGCTCAGCGATGGTGCCTAGGAGGGTTTGTCCTCTCCTCAGAGACGTGTGACATAAAGTGTAGAGGGGCATCGGTGCTTTCTATAAGAGATCTCGGAGACTCTCCGAATGTACTGATACAGACCACCGAAGGGGTTTTAGTGAGTAAGAATCTCACGTAACCTTGACTTCACTCCAGAAGTAGACTATCTTTCGAAGATTCCCCCCTAAAACCAAAAGAAAGGGAGTTGTTAAAATGTACCATATCATATCACAAGCTAATGAAACCATAGGTTTCAGCTAATAAGTATTTTGTCGCTGTACGCACTCCTGGTTGTCTCTGGCGGAGCGCACTTGCCTCCATATCAATTTCCTGTCGGTGCTATTACAGCAGTCCAAGTTATATTTGTTCATGTAAGTATTCAACATTTCCAGATGCGGCGGTGACGCGATGTCGGCGGCGCCGGCGGTGAAGCGCGAGCTGGAGCCGGAGGGCGGAGCTCCCGCCAGCCCGGGCCGCAAGCGCCGCAAGCAGGCCGCGCCGGCGCGCGCGCAGCCTCCAGCACCGCCCCTGCCCCTCGACCTGCACGCCAAAGTTGCCGACATCTACAAGAACGCGCTGACATTCGGCGACCTCTCCCTTCCGCCTTTCGATCCTCTGGCCGCGTTCCGGTTGCTCCCGCGACACGACCCCCCGCGGATATTCAACCCTGAAGCTTACTGTGATCTCTGTTGCAAAGAGTTCTGCAACAAATACTTCTTGAAGACGCATCGCGCCAACAAGCACGGCATATACGACGGCGACGCGCAGCCCGCGCCCCAGCCTTCGCCGCCCCGCCGCGCCTCCGACGAAGAGTCCGGGGGCACACCCCGCCGCCTCTCCCCAGATTCGGCGAGACGAGCCCGCGATTCTGGCTTCCAACCGGACGTCCTGCGGCGCCTGGGTGTTATAAACCCAGAAGCCTTCTGCGAGATCTGCTGCAAGGAGTACTGCAACAAGTACTTCCTGAGAACACATCGCGAACGTCGGCACGGTGTGCCAGCGCCACCGATCGCCACTCCTCCTGCCCTCGCCACCCCGCAGCCGTCCGCACCTCTCACGCCTTCCGTGCACACGCCGCCCTCGGTACCACAGCCACCACATATTTCACCGTCGCCGTACGACGCCGACATGCCCACGGAAGTGAAGCGCGAGTGCGAAGATGATTTGGAAGCCGCCCTACGCGACGGTCAGACCAGTCCGCTCAACTTGATCGTGGAGGAGCGCGGCACGACTTCGCCGGGCTCCGCGAGCGAAGAGCTGCGCAAGCTACAAACTATGATCTCACAGCTGAACGAGCTGGCAGCAGAGCGCCTTGCCGAGGAGCCGCCAGAGGCCACTAGACCACCGTCATCTTCTCCGCCACCGCAGGACGAGCGGCGGGCCGCGGCTTCGGGCGCCGCCGGCTCGAGTTTCTGTGAGATTTGCAATAAGGAGCTCTGCAACAAGTACTTCATGAGAACACATATGCAGCGCATGCACGGCATCTCGCTCGAGAGCGGCACGCAGCTCGGTGGTGTGACGTGTGATATTTGCCACAAGGAGCTGTGCAGCAAGTATTTTCTGCGCGTGCACAAGCACAACACGCACGGCATCCCGGCGCCGCCCGCGCCCGCCAACACCGCGCCGGCGGAGCCGTGCCCGCTGTGCGCGCGGCGGTTCCGCGGGCCGCGTGCTCTGCGAGCTCATCTGCTGGCGGAGCACGCGCCGCCCGCGCGCCCGCCGCCGCCGCCGCCGCCACCGCCGCGACCGCTGGACCTGCTGGTGCGGGACAAACCTTACGCCTGCTCCTACTGCCCTTTCACGACTGACGTGCTCGCGTTTTTGTTCGCGCACGAACGTGCGCACATACAGCGGCCGATGGAGAGCGGCCTCGAAGCTATGGAAGAGGCGGAAGAGGGCGAGGCGGAGGGCGAGGGCGGCGAGGGCGAGGCGGAGGCGTACTCGTGTTCACGCTGCGAGTTCCGCGCAGAGAGCTTCGCGGCGCTGGAGGCGCACGTACGCGCGGCCCACGGCGGCGCCGGCGCGCTGCTGGCGGTGCCCCGGGCGCCGCGCGCACCTCTCACCATGCAGCCGTTCGTGCTGGAGGAGGCGGGCGGCGCGCTGAGCCTGCTGCCCGCGCTCGTGTTCCTGCCGGTGCGCCGGCGCGCCACGCGCCGCGCCACCGTCACGCTCACGCTGACGCCGGCCTAGGCGGCGCGCCGGCCGCCCTCACACCGACGCCGCGCGCGCCCGCGGCCCGCGGCTACACCGCCGCGAGCGCGCGCTGCGGTCGCTGAACTTTACTAACTACATTTAACGCTGTGTGCCTTCAAGCGATTGTTGAGAATCGAGAGACGTGATCGTAGCCGAGGAGCTGCCGAGGAGCTGCCGCGGCCGCCGCCCGCGCGCGCCCGGGCACCGCACCGCCGGCGGCCCCCGGCCACCTTTTATTTGACAGAGTCTAACTTCGTATATTGAGAATTATATTTAACGGGTGATATATGAAACGTTTCCGCTTAACTATTGGTATTGGTATTGGTATCGGTATTGGTATTGGTATTGGTTTATTTACTATTATCTCCTCGACGTTGGGTCGGTCCGAGACGAGTTTTTGAAACGTCGATTTCGATCGGGAGAAGAAATACACCCTAGGCGTAGTTATTATTATTATTTAAATGATATGTATTGTACCTGTGAGTGCGTACTCACGGTAGCGGCGTAGTGCCGGTGCGATGTTGATCACTGGGAGCGGCTCGGCGGCTCGGCGGCTTGGCGGGCGGCGGGCGGCGGGCGGCGGCGCGCTGCGGAGCGTAGCGGCGCCGTGCGGGCCCGCCGCCCGCCGCACGCCGCCGCTCGCCGCCGCTCGCCCGCAGCGCGCGTCAGGTGCCGCGCAGGAGACAACCACTCTACCTCACGTTAGGTTTTATATTAGCTGTTATTGTATGAATATATTTTGGAGTACACGGCCAGCCGCGGACGGACGCCGCCATGTTATACATTACTTGATAATATTTATTGTTGTCGGCGAACGACTCCAGCACAAAGATACGTACTATTGGGCAGTGATCAACATTAAAGGTAATCTTAGTATTAAATTTGATTAGATATGTGGTCGTGAGAGTCCGGTCTGACGGGTTTTGTTGTGTAACACATCAGTCATTACGGGTCATTGTTTCGGGGGGGCCGTGGGCCCAGCCCCGCCCCCCGTGTCGTTCGGCCGGGCTTTGCGTTTATATTTATTTGTACGGTGATCTACAACAAGTTACTGTGAGCGCAGCGCACTCCGCGCGACACCACGCAACCGGCGAAGTACCATTTACCAACATCACGCGCCTCCACAACCAATGTTTACATACCCTGGTGAAGGCACTGCTTCGGGCGTACCTTTGGCCCGCAGCTGCCGCCGCCGCGTTCTCCGCGCGGTTGTTGCGCAGGCGCCGGGCGGGGCGGAGTGCGCTGCGCCGTCTGCTCGCGAGAGTTCTTATTTGAAGTTGTTACAGATTTATTTAACGAAGTATTCGGTAGATCATTGTGGAGGTTAGCTTGTATAAACCATGCAGCTTCTAAAGAAAGTTCCTATGTATGTACGTAAGTTGTAATTTAAAGTTAAAACTAGAGGTTGCGCGCGCGCCGGCTCGCCGCGCGGTGAGCTTGCCTGAACTTGATTGGAAAGGAGACGATGATCAGGGTAAAGCTTCCGATAACTTAGCAGCGCTCGTTTCGGCCGGGGGCGCAGGGCCCCCGCCGGTCCGCAGGGGGCGGGCTACAGTGTGACGTTCCTCGTTCGGTTCCTCGCGTAAACTTTAAGAGAATGATCCGTTCCTAATTAATAGTAGATGAAACCGAGTCATCTTCCGAGTAGTCTTCCTGCAGCGCGGGCCGGGGCGCGGGCGCGCGATACAACAAATTATATTAATGATGTTTTAAATTAATAACAAAATTAATGAAGATTGTATGCGTGGCGAGGAGCGCCGTGGCTGGCGCCCCACCACTGTAGTGGAGCCTGAGTTGTGATCAGGATCGTCTCGCAGCGCGTTGTACCCGGGGTGGAGCTTAGACCAATCGACTAGTAGCGATCGCAGTACAAAACGTTGAACCAAGTAATTTAACGGAGGATGGTGCAACTGGGATACAGTACAAATTAATGTTAAGTGTAGCTGAAACTGATGCAGGGCCGACGACAACGGACTCTTAGGAATAGTTTGTATATATATATATACACACATGTATATATATATAAATATATATTTTTTTTCACTCGGGTACAATGCTTTACCACCGTACGGTACAGTCGCACAGTTTCATTGCGGTTACGTTTTGTTGCCAGGTTTAAATTTAAGTGATAAATAAGTTCCTAAACTCTTCCAGCGCGATGCGCCGACTCCGGCGGCGGCCATGTCGACCAGTTTCCGGCGCACCAACCGGAAAAGTGTTTCCCTTTAATTACCAAATAGTACTGAAAGAGAAACTAGCACCGAACACTTTACAAGTGCAGTTGCAAAAGAGATCGTTTTTTAGATAATTTTTTTCTTTTTAATAAAACTCATTTAAATATTAGAAATGATGTTATGGGAAGGTTAGCTAAAACTAAAACTAAAACTAAAACTAAAATATTGTTTTTGACAAAATTTATTTTCTAAAAATGAAATCTATTGAGTATTTAATGTTGAACTGTTGTTGTTGCGAGGGTGTTCACTTCACTTTATAGAGGGATCGTTCACTTGCCATGTTACGCGCGTAGTGTAAGTTCTTTAAGTTATACTTATAAAGTTACCCGTGCGACTCCACTCGCGATGTCTCGATGTGATATTATATAATTTGATAGAGATATATCGATTACTCTGCGAGTGGAGCCACACCGCCCCGCCACGTTTCCTAGTCACCGATTACTTTCCCCGTGCCACCGGAAGTTATTTTCGAGTCTGAATTAGCATTCCGTTCGCCTAAGTGTAAACATTATGTTTTGTGATCATTTCTAGTCTCTCGTGCTTAGTTGTAAGTATGTATGCGTACATACATATATATATATGTTAATTTGACGTGCGACTGTATGTTGATTGGTAATGATTTTTATCAATTTAACGGAATTTAGTTATTTCTAGTCTAATTAATTCGATGATTTTTTCAGACATGGACGTCGCAACGGCGGTAAAGATATAAATGTTAAAGTGTTAAACGGCAATGGCAATGGCAATGGCATTGGCAATGGCAATGCGAACACATCTACCTCAGTATAATATTAGAGAAATATTTTGTCATATTTTTACAATTTGATTCACATCCGGCGTCCACGTTTGGTAAAATGATATATATGATATATATATATATATATATATATATATATATTTGAATGACGTAAAGAGAATTATATCCTGGCTCCGGGAGTGAGCCAGACCCTTAGCCGCAAGCCACGCAGATCCTTGGTTCGTTATCTGACTGTTGGTTATCTTTGTCATTTGGAAACTGCCAACGTGCTGATCTCTACATTACAGTTTCGTTTTACATGTAGATACTTTAATGAGAGATGTATCTAGTCTAGATATAACACAACTTACAGATGTATGGACCACAGCCACAATACAACTGTCTCTTTATTTTGATGTACTTAAAGTTAAGTTTTGATAATTACTTAATCTATATTATGTATAGTTAATAGTTTTTATTGTATTTCATTTGTATCACAGTACAGATTATAATCTTTCAACCCTTAAGATGCTCCGTAAAAGTTAGATTTGTTTTCAAACGATATAACCTATAAAATAACTGAAGTCTAGACATAATCTACATTGTGGGAAATAATATTGAAATGTATAGAAATCCAAAAATAACGACCGCACAGAATATATATACAAGGCCTCATAGTGACGTAATGAACATATGAATGTTATAAACAAATTGTTATTTGCATACTTGTGTATATATTCTATGATTTCAGAATATATATGTAATTAAATTTGACTCAACGTCGCCATTACCGCAGACCGTATATGTACCGCAGCTTCTGTTACAGCCGAGAACGCTTCTGTGATAACATCACTGTGTTCCGGTTCGAAGGGCCTAATGTAATTAATCTATTAACGAGACTCGACATCTTGTATCAAGGCGTCGAGCACACGGTCGTATCACTTGGTATCAGGTGAACGTGTTGCTCGAATTATGTATCATCGATGACGTGAGTCTACAGGAAATCTTATTCACTGTATTATCCTTTAGGTTTCACATCAGTCTATCTGTATCCTGGTAATCTAGTCTATGTTAGTAACTTCACAAGTGATAGTCAATGTTAAAGGGGTTTGTGTCGACACGAATGTAAGGGTTGTTTTTGTTTATTTTCCTTTGTAATTGTTTAGTACGTCCGTCAGCGTGAGTAAAGACTGGTAAATATATAGATATATAAATGCGTGTAAATGCGTGTAAATGCGTGTAAATGCGCGTAAATGCGCGTAGGCCGGTGGCTTGCGGCCGGTATATGTTCCTAGGCCCGTCTGTTATTTGTTCTCCATCGACTGCATACGAAGCATTTCTACCGTATTCAATAAATTAAATATACAAATAGTGTCGTCATGTTGTTATTTCCTGGTGACCTCACGCCGCCGCTCCTGGGAACCAGCCGCTTCGAGGTTAACCGCACCGGTTACTGGTAACTACGGCGTTATTGATGAGAGTTTCGGTAATAACTTCAGCGAATATATGTCGCAAAGAAAGTCTGCTGTCGGTACTGCGAGAATCATTACAGTGTTCCGGCTTGAAGGGCGCTGTAGTTAATGTCATTACTATGGTAACCTCTGTTGGAGCTGTAGATATCATCGTGATCAGCGCTACTTTGTTATGGGCAGATGTATCCGTCTTCTTTCTTAATTAGCTAATAGAAAAATATATTGCTGTGTTCCGGTTTGAAGGATGCGTGTTATTACGTCAATCACTATACGGTTTAGTGAATATTATAACACCCCTTTTAATTTCATTCAAGTGACCGCTTATCTACTAACAATGGTCCCTAGTTCGATTCTAGGACACGTTGATCAATTTTGGGCCGGCTCTCCGGCTACCATTGCCGCGAGGGCCCAAACGGTTTAACCACAGTTTAACTATAACTTTCAACCAAGCTACTTTGTAGATAATCAACCAATCATCAACCGACAGACGTCCACTGCTGGACATAGACCACTCCCAATGATCTCCACATCGATCGGTCCTGCGCTGAACGCATCCAGCGGCTTCCCACAATCCCCGTATGTACTGGTTTGTTTATGGGGGGATATAGGCCATTTTCCACCACGCTGGCCCAATGCATGTTGGTGAGGACCAGAGCCTGGTTTGTTCATTAGCAGGCTGCACCACGAGCAGGTGTGTTTGTACTTTTCTCATTGTATAGATTAGCGCTCCACTACGATCCTACCTGATGGTAAGCGGCGATGTAGTCTTTGGAATTGGATGAGGGTTGGAAGTTGAACGAGGCACTGCAATGACTACTCCATGACATTATTAGTGACATAACGTACAGGAGACCCTGGTTTGGAGACTGCGGGAACGCCCGAAGTCTGCGTTTGACCAGCGGAGAACCTTGCTTCGGATCCCGCTACCCTCAGCTTCAGGCATACGTTGTGCCAATTGTAAATAACAGACATTTAATAATACAGCAGAACAGGAAAATGGTCGAAAACGGTAACCGCAATGACGCAACGTCCTCCGGCGCGGACACCGCCCCGCGCGCACGCGCACTGACATCTAATCGGGGGCAGTGTTACGCGTAACAGGTAAACCGTATCACAGTAACTAAAGCGTAAACATTCAGCTGCTTCAGTTAACCTTGATTAGTCAACTTCACCACAACACTGTTACAATATACAGATTATTATATCATAGACGACTAAGACCTTCACCTGATGGTAAGTGATACTCCCGTCCCGTCATCGCGTTGAGAAGTTGAGTCTCGTTACCCCAGTAATTACACCAGCTGCAGTGCCCTTCAATGTACTTAGCAGGGTATTGTTTAGAGTCATATGGCCTCACCCACCCGAAGACTAGAAGACAGCTGCCGAACTGAACCTATACGCTGTGTAGGTTCAGTTCAGCTCCACGTACAACTCCTCGTCTACCTATGTGTTATTTATTAACGATTCCATTCTTCATCAGCCGGTCGACGTCCGCTGCTAGATATATACCTTCCCCAAAGATCTAGACATCGACCGGTCCTGCACTGTCCTCATTCAACTGCATCTTACGACCTTCACCAGATCGTCGGAGCACGTAGTAGGAGGCCAGCTAATACTGCGTCTTTCGCGGTCGACATTCGAGGACCTTGGCTGTCAGTGCTTCGAGCGATGTGTCCACTTGACATCAGCAATCTTCTAGAGTAAACCGGTGATCGTAGTTCTCCTGCTGATCTCCTCATTCCTGATGCGGTCACGCAAGCAAACGGGAAGCATAACCCTTTCCATTGCTCTCCATGCGACTTGGAGCTTTTCCACAAGGCCCGCTGCAAGCGACCAGGTCTTGGTGCCGTAGGTCATCACCAGCAAATCGAGGTGGTTAAAGACCTCTGTGTTTAGATCATAGTCCATTCATCATATTCCCTCCTACACCGGTCCTCCTGCACCTCACCACATTCGCACGTACTACCTGAATATATGGAATAACTGCATACTGACTATACACCATCAGCCGTTAGACGTCCACTACTGGACATAGGCCTCCCACAAAGATTCCTATACTACCTGGTAGGGATTCATATAGGAGGATTTGAGCCATTTTCCAGCACGCTGACCGAGTACGGGCTGGTGGACGCCACAGCCTCGTCTGGTGATTAGCAGGGTGCACCACGAGGATCAGGTTGGCTTGGGTCCCGTGAGATGTACAGGAACCCTTCCACCCTACTCTGACTATGCGAAGAAATATTTGAAGAGCTAGATCGGGAAACCTTGAAATCTCCAGTATATCATTCTACTCTTTTCCGTCTCCCTTTCTTGATTCAATCATTCAAAAATGTCGATCAATCTCTATCTCTCTCTCTCTCTCTCCTGTTTACCGCCACATTCAGCTCATCTTTTACAACTATTCACTTAAAACAAAGTGTCATTATTATCGTTTACAATATATATTTTTTTTTAATTTGACGTACGGAATGAGCGAGACGTTCACCTGATAGTATGTGATACCTCATAACGTGGAGGTACTTACACTGGTATACACTGAATCACTATCACCTACTGATGGAACTTCTCTGTTGCTACACACCGGCTGGGTAGCTACCACCGCAGCGCCTATTGCATCCGACAAACAGTACTGCCCAAACATTACTGTGATCCGGTTTTTAGGGCGCTGTAACTATTACTGGTGGTAAGTTTCTGTTGCCGGAGACCGTCTAGGTACCACCGCAGCGCCTATTGCATCCGACAAACAGTACTGCCCAAACATTACTGTGATCCGGTTTTCAGGGCGCTGTAACTATTACTGGTGGTAAGTTTCTGTTGCCGGAGACCGTCTAGGTACCACCGCAGCGCCTATTGCATCCGACAAACAGTACTGCCCAAACATTACTGTGATCCGGTTTTCAGGGCGCTGTAACTATTACTGGTGGTAAGTTTCTGTTGCCGGAGACCGTCTAGGTACCACCGCAGCGCCTATTGCATCCGACAAACACTACTGCCCAAACATTACTGTGATCCGGTTTTCAGGGCGCTGTAACTATTACTGGTGGTAAGTTTCTGTTGCCGGAGACCGTCTAGGTACCACCGCAGCGCCTATTGCATCCGACAAACAGTACTGCCCAAACATTACTGTGATCCGGTTTTTAGGGCGCTGTAACTATTACTGGTGGTAAGTTTCTGTTGCCGGAGACCGTCTAGGTACCACCGCAGCGCCTATTGCATCCGACAAACAGTACTGCCCAAACATTACTGTGATCCGGTTTGAAGGCGCCGTAGCTAGTGTAATTATTGAGGTAATAAGACTTAACATCTTAACTCTCAAGGCGACGGTTGTCCACTAAATAGGAACTTACGATGATCAGTCCCCAGCTTTACCTAGACTGTCTGTAGCTACAGAGACCTACCGCCGGTAATGTTGTGTTGCCCACTAATAATTTAAAAAATTACACAAAAATCTGACAGACGTGAAATTTAATTATTGCCGAAAATAAAATTGGCAACACTGCGCCCCGTGACGAGCCGCGCGGGGGTTAAGTGCGCGCGCGTCGCCACTCCGTCACACGTTAACCCCGGCGTCCGCGGCGGTGTTGCCAGCGCTGCTATTTACAACGTTTAACCCATTTCCGAACAATTCCTCCGCCATTTTCCCTCATCCCCCGACAGATGCCGCGCGCGACCCCTCCGCGCGATTTTTAATGGGTGTCGAAATTTATTTTTTCCACAAAACGGGGAATTTTTGGAGGGAAAAGAATGTTTTTTTTTTTTATTGATAGATTATTGTAAAGCCGACAGTTGACGCGGACATAATCTTCAATTAAGAGTGATGCCGACGCGCCGCGACCTGGCCGAGGGGTGGGGGTTGCGTCATTTATTTATAGCTAGTTTTTTATTGTTAAATGTTTTCAAACTTGATTGTTTCGTTTTAAGGAGACGTGACATTCACCGGTGGTGGTGGGTCTCTGGTGCTGCAGACGGTCTAGGTACCACCGCTTGCCCTGTAGTCTCAGGCTGTTAAGAGTAGTACTAAGGTTAGCCCTGCCTGCCGTAGAAGGGGACTAAAACGGTTTTGTAGGTTTCGTGGGCTTAGAACGTGGAGGCTCTTCAGCTCGGGATACAGGACAAGTATGAGATAGTGAACTGCTCGTCATACCAAAGCGACGGTGTCGGGGAGGGCCAGCACCTTCCCTTGGGACGTGCTTTAGGCGTAGTGCTGGGGGGCGCCGGTGCGGTTCGTATCAGATCCCGGGGCCTCTTGCAACATACTGAGGATGACCACCGGGGGGGTTTCAGTGGGTGAAATTTTTAGTGGGGAAAAGAACCTAATTTTCGCCTAAAAGCAGGGTATCTTTTTAATATATATCATCCCCAATAGAAACAAAGGTAGGTATGAACGCAGCGCCTGTTGCAGCCTACAAACATTATGCTAACATAGCAGTATTCCGGTTTGAAGGACGCTGTAGCTAGGGTAAATACTATGGTAATAAGATTCAAAATGTTGTGTATCAGGCGAAAAACGCAGTGTGATGTTGTGTATATCACTTTAACTAGCGCGGCGTTGAATTAAAAAAAACCGCAATCGATCAACTGGCAATGTCCTGCTGCAGCCGCGACGTCGCGTCACCTTATTGTTTATTTACAATAAAACAATTTTTTTTTACACAAAAGCTACGTTTTATAGAAAAAAAATAAATCCTTTGCGAGATTAATAAAAAAAAATATATTAAATCGTTTCCTGTAAAGCTTTTGTTGCGTTTTAAACCCTTGCTTACGAGTGACACGCGACAAGCGCGCGCCGCACTGACCTACATAAACTCTCACCCTCGTGATGTTTTTCCAGAAATCTGTAAAAAAAAGCACACCCCTTTATTGCTTGTTTTTTTTTCAACGCGGAAATGTAATTGAATTCATTCCTTTGGAAAAGGGTTCGATGAAACGCTGTATTAGTTTTTTTTTTAGCTAAAAAATTATACGTTCAGTCAAAATTTCGCACCATTTACCCCGGCGGACATCTGCCGGAGGGGGTAGCAAAAAAAAAATTCTTAAATACAATGCAAATAGGGGTGGTGCGGGACATTAATTTTTAAGGGGAAATTGTCGTTTTTGTATACAAAAATTACACACCGGTACCAGTGCAGTGAATGTTATAAGTTATGAGTCAAGTTATTAAGTTACTATGGCAACGTCTGCTCTGGAGTTACTCGGGCTACAGCCGGAAGTTTAAAGTAAGCTATTTTCATTTAAGACTACTTACTTGTAGATAATCAGAAATCATCAGCGGATAGACGCCCACCGCTGGACATAGGCCTTTCCCAAATATCACCACATCGATCTCTGTTGAGCTGCCCTATCCAGCGGCTTCCCGTGATCCTCATTTGTAGTGGTTCCCTCCAGATTTGAGTCAATTCCCACCACGCTGGCCCAATGTGACTTGGCGGAAGCTAGTGCCTCGTTTGTTGATTAGCAAGCTGTACCACGAGCAGTTGAAATTGGCTTGGGACCCGTGAGTTGTGTGGGACTCCGTACTTAGCGAGCAGTCTGTCTATTTGCTGGCCCTCTAACAGACCCGGTGTCTTCAACGCTCCTGATGTTCTTAGCACAGACTACTGATAAGGAGTTGCATGCAGACCTTTGTGCAGCAGAAATGATGCACCTCAGTTTCGTACATCAGGGTTGACACAGAATTGTTTTGGAGAAATTGAGAGGTATCATCATCATCAACCGACGGCGTCCACTGCTGGACATAGGCCTCCCTCAAAGGCCTCCCACATCGATGGGTCCTTCGTCGAAAGGACCTAACACATTACAGAACCCAGAGAAAAATGGACGAAAATTAACAAAAAAAAAAATACAGACGATTATAGCAGAAGCCTCACATTCCACTTCACCTCCAACTAATGCTGACTGGACACCAGTTCTTCAAATCCCAATCTGTTGCGCTAGGTGAATCTGCTGCCTGTTATCTCAAGCTGTTAATAAAAAGACTAAATGAAGCTCTAACTGTTGTAGAAGGCGACTAAAAGGGTTTTCGGGTCGAGGGCTTTGAAGGTAGGAGCCGCCATTGCCCACTAAGCTAACCCGGTGCGGACGACACAGACGTGGTGGTGGCGCACTTGTCCCAGCACATGATTTTTAAAAAGTTACAAGTACTCCGTAAGGTCTATGACACCAGGACCTCCATCAGATTATGACCATGGCTGCTGTTAAGAACTCGAAGCGTCAGAATTAAATGAATATGAGTTCATACGCCGTAGAAGTAAAACTTTTCCTGGAGGTAGTTCTCTGTCGCTCAGTCTATGATCCCTGCCTGTCGTAGAAGGCGACTAAAAGGGTCTAGGAGTTTCGCGGGACTTGAGGATCGGGGCCCTTATCGCTCCACAAGCGAACCTGCGTGGGTCAGCGAATGGCTCAGCGACGGTGCTTAGGAGGGTCAGGCTCCTCAGAGACGTGTAACACAAAGTGTAGAGGGGCTCCAGTGCGTTCTATAAGAGATCCCGGAGCCTCTCCGAATGCACTGATGCAGAGCACCGAGGGTTTTAGTGGGTAAGAATCTTACATAACCCTGACTTCCCTCCAGAAGCAGGGTTTCGTTTGAAGATTTCCTTTCCTCTCGAAACCATAAAGAAATGTCTCTGTTGCTACAGACCGTCTAGGTAGGTATCAACCGCTGCTCTTATTTCTGTCCCCAAACATTACTGTGTTCCGGTTTAAAGGACGCTGCAGCTAGTGAAATTACCAGGGTAATGAGACTCAATATTTTATGTCTCAAGGCGATAAGCACAATTCAGTTCTATGTATACCATTCTAACTAGCGCCAGGTTATCATGAGCAGGTGTGTCACTTACTATCAGGTGAATGTCTTACTCTCCTCATCGCTTCGTAGAATAAAAAAAATATATTATATAACGTGATATCACTTAACTTTCATATGGAATAGAAACCGCAGAGTTATTTATATGTGTGTGTGTGTGTGTGTGTGCGGTCAAGCGCGAGTCGGGTTTGTGGCGCTGCGTTACCAGTGCCAGTGCGGTGAGTGTGCGGTCAGCTAACGCGGCCGCGCGGTTCGACCCTCACTCCGTGACGTCATCCAGTCCCAATGACGTCAGGCTCTGTGCTGAACCCGCAGCACCGCCCTGCGGCAAACATCACACATGTTTTTTTACAGCATTCTCCAAATATTTTGGGCCAGGTCTTCGTTCTATTCTTGACTACATATTTGTTGTTGCTTTCATTCTCTCCTTGCATCCTCTTCTTGTATTCCGTTCTAATCTTCCATTGTTATTTCTCTCATCTTTGCTGCATCCTAATTCCTTCTTTCATCCTTCCCTTAAATCAGTTACACCACATACGTTTATTTATCTCTCATCCTCATTACTATACATTTCTTTGTCTTGCTTCTTACTTCTATACATTGTGTTACAATTTCTTCTACATTCTGTTCCTATATCGCAACTCCATACATTTTGTTCTTTATACAATTTATTATTGACGGTCTTTTGATCTTTCTCACTTATTTTGTTATTTATTTTCTTATTTCCCCCTATTGTCTTATTTGCTATCTCTTTGCAGAGTTGTAAAAATGCCGGACGACTATGGTCTTCACTCGTCAGGGAATCGACTGTTCTGCCTTCTACCTTCTGTTCACGACAATTTCCAAGTCCGCTCTCTGAGCTCCATATATGCGGCAGCCAGCAATGAGGCGCTGCACGGTTTGGTTCATCCGGATCACAGGTGCACGAGGGATTATCCTTGATTTTGAACCTATAGAAGTACTCGGAGAATCTCCCGTGCCCCGTGAGCGTTTGGACCAAGTATGGCTCTAGCCGGGTTTTTCTGATAATCTTATACACTAACCTGACGCTCGGAAAGAACATGTGCGTGATGGACGCCGTATTACCTTCCACATAGCGCCTGTTCCACTCGCCAAGCGTAGCCTGCCTGACCTGTCGCTTGACGAATGATACGGGGCATCCCTCATAGTCTTCTATTCTGTTACTTTTCAGGACCGCGTCCTTGGCCGGCTGATCCGCCCTCTCATTACCCTTCATCCCCGCGTGCGCTTTTATCCAATATAATTTGACATCCTTCCCTTCCGCTCGTGATTTCATTACATTATCTTTCACTCTTATCGCTAAGTGACGGAGGGTGTCTGATCTTGCGATTGTCTCAAGGTCGGACCTTGAGTCGCTCAATACAGCACATGACTGAAGCGACTTACTAGCCGCGTACCCTGTCGCTTCCACCAGAGCCATTATCTGATAGACGGTGCAATGGTTCTCCAGCTTGAGGTTTTTGCTCTGTACCTCTGCAGTGCCCCGCAATCACACGTGGTTTGCTGATTGTGGGTCTCTGTTGTCGGAGACCGTCTATGGCAACAGTCATGTGCAAACAATAGTAGGTTCCGGTTAGAAGGGCGCCTTAACTAGCGAAATCATTGGAGTAACGAGACCTTCTTTTGTCTCAGGCGACGAGCTTGATGCCGTGATTTATATACCATTTTAATCAGCGCTATGTTGTTATGACCATGGCTCACTCACCATCAGGTGAATGTCTTACTCGTCTTGTCGCTTCGTAGATTAAAAAAAACCTAACGAATGTCCATCGCCCCGTTTCAATATTTAACAGTAAATACGTTTTTATTTGATTTTGAACTTTAAGCTTTAAGTACTAAGGTTCAAAATAGTTTCTTTAGTAACTTGACTTTCCCCGCGCTTTATGAAATAGTCGCTGCGATTCAAAAGCTCGTTAACTTTAGCTCGTTTAAGTATTATGTGAAACACATCTGTCCGTTAACTTTGCAGTTAAGTAATAGTTATGTTTTTTTTAACAAATATCCTCGTAAGTAAAAACTTTACATTTTTGCGTTTTAATTATATTTATATCTGTAGTATTTCGATTCTTCGATTCGTTTCTATGAATAAGTATTATGTATAAAATCCCGCGGAACAACTCATCCAAGTCAACCTCATCTGCTCGTGGTGCACCCTGCTAATCAACAGACGAGGCTCTGGCTCCCACCAACCCGCATTGAGCTAACGTGGTGGGAAATAGTCCAAATCCCCTCATATGAACCCCTAAAAAATTAAGGTTGCGGGATGCTGCTGGATGCAGGCAACGCGTGACCGATCAATGCGAAGATCTTTGAAGGAGGCCTTTGTCCAGCAGTGGACTTCTATCGGCTGATGATGATAATAATTCATTAATATTATTATGAAATGACTACTTTTAAAAGTACTTGTTTTTTTTTCTAAGAGACGAGCGAGACATCCATCCAATCGTCTCCTTTAACGTGGCGCTAGTTATGATGTTATACATACCACCAGATTGTGCTTGTCGTGCGACATAAGATCGCCCTGTAATTTCAGTAGCTACAGCGCCCTTTAAACTGGAACACTACAATGTTTGTGTACTACTGTCTATCGGCTGCAATACACGCTGTGGTGGTACCTACCACCAGCACCACCAAGTCTAGAATAATATAAGGAAATTGTGCATTGTCCCTGCACATTGTAAAGAAGGGAAATGAAAAAAGTTTTGACCATATATGTTATATTTGAAAGTCTATCAGACGTCGTAATACATGTAGTCTAGGAGAAGGGTGGCGGCGAGCAGCAGCGCCTTCTCCTCCACCGTCAGGTTCCTCTCGAAGGCGACGGTGAACCTGAGGAGTGAACGCAAATATACATTTACTGGTGGTAAGTGTATCGTGTAAGCTCAAACTTTCTTCCTTTCTCATTATCGGTTTCGGTATCAAATATGTAGCTGATCTCTCCTAGATAATATTTGAGGATGCCGTGTGAGTGTTTCATCAAACCTGATGCTTAAATACTTGACAACATCACTACTTGACTCATGGATAACGTTTATAATACAATATGGATCTGACCTGAACTGTTGAGGCATTGGCTTATCATTTTTTTTTGAACCTTCTATTTTCTACTTTGTTCAGCTCACGATGGAGAATTCCAGAAGTGATTTTGGGATCCTGATAATAGCAGGAATTCCCGCATAGGTTGCTCCCGGTTTATTCTGGAAAGTCTGCACACAGAGTATACATGACGGGGCCTAGAACAGAACCCTGGGGTACCCCTGCAAGGATGTTGTAAAATGGGGTCGAGTATCTTCTCTAATTTGCATCAATCAATTAATATATCAAGTATCAAGACTAGGTGCACCATGTGGTGCAGTGCACATCATCCGAACTGGCGCTGCGTTATAAACCACCACCAATCATGAGGTGAACGTGACGAATGAAGGCACCTTACAAATCGTTCAAACCTGTCCGTGATCGGTGCGAAGAACAGCGCGTGCAGGATCCCCTGCCAGCGCTTGCAGGTGCTGCCGACTTGCGTGCCGTCGCAGCGCTGGATCGGGAACTGAACGTCCCGGAACAGGCTCAGCGTCACCATGGGACCTGGAGTGAGGAAAATACACTTTGTTTTGATTCTACAGAGCGACGACTTTCACCTAGATGGAAATTGATTGGTCTTCCTCTAAGGAAGTGGCCGTGACACGTGGACAGTCTTCGGTAATGGAGACCTGACACCAGTAAATGGATTGAGCAAAAACATAATAAATAATATACAGTCCAATTAATGTTCCCACTGTTGGGACCTCTGACCACCTCAGAAGAAGAACCAAGATCATCGGTGTGTTGTTTTTAGGAAAGCTGGAAAAAATTGACAGAATCAAAAAATACCAATTTTTCTTAAGGTGATAACTGTGGCGTGATGTAAGCATCCTTACTCTTTTATAGTAATGACAGTCATGGTTGGCCATTTCTCATGATCTCCAATCTACCGTTGCTTACCGCGTATCCAAAACACTTCGCAGCCATTCACATCCCTGATGAGGTAGACGGGCCTGACGGCAGCCCACTGCTGCTCGATGGTGCCGATGAGTTGTCCAGGCGGCGAGAACACCTCGATCCTCTGCAGCTGGCAGGGCAGCACGCGCGGTGTGCACGCGTACGGCCGGTTCACTCTCAACACCTCCAGACCGAGGCTGTTGGTGACGCGCAGCTGCAGCGGCCGCAGCCCGTAGCAGAAGTAGCCTACCCACCAACTGTGAATACTTTTACTGGTGGCAGGTCTCTGTTGCTGGTGACCGTCTAGGTACCACCGCAGCGCCTACTACACCCTCACCAAACAGTAGTCTGCAAAGATTACTATTAAATTACTGGTGCTGTGTTCAATATCCTAACTGGTACCACTTTGTTATGAGCAGGCGTACCACTTAACATCACATGAACATCTAGCTCGTCTCGTTGCTTCGTCTTCGGCTTTCGTTACCTGTTCTCCTCTTCCACTGTATAAACGAGGTTCCGATCCGGCGTCCTAACGAAGAACCTATTCTTCTTCCCCCTCAGGAATAGGACGCTCTTGACGCGGAGACGCTTCGTTATCATCAGATGATCAGCCGACGTCAGATCGTCCAGCAAAGACGGCGGCGCTTCCACACGCTTCTAGCAGAATATTATTAATGTAATAATTAAGTACTTCTAGAAGTTCAATGCAGAATTCTGGTAAACATTCTTCATTATCAGCATCAGCTGGGTATAACCACTGGGAATATACCTTACCTGAAGATCAAATCAGTCCTAACCTACTTTTGTCCAAGGGATTGGGACCTTTTAGACCAGGTCAGTCTTATCTGTCGTTGGAGGATTTAATGGCATCTACGGGGATTGAAGGTGTACCGAGCACGAGGTGGAGAGGTAAGAGTTACTTTTGTCTTTGTTGTAGAGCAAGGGTGATGAGCTGGGTAACGGCTGGACCTAGAATATACTTAGCCGTAGTGTAGGCAGGCATAGGTACCTTTCGTAGATACTGTGGTTCCATGCAACGCACTGAAGATAACCACAGACTTTTCTCCAGAAGCTGGATTTTTGAAGATTACCCAAAAGCACTGGACCTTATGAGATGAAGCTTCGACAATCTTAGTCAGTAGATGTGGTTTCCGTCACTTATTACCATTTATATTATATAGTGGTGGTAGGTTCCTGTTGCTACAGGCCGTCTAGTGCCATCGCATCTCCTATTCTTATCACCAAACAGTAGTGTGGGAACATTACTGTATGCACTGAAGGATTCTGTAGCAATTTTTTTTTTATTTTACGTATCGACGTGAGGAGGGTGGCGGTCACCTGACGATGGCGCTGGTTGGTTACCCCGAGATATAAGATGTTGAGTCTCGTTACCCCAGTAATTTAAATAGATACAGCGCCATTCAAACCGGAACACAGTACTGTTTGGTGGCAGAAATAGGCGCTGCGATGGTACTTAGACGGTCTCCGGCAACAGAACCCACCACCAGTGGAGCTAGTGAAATTACTACGAGACGTGTAGTACTACATGCAGCGTAGGGTGTATGGGGTCCGCACAACGAGTCACGGAACCCAAGTACCACCCAACCTACCTGCTCGTGGTGCAATCTGTTAATCAACAAACGAGGCTCTGGCTCCCACCAACGCGCATTGGGCCAGCGTGAGGGGAAATAGTCCAGATCTCCCAACTGATCTCTTACATACGACAGCCCCTAGTGCGCAGCTGTACCGAAAGCCATGTATGTGGAAATCTTTGGAGGAGGCCTATGTCCAACAGTGCCTGTGTCGGTTGGTGATGATGATGAACGACACGTGATGTCTCCCGATGAGTACAGTGTGTTGCACTGAACTGAATCATCAGAACTGGTGTCATGTTACATGTAAGCGTGTGACTCAGCATTGTGCGCACGAGTCGCTCGTCTCCTCTCTCCGTACAACCGAAAGTGCGTACCTGCGGCGGCGGCGCGGGCACGACGCTGGTGACCGGTTTCACCAGGTCCCCGTAGACCTGGGTGGGCACCGTGGGTATGGGCGCCGCCTGCGTCATCTCCTCGCTCGGCGCCTGCTCAGCGTGACACGGCGGCCGGCTCAGCAAAATATTCTGTCCGCGCGACGACGTTTCGAACTCAACGTCAAATGTCATCTCTAAACTATTTTTCTTTTTGTAACTCGTCAGCTGCTGCACTTTATAATCTGTTTAGAGGGTACAGATAAAAACGTGTCGACCTAACTGATCCCCGTGACACCCTCGTAAACTCTTCAGGGGGTAACATTTTGCGAAATTCGTTCCTATCTGATCTACACTCGACAGAAGGAACATTCCTATCAGCCTCCCTGATGAGTGAAGACGAAAGTCGCCAAAAATTCCTGGAGTTTTGTAAGTCTATAGTAGCTGATGTAATAAAAAGAAATAGTAAGTAAGTAAACAAGTGAATAAACAAATAAATCTAAAAATAGACTGAAAATGTAAAATGTAAAGAAAGTAAAAGTGAAGTTGCAAAATTGAAAATAAAAATAAACGTAAGAATAATAGTAATAATAAAGAAGGAGAAGAAGCAGACGAAGAAGAAGAAGAAGAAAACAATATATGAAAAGGAATGATTGTTCCAGGACAATAGCGGCGGCGGTCTTCACGAGCGGGAGGTATGGAAGAAGGAATTGGGATGGAGTATGAGTGAGAACAAAAGTATGAAAGATAAGTATGGAAAGCAAGATTAGAGAGAACGAAAGATGAGCATGTAGGAAATAGAAAAATGTAATAAATTAATTAGATGTTAAGTGATTGTATGAATCGGCCCTGACCCACCACACGCAGGGGGAATGCTTAAAAAAAAACATTCCTATCAAAAATCAAGTCTGCATGCCTTTTACTTCCAGAGGTATCGTGATAAGTTTCTACATAGACACACACACACACACATACATATATATATATATATTATGTAGTTAAGCGACGAGACGAGTGGCACGTTTATCTGATGGTAATTAATACGCCATAACAACATGGCGCTAGTACTGTTTAACGTGAGGAATAAGAGCTGCGGTAACACGGTACCCGGCTACACAGTTTTTTTTTTGTTTCGAGAGGGAAATTTTCAACAAATGCCCTGTTTCTGGGGAAAGTAAAGAAAGTAAAGAAAGAAAAAAGAAAGAGTTATATGAGATTTTTGTATTTGGAGAGGCTCCGGAATCTCTTATATAACTCACCCCTCTACGCGTCTCTGAGGACGAACCTAACCCTCCCAGGCACCATCGCTAAGCTACACGCTGTCCCACGCAGGTTTGCTTGTTAAGCAATAGGCTCCCCTCACCCTTAATGCCCACGAAACTCCTAGATCCTTTTAGTCGCCTGATGCGACAGGTAGGGTTTACCTCAGTCCTATTCTTACTAGCCCGAGACTACAGGGCTGCACAGACTTACCGTTGGTAATATAGCTAACAAAAGCCCAGCGTATCAAATATATATATATATATATATGCAATAAAAGAATGGCGTGAATATAATAATGCGTTTGTTGTAAAAAAAAAAGTTATAGCGCATAAATAATTGCATTTCGCTCCGATTTACATTCTGGATGCACCGCCGGTGGGGCCATGCAAATGGCGGGCCGCTGCAACGCGCGTGGGGACGACATTTAAATTTGTGGACGAATAAAAAAAAAACTCGGAAACTGTATCGCTTTTATTAATCGCGCTGCAACAATGCACCCCGCTCACAATGCGGCGCGGCGGTGACCACCACTCGCTACTCGTTGAGGATTCACACACAACAAGCGATCACTGACGTAATAAGAGAAAATGTTTTTTTATATATATTCAACATACTATAAATTTACTCTGTGCATTAAAATGAATTAAAAATGTATTAAGTCAATTTAATGTTCCCACAGCTGGGATTAAACGGATGAGATTCTGTATATACCAATAGGCGATGTGACAACCTTGCTATTCGCCTTATAGTGCGATCCGGCCGTCCATAACAACGTGGCAGTAGTTAGGAAGTATATACGTGTTATGTATAACAATACATAGCACGTATATATATGTATGTTGTAATTAATACGAGTATGTATATGTAGTAAAACTGGCCGTTCCCCGCCCGCTTTGCTGGCCGTGATATAGAATTAGATTTGAATTTTGTCTGAAATATTCCTTGAGAGCAACAGCAGCCGCACTTGACTTTCTGTAGCAACCGTTACTATAGCAACCGCATAAATAGTACCAAATGGAAATGTCTTTGAAAGTTAATTGGAAATAAAATGATGAAGGATCTATGACATTCAAAAAACTAATATCGTGTTGCCATCTATAAATAATTCTGCGTTGATTGCTCATGTTCCTATGTCGATGCGTTCACTACTTTTCAAGTGATCGTCGAACAAATAACACCGATATATGTATATAATAAATAAATAAATAAATCAGTAAATGTCCCGGCAACACGTCACCGCGTGGCGACGGCGTGTTTTAATGTGGTGCGCACGCGTCCGTTTTATGCAAAAACGCAAATTTCTAAAGAAATTTGAAACGCACCATTGTAGCAGCGGCTCCGGCGTATGAGAGTGATCAAAGTGCAGTTTTGGGGGAGCGGCCGACATCCGGCGGCGGCGGGGCGCGGAGTACGTGCGACCGGACAGCCGCGCGGTCGAATCGTTTATCGATCATTTTTATTATATCGATGATGGAACAACTGTCCGATGCAGATCAGCGACGCTTAGTTTTATTATTCGCAACTGCCATTAGGGAAACAATCTATGAACTAGAATTTACTAGCGGTAGGTCTCTACTGCTCAGCCCTGTTCTGCTAGGCTAATAAGAATAGGACTAAAGTAAGCCCTATCTGTCGTAGAAGGTGACTAAAAGGGCCTAGGTCCCTTATCGCTCAGCAAGTGAACCTACGTAGGACAGCGTATGGCTCAGCGATGGTGCCTAGGAGGGTTACTACGTTCCTCCTCAGAGACGTGTAACACAAAGTGTAGAGGGGCACCGGTGCAAGATATTGTCGTCTGGGTGAAATTCAGAGTTATGTGGAGATTTTTATCCAATAAACCCCCTCGGAGGTTATTTTCGGCGTTTGGAGAGATCGCGGATCTCCGTTCGGAACAACCGAAGCCTCACTATCGCTATGCTGGGATAGCCTGTCCCGGGTGTCTTATACAAACCTTACAAGCCTCGTGAGTACTACTTCGATGACCGGAGATCTCGTTCAGCCATTATCCTCCTCAGGGTTGTTTAGAAGGCGATTAGTACGCCGATCCTGCCCGCCAACGACCCCATTAAGAGGAACACCATTCACCAGTGTGACGCACCTTAGCGCTACGACTGTCCTCTCGATCCCGTGCGGCAGCTTCCTTTTCCACCATAACAGTTTCACAAAAGGAGACTACGGTCATCTATGCAGTCTCATCCTAGCATTGCCGACATGTTTGATGGTACTGCTATGTATACTCTCCTAACTAGCGTCATGTTGCTATGGGCAGGCGGAACACTCACCACCAGGTTTATATCTGTAATTGGCTTAGTGCGAGCCTTGTAACACGATGGCTCCTGGTTCCGACTCGGGTCCACAAGATGTTGGAGTTTGTTTGGTGGAGAGGTGGACTGCATATTATAACTGTGCGCCATCCACGAGGCACGCGATACAGTCGTTCGGAAAACGGAAATAAAACAATAGTGATATATTCAGGTAAATTCAATTATTCTTCTTTTGTACTTCAATACTTTCTCTTTTTTTTTATGTTTGCGTAATCTCATACAATATTTAAATAGCATACACACGGCGAGACAAGTTTGCGTTTGTGCTCCGCTCGCTCCACGAGCTCGGCTAATACTTGGGCGACCACGGTTTAAACTACTTCCGGAACATACGTCACACTTTGAACTTAGGTCTAATAACATAAGGCACCTTTACTCCGTCGCGTAAACGCAGCGGCTGAATACAAACGTATTCAGAACTATTACATATATAAATATATATGTGTAAATATATATTTATTAGTTCTAAATATATTACATATATATTAAAAAGCTCATTGCTACTGTTTTCATACATTTTCATACAACTTAATACATTTCCAATTGTATTTAGAAATTGATGTGTTTCAACATATTCACTTAAGGGATACAATATCATATATAATTCGCTAATAATTTACTAATAATACTATTAGTACATAAATAAATAATTAATATATATATATATATATTGGTGAGTGTGCGTATAACGAAACTTTTACAGCGTAACTTAGGTAAATATTAGTATTTACTTAAAATACATGCGTAAGTGAAAAGACACTTAAAATAAATTTCTCATATGTATCACATAAAAAAAAAATCTTATAAAACAGCACCTTTGATTTGTATCGGAAAATAATATTTATGAAGAGACATTAAAGTTTATATATAAACTATGTGAAATAAAGCGGAAATACAAACACTAGGTCAACGGATATTTCCTATATATGCCTCTAACTGTTGAAGTAAAACGATAATTTCATATATATATATAACATAACGAATATCAAATAAAGTGTGGTATTTACAAAATGAAATCTGTTTTAGGTTTTTTTTTACAAAAATTACACAAAAAGGAAAATTTTTTTTTTTCAACAAAATTTTCATACAAAAATATTGTAAATTTTTCCAGCAGTAGTTTCGTATGTCTAGTGTTAAATGCGAGATACACTCACGCTATACAGCGTGTTCGATTGAGTACTGCGTAGGAGGGGAGAGCGCGCGGCGAGACGGCGCACGCGCGACGACACGATTCGAGCGATCTCATAACGCGACCCGCACACAAATAACAACAACAGATAATTAAATAACATTAATAATAAAAAAACAAACAACGCAGCCGTAGTTCGAGCTAAGTGGCGATCCCTGGGAGAGCCCTAAATCCAGCAGTGGTTTTATGGACGATGATTGCAGCCGCAGAAGCGGCCGACTGCTGACACTGTGCGCACGCGCCGACTGTCCACAGATAATAGAAAATAATGGCAATTACCATCTTTTATATAAACAGAAAAATATATTTATAAAATAACTTATAGATACATTTATAGTAAAAATATTTTTTTTTATTAATGATATACTTGATCTCAACTTCAAATGACCGTAAGCGTTTGACTTATATATTAGTAAAACATAGCAATGTTGTCATGGCGGCGGTTTTACAATGTGGAGGTGGTAGCTGGTAGTGTTCGAAAACACCCTACCATCAGCCACACTCTATAATACGTGATCCCGAAATCGAACAGATCGCAAGTGGTTAGCCATTGCGCCATGGATTCATTTTTAGCTGCATCTATGTCGTAATGTTGGCAATAAGATTAGTAGCGCTGCCAACATACAAATATGAAACACAGTTCGAACTTACGAAATCTTGTGTTTTATCAGTTGGTACTTGTTATAGAAACATCTGAAATCGAGATCAAATGTTAGGTCATTTGCATAAAAAGACTATGGTTATATATTTAAACGGTATCACCTCTCAGCTGCCTCTTACTAACAAACTACATCCGGAAGTGAAATAAATAAAAACGTAACGCTATCTAACAATTACGTATTGCGAAGAGATGTCGCCGGAAGCCGACACAAAGGAAGTACGTTTATTTTCGGCCGTATTAAATTCAAAAACTTAACGACTGTACACGTGACGTCATCAACCAGTGTCCTAACAACAACCTAAACTATTTACACGAGGGATTAAAAAAAAAAAAAACGCTAACGCAAAATTCGCAACGAGAAGCAACATCTACACTACATTTAAAAAATATAATTATATAGAATTCGTAATTCTTGAAAAAATATCATCTAAAAATATATTGTATCACATTGGTATATAAAATTAATATCGTGGTCCTTTACTAACGAAATACCCAGTTTTATATATATATATATATATACATATATATATATTTGCATTTATATATATCCTACTCTCTGATTACTGGTAGTACAGACCGCAGCGGTTCCATCCTCACTGAGCATCAGCATCGCGAGGAGGCCGTCGTGTTCAAAGGAATACAATATTCGCGGACACGTACCACCCCCACCACTCCCACATTGGAGCAGCTTGACGGATATTACACAATAATATCATATATATTTATTTAAATGTACATATAACAATGGAGCACCATGTATTTCATACATGTCTAGTGTAGTGTTTGTCCACTTGTGGGAAGACATTTGATTGTTACAATAACAGATGGTAACCATGTTGCGACTGGGCGACCCGTCCACGCGGCTTGTACCCTCACAAAGGAACTTGTGTTTTCCCAAAAAATTGTCTATGACTCGTCTTTGAATAAGTTTGCAGTGTAACATAATAATTAGCTACTTCATAGAGTCTCACTCTATTGATAAGGCACTTAGATATTGACTTGATATTGTTTACATTAAGTTATATACACGACCACAACAACATATAACTTGCTATCTCACACGGATGAAAAGTTATATGATGTAATTTGACATTTATGTAAATACATAAAATAATCACTACAAATGTGTTAATCAGATGACATTTGTGACATTTTTGTCGCTGGAAAGTCAAAGGAATTCAGTCCGTAGAGCCCAGTATTAAATTTTTTTTTTACTGATTTTTGTTCTGGATTTTAATTATAATCATTTAAAGTCAAAGGATTATAATTAGTACAGCTCTAATTTTTTTATTAGCCATTTTCCTTCTTTACCGAATTCATTTAAAAATTATATAAGGCCAAAGGACTGTAGCCTATACAGCCTAACCTTTCATATTTAATGTAAAAAAAATTTGCTTGTAATGTTTGTACTTACTTTACGAGACTATACCATTGCGCTACGTATTTTAAGTTGCATTTTTTTTAATAGGAGACGAACCGAGCTGATCGCTCACCTGATGGTTAATGATACGCTCGTAATGTAGCGCTAGTGAGGATGATATACATTATGTTCGCAGCTTTGTGGTACGAGATATACTCGTTATCGTAGTTATTTTACTAGCTATACTGTCTTTTAAACTGGAGCATAGTAATATATGTAGTATATGTTATTGTCAAATATATTCGTATTGCTATACTGTGGCGCGATAAATTTAATAGATTTTTTTTCTCACTCTAGCATGTAAGTGGCTACAAATTTCTAATACATTTTCGAACCTAGCCTGGTTTCTTAGTCCGATAATGGTGAGACGAAACAAGTGCAAACTGATGGTGAATGTCCTTATGAGGTTCTGTTGCAGGTTCTGTGTGATGCGGGGTAACAGTCTAGGCGCCTAGGTCCATGTCGAAGCATGACGGTCTGGAGTGGGAGCGCGGCGAGTGCGGCGCGTGGTGATGGGAGCTCAGCAGTAATCCCGGCAGACAACTGTCGCCAAGCGAGAGCGACGTGCCCAAGCCCAGGCCTTCGCTCAATAGATTGGAACCTGCGACAGGAGTTTGTAATGTAGTTAGACATTATACCGAGATCTATAATTATTTTATTACATCAGCCTATTGATGACCATGAAAAACTATTTATAGGTGATTAACCTTGGTGGTGGTGTGTGAAGCCGTGGGGATCGTCGAGCAGTGCCGACTCTCCGCCCAGGCCCAGCGACGTCGGTGACGAGCACAGCATGGGATCACCTGGACAGGAACGTATTAAAAGGACATAATGTTTTCCTATCAACAATAGGCTTTCTCTCATCACCACCGGAACTGATCAATGTCATTATGGCGTTATATTTACAAAATATTTATTTATGCCAATTACCCTGTGTGACGGGATTGTGTGAGTCGTCGTCCATGAGGTCCTCTATCTGTGCGAGGTTCAGTGCGGCCTCTCCGTGATCTCCCAGCAGTCCCGGCGACGGCGACAGCCGCATCTGATGATGTTATAGACTAAGCCTCAATTTATTTATTACATTACAATCACTTTTAATCATCATTCTTGTATTACTAAAGTCAGTTCTTCTTTAAGATGACCTGATGAGAAGCTTCCAACTGTTTGTCAGTTTTTGTGTAATAGTGAGGATATAATAATACGTAGTATGTATATATTTAAAAAACACTTCCCTTGGCTCCGGTTGCTATGGCTCTAAGATTGAACTAGAACCTTTCGTGTTACCAGATAAGCGCCTAGCCATTTCGCCACGGAGACTATTAAACGGTAAGATATGTATAAACCATGCGCATGAGTGATCGGTGTGGAAGCTATGTTCAGCAATGGGCATATAATAGTTGATAATGATGATGATAAACTTATATCAGAATCCGTTTCCTTTTTAAAGTAATAAACTATCGTGTTAGTGACGAATATAGTAAAATGGTGAAGATGATGATTAGTGCCTGTCCTTAACGTTTATCAACTCAGAAAAGAGAGGAATGAAAGTATTCAGCATCACGAAACAAATGAGTATGAATGAAACATAAAAAAATAATAAAAAAAATTCAACGTACAAATGCTGTTACCTTGATGTCCTTGTGGTCGAACATGTCGGGGGGCGCGTCGAGGCACAGGCCCGGCGTCAGGCAGCCCAGCGCCAGGCCCTCCGACAGTCCCTCCGGCAGACCCTCCGAGAGCCCCTCTGACAGACCTTCCCGGCCCAATGGTGAACATGAACCCAGTTTTAGCCCATCTGCAATTAAATAACGATAGAGTTGAAATTAATAAAATTAAATATCTTCAAGTACTTCGACCATGAACATTAACTGCCTTTCATTATCATGAGCTGATGCTGATGCCGATTGTTGAATATGTATTGATAGATACTTGATATCAGTAATAGATGATTTTAAGTGAGATGCTGTGGATGGTAAAGCCTATTTGCCCCGAAACCACGTGCTCTTATATGGTAACAGCTGAAACACGGAAATAAGATGGCGGTAGATTTAAAATATTTTTGTGGTTGTTGATCACATTTTGACTTTTCCACTCTACTTATACTATTGTACAACCCTCCCTCCTTCTCCTCTTTCAATATTTCTCGTCGCCTCTTTTAGTAATATTACCTACATCTATCTATGTATTTAGTTTTATAATTTTGTAGCTGCAATAATCTGATGGAGCTATATAAGGCTATCAGGATTAATATTGTTAAAAGAAATTGATCACATTTGGCTCCGGGATCGAATCAACTTGATAAAAGGCAAGGCTTCAGCTGCTGGGCCATGAAGGCAGATTAAAGGTACCTAGTGCGTCGAGCGGGGGCAGGCAGTCGGCGGGCGGCATGTCGCGCAGCAGGTCTGGCGCCTCGCTCACCTCCATGGCGGGAATGGGCTCGCGCTTCGGAAGCACCACCTCCTGGAGAGCATACAACGAATAATCAAAAATATATTAACACTACAGTTAAACATACCATCCGAATACCATCTCATCTAGAGAGAGGCAGAGTCTTCACGTTCGTGACTCGCTGCTTTGAAGTATAACATGTTAGTTTTTGTTATCATATGAATTCCACTAGCTTCATCGCCCTTCGAGTCGGACATGTTTGTACACTGACGCGACCAACACCACCTATGGTATTTCCAATTTAAAATTGATTAAGGATATCGTCAGAACTGACCGGAGTAGACGGGGTGTTAGGCGTGTTAGCGCTGGCAACGCCGGCCGGTTCAGCCATCGAGGGTGCTGTTACTCCGCTGGGGCTATCGAAGAGCTCCTCGCCTTCCGTACTGCCCCAGCTCTCACCGCCCAATGGCAGACCATGCACGCGCGCTAGTCTTTCTAATTCCTGACAAACATTAATCTCAATATAATTACACCTAAACTACTATATAACAGGACTAAAAAACCAACAGTAGAAATAAAAAACTTGTTATATGCTTTTCAAATGGCACTGTTAATGTTCCCACAGCTGGGATTTAGGGATTCTCTCAGTAGGCGGCCTATGGCAGCAAAAAGCGAATCTGATGGTGATGACTATATTTTAATCACATATCAATTCTCTTTTTTTTTGTTATTAAACGAAACTAGACCTTAACCAAGATAAGAAAAAAAAAATGTAGTCGTCGACAAAAAGAAACTATGGGGTGAATATTTTTTATACCCTTATTTTCATAGGAATAAGTTCTTTACTGAAACACTTAAAAGCCTTCAATCATTCTGTGCCAGTCAGCCCAGGTCCAGACGAAATGCAGAATTAGAAAGATTACCTGTATCCTGAGCATTAGCTTCCTGTTATGTAGCTCAATCTGTTTCCTTCTCTGCTCGCTCTGCTTGAGCCTGTTGACCTCATCCCTCAAGCACTTGATGTAATCGACGCTGCTCTTCAAAATGGTGCCCTTGTTGGGCCTCACGTCCCTTATCACCTCGTAGAAGGGATCGTTGGTCTTCGGGAGTAACGTCCCTAATTCTTTTATCCGGTCGTTTATGTTGAATCTTCGGCGCCTTTCGACTTTGGAATAGACAAAGTGGAACTTGAGAAGAACCAATAACCATAAAGTGGCTGTTTTATTTTTGGTGCTGTTGTGGAAAATTGGTATTCGGGACGGTTGTGTCAGGGATCAGCAGATAGCTGAGCCATTCGGTAATTTCGTTTGGTCTGGTATTAAAAGAAATAGTAAAATGTCTTTGTGTAGATGATTCTATAATACTCTGGTTTTTGATGATTTTATGCGCTTGAAAGTCATATTGACTCTTACACCTCATCTGATAATGGGCTCGTGGACCTGGGTCCACGGCTTGTTTTTTTTTAAAAAAAATAGTCTACTACTTGGAGTGTAGTTATCACATGGCGGAACTATAATACGAATTTTTTGTTTTTTTTTTTTTATGTATCTATGCGACGAGACCAGCAGGACGTTCACCTGATAGTAAGTGATACGTCACTCCACAACAATATGGCGCTAGTTAGGATGTTATATACTGAACCACAATGCGCTCCATGGTTGAGACATAAAATGTTAAATCTCGTTACCCCAGTAATTACATTTGCTACAGCGCCCTTTAAATCGGAACATCATAATGCTTGCACAGTATTGTTTGTCTGCTGCAATGGCGCTGCGGTGGTACCTACCCAGCGGTCTCCTGCAATAGAGACCTATCATCAGTAAATTTTTTGTACCGCAAACAAAAAAATTCCCAACCCCAGGTTAGGTACACTTTAACCGTGGTTTTAACCATGTGTCGCAAAAGCGGTTAAGATTATGTAATGTACATTACGCTAAGTAACACCACAATGTTATTAAGTATGCACATCACTTAACTACACGTATCTCGTCTCGATACTAAAATGTATAAAAAAAATAACTCACTCATATTGTGGTTGTCCTTCTTCTGTCGGTCTTTTGCCAGGGCGTGCATGTCAGCATCTGTTAGGAGTGAACAGTCCCCAGCCACCGAACTGGCGGCTGAAGGCGGCCCTGACGATGACCGAGCCGCCCCACTGTCCAGAGACAGGATGTCTTCGAGGAACTCATCCGTCTGGGGAAAAGGAAAAGATTATTACATAGTTTAATATAATTATGCAAGATATTTTTTTAGTTCTCAAAGATAAATGTTTAAAAAGGTCCTTATAGAAAAAAAAAGAAATGTTCTTGTGTTTCCGGTAACTATGTTGAAGCTTCATGTGGACCACGTGGTCTTATATGAAACTGGAGTCCCCGTTCTATTGAAGCTTGAAGTCTCTATCATGCCGTTACTTAGCGGTCCCTTCTTGTTTAGGCTGTATTGTATAGGATCTCTAACCTGAACGACTAGGAAGTCGAAGATCAAAACAAGAAGAGAATCAATTATCAACAAGTATGTACTCACTTCGGAAGTGTGAGCTGTTGAGGAACAGAGCCCGGGACTGAGTAGGCTGGAAGTGGAGGTGCGTTCTGGTGATGCGCAGATCTCCGGGGCGGACTGCACCGGTCCTGGGCGCGCGCTGGTCACAACCTGCCAAGAAGGTCACATTGATCAAATAAGCTTCCAACTCCAAAACCAGCTCGCTACGTTCACGACTACATCTTGAAGTAACTAAAAAGGCTTTCAGATTTTTTATTCATATTATGTAACTGTGGTCTTGTCTATGTCCAGCAGTGGACGTCTATCGGCTGATGATGATTATGGAATATGGTCTTCTGCACTAATTTCTTGTATTCGATGCAGTAAAACAAATCAAAGTGTGTATTCATTTATTTACAATAGGCTTACTCCTGATCCATATTTAAAATGACAACAATAGACAATGAGGCCAAAACGAACTCAAATACTCTATCATATCATCAGCCAATCTTCCACAGTAAGTGGTCCTGCACTTGAACCAAACACCTCAGGGTCACAAGGCCAGCTAACAGCGACCACGCAGCGACAGTTAAAAAATTCATATCATGACTTCGTCTTAAGGTGCCTCTCCGACTAGCGAAGGTTGGCGACGCCAGGAAGTCGGAGCCAAATTCTTCTTTGACTTTTCCATGTTAAACTGACTTCTAGGGAATAAAATTATGCAGTGGTATCCCGTTTCCTTCTGGACCAGACTTTTAAGAACTTATTTAGACTTGAAAGCCGCTTGTGGCTTCATCCCATTGATTGTCCAATATGGTGTATGGTTATGCCACCATTTATAGGTGGCCAGAGCCTCGTCCGTTGTCTAGCAGGGGGTACCACGGAGGTCAATAAAAGACCCACCGCCGTCTGTTATTCAATGAGGACAACCGACTCGTGATGGTGCGATTGATAGCTGGGTCTGAAAAGATGTTTCCGTTCACCCCTTATCTCGTACATATCACGTCATGACCTGGTGATCTGAACCTATTAGTTTGTGAATATTGAAATTCGTTAAATTACCTGTGTTTGCGGTTGAAACGACTCGCTAAGGTACTGACGCACTTGACTCTTCTGCTTCTGTATCACGTGATACCTGGTGGGGTTCTCCAAAACCGTTCGCACCTGGTGACAAATTAAGTTACTTAATAGGAATAGGGCAGAATACGATGATTAAATATAATGTATACTTCAAGAAGATTTCGGAATTATAAGGAGTTTTCATAAAATAAATTAACGCATGTGATCGTCTCAAGAAATTTGTCCATCTAATGATATATAGCTTAAATGATAATGAGGACGCGATGATGAAAGCCGGAATACAGCAAAGCCAATACAAAGGTGGTAGCTAGCTGAGAAATACACTACCACCAGTCTAACTGATGATAGGTCTCTGCTGCTGGAGACCGTATACGGGCGTTGTAGCTGGTGAACATACTGAGATAATGAGACTTAACATTCAGTCTCAAGGCAACAAACATAATGTGATGCTGTGCTAACTAGCGCCCCTTTTCAAGTGAAGGCATGTCAGTTACCATCAGGAAACGAATAAAAAAAAACCCCACAACATGTCGCCCCGGCATTAACCAGGGACGTAAGTTATATTAAGTAAGCGGTTGCAATCGTGATGGTAAGTGATGTGTCTCTTTTGGAAAGTATCAACCGTATGTATCCTCATAAAAGGCTGTAACAATGAAGACATACCATCAGAGGAATCAATAACAAATATTTATTAATGGGGGTGTAAAGGGTCCCGCATAATAACTCATGGGACCCGCGTCGACTACACTTGTTCGTGGTGCATCCTGCTAATCAATAAACGAGGTTCTGACGCCCACCAACCTACATTGTGCCAGCGTAGTGGGATATACCCCAAGTACCCACCATATGAATCACTACAAACGACAGCCCCCGGCGATACAGACATTGCAGGAGCGATCGATGTGGAGACCTTTAGGGGAGGCTGATGTCTCCAGCAGTGGATGTCTATCGGCTAATGATGATAATGATGACGAGGAGAGATGATGATTTAGAAGAGACGCAGCAAACGGTTTTTATATTATTTGTTTATACAGAGGTTAACGATAAGTAAGGGACAAGACAGACAAACATAACGTTGTATACATAAAATATATACAAAGTAGCAGTTGTCACCATCAGGCATGACTTCACAGCAGTTAACAGTTAAATGCAATTACAAATACGTGATCATCAGTAATGACTGCAGAGCAATTAATGTCTGCTGTGTTTTGTATCATCCGTAATTTCATGTTTGAAAGTGACAATTCTAGAACCGGGACAATACAAATCTACCGGATGAATCTTGGAGGGAGTCTTCATCACGATTGGACGTACTGATCAGGTTATTGATGAAGCTAACGATTGATACTCTAATACATAGTTTTTTTATCCACCGACTCGGACTTGACCAGTGTCACTTAACTGATTTCTTGCGGGGGAAGGTTCCAAACGCAAATTATGTGATGTATAAAATGCAGATGGAAATAAAGGCCGCAAATGAGCTTTCTAGGAAATAGGTGGTTCCAGAAATTTAACATGCCCTAAATTGTAAGGAACTCCTAGGTGCCCTATAATATCATGTCTATCATCTATAGAAGTCCGCTGTTGGACACAAGCGTCCCCCAAAGATCCCCCCATCGATCGGTCCTGCGCTGCCTGCATCGCCGGACATCAGTGGCCGTCGTTTGTAGGGTTTCATATGGGGGGCGATTTATGCTATTTCCCACCTGGCTGGCCTATTGTAGGTTGGTGGGCGCCAGGGCCTCGTTTGTTGATTAGCAGGCTGCACCACGAGCAGGTGAGGTTGGCTTGGGTCCCGCGAATTGTTGTGCGGGAACCCTTACATCTAGCTCTAGGTTAATTAAATCCCAAGAAGGTTATTTGTATATAGTTTCTGTCTGGATATGATTGTAATTATATGGAGAGACTGTTTCATGTCTTTATCATACATAATATCCTATTATTCTGGTCAGGAGAGGATTGGCGAATGCTACATGGTCTTCTAGATCGATTGCGAACTTCTTGGAAAGTATCGGCTTTTCCATGAACTTTTCTTTAATTTACTCACTAATGCCTCTCTCACGATGCATTATGCTCAATATCGAGGAGTGGTTTACCTGAAGTACTTGTGGTGGCAACTCGACGTGCGGTGTGATCCGCGGCACATCCGTCGGGCTCGACTTCTTTTTATCATCGCCATTTTCTTTTGACTGACCCTGTTGTGACTGAAATGAAACGAAGAAGATTAAGTTTAGCTGGTTAGTTTAATTTAGTGTTTTAGTTTTAGATTGTCTTGCCTGTTGTTAACTTTAATTGTGACTTAAACGCAAGGTTTTTCCAGATTAATTCAGATATCTGGCGAATGATAATTTAAATCTAATGGTTTTTTCCCTACTTAGGTAGTCTAGAATTACGTCAACTCTTGTCCCCGTACATTAAGCCGCTTTGTATATAGAAAAGTTATTTATGGATTGTCAGTTTTTTGTAATCAATAAAGATTAATTAAAGAAAATTATTTCTGTTTTCCCTACATCTCCAGTTGCTGCAACGACCAGGTTGGATAAAAGTCTTTACCAACAGATTTAGGCAAAAGATTTTCTAACTGCTTAAAGTAAATTGTCACGTCTATAATTATTAGGTCATTTTGTTAGAGATAGATAGTTTATGTATGTTAGAATACGTTGAGGGTTATTTCCCTCTTGCCGTATGGATCAAAATTATAGAAAACGAAAATTTGAAAATTTAGGTAGATACCTGTAGTGACTCTCGTCGTAGCTGCTCCTGTGCATGCTCTCGCATCAACTGCTGCTTCAGCTGAGTACGAGAGGTCGGCGTCAGAGTCTTAAATGTTGGAGGGCTGGAACAAACAGGACGACGGTTAGTTATCTAGCAAAGGATACGTCTTCGCCGTAATCATTCGCATTGGCAAGTAAACATGGATGTAATATGAAAGACATACATTGAACGGACTAACATTTACTTAACCCTGGTACAACCTCTATTAGTCACCAGTTTGCTTACAAATTTATATTCCGAAGAAACTTCAGATTACTGGGCTACAACTATGCGTATAAAAACATCAAGCACTAAGACCAGTCTCGAATAAATAAAAATGAAGATATAGATCTTAACTAATACTGTATGTATTCGACTATAGATAAAAAGTATTAAAAATACCGTCGATTCGTAGAATTGCATCTTTTTTAAATGCTGTAGGAAGTATGGGGGATTCCCCGTCGACAATTATTTGAAGGCGCATAATTAACTTAACAACTGCAGTATGTGAGCCAAGCGAAAACAGCATTTACGTTATAATGACGTGATTGTTTTCTTTTAAGCACTAAACCTCTTAGAGGAAGATACAAGGTATTAAGAAAAATTAAAGCGATCATGTGTTACTTGATGGTGAGAGCAGAGGAAGAGATTTAACCTAAACACTTTAGTTTCTGAAAAGCTAAATACAAACGTGAGTTAATTGTCATACAAAGATAGGTTGAATTCGGATATCAAACAAGATCTTAAATAAGTTCAAGGTTAGTTCATGGAAAGTCAATTTTCGAAAAATCTGATCTTGGTAAGCAGCGGAAGAAATGATAAGACTAGGAGATTAACTGAAGATCAGAACAGTTATCTCGATTTGATCGCCAAGTTTCAATTTGAAGAAGGCACTTTGCAATGATGCGGAACTGAAAGAGAGTGAACTGTGTTAGGAATGATTTTCACTACTTGTGGCTTCTGAATGACTAATATTCAGTAGCAGATCAAGATGATCTGAAGGTGATAAATATGATGGTGATAAAGTAATCATTATAGTTAACATTGATAAAGATGGCGTAACATATACATATAAGGTCCTCAAGTGACGCTCGCGTACTGGTGGACAGTGTTGGGAGGTCTCCCATAAGGTGGACCGACGAACTGGTGAGAACACGGGAACTTACTGGATGCGAGCAATGTGGGACCGATCGATGTGGAGATGTTTGGGAGAGGCCTAAGTCCAGCAGTGGACATGAGCTGATGATGATGAACATATACATCGAATCCTCATAGGAACGATAAACTATTGACAAAAATTAGGTTCAGCAAAAAGAAAAGTCTTTAAGACATCCTTTAGCTATTTTGTTTTGAATTGAAAACTACATTGATGTTTGCTACTATATATCATGATCTTCGACTTGGTTACACTCTATGACCCCTTTTTTTATTTAATCAATGTAACTCATTTATAAACCATTAAGTAAAATATTAATTGTAGATTTCATACTCCAAAATACTCATGTACGGAACTCAAATCTGGCAAAAAGCAAACGTGAACTTTTGAAATATATACATTTTTCACGTGATAGATACGATTGTCACATTGTAAATTCAAGTTATCAAGTAACTTGAGTGTAGATTAAACCCAAATTTGTTAAAAAAAAAACTTGTTCTCATAAAAATAAACAATCGTATCTGAACCTTTAAACCCTTCAAACCTTGATCACAAAACGCTATTGGTAAAAGTTACTTTATGTACTTATAAATAAGGTATATATTAATATCCTCTGTCAGAATTAGTGGTCAAGGTCTACATGACGGGTCGCAGCGCGCAATCAGGGCAGCAGTAGGGTCGCCAAATCTATGAATGAAATTTTTTCAATATGAATTGTCATCATCATCAACGACCGATAGCCTTTCACTATTGACTTTGTGTAAAAATCCTGCTTCTCTGATTATCATCAGATCGTCGGTCTACGTTGTGGCATTATTTGTAGAGATGAATATATTCTTATTGCCAATTTTTAGCCCAAAGAAAGTGCCAAGAATAAACTGAAGAGACAGAGACTCTTGCAGGATCTTCGAGAAATCTAAGTTATCTAAGAAGGAGTCACAGCGTATGAAAGTGTGCATAAGGTACAAATGGTTTGTTAAATTACTTAAGAACATAGTTCCACAGGAAAAAAAAAGTTTGCAGTGTAGATATGAATTATTCAAACTTGACCGCCAAACTTCAGCTTAAAGGAGTCACCTCATGATGATCATGATATTTTTTTTTTGAACATAAATTTTTGGATGCATACTGCCACTGCTTGCGAATCGATCTTCAAGGTGATTATAAATGTGGACAGTTTCAGATCACATACATTATTGTTATTATCATCAGCCCATAGTAGTTCATTGCTGGACATATGCGTCTCCAAAGTGAGATTTTTGACGTGGACGAAAGAAGTGACCCCCACCCTGTACTAAGTTGTACAGACAGCAATACAGATTCAGCAGTTTTTCGCGGACTTTATGAAGTGTCTTCCAATATATATTCCCATGAATTTTTTTTTTAAACTAGAATGTAATTTATTTAGGATCTCCGTTGCCGATCCGTCTAGAATTTGCAGATACTCTACGAAGGTAATTTATATGTTATCCTGGATCTATACTAGAATCTTTAGTGGTTTGGTCACCCTAGCAGACTGTGCAGTGCGAATATGAGCGCCGTCGCTCAAGTGGCGACGCGTGTCTCCTGATTGGGTACCTAGACTCATTTCACAGAAATATGACGGTATAAGATTTTTTTTTAATCTTTGTAACCTAACCTAACCTAACCATTATCCGTTAGGTATATTTTTAACATAAATCCTGTTGCACCTGGAAATCTCTTCACTTATAGTTCCATTGTAGTCAATGTGTGAAATGTTAATCCTTATTTTAGTGATCATGGTATCATAATTTTGTTATAACATTGCTAAAATTAACGTACATATAATAAAATAACTATTATTATTAGTGTCTACCAACTTACTATATTTCTTACTCTTATGCTTTAAATACTAAAATTTTTAATCGACTTGTATGTATTCAGTGTGCTTGTCCAATTGAATACCAATAAAGGTAACATGTAACTGTGTACTTTTATAGAGTTTATAGGAGTATATAAGAACTTACAGTATACATAATGATAATTATATATTTTTTTTAAATCCGGTTATAACCTAATGTCCGCCGTGAGAGACCTGCGTGGTGGACATCGATCCCCTCATCAAATGCAATTGATCGCGTCGATGATGGTGAGGCGTCTCGCGTGCGCAAATCATTGCGATAATTGCGATGTGATTGTAAACCGGTTATTAGCTGGTCGTAACCAACGTTATATAAGAGAACCTTTAGTGATTTACCACTATCAATAATCTATAAGAATAAATAACTTATAGTGGAAATTAAAGGAAGGGCGTATAATAATGATCTCTGTTAAATGGAAGTTTAAATAAATAGTGACAGTGACACGGCGCCGTGTGGACGGCCCGGAGCTAGTACACTACAATTTTGTTTAGCTACTTTACCTTAATTCGAGAATTGATACTATTACATTGGGAGGATACATGTGTTGCTATAGTAATGAGTATATACTTGACTTATACCAGCTATTTCCCGATTTTAGGCAGTAATATATTTAATTTGAGATTTATCAGAAACATTGACGCCTCCCCCTACTGTTTTTCTGTTATTAACACCCTGACAACTGCCCTTTTGGGGTAACATTTAGTAAAGTCCGTTGTTAGGTGACCTATAAATCGGGATCTATTACAGTTAGAATATTTGTATCGTCAAAGATTACCTCTCTATAGAAACTTGTTTTCATTTGTCTTGATCCTTAATCCTTTGTATATCCTTCTCCAATCCTCAAAAAGGATATGCGTTCTTATCGTTTATTTTTATGTAGTAACAAATTGACATTCGTTTGAGAAAAATATATTTTGTCTGTTACAAACATATGGAGTAACTTTGTCACAACCATATTTTAACTTGGTCAGTATTCTGATAGGAAGTTGAGATTTTTAATCGAACTTTTTGAGGGAATTGAGGCCTGAAGTCACTGTTTGGATTTATTGCTCGAAGGGCAACTCAAGTATTATGACTTGCCACTCATAGAATGGATGGATGCGATGTAGTGTAAGTACTTGTGTTGTTTTGATTTAATATTATCGAACAGCATCCATCCTGATAAGGAACGGGCGAATGTAAATCTTCAAAGATTGATAAAATCTGATAAAATATGTTGGCGTAAGTCAAGATTGAAATCGTGAAGACGTGGAGCATACTAGACTTAGCCGCATTACCGCAGATATCGAATAGGTTACAGTGTACTAATCCGAACTGTATCTCACGCGCGATCTGACCTTCAGTGATTAAGTTTGAAGGTATTGTTTAGTTTTGATAAATTAAAACAATCATTCGCATTATGACTGAATCTTTCTAACCTATCGCTGACTTTGGATATATGAGCGGTGGCCATATCAGAAAACCCACATTTGTTTCTCTACCTTATCAACAAATGCCTTCAACTTTCATTCTTTCCAAAACTTTGGAAAACAGCAACAGTAGTGGTTTTTACGAAGCAAGGGAAAGACGATTATACACACCCCAAATCTTACAGACCGACCGGGTTCTTGACTGTACAGGGAAAAGTTGCTGAAAAGTTATTGATTCGTAGAATATCTTATTATGTCTAGCCATTAGTGAGAAACAGTACGGATGTATGTCATACCGTAGCACGAATGTTATTAATATCATTGGATAGAGGGAGCCTTCGACAGTGCATGGTGGCCAGCAATACGATGCAGATTAGCGGAAACGAACTTCCGGCAAACTTAAGGCGAATGTTAGTTAGTTAGTAAGAGGATAGGACCATTCGACTCGGGCATGCCGGAGCTGAATGTATCAAACAAACTAACAAAGGGTGTGTACAAGGCTCAAGAGATGGACCATTATTCTGGAATTTGCTCTTAAACCCACTATTGGACGTCATAGAAAAGAATGAGGAATATGTACAAGCATTCGCAGATGATGAGGTTCTAATTATCTCCGGGGATACGGAAAAAGATATTGAGCAGAGAGCTAATCCTCATAATGTTCAGAATTGTGGGATTAAGTACAAATTAAAATCTGCGGAACACAAACTAAAGCTGTATTAATGACAAAAAAAATTAAATACGAATTCCTGAGGTTAAATATGGAAGTGGAGAATATTGCGCTCTCGAAGGAAGTTAAAATATTTGATCTCATTATTTATAAGGGTCTGACCTCCAACTCACATGTCAAAAATATTGAGGGTCTAGAATATCTACCGCCAGTAGTTGAAGGCAGCAAAGATAAATTGGGGTTTAAACTCGGAGATAATCAGTACCATATAAGGCATGGGTTGAGCTGGTGATTGTGTATGCTGGGGGCGAATGGTCACCAGCAACAAATAAAAAGTTAGTGCAGAAGCAACTTAACGCAAAGTCAAAGTCGTTATGGAGGTCCACAAAGCGTTGATACTATTCAGCGCCAGTGGGTCAGAGGCTTGCTCCGTTTGAGTGGACGAAGAATACGCTGGCGAAAGATATCGGTCTTACGCGTACCTTGTGATGAGTGAAAGCCTTGATAGAAAAATTAAGTATTTTTCTTCTTCTTCAACGCTATCATCTGGGGAATGTATAAAGATTTTCCTTTTATAAACAGTTAATTAAGAATTAGACTCGGTTTAAATCGATGTTAAGTAAGAGTTGATGCGTGGTCAAGTTTACTTAAAATAATAGCTTTGAAGTTTGATCAGTTTTATATTTTGTACAGTTAAACTTAACTTAGCCCAAAATATTCGCGATATGATTACGATTCCGCTCACGGCGCACGATTTCGCTATATTTTCGCGCAGGCGCGTGGGCGCGTGGGCAAAATAACCGATGGCCTGATGAAACCGGCGAAGGTCTCGGGTCAAGTTGGCAATTTGTAAGACTCGCACACAATTAATTTGGACCCTAACACACAACGTGTTATTGTTTTTCGTACTGTAGTTCCTTCGGAGACAATGACGTCGCAGTGCATTCGCCCGATGAAGAGTTTTGATGAGATATTTTTTTTATTGTACGTAGTAACGTTATGTGCGGCATATTCACCTGATAATAAGTGACTATAATAACGTGCGCTAGTTAGGATGACGTACACCGCATCATATTGTGCTTATACGACATAAGATATCAAATCTCGTTACCGCAGTGATTTCACCAGCTACAGCTTCCTTCAAACCGGAACACAATAACCTAGAGATATGGTCCGAATCTCGTAATACTTTTTTGGGATAAATTGACGAGTAGAGTACTTAGTGGTAAGGTAAACGCGTGTGCCCACAATGAGAGGTAACTTAGGATACCGTTCATAATGAATTTGTCACACAAATTCTTATGAAGGTGCCGATTTTGTTGTTGTCCTAAACCTAGACTTACTCTAGGTCGCTCATTCAGCTGATGGCAAGTGATACCAACTTGTCAATAACTACGTGGCATCAGTTAGGATGATATCATGATCATCAGCCGACAGACGTCCACCGCTGGACATAGGCGTACCCCAAAGATCTTTACGTTTGTCTCTACGAACTACTTCATAAGGGGAATTTGAGCTATTTCCCACCACGCTGGCTCAATGCGGGTTGGTGCACACCAGAGCTTCGTTTGTTGATTATCAGGGTGCACTACTTACAGGTGAGGTTGGCATGGTTCTCGTGAGTTGTTGTGCGGGACCCTATACACCCCCTAGGATATATAATCTCGTTATTACTAATTCAAACGGAGACACAGTAATATTCGCACACTACTGATTATCGGCGGAACCTAGACGGTCTCCGTCAACAGCGACCTGGCAGTAAAAGAGTCAGCCGGTTGGTGAGTTAATAGGACGTCAGTTAGCCGTGAGTGCACGTCCGTGGTTGAACTTTCAGTTAACTATGTACCGAGGCTCCTCTGACGCAAGCGGCTCCGCTTTTGACATTATTTGTGATTTTCATAAGCGATGATCGCGTGACAAGCGATTTAACGCGCCGGTCGCCGCCGAGGACGCGCCCATTGCACAGAGCCTAGACACACCAGAGGCATTTTTATTATTTTAGAAAACTAAACATTAATTTTTTTTAATTACATGAAACGACGAAACGAGCGGGAAGTTCAATTGATCTTAAATGATACGCCCGCTCGTAACAACGTGGCGCTACTTAGAACGTTCATCCGCCGATAGACGTCACTGTTGGACACAGATCTCTCCCAAAGATACCCACATCAGTCGGTCCTGCGCTGCCCGCATCTAGCGGTTTCCCGCAATATACTTTTTGTAAGGGTTTATATGAAGGGATTTGGGCCATTTCCCACCGCGCTGGCGCAATGCGGATTGGTGAGAGCCAGAGCCTCATTTGTTGATTAGCAGAGTGCACCTCGAGCTGGTGAGTTTGACTCGAGTCTCGTGAGTTCTTGTTGTTGTTGGACCCCTTACACTCATATGTATAATATTATACATTACATTACGTTCTGCTAGTTGACTTCAGACATAAGATGTTGAATCTTGATACCCCAGTAGCTACAGCGACTTTCAAACCGGAACGCAGTAATGTTTGCTTTAAGCAATAGAGACCTGTCACCAGGTCTTAGAAGGTAAAGTTGGTGCGAACTGAGTTTTGGAATAAACGTTTGACAATTATTAGTGATTGTACTATTTTTTTAAAAAAAATACTTAAAAGTGAGTGAGTGAGCATAGTGTAACGTGTTGGCTTAGCTTAATCCGGTTTTTTAATATTCAGAACCATAACGCAGCAATTTACTTATGGCTACATATGTTCAATATAAGGATAGTAGCTATACAGGCCACTCCGAAAATCCCTGCAACAAATCAATCTCATCCGCCTTTTTGTTTATTCGACGAAGAGATGAGATGAGCCAGGAGTTCACCTGATGGTAAGTGATACGCCTGCAAATAACAATGGCGCGACTACTATTTAAGAAACACACAACTACTTATTGTAGTCATCGTTTTGAGACTTAAGACGTTAAGTATCGTTTCCCCGGTAACTTCATTAGCTACAGCCCTCTTCAAACCGGAACGCAGCAATGTGTACACAGTGCTTTTTGACGCTTGCCATAGAAGCTGCGATACTACTTACGTATACGGTCTCCGGTAAAGGAGATCGATCACCTGTGTATGTGGCTGATATGGCATATGTCACGTGGCTTCCGGGTAGAACCAGGGCTGTCAATAGAACTGATTAACTACTAAGTAATCGAATTAAACAGTGATTTATCATTTCATTCTTTTGATTTCTACTGAGCAAACCCTTTATCCAAAAAGAAGTATTTACCATATGCGCTGGTGTTCGAAATTGGTAGGGTGGAATGGTAATTATAAATAGAAGAATTGTTTCTCTTTCCCTGCAATTATCTCTTTATGCGTCTAGAGGTGGTTGGAGAATTTTAAACCAGTGACTCTCATTTCCAAAACTAAGAAGTGCAATAAGAGTAAAGAGACAATCGATATCTATTATTAATATTTGTTATGAATAAACAGAGATAGAAAAAAAGTATGATTTTAATAATAATGCCGAATAATTTCTCTGTACGTTTAGTAGTCTGTGCCGCGGCGAGCGACAGTGGCTTTTGGTTTGGAGTAGACGACAAGTGGTTCGGATAGTGGACCTTATTTACAGAAGCGTTTCGCGCATGGAAACGTGCGGCATACAATTATCGCGCGATCCTCGCAGCAGCCACCTTGGAGCTCCTCGCGCGTGTAATGAGGACATTCTTCAAAACCTTGCGACCTCTCGCGCTGTAGATATAGAAACGATAACCCGTAGTCTCGAGCTATTAAGAACAGGGCTAAGATGAACACAGTCGCGGTAGAAGGCGGCTAATGGTGTTCTCTATCTTGTACCACAGCAGCGCTTATTGCAGCCGAAAAAAAAACAGTACTGTGCAAACATTACTGTGTTTCGGTTTGAAGGGCGCTGTAACTATTGTAATTACTGGGCTAACGAGACAACATCTTATATATCAAAGCGACGAGCACAATGTGATGCTGTGTATATCATCCTAATTAGCGTCATGTTGTTGTGCGCAGGCGTATCACTTACTAACAGGTGTTCGTCCCGCTTATCTCGACGCCTCGAAGAATATAAAAAAAACCTTTATGTTACCTGATGATATTTGCTGTAACCTTAGATAGTGATCAGCTTAAGTATAAAGCTACATCGGTGCGTCCTTTAGGAGATTTCCTAAAGCGCTGAAAGAGGTCGCCGGAAGGGATTTAGTAGGCGGAAATCTTACATAACCTGGACTCCCTGACGGAAGCAGAGTGTCTCATGAAGAATTACGACACCAAAAAAAAAGATATGTTAACAAATATTTTATGATAGAAGCTACATTCTGAAGATGAATGTTAGTAGTGTTGAGTTGATGGTTAATACACTACACCATCACTCATCGTCTTAAGACATAAGATGTCTCCTGACTCATATGTGGTGGTGGATGGTCTCCGGGAACAGACACCTACAATTAATAAAAAGTGTGCTGACATCACCATGTTCCAGTTTAATGAGTACTGTAACAAACAAAACATGATTTTCTTCTTATGGGAAACAATCCCAAGTCCCACGAGTGGGAAGATTAAGTAAGTTAATTATTCATATATAGGATTTAAAACGATCTGATGAAGGTCGATGGTGTGGAGATATTCGGTAGGAGCCTATGTCCAGTAGTGGACGTATATCGGTGGATGATGAAGTAAAATCTCTGGGATGGGGACAGTTACTATCTCATACTATTCTTTCTTTTTGTCAATCGTTAAACATCAGTTATTTGTTAAATGTCTTGAGCTGGTGGTATTCAGCAGTCCACTTGGAGGACGTAACCGGACATCACTACTGGGCGACGGTAACAAAGCGATTACCATAATTAAAAATACAATGACTATGTTATAAATGAAATTGTTCAAGCTCTTTGCAAAGGCCGTCAATAAAACTCCTCAAGGTGCCACTTCTGGTGGTAACTTAACATGTATTACACTTAAAATAAAGTGATTATGTTTATTGATTTCTCCGATTATTTTTGTTTTATAAATTTGTATTATTTTCCAATTTTTTTTTCTCATTTTCATACTTTCTTCTCCATTACATTCACATCTATGTGATTCTATTCCTTTTCTCATGTACTGGTGGTAGGTCTGTGCCGGAAACCGTCTAGGTAAGTACAACCACAGCTCCTATTGCAGCTGACAAACATTACTGTGTTCCGGTTTGAAGGATGCTGTAACTAGTGGAACTACTAGGGTAACGAGATTTAACATCTTGGGTTTCAAAGCGACGAGAACAATGTGGTGCTGTGTTATCATCCTAACTAGCACCACGTTGTTATCAGGCGTATCACTTACCATCAGGTGAACGTCCCGCTCCTTTCGTTACACCTATAATTTCTCCATTCTCCTTTTAAATTATTTACATGTACAAAATAAAGAAAATTGTATAGATTTTTTTTTTGGGAATTTTTTTTTTCTAGGCAGTAACGAGACAAGCGCGACCTTCACCTGGTGGTGTGTGATACGCCCGCCCATAACAACGTGGCGCTATTTATGATATCCACAACAACGCATTGTTCTCGTCACTGAGACGTAAAATGATGTCTCGTTACTTCAGTAATTACACTGACTACAACGCCTTTCAAACCGGAACACAGTAATGTTTGCTTAGTACTGTAGTATGATATGCTACACCACCTTGCGCTCGACGTCTTGATACTTAACATGTTAAGTGTCTTTAAGTTCGCGCGAACCCTTATTTTTTATGTTTTTTATTTAAGTATATATTTATATATACTGTTCCTGTAACTACCCTTAACAAACAGACAAAATATTTAATATTTTTATGATATAAGTATCTATATACATATATATAACATTTCTTATTTATATAAATAAAATACGTAAATGACGAGTATTTTTCCTTTAAACTGTATATTTCGATATGCTTTTGATAAGATACCGCTGCAGCTTAATCCGTTTCTTTAACTGCTTATCTACGGAGTCAAGTGTCTCCGGCGAGGAGCTGCCGGCGACAGGGACGGGAACTGTACAGCCAACGGGTTAGAAGGAGACAAAAGACCAGCCGGCAGTGAGAGTTAAAACCAAGGCGAGGAGAGCACGCCGCCCACAGTTGAGAATCGAGGAGTAATATTTATGAGAGTACTTAAGATAATTTAATTATCATTAAAGTGGCCAAGTGGTTGAGAAACTATTTACCACCATAGCGAAACGGATTCTTATCCAGATCCATTTACAGTAGAGTTTTGAGGGTAATTTTTTTTAAATCAGCACAGTTACCGCCATCGTGAGTCTGCGGCAATAACAGCATCGCTCTACCATCCGATGAAGTAGAAGTCAAGTGTTAGTTCGTTGTAGTTACCACCAATGCTAGACAACAGTGTTAGCTGCTATGTGATAAAATATGACTAACTGCAACCTCCCACTCTTCCGGGTTGGTACCTGTAATATAGAATTAAATTTGATATGACAGAAGTATTTCCGCCCGGCGGGAACCCGCCGCCCTCGCGACTCTTCTTGTTCATAACACCCCTACAACTGTCTTTGGGGAAGGAATTTTGTAAAATTCAATCTTAGCTGACCTTTAAACAGAAGAAGCAATATCTCTACCAAATTTTGAGGGTTTACGTCAGATAGATTCTAAGATCTCGTGTTGAGTCAATGAAGCTCTGGATATCTCTACAATAGATTCAGTGATTACAAAAGTCAACGCCGTTAGTTCTAAATTTTTAGTCTCATCCCTACAGGGTCGTTCTCTTATTTCCGTGGACCATAGCGGTAGGATTATTTTCTGGTGCGGATGGACTGCCTCTGCCGGTTTCTATCCGGCGCTTCTCATACAAATATGTAAATCCTGAAGGACGCTAACAAAGCTTGAGATAAGTTTCTTTTTATTCGACGAAGTAACGATACAAGCGGGACGTTCACCTGATGGTAAGCGATACACCTGCAAATAAAGTGGCGGTAGTTGTTAGTGTACCGCAATGCGCTCGTAGCCTTAACACATAGAATATTAAGTCTCGTTACCCCAGTAATTTCACCAGCTATAACGCCCTTTAGGCCAAAAACGGAACAATGTTTTACTACTGTTTGCCGGCTGCAATAGGCACTGCGGTGGTACTTACCTACACAGTCTCCAGCAACAGAGCCCTACCATCAGTTAAGCTAGTTTTTAAGAGACCTTCAATGGTCGCTTTTCTACCTCCAGGTTCTTGAACATATGTACGACACAGTAGGAGCACGTGTAAGAAATAATCGTTGCCTTTTAGAAACTATTCTCTTTCGAGAGATGAGTGCATCTCTTTACTTTCCGACTCTACCTCCTCACGCTGTACTTATGAATTTTTTTTTTTTGAGTATTACCAAATAATTCTATGTTTTATTACAAAGCATATTTGGTTACCAGTTATTTTTTTTCCTATAACATTGATTGTAATCGCCGGACTACACAAACAGCTCCGCAACTTATCTGCATTCCGCAGTTGTAAATAATTTCGCGTGTCGGCTAAGCCGCACAGATTAAGCGCTTTACACAACTTTACAGATTTTTTTTTTAAATTATCAAACTTATATAATACAAAATCGATAAGATGTTTTGTTGGTATTTCATTTTAATTCCTACTAAGCAAACTACCTACGGTCGTACGAACCGTCACACTTTGTTCAGAGGAATATTGTTCTACAGACATCAAAGCCCTTTCAATATAGAGAACGTGTATATTCTATATACATATATATGTATATTCTATATATATATAAATTTAAAAACCTACTAACATATTGATTTTAATTTTTTTAATGTTAAATCATGGTCATGTACCGAAATCAAAACGAGATCATTGATAAATCTAAGATGTTTTTTTTTCACAAGGGTGAAGGAGATGTTTAACTTATGGTAAGTAATACATCCGCGCATAACAACGTGGTACTAATTAGAATGATTTACACTAAATCATAATGCGCTCGTCATATTGAGACATAAAATGTCGAATGTCGTTACTTTAGTAATTTATCTACAGTGCCGTTCAAACCTTGCAATGGAAGCTGCGGTGGTAACCTACCTAGACAGTTTACAGCAACAGAGACCTACCACCAGTAGTAGCGTAGCTCGATTTAATGACACTTTCGAGTATATTCAATAATCGGTACACATGAGGCTCTGACTGCAAGCCTCAACACCGCCGTAAATAGATACGACCATCGGCAGTCGCTTAATGATGGTCATCGGACGGTGACTGTTGTGTTCTGAACGCGGAAGCCGGCAACTGCTTCCTGTCATTAGGCACGCATTAGATGACGGTCACCATCGCGTGGTAACGGCTGAGCAGAAATAAATACCGTGGGATATTTGAAGATGAATAAATATTTTTTACAAAGGGTGTTAAAAAGTTAAGAGGAGATAAGATACCGTGTTACAAGTAATTAGGTATTTAATGTATCTAATCGTGTATCATCCAAGTTTTTCGTAAATCCAGGGTTGCAATCCTGTCGCTTCTAGCTATTATTTAGCAGCCTATGTATGTATATGCAAGCAGATTCCTGCCTTCTTTCAAAAGACGGTTAGCCAACTCTTAGATGGCTACATGAGTTAACTTCAGTCTAAATATCAAGAATATATTTATGTTGTTTTTTTTTTATTCAACGAGACATTCACCTGATGGTAAGTGATAGTCCTACCAATATCAATGAGGCATTAGTTAGGATGATATACACAGCACCACGTTACGCTCGTTGCTTTGAGATATGAGATCTTCAGTCACCTCGATAATTTCTCTAGCTACAACGCCCTCCAAACCCACCCCAAAAATCTCTCTAGCTACAACGCCCTCTAAACTGGAACAGAGTAATGTTCACACATTACTGTCTGATGGGGTTAATAAGCGCTGTAGTGGTACATACCTAGTCAGTCCTCGGTAACAGAGTATATGAGCTAAAGCCAAAGCCTCATTACGATGGTACATCATACAACACTTGATGGTGAAGCGTATCCGCTTAGTAAGTAGTAGTATGTATAATATGTAGTAGCAGCAGAAGGTCAAAGCACTCAACAACATTCACTTAATGTCTCCGCCGACAATTAACCCTTTAATAACTTAGCGAGTCAAGTTAAAAGGATGGGAGCATTGTTCAATGATAAATGAAAGTATCAGCTTTAGCTTGATGTTGACTTATTATTATAAATGAGTCCAGCGATAAGTTCACTTCTGTAAACATCCTAAAAGCATCCTTAGGAGCAGGTGTATCACTTACTAACATAACGTCTTGTTTGTCTTATTCCTTAGTTGTAGGAAAATAGAAAAAAAAACTTATTTATTTATACATGTCTATAACAATGAGGTTCTTAAATATTTATTATCTCGTTACTTCAGTAATTTTTTTAAAAATCACCGTTTGCGTGCAAGTGCTTGAAGGCTGAATATAATAAAACGCAAAGAACCTGGAAGAAAGTCACGAGTAAGTGATCTAACTTAGGAATCTTCCTACCTACTAAAATCCTTTCGATGGTTCACCTCAGTGGGTTGGAGAAGGCTTCTAGATCTCCAACGAAACCCTAAGATCATTTTATCTAAAAAGCCCTCCCTGAAGACTCTGTGATACAGGAGACCACGTCGTACTTGACTGTGACTGGAGAAACTCCATGGAGAGCCTTCTTTGCTTTGATACATTATCTTTTCACTTAACCATTTCAAGTGTATAATCGAACATTTCCCTGTCACGTGAATCAAAAGTGCGTATATTTTGTACAAATCTTACATAATTGTAACACATAAATAATAACAAATTAACATTAATTATCTAATCTGTTTAAAAGGATTAAACGGTTGATAGAAGCACTAGGATAAGAGATGTCCTACAAATATTTGTTATCACCGCGGTACAGCACTATCGCGTTGTAAGATTTACGGCAAAAGAGAAATGAAAGATTGAAGAATGTAATACATTTTGGTTTACTGTTCTATATATCTAGCTCGCTGGCTTAATGGTTAGAGCGTGCGGTCTACATTCCGAAGGTCGCGGGTTCGGATCTCGGCATGTACCGATGACTTTAATACTTAAGTTATGTACATTTGTGAACTTTAGTAACAACAGCGAAATACGAACGGTCAAGGAAAACATCGCGAGGAAACCTGCACATGAATTAGGATTTACTCTAAGATGTGTGTGAAGTCACCGATCCGCATTGGGCCTGCGTGGTGACTATAGTCCAACGCCTTCATATTACGACGTAATTTGGCTGTTGAGATTCTATATATCTATAAGGTGTAAGGGTCCCGCACAAAATCTCACGGGATCCAAGCCTACCTCATATGCTCGTGGTGAACCATGCTAATCAACGAACGAGGCTCTGATTCCCACCAACCCGCATCGGACCAACCTGATGGTTTAAGGCCCAAATCACTCATATGAATTCCTCCGTTGTAGGGATTTTTGTGGGAGGCCTATGTTCAGCAGTGTACTTCAATCGGCTCATAATGAATTAATGATGAACGATATGTACCTTCACCTAGCTAATAGTATCAGCACTGGACTCTTTGGTTATGTACGGAACGAGGTGACATAATCAAAGCCCGGCTGGCAGTCGGCACTCGGCACTCGGCCGTTACTTCATGATTAACATAAACATAATCATTCTAAGAAGTAACCGATGAACGGCCGTGGCGCCGAGAAGCGGTTAGCGTAAACTCGATAATCATCAGCAGATTACATTACCATCAGATACTAGTTAAAAAGTAGATGATAAACTAACACTTTGGAAATGTTAGTTTGTCATCAACTTTACTGTGATCAAAAGTGGGTCAGCTCCCTGTTGCTACAGACTATCTAGGTAGGTACCACCGCATCGCCTATTGCAGCCGACAAACACTACTGTGCAAACATTACTGTCTTCCGGTTCGTAGGGCGTTGTAGCTAGTGTAATTACTGGGGTAACAAAACTCAACATCCAATGTCGCACGCAATGAGCGCAATGTGGTGCAGTGTATAACACCCTAAGCTAGCACTACGTTGTTACGAGCGCCGACAATTACCATCAGGTGAACGTCCCGCTCGTCTCATCGCTTAAATGTATATATGAGATTTTATAATAGTTTGTCTTATTTTTCAAAGCATATTAACGACTTTTACAGCTTCTCCGGGTTAAGACTTTTAAACTTGAAAGTTATTAAAAGTGATATTTATAAAGTAAATTTAAATAGAAAGTATATAGGATAGAAAAAAAATTAAAATTGTTGTTGAAAGTGTGTCAAAAGAGGATACGGACCCAGCTTCTAAATACCTTTGCAAGTGAACACGACGTTGTGTCTGAATGGCACCACGCCGGACGTTGAGGGTAGTGGGTGGTGTTACAGGACGTTGAGAGGAAGCATACGTCAGTGTTTATGAATGAACGACAAAGATGTCTCATTATATGCAAATACTTTATCGCAACATCGTCTTAATTACTTGAGGTGAAGCGAAATCGCTTGCATCCGGCGCGGTGGACGGGATAACTATATCATCATGATGCGATGCGCTGCCAAGCTAGCGAATATCCTTTGACTCCATTTATGATCTAAAACTTCTGTATCTAAATTTTTACGTTAAATTCGAATATTGCAAACAAGTGGACAAGAGAAGAACGAAACTCACTCAACATGTACAAAAACCCATTGTAGTATTTAATTGAAAATTTTAAATATTGGATAAAATCTAGAAAATAAATAGTAGTTTTCACAAGGCTGTCTCGAATTAAAACCTAGATCATTTTAAGCCATAACTGTAAGACGGAAACGGTCTAGTCATTTAAGAAGAAACTCTTTGTGTTTGTGACATGAAACACAGATTCATAAATAGAGTGTAGGAAAGAATTTAGAAGATGGGCAAAACGGTAGCGATATCCATTCTATTGTAGCGGAACCTGATCTATGAGCAGCGGAAAGCCTCTATAAGAAGAGTCCTGTTTGACGACAACACACAAATATTCAATCAAGGAAACTCAAATTGAAGTCACAAAAGCGAAAAGCTAACGTAAATTATACTAAAGTTAAAGAGTAAGACAATCTGAAAAGGAAATAGGCTAAAGTAAAAACTGTCATGACCAAATCTAAGCGATGAGATAATATACAAAGTAAACATCTAAGAACAAGACAAATAATCGTAAATGATTCCGACAATCATGCTGCCCATAAAGCACCGACGGGATTATACAGATAAAAACTTATTCAAGGTTAAACATTGATTGAACAAGATGATTCAGTTTTTTACCTGTGGAAATCGTACTTTTTTGACCAAATAACCGACGAGATCCAGTAAAGGAAAAACAGAAAAAAAATAAGCAAGATTTAAAATGAGGTTGTGAACAGTGAAGTTCACTAAATATTAATATACTATTCTTGTTTTCATATGTTAAAAGATGAGAAAAGAAAGATGCTGTTAAGGCAGCAGATTATAATATTAGTGTAGTTAGTCATACCGGTCTAGACACTACGTATCGTTTTGCAATCAAACCTAGGACTTTCATGTTAAAGTCGGGATGGGACAAGTCAAAAATAGTTCGCCTCCATCAAAAATTCTGGCATTGAATGAAGACCTCTTCATCATCTATGTTCTATAAGGAATGATAGAAAACCGTTTGTTCAGTAGACGATCGACAAAATGTGGTGTTATGTAAAATTACATTAATTGAGCATCGATGAAGGTTTGCTCATCTAGTTGTTTTAGGTTAGGAAACAAACTTATGACATATGCTGTCAACAGATGTCCAGCATCTGTGTCGGAGCATGTCACTTTGAGGAATGTTTACTGTAAATCCAAGTCTATTATACATACCTCCGAAACTAAATATTTTTTTATGATATTAAGGTATTGCCGCGTACCGGTAGACGTGGTCTTGGGAGGCTTCCCACAAGGTGGACCGATGATCTGGTGAAAGCCGGGGGAATCCACTGGATGCGAGCAACGCGGGACCAATCGATGTGGGAGATCTTTGGGAGAGGCAGCAGTGGACGTCTATCGGTTGATGATGAAGGTATTTTCTATTTGAAAACACAGAACGTAGCTTCATAAAGTTAATTGGCTCATACTTAATTCTTATAGGTATATTTTTTTAATTTACATTATATACACCTTTCAAATTGTACAAGATATTTTAAAAATGTTTACACCTGAAAGTATATTACATTATAATAATAATATTTGTGAGTTTAAGAAATTCACAGAAAATTTAAAGGTAGGGCTGCCTATCGATATTATTCGTATACAAATCAAAAGAACTTTATATATTCTCCTTAAGGTGCCTCCTCTTCTAGCTAAGGTTGGCAGTCAGTTCACCACAAGTCTCCCTGTACCCTGCGATGCGAATACAAATTTAGAGTGGTAATATATAAAAAAACTACTTACTCTTTCTTATTGTTGACTACAATGACTAGTTTCACTTTCCGAGGGCCCTTGGTCATTTTGCATAAGTCCTTGCTGCTGTCCGCCGGGCCCTGGCTCAGAATTTTTAATAGAGGAATGTTTCCGTGTTCAGCACTACAGCCCGATGGCCGCTGCTACCGTCACCTCGTGCTCATTCTCACTTCGCCGGCCCACTTCCGCGTCGGACGAACATTTCGCTTCAGGTTTGAACTATTTATTCAATAAACACTTGTCCATTGATACCGCTGCAATCATTCACTTGGTCGCACTGATTAACACAAAATTCTTACTCCACACGATTAGCTGTTGAAAATATTTTATCTTTTGTTATTTGCTGGAATACTAGAATAAAGTAAGGCTTAAGGCATCGCGTGACGTTGATCGATCTGCCCGTAAAATTAATTTGTACGAATTATAATTCCAATACGTATGTAGAGCTTCAGCTAAGTATAATGTACACTTGAAACCGTGCGCTCACGTGAACAGCCGTCAGGTTGTGTAAATTTACACGACTGTCAAATGAGATCTAGATAAACGAGATATCACAATTGCTCGCGATAGGGTACAACACGACAAACACTAAAGGTTCCCGAAAGTGGAGCGATTGTTGGCCCCGTAAACTATTTACACGATCGTCCGCTAATTGTTTACGTTAATGAAATAAATAAAGATGCACACGAGTAAGGATTACGGGAAGATGTTGCATAAGAAGTGTCCACCGGTGAGTGCGTTGCTAGCGACGAGCCTTATCAAAATGGCACATATCGCCTAACCTCATCGGAATCACGTCAAGACATTCTGATGATGAATGATTAGAATGACCCTGATAGATAAGATAAAGCACTATCACTCAGCCTCACTGTACAAGAGAAATCTTTAGTTGTCAAATATTTAAGAGATAATGGAATTTTCATAGCTCGTGTGCCGGCGCAGATTCCGCGAGCTAAATAAACGGCGTCTAAAGTTATCACCAATGTTTGCGTAGCCGCTGAATAATTTGCTGAACTGTACATTTGATTTACGTCAAGAGCATTATCGTTATACTGTAGAGCAAACGATGGAGATTGTGGCGGGAAACCAGATCGTATAACACGTAACGGCACTGTGACGAAATTGACAGTAAATTTTTTACAACTATCCAAATTTAAAGAAGCAACAAGACTCCATTACAAATTTAATTAGACTACAATAAAAAACCGAAACCTCTTTCTGGTTTTTTTTTATCAAGTTATATGATAAAAATGGACGAGTTTCAATGATGATAAATTGCGATGATGATATAATAAATTATAGCTCTCACAGTAATGATCTTCACTCACACTTCACTTATTCAAATAATTCTTTATTCACATCATAATTTTTGATTATAACTGGCGCATGGCAATATTTATCAAAAACTAGTTTCCATCGTAGATTAAGTGAATGTTATCATAGCGCAGTATGGAGTACACCGGTCGCAGTACATGTGCGGAGTGCGAGCTCGCCGTCGGCTAGATATGAATGCGATATCCAAATATTAACAAGTTACGTAGGTGCATCGATCAACTCATTATCACAATCAAAGTTATATCATTTAGGCGACTTAAACTGGACAGTGTGTGCCGCACACTGTTTCCAGCTCATGTTTTATTTTACATCGATTTTATTACCACAGTTCGTTATAAAATATTGATGTGAGAAGAAATTTATGAAACGAAAAAGGCTGTTTTTTGAAGACCGTTTAAATAGGTATCAGTGTGACTAGGTCGGGTCAGTGCGTCCAGTTTTAGATGACCTGTCCCATCATCATCATCATCCGAACGACGTTCACGGATCGATATAGGCGTCCCCCAAAGATTTCCACATCGATCTGTCTTGCGATACTTTCAACCAGCTGCATCCCGCGACCTTCACCAGATCGTCCGACCACTTAGTGGGGAGCCTGCCAACATTGTACTGTGTTGAGCTATAGAAATCGAAAAATTATTAGCAAGTTATATACATCGACAGAGAATTTAATTTAAGGTTAGTTATAATGACTTCAGGTGTAAAAGTTCAATATGGTTGGAAAAATTTAGCTGAACTCCATAAACCAAACTTATGGACACAAATAAGCCCACGATCAGCCTGATAATGTAAACATTGGGAACAGATAGTTCAATTTCTAAAGCGCTATCCGTTTCGAAGAGGCGCAGCATCTGTCCGCACTGGACTTGAGCTTTCGGTGAAAGAAAAAATTGCGAGGAAGCCGACCTGTTTCAAGAACAACAGCTTTTATGTGTAACATCCGCCAACCCGCACTTAGCGAGCGTCGTGGAAACCCCAAGTCCCAATAGTGGAAGCATTGGGAGAGTTATTAATTTATATGGACTTGTACTATAAAAATCTTCTATTTGTTTTAAAGAGCAAGTGGGCTATTAAGTAAACAATTCACTTAATGTTAAGTGATCATAGTCGTACATAAACGCATCATCATGGGAATGAAACGAACAGGTTTTTTACTTGAATCTACACAAATCTATTATGAAGATCAGATCATGAAGAAGATCAGAATCATAAAATCTGCGCTTCAAATACACATGTGAAGATCTATCATCAAAGTGTTGATGAGGGAATTTGGTAAGACTTAAGAGGTCGATATAATTACAAACGTTACGGTACTAAATTTATATGACAGTAAAAAATTTAAATTCTAATGATCATCATTCATTATCATCATTAACCGCATGGCCTATGTCCAGCAGTGCACAGACGTCCACTGCTGGACATAGGCCTCCCCCAAAGATTTCTACATCGATCGATCCTACGCTGCCCGCATCCAGCTGCTTCCCGCAACTTTCACCAGATCGTCGGACCACCTGATGAGGGGCCTGCCAACATTACGTCTTCCGGTACGTGGTCGCCATTCTAAGACTTTATGTCCCATCGGCTGTCACTTCTTCAAGAAAAAAAAAACGATATAGTTATCAAATTCTGATGATAACTATTTGTTTTTTTTTTTTTTTTTTTGGGATTTGCGGTTAATGAGAGCACGAGTGAGTGCGTCAGCATCCATTAAATACATATATTTATAATTACATGCGTAATTAACTGCCAAGGTTGTTCTGGTACATAAAAAGCGACTGCAACCTGGTAATACCCGGCACACGGCTGACGCGGGCGAGTTTAACTACAACATAAACACGCTCTACTGAGATTTAGTTAAGATTTTTACACGGTAACCACGGTCCCTACAAATACTGCTGAGAGTGATAATATGAAGTAAGAAGTAATCAGAAGATAAGTGCCAATATGAAGTTCTGCAAAAAGAGGCTGAAAAGGTTTCTGCAGGGTCGGTAACACTCCCAGTGATACCTCTGGTGTTACTGCCGGCTATAGCCTGCTGTTACCGCTCAACATCAGACGAGCTGTGAGCCTGTTTGCCACCTAAGTGGTAAAAAAAAATGTAGAGCTTTTTTAGGATGGTAGCAGAATTCGTGGAATACGACTAGCTGCCATCGTTCATCTATACCATCATATTGTAAATCTGTTATCATAACAGTGTCGGTATTGTGAGACGGGGATCATCTAAAAATACCCTACTTCTGGGGTGAAGAGAAGGTTATGTGGAATTTTTACACTACAATGACATGTCATTTTCGGTGCGTCCCAAGGATCTCCTACGGAATGCACCGGTACCTCCTTGCACCACGCGTAGCCCTAGGTACAGGCGGTACTCTCCATAGCACTTTCGCTTAGCTACGCCAAATACGCCACTACCTCACCTTTGTCCCCCATCCCGAGCTCACTTAAGGGGCCATGGAGGTCCGTACTTTTAAAGCCTACGAACCCGTAGAACACTTTCAGTCGCTTTCTACAACAGGTATAAGGGTGTAGGGGTTCCGCACAACAACTTACGGGATCCAAGCCAATCTCACCTGTTCGTGGTGCACTCTGGTAATTAACAAACGCGACTCTGGCTCTCAACAATCCGCATTGGGTCGGAGTGGTTGGAAATGATCCAAATCCCCCCATTCGACCCCCTACAAACGCCGGTCCATATCGCTCGGCGTTACCGAAGGTCATGCGGACTGTTGCGTAGATATTTGAGAGAGGCTTTTGTCCGGCAATGGACCTCTATCGGCTGATGATGATGATGACTACGACAGGAAGAGTAGTGCTGAACAAAGGAGAGTTATTCTTGTTCATTCTACCAGACAACGAGACAAGTGATATAATTACTTAATATTTTTTTTATTCAAGCTAGTGACGAGATCTTCACGTGACGGTAAGTGATTCGCCTGTCCATAACAATGTGGGGTTAGTTAGGATGTTATACACAGCGCCACATTGTGCTCGTCGCCTTGAGACATAAGATGCCGAGTCACGTTGCTCCAGTAATTATAAATTATATTAGCTATAACGCTTTCCAAACCGGAACACAATGTTTGCACACTGTTGTATTTCAGCGGAAGTAGCAGCTCCGTTGATACCTACCTAGACGGTCTCCGGCAGCAGAGACCTACCACCTAAATAGTAGTAATAAATTAATAATCATCATTAGTCGATAAACGTCCACTGCTGGACATGTCTCATTCAAATATTTATAGGGGTTCATACGGGAGGATTTGGGTCATTTCCCACCAAGCTAGCCAAATGCGTGTTAGTGGGCGCCAGAGCCTCGTTTGTCGATTAGCAGGCTGCACCACGAGCAGGTGAGGTTGGCTTGGATCCTGTGAGTCGTTGTGTGCTTACACCTTATTAATAATTGGTATATTTAATTAATGCTTTATATATTACATAGATTCTTTATAAACAGAGATCTCAGATAAATAATAAATTATATAACCGGCGCTTAGTGGCCATCAGAGGTGAACGATTATTATTACTACAGTAATTAATATTTTGCAATTTCCACAAACGCGCGTAGAAATTAAAATATTTACATAAACACAACGATACACAGTGGTATTATAATTTGAAGCAATTATCTTTCGGATCCGCCGAACGTTCACCTGATGACGAGTGATACCCTCGGCCATAACGTCGTCGTACTAGTTAGGATGATATACACTACATTGTTTTCGTTATTGAGACATACGACGATAAGTCTCGTTACTTCAATAATTACACAAGCTATTCTTCAAACCAGAAGAAGATGTACACATCTGATCAGTAGATAGTAGTAGATCATGAAGACATCAGTAGTGGCACGCTACTATTGCAGCTGTAGGTACGAACCTAGATTCAAGCGGTTCCAGAGAAGATAGGAGACGTAAACGCAAAGGGTGTTTTAGTCCGTAGGCTGCTGAGCCAACTGCTTACTAGAGGCGGGCATACCATATGGCCTGGACCTATGGCTATCCATGAGGACTTTCCCCTGCCGACACAAAAAAAAGGTACGAACCTAGAATAGACCTTTTATTTTGTTTCGAAGGAAATCTCCGAAATATACCCTACTTCTGGGAGGAAGTTAGGCTTATATGAGATTCTAATTCACTAAAAGCCCTTCGGTGGTCTGCATCAATGCATTCGGAGAGGCTCCGGGATCTCTTATAGAACGCACCGGTACCTCTCTACACTGTGTTAACACGTCCTTGAGGAGGAGCCTAGCCCTCCTAGGCACCATCGTTGAGCCATACGCTGTTCCATGTTGAGCGATAACGATCCTCACCGTCAAGGCTCGCGAAATTCTTAGACACTTTTAGTCGCCTTCTACGATAGGCAGAACTTACCTTAGTTCTATTCTTACTAGGCCGAGACTTCTGGTCTGAACCTAGACTAGACTTAGACGATTTGTAACAATAGAGATCTACCACCAGTATTTGGTGGTGATGGTTAAATGATGTATGGCTATGGTATGGCTTTCTGGCAGCGAGAATCACAAGCGGTAGAATATCTGTGCTTTCTTATTTTATCATCAGCCGATAGGCGTCCACAGCTGTACATGGTTTCACCCAACAATGGGAACGGCCCCAACGGCTTCCGCTTCCTAAACTACACACATATTCGAGAAGGAATTAGCCGCGACGGATTACCGACATCAATGATAAAATACTTACACTGCTGATTACATTTTCGTACGATTTAAAGGGCTTAAGAGTCATAATCATAGTACTTTGTTACACTATATATATATATATATATATACATATAAATATATATATATATATATACATATAAAATATATATATATACATATATATATATATATATATATATATATATATATATATATATATATATAGTGACGTTATAAATAGATGTAGTGCAAAAAACAGAAAATATCATACTGTGTAGATATCACTCACAGCTATTGTTTCTGTTAGAAGAGTAGTTCACAAATATTACCCTGTTCCGGTTTAAAGTGAGTTGTAGCTAGTGAATTGACGGGGGTAATGAGACGTAATATCTTATGTCTGACACGGTTCTAGTCTAAATGTTCACGGGGCAAGAGGAATTCTCCGAGTAGCTGCACAGGTTCAAACTCAAGGAGAGTCCCTCATGCCTTTGTGACCCCGCGGTGGACCAGACCGTGGGGCACATTGTAACCTCGTGTCCCTTATACGGGAGAAAAAGAGCTGAATGTGAGATAGAATTAGGTAAACAGCTATATAAGGAAATCATTGCCTCTCTGATGAGTGAAGACAAAAGTTGTCAAATCCTGGTGAAATGTTGTAGAGGAGCTATAGCTGACGTGATAAACAATAATAAAACAGCCAATAATGATACTAGGTTAAGTTATAGTTGTAAAATTAAAAAGTATAAGTTGTCAAGAATAATAGAGAAAATAAATAGATTTAAGAAACAGACTACGAAAGAATGTGATTACAGAAGTAAAAAGAAAACAATAGAAGAAAAGGTGTTTTAACAATTCCAGATTTTTTCAGGATGTAAAAAGAAAAAGGCGACTGTCCTCAATTGTAAGAGGTATGAAAGAAAGAAATGGAATAAAGTATGATAGAAGAAAAGAAGTGTTATAGATAGGCGGAGTGAGATAAAAAAGAGAGAACGAAAGACGAGTATGAGTTATAAATGAAAAATGATGTATTGAGGGTAAATGGCTACGTTATAAAAGCCACCACACGCAGAAAGATAAAAAAAAGGAAAAATCTAATATCTCTTGACAAACTAAATGTAATGTAGTGTATATCTTCCTAACTAGTACCATGCTTATTTATATTTTCTGTTAAGGCGGAACTGCCTGGCTTATAATTTTACTTCCGTTGGTTGTATGAATAATCAAAAACGTAGACCACGTTAAAGGCAAATATATCGTTTACTTTGTAGTGTATATGTTCTAACTTGCACGATATTTTTATGAGCGAGCGAATTAATGTATATATAAGAAAACTAGTAAGTTATTAAGGTATACATTTTTATGTGTATAGTATTATTAAGCAGTTGCTTAAGACAAATGTATATATATTGTCTCAAGCCGCTTTGCTGGCCGTAATATAGAATTAGACTCGAAATCTGTCTGAAATACTCTTTGATAGCAACCGCGCACGCAAATAACTTGCTATAACAACCGTTACTATAGCAACCGCGCAATTAACACGAAATTAAAATGTTTATAAAACGTTAATTAGAATTAAAATGATGAAGGATCTATGAAATTCAAAAAACAAATAGCCTATAACCATCTGCAAATCAATCCGCGTCGAATGCTCATGTTCTCGTGACGATACGTTCACTAGTTTTCGCGTGATTGCCGAATAAACGAACCCATTGTCATTATATATATCATTAATATAATCATCATCAGCCGGTAGACATCTACTGCTAGACATAGGCCTCCCCCAAAGATTTCACATCAATTGGATGGGGATTCATATTGGGGGATTTGGGCCAATTCCCACCACGCTGACCCAATGCGGCTTGGTGGGAGCCTGCCAGAGCGTCGTTTGTTACTTAGCAGGGTGCACCACGAGCAAGTAAGATTGGCTTAGGCCCCGTGAGTTGTTGTGCGGGAACCCTTACACCCCTATTATATATATATAAAGATAGATATATGTGTATGTATATGTTCACGGCGTACCACTTACCATCAGTTAAACGTCCCCCTCGTCCCGTCGCTTAATCGAATCAAAAAAAAATCTTACGGACGCTCCAATGCGGTAGAAAGAGACGGAGATACATAAAAGAAAGGTTCATCGTGTTCAGTTTAAATGTTCGTCGTGAATTAAGAATGATCAAGCTGTGATTGACCCGTGTGCTTCAGCAATGACGGGAGATGGGAAAGTCAGCTGAGAATCGACGCATGTGGTGCAGGTCAGATTCTATTGGATGGGTGACCGCGTCTAAATGATTTGTGCTCAACTAAACGTCCGTTACGAGCACGCGTCATAGATTAACTGAGATTGCTATATCTATTTGTTCAATACTAACATTTAAATGGGCACAACAGCTCACGGGATCCAAGCCAACCTCACCAGCTCGTGGTGCAGCCTGCTAATCAACAAACGAGGTTCCGGCTCCCATCAACCCGCATTGAGCCAGCGTTGTGGGAAATGACCCGAATCCTCCTATATAAATCCCTACACGATGTGGGAATATTTTAGGGAAGCCTATGTCCAACAGTGGACATCCTTTCGGCTGATGATGATGATGAATAATTGTGAAATTGAATATAGTCTAGGTCTAGTATTTTATTCTTTTTATCTATGGTTTAACAACAAGACCGATGATGGTGAAGCGAACATCGGCGATGCAGCAGATTTATAATATGAAGATGGTTTAAGAACGTTTTGGAACAACTCTCCAACTATTAATTCCTCTGTTTTACTTTTATTGCGGCATTGTTACCTTATGGGGAAGGCCTTTGTCCAGCAGTGGACGTCTATCGGCTGACGATGATGATGATGATTCCTTTTGCCGACCGTAAGTCAGCTACGAACGGATTTTACAAAATTCCTGTTACAAAGGGACTCGCAGGGGTGTTACAGCCAGCAAAGCGGACGGGGAACGGTGAGTTATAAAATAAGGTTCTTCTTCATCATCGACATCATTTCAACTGATGACGTCCACTGCTGGACATAGGTCTCTTGTAACGTATCCACAAAGGACGATCTTGCGCTGTTTGAATTCAGTGGCTCCAGCGATTTTTTTGTGTCCTATGTTTACCCAGTGGGGGGTTTGCGAACGCTGCGCTTTCCAGTGCGGGGTCGTTATCCAGCACTACGACCCCAACGTCCATCGGGTCTACGAGCTATGTGCCCCGCCCATTGCCACTTCAGCCACTTCAAGGTTCAAGGTTAATTAATAGTTAATAGTAGTATCAATAAACTCAGTATGGTATATTCTGGAAATAAATTATTATTCATATATACTGATGCAAGGTCTTTACTGCCTTACTGCAGCCGATAGACAGTAGTGTGTTCCGATTTGAAAGACTCTGTAGTTAGTGAAATAACTGGGTTAACGGAACATAACAACTTACGTTTAATGACGACGAGCACAATGTTGCTGTGTATATCATCCTAACTAGCGCCACGTTGTTATGGATAGGCGTATCACGTCTCTTCGTCTCGTAGTTTCATTGAATACAAATAAAACAATAAAAGAAACGTTAAGGCACTAAAAACAAGATCACGAAGTAAACTTTACTTACTTTCTTCTCCAAAATTAGGAGTTGGAAAGGCAGATGCTGAAGCTGATGAAATGTGATACGATGGATTGGGATTCTATAATCTTGACACGATTTGATGTGTTTGTCCATGTTGCTATGTGGTTTGCTACTATCTGGCGATCGACCTGTTACCGTCGCTGCATCACAACATTGAGCTTAAGTTATGTAAGTGAACCGACATGTAGCGACATAACCGATAGCCGTCGGAGCAGATCCTCGACGACGCCTGATAACATTAGAATCAAGTAATCTCGGTGTAAATACACAGTCGTCGGCGCAGTGTTCCGCTTGACCTACTACTGTTTCTGATTAGGATGACATACACAACACCTTCATGCTTGTCTCCTTAAGACAAGATGTCGAGTCTCATTAGTAATTTCACTAGCTACAGCTCCCGTCAGTGGGGAACACTGCAGATTGCACAGTACTATTTGACGGTGGAACTTAGACGGTATCCGACATTCGAGACCTAGCATTATATATACGATAGACAATTTTTTTTTTTATTCAAATACCCTATGTTACTCCTCATGTCTTCCGCTATATGCGTGTTGAGGTTCTATTCAAATCGGTTCAACCGTTTATGAGATTATGCGGAATAAACACATTGATAAAATTATTTCTGGTCTTTCTTTGGGGAAGGAATTTTGTAAAGTCCATTCTTAGCTGACCTCTAAACGGCAGAAGCAATATCTCTACCTAATTTTGAGTGTTTACGTGTAATAGTTTTGGAGATCTCATGAAGAGTCAATGAATACCTGGATATCTCCAAGTGTGTATATATTTATATAAGTTAAGAATATATATGATATATATATAAGTTCTTCGCACTTTTCATTTCTTTATATACAACTCTTGTCAGTCCTCCTATCAGTTATAAAGTATAGGTGTCTATTTAGAAGATTTCAAACTACATTGACACTACAACTCAGAACCTACTCGTGGTGCACACTGCTAACCAACAAACGAGGCTCTGGCTTCCACCAACCCGCATTGGGCCAGCGTGGTGGAAAAGGTCTAAATCACCCCAATATGAACCTCTACAAACCCCTAGTGCCTGGCGGTTTTGCAGGCGCAGGATTAATCGATGTGGAGATCTTTTGAGGAGACCTATGTCCAGCAGTGGATGTCTATCGGCTGATGATGATGATGATTAAAATATAATATATAATAAAATTCGTTTAGCGGATCGAGCGTTCAGTTAGTCGCATTTACTAATAAGGATAGTTAAGGTAACTCGCTGGCGTAATGGTTAGAGCGTGCAGCCTTCAATCCGAAGGTCACGGGTTCGAATCTCGGCATGTACCGATGACTTTAATATTTAAGTTATGTACATGTGTGAACTTTAGTAACAACAGCGAAATACAGACGGTGAACGAGAACATTGCGAGGAAACCTGCACATGAATTAGAATTTATTCTAAGGTGTGGGTGAAGTCACCAATCCGCATTGGGCCCGCGTGGTGACCATGGCCCTATTGCCCTCATATTGAGGATTGGCCTGTGCCCCAACAGTGGGGACGTAAACTGTCTGTTGAAAAAAAAAAGGTAAATGATAGGGTAACAGTGTGCGGCGAGGTCGCGCCCAGTGATTTATCATAAACAATCACTGGTTCGCTATCGTGACGGGTGTCGCCAAGATAGATTTCCCCGAGTTTTTGTAAGACCTGGCGCGTTATCAGCTAACTGATAAGGGGATTTTATATTAATCCTCGCACACACGGTTGTACAGCTGCGTGTACAGGGCGAGTACTTCCTTAAATTGAAACAATAATAAAGATTTTTAAACCTAACATGTGTAATGTCCTTAGTTTAACAAGTGTATGCACCTCTCATGGTAGGCGTCAAAGGTCAATGACTTCGCTGGATGAGCTTTACGGTGGTATGGATGATGATCATAAAGAAATTGTCTCTTGTAATCTTGGTAGAGAACCTATAGAACAGCCAAGGCATCTTTGGGAAGAAGCTATAAAACGCAACATATGCGAGCTCCTAACAGCTGATCGTAGGAGCCAAAAGGAGTGAGGTAACATTGGAGCTGTTTTTAGCTATGGCTAAGATTCACTTTGGTGAAATGTACCAATGGAGTCTGCATCTCTATCTGAAGCATCAATGCTTCTATATAATTAAACTTACCTCAAGAAACTTTTTTGTTTGATTATAATATTTATCTACAGGTGGTAGGTCTCTGTCGCCAGATACCATCTAGGTATGTATGTGCAAACATTACTTGTGTTCTGGTTTAAACGCTGTCGCAGCTAGTGCTATTACTGACGTAATAAGACATAATTACTCATGTCTACGGAACGAGCGCAATGATGTGCTGCGGCACTATTCAGGATGATATGCAGAGCACTACATTATCCTCATCGCCTTAATAGAGTATGTCTTGGTACTTAAGTAATTTCACTATGAACAGCAACCTTCAAACCGGTACATGGCAATGTGTTCACATTGTTTAGCAGCAGAAGTAGCCGGTCGGTATTAGATTTGCACAAGCCTTATCGAGTAAGTACAGTGTTGTAATACACTTGTTTGTTGGTACATTTTTTTTATTACTAGTAAGCAGGACGTTCAACTAAGAGATATATTATCGACACTTGACCGTAAAACGTATAATAATTTTATTATTACCTTTATTACTCGTTGCTTTTATTTGTGTTAAACGGTAAATATATTCCATTGTTTTAACACCCCACATACAATATCTGTTGCCTTCCAGGGTAGTAAGGGTGTTAATAGGCCGACAGGCTATACTCTGACGGCCTATTAAGAATAAGACTAAGGTAAACATTGCTTATCGTAAAATTGAAATTGGATTCGTGGGCTTTGAAAGCCTCATTGCCCACTAGGTGAGCCTACAGTAGACAACAAGTGCAAAGTGGTCTCGTTTTTATCGCAGCAAAGGGAAAGTGCTGGGGAGGATTACAACACTCCCCAGGATGTGCTTTGGATCCGTAGGAGATCCAAAGCCCCCACATAAAGTTAGTACTGTATCGAATCTCTTAATCAGAGACTTTTTTCACTTCACACATTTTCACTAACTGGTCATAAGCAGTCACTTATCTAAGTATGCCTTAATATAAAAGACACCTAAAATCATACATTAACGGATATCGTTTTCACGGTCCTAAGGGCTAACTAATAAGTAGACTCTCTGTTAAGTGACGTTTAGCAAGCCCTCTTTTGATATCCTCTATCCAATGAGAAACCTACATCATACTTTTCATAATCCTTCGACCTTTCAGAGACAATACTAGGTCATCTAAACAATAGATTATTTATTAATTCCATATCTTGATTACTTGCTTTTTTAGCTAAAAATAGTCGGCAAGCACTAGAAATATTTTCGAGGTAGGAAACGTTAGGTTTACTTGTGTTGTTACAAGTGATAAATCTATCAACGCCATCTGTGGCGTCGTCAGCTTTGATAGATGAATGCTAAGATACCGTACGATACGGAGCTATACCACATTTATCTAGCTAACTAAGTGTTTACAAAAAAAGAACCGTACGAATGATCATTTTGATTAACGAGAACAAAATTTGTATTTTAACTATAATTAATTCAATTAGTGATTAGTTTGTTGCAAATTATTCGTACTGCTACTTCTCGATGTTTTCCTTTATCAGAAGCATAAGCTTAGGAATTGATCATGAACCTCTACAAGATGGATATTTGTTTCAACCCTGTAGTTTTAAGTTATTAGGAATAGTACTAAAGTATGATCTAATTGTCGTAGTAGGTAAGTAAAAGAGTCTCAGATACGCGGGTGGGAGTATTTACCGCTTGTTAAGTGGATCCTAGGAGGGTGGAAAATGGGAGGTGGTATTGCTGTAGCACAGCAAGAATGCTAAGGTGGGCTTGACCTTTCCTCGGACATGTTTAGTAAGAGTGCGGAAAGGCAAGAGTATTTTACGCAGGAGGTCCCGGATCCTAAGTTACTGAAGAGACCGACGGCGTTTTATTGAGTAGAAATCCTATATATCCTATATATATAACTCCGACATCTCGCAGAAGATACAAAAGAAGAATGTTTTTAACTACTTTATAATACTGTAAGTTACCTTTGTCTTTTAAATGTCAAATCTAGATTAGTTCAAAGTTTTTAATTAAATAAATATAAACGTAGTGTATAACTCTCCTTGTTAGTGACAACATTGCCATGTTCTAGTTTGAAAGAGCTTTGTAGATTACGGCGATTACTAGGGTAACGAGATATTGTTGCTGACGTTGGACACAATGTAGTGCAGTGTAATTATCCCTACCAACGTCACGTTTTGTGTGGTCGTATCAATTTCTGTACAGCATAACGTGGCCACACTTTCTAATCGAATATTATCAGGAATGTTCGCGCAAAAGATTAAGATATAACATCAGATTGATTAATAGTCGTATCTAGTTTAATTGGTTGAACGTTACGTAAACATTCTACCATCTATTTTTTTTTTAACAGTCAATTTAGGTCCCACTATTGGGGCACAGGCCTAGCCTCAATATGAGGGCGATGGGCCATAGTCACCACGCGGGCCCAATGCGGATTGGGGACTTCACACGCCTTAGAATAAATTCTAATTCATGTGCAGGTTTCCTCGCGATGTTCTCCTTCACCGTTACTAAAGTTCCCAAATATATTAAATAACTTAAATATTAAAGTCATAGGTACATGCCGAGATTTGAATCCGCGACCTTCGGAATGCAGGCCGCACGCTCTAACCATTAGGCCAGCGAGCTGCACACTATCACTGTCTATATCGGCCACTAATAAATCTGCAATATTTTGCTGGTGGTAGGTTTCTGCAGGCGGAAGTCGGCTTGATTCCACCATAACACCAATTCCTGCCCACCAACAAATGTTAATGTGGTACCAGTAAGAAATACATAAACAGCATCACATTGTGCTCATCGTCTTGAGGTAAATATTAGTTTTCGTAACAGCAGTAATTTTACTAGCTACAGCGCCCTTCAAACTGCAACACAGTAATGGTTGCACAATACTGTTTGACAGTAGATATAGATGCTGTGGTGGTATCTACCTAGACATTCTCCTTCAACAGAGACCTACCATCAGTAAGTCTATGGTAAATTTCTTAATATATTACGTCTTTTGAAAGGAGCAGAGGAGATCCACAGAGAACTACATGAGATGATGGATTGGATTGTTGAGGATCAGTGATGAAGAATTAGTTTAGCCCGGTTAAATATTTTATCTGCGAGAAGTAATGTGAGCGGATGAGGTAGCGGCGCCGCGCCACCGGCGACAATTGGCGGGCATTAGTCAAGCGACGCCGAGCTAAATTTGACTAATTCACCTGTACAGACAATTAACGCAATTAGCGCGGCCGGGCTTGGACATTAAGCTAAGAGGTGGACGTTCAGAAGCGATATATAAACCTTAACACATTACAGGTGATAAAACATTTTTAAATTGGGTCTTTACTCGCGGAGCGTCTTTGTAACCGGAATCCATTTGTGTGGGTAATGCCGCTAAGCATTTTTCTGTCGTCAATTTGTAATAGATTACACATCATCATCATCAGCCGATAGATGTCCATTGCTGGACATAGGCCTCCCACAAAGATCCTCACGTTTGTACGGGTTCATATTGAGGGATTTGGGCCATTTCCAACTACGCTGCACCTATGCGGATCGGTGGGCGCCAGAGCTCCGTTTGTTGATTAGCAAGGTGCAACAAGAGAAGGAGAGGTTGGCTTGGGTACCATGAGTTGTTGTGCGGGACCTCTTGCACCCTACCCATACATACAACCTTTGTTCATCCCCGTGCCTTTTAATAAAATTGAGAATGACAATAGATAGAGACAAACTTAAAGTGAATAGAGACTTAAGTTGAGTATGACAATGACAGCTCTGTCTATAATCATTCTCAACTTGAAAATATTTATTCCCTAGCACACGATATAGTTACAAGGTTTATTTGTTCGTACATTGGGAATCTATGAATTAGACTGACGAGATCATGCAACTGTTCATGTGTTTGATTCAACTAAGCTACGAGCCGAGCGAGCCGTTCATCTGATCGTAATACGCCTGCCCATAACAATGTGGACCTATTTAAGATGATATACACTGTCCCTTGTGCTCGTTTAATTGGGACACAAGATGTTATGTTCCCCAGTAATATCACTAGCTAGACCGCCCATGAAACCTGAACATAGTAATGTTTGCACAATACTGTCTGGCTAAAGAAAACGAAACTGAGGTGGTATCTAAAAGGTCCCCGAAAACAGATACCAACCAGTAAAACCTCCACTTTAAGGTAATTTTGTTATAGCTAATAATTTTTTTTATATACAATACTTAATAATAAACGAGTTATTATCATCAAACATCTAATGAAGTGTACAAGCGAGAGGTATAGCGCGACCGAAACAGGAGCCGCGAACTGATCAGACAACCAGCAGCGATGTGGCTGAAACTAGGTCAGTGGCAGTCAATTAAATACTAGCCGGAGAGGACAAGGCTGAACTGAAACACCGGCTAAGTCAAGCAGAAACAACTATGGCAGTCAATGACGGTAGAACAGACAGATGAGCAGATAAAAACAATACACAAACATTTAATACACAACGAAGCAAACAGGAGAATATGGAACTCATGTGATGGTAAGCGTTCGCTTTATCATAACAAGGGTTGGTACGGTAGTTACATGAATTAAATGCAAATTGGTGCTTTTATCCATCAGTAGACTGCGGGCTGATGATGACAGAAAGTAATAACGAGCAAATGAGATATCTTAAAATTTCATTAAAATAGTTAAAGGCGTTGTTGAAATTAACTTAGACCAAGAGCTCTGATAAAATACCTTATTCCATCACAATTATAATAACTTTGGTGTTGTTTCTCAATCGGATCACTGTATGGTTTTTCTACATCGAGGAAGAACGGAAGTCAGACACGTTATTTTAACAAAATGGAATATAATAGATATTATTTATTTTTAAGATGCGGCCACGTCTAAAATAAGCGATGATATTTATCATGTTATCAGATGTCATGATGGAGCCATTAAAATATCTCACGAGCACGCTCTCGCACGTAAGGTAATCCGCTGTGACAGCTGGGAGTGTGCAGCACTGCGTCGATAAGGGAAATCCTCGCGGATCCTCCGGCTGATAGTGCGGCGGGTGCACACGGACGGAGGCACAGTTTCGTGACGACCTATATGACTGCGACTCACAATGAATTAATTGTTCAAACGGGTGGCGCGGCGGGCGGCGGCGCACGCGTCAACTCCCGTCGGTGGACCGTGTGTTACTGATTATGGTGTATTATCATGGAAAACACAAATAAACGGCTCCGCCGATGATAAACGGTTAGGTAAGAGCGCCGGCGACGGGCAGTGCGCCGCGAGCGACCAGCGCCGGCGCACGCTCCCGCCGACTAACAAATACTAACCAATTCCTTATCAATGAAAAATCAAAACATCTACACTTATTTATATATATATATATATATAAATACATGTACATAAACAGAAAAATATGAGAAAAAAAATGTATGTACGCGAAGTGGACAGGCTTATTTATGAACTAGTGCACTTTACCATCTAAGCTACATCTCCACTTACCGCGTATCGCAGTTATTTAAAAATATAACATTTATACGCTTAAACATATTATCTTGCCTTTAGATGCGTTCTGATGATATGCATCACAGTATACCTAAAATATTATTTGCAACTTCAAACCAGATAAATGTGTACACGTGTACTACATCATGTATAAATTTATAATTTGTCTGAAATTTAATTCCACTGCTGGTCATAGGCCTCTCCCAAAGATTCCTACATCGATTTGGTACGGTTTCATATGGGAGGATTTAGGTAATTTCCCACTACTCTGGCCCAATGTAGGTTGGTGAGAACCAGAGCCTCGTTTGTTTATTAGCAGGGCGCACTATGAGCAGGTGAGATTGGCTTGAGTTCCGGGAGTTATTGTGCGAGAACCCTAAAACCCCTTTGCTACTCCACTACCGTGCCTTGGATTGCCACTATCTTTACCTTAAGACGTTATATAAACAATACATTTATAAATAAACAAATGACAAATATGCAATCACACATTTCTTCAGATAATAGAGCTGTTAGTGTTATTGAGCTTTATCGCACGCACAGTATTATCCTACTGTTTAGTTTCTTTATAACAAGTGAAAAATTAAAGAGAAAAGGAAGAGTGTGGATGAGTGTAGAGGAGAAAAGTATTTTACACAATTAATCTACTGGACGATCGGGACGGTCACCTAATGCTAAGTGATACTCCATAACATAGTGACACTAGTTAGGAAGATATACACTGCATGTACTCGTCATTGACACAAGATGGAAAGTCAGGAGATCCCATTAATTTGAGGGACGCGAACAAAGCTTTACTGTTTTAGAAAAGTTTTTTTTTTATTGCACGAAACTATGCGACGAGCAGGACGTTCACCTGATGGCAAGTGATACGCCTGCATTTAACGTGGCGCTAGTTAATATGCTACTGCACCATAATGCGCTCGTAACATTAAGACATAGGCTATTAAGCCTTGTTACCGCAGTAATTTCACTGGCTACAGCTCTTTTCAAATCGGAACACAGTAATGTTTACACAGTACTGTCTGTCGGCTGCAATAGGAACTGCGGTGGTACCTTTTTTTTATCGCCATGAAAATCTTAAAAGATAGGTACCTTTTAAGATACCTATCTTCTATATATACTTCTGAGAGGAAGACAAGGTTATATGGGGCTTCTACCCACTAAAACCCCTAGCTGGTCTCCTTCAATGCACTAGGAGAGGCTCCGGAATCTCCTACGGACCGCACCAGTGCCCCCCTGCACTCTGGCTAAAACATTCCACGGAAGGGCAAAGCCCTCCTTAACACCCACGCTGAGCTACGATAAATACAAACGCCCATGCATTTGCCGTCCTCCTAAGGCTCGCTTATTGCGCTCTGAGGGCCCCAACCCTCAAAGCCCACGAACCCGAGGACCCTTTTAGTCGCCTTCTACGTAAGGCAGGGAGGAATACCTTAGTCCTATTCTTAATAGCCCGAGAGTACAGGGCTGCGATGGTACCTACCTGGACGGTCTCCGGCAATGGAGACCTACCACCACTCTATATGATTATAACTAACCCTTTATATTTAATTAGAAATATAAGCCGTCACATCCATCAGAGTGAGACAGACACACTGTTAATATATCCTTATCTCTCTTCCACGTGTGTGTGTGTGTGTGAGTAACGTGCTATATAACGTAACTTATATACAGATATTGTTATATTTATTATGTATATATACACATATATACGTTGTACACATATACACGAATAGTAAATTCCTTGAATTAGTCAAGGGTTAGTAATGCGTAATATGTACTGCGACTGAAAGTACTTGAACTTGGTACTTTGTAAATAAAAGGACAGTGGTTAAAGTTTATATATATTATATAACGAAGGGAGGGTGGTAGGATGTGGCGTTCTTCCTCCCTCTAATTTTCGCTCATTGTGTGACCGATACCATCCACGTTGATATAATCGTTTAACGAATGAAAACGGTAGGTAAGGCCGTATGGTATATATCCTCACCGCGCGGCCCGGTCACGACACCACCAGCTCGCGAAACGGCCACTCACGAGCCGCACTGTGTGCACAATATATAATACACTTTAACAATTTACATGTAAACACGCAAGATAACGTAACTGCTTAACGAGTTTTTTTTTTATATTAACAAATAAGCGAGTTACGATCATTAGAGCGGCGCTGTTAACGGCCGTTGCAAAATTACTTAATGGCTATACAAATACACTTTCTGATCCCTTCCGAGTTTTATAAGTTAAACTTGTTAACTTAGAATTAGTTTGTGAAACATACACATTTATATGTCGTTTGAAAACAACTGTATAGCATACAACATAATCTCACGAGGGGACGAAACAAATCCTCCCCGCCTTCACATATATAATGATGAAGAGGATTTATTTCATCCTAAAACATAATTTGAAATATATTCATTACTAAAACTGTACATTAGTTTAGTTCTGTATTTCAGTAAATTAGTTAGTAGACGAACGAAGCTACGAGTGGAGCCATAGGTTCACCTGACTGTAACTGATAAGCCTGCCCATAACAACATGGCACAAATTAAGAAGAAATTTACACTGCAAACTATTGTGTTGCAAATGTCGATATTTCAGTAATTTCACTAGCTATAACACCCTTCGAAGCGGAACACAGCAATAATGCACAGTACTAGTTACAATACTAAAACTATGCACTTGTTTGATAACCTTTTTTTTTACGTAGGGGAAATACCTTCACATACCTGCTCTCGGGAGGGTAAAGACAGGTTATATCGAACTTGCACCGACTAAAACCTCCACCGATGCTCCGCCGTCGTAGGGGGTTTAGTCGTTGTTTGATAACCCAGTGTTAGTCAGTGAGAGGAGCTGATACTACCGAGTGAAGTATATCAAAGAAAATAAAGGAGTAGAGTACCTGAAGATGGGAACCGTTTTCACAACTTCACTTTGTAAGCACTTCACGATGATGATGAAAGTATTGACGATCATAAAGGATACTAAAACAAGTATCGCCGCGTGCACGCGAGAATGTGTGTCAAGTGATGTGATAATTGTGATAAAGTCATGATCGGATCCCGCGGTGACGTTGGTCAGCTGTACCACTTAACAAGGATCCTTAGCAAGCCATAATTCAAGGATATCATTCCTATCAATGATAACATGTTTATACATCTATTTATATATAATTGTTACAAATAAAATAATATTTTAACGTTTAATTAGTTTGTATGCGTGTGTGTCTGTGTGTGTGTGTGTGTGTTATCTTTGTATATAGAGCTTCAGAAGATTAATTTAATTAAGGGCGAGAGTAGTCTATTAATGAGTAAAATAAGTTCATTGGCCTATTAAGGTTTGTAGCTGATCATCATCATCATCATCGAGGTAATTTTGGAATTTAAGTTAAATAAGCGCTAGAATTTTCTAGAAAACAATGCGATAACAATACTTATGTCTCAAGGCGACTATTACGACGTACTGCAGAGCTGTTATAGGTCTCTGTTGTCGGAGACCGTCTAGGTAGGTACCACCAGATCGCCTATTGCCGCTGACAAACAGTACTGTGCGAAAATTACTGTGTTCCGGTTTAAAGGGATTTATAGGTAGTAAAATTACTGGAGCCATGATACAAATGTTTTATGTATCAAGGCGGCGAGCGCAATAGGGTGCAGTATACCATCCTAACTAGTGCCACGTTGATATGAGGACTCACTGCATCTACTTAACTATATTGTGTATTAACAAACGCGTTTTTTTTTATTCTATGTAGGTACATTCGTTTACGTATTGAACGTTAAAATCTAGCAACCATTTGCAAAAGAAATACCTCGAGTCAAAGAATGGCAAATGGAAGCTTATTTATTTATATATAGGAGATAAACAGAGATTCATCGACTCAACAGATCTCCGAGTGTTAGATGTAAACACTCAAACGTTGGTAAGGATATTGCTTTTGCCTTTAAACGGCAGCTTGGAAATGATTTCACAAAGATCTTACTCCAAAGGCAGTTGCATAAGTTTTACGACCAGCAAACCCGGCAGGGACCAGCTAACATATATATATATATAAGATGAGAAGCAACGCGTTTTAATTCTTCGCATTAAGTGGTTAATGTAAAACAGTTTGTGGGATCTTATCATCATCATTATTGTAAGCCTTTGTTTATCCACCGCTAGATATAGACCTTCCTTATCCCCAGGATCTTATTATAGGTGCTCACAATGAGCCCCGTAAAGATTCTATTAATTTTGTGCATACGAAATTGAGTGAAGTTTCTACCGTGTATGTCGCTGCGTTTAATATACATATTAATATATTAATAGGTATGCAGATTATATATATAGGACTGTCAGTATTCGCGTCTTATAAGAGACGTCTCAAAGTGAATCTCGCGCTGTGAGATAGCAGATTGCAGCAACTGCTTTTCTTCCTCTACAGTAGAGAATGCGGTGGTAACAATACACGATTATAACAGAATGAAATGTAAAAATTTCGTCTGCTTACAATAGTTATAGGCGGGAGGTGTTCAATGCACGAGGTTAAGAATATCCGACGCGTAAACAAACGCGCGGACAAATGTTTATATGTACGGAACGCTTTTATATGAGAGAGCGCGTTGTTTTCCTGTTCGCACTGACGCAACGGCGTTGCACCGCTAAACTATATATATATATATATATTCACTAGCTGTTACTCTCCCACTTTGCTGGCCGTCATACCCCCTCAAATCCCGTTGAGGTAACATTTCGTAAAATACGTTCTTAGCTGACCTATACTCAGTAAAAGAAACACCAAATTTCCCCCGTCGTGCAAATATGATGACGCCGTGGAGGAAACCTTTCCTCGTTTGCTGACGGAGTGTCCTATACATAGATGCTCGAGGTGTGACTTTGAGGAGGGATAGGCTTAAGGATAGATACAGCCAGTCTACCCGAAATGTTAATAAATAATTTAGTTATAACTTCATGAATTATTATTATATAACATAATATAGATATAATGTAAAAAAACGAATAGAGATAATGTTAGGAAAGATGTAAATAGTCAATAGTAATGAATATGTTTTAATTAAATGTTGTAAATATTAGGTAGTCTTAATAATAATATCAGGGAATATTGTAAATAAATAAAAAAAAAACAAATTTCAAGTCTGTAAGTCTTATGATTCCTGAGACATCGTGCCGAGTCTCTACATAGGTGGAAATCTCATATATATGGATATATATATTTTTTTAGACAAATGATTTATTATTATTGTTATATAGATTCATGAAAAAGGTTATATTATAAAAATGCATTACTTAATATTATTATATGGTGGTGAGTAATTTTTATATATTTATAAAGCATAGTAACGGGCAGTACATTCATCTGATGGTAAGTGATACACCTGCTCATAACAACTTGGCGCTAGTTTGGATGATACACAGCACTACATTGTGCTCGCTATAAGACTTAAGATGTTGTCTTGTCACCTCACTAATTTCTCTAGCTACAACGCCTCCCAAACCGGAACATAATCATGTTTGCAGACTACTGTTTGTCGGCTACAATAACAGCTGTGATAGTACCTAGATGGTCTCCGGCAACAGAGACCTACCACTAATAATAGTTTTCTGTCTAACTACCATCCTTAAATTCTGGCTCCACATTTCCGAAGTACAGCTGTCAGTATCAAGCCTTGTAGGCAGTGATATTACAGGCGTGGACAATATGATGTAGTGTATATCATCCTAACTAAGGCTACGTTATTACTAATTCGCGTAAGGTGAACGTTCTGATCTTCTCGTGGGATTTCATCTGATAATAGTACGGAGTATTTCCTCACCAAAAAAATAGACATTACTTGTTATACAAAGCAAAACGTCAATTAAGTTATCCGGTTTAAAGTCAAGGAAAACTCGTCGCTATATCCGTCGGTGCTTAGCTGTTACGAAATCATAAGGATAACGCAGTTTTCCCCCAACCTTACGCCGGTTCTGTTATCTTAACTTTATTATATGAAATTTTAGTTTTAGCAGCTGACAGTGATGAATTGTGCACACGATCTCTCAGCGGCGCGATAAGATAGTGTACGCCGTTTCAACTATAAACAAGTACATTGTGTCGCGCGAATTATATGTCTAAGTATATATTATTCGTACTTAAAATATATTCGAAAAAAACGTCGAAGTTTATATGGATTTTATTTTATAGGAACGTAATTATGATATAATTAATGTCACCTAGTAGGCCCTCATTACAAATCTTTCTAATAACTGAGAAGAGCAAGGGGAGGCTGAAAGCCAGCGCTGATCGGAGTTGCAGTTCCGGTCAGCATTAACTGAGCCGTCCTTTTGACTTATCAATATATAATTTTTTTTTAATTTATTTTCATTTTTTGTCAAAAAGATGAGACAATCATTTTTCATCTGACGGTAAGATCATGTCTATTACACCACTTTATACTAATTAATAGACATAAATATTAGCTTCCTTACCTAAACAATTTCACTGGATACAACGCCCTTAAAACCGGAACACATTAATGTTTGCTCACTGCTGTTTGGATCCAAACTTAAAGTTGCAATGCTCAATAAAAATCATCATCCATCAATACCCGTCCACTGCTAGGCATAGACCAAAATATCCCTATGCCGGTGCTGTTTGTCCACATCCAGCGGTTTCCAGCGACCTTTATCATATCGAGGATCCACTTTGTATGCTAATTATTGCTTAATTCGAGGAAAAAAATACCAAAACTCGCGACGATTTATATCATGTCTAAGGAAAATGAAATAAATTACCTATTCAAAGATAACGAGCAAATGCAAGTTAGACCTTAAACAGTTCTTGAAGATAATTGAGGAGGTGGTAAAGGAAACAATAGTTCAGTTAGTAACTTCCGCGCTTGCTACAACACACATCTCTATACTGGTGAACCCTCACCAAATGACAGGTCTGACAAACTGGTGTGATGATGTCTTATATGAAAGCTGTGGGAATACTGATGGTTGTAGGAAACCGATTGTTGTACTGTAGGGTTAGTTTGGTAGTCTCCGGCACCAGAGACCTACCCAGCCATATATCGACTGATGATGATGATTTGCAGGCGCTAGTTATGGAAAACTTATTTACTTATTGTTATGAAGCTCAAAGAAATAATTTAAGTGTTACAGTAACACGTGAACGAGATTGTATTCCAATTTAAGATCACCACAAATAATGATCCAAGCTAACCTCACCTACTCGTGGTGCAGCCTGTTGATCAATAAACGGGGCTCCGGCTTTCACCAACCCGCATTGGGCCAGCGTGGTGGGAAATGGCCCACGTCTTCTCCTTATGAACCCGTATAAACGACAGCTTCTAGTGCTTGGCTATGCAAGCAGCGCAAGACCGATAGATATGGGAACCATTTGGCGGAGGCCTATGTTCAGCAGTAGACGTCTATCGGCTGACGATGATATTGATAGTAACATTTAATATGAACGAGGCGAACCGAAAAATGAAAAATATATTAGCGTCATTAACAGGTCCGATCGATGTATAGATCTTTGGGGAAGCTTATGGACATTTATCAGCTGATGATGATGATGATGGTGATGGTGATGATGCCTAATTAATAAATTAAATTAAACAATATTTAAACTCTTGCGATATTAGACAGTGATGACAGAGATCACCAGAAAATGTCTGTTTCTTTCTAGCTGTAATGCATATAGTGTTAGGTTCATCAGATTTCTTTATTTTTTTCCTCCATTTTGCTCAGTCCTCAACATCACTATCTGCTTCGCATCATCAGCCGACAGACTTCCACTGCTGGACATAGGCCTCCCCCAAAGATCTCCACATCGATCGGTCCCGCGTTGCTAGCATCCAGTGAGTTACCGCGATTCTCACCAGATAGTCGCTTGCATTTACGCATATTCCTTGCCAATATCCTTCTGGACCTTGTCTCGGGCCTTCGAGCAGTGAGAAGGCTGCCGTACAAAACTGCCAAAGTTCTTAGAAAATACACAGTAAAATTTAAATCATGAAACGAACGTATCGCCTGGAGCGTTCCAATCTAATATTAATATATAATGTATGGAACTGATACAAATCGCCCAAGGCCGCGCCGCTGAACAATACGCCGTAATTCATTTAATGATGCGCGCGCGCCGCTATATTGTTACAGATTAAACTGCCGACGAGTATACTAAGTATCCATACTCGATATTTGCATAAAACCTCGCCATGGGCGGTACTTATATTGAAGTATTCAAAAGGTGAGATTAACGCGTGTAGACCTCTATCTTAGGAGGTTATATAATAAAATTGTCAGAATCAGTCGATAGATGCCCATTGCTGGGCATAGGCCTCCACCAAACTCCGATCGGCCCAGCGCCATTGGTCGCTATAGATTTATTGTCATTTAGTCTACCCCTTACCACTTAAGCCTAGCATTAAGAGCTATATCGGTTACATAGTTTTTTTTTACGGATTTCCTAACCTCTAACTCGTATGTACAATTTATATATTACAGGTTTTTTTTGTCCACATATTAGGACAGGGTTGTTTCATTTTCATCATCATCATCAGTCGATAGACATTCACTTCTGGACATGAGCCTCCTCCAAAGATCTCTACATCTATCGGTCTCGCGTTGCTCGTATCCAGTGGGTTCCCGCGACTCTCACCAGATCATCGGTCCACCTTGCGGGAGGCCGCCCAACACTACGTCTCCTACACGGGCGCCACTCGAGGACCTTACTGCCCCATCGGCCGTTGGTCCTTCGAACAATGTGCCCTGCCCAGTTTATGAACATTTTGATTTATAAGAATAAAAAAAAGTATGACGCGATAGAAAATCATAGTGATGCACTAGAAATGATTGGGGAGGTATAAATACAGCATTCAATGGCTAGCTGTGACGCTGATGATACGAAGCGTTATAACTAACAATTGAATCTAATCCTCACTTCCTCTTATGCACCATGTCCAGTTGCAGCACACGAACGTGGCGTCGCCGTAATTAGTCGAACACTCTTCAACGTATCCCAGCACATGCTGAACCTCGTGTCGGTTATTTCTGTCCGTCCGTCGCCGGCAGACGCGGAAACGGGCCGCGTTACCAAACAATCAGCTCCAAATGGAGCGCAAAGTTCAATTCACGAGACAAAGATGAAATAAAAAAAAAAAGTTGGAAATATTTAGTTTTTAAGCTCACGATTGTCGCGTTTGAGGTCGCCGTGACCTTAGTTTTTACGGACCAATTTTCTATAGTCAAGGACTGTTCCACAATGGACTCGGATTAGCGACGAATTCGCGTCCAATTGTCTCCGCTGATGACGTACGGAGGTTATTCCACAATTGTAGATTTTTTTTTCCTTATGTTCGCTTGCTTCCATCTCTGTCACGGACGGCGTTTATTATCATTCATAACAGCTTCAGTACCAGCGATAGACAATGGGCTCTTAAACAATTTATTTAAATCTAGTTTTAAATAGAAAATTCTGTACATGCACAATGATGAAATGTAGTTACTAAACGATGATTTCAGGTCACCTAACTTTTACCAGTGTAATGTTAAGCTTCGCCCTCATATTGAGGGTAGGCCTGTGCTCCAACAGTGGGGGGTAAACTGGCTGTCGAAACATGTGGTTAATTTATTACTAGTACTTAGGTGTAATTTATGTTTTAAATATTTTATCCTAAATGTCTAATGAATAAATTTTAAAATTCTTCCACACGTCACCACACCCTACATCATTATTATCATCATCAGCCGATACATGTCTACTGCTGAATATGAGCCTCCCCCAAACATTTCCACATTTGTAGAGATTCATGAGGGGATTTTAGCTTTTTCCCACCACGCTGTCTCGGTGCGGGTTGGTGGGAGCCAGAGCCTCGATTGTTGATTAGCAGGGTGCACCATGAGCAGGTGAGGATGGCTTGAGTCCCGTGAGTTGTCATGCGGGAACCCTTACACCCCTGCTTTAAAAGAAAACATCTCTTAGGGATCTAATCTACTTTGTAAACTTAGTGTTTAAAGAAACAATAAATTTGTTTGTTAATAAATAATATATATATATATATATATATATATAAATAACTCAAAAGCCTCATTCTTGTTACAAATCTAAGATCTACTGTCAACGCAATAGTTCAGAGTGCTGGAGTGCTTTACGGAATATCCAGGTCAGCTTATAGGTATAGAGTCAGGACGGAAGTCACATATGATTGTAGACGATAAGGACTACTTCCGAGTGTATTTTAATGGGTTAGAGAATCAACATAACCCTACTTTTCTTCCAGATGCTTTTTTGAAGATTCCCCTTATCTTCTCGATGCGAAGAAAAAATGTTTATGAAATATCCTCTTAGACGCCGAACCGGTTGTGCATATCATATGCAACTTGATGTTATAAGTTGTTTATCAAGTGAATGCGATATGTAATATAGTTTGTCTGTAGTCAGTAACATTAATAAATCTCTTTGATTTATCACTTGACGATTCTCGAAGGCCTTGTATGAATTGTATTTAACAATAGTTTTAATATTCAAGCTGCGCCGGCGGTGGGAGCTGACCATAGAGCGGTCACCGCCGGCCTTGCCACCACCGTCCCCGATTTCTGTATTGTGTAATAGTGTCGCGTTGCTGTTTGATCTACACAGAACCAAAGAAAGTAGAAAGTATATAAAATGTAGTCATTTCAAATAGATAACATTTTATAAATGTTTACTATAGCACAACTTTATCTGTACTTTAGTAGTTCTGCTAATATTTATCCGAATACATAACAATTTTTTTTTTAATAAGCTGCCACTAAAGATCAAATCAAATTTTAGCTAATTCTATATAAGAAAGTACCTTGTATATATATCAACTTGTCTCTTTAAGAATCCTTACCATCATCATCATCAGCTGATGGACTTCCACCGCTGGACATAGGCCTCCTCTAAAGATCACATACAGTCAGCATGGCTTCCGGTACCACCGGGCACTAGGGGACGTCGTTTTGTAAGAATTAATATGGGGAATTTAGGCTATATCCCACCACGCGGATACAATGCAGGTTGGTAGGAGCCAGAGCCTTGTTTGTTGGTTAACAGAGTGTATCACGACCAGATAACGACAGGTCAACGTGTTACGGTAATTCATGTTAATGCAGTAAAATAAGGAAATACTTAATGAGGCAGCTCACCGCTGCGGCGTATGGTGTTTAATGAATACCCAAAAATAGAGTTGAGCTCAGGTTCGGTGAACGCTCACTGCAGCCGGCCTTTCACCCCACATCTGAATCCATACCAGTTCATAATACATGAATGCAAAGTGCATTGAATATTTTTAAAAAACAAAAGGCAACGACACAAAAGGGAGTTAAGTAATTATCCGTTTTATTATTAGACGGATTCAAAGTATCCTGTTTACGGATCTTTCAGAAGTGCTATAGTAATTTTTTTATCAACAAATCGACGAAACGAGCATGACGTTCACCTGATGGTGAGGAATATGTTTATCCTAACAATCGACCTAGTTAAGAAGACATAGACAGCACCACATTGTGATCATTGTCTTGAGACTTAAGATGTTGAGTCTCGTTAGACCAGTAATTTTATTAGCTGAAGCGTCGTTCTAATCGGAACACAGTAATGTTTGCACACTGTTTAGCAGCAACAATAGGCGCTGCGGTCTCACCTACCTAGACCGTCTCCAGCAATAGAGACCTACCACAAGTAGCTTTATTAAGTAGCAGTAGTAATACTTTTCATTACTAATGCAATCGGACTACTTAAGCCAACCTAACCACCTTAGTACACACCATGCTGTTCATCTCCAAAATTCAAGACCTCACCCTTTTTGGGATAATTTATTTATTTACCTTAAGCACGGTACTAAATTCCTGCATAACAGCTCACGGGGTGCAAGCCAACCTCACCAGCTCGTGGTGCATCCTGCTAATCAACAGACGAGGCTCTGACTCCCACCAACCCGCATTGGGTCAGCGTTGTGGCAAATAGCCCAAATCCCCCAATAAATCCCTATCCGATCGAGGTGGGAACTTTTGAGAGAGGCCAATGTCCAGCGGTGGATGTCTATCGGTTGATGATGATGATGAAGTACTATAGAAATTTTTAGTTAAGATTACTATGAAGATGACTGAAATAACTTTTCATTATATATAATTAACTCTGTTGGTATCCTGTTATATATTGTTACACGACTAAAAATATTTGTTTTTGTAATGAGGTCGATAATGAGTATGTATATTAATTACTATACCACGCTTTCTTAAATAATTGTAAATTCTTATGTACAACCATAGATATACATATCAAGTATATAAGATAATAGTAAGTTAAGTTTTCTTAAATTGTTGAATAGCAGGAATCTTTAAGCTTAATTGCTATAATCACTTGGTTAACTAGTTGAAGAGTATAGTAAGTGTAATTGTCTTAAGTCACGCCGAAGGTAGATCGGCGGTATTGACGTACCATAGTCTTTCACACGGGAAACACGTGGGAACGGAAGTGAAGTTTTTCAGAATAGAATAGAACATGCAGCAAAAAATGCATAATAGAATTTCACATTACCATCGTGTCGCAAATTACACGCCAAAGAGACCAGAGCGCTGCCGGTGGAAGTCGAACGTATCAGATGGCTTCGTATCCATAGCGACCAAAACATTTACATAAACATATACATATTGTATATTATACGAGTATATATAGTATAATTTTTAAAACAGTTATAATACGAAACTAAAAAATAGGAGAGTAAGAGGGGGATGGCAAATAAGTGGGGATTTGCTTTCTATTACTAGCAGCTGATAAGTTCTTATAAGAACCTCACGATACGACAGATATTACCGAGTGGTAGGTCTCTTTTGCTGAAGACTCTCTGGGTTGGTACCACTGTATTGCCACGAAAACATTACTGTGTTCCAGTTTACTACCGGCTTACTGAGGTAATGTGACTCAACATCGGCGGCGAGCGCAATGTGGTGCAATATGTTATCCAGTGCCACGTTGTTATGGGAAAGCGTATCACTTACCATCAGGTGAATGTCCTCCTCGTCTCGTCGCTTAGTTAAAAAAATATATATGGTTTTTATGATCAGATATACATTATGATAAATTTATTTGTTTTAATTAGAAAGAAAGCTGTTCTGGTATTGTGCCCCTGGTGGAGAAAACCAATATTTATAAGTTTTCAGCACTTAATTTTTTTTTAAGGTTTAGCAAATATATTAGGAACTGATACATAAATTTTTTTGACCTGGTGATATGATACGATATTTAGAATATCTGAGGATCGAATTGGCTTTCTCAATCTGATCGCCAAATTTCAGTTTGAGGAGGGCACTTAATGATGATGATATGATGCGCCAACCTAAAACAACGTGAAGCTAATTAGAATGATAAACTCCATATTATGCTCGTTGCCTTGATATGATGTTATGGCTCTTTCGCTAATTTCTAATTTAAGTAACTACAACCCTTCAAACCGGAACGCAGTAACGGCAGAAATAGAAGCTGCGGTGGTGCCTCGACAGTCTCCGGCAACACATACCTACCATCAGTGATGTTGGTTTACTTTGTCTGTGTGATATCTTGTCTGTGGTAATGTACTATTTCGTGAGTTAGGATAGTTGTATAAAAGAATATTTAACGATTGTTATGATTATATCTGCACGTGTAAAAGTCGTGCCGTGAGTGAGAATGGAAGCGCGCTACCGGTTGCATAAGGCCGCCGGCTGTTTCGCGGCGTGCGACAATTGCCCCGATTTCTTTAAGGTGAAGGCTCCTTTACAACAAACGACTCTTGAACAGCGCCGCGGCCGCCTCTAAGGAGATACGACTTAAACAACGCTGCAGGGAAGGTCGCGGGGTCTAAAAGTCGCCCGTGTCATGGACGAGGGATATTATATTCCCTATGTCAGCAACTACTTATAAATTGATTTTATCAATATCTATTGAAATAACAAATTAATCAAACGGACCTCTATATAAGACAAATTCCAATTCCCAGCAGTGGGAACACTGAGAATGATGTTTACTATTACTAATGTTACAAATGGTTTAGTAATATTTATAAAAATTAATTATATGTCATAAGAAGGTTAGACAAATTACTAAGTTATTTTTACTATTTACAGTAATAGTAGTGTCCTTGGTATCGAACATCATTTGATGACGGAAATTGGAGCTGGAGCGTAGATGTTTTTTAAATATAATTAGTATATTAAAAAAATATATATGTTATAAAGTAAACAGTCATTATCTATTTAATGTATCCATGATGTATTAGTTAATTATTTTAAACATAACAATACCAAAAGGCATTAAATACCAAAGTAACTTTCTAACCTAATTCTATTACCTTTTCAGTAATATATGTATAAACTAGCTGTACCTCGCCCTCTGCTGGCCGTAACACCCCGGTAACTCACTTTGGGGAAGGAATTTTGTAAAGTCCATTCTTAGCTGATCTCTAAACAGCCGAAGCAATATCACTACCAAATTTTGAGTGTTTTACGTGTAATAGTTTCAGAGAACTCGTGATGATGCAATGAATCTCTCGATATCTTCTATACGTATAGATGTTTCTTCCATATTTATATGTATAATACATAATAACTATCCTTGTATTTTTTTTTACTATTATCCTTCCGTTTCATAATACAAAAAGTTGATTGAAGAGAATATCTTCTAGCATTATATCAGCATTTTTATGTTACAGGAAATTGCAAATAAAGTTAAATAAACAAAAAGGTAGGATTAGTTTATTGGTTGGTTAAGCTCGTCGCTTACGTGAAAGTTTTCACGCCAAGGTCATGGATTCTACCGTCGTAAAGAGCTACACGGTTGACGGTGAAGCAGCCACAGTTAGCGTGGTAGTACCTGACGCAGGCGTGTGATAGAGCTGAACTTGTGATTAGTGACAATAGCCGCAATGCGCATGCCCACACCGTATCCCTGACGGTGCCGTCACCGCAGATAAGATAATGGCTTGTCCACTAATTTGCATTAAGTATCCACAATCCGTAATCAACATACTACTGCAGTAAAATATACAAATGCACATTGCGAATTGTATTATTTGTTTGTATTGTATATATATTGTATAAGTAAATGACTTAAATTGATAACCGGATGCTATGGGAAATTGCAGTTCATTTTCGGTGCCATACAATGATGATAGTGTTTATTAGAAATCTATTTATATATATATTATTAGGTATTATATCGAGCCGCGAGTGGTTCCGGAAGTGGCGAATCGACGTAAACCCGGAAAAAAGTGAAGCCATTCACTTCACCCACGGAAAGCCCTCAACCCTTCACATGAGGTCGGTCTTGCACGGCCATAAACGCGGCCAGATCTCCCTCTTCTGCTAGTCCATCCCATAGACGGACTCGGTCAAATACCTCGGCGTCACGCTCCACGCCAGGCTCAATTTCGTCGCCTACATTCGTGAGGCGAGAAACAAAGCCGCCCAAGTGCTGGGCAAGCTATGCCCCCTGTTATGCAAGAAGAGCAAGCTCTCTCTCAGATACAAGCTTCACCTCCATAAGGTAAGCGTAAGACCTATAATGTCTTACCCCAGCGTAGTCTTCGCCCATTCGTCCGAAGCACACCTCAAACCCCTGCAGGTTCGCCAAAACCGATTCACCCGCCGAATGGTACCAGCGCAATGTAGACCTCCACAGCGACCTCAAACTCCCGACCATTACGGAGCACTTCAGAGAGTGCTCCGAAACCTACTTTGCCAAGGCGTCATCTCACCCCAACGCTCTGGTGGCCGAAGCAGCCAACTACGAGTCGTCTTTGAATCCCAAGACCAAAAAGCGCAGACCACGGCATGCGCTAATTCCGTCATACCCAAGGGTCCCTCACACCACATACTAACCCACAGTCACCGACAACACCCACGTCACCACCACACACACCTCGGACACTACCAGCATGCTCCGAACTTCGACATCACACCGCCCTCGCTTCAGAACGCGGCGCCACAGCTACACACACATCGCGTACACCAAGTACACCCGCGATCAGGGGTGGTCCTCACCGCCCAGAGATTTCGACTCAAGCGAAGGTAGTCGGGGAACGAGTCCGCGCCCGCCCTCGACTACCGAGTAAATTTGCGAGAAAAACCAACAACCAAACACATATTATAAAATTACGCTGTCGGATAACTACACTCCACGAAGTATACATTTTTTGGAAACAGGCCGTGGACCCGGGTCCACCAACCCAGTAACAGATAAGCTGTAAGAGCCGCATGGCTTGCAGCGCCGACATCGTCACGAATGTAGGAGACGCGCATTTCGTTCGTGGCTCGCGCGGCGGACGGACCTGTAGTAACATTCTTGATCATTTTGTTTGATTCTTTACATTAATTGTACTTTTATATATTATTTATTGAATCGAAAACTTTAACCGTTGTTTGAATACACAACTACGAATCAAGAAGGTAGTGTTAATCGTGAAGACACTCTTTATCATATATATATAAATATATATGAAAATGGTTTTGTACGCTAATCACATGAAAACTAGTGACCGTTCGTCATGGGAAGATGAGCATTCGACGCGGAATGATTTAGAGCTGGTTATAGGCTATTTATTTTTTGAATATCATATAACTTTCATCATTTCATTTTATTCATTGTGAATTATTTATGCGGTTGCTATAAAAGTCGTTTTCTGTTGCTTGTTGTTGCTCTCAAGGAATATTTCAGATAAATTCCAAGTCTAATTTTATATTACGGCCAGCAAAGCGGCCGGGGAACATCTAATTCTATCTAATTATAAAACTCACATCAGCGCCATAACAGCAATGTTGACTTCCGACTGTTAAAATGGAAGAGATATACTTTTTCTGAAGATCATGCCTCACTTTCTTCAGCTTCATTATAACTTAAATTGAGATTGAGATAAATTATTAGAATTTTTTTTATTGAAGGAAACGACCAGACGAGTAGTTCACTTTATGATAAGAGATACACTTGCTCATAACAACGTAACGGTAATTAGGATGGTATACATTGCACCACATTACGCTCGTCGCGGTGAGACAAGATGTTTAGTCTCGTTCCCCAGTAATTAAACTAGCTACTGCACCCTTCAATCAGAAACATCGTCATGTTTGCTGGTTGTAGGTCTCTGTTGCCGGAGATCGTCTAGGTGGGGATTTCCGCAGAATCTATTGCAGCCGACAAACAGCAGTGTGCAAACATTACTGTTCTCCGGTTTGAAGGGGGTTATAGCTAATGTAATTGCTGGGGTAACGAGACTCAACATCTTACGTCTCGGGTCGACGAGCGCAATGTGGTGCAGTGTAACATCCTAACTAGCATCACGGTGTTTCGGGCCGGCGTATCACTTACGATCAGGTGTACGTCCCGCTCGTCTAATCGCTTAATTGTATAAAAAAATGTAAGAGTATGTAAAAAGGAAGAAATAAAACAGGTCTACGTGGATTGTTGCGCTCCGAGACCTAAGGAAGCAACACAGCTCTCAAAAGATTAACTAAAGTTGTAACCAAGTTTAAGTTAATCTAAAACAATGAGCCGTACTAACGGTTTATTTTATAACGTTTGAAATTGGTAGAGGTGGTCGGTGCTGGTGCATTCGAGGGTCACGCGCCGGCGGGTGCGGAGTGGGGTCGTGACTCCGAGCCGGCTACCCGTGACCCAAATATTAACGGGAAAACCGTGATAAGTTGAAAAGAATATCAACAATGTGTATTCGCTCGCACACGCTCAACTCATCTGGACCGGTTATATTTGGAAGAATGTTTTCTTTTATTACTACAACTTGATCGTTTACTTAATCACCATAATTTACTGCTTGTTCATTAAATAAGTTTTTGAACAGATTTAATGAACTGTATTGAAAGTATTGGTCTATATTTTTAAGCATAACTGTCCGTTTTCTTTCCTTTCGACGAAACGAAGACTAGTAAGACTAGTACTAGTAAGATACTGTGTTACACTATCACTATTATCAATAATAGGTTTTTTTATAATTACCCATAGCACTTAATTTTTTTTTTCGACCAAGCGACGAGGCGGTTAAAAACGTTTTGATGGAAGTGATACGCGTGCACACAACCTCGCGTTAGTTAGGAATTTATACACTACACCACATTGCGCTCGTCGCCTTTAAGATGTTACGTCTCGTTACTCTTGTAATTTCAGTAGCTACAACGCCCTTCAAACTAGAACATGGTAAAATTTGCACACTTCTTTTTGTCGGCTGCAACAGGCGCTGCGGTGGTATTTACCTAGACGGTCTGTGACTATAGAGACCTGCCACCAGTATAGGGCTAATATAAAGTTTTCTATATATATCAAGTTAGGACGTTGGTGTGCGCAGATAGATGTTAAAAACTAAGAATTAAGTTATGACTACATTAACAAAAGCTGCGACAGTAAATGTTGGAAAATTGGTGCTTGTAAGTGTTAAGGTGAAGAAGACAAAATGAACAATGAACAAACACAGAGAGTTAACGTAAAAGCTAATAAACTAATTTGAGTGCAAATAGGGGTGTTGTGATGGTACCGGTGGTATGTGTGCGCCGTGTCGGCGGATAAGCGGATAAAAACATTGATTGAATCCAGACGCGTCCGAATTCCGGTCGGCGGACGTAACGCCCAGCGCGCCGGTGTAAGAATAAAATGAGAAACGTACACTAACTGAACACAACGCATTGTTACACCAACCACCCACCCACTCCAGCACTCTACATCATCATCAGGTGCCCTCTTCAAACTGAAGTTTGGCGATCACATTGAGATAACCAATTCGATCGTCAGCTATTCTTTTTAACTGATGGTATTTAAACCTGATCCGCTCATTAACGTCGTCAAACCATTTCTTGAGCTGTCTACCAGGTGCACGTTTTCCACGATCAACCATGGGAACGTATAAAGTGATCATATTTGAAGGTGCCAAAAAAATGAGTAATTTCTTTGCATAACGGTTGTCATCAGCCTATGTTTACTCTACGACCAACGCAAAAGAAAAGTTATGAGTATTACGATTATCACTGACGCTTTTCTAGTACACCAGATACCTCAGGTCTCGAAGGGCGTAACAACCAAAAAACTTTACTGGTGGTAGGTCTCTATTGCTGTAGAGCGTCTAGAAACCACCGCGCAGCGTCTTTTGCAGCCGACAGACGGTAGTGTACAGGCATTTCTGTATTCAGGTTGGAAAGGACCTGTGCCTTGTGAAATTACTGGTGAAACGAGACATAACATCCCATGTCTCAAGGCGACGAGCACACAATGTGGTGCTATATATTATCATCCTATTTTTTTTTATTTCGGGGGTGAAATCTTCGAAAGATACCCTGCTTCAGGGGGGAAATCAGGGTTATGTGAGATTTTTACTCACTAAAACTCCCTCGGTGCTCATCTTCCTATCTAACGCCACGTTGTTATGAACCATCAAGTGAACGTCACGCTGATCTCGATGCTTCGTTGAATAGAAAAGCGTTTTTACATTAAAGTAAAAAAACTATAATAAAAGTTCTCCGATATATTTGTGTAAAATAAATTATAATGAATGAACGTGGATGGTTATAAGGGTAGAGGAAGACCGAAGAAAGTGTGGATTGTGTGAAAGATGACATGTATAAGAAGAGTGTGAATTCACATATGGCGGCTGATAGAGGGATGTGGAAGTGAAGTACATACTGTGCCGACCCCACATAGCTGGGAAGAGGAGGAAGAAGAAATTCTGAAAATTTCATTTTGGCTTCGTGCGTTATATGTTTCAAATCTATTTTTTTTTTTTCATCATCATCAGCCAATAGACGTTCACTGCTGGACATAAAGGAAACTAACAAATAACAAAAGGTGGGTTAGAAGGAAAGTCATGGTTGAGGAATATCAGGGAATGGGCTGGCATATCTGGGGCGTCCGAATTGTTCCGCTGAACCAGAGACAGAAAGGACTGTACCACGCTGATCGTTAATCTGCACTAGTTGAAGAGGCACTTTAAGAAGAAGAAGCTGGATTTATCCTTCTCCAAAGAATCCACCTAAGACCCTAAATATCATGTTAAGCGACACAATAAAATTTAGCGTTTTTCACATTTTTTTTGCCTGTTTAACAACTTTAAAAAAAGCTGTCGATAGAGCTCGAAAAGCTGAGTAAGACTGCGTTTAAAATTACTGTGTATCCCATCTTACGTCAGTGTTATGGACAACCGCATCACTTATCATCAGATGAACATCTCGCTGTGTACTAGCAGTTAGCATATGAGGTAGAGTATTTCGAGCGGAGCACATTACATCACCAGCGGCCTCATTGTTATGTAGCGCCTTATAAAATTGACGGTAACAGGTAACCCATTTCAGAAGAAAGGAATCTATAAATAATTACGTTCGTTAAGTATTTTATCAAATAACAAGTCTTCAACTCGTGCATGTTGCCAGTGTTGCCAGTGTTGACATACGGATTCGAGAAGTGGCCCCTTAATGTCGGCCCGGTAGAATGGCTGTCACCCTAAGGGCAATGGAGAGGACTATGCTCGGAGTGTCTCTGCGCGATCGAATCAGAAATGTGGAGATCCGCCGAAGAACTATGGCCACCGACATAGCCCAAAAGATTGTTAGACTTAAGTGGCAGTGGGCAGGAGCGACAGCTTATAAATATCTAATTTAATTTGTTAAAATTTTGTGTATGGATGTAGATTTTTAATTTTACTAATGTAACACAGTTCAACCACTTTCATCCAACGTAACTATCCAACTCTCCATCACGACACTTTTTTAAAAGTATATATATACAGAAAAAAGTTATAAATGGATGGAGGGAATGAAGGACATGTAACGAGTTCACGTGGAGTAGAATCGGGCCAAGGAAATCATGATGAGATGATAAAATAAAGACATTGTATATCGTGATCGAATCAGAAATGTTGAGATCCGTAGAAGAATTAAGGTGACATGGCCCAAAAGATTGTTAGACTTAAGTGGCAGTGGGTAGGGCACATTGCTTGAAGGACTGACGGCCGATGGCGCAGTAAGATCCTCGAGTGGCGCTGCGTACCGGTAGACGTGGTGTAGGGACGCCTCCTATAAGGTGGACCGACGATCTGATGAGAATCGCGGGAACCCACTGGATGCGAGCAACGTGGGACTGATCGACATGGAGATCTTTGGGGAATACCTATGTCCAGCAGTGGACGTCTATCGGCTGATGATGATGATAAAGTACTTTACCCTATTTAATTTTAATGAAATATGTAAGTAAGATAAATCTTCCTTTCAAATCTCTGCGCATATAATTTAATTGCCGCAATAAACGTTATCCTAAGCCTTTATAGCTTTCGGTTATAACTTTATTTCACTTAAAACTATGTGAAGGCTGTTTCTCTAATCAGCAGGATCCGCCAGATGAACATGCGAGACTGCATAGATAAGCCCAGCGAATTTCGTGTTCTTCTGTTCGTAGAATTAATAAGACGCTAATTGTCATCATGATTGAGAAATAGATGCGATTTGAAAGGAAACTGATGATGAATGAGAACAATTGATCGCTGAACACAACAAGACTTTTAAAGGGCATTTAAAATATTAAAAATGTACCTTGGTATCACCTGGAGTCTGTCTATTTTTAAAGATATGAGACTGGTTGCGGGATCGTCTACTCTAATCTAATCTCGTGCTGTTAAGGATGCCTGTCGAAGAAGACGACTAAAAGAGTCTTCAGGTTCGTGGCCTTCATTGACTACTAAGCGAGCCCAGGGCAGACGACTACTACGAAGTGGTTTTGAGTCTGTCGTAACCAAGCGTGGATTGTAGCGAGGGTTACGGCTATCCTAGGGGCATACTTAGGCGCAGTGCTGGGAGGCACCAGTTTGTTCCGTAGGAGATCCCGTGGCTTCTCGCAACGCACTGAAGATGTCCACCGAGGGGATTTTAGAGGGTATGATTCCAACATAACCTTGTCGTCGCCTCCATAAGCAAGATATCTTTTAAAAATTTCTTTGACAAAAAATGGAGATCTTCGAAATGGCGCCTTCTGTAAGTCTAGAGGGGTCTCTCTCGGGGTATCAAGGAGGTACTTAGATCTACGGATATATCAGTGCAGTCCTGCACTAAGTTTAATTAAGTTCCAAGTAGTATCACCGAAGTGAGATGATGAAATAAACGGACTGAACACTAAGTCTTGAGGGAACAGCGCAATGTGGTGCGGTATAGATATCTCCTCTATATTTTGTTGAATCATACTATACAGAAACTATAGTATTGTATTACAGCAATTAAAAAAAATATATGTTTAGTGGTAATGTGGTAATAATGGTATGTTTTGAAGGACACTGTAGCCGAAGAATTGGTTACAGCATTTTAACATCATCACAGTAACTATTATAATACAAGTACCACCAGGTGATCGTTAATTCTGTCCTTATAAAGACAAAAAAAAAAACTTTCAATAGTCGACTATAATTAAAGTGATTGAATGCTGCCACATCCATATAAAGTATTATATATATGTGGTGTTAAATCGTTTTTACACGAGCGCTGTTTAAATCAAAATTACCGAAGTGCGAAATATATAAATATCCAATTAAAGCCAAAGTAACCGTTAATTTGCTTTGTTAATGACTCCATCTGTCCTCTCCTCAGGCTTTTTATCGTTATTTTTTAACTGACCCCCAACCAACGTTCACGGATTGTTGGTTAACGCTGAAAACCTGCATTCAACTGGCGTTTCCATGATGAAGTTTAAAATATAATGAAACAATTAACAAAATTAAGTTTAACGTATTTTATGCTCTCCGTTTATTAACTCAAGGTTCGGATTGATTTGCAGTAGCCATGGTCATATGACTAAGCTGGCAAGCGTCCTGATCTCGTAATCCTCAAGAAGTAATCACAACTATCACCACTTCCCCTCTAAACGACACCAATGTGGACGAAGAAGGTGATGAAACAAGACGAGGAAGGACCTATAGTATATGCTTTTCCATACTTATAGGATAACGATGCTAAATGCTCGCCAATATTCCGGCTCTCGGGTATTCACAGCTGGAACACAGCGATATTGTTATGGCATCAGATTTACAATACAGGAGTAGTAGCCAATCAGGTGGGTTAGAACCACGGTCCACCGAGTTATAGAGCGTATACTGCCTTTACAGCATAAGGCAGTTGAAATTAAAAGACATCGTAGGCAGTACTGAATAGTTGACTCGCATGAATCATTGAAGGTCAAATAACCAATCGACACTAAGATCAGTGTTTCAGATAAAAAATACGACATTGAAGATGAATCAGTTGTATAATCTTCAATACAAAGTAATTCACTATATCATTCTTACGGCGATTTGCGAATTCGCTACAGTTGTGATATTTTTTTTATTCACCGAAATGACAAGACGATTTCAAGACGTTCACCTGATGGTGAGGAAACGCAGGCCCATAACGTGGCTACTGAGGATTATTAACACTGCACTAAGTTATGCTCTTTGTAAAATAGATTTAAAGCATAAGTAAAAGGAATAAACTAGATCATAAAATGTATATAAGAAGATGAATGTAAATAAGAAATTTAGGTGCAGTAGCAGTATAAGAAATATAGTGAACTGACCGCCAACCTCCGCTAGTCGGAGAGGCACCTTAAGAAGAAGAATAGATGAGAAGTGTATATTAGAATAAGGAATTGTAGAGAAATAAACAAGAACGACGAGTCCAATAATTAAGGCGAAGAATAAAATACTGAGTGGAATGAAGGGAATAGAGTATAAAAGATGAAGAGAGAGGAAGTGGAAACTGAAATGATAGAAGTCTGAAGAGATTAAAATTTTTCTAAAAACTGAAAAAAAAATCTTATATGACCTCCGCAGAACTTGCAAGACCCAAGCCAACCTCACCTGCTCGTAGTGCAGCCTGCTAATCAACAAACGAGGCTTTGGCTCCCACCAACCAGCGCAGCCTGGTGGGTGGGAAATAGCCCAAATCCCCCCGTTTAAAATCCCTACCCGCGCGACGTGGGAATTTTTTGGTGGAGGCCTATGTCCAGCAGTGGACGTCTATCGGCTGATGATGACGACCTCCGCCCTATTATCCTGAAAAGAACAAGTTTAAAAAATAAAAACACAGTAATGTTTACACATTACTATTTCGTGGAAGAAATATAGATAATGGAGACTAACCACCGGAAATAGATGACATGACACATAAACGTGGCACAGAATATATAAATAGATTAACCTCACTTAATAATGCGTAAATAGAGCTCGGACAAATAGCGGTAATAACCCATAAAGGAAGAGCTTTTATATTTATCGCCTCAGTAAAGTCCCGTCGTATTCATTGTATAGGTCCTATCAGCAGCTGCGGAAATAGGCGACTATTTGCACGGGTACAATTCCTAACAAATAGCTAAAAAGAATTCAAACAATGTTTATATTTATAGAGAAACAAGTTAGTAAATGCCCACATTTCAAATCCTCCTCAAATCGTATTCCGCATGCCTCCACCCATCACTCTAGGCCTCATGATATTTCGCCATGTCTTCCTTTCTAATAAGCATTTTTTTTTATTCAATGAAGCAACGGGACGAGCAGGACGTTCACTTAATGCTAAGTGACACTCCCACCCATAACGTGGCGCTAGTTAGGATGTTATATACTGCACCATAATACGCTCGCCGCCTTGAAACATAAGATATTAAGTCTCATCACCCGAGTAATTTCACTAGCTACAACCCCCTTCAATCCGGAACACAGTAATTTTTGCATACTACTGTTTGGCGGCAGAAATAGCAGCTGCGGTGGTACTTAACTAGACAACTTCCGGTTACTAAAACCTACTACCAGTAAATTAGTAATAAGGAGTTGTAAGGACCGGACTTAAATACCATCAGTCGAAAAGAATAGCTGAAGAGCGGATTAGTGTTCTGAATCAGACCATCAAACTTCAGCTTAATGAAGGCGTTTCTCGGTGATGATGATTGTTGATGGTTTCACCAATCCACCACACCAACCACATGTGAATCCAGGCTGTCTGTCACGTTACTGTTAGATGGAACCGTCCAAAATATACATTCACTAGATCAAATTAATCACGCTCCATCTAAGGCCTAGAAAGTGTCTAACGAGCCTGGGGTCAAGGAACGCCGCGACACTAAAACTTGTCCGCCATTTTATTTATAATCACTAATCAACACGGCGTAAGACTGTTTTTTTTTCTTCTAAATCCAGTTCTTTTTTTCTACCAGCGAGACGGATGATTCCATGACGAGATGTTCACCTAATGGAAGTAATACACCTATACATAACAACGTAGCGATAGTTAGGATGACATACACTACCCACTCATTACTCCAATATTTTCACTAGCTATAATAACCATCAAACCGGAACACTAAAGTTTACACACTAGTAATCTGGGGACAGAAATAAGAACTGCGGCGGTACCTACCTAGATGGTCTTCGGCAACAGAATACCACCAGCCTTCTACCGGATTCCTGGTTTCTTTTTTGGTTCGCCTCATCATCATCAGCCGATAGACGTCCACTGCTGGACATAGGCCTCCCTAAAGATCTCCAGATACGTTCAGCGTGGCCTCGTGTTCCGCTGGGCACTACGGCCGGTCATATGTGGGGGTTCATATGGAGAGATTTGGGCCATTTCCCACCACGCTGGCCCAGTGCGGGTTTGTGGGAGCCAGAGTCTCGTTTGTTGATTAGCAGGGTGCACCACGACCAAGTGAGGTTATCTTGGGTCCCGTGAGGTGTTGTGACCCCTTACACCCTTTTACTTCGCTTCACCTCCACTGGAGGGTAAATATTAACATCCGCATAAATAGATCTTTATGTAGAGAAGTAGTTACTCGTTTTTCAAAAACCTCGGGAGAAGTAACAACCTTGATTTCGAAATGTGCACCACCCATAAGACCATAACTGTTGTATCATTGAACTCAGCAATGTTACTGTAAAGCCTGATTGAAATTGTGGATGGTATTACTTCAAAATCTCCACTACCATCTACAGTTCATAACCTCGTAGACCCCGAATTAGAATTGCTACAGAGGCAGTTACCCGTAACTCTAGGCAAAGATAAAAAAACAAAACAGTTACCGATATTATGAATATTAATAAGTCGTATCCCAAATAGTTGACAGGATTGGTAATTACTTTTTGTCTCCTCAATGATTCCATCACCAAACACGTCAGTCAGTATTTACTGTCCGGTACAGGGTTGTCAATGTAAGTATTTATATATTTATTTATATACAACTTAACTTTTACTTTGTCAGAGAACTATTAAACAATTGTATATATACTAAATCATCATCATGAGCCGATAGACGTCCACAGCTGGACATAGGCTTCCCCCAAACATCTCTACATCGATCGGTCCCGCGCTGCTCGCATCCAGTGAGTTCCCGCGATTATCACCAGATCTTCGGTTCACTTTGTAGGAGGCCTCCCAACTATACGTCTACCGGATAAATCCTAAATACAGGCACAATAAATATTTAGTAAGTACTAGAGTCTTTTAAGTAGAAAAATAATTTTCTACTATACAAAAAAAAAGAGACGAACAGATAGACATTCGCGTCATATGCCTGGAATCTGGTGCTTACTGAGTGGTTTTCTTTAGTGATAGGTCTTTATTGCCTGAGACCGCCTAGGCAGGTACCATCGCAGCGCTTATTGCAGGGTACTGTGAAAATTTTACTGTGTTCCGGGTTGAAGGGCGCTGTAGCTAGTGATACTACTGTGGTGCGGAGAGAGTCTTAATGCGACGATCAGTATGGTGCTGTCCATATCATCCTAACTATCGACAGTAAGTGTATCCATTAACTATCAGGTGAACGTCTAGTTTCTAAAGAGACGAGCTTAGACCTAGACAAAAGAGCCATTGATCAGCACCTAAGAAATCTACAGGCCCCGTCAATTAGCCTATATAATCCTGTCTTCCACTCGGAAGATATTTTTCAAGACATCCATTTCCTCTCTCCCAACGCCTTTACTAACCACTACTGCATAATTATTAAGCATTAAGACTTAAAACATAATTAAGTGAATAAAATTGAAGTTAAACGGGAAAATATTTTTTATCATCAATTTTTTTTTAATTAAAAAACGCAGAAGGTCGCGGTCGCAATGTAAAACATTTACAGGAGAAAAAATTACCTTTATTGTTTGTTTACGCGACGTGATTGGCAGACTTTAACGTAACAGCTTGATCCACGTTGGCTACTGAGGCGAGTCTTGGATGGGTCACCGCTGGCGTAACATTCATTACCGGCCGATAAACGTCCACAACTGGACCATGGGCCTCCACCAAAAATCTCTACGTACAGTCAGAATGACCTCTGGTACCGCCAGACGCTAGAAGTTGTCGTTTGTACGAGTTCATATACGGGATTTAGGTCATTTCCATCATGCTGGATCAATGCGAGTTGGCGGAAGCCAGATTTTCTTTTGTTGATCAGCAGGGTGTACCGCGAGCAGGTGAGGCTGGCTCGGGTCCAGTGTGTTGTTGGCACTTGTTAAGATCAAAGCTTTATTATTAGTAATAATACTCTCAATTATCGTATTTAATAATATCATAGCACCTATTTTATAATATAAGGAAGCGTTGCGATGGTAACTTATATAAAATATATATACTACAATAAATAAACAACCTTTAAAAGACTTAGAACGACGTAGCACTCAAAATATGGAAGATGGGCAGTGGGCCATGTCTGTCGTCTTAGTGACGGCCGATGGGGGAGAAGTCTTGGCGTGGAGGCCGCGCACAGATCGCAGAAGTGTAAGACGTTCTCCCTCCAGATGGACTGAAGACATCATCAGGACGGTCGGTAGTGGGTGAATGCGAGACATTGAGAGTCGCATTTGGTGCAAGACATCGGCGAAGTCCTATATCCAGCAGTGGATAAACAATAATTGATAATGATGTTGAAACGACTTGGAACGATTGGCGGGTGTTCGCGTATCGACAGAGAAACGGTATTTATTATTTGTATATTGCTATACAGTTGACAACCCTTAAATACTTAGTCCCGTTATGACAGGGTTGATACACTGCACATTGTAATTAGCCGTAAAGTTCAATAAACCAAATTAATCAACAGGTTTTGTTTTTTTTATGCCTCGTAGGGAAAAAACCGTTTAAATCAATAATATCCAGTTGTTTCTATTGAATGTTTTCTATGCATTCCATGCAAAATCACGACAGAGAAACGTTAGATTTTTTTTTATTGTACGAAACGACGAGACCAGCGAGACGTTCACCTGATTGTAAGTGATGCTCCTGTCCATGAAAACATGGCGTTAGTCAGAATGATTATATACACAGCACTACATTATACACATCCCATTGGAACATAGATGTTAAGCCTTATTACTCCAGTAATTTTATAAGCCGCAGCGTCCTTTAAACCGGAACACAATAATATTTATCGGCTGCAATAGGAGTGGCGTTTTTTTTTTATTAACGTGTGTAACATAATGCTAACGGTCGCACACCCCGGAATCAGGGGCCAGTAACGGGGTAGTGTCGGACTCCAACCGACTAAAAAGCTTCACACGGTATTCCAATCACTTCCAGGAGTAGACCAGTAAAACAATATAGGCTGTTGTTATTTCAGAGAAAGTGAAAACTAATATGGGTTTTTACAAATCCGCCCATTTTATGACTATCTACGCCGTACGCGTGTGTGTTTGTATGGGTGTGTGTGCGCGGGCGCAGCTATCGAATGATTCATGCGCGTACGTACGCACTATCAACTAATTTAAACTGAAGCGGGCGTTTAACTGGTTTATTAACTTGCGTTTAGTTAAATAACTTGTTGACATAATTACAACTAGTCCGAACGCTTACGGAGCCTTAATAAAAATGATTTTTTTTATTTTTAATAATCCCATGACATATTTTTTTATGCAGCCGTTGAAAAAGTTTTAGGTATGTATTCGTACTAGCAGGTGCCCTTTTGCTTTGCCGGTCGTAACACCCCTGCAACTCTCTTTAAGGGTGGTAATAACATTTCGTAAAATCTGTTCTTAGCTAACCAACACTCGACAGTAGGAATATTCCTAAGTCTCCAGGCCTTACGGGTCCAAAGATATCGTGATGAGTCTCCATATACATAGAAATATATATTTTTATATATATATATATGTATGTAATTTATTTATGTACGTGTAAAGATTTACGAATGCAAAACATATAAATGTAGTGGTTGAAAAATAATGTTTGTCTTGTTCGAAACAATTTGTTACACCGATCTGACAGGTTTCAAAGCGATCAGGTGTGTGACCTTCCTCATGCGGTGCACTCGCTACCACCGGGACAGGCCACCCATCTGTCCGTCTCTGTGGAACCTGTAATTATTACTCCACACGTGAACAAGGCCGGCAGCAGCCAGTGCCAGCGCCAGGGGCGATGATAACTTGATTGTGGAGATGGCGGGCCTTTCGCTTTTAGCCGATGAATTTGGATAAATATTTATTTTTAATTACCAAGTGCTAACATGGAAGCCGAATGTACAGCAGTGGGAGTCTGTTGATGGTAATTAAGTGATGAAGTCACCACGTGTGCTGCCCTAGAACGTAGTGACAGTAAAAATATAAGATTTTATTTTAACTGTCATCATCAGCCGTTAGACGTCCACTGCTGGACATAGGCCTCCTTGAAAGGTCTTTATATCGATCAGTCTCACGTTGCTAGCATCCAGTGGGTTCCCGCGATTCTCACCAGATCGTCGGTCCAGCTTGTGGGAGGTCTACCAACACCATGTCTACCGGTACGTGGGCGTCACTCGAGGACCTATTTAAATTATATTGGTTTGATATTTCACTAACCGAATGAATCTTCGGAAGAGAACCAGGGACCGCTGTATTCCATACCGGTTAGTCACTGAGCAATGGAGACAATTACAGATGGCATTGCGTTCAACTCACACGCGGTCTGTTTGTTCGGTCCTGTGCTCGTCCGTTTATTATGAGCTTAATTTAGCTCGTTTAGCTAATTAAGAATTAGGGCTTTCTGCGACTACGTCTGCAGTATAACTCGCATATGTTAAATCATTCTATGACAAATATTTTATTATTTAAAACAATTATTTAACACCCCAAATTTTTGTGTTGTTTTTTTTGAGCCAATGGGGCTGAAATCGCTAAGAAATCCTTAAAAATTAAAAAAAAAAAAAACAATTATTACAAAATAGCAGACTTAATGCCATAGGACATTCCTAGTATACAAGTTGAGCAGAGAATAAAAAATAATAAAGATCTAGTAAATAGTAAGTATATTTTGTAACATATAATCACCTACAAATAAATATATAAAATATCTCTATGTACATACTCATCTCGATATTTCTACAATTATAAAGCCTGGAGACTTGAAATTTGATCGAAATATTCTTCTTGGCGGGTGTATGTCAGCTAATGAAGGATTTTACAAAATGTTACCACTAAAAGGGGTTGCAAGTGTATTAATAACGGCAAGGGGCATGGAATATTACTGACAAACTACAAATCCAAATTTCAAATATGATTATATACTATGGTCAGCAAAGCGGGCGGGGAACAGCTAGCTTTGTATATAAAGTTGCATACAATACATCTTTATGCATAAGTATATATAAAATGACGGGAAAATTATCGGTAATAGAGATAAATTCATATTAATGCAAATTAGTTTCAGCATCGACATAGTTGGAGTGTTTACCCGTATCATAACACGAACGATTATTCTAATAGTTGCGTACCCATTTGTAAGCTGTACGGTCTATTTTTAACATAGACCTCCACTAGCGTTAAAAAGGCTTTACAATTAACTCTGGATGTCGGTAATACGTTCACGTCAATATTCCTACAAATCGGTACAGATGGTCCCCAACGGATCTCCATACACATGGATCCTATTTTTAAGCCATTATAGGGAAGACTAGATTATGTGGAGAACACGCTAAAACCGTTTGTCATCCTCAGTGCTTTGCCAGGGGCTCCGGATCTTCTACGGACCGTCACTACGCCTACGCACGTTCCAAGGAGGAACGCTACTCTCCTCATAACCCTCGCTTTAGTATTACAAAAATGAGACAACCTCGTATTCGCCTGCAACCTTCAAAGTTGACGACCCCAAAAACACATGGCATGCATGACATGGCTTACATTTTTCATTCGTAATATCTTTTTAAATTATTAATTCTAATAGCCCGAGACTACAGAGCAGGTATCCATAGATCCTAGCTCTTTGCATCCAATGGTGGATGTTGGATCCACCAGATCGGCAATCAATCAACCCGCTTCTAACAGTAGTACGTCGTAATCTAAGGCGAAAGTCAGTGGAGTAACCTTGTAACGGTATATAACATGTCTACATATACACGACGGGAATAGAATTGGTAAAAAAAGGAATTTAATGATACGATGAATATTTATTTCCTGAAATAATGAATATTCAACATCAAATGAAAACCTGTTCGGTTTTGTAGTAAAAATGAATATAATCATCACATTGCAAGTTTCAGTCGTTTAGTAGTAGTGACTATCGGTGGTGTCGGTAGCTTGTGTCTCAAGCATTAGCGTGCGAATATAATTATATTTATATATGAATATTCTTACATTTCAGGCTATCGACTTTTCATGCTGAAAGCCCGCCACTTGTGCTTGACTTTAACAGAAAATGTTACAGACTTCTATACTGCCGTTTTACAACACCCCAGCGAGTTTTAAGTTCTAAGTCATCACCACTGAAGTCGATATGAGCAACGCAAGTGATATGAATAGAAGAAAACTCTACAGTTTAAGTTTGCACTTAAATTTGTTTTAAAGTGGATATTATAAATAAGTTAAGTACAAGCTGTACGCTCTATAAGAAACACTAAAAATTTGCTGGGGCGAAGAGACTCAACATCTTATATCTCAAGGTGACGAGCGCAATTTTGTGCAGTGTACACTATCCTAACTAGCCACGTTGTTATATGCAGGCGTATCAATTATCCTCGGGTGAACGTCCCGCTCGACTCATTGCTTCGTTGAATTAAAAAATATCTTACATTATAATTCCATTGCATGCAAAAGATAAGCAGGAGTTGAAATTTATAATGAAAGGAAAAATAAAAAGTTATTTTAATATACGCGAAAGACAGTTAAAGTTATTCCCCTTGGAATTAAAGTATCAAAATAGACAAATCTCATATAGAAAAAAAAAATCCTATATCTCAACGAAATAAGAATTCCGTAACAAGTTTTCCATTGAGTCAACTAGTTAGGTCGGCCGCCACGCGGTATTGGTCTTTTCAAAGACCATGCTAAGGTCGAGTTTGGCGACGGAAGGGCGGACCAGCTCACTTGACTCCATTTACTGGCGGCCAGTCACTCATTGATAATATCAATGCCTTCAATATTACGCACGCATTTCGTGTGTGTACATGCATGTTGTGTGTTGGTTTAATCGTATTCGGGGGGGGGGGGCTGCGAAGTCCTCGCGGACGAATGTCGGCCCTAAGACCGCGCTATAGCTTTCCATATAGCTATAGCTTTTCTATTAATGACCTAACGAAACTTATCGAAGCGTTTACCGAAAATATATTCTAATGCAAATAAGTGGAGATATTGACTTAATGTTTTAAGCTTATCCTCCATTGGAAGTAAATGACTTGACGATTATTTTTTAGTAAATTGACGTATGAAACTGAAATTGTTACGTAGAATTTGAAACCGCAACGTTTGTATCACCTATAGTAAATTTCTAGGTCTCTAGTTAGCTGAGCATCGCTTCATAACAATGGCGTTTTCACGGCATCGCACAAACAAACGGGAGACGTCGTGACGAATGGCGCCGTGTGTCTAATCAGCGGGCACGGAGGTCCGAGCGGTGCGACGCACACGCACACGCACACGCGCGCACACGCACAACTTGCACACAACACATAGTACGAGCGTCGCGAATTGACAGTTCGTTATTTACTCACAGTGGCACGTGCTAAAACGCGCGCGGCGCCGCGCCCGCCACGTCTGTATGCTCAGACGGCCGGAATGACACTGGCGTTTAATTCGCGAAACGCGGCCGGCGGCGCCTGCGCGCGCGCACCTCAGGTGCCACAGGTGAATTACTGAAAAAGCTGTCATGCAAACGACTCCACGATAAGGATAATAAAGCAATAAACAAAAGAAACGGACACAAACTCTCAAACAGCAGTGTGCAAACATTACTGCATTCCGGTTTGAATGGCTTCGTAGGTAGTAAAATGAATGTGGTAATGAGACTTAACGTCTTATATCTCAGGACAACGTATATAAGGCGATGCAGTGAATATCCTCTTAACTAGCGCCAGGTTGTTATGGACAAGCGTGTCACATACCATCAGATGAACATCTCGCTCGTTTCTTCTCTTCGTAACATAAAAAAAACAGAACTAATAAGATATTTACGCTTTAAAGTTTCCATTCTTTATATCAGCGGTCGACAAACTGGTGGTCTGCTTGAAAATTACGCTGCCCCGCAGAAAAATACCGAATAATGAGTGAGAGTACTCATCACATTGTTTCGAAATGCATTAATACATAATTGTTCATTTTAATGTTTTTTTTAATAAAGCTTTCATACGTGCGCTACAATTAACAGGTTATTTTATAAGTTAGGATTTTTTTATGTATTTTTAAGTCGCTTTTTTATAAACATATGTAACACTAAAAAATCCTTTTAGTAGTTAGCGGATTTAAAATTATGAGTTTACTGGTCAAGGCAATCAAAAAGTTTGGCGATCGATACTCTACGCGAATGACCATTAATTTTACTATACTATAATTCGAAACTTACTATATAGCATCTTAAAATACTAACAAATACATGATTGATAAATACCTCTCTGTATTATATCTGGTAAACATGAAATCTGATACTCAATTACAGATAACGAAGTTTTAATTCTAAGGATGATGTGTCTAGAGTCTTCGAGTATGTGGGTGGTATCCATGATAGCAGAGATCATTTCAACTCTATACAGCATACAGCTGAAATATGTACTCGTTAAATGTCACGAGATAGATGATCGAATGCTTTTCTGCATTATGACGTATTAAAAACTCGTATTTATATCCAGTAATGCATGCGTGCACACAGGACGGTGACGCCCCGCACGGGATATGGTAACCTACCATTTCAGATAGCGCCGATCAATCATTGAGTCATGAAATTCATAAAACTTGCGCGGAAACAATGGACTGATAAGATGCGTTTTATGTTCTTTTTTTAATAAAATCTGTCTAGAATTATTCGAGTCTAGTTCAATTCTTGACCTTCCCAAACTGTTGCTAATCAACATCATTCTTTGCCGGCATAATACTACAGCTATAATTTGATATTAAATCATCAGTACGGGAGCTGGAGTATTCTGGATTAGCAAACCACGCCATTTAGGTCATCATTTGCCGTATTCATAGGATTCTATTATTCCTCTTGAGATATTATGCAGTACGTCTCGTTAAATCCATAGCAATGTTGTAGGAGAGTTTGGGACAGATAAATTTTATACAAAGCGACGCGATAAGGACTTTCCACTGGTAAGTGATACATCTTTCTATACCAATAAAGATTCTACTACAATATTTACACAGCACCAGATTGGGTTCATCGTAGATGCATGTATTAGCTGTATGTACCAGTCCTCTGGAATTAGCTTCCGTAATGGATTACTTGACATCATTGTTGAATTACACCAAACGGTATAAATAAAACATGATTGGTGAGAATCTCCTCGTTACATCGTGGACACTGCTTCTTTTCCTTTGATTGGTTATTAGTAGTCGCCGCAGCGCTCCCCTAACATACGTCAATCAACGCGTAGATACAGTATCGTGGTTTGTCGCTGGTAATGTCTCCTTTGGGGAAAACCATGAGGATATATACTTACAACATTTCAATATTTTGCGGAAGGAAGATCTGATACCATTAGTATCCAATGATTCACTTTGAACTTCAACAGTTTATTAGTCGTTCTATACTGCGCCAAATACCACGGCGTCTCTTTTATAAGACCTTTCATCTCCAATATTCGGTAAAAACCTATGACATCGTCAAACTTACAGTCAACTTTAGATTGACATCCTAGATTTGAGAGAGAAATCAATTATGTAACATTTTTAAAACGGCAAAGAACTGCTGTTTCCGTAATAAGGTTATGCATGATGACGGCTTCCGTTCGGATGTAAGGCCCGTAATTAAACAATGCGGGTAGGACTCAACGTTTATGTGTAATTGGAACAGTTTAAGCTGGTCACAAACAGCGTCACCGAGATTTACGCAGACAGTGACGGAGCCTTTGAACAGAAAACAACACGCTGTGCGGTACTAATAAAAAATCAGTGATGACAGTTACAATATGTGATACCAAATAAAGAAATGAAACTGAAGTGGCGGTAGAAAACAAAGATACAAACATAAACAACAATATCACGAAAACATTCTTAGATACTAAAGGATATCATCGTTCGATCTTTAGAGTGATAAAAGTAACGTTTTTTCAACGTACACTTAATAATTTCCGCATTAATACAAAACCATTTTTTAGATAAAATTGATAGACTTGACTTCAATTTCGACAATGACAATGATTCTACAGATGGAGAAGTGTAATGACTCTCATATGTTAACCTACTATTAGTAGAGTTACATCATGAGGGCGGCAGGTAGGAAGGCTGTTGTCAATACACCCTACAATAATACAAAGTCCACCAGATGTAGGTCCAGAATCGAACCTAGGACCTAAATTTTTAAGGGAAACGGTGGATATTGCGCTATGCAGTATTATGGATGTTCATAAACCAAACCGCATATCTATAGTTATCCCTTTAATTTGAATATCCATCCATATGTTTGCTCGTTACCATCTTCTTGGTGTCTTCGTGAACAACTTAATAGTATTAAAAATGATTTGTATTAAAGTAAAATTCGTTAAAGTCATACTAAACATGAGTAAACTTTAGGCTAATAACCGAACTCATAAATATATCAACTACTTTACCGCCGCCTGTCGTACACCGAAATTCACTTGCATTACCACGCATTACTATAACAATAAAGATAACACAGTTTGTATGATAAGGACTATAAAAATACATAAAAAGCATAAAATTAGATATACTAAGTCATTGAACTGATACAGATAAATCATTCGTATATTCATTGAAAATCTTAACCTATCAAATTCTGTTCCTACTTGTTTCTTCCTAATAAGATCGTATTTTTTTTTATATTTTACAAAGCGACGAGACGAGCGAGACTTTCATCTGATGGTAAGTGATACGCTCGCCCATAACATGGTGATAGTTACGATGGTATTAACTGCACCACCTTGCAGCACCTTGAAAAAAATTAATGAACACTACATTCCAACAGAGGTGAAGAGGAGAATTAAAGTACAACTCTTCGAAGATGGTGTAGGTAATGGTAAGAAGATGTAGAACCTATCACAAGAAAGTAACATAATTGGGTAAGCTGAATTGATGGTGAAATATACTGTTTTAAATTTGTCACTGCGTGTGTGATTTTTTGCTTTTTACTAACAATTACTATTCTGGTGGCTGTACGTTAGTAGTCTTCATCATAAGCACTAACTCTTACAAAATTTGGCGGACGGCGAGTAATTTAACAATATATGTACATATAGTTTTAAATTGCATCTATTTACGAATAAAGGCAATTAATAGATTATTTCAACAGTCCATGCATTATTATCAATATATGATTTATAACCTATTATCAAAAGAGGGATGTCTTACAATAATTTGTTGACACTTTGAAGTACAAAAACTCAATTGTTATACACTACTACACATTTACAGCACTCTGTTAGGTAACACTGACAGCGAAAAACGCGGCAAAAATGCGTTACGAGAATGGCGGCCAGCGCCATGTTTGTTTTCGAATAGCGTTTCGCGCGCTTATGCACGCGGGACAATCGTGGAGCGGCGGGGCGAGGTGCGGGCGGGTATTAAAATAGAAAACCTAATCGGTACCGCCAGACGTTAGGGTTAGTGCTAAAATAACTACAAAGATAACAGCATCTGACCGTCCGCAAGGTTACTTGCACGTAAACTTCGCATATGCGGATTAGACGCGCTCTAAACGCTTCTACAGTGTTTGTTTATTTTCCTAACATTACTTTTTAAACGTAACCTTAAGGAAATCGATACATATACATTATTTAATTCCGCCGTTGGCCTTCTACCACCGGAAGTACATACACATCCCAAGCATTCATCTCTACGTTGTCGAGATCCCGCGCATTACGACGAAGCGTTTAGCTTCGACCTTGATGCGAACTGCGAAGGATTGGAACAAGCCAGCGTCAGTTTCCCCTAAAGGTATGATGTGGAGATCTTTAAGACAAGAGTGAATAGGCTACTTATAGACTAGTGCGCTTTACCACCAAAGACTTACTATCAGGTGAGATCGTAGCCAAGCGCTAGTCTATACAAAAAAAAATACTTATACATACATCTATATACATTGCAACGCATTTTGTTCGTAATCTTGATACGTAAGATATTAAATCTCGTTACTCAAGTAATTTCACTAACACCCTTCAAACCGAATCGCAATACTATTTGGCGGTAAAATATATAAGCTGCGGTGGTACCTCCGTATAGAGACCGACCAGTACATATTCAGGTGGAATAACTGACTCGTTGCACTACTTATTACTAGGTTGGAGCACCATACCACCACATACCAAATCACGACTTAACATCAGGTGGGATGGTGCTCCAGGTAACCTAAAAAAAACTTTGATCTGCTAATTGTTTTTGTTTCTTTCAAACATCTTCTGCTAAATGAAAAGAATAAGATAAACGAAATATACTAAATTTATCTCGCGGATACCAGATCCCTGAGTCCGACGAAGACTGCTATGGTAGTCAATAAATCTAGCAGCACAAACTTCTTTAAAAAAAAAAGAAAAATAGTACCAGTACCAGGAATTTCATAGTGAACACTGGTATGAAAGAAAGGAAGGAAAGAGGAGGATGAGAATGTATAGATATGGAACAAAATAAAGAATGATAAGTGAAAAAGAAATTCTTAGGCTCCATCCCAACAAATTTGGGGAGGAATGCTGTTTTTTTTTTTTAAAAAAAAATCGTCGAAGAACTCGGTTATAAGTGTTCTATTAACCGTTTGAAAATTATCAGCTCCTTTCTCAAGGTTTATTTATAGGAATGTTTAGTTCCAGATACCAAAGTTACCATGGGAAGTATAAATATATATTTATATCTGAATTGTTATCACTAAACAACCTTGTAAGCTTTAACCGCAGTTAAACAATACATCATAGATTATCTCAGAATAAGGAATTAATAGTCGTCACTATGAACCATGTATGTAACTGTTAAGTTGTTCTGTATTTTAATATATAAAGCGCCAATAGTCTAGAACAGCCATTCCCTACCTGCGGTACGCGTAGCCCTAGGGCTCCGTGAAGTTAAAACAATTAACCTATATAAATATTGTTACAACGGAGATCGGCTCGAACCGTTGACGACTAAGTTCTTTTCGAGAGCCTTTATCTTGGCCTTGCGAGGAGACATCTCATTTCTTTGTATTCCTTATAAAATGTACCACGGGTAGTGTTTGCCGCTACTTTCCACCAGCGCAGTACAAGACATAACGCCAAGTGCCATCCACACCACCTGGATTATTGGCGATCGTCCACTATGCGTTTCAAGTGCAACTTTTACCCACGCATTACCACTTTGTGGAATCAATTGTCGTCAGTGGTATTTCCGAATCAATATGACTTGGGGGCCTTCAAGAAAAGAGCGTGTTATTCTCTTAAACGTCGGCACTGTAGCCGCGACCCCTCGGGTGTTGCTCTACTTATCTTAATGTCCTCTAAGTCCCTGAAACCCTTAAGCAAGTTACTTTTAGGCTTTTACTAAAACGGGTGGACGGGTAGTAAACCTGGTCAAAATATATACTCATGATTAGATCTCGGAAGTGAATAACCAATCGTTATCATGAGATATTTTCTTCAAGTTGAATTTTGATGGTCAGATTGAGAAAACTAATCTAATCTTTAGCTATTCTCTTTAACAGAACTTATACGAACCATATTCACTCCTTTAAATCTTTCAACCATTTCTTCTGCAGTGTGCTAGGAGCAGGTTTTTATGAAATTTCGCCTACCAGGATCAACCTCGGCAAGTCGTAAAAGGATCCCATTTTGCAGGTGTTCGAAAATGCCAGAAAATACAACGATTATCATCAATCCATGTTAGCAGTTAGCTCTCTCAAGAATTTGAGTATTATAACGAAAAGCAGAAATAAATTATAGGTTATAGGTCTCAGTTGCTACAGACAGTCTAGGCAGGTACCATCGAAGCTCTTATTGCAGACGACAAACAGTACAGGCTTTAAAGGACGATGTAGCTAATGAAATCACATGGGTAACGAGACTTGACATTCTATGTCTCAAAGTCATGGGCATATGTTCTATGTATAACCTATCCTGGGCTCAGATCCCTACATATGTATTCCCACATACGACTGAAGCTCGCGGGCAGAGCAGGACTGATCGATGTGGAGATCTTAGACGTCTATCGGCTGATGACGATATTATCCTTACTAGCGCCACGTTGTTATGAGAAGGCTATAAATTACTACCAGGCAAACGTCTCGCTCGGCTCGTCGCTTCGTAGAATGAAAAAAGCAATAGTAAAGGAAGGCGAGGATGCAACATGGGAATTGAAGAAGTGATGAACGTAACCGATGCTAACTTTAGTGGTGACTGTGCGTGGACGCGCTACGCACCCGTTCTGGACTGGATTAGCGCGCGTGACGTCAGCCAACGTCACAGCCTTGACGGCGACGGCTCCGGGAACCACTTTAAACCGCAATACAATAGTAGTAAAACATTTAACTGTTTACATACTTTAAATATTAATATTAGATCGCGTAATAGTCTAAAAATATGAATTCTATATAACCTAATAGTTAAGACGTTTAAGCGCCTGAAGACCTTACAGAAAATTAGTACAAAATACATAACTAAGAAATCTAAAATTTTTAAGCCATAAAGCATATCAAGGTCTCATCATTATTATCAGCCGACGGACGCCCACTGCTGGATATAGACCTCCCCCAAAGATCTCCGCATTGATCGATCCTGCGCTGTCCGCATCCAGGTGCTTTCCGCAGCCTTCACCAGATCGTCGGACCACCTGATAGGATGCCTTACAATAGTACGTCTATCTAACCTTGGTGTCCCATCGGCTGTCAGTCCTTCGAGCGATGTGTCCTGCCCATTGCCGCTTGAGGCTACTATATCAAAGTCTAGGGTCGCAAAATATCCAGAATTGACGTTATCAAACGATTTTAAACTTAATGTATCTGATGAGGGAGACCTTCTATGTACCGTACCACCGCAGCTCCTATTCCTAAGCAGAATTGCACAAACATTGATGTTTTCTGGTTTGAAAGGCGCTGTACCTAGTGAAATACAGCGGTAACGAGACTCAATACTTTGTTTCAAGACGAGCACAAAATTGTGCAAATTACATCATCCTAATTAGCGCTACGTTGTTATGGGTTGGCGTATTACTTATCGTCATATGGACGTATCATTTATCGCGTCGTTTGATTAAAAAAAAAACCATAAAAGAAACGTTGAGGCACTGAAAACAAGATCACGGAGTACACATCCCATCACTTACTTTCCTCTACAAAATTAGGAGTCGGATAAGCAGACGTTGCTGGTGAACACTGTTGTGTAAGGGATTCTAAAATCTTGTTAAGAACAGTCGTAAAACTTACCATCAAGTAAACGTTTTGCCTGTCCCGTCGCTTTGTCGAATATCAAAATATTTATATATATATATATAGATAAATGTAACCCCAAGATAGACTAACCGTTTCCATTCCTCTCAATGAGCTCTCATCCTCCCACGAATCCAGCAGCCCGCAAGGGCTACGCGGTTAATTCACAAACAAAACGCCGCGGAGAGGACATTCTTTGACGCTGCGATAGGGCTGCCACTACATTGAAATAACAACAAACCTGCCGTTACATCTATGGTATAGTGGTTAGGCGTTTGCTTCGTAAAGAGGAGGTACCTAGTTCGATTCTGTACAAATAACTGAGATTGTTTGGTGGTAGATTTTCTTCAGCTGGCTACCACTTTTACCCATGCAGTAACAGCATTGCTTTATTCCAGCTGTCAACTTATCAAAGACAGAATTTTTTTAGACAAGACACCAACAGCTTCATTGTTCATCATTATCAGCCTTTGTTTATCCACTACTGGATATAGGTCTTCCACCAACTGCGATTCTTGGCATCTCGCATCCACCCCCTTCCGACCGCTCTGATGACGTCGTCGGTTCATTTGTTATTTAACATAAAATTATTCATTAAAAAAGTCAAACTGTTGTAAAATCCTTTACGAAAAGTTCTTTATGAGAAGTGTTTACTAGTTTAAGATGGTCTTCAGTGTGAAACACTTGATCACCCTTATCCGGTTCAAACGGAGTCGGAATAGTAAGTTGTGGCCATTCACAGCTAAGCTCAATTAGAACAATTTGCGGGAGCAGCACCAGCACGCTGCGTCGTGACTCACTGAAGTGGCATTTTACAGTCAAGATCACCAGTTAATAAGGCTTTAATAGTTTTCAAGGAATTTCATAGTACGATCCTAAGACTAAGGAAATTCATATACTTATATTTTATAGGACATTACATTAACTTCTTCATCTCGAAGTGTCATCTTCTGTCAAATATCGGCGATCATCAAGGCAATCAGGACCTTCGATACCGCGGCTCTGGGTGCCGTTTCTTTCTTTTCAATGTCTTTGCTTTCCTTGGATCTTACCAGTTACAATGAGCTGCAGTAGTTAGTATTTCGAGTTCCTCATTATGTGACCCAAACATTGTCTTAATTTTTTTATTATATATAGACACTTCTGAATTTCCTTCAAGCGCTTTAATCCGGTTACATGTTTAGCTTTGTCTCTCCAGAATATCCTCAGCATTCTCCTGGTTATCCACATTTTGACAATTTCATCTGGATTAACACTTCACTTCAGTTTGACAATGACAAGGAGACCGCGGACGGTGAAACGTAGTAGACCAGAATAGTCCAACTTTCACATGTTGACATTCGAAATGTAGTGATATTGTTGTAGCGTTAGACTTACATGAAGGTTGCTAGATTGACAGATTCTAGTACTGTAGTCGCGACCTAGTGAGAATAGGACTTAGGTAAGTACTGCCTGATGTAGAAGGCGACTAAAACGTTCTAAGAGTTTCGCAGGCCTTGAAGATGGGGGCTCTTATCACTCAACAAGAGAACCTGTGTGGGACAGTGTATGGCTCAGCGATGGTGCCTAGGAGGGTTAGGCTCCTCCTCAGAGACGAATAACACAAAGTGTAGAGGGGCCACCGGTGCGTTCTATAAGAGATCCCGCAACCTCTCATGCACCGCAACCTGAATGCACTGATGCAGAATACCGAGGGGGTTTTAGTTAGTAAAAACCCTGCGTTCCCCCCAAACGCAGGGTATCTTTCGAAGATTTCCCCCTCGAAACCTTAAAAAAAAAGATTGACAGATTCTAAAAAGCATCATTTGTAAGCCCCGTTACCCCTGTAATTTCACCAGCTACAGCGCCCTTCACGCCGAAAAGTCTACCGCAATATTGACGGGTTCAACAAATAAGTTATATCACAATAGTTATACTTACAAATGTTTCTCCACTGATATACTCTGTTCTGTGAAACGGTTCTTACCTGAAAAACAAAATTAAATTAATAAATATATATATGTGATAAGTGCAGTAGCTAGTGTAATTACGGGGGTAACAAGACTTTACTCCTTGTCTTAAGGCGACGAGCACAACGTGCTGTACTGATGTATAGTATCCAAACAAACGGCATGTTGTTATGGGCAAGCGTGAGTTATTAAGTGATATCTTAGTATTTTCTGTAAGTCATTAGATGGTTCGGCCATGTTGAAAGAAGGGATGAAAGAAGATAAATGAAAAAGGTATCATTATCATCATTAACAGCCGATAGACGTCCACTGCTGGACATAGGCCAAAGAAAGCGAAAGAGGTATAAAGGATGAGAATGATTGGACAAATCGGTGCAGGTCCACCTGAGCGGACATATTTCGACCAAATCCAAGATGTCCTAAAGAAAGGCCGGGTCAGGAGCACACGCAACTGATGAGCATGCATGAAGACGCTCATGAAAGTGGAGGAAGCGAGAGAGGTGTGCCAGGATCGTAGCAAGTGGAGAGAGGTGGTCTCTGTCTACCCCATTGGGAACGAGGCGTGATATATATGTAATTAAGCGACGAGACCAACGGGATGTTCACCTGATGGTAAGTGATACGCCTAACCGTAATAACGTGACACAAGTTATGATGCACTGCACCACATTCCGCTCGTCGCTCAAGACATAAAATGTCGACTCTCGTTACTCCAGTATTTACACTAGCTACAGCACCCTTCAAACCGGAACACAGCAATATTTTCACACTACTGTTTGCCGGCAGAAATAGTCGCTGCGGTGGTACCTAGACCATCCCTGGCAACAGAGACCGATCACCAATAAAGTGAACCTCATCATCAAGTGATCGTCCTGCTCGCCTCGTCGCTTCGTAGAATAATATATATATATATATATTTATGTGTATGTGTGTGTGTGTGTGTGTGTATTAAAAGTACATAGAATCTTTGGCATAGGTAAACCGTGTATTTATTTCCTAACGGGCCGCTTCAAAGCGCAGCGCGTTAAATTTAACTAACGACTGATGCATAATAGTTACCGGTGCCAGCTTTAAATCACTTTAAACCGAGCATAACAAATTTTACGAGTCAGTTCAGTGCATGGACTGCCGTCCCTGGTAGCTTCGTGCACGATTAGAATAGGTTCGATCCAGGCGGTAGAAATCACATTAGAGGAAGAAAGGTCTCTGTTGCCGGAGACCGTCTAGGTACAGACCGACACAGCTCTGTATTCCCGGGCTAGTAAGAATAGGACTTAGGTGAGCCTTGCCTGTCGTAGAAGGCGACTGAAAGGGTCTAGGAGTTTTCGGGTTTCGAGGGTGGCCCTTATCGCTCAACAAGCGAACCAGGATGGGACAGCGTATAGCTCTGCGATGGTGCCTAGGAAGGCAAAGCCACTCCTGAGAGACGAGTTAACACAAAGTAGAGAGGCACCGGTGCGTTCTATAAAAAACCTGGAACCTTTTCGAATGCACTGATGCAGACCACCGAAGGGTGTTTAGTGAGTAAGAATCTCACATAACCTTCACTTCCCCCAGCAGCATATCTTTCGAAGATTTCCCCCCCGAAACCAAAAAGAAGGTAGGGACCGACAAACGATATTACTGCGTTCCAGTTTAAAGGGCGCTCTAGTTAGTGAAATGATTAGGATAAAGAGACTTAACGTATCTCATGTCTCAAAGCGAGCACAATGTGTATATGACCTTAATTAGCAGCAGATTGTTGTGAGCGGATCTATCACTCATCATCAGGTGAATACTCAACGTTCAAGTTGTTACTTGTTTTATAATAATTTACAAACACCGTACTCCAATTTGAAAGATGAGAATGATGCTGTAACTAGAGCGTCTTTGGCTTAAAGAAATGATGATAACCCTTAGGTTACAAATTAATTCTCATATTAATTATTATGAATGGAAATAATATATTAAGTAAATTAAGTTTTCGTACAGGGCGCTATTATACATCGCCGCATATATGTCTCTTGGTCCTCCGCAGCCGTTTCAACTAGAACATAGGTTTTGAGAGTGAAGAGACGAAATTTCATAAAAACATGCTCCTGGTACATTGAAGAAGAAATGGTTTAACGATTTAAAGGAGTGAATATGGTTCATATAACTTCTGTTAAAGAGAATAGCTAGAGATTAGATTAGTTTTCTCAATCTGACTATCAAATCTCAGCTTGAAGAAAATATCACATGATAACGATTGGTTATTCACTTCTAAGATCTAATCACGTGTATTTTGACCAGGTTTGCTACCTGACCACCCGTTCAATTGGAAGCTTTAAAGAAACTTAGTTCACATGAATTACATCACTTTTTTAAATTATAACATACTTAAAAACAAAAAAAATCTGTATTAATCGATAAATCAGCTGTGAACAGAGTATATCGGACTAGTCTACTCTGCAACCGCAGTGCCTTGTTAGTTACACGGCGCCGTGTAGTCGGCCCCTCACATGCCAAGGCGCGTACTTTATACAAGCGTGTAAACATTGCATAACCTTTAAAGTAATTCATAAAGTACGCAAGTAACCTAGTAAGGGGTAAGTTTATTTTCAAGTTACACGCTCGGTACTGTTGTACACATTGTATACCTATTTTTTTTTATCTTAGACATAGTGATGAGACAAGCGAAACAATATCTGTAATCTCTTTATCCAAATAATCTCACTAGTTACTCCTATTCAAACTGGAACACAGTAATGTTTGTATACTGCAGTTTCTGCCGCCAGGGTGGGTGAGGTAGCTGCAGAATGGAGCAAAGGTATGATAAAGTTTCACCGGGGTCGGCAATGCGCCTGATGCCTCCGGGACTACAGGCATCGATTGACTACAGTAGCTGCTTATCATCAGCCATGCTATATGCTTGTAATGTTTGAGATAAAAAAAAAATCCGTGTCAGTGATCATTACCTTAAAATGTTAATTAATTATTAGACATGTCCTGTTTATCTGTTCAGCAACGTGGACGCCGTACAGTCAATCGACACGGTGCAGTGTTAAGGACGCTGGAATCAGGTCAAGAAGAGAGCCGCCCTCACATACTAATCGCGACAACCGGTCCCACTTGCACCGCACTGCAACGCGCCGATAACTGTTCAAGCTGGTTTTTTTTTTATTTAATAGCGCAACAAGCAAACAGCTGTACGATAAACATCACAACTTCCAAGTTTTATAAGCATATCAAAAAAACATTAATAATATATTTATTCAACAAATACTAGCTTTGGCTAATGCATATGGATAACGTTATCAGAAGCATCTTTTATATGTACATGTAGATATATACACATATATAGACGTCCACTGCTGGACATATGCTTCCACCAAAGATTATCATCTCGACTAGGTAAGGATTTATATGAAGGGATTCGGGCCATTTCCCACCACGCTGGGAATGCGGGTTAGTGGGAACCAGAGCCTCGTTTGTTGATTAGCAAGGTGCACCACGAGCTGGTGAGGTTGGCTTGGATCCCTCATCCTTACAACCCATATATATCTACTAGCTGTACCCCGCCTGCTTTCTTGGTCGTAATATATAATTAGGCTTGAAATTTGTCTGAAATATTCCTTGAGAGCAAACCGCAACCGCAAATGACTTGCTATTGCAACCGTTACTATAGCAACCGTATTAACACAAAATGAAAATGTTTATAAAAGTTTATTGGAAATAAAATGCAAAGGACGCGTGAAATAAAAAAAATAAAGAGCCTATTATCATCATCATTAGGTGCCCTCATCAAACTGAAGTTTGGCGATCAGATTGAGAAAACCAATTCAATCCTCAGCTATTCTTTTTAACTGATGGTATTTAAGCCCGGTCCACTCCTTTATGTCGTTCAATCATTTCTTCCCCCTATATTTTATTATTACTACAAATAGCCTATAACCATATAAAAATCATTCCACGTCGAATGCCCGTGTTCCCATGTTCACTAGTTTTCAGGTGATTGGCAAACAAAATATATTTTTATTATATGTATATTTGTATTTATTTGAAATATTATTATTATTTTTTATTGAGACGAGCGGGTCGTCACATGATGGTAAATGATACGGCCGCCCATTACAACGTGGCGCTAGCTAGCACCGCATTGCTCTCGTCGCCTTGAGACATAAGATGTTAAGTTTCATTACCTCAGTAATTACACTAATTACAGCGCCCTTCAAATTGGAACACAGTAATGTTTGCACTACTATTTGGCGGCAGAAATAAGAGCTGCGGTGGTACCTACCGCAAGTGATTTGATTAGATCAATAAAATATATATGTTTGTTTGCAATATCATAATTAAAGATTATTATTTTATTGTGTAAGTCAATAGTTATTGAAATTATAATATGTGTGATAATAAGACTGTTCGTGGATGTGATTTGTGTGAAAGAAATATCACTGAATAATAATAATCAATAATAAATCCTTTAATTTCTTACATAAGACGCATGTAGTAATAATGTATATCAACGCCATCTACCGGCCTATCCGTGAACTATCTCCTCGTGATAATGTATGTGAATATACATTGCAATAGATAGATGGAGTTACGAGAACAAGCACTATAACATGCAAATAATTATTTGTATTGGAAAAATATAGTGCAAGGGGTCCCGCACAACGTCTCACGGGACCCAAGCCAACCTCACCTGCTTGTCGTGCACCCTGCTAATCAACGAACGAGGCACTAGCTGCCGCCAACTTGCATTGCGTCAGCGTGGTGGGAAGTGGCCCAGATTCCCTCATATGAACCTCTACGTTCGACTGGCCGTATCGCCCAGCGGTGCAGAAGGCCATGCTGACATATGTGGAGATCTTTGGAGGAAGCCTATGTTCAGCAGTGGACGTCTATCGACTGATGATGATGATTGGAAAAATGTTATATATTTTATTTATTGAACGAAGCACCGCGACGAGCGAAACCTTCACCTAATGTTAAGTGATACACCTGTTCATAACAACGTAGTGTAATTTAGGATGTTATACACTGCTTCTTGTGCTCGCCGCCTTGGGATATAAGATGTTGAGTCCCGTTACTGCAGTAATATCACTATCTACAGCGCCCTTCAAACCAGTCAGTTTGTCAGCTGCTACCCATTGAGAGCAGCGGTGGTACCTAGAGGATCTCGAGCAATTGAGATCTACCGCCAGTAAAGTTTCGGAGATCCCGTGATGAGTCAATGAACCTCCGGATATCTCCTCTTTGTGTGTAGAAGAGGAGTTTGTTTATTGTTATTATTATTTATGATCACAGGGGCCAAGTTTAACCAAACGACAATATTATATATATAGACTTAACATTTAAAGTTCAGAGGTCAACAAGATTATAAAGTTTGTTAAGTTTTAAATATTATAGCAATAGCTCCCATTATACTTGTTTTTTATTACAATCGAATTATACTAAAAATAATGTTGAAGATTTGTCTCAGTGAAATAATTCCTAGTTTATTATTTGTGTGGGTATAAGGGTCCCTCCGTAACTCACGGGATCCAAGCAAACCTCGGCGTGGTATACCATGGTAATCGACAAACAAGGCTCTCGCTACCACCAACACGAATTAGTCTAGAGCGGTGGGAGATGGCCTAAATCCTCCACATAAATTCTTACCCGATAGAGGTGGAAATCTTTGAACAAGTCTTATGTCCAGCAGTGGACGTCTACCAAATGATGATGATGTATGTGTGCGATACGCGTGTAAACGTGTTTAGCATATACAATGCGGTCACTATGACATGATGTTGAAGGCAGGACACAGTCGCAACACAGCGTTTATTACTACTGGCAATTAGTAATGAATATAGTTGAAGAAGCTGTTCTTATAGTCTAGGCATTGTGAACCTGTGACGAGGCTGTCAGTGCTGACACTTGAGCTCATTTTTGATGACACGCACACACAAAGAACAAACATTTCTCTTATTACCGCCGGCGATTGGTGGGTACCGGTAGGTCTCTGTTGGGGAAGACCATTTAAGTAGGTATCACCGCCGGACCTATTTCAAATTACTGTGGTAACGAGGCTTAACGTCTTATCTCTCAAGGCGACGAGCGCAATGTGGTACAGCGTATATAATACTAACTAGCCCCACGCTATGACCAGGAGTGTTAATTATCATCAGGTGTTCGGCTTGTCTCATCGGTTCTTAAATAAAAAAAAAATTGGTTATTAATATGGCCTTATATATAAATAACTTATTTAAGATACAAATACTTAATTTTTTTAGCTTTTTCTGTTTGATCCGCATCGAATATTAAGTTATAACACTTCGAGCTCCAAAAGGGTCCCCACCACTGGTGTAGGCTACTCCATATGGCGCAGGTTCGATCTTTTATAACCTTGACATTCGAATGAAGGAAAATATGGTGAAGAAACTGTGTTCCAACAGCAATTTTTTTTTTTATTCAACGAACCGTTCAGACGAACGGGACGTTCACTTGATGGTGGGATACGCCTGCCGATAACAACGTGGCGGTAGTTACACTGTACCATCGTCGCCTTGAGACATACATGAGTCTCGTTACTTCAGTAATTTCACTAGCTACAGCACCTACCAAACCGGAACACAGTAATGACTGCACATTACTGTTTGGCGACGGAAATAAGAGCTGTGGTGGTAAATACTTAGACTATCCGGCAAACAATCGCATGTACGAGTATGTTGAGTTTCTGTATGAGTTTTGACATTAATACGAAAATCTTAGTAATTTTTTTTTTAATCTATAACTTAAATTTAAAAATTATATTTAATATTAAACAGTCGTGATACAGCCTCAGCCAAGCAGCGACTCCATATACTGATCTACTCGTTTCTGCACTAAAGTTTATGATCAGACTCCAGAACCACGTACGATGGAGTTTGTATGGTTATAGGATTTATTCACACCCGCTAATGTACCTGGATATGTGGTCGATAGTGTTCCTGGCGAGCGTTAATGTGACTTCTTCAACCCACGAGCTGTTGATGATGATGATGAAAAAAATGTACATTTAAGTTGATTCACATGTTTATGTTTAACCGTAAACGAGTATTTTAACATGTTAATAATACTAGTTGACACAGGTTTATGGAAATCATTAGAATTAATTGCAGCGTTTAATTATCGCGATCGTATAGCAAACATTGATTTAATAGCATCAGTTAGGTTTCTTCGTAGTAAATGAGAAATATATATATATATATATATAGGTGATATCCAGAGACTCGTCGACACGTCTCGAGATCTTCGAAACTATTACACGTAAACACTCAGAATTTGGTAGAGATATTGTTTCTGCCGTTTAGAGGTCAGTTAAGAATAATTTTACAAAATACCTACCCCAAAAGGCCCGGGGGTTGGGGAGTTGTGGTCGAGCGAAAATATTTTTGACCAATCTTTAAATTACAGCCAGCAAAGCATACGGGAAACAGTTATTATTTTAATAACGATAAAAAAAGGGAGTAGGGATGGAGAGTAGTATTGGAAGTCCTCTCACAAGGTGGAACGACCATCTGGTGAGTATCGTGGGAACCCACTGGATGCGATCAACGCAGGACAGATCCATGTGGAGATCTTTGAGGGAGGCCGGTGTTCAGCAGTGGACGTCTATCGGCTGATGATGATGATGATAAATAAAAAAAAATTGTTCATGTCAGAAAGGTTACGACTTAAAATTTGTATCATTCTAGATACTGGAACTATTTTTTATTCTACGAAACGACGAGACAAGTGAGCCCTTCACCTGGTAAGTGATACGTCTGCCCATAACAAAGTGGAGCCAGTTAAAATGATATACACTGCATCACATCATGCTCGTCGACTTTAGAAATAAGATTTTTAATCTCGTTCCTTCAATAATTTCACTAGCAACAAACCATTCCAACCGGAACACAATAAAAATTGCATACTTCAGTTTGATGGCAGAAATAAGAGCTGTGGTGGTACCTACCTAGATTGCCTCCGGCGACAGAGACCTACCATCAGTGTACTTATAAGCTATATAGGTACTGAGTTAACAGGTGATAGAGGATAAGCGGAGATAAAGTGTATCAGCAGCTCAGTTCTCCACCTAGTGTAATAAAGGTGTTGTTAGAATAGTCTTGGAGACGAGGAATTTAATTTCACATTTTTTCCTTAATGATCCTTATTCCAACCTGTTTGCACAGTGCTGTTTGTCGGCTGCAATAGGAGCTGCAGCGGTATCTAGACGGTCTCCTGCAACAGAGACCTATGTACCTTGTAAATGTATTATTGATGGTTTAGACAACATATGCATATGTGTTGACAAGATTAACATGTTTAAGCGAGCATTGTAAAGCTGTTGTTTTCGTGAAAACAAACGCGTAAATAAATCATCATCATCCCGAAGTGCAGAAAAAAAAATGTGTCATTATTCGCTTTCACCAGGCGCCGGTGACGACGTTACTATAATTACTCGTTATAGTCATCAGCACTTGTGAACGAGTGCCGCGAATTGAGCTTCCGTTTATAAGCGGTAAAAGTCAAAGGGTTGAGCGTTTAGCTGATTATCCAATTTCGATACTGGTAGTTTTTTTTTAAATAATAGTAAAAATATCAAAGATGTATATGCGTTTAAATAGTATGTCTCTGTTATCAGAGACTGTCTAGGTACCACCGAAGCATCTATTTTTGCCGCCAAACATTAGTGTGCTAACATTACTTTGCTCCGGTTTGAAGGGTGTTATAGCTAGTGAAATTACTAACGTAACAAGACTGAACATCTTACATCTTAAGCGACGGTGGTGTAGTATATATCATCCTAACTAGCGCTACGTTGGTATGAGCAGGCGTATCAGTTATCATCAAGGTAACATCCCGCACGTCTCGCCACTTAATTGAATGAAAAAAAATTATCCATTTATATTTTCATCGGTATGCTCCGGCTCTTGAATATTGACAGCTGAAACAGCGGTATTGTTATGGCTGTAAACTTGCTACGTGATGGTGGTAATTAGCCAAGAGTGTTCGAAATAAATCTAACCTAACCGAGCTCCATATGTGATATCGGAATCGAACCAGGAACTTCCGTGTGGTAACTCAAGCAGTTGACACCTTCCAAGGAGCTCCCTATGCTGTATAAAATCTTAAATAGAGTTACAATGGTACATACAGATATACCATCAGATGAATTTCTTTTCTAGTGGCTTCTTTAAACAGATATATATATAAGCACTGAACATCCTTGCTCTCTAAACTTATTTAATAGTCTCTCAACTTTCGCAAAAGCATCATCATCATCATCGTCAGCCGATAGACAACTACAGCTGCACATAGGCCTCCTTCATAGATCCCCGCATTCAGTCAGAATGACCTCTGGTACCGCTGGGCACTAAAGGCTTTCGTATGTCGAGATTCATATCGGGGGCGCAAGAGCAACTATGTTGAAAGTTCCAAGTTCATTTCTAAGTATAGATAAGCAAGTAGCTCGTTGGCCTAATGGTTAGAGCGTGCGACCTTCTTTCCGAAGGTCGCGGGTTCGGATCTCGGCGTGTACCGGTGACTTTAATACTTAAGTTATGTACATTTGTGAACTTTATTAACGACAGCGAAATACAAACGGTGAAGGAGAACATCGTGCGGAAACATGCAAGTGAATTAGAATTTATTCTGAGGTGTGTGTGAAGTCACCTATGACCCATCGCCCTCATATTGAGGGTAGGCCTGTGCCCCAGCAGTGGGGACGTAAATAGGCAGTTATGGATGGATAGATAAGCATAAAGATCACCAATGCGTTACCATACCATATCTGAAATATATAACACGACGTCGTTACACGATGGCGTATAGTTAGCCCCTCACGTACAGGGGTCGTGTTACATACAGGCAAATAAGCACTGCATAGCCTAGCTGCCTTAATCTAAATATTAATCTCCCAAGTCACCCTCAACGTAAAAAAGTATAATCAATTCGTAAGCGTATTTAAACCTAGGGTTGTACCCATACCCTATTACTTACTTCTTACACGGCGCCGTGTTATTGGCCCTTCAGATACGGGTTAGTGCACTACGTATAAGCAAATAAGCACTACATACCCTAACTTCCTAAACCTAAGTAAATAATAATTTCTCAACTCACTCCAAGGCAGGCAAATACTTTGAAATGAAATTGACAGCTTATTTTAAAGTATAGATAAGCACAAAGACTTCGGATGCTGTGTACACGCACGCACCTACCGATTTTTTTTTATTTAACGAATCGACGAGACTAGTTAGACGTTCACTTGATGGTAAGTTTTACGATAGCCGATAACAACGTGGCGTTAGGATAGTGTACACTGCACCAGAAAGTGCTCGTTGCCTTAAGACATAGGATGCTGTCTCGTTAACCCAGACAGACTCCACTAGCTACAGCGCCCTTTACACCGGAGCACAGTGATGTTTACACACCACTGTTTGGCAGCGGAGATAGGCGCTAAGGATAGCACGCCGACCTAGATAGCCTCTGGCAAGAAAGACCTACCACCAATATATTAAACATGAACAATAACAAGTTCCAGTAAATCCTTCATAACAGATATCATCATTACAAATGGATGCAGCATATTCCGTTCATAATGTACTTCGAGTGGAAAGCAAATGGCTGCTGAACGATCTGACGTATCAATCATCAATCCATTTAAACATCAGCCGGAATAAAACGTTATTGAGGATATGAAACCAATGGAGAAGAACAATGTTCAGGATTAGATGATGGAGTCGCTTTAGATTAGAATTTTCCAACAATATATATTTTATAAACATATTCTTTTCCGGTTTTAAAATTAACACTAATTTACAGTGTTCGTAGCTCATCATCTTCTTGACTTTCACTTCACGTGGAAGATGTGTAGGTCTTCTTCTCCTATTCCCTTCGGCCGAGAGTTCGTAGCTATGATCAATAAAACCTTCTCAGCATTTCGCTGTTTACCGACTATCAACTAGTTTGAGTAGTTACTTGATGATGTTGATGACGCGAATTGTGTATCTTACGACTGAAGACTTTACGTTGAATGTGCTCTTATTTTCACCTTCGATCCTGAGCATTACTAAGAGCACATTGACTTGGTGGTAGTTCTACGTTGCCGAGGACTGTGCAGGTAGACACAACTGCAGCTACTATTTCCGTCGCTATTCCGTAATGTGCAAACGCTTGAAGGACGTGGTAGCTTGTCAAATTACTGGGGTAACGAGACTTGATATCTTATGTCCCACGGCGACGAGCACAATGTGGTGTAGTATATATGAACCTAAGTAAAACCACGTCGTTTTAAAGACTCTCAGATTAACCTCCCGCTCATTTCCTCTATTCGTTAAAGAAATAAAACCTGTGAATCTACAGACACTAGGTTTCCTTTTGTAATAATATTATAAATACAATACACTATACACAGTACACTAGTAGTACACGTATTAAATAAGTCGGTCAAGTTCAAGCATTTACACTGCATTAGTTTAAATTGTTGCACTGGTCAATTCCCAAATGAGTGGAAAAAAGCTAGAATTGTCCCTATATATAAAAAGGGTGACAACACTAAAGTAAAAAATTACAGACCAATCTCAATATTATCTTGCTTTTCAAAATTATTGGAGTCCCTAATTTATCCAATATTATATAAACAGGCAGATGAAGCTTTATCTGAACACCAACACGGATTCAGAAGCGGTCGCTCCGTGGTTACAAATCTAGTGTCATTTGTTTCTAGCGTGAGTTGCGAGGTCGACAGAGGTCGTCAAGTCGACGCTGTACACACCGACTTCAGCAGCGCTTTTGATGAAGTTAGTCACGATTTACTGTTAGTGAAGCTAGAAAAAATAGGGATACATGGCATGGACCCTTATTAAAATGGTTTGGATCATATTTATTCAATAGGCCACAGAAATTGCTATAAATGGTTTTGAATCTAAGACGTATTATGCGCAATCCGGAGTACCTCAAGGTTCTCACCTTGGACCTATACTATTTTTAATATTTATTAACAACATCAGTGCCGTAATACAAAATAGTAATTTCTCTTTATTTGACGATGACCTAAAACTTTTTAAAACCATTAATCACCCATCAGACGTGCAGCTCTTACGGGCAGATTTAGACAATATAGAATTATGGTGCCGCGACAACAAAATGTCACTTAACGTAGCTAAATGTTTTTCAATTTCCTTTACTAGAAAAAAGAATGCAATGGTGACGGTGTACTCTCTGAACGGAACAGCCTTATCTAAAGTTGATGAAATCCGAGACTTGGGAGTTATAATACATAGGGAACTTAAATTTCACGGTCATATTAACACAGTAGTAGAGAGAGCATCTAAAATGTTGGGGTTCCTGAAACGAAACTCTACAGATTTCAAATCACCTCTAACCCGAATGATTTTATACAACACTCTGGTACGAAGTCACTTAGAACACGCTTCTATAGTGTGGAATCCAGTGTATAGTACATCATCACAACGATTGGAGGGTATTCAAAGTACATACACCAGATACTTAGCCTACAAGCAACCGGATTTTCATACAAAGGCACTTACGACAGTCGTTTACAGTTCTTTAAAATGACTACTCCACACAATCGTCGGATAATTTCTGACCTAATCTTCCTCCACAAGGTTCTAAACGGCAAAATTCAATCACCTCCTATACTTGGGAGTATCAATATTAGAGTACCCCACAATTACCCTCTTCGTCCAATAACCAACATTTTTAGTCTTCCACAGTACAGAACAAATCTTGGAATACACCACCCGATAGCCAGAATGTGCAATGCTTATAATACATTTAATGCCAAGATACACGAATTAGACATTTTCAGCGATTCTAGAAATGTTTTCAAAAAAAAGCTGCTACATCACCTCGCTGATATTTAATGCTTATTTATTGAATGTGGTTTCTGCGAGATGTCACTGTGTTGGATGTAGGCACCATGCTACACCTAGCTGCTGATTGTTTGGCAACTGATATTTGTTCAAAATTCATTTGTATATTTTAATTAATTGTAGACTACAAGTTTCTTTTTCACTTTAATATTTTTAAGTCCAAACTATGGCCAAAGCTGTGTGCGCCTATAATAGGCATACATATTTAATATTGTACACTATACCTAGAACGTAAGATAGTATATAATATGTTATGCTGTTGGTGTATCAATAAATAAATAAATAAATAAATTGTTGCACGCGGTTTCACTGTCGTGAGAGAGATATCGCTGAGATATAATTAAATCACATACTCTGTTTTAATGATGTTTATCACATATCGGTAACAAAACAATTAAAACTGTATTAAATGAAAATATACTATAAACAATTAAGTTTCGATATTTGATATTGTTGTTAGATATCGATTCTTTTGGCAAATAGGAGTCTTCTTTACCTAAAGCATAATGACGCAGTGACAGGGCGGCAGTTGGCAAACCCGACGTAACAGGGAAATCGATAGGCTGGTCGGCGAGCTGAACATCATGGGTGAAGCCCAAGCCTTATGAGAGCTCCAAGCAGTGGACTAACAAGAGGCAGTGCGAGAGGCAATCCCGGTGGTCTCTTGTGTCGAAGATCAAGATTCACTTTGAATCCCCGTACCAGACGAGTAATAGTTGTTAGGTACGTACACCGCCGGTCAAAGTTAGAGACCTTTGTAATAAACACAGGATTTTTTTTTATTTAAGAAGCTATGAAACGAGCAAGAGTTCACCTAACGGTAAGCGATATACCTTTCCATAACATAGTATGATATACACAGCACCACATTATGATTTTCGTTTTGATACCTAAGATACTAAATCTCGTTACCCTAGTAATTTCACTAGATACATCAGCCTTCAAACTTGAACACGGTAATGTTTGCATGCGAATGTTTGTCGGCCGCAATAGGAGCTACAAATCCGAGACGGACTCCGGCAACAGAGACCTCTACCACAAGATATAAACAACGTAAAATTAAATTGATTTAACCCACTATAAAAAAATTAATATTTGAACAAGAATCGAGGAGTATGTCTACTGCGACAGCTTTTCAATGAATTTGTACATTGCAACTTACGGGCCGAACGCGAGAAGTAGGTGCAAGGTTACTATCCCAAGGCGACATGAACAAGCGACCACGCGCTCTGATGAAATCAAACAAGTCTCCCCGATATCACATAGCGAACAATTACGAATAAGTAATTTAAATAACTTAATAACAAACAAGTGAATGTAATATGATTTATATTAACTATGTCTATTTGATAAAGTAACGAAATCATTCGAAATAATTTTCACCTGATCAGTTGTCGGAGACTGTCTAGATAGGCACTACGTAAGGGAAGCCCTGCCTGACGTAGAAGGCGACTAAAAGGGCTTTGAAGTTGGGTGCATTCATTTCTCATTAGGCGAGCCCGGAGTGAAAACGACATGTGCCAGGCCGTCTCGTACTTGTAGCCAAGCGAGGGTGCCGAGGAGGGTTAAGGCCCTCTCTGGGACGTTCCTTTTAGGCGTAGTAATAGAGGAACAAAAGTGTGTTTCATAAAAGACCTCAGGACCCCCGCAACATACCGAGGTAGTTTTAGTAAGTAAAAATCCCACATTACTTTGTCTCCCCCCAGAAGCATGATATCCTTTTAAAAATATTTTCCCCCGATAACAAAAAAAAGAGATAGGTACTACCTGCAGCTCCTATTTCCGCCGCTGCACAGTGGCATTACTGTTTCCGGTTTTTCCGGCTGTGTTCGATAGCTAGTGAAATTACTCAGGTAATGAGACTTAACACCTTATGTTTCAAGGAGATTGCCACAAAGTGGTGCCGTGTATATCATCATACCTAGCGCTGCGATGTTATGGATAGACGTGATTACCAGCAGACGAATACATCGTTTCGTCGCTTCTTGATTACGTTGCTGATATGTTGAAACAATGATGATCAATTTTGAAAACAACACATTCACAGCAAAAGGTAACAACCATAACTGAGATGAAGTACATAAACTTTAACATTGGTCGGGAAGCCGCGTATCTCAATTGAAGTAATTTGTCGCACTAATGAAGTGCCACTAAGCAATTCTATGAACTGTACTTACACTACAGGAATGCACAATACGTTTTTTTTTTTCCTAAGTACAAGAATAACAAAGGTACACCTATTAAAACTGAGACGTGAGCTATTGAACACTGTTCAAGGGTGAACATATTTAAGTTCATTTCCATAACTTTGTCCATATTATACAATATTATGGATACAATATAAAGGAGTGCAAGGGGTTCCCCACGACAGTTCACGGGATCCAAGCCAACCTCATCTGCTCGTGGTGCATCCTGCTAATCAACAAACGAGGCCATAGCTCCCGCCAAGCCGCATTGAGCAAACGTGGTGGGGAATGGCCCAAATTCCCCCATATGAACCCCTACGTTCGACCGTTCGTATTGCCCAGAGGTACAGAAAACCATTCTGACATGTTGCTGACATACGTGGAGATCTTTGGAGGAAGCCTATGTCCAGCAATGGACGTCTATCGGCCTATGATGGGGATGATGATGATGGATATAAGAAATATTACTAAATATTTCATTAACTCATCAATGGATAAAGGATAAAATATGATTGATGATATTAGTCGATTTGAGGGTTAGAATCATACTTTTAAATACTCCGCTGAGATTCTCGCTCACATCCTTCTCTGGTCCGAAGCGTGGCTTGTGCGAGTGGTCGGTAGTTGTGTTGAGCAAAGCAAGAATAGGGCCAAGACTTTGACAATCTTGGTATTGGTCTTGGTCTTGCTTATTAAGTCTTGATCCTGCATATTCAGTATTGGTTTCACTCAATGGACTTGATACTTGGGTTTATTCTTAAATACATTACAACCATTGTTTTAAGGTATAGACTGAAAATTATACTTAATCAATATGTAACTAATAAAACATAATTTTTCTGCGATCAAAAAAAAAATTAAAAATTTTGTGATAAATAGTTTTGCTAATAATTTCAACGGAAGTTTTATTTTTCTCATTACTATTGTATAATAGGTCTTAGTTTTGATCTTGGTCTGATCATTGGTTTTATTCATTTAGTTAGGTTTCGTTAGTTCTTGATCTTGCAAAAAATCGCAATCAAGACTGCAAGACCAAGACCAATGTTACTCATCACTAGTTGCTCGATTTTGAGGTTTAAAAATTTACTTTGCTATGTCATCATCATCATTATCAGCTAACAGATGTCCACTGTTGGAAATAGGCCTCCACTAAAGATCTCCACATCGATCGATACTGCGCTGTCCGCATCTACCTGCTTCCAGCAACCTTCACCAGATCGTAAGACCACCTGGTGGGGGGGTCTGCCAACACTACGTATTTCGATACGCGGTCGCTATTCGAGCACCTTGGTGCCCCATCGGCTGTCAGTCCTTCGAGCGAACTGTCCTCCCCATTGCCGCTTGAGGCTAGCAATCTTTTGGACTATGTCGGTGACGTGTTTGATGTGTGACTTTTAATAATTTCAGTAATTTAAGAAAACGGTACATTTCGTTTTTAAAACTAATTGAATTGATAGTCAAGGTTACCATCAGGACTGTTTTGCAGGAAGTAACCGTAGTAGTGTCCGCTTTATATCCGTTTCCTTCCACATCTGTAAATGCGTGAATCTATTTAGTTTATAAATACAGGATAATTGCGAACTAAACGCATTACTGCAAGTGAAAGTAGCAAAGGATATGCGGCGACCAACGGATGGGTTACCAGTGTCGGAGTATCGCAACGTGGATATAAATTGTTCCGGGTTCTAATACAAGCTCGAGAATTAAAATTAACAAAATTAATCTAAGTTTATTAAAAAAATTAAGCATGTTATAAGTATATCGCGCCTAGTTGATGGTATCGACAGCTATGTGTGATTTTGCTTGTTATACTTTAGATTTTAGTGATAAAGCAATGGTAGCTTGTTTTAGATTAAAATCAATTCCAATATATCTAGATTTTAAATGGTCCAGCAATTGTGTTATTCGATTATGTAGCTTAATGAAAAAATGTTTATTTATTATCGAAAGAATAAGTTTGAATCTTACGGTAAGCAAATATTTATTAGAAGAAAATCATCCAGAAATACGCTAACATTATATTTTTCATCATCAAAACGAAAATCAAATTTTTTTGTACATTTCCAAGGATGATATAATCGAAGATGTTACAAACAAGTTATTTTGATTTCGTCGTGGGTGATTCAAATTTACGAGTATATTATACGTTTTTATCAATGTTAATTTGGGTTTATTACTGCGGCTGTTCATGGGCGACGTTGAAAATCTACTATCACATGGATCGCTTGCTCATTCAAAACTCACTGATGTAAGATTAAAGATGATATAAGGTGATAATAAGACCATCAGTAAAAAAGAGTTATTGAACGAAAAAGGCCGATACACAAACGTATTTACAATAAACTTACCCTCATAAAATTGTTCATAAATTATTATAATTTTTAGAGGAATCCAGCTTATTGCCTAACATCAAACTTTGAATAGACAGGCTAAAGCTTCCAGTAAATATCGTGGGTCCATTAACCTTAAGAATGGTACAGTTTGCTGCCTGACTCGTCAATTATCGCATTCCAGCCGATAATGGAAACTGCTCCTCATCTTAAATAGGTGGAGAATGTCATTATTTATTGTTTAAAATTAAAAGAACGAACGTTGAGCATAGAATTCGTGCCGAGTAGTTTCCAAACATAAGCATGAATCGTCCAATCTATAATTACGATTATGGAGCCTATTAGCGAGTACAGCGCATTTGTTTTTATATCTTATTAGAATTGTATTAATCATAACATTAGGTACGCGTGGATAATATTTCATCACTGATTCATCTTGACTTGCAGCCAGATGGTGTTATTTCCTCACACGCTACTGAGTCTTATATATGGCGCCGCAGGACCGAGCCACCGCAGAGAAGTTTTTTTTTTTACCGAGCGGGAAATCTTCAAAAGACAGAAAAGTGATATATATATATATATCGCTAAGCTTTTAAAATTAAAAACATTCTGATTGCAATAATGAATATTGTTTGGATATTACCAATGACTTGGGATCCCATCATTATTCAATTTAATTAAATACCATGCCTATCACTAGAAAACCGAATACACTGTAAGCTTATTCTGCCTAGATCGAACTGTAAACAACAATTGAATAATTGCAGGTACTCGATAATGACTATGACGTCAGGACATCTGTCAGCTCAGACCTCCCGCTACCACGCCTAATGCATAGTATTCCAAATGTCAGAGTAGTAAATAACTAAATAAAATTACTGTAATAATCAGATTTTTGTGAAATGAAAGGTAAGGTGAAGGAGAAGTCATGGCTGAGGAATATCCGGAATGGACTGGTATATCTGGAGCGTCCGAATTGTTCGGCCGAACCAGAGACAGAAAAGACTGCACCACGCTGATTGCCAACTTCCACTAGTTGGAGAAGCGCTTTAAGAAAAACGATCAGGTGTATGAATGATTAATTCTTCTCATGAATGATCACAAATACGTCTGACTGACGCTGCATTTGGAGCGAAAGAAGTACTTAGTTAATCGCGGGAACGAATTGGTGTCTTTTAGAAACGTACAAGTCCTACTACCGCCTTGCAAAGGAAGCTTTCATATATACTGAAGTGTATTAGTCAACGTAGTCTTTGTTACTGGATACATAGTAAATCACAAAGGCTATAAGTCTAATCATCAGTAACACGAAACGAGCATTATAGACAATTAATGTCTGCGAGACGGTATACAACAAAGGTAGGAATCCGAAACGCGTTTGGCAGACGCGCGTCAATGTTTTGGCAAACGCGCGGTTCTTGTTTATTCGCATGTTCTATTTCCGGCATGTACCCGCGAAGCGGCAAGTTCAAGGGCTGCGCTCTACGATGTTCGATAATCTACTTTGGCGACTCCTACTGATCACTCTTCACGCATCATTATTTACGAAATATTACACTTTTTACTATGCAAAAGTGTCAAGCGTACTCCCACGTTCGAAATATCTACAAATTTAAAAAAAAAATCTCTTTTGTTGGTGTAGCATGATTGTTCAGAATACTGAGCGATAGTATTACAATGAGGTTGGAATATAGTACCTACGATATTTCCGTATCAAAATCCTGAATCTACTAATTATTTGGCCTTCGAAACGAATTAGACCTCTATGTTACAAACTGAGCGATCCGTTGCGCAAAAAAATTCTTTCACATATTTCCAAATAAAATCTTTATCTTATTCTATTCCTTCTTCAACAAGTTATTACTAGTAGTACAAAGAAGTATTGGAATTAAGTATTTAATGGTATCAAGCCTAGTAATAAGAAAGGTCTTTAATATTTCCTCATATAGATCTAGAATAATGGACGTAGTAGTACTTTACTACTTTCATTACTAATGTTAAGCTGTGGTGACGCACACCACCCTGTTAGCATCGTATTCACTCTTCTCTTGACAGATGTCAAACTTAAATCGGAAAACAGACTCCGGAAACTTGTTCCACTTCCTTGTTGTTATTATTATAATGATTGAAGTTACATTTCATTTTCAAACCTAGCTGGAGCGATATCTAAATCGTGAGAGATCGTCTCTAGGCGATCCACAGTTCAGCGTTTAATACCAGCGTTATTGTATTATGAAGCTATTGATTTACGCTTATCGATATTTGGTGTTACTGGATCGGTTTGAAATTTTAAATATAAACTCATTATTGGTCTGCGGTAGCTTATATTTGGACATCTCTCAAGAACAGCTCTCATCAATTACTTAGCGCGATCTTCAGTTATACACTTCTAGTCAGATGCAGATCGTCGTTCCTTTTAGTTATGCTTTAATGCGAACTCCACTCTAAGACACATTCCTCTACTAAAAATAATGCTTTTGAGCTTCATAACTAAAATATAAGAGACAACCGTCCATTCATACACAGTCCCACTGACCTGCAGGTTTTATAAGCCCAAGCGCAGAGGAGTCTTTGTTTAATTAGAAATATATCTAACTCGCAACGAGTCATTTATTCGAACATCGTTGTATTTCTACTTATTTTCTCCTCATCCAAGAGACTGATGGTATGTACCCTATCGTCTCTAAGCCTTACTTCTTCGTTGTGCTGCCTGTTATTCGCAACAAATATAAAAAAATATTTTTGTTAGTTCTATAAGCACCTTAAAACCATAAGAGGAAGTTGGTCCATAATAAAACGACATAACTCAAATCCGCCTTACTTAACGTCCTAGTACTTACAGTCGGCTTTTAGAACTCTACCAAAAAACCGAGACATCAGTATTCACAATACTAATCAGCACAAATGGATAACCTAGACGACTACTAGAAAAAGCATCCTATCACATCTGCTCTTAAAGCCTTAAGTAAGGTTCGACTTATTTCATGCAGGAGAAAGCAGACTAAAATATTTCTATATACCGTAATAAGAACAGGACTAATCCTTAAAGGATGATTGTGATATAACACTCACTATTCGCATGACGGTGGGTAATTTGTAACTTATCTCAATATATGATGATATCTCTTAGATAATGCTTATCCAAAGTTACATCGAAAGATTATGGACTTAGGTTTGTTCTTGAATTGCAAGGTTACGTTCGTTTTAACCTCTTCGCTTATTTCACTCAGTTTTACCAGTTAATGTTTATCCAAATCAGTACATCTTTGTATTTGACATTCCATTTCGTACCATCAAGCAATTTTTTTTTCATCGCTTTATTGTGAAAAAAAAAAATTATATTTTTAATAAACTTGTTATCATTGCGTTGTGTACAGCGGAGATAAAATTTCACTTTAAAAATTTTATACATTCGGCCGCCAAGGAACAGCAATAAATATCTTGCGTAGTAACAAGAATCTCTCTCGATTCGATTCCGATGCCATATATGGTCCTTGAACTACGATCAGTCTTCAATAAAAAACAGACATCAAGTTCGAAGAGTGTTCTTATAGAAAATGTAGTAGATACGGTCAATTGCATGGTCGGAATACGGCACTAAAATGTGTACGAAGACATTTATATCCCATACAAAGAATGCTCGTTTTTTATGAAGGATTATATTTGATCCTTGGACAACAGAACTTTTAGCCACACCACCGGTAAAGATAAGATATCAATGCAGTAATTTCGTGTAGAGTATGAATCAAACGCAAACTCCACAGTCGGCACTAACAATTTTTTAAAAATGTTGAAATTTAGTTATTCTGCAAGACTTTAACTTATTGTTAGTAAACTTAATTATAAGTAATTTCATCACTACCCACAACACTTCGAACCGGAACATTTATGATATTTTGAGTTGAAATAATTTCGTTATTCCCATATCGGTCGTTAGGGTCACAACTATCACTCGGTGTCCGTGTGTTGGATGTTGTACCTTTTTATTGGGCGAACGTTTATCGCACAATTGGTTGAGACAATTATTTGGCAAATATATCAAACATTTGACACATTATTGTAAGCGATGAAATTATCACTAGATCAAACAAAAACAAACAATATAATGATTTTCAGATATTTATATTTCATAATGATAGATCCTCTTTAAAATGTCCTCACCGCCACAGTTTAGGACTTATCTCTACTGCTAGACTAGTCAATGAACAATAATCAACAGTCTAGTTTAGGACACATCTCTACTGTCTGTACGATTAAGGAAAGAAATTTTTAAGAAAAATAAGTGAAATTAAAATTTGTAAATGTTTAACAAAAATAATTAACTACTTTTTTGCTGCATATGTATGTTTCATGTTGACATAGGATGTTAAGTGGTGTTACGCCAGTTATTTCACTAGCAACAACGTCTTTCAAACCAGAAATTAGTAAGTGCAGTGGCAGGATAAATAGCTGCGGTGATACTTATCTACACAGTCCAGCAATAGAGGCTTTTTTAAAGTGTGTTCATCAGAGGTACTATGATAAAAATGAAGAATAGTAGACACTACTGTTAGTATGGATTAATAATATATAACCTTTAATTGCATTAAAATTTAGCTGGAAAATATTTTTCTTCTGGTGTGAAGGTGATTTAATTCGTGAAGCACTGTAATATTTTTTTCAAACGAAAATCCTACATTATCAACTCTCTCTCTTTCTTCGGAAGCATCGAAAGTCAGAATCAGGCCAGGATTTTATCTCGGATCTTCATATCATACCTATATAATACATACCGCGCTTAATATACTACGAGTAACGTTTGAAGTTGTATAAAGATACTAACAAACACAACATTAATTATAATAATTAATATATATAGTCTAAGACGATGACCCCAAATCCGCACAACAAACAAACAGGCGAAGTATAACATTCTGCAATAACGTGACGTCACTCACGGTTGCGTGTTTATCGCAGTCCGACTGCGTGTACCGCGTGACGGCTAAACCAACTGTCATAACGAGATTAAAACAAAAATAATGCGGTACATTGACCTGCTGACTGCGCAGTGATAACATTACTCGCCGACAGTACGTGATAGTAGTAACCTATACATAACCATGCCGCCAGACACGTCTACACTTTGTACTAACAGATTGACCTGACCAAAGCAAAGACTTAGCAGTACTCTAGCTAGTGAAATTTCTGGGGTATCGAGGAGAATATCACATCTTACCTTGCACCATAATATATTTGGGTGGGCATATTTCTTACCACCAGGTTACGTCGTAATTGTATCGACGATTCGTGGGATGAAATAAAATTTTCTATATAGTCAAATAAGCCCTAATAGATAAGTTAGTACTTGACCATGATTCCAACCAGTGTTAGTAGGTGATGTGGTCTGTGGTGGTAAAGCGTACTAGTCTTTTCTTTTGTGGTCCGTAGAAGGAGGATGGGCGGAACGAGACTACAGGGTAAAGATCGCAATAACCTAATAACTACCTTATTCACTTTTCTTAAAAACAGCCGGGAACATAATCTTTATATTCTCATGATAACTGAACTATCTTAAACCTTAAATTATTAAAACAAAGATTCCCATGAAAGATGGATGGCTTTGTGTCGAAAACTTCTCATTTTTTAGTCGGTTAATACTTAAACCAAACTGTGTAATGTACCAACATCACATTCCATCTCGACTTTAGTGACAGAGTAATAAAAGTGTTTGCTTACGATAGGCCATTGTGATTTCTGAATTGGGAGTAATGGCGCGGTCGAAGCAGACGCAACGCGTTAGGGTTGCCACTTGTATAAATTAGCACCAGAAATAAATGTAATATTTAGAAAAAAAAACTAAACAGTAAAGAAATCAAAGATCTTTAAAAAACTTAGCATACTGCTTCTTCTCCATCTCAAATTGGATTGAGAGTTCCACTTTTCCAAATACATACGTACTCCTAGTACATCTACATATTTATACGCCCTAAATACTAATACTTCTGGTTAATTCCCTCGTCTTGTACATCTGCTGCCATAACATTTCCGAGTTCCAGCTATATCATCATCATCAGGCGATTGATGTCCACAGCTGGACATAAGCCTCTCCCAAAGATCTCCACACCGATCGATTCTCCCCTGCCCACATCCAGCGGCTTCCCACGACTTTCACCAGATCGTCGCTCTCCCTTGTAGGGGGCTATATGAGATTTGAAATACCATACGCCAATGCCTTCCACGGCCTTATTGTTCCTTATCACATGAAACTGGTCAAGTGTTAATCCATAGTCAATAAAAAAATTAAGAAACCGCTACATTTAAAAGATTACCCATTTATGGCCTCAAGTGTCATGAATACACATCTTGTTTATCTTTAATAATACTACTTCCTTGATATAATACATTCACCTTATGAAATATTCGAGGTTTTTCTAATTATACATACTATTATTTGAAATTGGTCAAATTTGGTAGACTAAGAGTTGAAAGGCCTCCACAACGTGGACTGAGGATCTGGTAAATGTTGCAGGAATTTGTTAGAATATGCATATGCTAGTAAGTACCAACTTTGCGAGTATAAACACCAGTATAATAAATTGCTATGTCAAGGCGTTGTACAGATCAGGAGCTATTAATTTTAAGTTTTTATTTTTCAGATTGTATGGTTGTATGGATATCTGTAGTCTTCAAACGCTGATGAGGGTAAGAGAGTGGTACACTTTTCTTGATGGTGTGGTAATCTAGCTTGAAATAAATGGTAAGCTAATGCACGCATTTGGTAGAAAGCTAAATTCTCTATCTAGCAGTGGATAAAACGAGTGTTAATGGTGATGAGGATCATGGTGACAACCCTAAGTTCTAGAGCATATTTGGGCAAACACATACCTTAGCTGTACCAAGACTGAATGCTATTGTCACGCGGCCCTCGCGTGCCCCCAACAGGCGTATGGCAATCTACGAGGTTCTCTTAGCAACCCTCAAATGTCAAATCACGATCTTCTTATACCCAGACTATCTTTATTAAATAGGATCCTTTTATGCATCTTAACAACATTAACTTTTATTCTACGAAGCGACGAGATGAGCGAGACTTTCATGTGATAGTAAGTAATATATTAACCCGTAATAACGAGGCGCTGGCCTTGAGACATAAGATTTTGCATCTTATTACCCTAGTAATTACACTAGCAACAGCGCTCTTCAAACCGGAACACCGCAATATTTGCACAATACTGTTCGGCGGCAGAAACATGCGCTGCCGGCGATCGTCTAGGTACCAACCTAACTATACCGTCTCCGGCAGCAGATATCTACCACTAGTAAAACCAGCAATTGTTTTTTGGTAGCGGGTAAAAATTATCTAAAATTTAGGTATTAAAGAGAGATATTATTCAGTGATGTTTTAGTTATTTTGGCGTATTATAGTTTGTTATCCGAAATAAAGGTGATCGCTTGAAGTTATCAAATAGGTCTGTCTCAGTGATCGACAGGTCATAAGTTTTCTATTATTATGTTATTCAATTATACGTAAATAGACAGCTCGTTAATAATGGACTATAATCTTCTTTTAGATATATGCGCTTCATCATCATCATCAACAATTCGTGGACGTCCACAGCTGGACATAGGTCTCTCGTAATGTGTTCCAAAAATTAATATGCGCTCAATTCGATTTAGATTTGATGCGACACATATGACGTCTTTCTCTATTCTTCTTTTTCCATCATCTCTTCTTCATCACATCCGTTCTGAAACACTAATTTATCTCGTTTTTTTATAAATAAATATATAGCAATCTGAGATATATATATTAAACATATTTCTTTAATTCGTATCTAGTGCACAAAGGTGCAGTTGTGTTACGTGGTCGTTGGCCGCTCGTGTACCTACATTTAAGTGCAAGTTTGTATTACCGAGCTTCTTTATTTTGGATTACTCCACTTTGCGATTCAGGCCTTATCTTTATCTTTTCAATAGCTATATCTATATGATGTTTGTTTGAGAAATTCGCGGTTGGCATTAAAGAGGATAACTTTCCGACTATAAATAGAAGTAACAACCTTGTGATCCATGTATTACATACATTCCGTTTATTCTATGTAAAAACTAGTTTTTTTTTAAGTATTAGTTATTTTTTTTAAAAAAATAAAATATTTTCTACGATATAATGAATAATTAAAATACACCAAAAATTTGCAATTCGCTTTCCATTAATTTCTCTTTTTTTTCTTGCAACACTCGACTCAAAACAAAGATGTTCGGGAGTTAAAAGGGCAAACAGAGTTAACAGTGTAATGGTTCCTGATCTTCAAACTTGTTCTTTCCATTTCATTTCGACCACTAGACTTGAATTCATCTATTCAATTTAATAGCTTTGCTCCTGTCTTTGCATCATATAGCACGTTTTCTTCCACACAACTCTCGCTTTGTTCTTCTGATTAAAGGTCCAATTTCTTTTTTATCAAAAGATACGTTTCTTTTTGTTCTTTCTCTTTTACCTCTCCTGCTATCTTTAGTCACACGATGTTTCTTATGAAGTCGTCGAGTCGGATCAAGTGCCTTAAAATCTTTGACCAAATCAGAATAAACTTGTATAAATTCCATCATCAAACAGAAGCATTGACGCAAGAGATCTATTTAAGTTGTCGGCTTATCTTTTATCAGAAGTGTTTAATGCGTGTCGGGAATTGCGTACGAATGATGTGGGTGATGTAGACATAACTGTCACAAAATTTATCTGCACTGAATTAAGTTTACTGGTTATAGGCATCTGCCGAACGTTTAAATCGAGGGGTACCCAAACGCCTACTTCTGTCAAGCGACAGGGTACAAACATTTTTGTGTTCCGATTCGAATCGAATTACTGTGGTAACGAAGAGTTTAACATGGTGACGTGTAAAAATCTTAACTAGTATTACAATATTATGGGCGAAGGTATCACTTATAGCTCATCCGATAGACCCTCTGTGGTAAATTGATTAGAATGATAGGGATCACCAGTCCATCCTCAGAATGACAAATTATTCCAGAAAAAGTTAGCAGCTCTCATTGTAACTGTTACTATATTGCCTCTGGATAACTCTCCATCAATGAATATCAATACCAAAATCAAGAGATCTTTGCTTACATGACGAGATTTTTTAAATTACAATAACTTTATTTTGCATCATTACCCGCCGAAAAGTATTAATCATCATCATCATTTCAGCTGATGAACGTCCACAGCTGGATATAATATTACAGTAATGCTGCAAAAATATTTTCCTAAAAAACACTAGCAGAAGCCGGAAATTTTGCTAGTTAATTTTTAAATAACACTCCACTAAGCAAACATGTCCACGTCCTGTAACAGTACGGTGGAAATGTATACAAACCTGTATACAAATACAATATTTGCATTACAATCGTCTAGATAATAGGTTATCTGTGAAATTTCCTGATAAAAACAATCCTTTACAATATGAAACAAGTCACATACGTGGATTCATGTGAACAGTAATGTTTGCACTAACTTACACTTAGGTAAACATATTCAAAACTGTTCAGGTTTCTTTGCAACAGTTTCTTTTTAAACTAATTATTACAGTAACTTAGCGGCACTTGACTATCACTAAAGTTTTAATAAATTATAGCAAATATTATAAAAAAATTACTATATAATTTTTATTAGCTTTAATATTAACATACAAGCACCGGCAGTATCATCATTAGGTGCCCTCTTCAAACTGAAGATTGGCGATGAGATTAAGAAAACCAATTCTATCCTGAGCTATTCTTTTTAACTCGTGGTATTTAAAACCGATCCATTCCTTTATGTCATCAAACCATTTCTTGCGCTGCCTACCAGGTGCACGTTTTCCAGGAATTTTGCCCTCCAGGATCAATCTTAGAAACTTATAAAGGGATCGTCTTTGAAGGTGTCTGAAAAATGCAAACTTTCTTTGCATGACGTTTGTCACTAGCATGTGTTTGCAGTTCACTCTCTCAAGGACTTGAACATTGGAGACAAACTGCTTCCACGTGATCTTAAGCATTCGACGGGGTCCCCACATATCAAATGCTTGTATTCGACGACAAAATTCCTTTTTTAAGGTCCACGTCTTACAACCATATAAGAAAACGGACCAAACAACATTTTAAAACGCGGTATCGTGCAGGGGACCATATTTTGGGGTCACAATAACACCGGCAGTAACAATAAGAAAACAATATTTAGGTCGAATCCGCGAGTCAAATTCCGATGAAAATGTAAAACTGAAAAGTGGTCATTAAAACTAACAGTATTATAAATATAAAAAAAAAACAAAATCAATGACTAGAACTAAAATTGTTAATCTAGAATTTAGGATATGATGACAGTGACAAAAAAATTCACATCACAACGAAAATATCATTTCACAGTTGTGTATTTAGGTACACAAGCTAGAAGTAACCAATAAAGCAAACAAACATTGAGACCTCACAAATTAAAACAAATCTTGATGTCAATAAAAAAACCACGACCTAGAAACGAAATTCCGTTAACAACAAATGCAATTTAAAGCAAAAAAATTGTCCAACGTAGATCATTGGTTGGACGCATTGCTGGCAACACCGGCCGCGGCTCGCGCGGTCACGCGGTGTGAAGGCTGCTTAACAGTCTGAAATGAAGCTTGTGAACGGGTTGTGAAGAATAATGTAGATAAACACAAGTCGAGGCGACTTTCTATGGACGGCAACATACACTGCGCTTCACATTCACTAGTTGTTAGTAAGGTATTTCAGGAAAATCTGATACGTGATGAACAATCCATGGGTTGAGGAACGCGGGACCGATCGATATGAAGATCTTTGGGGAAGGCCTATGTCCAGCATTGAACGTCTATCGGCTGATGATGATGATGAATCCATACGTTCGCTAGTCCGGCTAGGACAACATTTAAGTTCTACCCATATCTTTCATGTTTAAGTCGCTGGTGAAAGTTCATGGTAGATAAATTATTTGCATTCTCAATTATAATTTATTATAATAATTACTGTTATAGACAGGTATGTTGAGTAGAGGATCAAAATCAAAGACTACACCACACACCATTTTCTTCTTATCAGCCGGATAACGCTCACAGCTGGCGATAGGCCTCTCTCACGGATCCTCAAAGAGCCTTAGCCCCACCACGTTGGCCCAGAGCGGCTTGGTGGGTGGTCAGAACCTCGTCTGTTTAGCAGGGTACAACGCGAACACGTGGGGTTGACTTGGACTCCGTAAGATGATGGGTGGAACCACTTACAACCCTTTACAAGTCATAAAAGTAATCAACTTAACATTATTTTGCTTTCGAAATATTGTATCGAACAAACCCGTTGTCGAATACTCTCATATTAATCCCCACCCGATCAATGTGGGAATCTTTAGGGGAGGCCTATGTGACCAGCACTGGACATTTATCGGCTAATGATGATGATGAACTAATACTTGAAACATTTGCCGTTGTGATCAATGTCAAAATAATTTTGGACATATATGTAAACTTCACTGAGGTAATAAAACGTAAAAATTTTTATCTGAGCGATGCAGTGTATATCATCGTAACCTTCGCATAAAAAAAATAAAAGTCATGGTTGAGAAATGGCAGGAAATGGGCTGGCATATCTAAGGCGTCCGAATTGTTCCGCCAAACCAGAGACAGAAAAGACTGTACCACGCTGATCGCCAACCTTCACCAGTTGGAGTGGCACTTTAAGAAGAACAATCGCATAAAAAATCCACCCGAATCTAGAGGGATTCGTACATATTACTAGTAGAGCAATATAAAATCTTGCAATACAGCATCAAATCCTCTGCGTTATAGAAGATAAACATGATTATGCTGGAGAAAGTGCTATTAGAATGGTTCCGGATTAGAGTTTTGTGAGAAAGTAACCTGCGCAGTTTAATCTCCATGGCCTATCGAGATAAATTGCAGTCTATGGATTTTTACTCATTTGTAATAGGCTGCTTGAGTTTAATCACATGATGTTAAGCAACAATGAGGCTGTAAATGGTGAAACGTACTCGATCTAGATACACCCGTTGTCATATGTTGACAGCCGGAACACAACGATTCTGTATGAGAAGAGATTTATCATATATGGTAGTAATATCAAACATATGTTCATATTACATCCATGTCATACAAGAAATCAAATTAAACTTTAATGCTTTGATAACATTAGTTTTTTTAAATTGTTTTGTAGTTATCAGATTCTCGGTTTCCGAAAAGTAAAATACGTGGGCAAACGGACGGTGATCATTCAACTGTCTGATAAGCGGTTGGTGGTTCGGTGTTTGTGTATAACCGTGTTTGTTTATACAATAGTCAGATGGATTCGAAAAAATCAATCAACCAATCACTACATGTTCCCTGGACTCAAACAAGAAGCGCTTATCCGCTGCACAACAGAGACAGTTGAAGTTACGCTAATAGTAATACCCAAGAGTTGAAGGATTTGCCTACTTACGGATAACAAAGTTCAAAAATCAATGTCGGAGAAGGCGAAATGGTATGTCATGAACAAAGAGCCTCACAGAGCACAAGACAGATTCCACAAAGCCAACAGAGAGCCAATACAAACAAGCACCGATAAAAACTTGTTTAATGAAAAGTAGAATTATACCAGCGATAAGGACGTAAATCAAACGGTATGTAAACAGTAAGCGAAGTGTGATGTGTTTGCAGTAATACGTTTTTTTTTTTAAATCTTTTTAAGCCATACACCTTATAGGTTAAGCCGGCTACTACATAATTAATCATTAACCTCCGAGAAGCTACAAACAAGAAAACTTCAGATTCTTTTACTGTCATTACATATATACTGTGATTAGTTCACAGTTAACTCTGAAAAACAAAAAAATAAACCATGTCTATTACATCCAATATTATTAATAACATTTGCTGTTTCTGGTTCGTTCCGCCCACATTCCGTTAAAGTATGATATAAATCTTCTTTTACATTTTGGCATGTATCACAATATAGATTATTTCTTTTGCCAATTAAAAATTTGAACACATTCAGTGGGACGGGTCCAGACAACACTCTCATGCAGACAATAAGTTCTCTACGGTTAAGTTTACATTTGTAGAACCACGGAATTTTAAGTGGCTCAGACGTAAACGTCTTGTACCATATTCCTATTTCTTTAGAAATTTTGTCAAACCATCTTTTCCAAACATCAATAATAGTTTTTCCAATTTGTTCCAGACAGTCAGTGTGATGAGAAGGTACCCTTAATTCTATACCTTCACTTAAGGCTTGTTTTGCAACTGTATTAGCCACCTCGTTATTGTCTATTCCTACATGTGAAGTAAGCCATAGCTTATTATCTATGTTGAATTTGGCTTTAAAGAAAGTCCTCTGATCGTAAAAGGAACATCCTGAATTAACACTATCCTTAGAAGCGTCGGTATAAATTTGAACAAATTCCTGATATCCAAATGAAAGCATTCATTTAACAGCGCTGTGGACACATGGACTGGTAATTTTTTTTGTGGTGGTTATGGTTTTTACTGTAGTAGATATTATATCTGTATGTGGCAGTTCTGTTACAAGAAAAGATAATTGATATACCGTTGACATCTGAGACTGAGATATATAAAATTTTTTAGTACTTTTATATATATTGACCATCATCACTTTACTATTCCTTCGCCAATATTGTCTTTCGTCAGATAACAACTCCGAAAACAGACAAACGTTCCAGTAGGTAATCCTTCGATCTCGACCAAACTTTTAACATGTATTTATGGCGTAAGTATTGTCTTCTTAATTCTAATGGTAAAATATTCCATTCGGATTGCATCACATGTATAGGAGTAAATCTTATAAAACCACCATATATACGTAATCCTTGATTTTGAATAAGATCTATATTTCTTAAGAGATCTGTACTTGCATTTCCATGGGGTCCCCCTGACAAAGACCTTGCATACATACTCTTGATAAACACTCACCCGATTGAAGGAACAAAAACAGATGCTGCTCTCTCAGAAATTCATAAATATATACACACAAATATGAGTCAAAACCGAAGTTAATTAAACAGTCATAAAGACATACAATCGAAATATTGTTATAGGCATTAGTTATATCACAAAAACTACAGAGCATGTACTCTTTATTAGTTAGAGCTATTTCAGCGTCAATTACGAAGCGAGATAAGTTATCAACACTTGAGAAACCACGTCGGAAACCCAAAGTGTAATCTTTAAATAATCCTTTACTTTCAATAAAGAAGTCAAGTTGTTTTGTAACCATGAGATTAAAAACTTTGCAAATACAATTAAAAAGAGATATTGCGCGAAATTTACGAACGTTATTATTTTGTTTAGAGATATCAATGATTTTTATTTTACGCCATTTATGTGGAATTGACCCATATGAGATTGTACATATGCAACAGTATAACTTTAGCTTCTGTTGATAAGTTAAAAATCATAGAGTATAATATAGTGTCTAAGCCTGCGGATGTGTCTTTTTCTTTACGAACTGCGTTTAGCTCGGATAATGTGAATCGATGCATTACTATATCCGACTTTTTCTCTTGACAGGGCTGAAGACTAACACAGTCCGAGGCTAGGTCAGAAAGGAACCTTTCTGCATCTACGTCCTACAATAAATCCTTCTTCCTTAAACCTTTTTGACCTTTGATCCATCTCATCTTATTCCATAAAAATGTATTGGACGTGTTTGAATCTATATTATATACAAAACTGTTGCCATGATTCTCTTTTAACTGATTTGATCATTCGCTTGGCTTCTCTGATTTTCTTTTGCAAAATAATAAAATTTTCGTTTGTTTCTTAAAAACTTTTGCAAAAATCGTACAAACTCCTTTCTGCTACAATTCGGGATAAATTTTGGTTCCACCAATTTTTTGGAATGAATTCAGGATGTTGATTATCTGGGAATTTAAAATAAGGTATAACTTTATTGGCTGCCTTATTTATGGTTAGGAGAAGTCTATCATGTCTTGTAAATTTGTACGCAATTCATAATTACCTCCTGTTTGAACATAGCCCAATTAGCTTTTTAATATTTCGTTTGTTATTTACCTAAACATATTGACAACTGTCCTGAATTTTTTTTAAAGCCAGGCGATGATCACTACCTAACCACTCGTTTGACACCGACCAATCTAAATGTACAGCTATATCTGTGCTTGCAAAAGTAATGTCTGATGCGGAAAATACTAATTCTCCATTAAGCATTGTAAAGCGGGTGGGATCACCATTATTTAAATATATGAAGTTATTATGTATACTTGTTTCTGTAAGTAAACACCCACGAGAATCGATTTTTAGGACCATACCCTATGGTGTCCAACCAATCACCCTATTTTTAACACTTCGACATGATATCTTGGGAATTATATCTTTTAGCATTTCAATTAAGACGTCAATTTGGTCTGTATAACTATTTCTTGGATATTTTTGATTCCGTAAGTAGAATTAAGGTATTCTTCAACATATTTTCCATTTAAAGGATATGGTTTGATTGACATGGATATAAAATTGTTTATTTCTTTCCATTTAATGGAATCAAAATCATTTTTTGTCATTTTCTTCCGCTTTTTATTAGTAATTACATCTGTCTCGTGTTCAACTTTGCGATAATGTGTCACTGTCCTCGTTGCTAATGATTTCACCAGTGGTCTCCTTGATTGGTTCCTGCATAACTTCTGATGTAGATGAATCAGTTGGCGAATGTGGACGTTTAGAAGTACACGCTTCGGTATTGAGCAGTGTATTTTCATCTATTACGTCCGAGATGTTTAAAGCAATGTTTTCAGTACATTTAGAGTCTATGTGACCCTCTTTTTTGCACACAAAGCAAGTCATAGTGTCTGAAAATAAATGAGTCCAATAATTGGTCTCATCATATTCAATAGACATCCTATCAGGTAGGCGATAAAAAACTTCAGTGGTTACATAAACTTGCCTACGGAAACAACATATGGCCTTATCCTGAATCATTTAGTCCCGCACGCAGAAATGATATTGACGACATAGGTTTTATACCTATTTCCTCTAATTTTTTCTATATTTCCGTATGTGGGATAATCGGACATACGTTCGAGAGAATAATACGTTTGTTTCTATTATTCAGTGAGCGAATACTAAGTTTATGAGCTGGAATAATTATAAACTTTTTATTATCTGTAATGTCGTCCGCTATAAGTTTTGATGCTAAATATACACAAATACGGTTGTTAGAAATTCTGGATAAGAATCGTATTTGTGCTGGATCAATAATTTTTCCTAGTGCTAGTGCATAGTCCCTAATTTGAATGTTTTCGAAGACATCGATAACAATAGCCTGGTCTTTTTTCGGAAACATTGTATTTTGAGCAATGGTGACATGACTCAATGTAGTGGGAGAGGTTTGTGAACCAATTTTATTCCTGTAGTCAGAAATTTTCGGAAAATATTTGGAAAATGTTTAATAAACACTAATGAACTTCCGTGCTATTATTAAAATACAAAAAAAAAACCGAAACTGAGGGTAGATTCATGTAAAAAATTGGTGAAGAAATGCGAGGCGCGTCGTCCTTTGCGCTCATGCGCAGCCTTCTTTAACACTGCAGTAATACGTTATAAAACCACATAATTAATCAGGTGAGAGGCTCGTGGAGTTAGACTCTGTTATCACTATATTTTAATTATATTCATAATCGCTTTAACAGGTCCAACGCCACAACAGGTTGTAAGTATCTGTTGCCGGAGACCGTCCAGGTTGGTACCTAATTCTGCCGTCAAATAGTACTTACAAACATTACTGTTTCAGTTTGAAAGGAGCTACAGTTAATATAATTACTGGGGTAACGAGATTTAACAACACCTTATGTCTCGTCGCTTCGGTGTATAGAAAAAGAAACTTTGTATTCAATAAAATTACTGCGATCCTCATCCTCAGTTAATAGATATCCACTTCTGGACATGTGCCTCTCCCAAAGATCACCACATCAATCGGCCCTGCTCTGTCCGGATCGCCGGGCAATAGATGTTGTCGTTTGTATAGGTTCATATGAAGGTATTTGGGACATTTCTCACCACGCTGGCCCAATGCGGTTTGGTGGGAGCCAGAGCCTCATTTGTTGATAAGAAGGGTACACGACAAGCAGGTGGGGTTGGTTTGGGTCTCATGAGTTGTTGTGCGGGTTCTCTTACACCCCCTTGCGATCTTCACAAAGAGGTAATAATAATGATGATGTTATTGTTTTAAAATATACTTAGATATGTTTTTACTATTAAAGGATAACGACTTCAATTAAATTTTACAGTTTTAAACAACCTTGATGCCAAAGATGTGGAAGACGCACACAACCCTATCAAACAGACTTTTGTATATATGACTACTGGGACACAAGAATAAGTTAAGAAAATTGATGTTTTGGAGAATTTAAACAGCTAGACAGTTTTGTAGACCAAACACCAGTTTCATATGTAACTCAAAGATCGAGTAGGAATAAGTGATGTAGTCCGCACAAATACAGTTTTCATCGTTGCATTATTCACCAATTTAAACATTTCACCATATTTGCCTTCCCAATTGATTTTCTACGGGATCCTTTCGATACCTCTTGTATCCAATATTTTCCACCTTTCCATTGTTTAATGCGAGCTTTTGTTTTGGATGATATTGGAATTAGTATTTGTTTACACAACTTATATCAAATGCCCCCAAAAAATTTTGAACTCCAGACGAATTAATTGTCGGACGGCGGAGGTCAAACGTTTTATGGGTGTGCATCTATCACATGGTTTTTCACAACAACATGCGAACAGGGTTGTCAACCATTTCTATAATGGTCTAACAATAATCGACACAATGATAAAAAATCTTTCCAGAAGTTTCGAAATTCCAGCAAACAAGTCAACGGCTTAATCCACAAAGCTGTCCAAAAGCTGTAACTTTTAGTTAATTTTTCTCATCGAAAGCTCAAGCTCAATACAAATCAAGCCCAGGTACTTTCGTTTGATCGAGGGTTATGCGACGAGATCCCACGAACCCGTCGCCCAGAGGCCATGGGAGAAAACGTCTACCGGTATATTACATACTGTGGTTTGATTTCAACAGTAAGATTTATTGAGCGACGAGAAGATATATATATATTCATGTATATCATAGAGATTTTCAGTTAATGTGGTGTGGGAGGGTCGAACGATATACTAATGGTGGTAAGTGTTTAATATTTTGGCATTGATATTTTTTATGACAATAAATCCTGTGCGAATGACGTCCGACCGTCTGCCAACCGTTTGGCAGTCGGTTGAACGATCACTGTTCGTTTGCTGACGTATTTTACTTTTGTAAAAAGTAATCTTATCGGTTAAGCAGTAAGGTTGAATTTGAGGTATTCTACGACACGGATGTTACACGAAGACGTGTTTGTTTGTTTTAATTATTGATATACATCAGTAAATTGCGCGCCGTTTTATTTACTGGCGTTTTTTTATTCATTGTTTATAATATTTCAGTAATTAACTGTACATTGTAATGATGGGAGATTATTTTATTATATGTATATTAGTAAGCTTATTAAAAATTAAATAAATTTTTTAATTATACTTCGAGGGTACTTGTTTTTAGAGTGCTGGTCGGTAACAGTGTCACTTGGATTTCAAAAAAAAGAAGTAATATCATTAGGGATATTAAATATCCAAATATTTCTATCTATGTTCAGTAGTGGACGCCCATCGGTTAAAACGATGATGATGATTCGACATTATTTCTCACGTGTCGCTCAGATCTATCTTCTCTACCCTGTAAGACTACAGGCTCAAGAATAGAACTTAACCACTGCTTATAGTAGAATACGACTAAAGGAGTTTTCAACTCTGTGGGTTTCGCAGCTGAGGGGCCTACTCACCCACTAAGGAAGCCGGAAATGAACAATAAGAACGAAGTGGTCTAGTATTTGCCGCAGAATTACGAGAGAAAGAGCTACAGAGGGATCTCTGCCCAGGAAGTTATAGGAGAATAAATTAAATTAACACTTTCGGCTCCTTTGAAACAACAAGTCTCTATGGGTCCATGACCAATTTTGTACAGAATGCATTACATGAAAATGTGTTTTAAACTACATTTTTGTTTATTTACAGCTTTATTTGCACACAGAAAAAACAAGTTGTACAAAAAGACGGACTTAATGCCTGATGGCACTCTCTCCCAGTCTACCCTAGGATTGAGGAGAGAGTAAAAGTATAGGCGCAGTATCGTGCAAATGTAAAAAATATGTACATATTCTATACGTGTTATTGGATTATAATAAGATTTCGTAATATTAAGTATTAAAAATGTATTACATATAAAAAAAGAGTTTCATAGTTCATCATACAGTGACCCCAAAACATTCTTTTAAAGGAAGCGTTACTGAGAGCTGCCCGTGTTAAGTGGGAGCTCATTCCAAAGCCTTACAGATCTAGGAGTGAAGTAATAGTAATATAATGTTAAAACTGTCGTCTATCGTAAGTAGTCCTTTAATAACATTACTTACAACTTGAGAAGCGTAAGTATTAACTTACTCATCTTGAGTCGTACCGTTACGTTAGTCATGACTGCGAATAATTTCTAGCACTAGCATTTCAAATCAGTTACCCATGGACCAACAGCAAGGACATGTTATTGTGATAAATCCAAAATATGAGCGTAGTAGAAAGACATCATTTATCAATCATCATTTATTTCTGTCAGGTTTTTAGTCCGTGACCTTCGCGTATAATGTTAACCGGCTTAGGAGATGATAATGTATGCTACACCGAGAAATCAAACCAGTTGTCGATGTACACCGAGAAGAATTTAAATTGTCATCAATTGGGCGAGGTGGCTATTGGCTGGAACTTGGCGACTTCGAACCAATGGAGAGTGCCGACCAGGGAATTAATTGATCGCAGCAACAGGAGCCATTGATACGCTATCGTCGGGAGAACGGCGTAGTTCATACATCAGTTGTGGACTTTGATGCGATTGCTGATCTCCTGCATTTGCTCATACATTTAATGTATAAGATGTTATTAAATATTACTACTACTCACATGTCTTAAAATTATAATGAAGTTAAAGTATAACAAAAAAAGCTGAGAATCGTCGAATCAGTTTGAGGAGGGCACATAATGATGATAATAGTATAAACTTTGTTATTTTCTGAATAATTAGACCTACTTTCAAGTATTGCTATTAATACCATACCCCTGTACAAATTGAGAAGCTTAAACGTCAGACTCTGGTCTTAAGGACGATAAATTATGCTATTAAACGCTAATTGTAAAATTCGACATTGATTATGAAACTACATAAGTACGCCCAGTCTTGTGTATCGTTTTTACATTCATCACCATCGTATCAGTTCAAATAATTTAACAGTATCGAAAGTATATTTATAAAACCAAAGAACCTAAATTTAATTTGTTTTCAATATTTTTGAGACAAACTTCAGAAGTATTTAAAATTCCCAAAAAAAATTTATTAAATCCGGTGATCTATCGACTTAAGCGAGGTTTAAGCAGTGGACTGGCAAGAGTCAGTTCGAAGGCCAAGATTCACTTTGGGTCGCTGCGCCAGAACAGTAAGTGAATTCGGTGAATTCTGAAATAAGTTTTCCGTGGTCGTACACTTGGAATTATAAGTGCCTCGATTTCGGAACAATCATCTCATCGGTTACAACCACAAGGCTTGACGAGACGCTGCACAGAATTCTAAAATGAAAATATTATGGTTAGCAAGTATCTTTTACTTTTCTTTTCGGGGTATAATCTTCTGAATATACTACGCTTCTGGAGGGAAGACAATGTTAAGTGGGATTTGTCCCTACTAAAACCACTTTGGTGGTTGTTCATAGTGCGTTGCGTAGGTCCTGGGATCTCCTACAGAATACACCAGTCTCTTTTTGCTGTACGCCTAAACATGTTCCAAGATGGGCCGTAACCTTCCCCAGTACCCTCACTTTGCTGCGACAAATACTAGACTTCCATGCATTCGTGTACTACCTTCAAAGCCTGCGAAACCGAAAACCCTTATAGTTGTCTTTAACGACAGTCAAGGCTTACCTTAGTCATATTCTTAACAGCTCGAATCTAGTGCGCAGAGATTATAATTACCACCAGGTAAATTGGAAACTAAACTTAAATAAATTATAATGAACAAATAAGTGCCATAGTTCCGACAGTCGTAATCTTCATATGCCCGATAGAGGTTATCAGCGAGAGTTCGCGGTTATCTATCGCGATGACCCTTTATCATCAGATAGCCGGCATACAGACAGACTGTATGTTAAACAGAGATTACCTAATTACTATTTGTCATATTAATAAATTGTATAAACCAAGATTTAATGATTAATATCCAAACACAACAATAGTCTCTTGTTAAAATTATTTTCTTCGGTAATATTTTAACTTACGGCGTATCACTTACTAGTAAGTGAATTTTTGCTTGTATAAAAAAAAATTAATATATGCCAGAGGTCAAAGTGATAGATGTGTGTATATGATAGTCATTTTCCAGATTAATTGCTCAATTAATCAGTACAGCACAACAATGTATCAATTTATACAGCGAATATTCATCGGCCGTACAGAAGTACATTCAAGTGTGATTTATTATATCATCATTAACACTGAATTGAGTGTGTTTAGCTAGCTTACCGTAACTTAGTACCGTTAAAGAAATTAATTAAAGTAGTAATATTTATGCAGACGTAATGCCTGTTGGCATTCTTTACCACCCAACCATTGCCGAGGTGAGATGTTGTGGTAGGTGATAATTTAACTAATACGATGATTATAAAACTAAATCAATTTAAATAATAATAATACATATACATGGAGGTGTAAGGGATCTCGCACAACCTTACCTGCTCGTTGTGCACCTTGCTAATCAACACCCTAACGGATTCTCGCCTTGTCGTAGCGGAGGGGCTTAGTAACCGTGGACCGACACACGGTAAAGCGAAGTGGATCCCACCTGGTCGGCCCGCGGCGAAGGGCCGGCCGAAGCGGCCGCTCCAGGTTAAAGCACCGGTTGGATAACTGGATCTCACTGGAGCGGCCAAGGGCTGCAGGGGCGGTTTCATACTGTTTCTTGCAGCCGAGGTGGAGTCGCGGAGGAAGTACCCTCTGCGACTAACAACGGGTGGCGGCGGGCCCAACATCGGATCCGCCGCAGGGAGCCGGGAGAATATTCTTTATTGGCTCCCATGGCTTCTGCGCGACGGGTTCAGGGGAATTCGTTGCCCGCACGACAGCAGGAGGCCGAGGACGGGGCGCATGTTCCCGCGTGCCCCTGCGGAGGTGGAAAGGGAGGGTTTATCCCTCCCTCCCGAGATGGGGCTGGTGAATCGCGGATGGTGCGAAAGCGTTCATGACCCTGCCATCAGGCGATGAGTTAGAACATCGAGGTGGTAGTTTTAGTTGGTGCATGTCCGACATAACCCGTCCTTGCCTCCGTGAGGACGGGTATGCGCAGGCATTTCCTCCATGTTAAACAAAAAAAAAAAGAAACGCTGCTAATCAACAAACGAGGCTCTGACTCCCACCAACACGCATTGGGGCAGCGCGGTGGGAAATGGCTCAAATCCCCCCATATAAACCCCTACAAAGGACGGGCTCTGGTGTCTGGCGATGCCAGAGGCCATGCTAGCTGTGAGACATTTGCAAAACCCCGAAACCAGGGCAGCGCAAGACAGATGTGGAAATCTTTGGGGGGAAACTTATTTCCAACAATGGACGTCTATTGGCTGATAATGAGATTGATTCATAAATAATAATATTAATAAAATAGAAGAAATTTTTAACGATGGGTACGAATGAGAAGATTATTTTCTTATTCCTTCACATCGCTACAAATTTCGTATGAATGATAAATAGATAAATGATTGGTAGAAATAGAATGTGAAGAATAGACAAAGAACAAATTAAGAGAGGGAACAAAATAAAAAAAAAAACCTAATAAAAAACCTGGCATAGTTAAACATTAACATTATTTTACTGTTTGCACTTCTAAACAACGGTTCAGTACTAAGTTCCTTTTGAAATGATTTATTTGGATTCTGAGAACACTTCATGGGATCACCTTTCATCAAAACTGATACGTACTAAATTTAGGATTATTCTCCTTTCGATTGTTTTTAAAGAAATTGTTGATATCTCCAATAAAATCAGTACGGAAGCTTCATCATCATAATCATCAGCCGATAGGTGTTCATAAACTAGACGAAAACTTAAAATACATTAATTAAAAATTTGGTGAAAATGATCTGTCTCTAGCATAGTTCCCTCATGTCCAAGGATCGAGGTCACCGCTAGTGTTGCTGTTTAGCAGAGGAGGCTAATGGCTGGACGTTATCTCCTGCCCTCGATGTAGTACTGGCAGGTGTGATAGGGACTGTATAAAATAGACCCCAGGACAGGCTATTCCAGCATAACGTTATCTCGTGACCTCCTCAAACGCTGAAGGTGACTTCTACCTCTTGAATAAAAAAAAAATTGTTGTCTGGGGCGGATAGTGATCTACGTTCAGTATATACTATTTTTTACATTTTCAATATAGATAAAAGATATATAAATATACATTCAGTAATATAGTATAGGTGTAAAGATACAGAATCTTTTACGGAACAGTTTCAAATACTAGAAAAGCTAGTTATGTTAATTAGTGACCTGAATTACGAATAGTTTTAGAAAATTTACAGCATCTCGAATTATTATAATCTTTTATGATACGCATAGTATTATATCATATTGCCGTATGTCACATGACCGCAGGTACGTGGACTACTGTCCGACTTTTTTGATAAGTCAGCTACGGGATCATTTAGATAGTATGATATACGACTCTGTTAACAATCAGGAGCTGGTAACGATGTCCACTTTGAGGTCATTGTCGTATGACATAAGATATAACTTGTTTCTATTTCTTCTTGTGGTATATTAATGCGAATTTATACCCACCGAAACTCTCTCGGTGGCCACTCTTAGTACATTAGCAGGGGCTCAGAGTCTCGTTGCCCCAGTAATTTCACTAGCTACAGTGACCTTCAATTCTTACTGCTTGTCGGTAGAAATAGAAGCTGCGGGGGTACCAGTAGTGGGTGAATAAGATCTACGTGCTATGTTCGGCCGCCAGCTCTACCACAAGGGAATCAAATACCCTTTTGACCGGTGCCTTTCGCCTTTAGTTGTGTTAAGATGATGTCTTCGCGGATGGAAACTTTCGGTCCCAACTTCCACACTATAAGATTGGATTGAACATAAAAAGAAAATTGGTCTTTAACTGCTTATGTCCGGTTTGTTTTCTATTACCATCAATAGTCTAAAAGATTAATAGTTCCGGTAAAGCTGGGCATACATATTATAGGCGACCGTGTACCGGAAGACGTAGTATTGTCAGTCCCCCCACCAGGTGGTCCGACGATCTGGTGAAGGCAAGAAGCAGCTGGATGCGGGTAGCGCAGGATCGATCGATGTGAAGATCTGTGGGGGAGGCCTATGTCCAGCAGTGGACGTTGCTGGCTGATAATGATGATGACATATTATAGCTAAAATACAAATTGAGAGAGAAACTACATTTTCTACAGCTAAGAGCTGCAACATTAGCTGTTTTCGTGAAAATCTGGGAACATGAATGTTGTCACATCTGGGCAGGTGCTGCCAAATACCATGGCTGCTTTGGTTTTGGTAGAGAGGAGCGCTATAAGGATAGTAGGTGGTAAAGAGATAACAAGTACTAAACTTGATAGCCTTATTCACTGGCGTAGGGTAGCGAGTGTGTCGATGGTTTACCGGATGCATTTCGGAGAGTGTGCGTAAAAACTGTATGATTAGATTCAGCCATCGCACTTCTACCAGCGGACATACAGACACACCAGTGGTATTTCTGCCCAGGTATAACATGGGAATCTTTAAGAGAAGAGGCTACTTCTAGACCGCTTATCCGCTTGACCACCAAAAACTGTATCGCTGCTTACCATCACTCGGTATTGCAGTCAAGCGCTAGTCCATAAAATAGAAAAAACGCTATACAATTAAGTTATTATTTAAAATACATCAAATCAACTAATGAAACAAGCAATCAATTTTTACAAATTGCCGTATAAATAGATAAGCAAATGTACAAAACATTTACATATATTCTGATATTTTTTTTTGTTTCCATGGCAAAGCATAACTATCAGTAAAGTAGTAAAACGTTAATATTTTTTTTTTTGGAAAGAGCATTGCAACAAATTCAATCAAGACTGACTTTGGCAGTAGGCCTCCGTAGCTAAAGACCGTTTAGGTAGGTACCACCATCCGTTGCCCAGGTGATGATAAGGCGGAATGGGGCATAGGAGGATTTCCTCCTCCCATCCCTTACCCTAAATGGGACAGCGGTGCCACTGGCGGAGTCGGTGGGGTGTGCAAAAGCATTCCTGTGGTCGGCTGTAAAACGACGACGGTGGAACATCGTTGTGGGTTTTAGACGATGCAAATCTGACAACCTGTCTTTGCCTCCGCGAGGGCAGGTGTGTCAAGGCATTTCTCCTACGAAAAGCAAGTGAAAGTTCTAGCTAGTAAAATTACTGGGGTAACGAGACATGACATCTGATGTGTCAAGGCGACGTGCACAATGTGGTACTGTGTTTATGATTCTAACCAGCGTCAGGTTATTAAGATCGGGCGCATCACGACGTATAAGGTGAACGTCCCGCTCGTCTTGTCGCTTCGTGGAATAAAAAAAATACACAAAATAATTATTTCAGGAAATTTCTGTTCGTTGGAAACTTGCCTGGCTACCTACCACCCTCATTTTGTCATTCTACTTCCATAGTGTTACAATACTTCGTAGTTATACCTATGAAATTCAAAATATTTCAGGAGTACAGTTCACCATCTTCAGCTTTATTGTTTATAATCGTGTATGCTCTGGTCCAGTTTTAAAAGTGTTTATATAATACAAAAATTACAATTTATCATTATTTACTTGCAATTTTTCGAAAATTTTGAAGATAGCTAACTGCGTCCTTACACTTCCCCCACCTAACAAAAACATTTAGTTTTTTTCTTGTAAATACTCTTCCTCGTATCTTCCTTATTTTTCTTTATAACTAGGTTAAATTTTTTTATAAATTACTCATTACTGCCAATTCGATTGCAGTTCACGACACACATCGAAACCAGACACGAGGTGAATGATAAATATACGAGGGGTTACATAGTCACCGCCTCATCTCATTAGAAATTAAAAAAAAAGAATTGGCACGAACAATGTACTACTGCATTGTTTCACTATGTATTGTTAAATGAGCTGCCATTAAACAGTGACAAGTATATACATTATTTATGATTTGTTTATTAAAGAGAACTATGTCAAAACATGCTATAAAATAATATTAATAATGATAATTAACTCCATGAATATATAGTAGTAATTGTCTGTAACTTCCAGACTAGGAATAATTCTTGACAATAATATATTTAATAAATGAAAAATAAAAATGTTCTAGAAAAAATTAACACGTTTAAAGTACGAAAAGAAAATATTGCTTTGTAAGAATTGTATTATATTAAATAATAGTACACTACATGAAAAACTTTATTAAACCAATTTTTATATTGTATTTTTAAAAGTTCTTACAAAATGTAGGATTTTGTGAGAATTATTCTCCCACTGTACACAAATACAGATCGGGGTCAATTTTGAATGTAGTCGCTGTAGTCCATAATTTCAACAAAGTATTTTAACACATCTTACAAAGGTTCAGTAGGAATATGCTGAAACACTCGATAACATTTGCAGTAACATTAAAAAACTATAAAAATTTAGGCGGGAAATTTTCTGACAATTCAAAATTTTCTTTTATATTCTATAAATCTGATATTAAATACAGATAAAATATATAAAGTCAAATTACATAAAAAAAAAAAAAAACTACTTTGCTATAACAAGTCTTAACAGAATGAGAAAGTTGATTCGCTGTCGTAAAAAACAGATATAGGAACGCTCGCGAAATATTTCGTTCGGAGAATGGACATAAACATAGTAAAATTGGGGGCTCTGCCAAGTCAAGTTCTCAGGGTCGCGAGCGCTTTAGTTTGGGTGAAATTGTTCCTCATACGTAAAATATGTGCTAAAAATATTCGCAATAAATCAGTTAAAAAATTATATCACATGTCTAAGGTGACACTCACCTTTCAGTAACAGGTACCGCTTTCGACTTCAACTCATAGTACATGAAGTCTTGATGCTGAGCTGTTGTCATCTCATCCAAGATATGATCAACATGATAGTCGTTTGTTAAGAAGGAAGCAAGATCAAATCCCATATCAATACCGGATTCATCCATTATTTCAAATACACAACACAAACTTGTCCACTATTATCGTATGTTACATAAAAATATTAAAGATCCATATTTAGAAAACAAAACGTGGCTGTCTATTTGAGAATAGAATGCCTATCTTAACAGCATCCATCCTCCCAGCTGTCTACTTGTTGCTATTGTTGATTGCTAGTATAGATATACGTATCTGATATTAGTGATGAGTATACTGCCAAATTACAAGTAAACCAATCATGGAAGTAACAGCTAACAAAGATTGGCTTTTTAACATTATCGTATTATTTGCTTACAAAAATTTTTGCAATGGTAATAGACGAGTAATCATTATACCAAACAATATTTTTAAACAAATCAGATACTTTTTTTTAATCTAAATCGTTGGTAACAAATAAACAATCTGCAATATATTACTAATACATTAATTTTCTTAATTCATTGATTTTTTACATTTATTAAAAAGATCAATGCTAAAAATAATATTAATAGCAACACAAAGACCACCTGAAACAACAAACGTTTAAAAACCTAATTCGATTATACTAAATATATACTAGAACAGCATTTTATTTTACATTTCTTTTAAATATTGTAACTTTTTTTAATTAGCGTAGTTACAATTTTTTTATTTTATAGATTTTTTTTAATATATATATATAGAAATTTAAATTCATTACATTATAAAACAGTGTTTGAAACGCGTACAGGTCGTGTTGTTGTCTATGGTTTGAAATAATATGCTAATGCCTTTAACAACAGCGTCATAGGTTAAAAGCATACTTTAACAAAAATATCAATTTAGAATTTGTTAATTTCATTATAACTGTACAGAATGTCAAAAGCTCATCCTCCAGAATTAAAAAAGTAAGTTTAATTAATTTTCTATGTTTGTTTTGGACGCGCTAAGATAACCTTTTACTCTGCGCTGTTACTTTTATTTTGTTAAGTTTGGAATGTATTGCATATCTTTGTAAAATAATAATATCGCTTGTGTGTATTATTGATTAGGTTCATGGATAAAAAGCTATCCATCAAATTAAATGCTGGGCGTGGTGTAACTGGAGTTCTGCGCGGATTCGACCCTTTCATGAACCTCGTTTTAGATGAGTCTGTAGAAGAATGTAAAGATGGACAAAGAAACAATATCGGAATGGTCGTAAGTGTTTCTTTATGAATGTTTGTTCGTAGCTTTTACCATCGGACTGCCCCCACAGACCTGCTTGTCTTCAGCAACAAATTATATTTTTTTAGCACAATTTATAGTTAAATATGGATGCTAATTATAAAGGTGTCAAATTATAAATGTAAATTTAATTTATAAGTTATAATATTTTTTTTAGCAAATTTAGATGAAATAAAACATTATTATTAATTATTATGCAAAGACAAAAATATATTTTATTCATAATATATATGCCCTCTTTGTTCTAAGCGAACTTCACATATTTATTTTACTTTAACAATTTTCAACTGTTTCAGGTAATCAGAGGAAATAGCATCATAATGTTAGAATCTTTAGATAGAATATAGCACTAATTTAATTCCACTAATATAATTCTTTATAAGGTTAAAGCATAAAATTTTCTTGATGTTAGTAATTACACTTTCATGTAATGATACAAAAGTAAGTAAATAAGTAAGTACAACAAATTAAAATGCAAATGGTTAACTAATAAACTGTTTCATTTGGTGTGTTGCATCTGCATCACCTTCAGTGTGATTTTGGTAATCAGATGTTTTTTATAACATTTATCTCTCTTAATAAACATCACATAATTAGTAACATTGGAATTACTAGTTTTAATTTCATTACTAACTGTTTTCATGTTACATGCACATGGTGGTTTATAAGAGTGTTTTTTTTTTTTTAGTATCGATTCTAAAATCAAAAAACTCAATAGTGAATTAAAAAGTTTTCTATTTTAATAAGCGATATTAGTGAACCATTAAGTTTTTTCAAACATACACTGAACATGTTCTTTTAATAACAATAAACTTTAGCCAAAAAGTTGTTTTAATTTCTGGTCTATATGATATTTTGTACATATACATTTCATTTTATAAATCCTAACTGATAAGGAAGTTAAGAACAGGATATTATTAGGAGAGCACAAATGTCGAAAAATGTAGTAAAGAGATTGGAGCGATTATAGCGGAACAGGGGTATTAGCCGCAACACCAAAAAGAAGCTAATGCAGACGCTCATATTTTCTATCTTTCTATATGCTTCTGAAACCTGGACACTAAAAGCGAGAGTGAGATCGAGGATTGACGCGTTCGAAATGTGGTGCTGGTGCAGAATGTTGAGGATATCCTGGACGGAACGTCGCACAAACTAGTCAATGCTCAAACAGTTGAACATAACAACACGGCTCTCAACAATCTGTAGGCAGAGAGTTCTCAAATTCTTCGGACACACGGTCAGGCGAGACCCAGACAGTCTGAAAAGACTGATTATTACTGGTTGTGTGGAAGGAAAGAGAGCGAGAGGGCGGTATCCCACAAGATGGACACGCACAACTCAGGACGCTATTGGAGCTACCCTACAATCATCCATCCAAATGGCGCAAGACAGAAATGTCTGGAAAGAAATGGTGGCCAGGGCAACGCACCATAGTCACGTCCCTCAGTCATGAGGTTACGACAAAGAAGGAACTGATAAATGTTTACTGCAGGATAGAACTTTTATTTCTGGTGTATACTTGTTATTCAAGCGCCGAGTCTCTGTTTGTCAATGCCACGTCTGTTGTCATTGATTTGTGAGGCCGTGTAGATATAACTTTGGTTTAATAGCTTCTTTGTCGGTATCACTCTTAAGAGAATGGTTGTGGTCATCACTACATGTATTGGTATCAAGCTTTACAACAGGCCATCACTCTTTCCTGATGACCGCCATACTCGTACATTCATGTAGTGATGAAAAGCTATTTACTGCCGCTTGTATCTGGTCAGTACACCTCAGAAGCAATCATTCTCGTGGCCTGGTACCCTTAACCTTTCCCTTGTCAATAAGTTGCGCAATAGCTACCTTACTTTTCGCAGGCTCCACGTTTCTGCGGCGTACCGGATTTTAGTAATTATTTATATGTTGCGATTCTTCCATATTTTTCTCAACTTGTCCAATGCAGACCTAGAAATTACCATACACCTCTTTACTTTGTCTATACAGTCACCGTCGTTCGTAATTAATGCTTCCAGATAAAAGTATGATTCATCATAAGCATCACATCACAATTAGCAATTTGTATAATTGGTTTAATGGCACAATATTTTATCTCAATAAATTATTATTAATCGTAGTAAATTAAAAAGTTACTGCTATTCTGTTTTAGTCTGCATGAGTAAAATTGTTTAAGTAATGAAGGGATCTTTTAAAATAAGTTATTTCTGTACCTAAATGTATTAATAGTAAACTTTTAAAAAATTTGCTGATGAAAAACCTTAATTATAGATAATTTCTATTGAAATATGCGTAAAATACAACAAATTTATTTATATGTAATTATACTCTTTTTATGTGAATCATATGGTTTAAAGTATTAACTTAAATTTTATTATTTTCAGTGACAAATTTTTAATAATTATGTTTAAATATATTTAATATAACTTTTTCTCAACATTGCAACATTGAGCGTCGTTACTGGTTTTTTTGCTAGTTATTCGGTTGTTGTCACTGTCAATAGGACTGTTTTTGTTCATTAAATTCCTTGACACGAATTCGGTGTGTTTTCAAAATTTTATGCTCACAAAAACAATGAAAGCTGTGCTGTGAACGGGAATTAAACATCGTGTTCACCATTGACGCGGTGCTACATACACTAGACTATAAGGTAAGAGTTTGTCTTTAAGAAGTAGTCACACACAAAAATTATATTGTGTTAGTAGCGATCGGAAGGTACTGTCTATGTAGCATTCTTCGTTTATTTTGTTTGTAACACTTAGTAGAGATCCTGTTTAATGCGTCAGAGTTTTAGTTGTTATTGACACCTAGAAAAGTATCGTAAAATTTGTTTTTTTTTATTTTGGCATAATATTGTAGATTTTAGAATACATTATCTGCATATATATACATACAGTGATCAATTTTAGACTAAATAGTACACTGAAAAGAATTTATATAGTGAAACATATATAATCTCTTCATATATTCGGAGTCATAATGACACAACGGCTGTACAATTTGTTATATTTCTATTAACTATGAACCTAATTACTATTTAAAGATCTATATGTTTCTGAATTTGTATTTTACTGAGACCTAGTTAAACAATATATATTCATCACTAAATTTATTTTAAAAAAATTTAGTAATTGTACTCAGCTAAGAAGATAAACTTTTGTTTAATGTCTTAGTACAACAAAAAAATAATATAGGTTTTTATATATATATATTTATAATTTTTAATACATAAATTTTTTAATCTCTTAATTCTTTTGTTATATTACATTGCAGTAAATAGTAGTATAGAGATTAGTAAATATTTCTAGGACTGAAGTGTTATTTCTGGCACATGAATGCAGACATGATTTCATCTTAATTTATACCTGTGTGGTACTGTAAATATTTTATTCCTGGGCCATAAGTTTGTGGTTGGGTCTTTAGATGCATCTAGCTAACTGCTTCCTCCACATTGTAAATCACTTATTATAACAGCATTGCTCAGTTTCAACTGTTACCTATGAGAGCCTTAATATTCAGAGCGAGTCCACTTCACCTTCTGTCTCATTATCATTTAACACTGTGAAAATGTGGTCAAGCGTTAGTCCATTGCAAATAAAGAACTACACATGTAACTCTACCTATTATAACTAAATAAACTTAATATCACTTATTATTTTTGTTAATATTCAAAACAAATACTTTGACCAATATGAATAATATAATTGTTACATATATGTACAATGTCATGGAGCGAACTAGTGAATTTAAAATAAATCTTCAACACTGTCTTGCACCATATGTAAAAATACAGAAAAAACATAAAATAGAAACTGAAGAATCATTAAATAGTAAAATTTTTATTAATACACATGAACAAGATTTGCGCTTAAACAAAGGAAATAAAAATTCTAATGGTGAAACCCTTGAACATTCTATTAAAAGTTGTCAGACAGAAGTTATTTCAGATAGTTCCGACAGTAAATAAACTTGTAATACAACTGTTAATTTTTTTGAAATTAACGGTTTTTTAATTAAAATGCTCTTAGTTTAGTTTGATTTTATTAAAAGTATATATTTCCTTCATAATACAGTTTTTTTTAATATTCTATTTACACACCATTTAGCGAGAAAAACATGAATAATTTATATGTAACCTGTTATATGTGAATAATCCTATAACACTGAACCAAACTATCATGTTATGGGGGGGATTACTGTATTGATGAATTACCCTTTGATTTGACTTCATTTTAAAATAAACTGAAAATGTTTAGTCATCATCACCATAATCCTTTTTTCTATTGTCATCCAGTATTAAATATAGAAAACTTATTTGGGAAATTATGCCACATCCCCATCTCTTAAATACCCCAATGTTTCTTTAACCAGTGCATCCTCCCCACCCTTATGATACAGAGATATGGCATCTGACCATTGGGATGATCCACTGATTCAAAGTAGCACGAGTGATGGAGAGAGCTATGCTTGGCATTTCTCTAAGAAACACCTTTAAAACGAACAAATTCGATGGAGAATTAAAGTTGTTGACGTAGCTCTCAAAATCTGCAAGCTGAAGTGGCAGTGGGCCGGCCATGACTGTTGTGTTAGTGATGGCAGATGAAGGAGAAAAGTTTTGGAATAGAGGCCACATACAGGTCGCAGAAGTGTAAGATGCCCTCTCTCCAGATAGACCGACGACATCATCAGGGCGGTTGTAAGTGGGTGGATGTGAGAAGCTGAGAATCGCATTTTATGGAAGACATTGGGGAAAGCCTATATCCAGCAGTGGATAAACAAAGGCTGATGATGATGATTAAACATAAGTCTTCACATTCAATTTCCAATGCCAGCTGCATTGAATAAGACAATTATTTTAAACAATAATAAATAAAATTTAAACAGTAATAATTTTACAAGATAATAATGTTTTCTCATAAATAATGAATTGATCCATACAAAACTATTTATTTTAAATTTATTAGCTACTAATACTTCTAGAAATTTTATTATAGTGTTTACATTTTAAAACAGTTTACACATAGATATAATTTCAAACATAATCATCCTGAGGTTGTATGAACAAAAAATGGTAATCGAAGGTAAATTGATATAATTATGCCAGTGTTTGCATTCAGTAACATTGAAGTTGTTTTACATAGCAGTCATTCTGATATGGGTGATATAAAGTTAAGTAAGTTGTTACATTTATTTATTTCTTTTAAAACCAAATTACTAAGGATATTACATAATTATTAAACATGTTATTTTTTTTTAACTGTAACTCTTATTACTTAATTGAAACACAAGGTTCTCAACTTAACTGGCTCACGATTCGGAAAGGCGCGATTCTAGAATTTTGCTTGACCTCTTCCCTATATTGAAAAATCCATCTTTTCCTTATCTCAAAGGTAAATTCCAAAATCTCTTTTCTTTCCACTCTAGATACCTTCTATCCCGAATAAGATCTTTGTTCCTAGTCACAGCTCTGGAATTTATGGGATCTCATTTAAAATTCAGGATGGACTCTTGAACTCCTTACCTGAAGAGCTTCGAAATATTTCCACAAAATGTCTCTTTTAAAAAAGGGTCTGAGAATATCTTAAGCAGAAACAGACATCTTAGTGTTATATATATATACATATACATATATACATATACATGTATATATATATACATATAATTGTACTATTTATATGTATGTATAAAAGATATGTATATGCATAATATGTATGCATGTACATATCTTTTATCTATATATATAAATATATTTATTGTTACCAATATAGTTTAAGTTAGTAGTTATCACCTACCACAACATTTCACCTTACCGAATGTTAGCTAGTAGAGAATGTCAATAGATATTAAGCCTGCCTTTTGTGCACCTTGCTATAAGGTTTTACAAGAAAGAGAAACAAAAGGTTAAATTAGTTAATAAGATCGGTCCATACCTTATATGAGTGAAAGTATAGAAAGTGAAATACCATATGAGTAACTATAATATTACTTACTAGATTTTTGTGGCTATTGAGTGATTTAATACATTAGTTTAACATTGTTATACTTACAGTTAGAACAGTTAAGGAAAATGTAAGTCACATATTACATTATCTGTTGTTCATAGAGGTCTGTTTTGAATATCTTCTGTGGAGATACTTGAGCAATGCCTCGGCAGTAGGGTGACTTTTGGGTGACAAACAAGCATTGTTAAGTTTTATAGTCATTTAAAAAGTTATATAAACTACTTGATCTATTTAACTAATAACAAATTCATTCTAGTTGGTATTATTCCTGAGAGTTTAATTTAATATGATTGAATTAACAACGCTGACCATTTATACTAAAAATATTAGATCAACTATAATGATATTGTATTTCCACATGATGGACAATTTTATTTGTCTTTGGGTATCCTTAGAACAAATTATACTTACCAAATTAAAAAATTTAATAAACTAGTCACATTACTACTATAAATACCATCTTGTTATCAGTGTTAAAAAGTATTAGTCATTTCCTATATAGGTAGTCACCATGTTTTATTTTGATGATCTCATTATGATATTTAACTCACATCTGTAAGAGTTCTTATTTAATTTTTTTTTTTTTGCAAAGTGATGAGATGAGGAGTTCTTTAACTGGATAATTATAATGAGAACACTACCAATTTTTGCCCATAACATTGAAATTTAGGATATTAAATGTTTCCCACATTGTTTCCGTAGTGACGAAGCCAACTGCCATGGCGGATATAATGGATCCCTTGTCCCCATCGATCAATAGCCCCCGAATGCCTGGCATCATGCATAAGTTACGAATGAGGTTTGGCAGATCACAACCACAACGGCCACCGGGAGAAGGTAAGTTACAATAAATCTTTCTATTCTAATTGAATTGGGCAGAAAGTATAACGCCTATGTAATTAGATGTAACATTACTCAATAGAGTTAGGTAAAGATAGCGTTCTTATTTAACTACATCGGTAGCCCAGTGGATAATCATTGTTGGTATAACATGGATATTACTGGTTATGAAACCATGGAATGTTCCAGGGCTATTCATATCAATTTGAAAAGTTATATATTTTTTTTATGTCTGGATAGCTTATCTCTTTTTTTCTTCTTAGTTGGTATTGCTCTTGACAGAGTGGTCGTGGTCATCACTGGATATCTTATATTATATTGCAAATCTGTCGCAGTAAACAGCATTGCGTATTATAATAGCTACATATGAAGAACGCTTATAAAACTGATACATAATAACAGTGTAATCTGCGAACACTTTAATTGAATGTTACAAACAACTTGTTATGGCACTGGGTCAGTTATTATTATCAATTTGAACTTGACAGTCAGATTGTACACAGCTGACATGTCTAAAAAGTGTTCAGGAGGTTATTTGTTTATATTTAATCTATGTTCTTAATAGATTTTTTTTTTATAATAATGCTATTTTATTTACAATTTTTTTTTATGAAGTATTTTGATGTAATTTATCTATTTTGAATTCTTTTTGATCATCAGGATATGTTGAGTTTGGTGAGTTTAGAGCGGAGACGCCTGGTATTAAGAAAGTTGGGACATTTGCTGGCGTCTTCTGCCCAGTTGTGCTGTCTATGTTCAGTGCACTGATCTTCATTCGAATGGGTTAGTTAAAGCCTGTGAATTATATTCATATGCCAAATGTATAATTATTTTATAAGACAATAAGTAATTGTATGCAACTTTGTATTTTATCTATTTTACCTAACAATTACCGATCATTGACACATTTATAATCAATGTTTTTAATCAACATTTTTATTTTCTATCAACATAGCAACCAGTTGAGTGACACTTTCACTTGATGGTAGGTGATACACACCTGTTACAATGTGGTGCTAGCAAGGATGATTTACGCTGCACTACATTGTTCCTATCGCTTTAAGACATAAGTCAAGTTGCAATATTCCAGTAAATTCACTAGTTACAGAGCCCTTCAAACCGAGCACGGTGCTGTTTGTCGGTTGCAATAGGAGCTGGTGGTATCTACCTAGACAGTCTTAGGCAACAAAGATTTATCAACAATATATTACGATTTATATTAAAATACTTTAATTATTTCATTCATATTGTTTTTTATCATTATCTTCAGGTTACTTGGTAGGAAATGCTGGACTTCTAGTTACCTTGGGCCAGTTCGGTCTGGCGTACCTCATAGTGTTCTTCACGGTGACGTCGATATGCGCGATATCAACAAACGGGGCGGTGGAAGGAGGTGGAGTTTATTGTATCCTTTTCGATGTGAACTTTTTCAATTTATATATTTTTATTTTATCTGCAATGGGCTATGTGATACTTTACCTCAAAGTGATATCGTGTTAAGTGGCAATGACGCCGTGGATGATAAGGGTATACGCCCAGATGACTGGCTTTCACGTGTCGACAGCCGGAACATGGTAATGTTGGTATGGCGATAGATTAATAACATTAATGTGGTAGCTAGATTCTAACCTAAAAGCCACAAATTGTGGGCGGGGAATCGAACCTACAAGTTATTCATCTGCATCCCGTAGGCGGTGAAATAGGATATTGAAGAATATTTTAGATCTTTCTAAACAAAGTTCTTTCTGAAGCTTCTGTTGTATCATTGAAGATGTCCTGAACCTATATCTAAAATGTTATAGGCTTATGGGTCAAAGGCTTTAATTAGAATGTTTATTTGAACCTATTGAATAAAGGTTACCTTTGACTTAAAATTTAATTTATTTGAATATTTTGAACTTTTACCTTAATATTAAATCAGTCATGATCAGTAGGACGTTAGGTCCAGAATTTGGTGGCGCTATTGGTACGCTGTTTTTCTTCGCCAACGTGGTGTCCAGTGCTCTGTGCATATCTGCTTGCACGGAGGCTTTGGTGGAGAACTTCGGAGACAATGGTTAGTGTATTTTTATACTATCAAGAGACGAGACGTACATTTGATGGTGAGTGATACGCTCGCCTTTTGTGTAAGTGTTAAAGTAGCTGGACAGCAGTGACAACAGCTCTAGTAGATCGACTAGCAATATCGACTTGCAAACTTGAACGAGGAAGTGGAACAATACACTTTTTATTTAAATAATGTCGATTACTTCCAACGAGAGTTGCTTCCTCACAGGTTATCTAGTGGGAGAAAACCCGGGGCTGCCCAACGGCTGGTGGTTCCGTTTCCTATATCGCTCGCTGCTCAACGGCGTGGGTCTCGGCGTGTCGCTAGCGGGCGCCTCGCTGTTTGCGCGCACCAGCCTCGCTATCTGGCTGACCATGCTGGTCTGCCTAGGCAGCGCACTCATCAGCTTCTTTGTAACCGGACCTTTATTGGTTTGTTTAATTACATGTAATTTAAGATCATTTAGATATAGTACAGTACCGTGTAGTACAATGTTAAATATAATATAATCTCTTTCTAGGCACATAGATTTGCTTTGTTTTGTTGTTCTCGATTATTAGGTTTTCTTGTCATGATTGTTAGTCCAATAACCCTGATATCTACCTTTGGATTTGTCTCCCTCTTATTCGTTTGCCGTTATAATTTTAGTCCATTAATATTACATATTTCTAAAAATGTAAAATAGAATGTATAAAAAAATAAATAAATACAGAGGTTTTACAATAAAATATTACAATACACTTTTATTATTTCCGAAAATAGTAACGATTAAAAAAATTATTAAAACACAATTTCAGGTAGAAAAGCCGTATACGAACCAGCTGGTGAACACGACTCACTTTAACTACACGGGTCTGAGCACCGTGACGCTGTATTCGAACCTGTATCCGGAGTACGGGCGCGACTACAGCACCGGCGACGGCGAGTGGACGGACTTTGCGTCGGTGTTTGGCGTGCTGTTCACCGGCGTCACCGGCGTCATGGCCGGGGCGAACATGAGCGGTAACAACCTTCAGTCTCTAAGATAGGAGTGAATCTTCCAAACACTTACTACACTCGTTTTTACTTAACCACAAGTATGTTTCATTATTATTATTCTATGTCCAGCTGTGGACATCTCCGAGCTCATTATGATGAATATTTCATTGTCTTGGATCGTCTATATAGGTGTATGCAGCTCCTATTTCTAATAGTGTGTAAATCTTAATGTTTCGATTTGACGGGAGCTGTGTACCGTGTAATTACTGGTGTAACGTGACTTAACGTGTTGTCTGATCGAAACTGCTATAGTGCTTTGCAGGGTATACCGACCTAACTAGCGCCACATTGTCATGGGCAGGTAGTGATTAATAGATGAACGTCTTGTGTCGTCGTATCGTGAAAAAAAAATACCAATATTTTTATACAGTAAAAGTTTATTCGTGGATAAAATTTCTTTATTCGCGGATCTAATAAGTACATATACATAATAATAAAAAAGTTCCAATAGGTATTCACTCCAATATCCTTTGTAAATGTCGTCAAATGGAGTAATAAGAAAGTATGTTCCTTATTCGCGGCATATTTATGGAACATATACCCCGCGAATAAAGAGCTTCTACTGTATTGTGCTTTGTTGTTTTCTAAACCCAGTTGATATTGAGGTCAAATGTTAACCCATGTATATAAAACGATATCCCAATAACTCGTATCGACATGTAAAACGTTGTGCGCGTGCGCAGGCGAGTTGAAGCATCCATCGCGCAGCATCCCGGCGGGCACGCTGTGGGCGCTGCTGTTCACCGCGCTCTCGTACGCGGCAGTCAGCGGGCTCACCGCAGCGACCTGCAGCCGCGGCTTGCTGCAGAACAACTATGTTTACCTGCTGCCGATCAACGTGTGGCCGCCATTCATCGCGGTCGGTAAGTAAACTATTTGTATACACCGTAAACCTATAGAATCCTATATACCATATCGACCACATACTCCTATATACTATATCTACAACCAGCTTTGTCCAAATAATTTATAATTTAAAAACTAATTATATATCCCAAGGTATGTTGATGGCAACGTTTTCTGCTGGACTGTCCAATCTCATCGGCGCGTCTCGAGTGCTCGAAGCTTTAGCCAAAGACAACATCTATGGTAAGTTTGTTTATGGTTTACGTTTTCCAAATAACAATATGGTAATAAAAAGTAAATAAACCTATATTGATGAATTGTTACCAGATATTATTTAAAAACAATTTTTTTCTTCTAAATTATATCTATGTATATTTTAAGCCTCATATTTTTTTTGTTTGCCCTAGGATTTCTTCTGAGACCGATGGCATCACACAGCGGAAATCCAGTGATGGCGGTGCTTGCATCCTGGCTTTTAGTTCAGGTTGGCATTATGGCCGGATCATTGAATGCTATCGCCCAGGTGAGACTATTAGGATGCAATAACAAAAATATATCATCATCAACATCACTTAATATTGAGTGAGTAGATATAATCTAATAATTTGGTTACTTCTATGTATATGGTCAATATATATATCGATATATGATAATTTGATTTTGTGACAATGTTTTTAATACTATTTACATCCAGGTGAACTCTGTCCTCTTCATCACGAGTTACTTCGCTATCAACTTGGCCTGTTTGGGACTGGATCTGGCCTCGGCACCCAATTTCAGGTAACAAGTTGATCATTATAAAGTATTACAGCTGTGTAGCGTACTTCGTAGTGTGCAAATATTACTGATTCCGCGTGGGGTGTATAAATAGCAAAGAATTTCCTTATAAAAGAAAGTCATGAGTTCCAATTTATGTTTTTTTTTGTAGCAAAGCAACTAACTGCGTATTGTAGTGGTTGATTAGTACGTGTACTTTATGGCCGCAGACCTACCTTCAAGCATTTCTCCTGGTTGACCGCGCTGATGGGCATCGTCGGGTGCGCGTCGCTGGTGTTTGCTTTGCGTCCGGCGTACGCGAGCGGCGCGGCGTTGGCGTGCTGCGGACTGGTGCTCACGCTACACCTTCTATCTCCGGCCGCCGCTGATCCCAAATGGGGTAGCTTGAGTCAAGCGCTCATATTCCATCAGGTAATCAAGCAATATGTCAGCGGTAGTTAGGCAATCCGGTTCACCAACTAAACTGAACGTCGCGTGGGAACGAACAAGCCACTATGTAACGAAAACAAAAAAAAATTTAAGCATGTATAAAATTCGTTATCAAGTACATACATCAACGTAAAAGATTATAATAACAACCTTCACATATATCGTTTCTGAACTCCTGGGTGTTCGCAGGTGCGTAAGTACCTGCTGTTGCTGGATCCACGCCGCGAGCACGTCAAATTCTGGCGGCCACAGATGTTGCTGCTGGTGTCGACGCCACGCCAAGCCGCGCCGCTCATCGACTTCGTGAATGATCAGAAGAAGGTGAGATGAAGCAGAGAAAACAGAGCAAAACAGAGGCCTATGTTATCACTGTCTGCCACGGACAATGGCAACATTTAGATATTCGAAGCTGCGTTGACAACCATTCATTATAGAGAAACTATCTTGTTTTTTTCCTTACTATTTAGGTTTGTCCTGTTGACCAGTTCATGGCACTTCTTTGTGTCACATGCTTGTGGATAGGTGAAAGTAGAATTCGACGCATAGTGTGAAAGAGGGGATATGCATTTAAAAACAGTTGACTGTATTGACGCTTGATAAAAGGGAGAAAGAGAGAGGAAATGGACGATTGATAAAAGTGATGGAAGAAAGAGGCTACGAAGATTTGGTGAAGATTACAGAAAACAGATTGATGTCGAAAAGCAGGGCCGATGGGTGTGAAGATCTATTTGGGAGGCCTATGTCCAGCTGTGTACGTCTATTGGCTGATGATGATGACTACACATATATTTAAAATTAAAAATAAAACTTGTCTTCAGGGTGGCTTGTTCGTTATTGGTCACGTGAGAGTGGGTGAGCTGGACGGTAGCGGAGACCCGCTTGCCGATGAGCACAAATACTGGCTCAAGCTGATTGACCACTTAAAGGTAATTAAAACATTGGGAAATTACTAATAGATTTATAGACCTCTGATATTGGAGAGGAACTAGGCTTACCTAGTGGTACTTGTACCACTTCAGCACCTATTACTGAATGCAAATCTGTGTTCCAGTTGAGGCGTTGTAGCAAGTGAAATTTATATGAAGCAAAATTTAGTGTCATGGTATATGAAGGCAATCAGCACAATGTGGTGCAGCGTTTATCATCCTAATTCGCACTTTATAATTAAGGATGGACGTATCATTTACCATCACGAGAACATCCTGTTCGTTACGTCATTTGATGAAATAAAAAAATATACCTCCATGAAACAAGGGTACAAATTTGGTGATGTGGCAGGTGAAGGCATTCGTGGAGCTCTGCTTGGCGGAATCGGTGCGTAACGGCGCCGCTCAGTTAACGCGGCTGTCGGGTCTGGGAGCCATGAAGCCGGACACGGTGCTGCTCGGCTTCCGCGATGACCAACCACCGAAAGACTTCTTCAGAGAGTGAGTATTTTAACTGTTCACTGGCCGTATGCCGCACTGCCTATCGAAATAATTGGTTGGAGCGGCTGGAGAAGATTGGAGGACCAATTATGGAGTGGACAATGGGCATGATAGGCATCATCGTGAAATACTCTCGTCCAATCCTATCAGCCCTCCTGGCGAAGATGATTAGCATGGAGACTTTGGGTTGAGGTTTGTATATATGAAGCATTCAACGTATATCAACTGATAATAAGGAAAATAAGGGTAATTAGAAATCAATGGCTTCCTATTGAAGTAGTTTATATGCTGCAGTGTATTAATACGGTATGATGGTATGGTTATTAACAATTTTCTCTGCTCGACCTCAAGAAAGGCTGATTAAAACTTAGTCACTTTCTGGATGAAAATAAATCGATTAAATTTTCTCTCTCCACCCTGTCCCGCAGCCCACAATCTCCATACCAGACCCGCGAGTTCGAGTTGGAGGGCGGCGTGCAGGTGTTCCCAGGCAGGCGCGACGCGAGCACGCGGCCTTCGTGCGCGGAGTACGTACGCGTCGTGCGCGACGTACTCACCGTCAACAAGAACGTATGCCTCTGCCGGCACTTCCATCGGCTGGATATGGCTGCGGTCGAACGGTCAGTATGGTGCTTCGAGGAAACTGGTGATCGAGACCACATTGTGACAAATCACACATACACATATATTCACAATAATCAAGACTGTTGTGGTGGTTCGTAAATGAATCTACGGTCTCACTGTCGCCTATCATTATGTAAAATTGAGGTTAAGTATTAACCCATCACGGGTAAATAAACAGCGGTGCAATACGGTTAAGTTTTATTTTTTTTCTTTCAATAGACGTTCATCTACCCTCAAATATATCGACGTGTGGTTGGTGGAGCCGCTGCAACCGTCGCGCGAGGATGCGTTCACCGTGCGCGCGCTGTTCGCGCTGCAGCTGGCGGCCGTGGTGCGTTCGGCGCGCGGATGGCAGCACCTTAGGCTGCGCGCGCATGTCGCCACCACCGCGGCGTCGTTTGGTGAGTTACAGGCCACGTTCAGCCCTCTATCCAAACACAAGTTTTACTGGCCATTGGTATCTGTCGCCGGAGGTCGTCTATGTCCATCACACATATTTCTGCTTCTAATCAGTGGCGTGAAAACATTACTGTGTCCGTCTAATAGGCATCTAATTACTGGGATAGTGAGTATTGAGATCTTATCTCTCAGGACATTGAGCATAAGAGGTTCAGTGTATAATCATTCTAACTTTCACAAAATATTCATGGGTATACATCTATTAGGTGGTCCTGACCTTTTTGCTGCTTCGTCAGATAACAAAACAAGTGCTTCACGTTACATATTTATCTGGGTCTGTAATTTTTGAAGACCTATCAATTTGCAATTTAATTTTTGGATAGCTGTGATGTTTGTAGAGGGCGGGCGGTCGTACGCTGTGGAGCCGGCCGCTGATCCCGCGCTGCCGGCGCTAGAGCCCGGCCGGCCTGTACAGCACCGGCTCGAGCAGCTGCTGCGCCTACTCAGGATAGACGCGACCATACATTGCGTACGTATAATTCACCACTAAATATAATAGGTGTATATATATTTAAGAGTCACACGCTAGTTTGGTTTTTGAATTTTCTTTTTTGCAATAAACTAACACGTGCACTTAAGTTTGCTTAGTGTTAAGTAATAATTAGGCCGTGGAGGGTAAAGATGGCCTAGAATGGCTCGCATATTTAACAAACTGCGTTATTGTAGCTTAACCGGAAAGTATAAACATATACATTGTGTTGTGTTTTCATAATTAAAATATATCATTTCTTTTCCAGGTGTCCGAGTGGCCAGCCCTCGAAGACAGCCGCCGACTGGACAGCCTAGACGACAATAGCATATTCTACAGGGTGCCAATGTCTTATCTGCAAAAGTACGAATTTTCATCTTTTAGTAGTAAAATACTGCAACACATATTTCTGCCACCAAACAGCAGTGTACAAACATTTGAAGTGCGCTGCAGCTGGCGAAATCTCTGTGGTAATGACATTTAAATCTTATGTCACCAGGCAATGTGCACAATGTGATGCAGCATATATTATTGTAATATCCACATTTTTAAATGCGGGTATATAACCTGCCGTCAGGTGAACATCCTGTTATTCTCTCATATCGTTGCGCAGGGTGAACAGCATAATGCGCACGCGCTGCGTCGAGGGTACCGCAGTGACGTTCGTACAGCTGCCGCAACCGCCGACGCTGCCGCCGCGTGCATCCGACGCGGACGAGTCCATCTGCCAGCAGTATTTGAAGGTAACTCGTGAAATACTACTTTCTAAATTTGATTATTGGTGGTGTATTCGAACCCTAAGCTAGCTACTGCCATCACATTGTAAATATGAGAGGTGACAGTATCATTATTATCCAACTGTGAACATACGACATCCAAAATATTGTGAATGGGCACGCTTCATATAGTCCTAGAAGATAGCTAGTGAAATTACTAACGTAATGATACTTTACCTCTTAAGTCTCAAGATGAGACAAGCACGTTGTTATTGCCTGGCCATGTGCCATATCAAGTGATAGATACCGTTAGGTGAAGTAGGTTGTCATGATGCTTCCTCAAAAGAAACATATTCACAGGTCATTTAGGTAAAGTGCTTAGTCGATTGTAGTTAACAGATAAAAAAGTACAACTGTAAATCTATTCCTAACCCTATGCTGTGCAAACACTGCTTTATTTCAAATTCAAGATTATTATAGTATATTAAAGTAAAATTATTGGGGGGACGAAATGTAGTTCTGGGGTACCCCAATACATCTCATTGTCATTTAAGCAATTTTTCGTCCTAACGTTAGCCTCTATTTTCAGGTGTTAGACGAACTGACGAAGGATCTCTCGCCAACTATATTAGTCAGAGGTCTTAAATCTGTGACATCGACTGCTCTGTAGGACTTGGATAGATAAATATACGGACCCTAATATTCGAGTCAACTATCAGTGATTGACTCTTTGGAACCGTTTTGACGTCACAATGGAAAAAAGGGAAGGAGAGTGGAAAACAGACATCTTATATACGACGTGAGTGTCTTCAAGAGAAGAGAGCATTGGCTACGACAAATCTAGACATATTTACCACTGCAGATCACGTCACCAATTAACGACAAATGAGATCGTGGATAAGCACGAAACTATTCAAATTGATATATTTATGTTAAAAAAAAATATTTCCATATATCTTTTGATTTCAAATATGTATATAGTAATTGAATTAAAAAATTCCTAATTCCTCATTGTTACATTGTAATGATAGTAATATTATCACAATATTAGATTAAGAGAAGAATTTCTTAAACTGATTAAAATATTTTGTTATGAGAAAGCTGGCCAAGTTAGTAAATGTAATTAAGGGCTTTGTTTGTTCTCAGTAATGAGCCGGCGATAGGGGTCCTTTGTGCTGGGAGATAGGAGGGAAACCATACATACATGCTGGAAAGAGTAGCTCGCCAATCCAAAAACAATTAGATACCTTCATTTTTTCCAGCCGCTAGCTTATTGAGTTCAGGTTTTAGTAACAATTTTTTTTATCTGAAATGGTCTAACATATCCTGTTCTAACACCTAGTGGAGTTAGTTACATTGATGATGCCCAGAATATTCTGATTTATATTTCGACAGTCTGAGCATAGCGATGGTGTAATGATAGTAGATTGAGGCGGGTTAATAAAACTTAACATTATGTCGCCCCGCATTCGAAACCGGAAACTCATGGCAAAGTAAGGCAAGCACTTCATCCATTGCGCTACGAAAATGATAAAAAAAACCATAACAAATTTATTTTATCTATAACAAAATTAAAATCTGATTTAAGTAAAAAAATACTACTATCTTTATTAACGATCTCCCAGCACATAAAATAGCTTACAAAGGTGTGCTTAATGAGGAGTTTTATAATTTAATGAAAAACATGAAGCCAAGCTTAATTAGCTAACTGTGTAGTTAATGTAATGAAATAATAAACAGTATTGTTTGTGTAGAAGTTATTATAGGTTTTCCGGTCACAAGCGGATTTCAACTTGAGCTAGCCGTTTTATTTTTGCTAAAATAGGAAGCTGGATGCCTTATTTGCCAAACCGATAACTGAAATAAGGAATTGTGTAATAAAAAGTATAGTTTTTTAATACCACCTCAAAGATGGTGTAAATTAAAAATAAAAACTGAAAAGTTTTTTCACCACCTCCCTAGCCACAGTAGCTAACTTGCTTTTGGAACAGGAAGGTGCATAGTTCTAGCGCTACATATAAGAAGGGTAGTAAAAATAATTGTCTAGTTTTATTAATTTTCATTATAAGTACTATTGCGCTTCAATTATCCTTATCTCTGGTACAGCAGCCAAGCGCTTGCTTTATATGGAGGTCCTTGTTCTAGGATTTCTCTAAAACCGCCTAGTAGATATCAGTAATAAATTTGCCGCCATAGTAAAGTCGTTACCTTCAAGCTGTCAAAATATAAGAGTAGAAGCATAAGGGTAGACCAGGCTCCGCCATATTCAGTCTTCGTTGTCTCTAAACGTGTGAGATTTAACTTAATAAGCATTCAGTTAATCGGTTTGGCAAGTGAAATATTGAAGTTTGGAAATACATATAGATTTTTTTTTATTATCTATAATTAGTAAAAGGTGTCGTGTGTTGTAATAACTTATTCCATGTCGTAGACATGAACATTTTGTGCTTACAAAGTTATCGGCATTGAATGCTGTCATGACAAGTTTAAGTTAAATGGTAGTTATAAGCAGCGCTGTAAGCTTTGTAAAGCTTTGACCTAAATTATATGTATATAATTTTTCTTTAGAGTAAGCAATTATTATCAATTTATGAAAGTATATCAATCATATTTTTTGTTCTAGAATAATCACTGATCAATATACTTATTACTTTGCAACTGGTGGTAGATCTCTGATGCTGCATACCGTCTTGATGCATATCACCGCAGCGACATTTTATGCCGCTAAAAAGCACTGCGCTACCATTACTGTGTTCCAGTTAGACAGGCTATAGTTAGTGAAATTAATGGGGTAACGAGACATAACGTCTGAAAGCGACGAGCGCAATATGCTGCTGTGTATAACATCCTAATTAGCGTCATGTTATGGGCAGGCGTACCGCTTACCATAAGGTGAACGTCCCGCTAGTCTCGTCGGTTCCTTATATAAAAAAAAAACAACATTTTGTCGTACCGAGATTTTTTATTTCGTACGGCAACACTATACTGCTACATTTTGTTGTATATCTGTGCTCACTGCGCCTGTTCGTCTTTAATAATTCACTCTGTATGTGACGCACTTTAGAATTACTGGTAACAAAGTGCCTCTTCTATTGTATTTGATATAAAAACGCTTTATGTAAGATTAGCCCAAAGACGGCTTATCTGGGTTGCAGAGTTGTGCTTAATAGCGATGCAGCGCTGACGGACCTTTCTCACGAAACTGGCAACACTGTGATGAACCATTCTTCAAGGTTTAAATAAAACTTGAAAAAATGGTTAGTAATATTACAACAGCAAGATTATTGTTTAATTTACAATTTTTTTGGGTACAGTCTGTACAAAATTTAATTCTGATCATTAGTATTCCGAAGGTTCGCCACCGCTGCTGTAAGTAATGTAGAAAGATTTATGAGGGATCAATCGAATTGTATTTTCTATTTGTATTGTGATATACCAAGAAATTATATATTTTTAGCAAATTGTTTTTCCATCACCCATTGACTCCGACATAATCTCTCTCCAGATATAACTTAAGTTCCGAAGTCCCAGCTTCGGGAAACGCAGCACAACAAGTTCGACAGGGTTAAGTAAGTTGATATTGATATACAAATGACGGAAGACGCTATTAAAAGACCTCTAGTTCCAATTTGGACTTCTTGGACTGCGAACGCTGGTAACGTGATCGTTTGAGCGGAAGCGAATTCTACAATAAAATGAGTTATTAGCTATTACTAGGGTAGTGTGTTTTACCACCAAAGAATACGTCATCGCTCATCACCAGCTGAGATTGTATTAAAGAAGTAATAATCAATAATTTTTTTTTAATAACATGCGTGACGTCTTCGGCCGTCAAGGACAGTCGTTTTATACGTAATCATTCCCGATAATTCACATTGTGAAAACCAGAAGTATGCTGATAAACACTAATTTTATTAGTAATAGCTGAAGACCATCAAGGTAGGTCCACGAGCGGCTACTTCCGCCAAACAGTAATGTACCAACATTTCTGTATTCCAATTAAAAGTTTGGTGTTATGGGAATTACTTTAATGGCACCACATTAGACGACCGTTTTGCTGATGTCTTTGGTTCGTGGAATTATTAAAAAAATAGATATTTTCAAGGCGACATCCTCTTTTTTTTGTTGTACGTGGGGGAAACGTCTCCGCATACCTGTTCTTGCGGACGCAAAGACAGATCGTCATACTTGCACCGAATAAAACCACCACCGATGAGAGGTGTCGCTTTATAACGGGGCCACAGGAACGTTTTCGCACACTGCAATCGTGGCAGCACCGCGCAGGAAGAACACTCTCTTCTACCTTTGTAAGGGCCAGAACATACTGCGCGCTCTTCTTGGTCTCTTACCGTCACCAGGGCAACGGATACAGGAGCGGCACCCACTAACTTTAAAATATTAAACAATCTGTGGTTACAGCACACAAACCATAGACCAGCTGTACAGCTTGAAACCTCTTGCGGGCAACTCCCATCAAAATGCTGTTAGTTTATGATTAATTAAAAAAAAAAGAATCAATAGACCATAAACTATTGTATAATAGATTAATCTTCAACAATGCACGGTTTTTTTTTTTAAATGTGTGTCTACTAGTGGTAGGTCTCTGTTACCGAAGACCACTGAAATAGCACCGCAGCGCCTATTGCAGCTGACAAACGGTACTATGCAAACGTTACTATGTTCAGGTTTGAAGGGTGCTGTAGCTAGTGTAGTTACTGTAGTAATAAGACTCAATATCTCATGTATTCAGGGCGACGAGCGCAATTTATAATATTCTAACTAGCGGCACGTAGTTATGGGCGGGCGTATCACTTACCATCAGGTGAACGACCCGCTCGGCTCGTCGCTTAATTAAATAAAAATTTAAATAAAACTATTTTATGTATCGCCGCTCTCATGACACCTGGGCACACTGGGTTGCCATACCTGGGAATGGTAGGGTCAACTTTATATAGTTCTTTAAACCAATCACGGTATTAACATAGTTTACTTAAACGTAATATATAGGCGATACTAACTTGCAGTACTATGCACTAATACTCAACTTACAGGCTGCCGTGCTTTTAGTTTAATTTTTTGTTTTCGGGTGGAAATCTTCAAAAAGATACCCTATAGACTAGCTGAAGTCAAAGTTATGTGGAGATTTATACCCACTTAAACCCCGACGGTAGCCACCTTCAGCGTGTACTTTTAAAGTTACCCCATTGAGTATAAATTAATTTTTTAAACCGTTTCGAATTTCTCACTAATTAGAAAAGCTAACGCTATAAGTAAATGTTAAAGTATCATAATCGTCATCATCTTCATCAGCTGATAGACGTCCGCTGCTAGATATAGGCCTCTCCCAAAGATCTCCACATCGATCGGTTCTGCGCTGAACGCGGTTTCGTGCGACCTTCACCAGATCGTCGGTCTAACTTTTGGGTGGAGGAAGGTGGGCGCGTTGAATCATTTTATAGTTGTCTAAGAAAATCTAAGACAATTGCGAGTAACTAAGAAAGGAATCATTAAATATTTTTGCGGCACGCGACACCATTAACTTATCATGTTAGCCACCATGAGAAAAGGTTGAATACCACTGATGTATGGTAAATCATATGTAAACGGTGGTAGGTGATACGCCTGCCCATAACAGCATAGCATTAGTTAACATAATATAAGAAACCCATGTCCAACTATCTGCTGATGATGATTATGTCCAGCAATGGACGTCCATCGGTTGAAATGATGATGACGATGTCACTAGCTGAAAGGCCTTTTAAGCCGGAAGACAGCCATGTGTGCACAGTACTTTTTGGCGGCAGAAATAGGAATTGCTATGGTACCTAGACGGTTTCCGGCACCAGAGATTTATTTTATTCAAAGAAGCGGGGACGACGAGTGGGGGGACATTCACTAAGTGGTAAGTTATACGCACGCCCATAAGAACGTGGTTCTAGTTAGGATGGTATACATTACACCACATTGCGATCGTCGCCTTGCTAGATAAGATGTTAAGTTACTTTACCCTATTAATTTCACTAGCTACAGCGCAATTTAAACCGGAAAACGGTAACATATGCACACTACTGTTTGTCGGCTGCAGTTGGAGTTGCGATGGTATCCAGACGGTCTCCAGAAATAGCGACTTACCACCAACACACAGTAAAAAGTGTATAAAAGTTTAAACGTGTGATGAAATCGCGCGACTGTGTCCGCGCGGCGTCGACAATGATAAGTTGGAGTGGTGCTCGTCAGCGATAACAAATCTCATCAAAAGGTGTTCCACTCGAGGCGCCCGGTGACCTCACCGGAGCACGAGCCAGCCGGGAGTCAAGAGGACTCCTGCCGGCGCACCAATTTACACGGAGGGGCTTTGGTCGTCCTTTACGAGGCACCGAATGTCCGAACTTCCGCTCGTTTAAATTCTGATGGAAAAGACTTTTGTTACTGGTGACAGGGCACTGCTACCGCCAAGCAGTAGTGTGCAAACATTGCCGTGTGCTGGTTTGAAGGGCTTTGTAGCTAGTGAAATTATGTGATAACGAGACAACCTCGTACGTCTCGAGACGTTTACAACGTGGTGCAGTGTATATCATCCTAACTAGCGCCACGTTGTTATGGGCAGGCTTTAGATGAAGATCTTGCTCGTGTCGTAGTTTCCTCAAATAAATAAATAAATATTTCCAAAGAACAGAAGCTCGTGTCGCGGTTCGAGGGGTCGGTGCCGTGTAAACGTTTCCCCCTCGCCCGCGAGGGTAAGTGAAAATAAATATTTGGGAGCGATTGTCACTTCTTCGGGTAAACCTTGTTATCTGTTATTGTGCGTCTTTGATTTGATGAAGAGCTGTGACGTCACGGCCGCATCGTTTCCGTCTCGGGAAGTACGCACACAACCACGGAGAGAGAACCCTAAGCGTGCAAAGCAATTATAATGTACTAAATTTTTTTTCTTTATATGTACCACCGCAGCTCATATATCTGCCGCTGAACAGTAATATGTAAACATTACTGTATTCCGGTTTGAAAGGCGTTGTGACTGCAGAAATTAATGGGGTGACGAGACTCAACATCTTATGCCTCAAGGTGACTTCAAAGCTACTTTAATGATTATGCGTATATCATATATTTTATTCTACGAAGAGACGAGTGAGACGTTCACCTGATGGTAAGTGATACACCTGCCTGTAACAACGTAGTATAATTAGTATGATAAACACTGCACCACATTTCGCTCCTCACCTTGAGGCAGTATGTCAAGGTGTAGTATAAAGTAGTTGCTGTTATAATAAATCAATTAAAATTTATTTATATACATACATTAATATATATATATATATATATATATATATATATATATATGTAAATAGCTGAAATAATAAACTCATAGTTTTATCATGATCTAGTCTAGATGAGGGACGTGGTGTAACAGATAAACTAGTAACAATCTGAAGCTTAAGGGGAAGCAATCTACATTTATTAACATATAAAATGGCGGCGCTTTGCATTAAGCTTGCCGCAGCCCTTCCGTGACGAAGTTTGTTATATTGCTTTTGAATTGATCATATAACAAACATTGTAATATTATATATATGTATAATGAAAATAGATACTGTTTGTTCGCCAATCACGTGAAAATTAGTGATTGTATCAACACGGAAACACGAGCATTTGACGCTAAATGATTTGTAGATGCTTGTAGGCTGTTTATTTTTTGAATTTGATAGATCCTTCATAATTTTATTTCTAATTAACTTTTATAAACGTTTTCTTTTCGTATTATGTATGCGGTTGCTATAGTAACGGTTGCTATAGAGTAGCGGTTGCTCTCAAGGAATATTTCAGACAAATTTCAAGTCTACGGCCAGCAAAGCGACTGGGGTAGAGCTGGTAATGAATATATTCTTTCTTTTTGTCTACATTATGCTAACAGTCGATCTATTGCATGGTGTTAAGTATCCATGAGGCTGATGGTGAAGCATGCTCCTGCGGAATACTCTGGCTCTCATATATTGGCAACCGGAACAGAATGCTGACAAGACGAGCGAAACGTTCACCTGATGGTAAATAATACGCATGTCCATATCAACGTGTCGCTAGTTAGGATGTATACAGCGTACATTATGCTCGGACCGTACGACAAAAAAATTATAAATCTGTATATCGCAGTAATTGCACTAGCTACAGCGCCCTTCAAACCGGAACACAATAACGTTGGCACACTGTTTAACTGTTGTAAGCTAGACCGTCTCCATCAATAGAGACCTATATATATTGTACTATATCTGTGTTGCCTGTTTCGATTACCAAGCTAAAAATTTAAATAGATATAAAATAATTAAATGCTGGTAATCATCAGGATGGTCGCAGCTGGAGGCCGTATCCTGTTACTATTCATTTTATTTAAATTCAACTTAATTTAGCTTAAAATTTCGCCACAAAACGTTTAGTGCCGCGCGGCGGTTGCTAAGAGGCGGTAAACGAATTATGTAATCGCAATTAGGCTAATAGGAATTTCGTGCTTAAATGTGCTTAGAACATGGAGTCGCTGGTCTTTGAGGCTCCTACTATTAGGGCACTAGTATTTAGGGGTACTAAGATCTTACTAATAACTAGCCCTAGTGATATACGCTCCGTATTTGTCATTAAAAAACTAAAATTCTTAAGAAATTTGGACCACCGCAGCTGTCATTGCAGCTGCCAAACAGTAGTGGGCGAACGTTACTGTGTTCCGGTTTGAAGGGCGCTGTAGCTAATGAAATTACTGGGGCAAGGAGACTCGACAACTTATGTCTCAGGCCTACTTTCTGAGTTTTCATTACCAGCGTTTGAAGAGTTCATGGGTTCTGTATTCGGAGCACAAGCGCGTTTTCTCTACAGCTGTGCTGTATTACCTCGTCTCGAGTTCTGTTCGCTTGATGTTCTAGTTCACTAAAGTTCTAGGCTATGTATTGTCTAGTCTAGTATCTAGATGCGTTGCTTCAGAAAAAAGTAATAAACGCCCGGAACAGGAAGTAAAGAATAAGAATAATTTCACTGGTGGTAGGTCTCTGTTGCCGGAGACGGTCTAAGTGAATACCACTGCAGCTGCCAAACAGTAGTGGGCGAACGTTACTGTGTTCCGGTTTGAAGGGCGCTGTAGCTAATGAAATTACTGGGGCAAGGACACTCAACATCTTATGTCCCAGGCGACGAGCGCCATGTGGTGCAGGGTATATAATGATAACTAGCGCTGCGTTGTTATGGCTAGGAGTAACACTCACCATCAGGTGAACGTCTCGGTAGCCTTGTCGCTTAATTTAATACATTCGGAAGTTTCGTTGTGCTTAATACTTAATAAGCTTACAACGAGAACATAGCAACGATTTCACGGTGGCAACTTGACAGTATTGTGATGGCAACTTTATTAAGAAAGTATTTTTTTTTTATTTCAATTAAGCTATAAGACGAGCGCTACGTACACCTGATGGTAAGTGACACGCCCGCCCATAACAAAGTGGCGTTAGAATAATATACACTACATCACATTGCGCTCGTCTCCTGAGACACAAGATGTTAAATTTTGTTACCTCAGTTATTATACTTGCTACAATACCCTTCAAACCGGAACACAGTAATGTTCACGCACTGCTGTTTGGCAGCTGCAGTGACACTCACTTAGACGGTCTCCGCCAACGAAGACCTACCAACAGTGAAATTATTCGTATTCTTTACTTCCTGTTCCGGGCGTTTATTACTTTTTTCTGAAGCAACGTATCTAGATACTAGACTAGACAATACTCATGTATTAGTTTAGAGCGAGAACTAGAACTTTAATGAACTAGAACATCAAGCGAACAAAACTCGAGATGAGGTAATACAGCGCAGCTGTAGAGAAAACGCGGTTGTGCTTAGAATACAGAACCTATGAACTCTTCAAACGCTGGTAATGAAAACTCAGGAAGTTTTAATAAATTAAAAAAAAAAGTCTACATAACCCTGACGCACCCTCAAAAGGCAGTGTATCATCAAGAGTCATCTCCTGATATAGAAAAGAGCGTAAAGCCAATGCCGCCATTACAATCAGTACGCGCTTGTGACATATAAATCCTTTTACTCACTCACACCAACGCATTACGTGTACACGTGCACGGTGCGCACACACGCGTCGCGCTCCATCCAATCGACGCACAACTACACACAAACAGCCGTGTGTGGTTAAAGAGGATTACACACAGGCATAAACCATATCCGTCCGTTGTACTATTGTAACGAAAATGAAGTTCAACTATGTAAACGTATTAGTAGCGCCTTTTTCTGCAAACAGTACTGTGCAAACGTGACCGTGATCCGGTTTGAAGGACGCTGTACCTAGTGAAATTGCCGAGGTAATGAGATTTAAAATCTTATCTTTCGAGTATATGGTACAGTGTGTATCTTCCTACGGGCAGGCGTTTGTATCACTTACCATCAGGCGAACTTCTCGCCGGTTTCATCGTTTCGTCAAATTAAAAAAAAATACCACACAGTATTTAAGTATTTAAAAAAAATATTTAAATATTGAACGCAGCAAAAGGCAGTACTGATTTTTTTTTCAAGAAGGCGACGAGATTACTTGGACGTCAACCTAATGGTAAGTGATACGCCTGCCCGTAACAACGTGGCGCTAGTTAGAATGTTATACACAGCGCCACGTTCCGCTCGTCGCCTTGAGACATAAGATTCATTACCTGATTAATTAAACTAGCTGCAACGCCCTTCATACCGGAAAACAGTATTTTTTTATGGAAGACAAAGCGATAAGACGAGCAAGGCATTCGCCTAATGGATGATAAGTTATACGCTTGGCCCTAACAATGTGACGCTAGTTAGGATGTTATACACAGCATCACATTGTGATCGCGACTTTGAGATATAAGACGTTATCTCTCGTTATTCCAGTACTTTCACTATCTACAGCGTCCTTCAAACCGAAACACAGTAATGTTTGTGCAGTACTGTTTGTCGGACGCAATAGGCGCTGCGGTGGTACCTAGACGGTCTCCGGCAACATAAACATACTACCAGTAATAGTTACAGCGCCCTTCAAACCGGATCACAGTAATGTTTGTGCAGTACTGTTTGTCGGACGCAATAGGCGCTGCGGTGGTACCTAGACGGTCTCCGGCAACATAAACATACTACCAGTAATAGTTACAGCGCCCTTCAAACCGGATCACAGTAATGTTTTTGCAGTACTGTTTGTCGGACGCAATAGGCGCTGCGGTAGTACCTAGACGGTCTCCGGCAACATAAACATACTACCAGTAATAGTTACAGCGCCTTTCAAACCGGATCACAGTAATGTTTGTGCAGTACTGTTTGTCGGACGCAATAGGCGCTGCGGTGGTACCTAAACGGTCTCCGGCAACATAAACATACCACCAGTAATAGTTACAGCGCCCTTTAAACCGGATCACAGTAGTGTTTGGACAGTATTGTTTGTCGGACGCAATAAGCGCTGCGGTGTTACCTAGACGGTCTCCGCCAACATAAACATACTACCAGTAATAGTTACAGCACCCTTCAAACTGGATCACAGTAGTGTTTGTGCAGTACTGTTTGTCGGACGCAATAGGCGCTGCGGTGGTACCTAGACGGTCTCCGGCAACATAAACATACTACCAGTAATAGTTACAGCGCCTTTCAAACCGGATCACAGTAATGTTTGTGCAGTACTGTTTGTCGGACGCAATAGGCGCTGCGGTGGTACCTAGACGGTCTCCGGCAACATAAACATACTACCAGTAATAGTTACAGCGCCTTTCAAACCGGATCACAGTAATGTTTGTGCAGTACTGTTTGTCGGACGCAATAGGCGCTGCGGTGGTACCTAAACGGTCTCCGGCAACATAAACATACCACCAGTAATAGTTACAGCGCCCTTTAAACCGGATCACAGTAGTGTTTGGACAGTATTGTTTGTCGGACGCAATAAGCGCTGCGGTGTTACCTAGACGGTCTCCGCCAACATAAACATACCACCAGTAATGGTTACTGCGCCCTTCAAACCGGATCACAGTAGTGTTTGGGCAGTACTGTTTGTCGGACGCAATAGGCGCTGCGGTGGTCCCTAGACGGTCTCCGGCAACATAAACATACCACCAGTAATGGTTACTGCGCCCTTCAAACTGGATCACAGTAGTGTTTGTGCAGTACTGTTTGTCGGACGCAATAGGCGCTGCGGTGGTCCCTAGACGGTCTCCGGCAACATAAACATACCACCAGTAATGGTTACTGCGCCCTTCAAACCGGATCACAGTAGTGTTTGGGCAGTACTGTTTGTCGGACGCAATAGGCGCTGCGGTGGTCCCTAGACGGTCTCCGGCAACATAAACATACCACCAGTAATGGTTACTGCGCCCTTCAAACCGGATCACAGTAGTGTTTGGGCAGTACTGTTTGTCGGACGCAATAGGCGCTGCGGTGGTCCCTAGACGGTCTCCGGCAACATAAACATACCACCAGTAATGGTTACTGCGCCCTTCAAACCGGATCACAGTAGTGTTTGGGCAGTACTGTTTGTCGGACGCAATAGGCGCTGCGGTGGTCCCTAGACGGTCTCCGGCAACATAAACATACCACCAGTAATGGTTACTGCGCCCTTCAAACCGGATCACAGTAGTGTTTGGGCAGTACTGTTTGTCGGACGCAATAGGCGCTGCGGTGGTCCCTAGACGGTCTCCGGCAACATAAACATACCACCAGTAATGGTTACTGCGCCCTTCAAACCGGATCACAGTAGTGTTTGTGCAGTACTGTTTGTCGGACGCAATAGGCGCTGCGGTGGTACCTAGACGGTCTCCGGCAACATAAACATACTACCAGTAATAGTTACAGCGCCCTTCAAACCGGATCACAGTAATGTTTTTGCAGTACTGTTTGTCGGACGCAATAGGCGCTGCGGTGGTCCCTAGACGGTCTCCGGCAACATAAACATACCACCAGTAATGGTTACTGCGCCCTTCAAACCGGATCACAGTAGTGTTTGGGCAGTACTGTTTGTCGGACGCAATAGGCGCTGCGGTGGTCCCTAGACGGTCTCCGGCAACATAAACATACCACCAGTAATGGTTACTGCGCCCTTCAAACCGGATCACAGTAGTGTTTGGGCAGTACTGTTTGTCGGACGCAATAGGCGCTGCGGTGGTCCCTAGACGGTCTCCGGCAACATAAACATACCACCAGTAATGGTTACTGCGCCCTTCAAACCGGATCACAGTAGTGTTTGGGCAGTACTGTTTGTCGGACGCAATAGGCGCTGCGGTGGTCCCTAGACGGTCTCCGGCAACATAAACATACCACCAGTAATGGTTACTGCGCCCTTCAAACCGGATCACAGTAGTGTTTGTGCAGTACTGTTTGTCGGACGCAATAGGCGCTGCGGTGGTCCCTAGACGGTCTCCGGCAACATAAACATACCACCAGTAATGGTTACTGCGCCCTTCAAACCGGATCACAGTAGTGTTTGGGCAGTATTGTTTGTCGGACGCAATAGGCGCTGCAGTGGTACCTAGACGGTCTCCGCCAACATAAACATACCACTAGTAATAGTTACAGCACCCTTCAAACCGGATCACAGTAGTGTTTGGGCAGTATTGTTTGTCGGACGCAATAGGCGCTGCGGTGGTACCTAGAAGGTCTCCGGCAACAGAAACTTACCACCAGTAATAGTTACTGCGCCCTTCAAACCGGATCACAGTAGTGTTTGGGCAATACTGTTTGTCGGACGCAATAAGCGCTGCGATGATACCTAGAAGGTCTCCGGCAACAGAAACTTACCACCAGTAACAGTTACAGCGCCCTTAAAACCGGATCACAGTAGTGTTTGGGCAGTACTGTTTGTCGGACGTAATAGGCGCTGCGGTGGTACCTAGAAGGTCTCCGGCAACAGAAACTTACCACCAGTAACAGTTACAGCGCCCTTCAAACCGGATCACAGTAATGTTTGGGCAGTACTGTTTGTCGGGCGTAATAGGCGCTGCGGTGGTACCTAGACGGTCTCCGGCAACAGAAACTTACCACCAGTAACAGTTACAGCGCCCTTCAACCGGATCACAGTAATGTTTGGGCAGTACTGTTTGTCGGACGTAATAGGCGCTGCGGTGGTACCTAGACGGTCTCCGGCAACAGAAACTTACCACCAGTAATAGTTACAGCGCCCTTCAAACCGGATCACAGTAGTGTTTGGGCAGTACTGTTTGTCGGACGTAATAGGCGCTGCGGTGGTACCTAGACGGTCTCCGGCAACATAAACATACTACCGGTAATAGTTACAGCGCCCTTCAAACCGGATCACAGTAATGTTTTTGCAGTACTGTTTGTCGGACGCAATAGGCGCTGCGGTCGTACCTAGAAGGTCTCCGGCAACAGAAACTTACCACCAGTAACAGTTACAGCGCCTTTCAAACCGGATCACAGTAGTGTTTGGGCGGTATTGTTTGTCGGACGCAATAGGCGCTGCGGTGGTACCTAGACGGTCTCCGGCAACAGAAACTTACCACCAGTAATTGTTACAGCACCCTTCAAACCGGATCACAGTAGTGTTTGGGCAATACTGTTTGTCAGATGCAATAGGCGCTGCGGTGGTACCTAGACGGTTTCCGGCAGCAGAAACTTATCACCAGTAATAGTTATAGCGCCCTTCAAACCGGATCACAGTAGTGTTTGGGCAATACTGTTTGTCGGACGCAATAGGCGCTGCGGTGGTACCTAGAAGGTCTCCGGCAACAGAAACTTACCACCAGTAACAGTTACAGCGCCCTTAAAACCGGATCACAGTAGTGTTTGGGCAGTACTGTTTGTCGGACGTAATAGGCGCTGCGGTGGTACCTAGAAGGTCTCCGGCAACAGAAACTTACCACCAGTAACAGTTACAGCGCCCTTCAAACCGGATCACAGTAATGTTTGGGCAGTACTGTTTGTCGGGCGTAATAGGCGCTGCGGTGGTACCTAGACGGTCTCCGGCAACAGAAACTTACCACCAGTAACAGTTACAGCGCCCTTCAACCGGATCACAGTAATGTTTGGGCAGTACTGTTTGTCGGACGTAATAGGCGCTGCGGTGGTACCTAGACGGTCTCCGGCAACAGAAACTTACCACCAGTAATAGTTACAGCGCCCTTCAAACCGGATCACAGTAGTGTTTGGGCAGTACTGTTTGTCGGACGTAATAGGCGCTGCGGTGGTACCTAGACGGTCTCCGGCAACATAAACATACTACCAGTAATAGTTACAGCGCCCTTCAAACCGGATCACAGTAATGTTTTTGCAGTACTGTTTGTCGGACGCAATAGGCGCTGCGGTCGTACCTAGAAGGTCTCCGGCAACAGAAACTTACCACCAGTAACAGTTACAGCGCCTTTCAAACCGGATCACAGTAGTGTTTGGGCGGTATTGTTTGTCGGACGCAATAGGCGCTGCGGTGGTACCTAGACGGTCTCCGGCAACAGAAACTTACCACCAGTAATTGTTACAGCGCCCTTCAAACCGGATCACAGTAGTGTTTGGGCAATACTGTTTGTCAGATGCAATAGGCGCTGCGGTGGTACCTAGACGGTTTCCGGCAGCAGAAACTTATCACCAGTAATAGTTATAGCGCCCTTCAAACCGGATCACAGTAGTGTTTGGGCAATACTGTTTGTCGGACGCAATAGGCGCTGCGGTGGTACCTAGAAGGTCTCCGGCAACAGAAACTTACCACCAGTAACAGTTACAGCGCCCTTAAAACCGGATCACAGTAGTGTTTGGGCAGTACTGTTTGTCGGACGTAATAGGCGCTGCGGTGGTACCTAGAAGGTCTCCGGCAACAGAAACTTACCACCAGTAACAGTTACAGCGCCCTTCAAACCGGATCACAGTAATGTTTGGGCAGTACTGTTTGTCGGGCGTAATAGGCGCTGCGGTGGTACCTAGACGGTCTCCGGCAACAGAAACTTACCACCAGTAACAGTTACAGCGCCCTTCAAACCGGATCACTGTAATGTTTGGGCAGTACTGTTTGTCGGACGCAATAGGCGCTGCGGTGGTACCTAGACGGTCTCCGGCAACAGAAACTTACCACCAGTAATAGTTACAGCGCCCTTCAAACCGGATCACAGTAGTGTTTGGGCAGTACTGTTTGTCGGACGTAATAGGCGCTGCGGTGGTACCTAGACGGTCTCCGGCAACATAAACATACTACCAGTAATAGTTACAGCGCCCTTCAAACCGGATCACAGTAATGTTTTTGCAGTACTGTTTGTCGGACGCAATAGGCGCTGCGGTCGTACCTAGAAGGTCTCCGGCAACAGAAACTTACCACCAGTAACAGTTACAGCGCCTTTCAAACCGGATCACAGTAGTGTTTGGGCGGTATTGTTTGTCGGACGCAATAGGCGCTGCGGTGGTACCTAGACGGTCTCCGGCAACAGAAACTTACCACCAGTAACAGTTACAGCGCCTTTCAAACCGGATCACAGTAGTGTTTGGGCAGTACTGTTTGTCGGACGCAATAGGCGCTGCGGTGGTACCTAGACGGTCTCCGGCAACAGAAACTTACCACCAGTAATTGTTACAGCGCCCTTCAAACCGGATCACAGTAGTGTTTGGGCAATACTGTTTGTCAGATGCAATAGGCGCTGCGGTGGTACCTAGACGGTTTCCGGCAGCAGAAACTTATCACCAGTAATAGTTATAGCGCCCTTCAAACCGGATCACAGTAGTGTTTGGGCAATACTGTTTGTCGGACGCAATAGGCGCTGCGGTGGTACCTAGACGGTTTCCGGCAACAGAAACTTATCACCAGTAATAGTTATAGCGCCCTTCAAACCGGATCACAGTAGTGTTTGGGCAATACTGTTTGTCAGATGCAATAGGCGCTGCGGTGGTACCTAGACGGTTTCCGGCAACAGAAACTTATCACCAGTAATAGTTATAGCACCCTTCAAACCGGATCACAGTAGTGTTTGGGCAATACTGTTTGTCGGACGCAATAGGCGCTGCGGTGGTACCTAGACGGTCTCCGGCAACAGAAACTTACCACCAGTAATAGTTACAGCGCCCTTCAAACCGGATCACAGTAGTGTTTGGGCAGTACTGTTTGTCGGACGTAATAGGCGCTGCGGTGGTACCTAGACGGTCTCCGGCAACATAAACATACTACCAGTAATAGTTACAGCGCCCTTCAAACCGGATCACAGTAATGTTTTTGCAGTACTGTTTGTCGGACGCAATAGGCGCTGCGGTCGTACCTAGAAGGTCTCCGGCAACAGAAACTTACCACCAGTAACAGTTACAGCGCCTTTCAAACCGGATCACAGTAGTGTTTGGGCGGTATTGTTTGTCGGACGCAATAGGCGCTGCGGTGGTACCTAGACGGTTTCCGGCAACAGAAACTTACCACCAGTAATTGTTACAGCGCCCTTCAAACCGGATCACAGTAGTGTTTGGGCAATACTGTTTGTCAGATGCAATAGGCGCTGCGGTGGTACCTAGAAGGTCTCCGGCAACAGAAACTTACCACCAGTAACAGTTACAGCGCCCTTAAAACCGGATCACAGTAGTGTTTGGGCAGTACTGTTTGTCGGACGTAATAGGCGCTGCGGTGGTACCTAGAAGGTCTCCGGCAACAGAAACTTACCACCAGTAACAGTTACAGCGCCCTTCAAACCGGATCACAGTAATGTTTGGGCAGTACTGTTTGTCGGGCGTAATAGGCGCTGCGGTGGTACCTAGACGGTCTCCGGCAACAGAAACTTACCACCAGTAACAGTTACAGCGCCCTTCAAACCGGATCACTGTAATGTTTGGGCAGTACTGTTTGTCGGACGTAATAGGCGCTGCGGTGGTACCTAGACGGTCTCCGGCAACAGAAACTTACCACCAGTAATAGTTACAGCGCCCTTCAAACCGGATCACAGTAGTGTTTGGGCAGTACTGTTTGTCGGACGTAATAGGCGCTGCGGTGGTACCTAGACGGTCTCCGGCAACATAAACATACTACCAGTAATAGTTACAGCGCCCTTCAAACCGGATCACAGTAATGTTTTTGCAGTACTGTTTGTCGGACGCAATAGGCGCTGCGGTCGTACCTAGAAGGTCTCCGGCAACAGAAACTTACCACCAGTAACAGTTACAGCGCCTTTCAAACCGGATCACAGTAGTGTTTGGGCGGTATTGTTTGTCGGACGCAATAGGCGCTGCGGTGGTACCTAGACGGTCTCCGGCAACAGAAACTTACCACCAGTAACAGTTACAGCGCCTTTCAAACCGGATCACAGTAGTGTTTGGGCAGTACTGTTTGTCGGACGCAATAGGCGCTGCGGTGGTACCTAGACGGTCTCCGGCAACAGAAACTTACCACCAGTAATAGTTACAGCGCCCTTCAAACCGGATCACAGTAGTGTTTGGGCAGTACTGTTTGTCGGACGTAATAGGCGCTGCGGTGGTACCTAGACGGTCTCCGGCAACATAAACATACTACCAGTAATAGTTACAGCGCCCTTCAAACCGGATCACAGTAATGTTTTTGCAGTACTGTTTGTCGGACGCAATAGGCGCTGCGGTCGTACCTAGAAGGTCTCCGGCAACAGAAACTTACCACCAGTAACAGTTACAGCGCCTTTCAAACCGGATCACAGTAGTGTTTGGGCGGTATTGTTTGTCGGACGCAATAGGCGCTGCGGTGGTACCTAGACGGTCTCCGGCAACAGAAACTTACCACCAGTAACAGTTACAGCGCCTTTCAAACCGGATCACAGTAGTGTTTGGGCAGTACTGTTTGTCGGACGCAATAGGCGCTGCGGTGGTACCTAGACGGTCTCCGGCAACAGAAACTTACCACCAGTAATTGTTACAGCGCCCTTCAAACCGGATCACAGTAGTGTTTGGGCAATACTGTTTGTCAGATGCAATAGGCGCTGCGGTGGTACCTAGACGGTTTCCGGCAGCAGAAACTTATCACCAGTAATAGTTATAGCGCCCTTCAAACCGGATCACAGTAGTGTTTGGGCAATACTGTTTGTCGGACGCAATAGGCGCTGCGGTGGTACCTAGACGGTCTCCGGCAACAGAAACTTACCACCGTAAGTATTTTGGATGATGGATTACATCTACAATGGATTAATTTAACTTTAACTTGACTTTATATTAAGTTACAGGCTCTTTAGCTTGTATGTATAACTGCTGAAACAGCAGCGTCATGCCGACGAGTCATATTTCCCAGGGTATACATTTTAAGGTCCTGTTTTTTTATAGGAAGGAAGGGCATACGAGCGAACAGTTCACCTGGTGAAAAGTGATCACTGACAACAGCATACCGTATTGGTTCGAAAGTTTGTGAAACAGAGGTTGCCGGTTCGATTCCAAGGCTTCAGTAGGTACCGGCGCAGCTGAATTGTGAATTACCTCGTTCCGGTTTAAAGGGTGTTGTAGCTAGTGAAATCACTGGTGTAAAGTGAATTAATAATCTATGTCTCAAAGCGGCGAGTACAAAGCTGCGTTTATCATTGTAACTAGCGCCACGTTGATTTAATCAGGCGTATCACTTACTATCAGGTGAACATCTCACTCGTCTCCTTTAAGTAATAAAAAGCCAGAGAATGTGAGAGCATTACGAATGGAGAAGTAATAATATATTGTTAATTGTTTAGTTGTTTTAATTAATGGATGCGCGTTTGACGAATTCATTACAAAGCACGAGCCGGTTTGAACTGGCATTAAATTGATATAACAAAGATGGCCGCCGACATCGTGACGTACGCACGACACGTACCAATTCGAATTGCGAACGCGGGTGTGACGTCACCGTCCCGCCCCGCTCCGCACCGCCCGCACCGCCCGCACCGCCGGCCTAATGACCGCAGCGCGGAACATTACCGAGTTGACTCGAAGCAAACAGCTGTCATCTGATACTGATGGCGATTTTAGTCAATAGTATTACTCATTTAGCGTTTGATGATTTATTCATTATGTTTTTATGAAAACACTAGCCGTCCCCCGGCCGCTTTGCTGGCCTTAATATATAACTAGAGTTGATATTTGTCTGAAATATTCCTTGGGAGTGTCCGCTGTAGCGACCGCATAAATAATACGAAATATTAATTAGAAATAAAATGAAGGATCTATGAAATTCTAATAATTAATAGCCTATAACCATCCATAAATCATCCGCGTCGAATGCTCATGTTCCCGTGTCGACACGTTCACTAGTTTTCACGTGATTGCCAAACAAACAAAACCCAATTTCAATATATAAATAGATTCTTTTAACGGACAAATGGATGCCTCGGCTCTATTACATATAACCGCTTTCAATTCGTTGTTATTATAAATGATCATCATCATGATCAGCCGACAGACGTCCACAGTTGGACATAGGGCTCCTCCAAAGATCTCCACGTACAGTCAGCATGGCCTCTAATATCGCTGGGCATTGGGGCCTGGCGTATGTAGGGGTACATATATGAGGATTTGGGCCATTGCCCAACACGCTGGCCGAATGCAGGTTGGTGAGAGCCAGAGCCTCGTTTGTTGATTAGCAGGGTGCACCACGAGCAGGTGAGGTTGGTTTGGATCCTGTGAGTTCCTCCCAATAGGTTCCCGCCTTGTCGTGGCGGAGGGGCTCAGTAGCTGTGGCTTGGTCACCCATGGTGAAGCGAACAGTAACGTATCCGGCCGGCCCGAGGTTAGAGCTTCGGAGCTCCGTGAGCTTACCTCAGGTGCGTGCCGGTGGGTTGCAGGGGCGGGTTTATACTGCCGTTTGCAGTAGAGGTGGAGTCGCAGAGGGAGAGGAGCGTCGGCATTGCGCTGCACCGCTCTCCCTACCCTCCGCGACTGAGCGATGCCGCACCGCTGACGTGGCGGCGGTGGGGCCGCTGGGGAAGAGGAGTGTCAGTATTGCGTTTCACTGTTCTTCCTATCCTCCGGGGTCGTATAACGTGTGGCGGTGGAACCTAAAATCGGATCCGCTGCAGAGTATCGGGAGATTCTTTTTTCTTGGCTCCCATGGCCTCTGGGTGACGGATTCGGAGGAATCCGTTACTTGCGTGACTGAAAGAGGCCGAGGAGGGGCGCGCTGTGTGTTTCGTCGTGCCTCTACAGAGGTAGAAAGGGGGAATTCTTCTCTCCCTCCCGAGCTGTGGCTACATGGTGCAGCCATCGCTGGTGGAGTGTAGAATGTGTGCGAGAGCGTTCCCATGACCCTACCATAAAGCGACGAGGTGGAAAATCGTGGGGGTTTTAGTCGGTGCAAGTCCTACATTATGTCCTTGCCCCCATGAGTTAAAAAATAAAGGGTCTCGTGAGTTGTTGTGCGAGACCTCTCACACCCCTGCGGTACCTCTCACACCCCGCTTATAAATGATAGTATAAAATATTGTATGTTTGTTCATTGTTCATTTTGTCTTCTTCACCTTAACACTTACAAGCACCAATTTTCCAACATTTACTGTCGCAGCTTTTGTTAATGTAGTCATAACTTAATTCTTAGTTTTTAACATCTATCTGCGCACACCAACGTCCTAACTTGATATATATAGAAAACTTTATATTACCCTTACTCATAAACATTAAGTTCACTAATTGTAACTTAATTTTGGGTGCCATAACAATGATTATAAATAAATAAATTAGTTAGCTGGACGTAGGACGTCAATTTACTTATAGCCTGCCAATGACCTTTTGATTTTAATTAACTAAGTTGCGCCAGTTTTTCTCATGTACAGAAACTAGCTACAGCGCCCTTCAAACTATTAGCTGTATTTCATTTGTCTAGAATCTCAGATTCACACCTTGTCCTCTGGAATAAAAATGTTCGCTATAAAATTTATCTTAAGCATCCGTTCACATTAAGTGAAAGATGCGAATTTAGCAGGGAAACTGCTATAAGGGGAAATAGTGACTTAATTCGCTTACACTGGAGCGTTTAGCACCAGTTCACATGGAGCGGGGAAATTGGAGCAAATTTGATGTTTTTTATAGAACGGGAAGATTGGAACACAGCTGGATGTTGGCTTTTGGAATAGACCTTTGTCCAACAGTGATAGTATTCCGGTGTGAACTCAATGTTATCATGAAACTTTAAAATTGATGACTACTTAAACCCAGATATCCGTGGATAGATTTATGAAATAATTTAAAGGTTTCTGAAGAATTAGAGACAGTGGGAGAATGATGAAAGAACCGACCCTAAGAAGTGATTGTCCAAGGGTTGTAAGAATTTTGATGTTTAGTAATCTATGTGTAATAGAAATATATCTTCCAAATACATATAAAATGTCATTGGAAGGTGGTAACTTACACTGTTGGCGTCTAAAGGGAAAATGGAACTATTTCGTACGAGCTCCGACTTCATGTTCATGTGGTAAATCAATTTTCATTATAGCATTCGTCTTATCGGAAGCTTTAGCGTTATTTTTAATTTCCTTTCCTTCATAATCTCTTGATGCTGTCAACATTATAACTTCAAATGTAGACTTGCAGTTAGCATTTTTTTCACTTATATAAAACTCTATCTGTGTTGGCTATTCACGCAGTCTCTCCTGTATGATAATCCTTTCCGAATCGGCACTAAACAGTTTTCTCCATATGATCACATAATTTTTATTTGAATTCAGCACTGAATAACGATGCAGATGTTAAACGTGATATATCTTCCATTACTGTATCTTCTTGTTTGCTGTAGTTTAATGGTTTCTTTAACAGCTTTACATTTATCTTTTTATTGGATAAAGCAAGACGTTTATTTGATGGTAACTAATATCCGCCTAGATACTTTCTGACAGCAGAGACCGAATCGTAATGACATTAACGTTAGTGTATGTATGATAAATAAATATATATGGTGACGCAAAAATAACCTTATAAAAAGTACCTTATAACACAGGTAATAAGGTACTTTTTATAAGGTTATTTTTGCGCCACCCTATATAAAAGAATGATTTTTAACAAAGGTTAGTGCAGGAATATTTCTTAGTATTCGTATGTAAACGGTTGTTTACACTGAAATTGTTTTCTGCGAGGATGCAGCCAACATCCCGACCTAATACCTGCAGCGAATTGTAATTCCAGTAACAGACGCAGAGAATCTTGATCTCTATTCTTTGTAAGTGAAGGTAGAAATTTCCTCAAACTTACGTGCCGTAGAGAGATTATCTGATTTCCGACTTTGATACAATAAAGGGAAATATTAACGCTGTAAATATTTGATCGTTCGCTGGCCGTGACCTTCTTCTTGGTTTTTTCTAACGTCATTTAACATACATACATATATAGCACGCCTCGTTCCCAATGGGGTAGGCAGAGACCACTTCTCTCCACTTGCTACGATCCTGGCACACCTCTCTCGCTTCCTCCACTTTCATGAGCGTCTTCATGCATGCTTGTCGGTTATCATACCGCTCCCTTATCACACTGTTCTTCACTTTGTTCATCAGCTTCACTCCAGTTTTACTTTTCAAGCTTCTCACCTCCACAGCATTAATCCTACTTTGATGTTTCTTCTGATATACCCACCATTCACTGCCATACATCAGTGTAGGGATCAACACGCCTCTATGCACAGCCAGTCGCGCTCCATTCACTTGACTCACTTTCAAAACTCTTCTTTCAATATCACCATCACACTTGCCATCAATATCACCATCACACTTGCCATCTCTCGTAAACTGTGAACCCAGATATACAAATTCTTTCACTTGTTCCACTTTCTGTCCCTCAATCATAATGTCACAGTTTGTCATACATTCTTCTCTTTCATAACCATTACTTTCGTCTTGCTTACGTTCACTTTCATTTCTTTGCTTGTTAAAGCAGCATGCATCATATCTACCATCGCTTGCAACTCCCTCTCCGATGATGATAATAAAACTTGATCATCGGCGCATAGGAGGCATTTGACGATCAACTCATTCATTCTTAGTCCATACTCACTACCCTACCTTTCAAATCTTTCAAGCAATTGTCTATAAATAAGTTAAAGCGCCACGGCGAGGCCACACATTCCGTTCTAACATCTTTGTGGATGCTAAACCAGTCTGAGTAAGCCCCGTTTATCCTGATGCAAGCACTGGAACCTTCATAAAGTGATTTTAGTGCTCGTGTCAGCGTGCTGTTAACCCCATAAACAGACCATGTGGACCACAATTCAACAAATAGGACAGCTTTAATTAGGATTTCATGTTTGAACCATTTGGGGTAGAAATCTTAAGGGTATGGGGTTTGAGTGCACTTAAACTTTTTAAGGATATTTCCAATAATCTACCAGAAGCCACTCGACACCCCAGATCCGATAACTACATGGCACAAAGAATAACCCTCGCTAACCAGTAATGCTATTAGTTTGCTCGGCACTCTGCTGTAAGTAATATATTTTATAGGAAATAATTAAATTTATTACTAGTAATAATTCATTGGTAACACTTGATATGTACTCTATGTTGTGATAAGTGACAATGAGTTCATGGCTGATGAAGCGTGTTCGCTGAGAATACTCTTACTGCCATACAGCGAGAATACAGCGATGCTGATGCTATGGTGGTAAATTTACCATGTGAAGGTGGTAACTTCCCAACATGCGGTTCCAAAATAGAATCTTTAGCATTTAATAAATGTTTCAAGGCTTCACTTTGAGTAATTAGCAGAGAATAGGAGTTGCTACCATCATCAGCCCGCGGCAGTCCATTGCTCAACATAAGCCAATTCCAAGGAAAGCCATTTAATCTGATATTCCACAAGATGTAACCAGTTGCTGTCTGCAGCACAGGAGCCGTGCTAGTGTGGTTTTATTATAACATCGCCTTTACGCTTTGAATCCGGTCGGTGCAACAAGTGTGAGTTGGCTGAACGTGTCGCGGACGGGGAATTACCGGCGAATGAGGGCAGAGCGGCTGCCAAGTTACATTCAGCAATAGATAACTCTACCTCTATTGCCCTCTGTGGCAGTTACCGGTGTTGCGGTGACGCCGGATGCTACGATCAACTTATTCCTTCGGTACTGTTTAACCACTGTTATGAGATGTTAAACAAAAAACAAATTACAATATAGTGCATTCATTGAAAATAATAACTAGTTAATTAAACCAAAAAATAGTTTCCTAATTAAGAATCTAGATGGAAAGTTTTCATAACTCCTGTTTACACAAAATTTTTAACTATCACTACGGACGTTATCCATATACATATATACAAACAAATTGGTAGATATATTGATTTTGAAGTTTAGAGGTCAGTTAAATGTATTTTACAAAACCCCAAAGGGAGTTGCGGGGTTGTTACGACCAGCAAAGCGGGCGGGGAACATCTAGTCCTAAATATGAAAGGAGCATGACAATTTACGCCACTTCCGTCTTTCGCGATGTCAGTTTAATCAACGTCATCTTAATAGATTATTTTCAACCAAAAATAACAAAAATGTTTAGATCTACATATGATACATGGTAATAATATATTGATAAGTTTATTTTTAAGTTATAAATAAGAACAAAGATCTTGGATCCGATGTGCATAATCTCCCCGAAATTTTATTGCTACATCAGAGTACTCTGTAAACTAAAAAAAAATATTGTTTATAGTTTTGTAGCAACACAAAATATGGTTCTTGCGGCATAAAACATTTAATGTGGGTATTGTGATAAACGATTGGTTAGTCAATGGCGCAGTTGCGCTCTGGCTCTCGCGGCGGACGGACGCGTCGGTTGGATCTACGCTTATTGAAACATTTTCATTAAACAATAACTGTAATACCGAGGATATTATATTTCTAATTTTATTAAAAAGGACGCTTATTAGATTATAATAGAAAAAGGATTTGGGGAAGTTAATATAAACAATGATTAATATTCAAGCGGATTAATTAAAACAAACAGGGGCTGCTGACACAATGGCGTCCCGAGGGGTCGGCGCCCTGCCGCCATTCAATACGATGTAATAATTTTAAACACGCAAAAAGAGGTTCAATTGTAATAAAACCTAAAACTAGTAAAACTACTGGGATAACTGGATTGCCTGTAGTGTTTGACTCCTGTGATGCTACGTAAATATCCTAGCTGGAGATTGCAGAAGGTTAACTTACTTTCACAATAGGTTACATATTTCCCTTCGTCAAGCGTTGTAGCTTTACCGCCGGAAGGTCACTGTTGCTGCAGACCGTCAACACAGTAATGTTTGCAAATTTGTTAGTGGCACCTACCTAAACACAACCCTACCACCAGTAACAAAGGGGTAAGCCTGCTCTTAACAACGTAGTATTATTTAGCATATACACTGCACCGCGTTGCAGTCATCGCTAAGATATAAGATGTTAATTCATTACCACAGTAATTTCACTAGCTACAGCACCCTTCAAACCGAAACTTAGTAATGTTTGCATAGCACTCTCTGTCGGCTGTAATAGGAGCTGCGGTGGTACCTAGACGGTTTCCGGCAACAGAGATAGTACCACCAGTAAAAAGTCTGTAAATGGACTGAGGTATATATAAATTCACCTTTTATTATAATAATTAGAAACGTTCTGGTTAAACTGGTGGTGGGGCTGATTAGCTCCGGCCTTCGGATCAACTCGTCTGCAATCAATGCGGGCCCGTGTCTCGAATAATTTACGTGCTGCCGTGTATCGCGTTAAGTTTTATATACAGCGTGATCCAGAGAGATATCCAGATATTCATTGACTCATCATGAGATCTCTGAAACTATCAGATTTAAACACTTACATTTGGTGGATATCTTGCTTCTGTCGGTTAGAGGTCGGCTAAGGATGGATTTTACAAAATTCCGTCCCCAAAGGGTGTTGCGGGGTGTGGCAACAGGTAGTTAAATATTGTATTTTTATGAATGGGACATCTCCGTAGAAAAATCCACTTGGTGATAGTTCCTGGATTTGTTGTGAATCGGAGACCCTCTGCTCTATAACTGTACCAACATAACCTTCAACAGTATTTTTTCTATACTATACCAAAGAAGAGTCTACTGAGTGTTAGCTGAGCTCCCTGAGCTAGTTTAATTGGCGACGAGGACAAGAACGAAAAGCTATGGTGGTATACCAGTAAGCATCATTTTATTATAAACAAATTGATAGTAGGCCTCTGTTACCAGAGACCGTCTAGGTAGGTAACACTGACAGCCTTGAGCTAGTAATCCTGGCCTGGCCGGTAGTCTTCGGCTAGTAAGAATAGGACTAAGGTAAGTTTTGCCTGTCGTGGAAGGCGACTGAAAGGATCTAGGAGTTCCGCGGGCTTTGAAGGGGGGGCCTTTATCGCTGAATAAGCGAACTTGCGTGGAACAGCGTATGGCTCAGCGATGGTGTATAGGAGGGTTAGGTTCCTCCTCGGAGATGTGTAACAGAAATTGCAGAGGGTCACCAGTGCGTTCTATAAGAGATCTCGGAGCCTCTCAGAATGCATTGATGCAGACCACCGAGGGAGTTTTAGTGAATAACAATCTCATATAACCCTGGCTTCCCTTCAGAAATAGGATATTTTTCGAAGATTTCTCCTCCGAAACCAAAAAAAAATAGGTACCACTGCAGCGCCTATTGCAGCCGACAAATAGTGCTGTGTAAACATTACCGTGTTCCGGTTTGAAAGGCGTTGTAGCTAGTGAAATTACTAAGGTAACGAGGTTTAGCATATTATGTCTCAGGCGATGGGCGTATCGTGGTGCAGTATATCATCCTAACTAGCGCCATTTTGTTATGGGCAGGCGTATCACTTATCATCAGGTGAACGTCCGAATCGGCTTGTCCCTATATTGAATAACTGTAAGCTATTTGTAGCTACAGGTAACATGACTTAGATACATGGTTCATCATCATTATCTGCCGGCAGACGTCCACTGCTGGACGTGGTTATTCCTTCCTAAATACCCTGTATATCACACCGAGTTGTACCGTGTACTTAGTAAATTATATAATTACAGTAACTTAGAAATAACTTGGCGTAATTTAAGCTTTAGATAGATAACAAAGTAGTATCATTAGGTTAGGTTGGAGTGTAACCTTCTATCCTGGTTAGTTTGTGAGGGAATGAGATAGAGACATTATACAAAGTGGTAAACGGAGAGAGTGATTCCTCTGGAATAGGTTCTCGGCTTGTTGTCACGGTGGAACTTAGTACCCGTGGCTTGGTCACCAATGGTGAAGCTAATAGAAACCCACCCGGCTGGCCCGTGGTGACTGCTCCAGGTGGACTTTTTGAGTTCATCTCGGATGTGTACCGGTAGGCTTTGGAGGTAGGCTTGCTCTGCCCTTCGCAGCCGTGGTGGAGTCGCGAAAGGAGAGGAGTGTCGGTATTGCGTTCCGCAGCCCTTATCCTCTGCGGTCGTATAGCGGTTGATGGCGGAACCCAAGACCGGAAATGCCGCAGGGAGTCGAGAGAGTTTTTTGTCTTGGCTGGGAGAAGAGTCCTACTCGTCAACTCTCTTCACTCTTCCATGTCTTCTGTGACTACAACGGAGCACGACCTGGGAGACTGCTAGCACTATATCGGGATGCAGATGAGCTGATGTTTGCCTGTATATATCCGTACCTAAATAATAAATTTAATTACTCTGTCCTTGTGTACGATTGTATTTTAAACGTAGACTTTATAAAGTCCACATTCTGGACACTACATGAAAATGAAACAGCTTGCTTACATACACTGTGACGTCATGTTTCTCTGATCAACAACTCCTCAATCAACAGCCTCCGTGGCGCAGCATTTTAGCTCTTGCTTTGTATATTCACTTGATTCAATTCAGCCTTTCTAATGTTAGCTTATTGGGAAAATGGTAATAATGGTGGTAATATACCATCAATGATGATGGTATTGTTCGTATAGTGTACCTGCCGCCATAACAGCATCGCCGTGTTGCCGCTGCCAACATATGACAGGCGGAGTATTCTGCGAGTGTGCTTCAGCAGCAAAGGCCCTCATTTAACTTAAATCAAGTATAAGTTATGATCAAAGATATCGTAACAAAATGGTGTTTTTTAACAAATTGTTGAATCCAGTATTATTTTATTAATAAAGTAAATAGTTAGTTTTAATTATTATAAAAATGTTTATGGTAATTTTCCTAATCATCAAGAGCCTGTCGATGTCCACTGCTGGACATAGGCTATATATATATATGGTAATTTTAAATCTTTAAAAATGTTCGTTCCCTTTCCTGAATGTTTGAAAATTAAAAAAAAAATACTCAGCATAGATCTTCCCAGTCATAGTAAGTATACACACATTGGCTAGATCTCGATATAAATGGTAAAGTTTCAAAGTTATTACAAAGGAAAATCGTATTCACTTAAGTCTTACGGGGCCATCATTAAAGCTTCAGTAACTAGACAGCGAGCCGTGCGGACGGTGACCATGCCATCGAACAGTTTTGGGGACAGTCCATACTAATTTTTTAGATATACAGAATACTTGCCTCTTCGACGCCAATGTCCATAGGAAGACTTGATCTCCAACACCAGAGAACATCAGCAACCGTCTCCCACTGTTCTTGCTAATCGACTGCTTAGGGTTAAGTTCAGAACTGAACTAATCTTGGAACTGTTATATATGTTTTACGAATTAAATTACATTATGATGGTGGTGAAATTAAGTTATGATGATGATGATGATGATGATGATGAAATAAAATATTTAAATTACTATAACAATTTTAGTTTCGTTACTTTATTTGGATCTACGTCATCATTAATTGAGCCTATTTTTACTGGTGCTAGGTCTCTGTTATCAGAGATAGTCTAGGTTGGTACTGGGGTAACGAGACACGGGGTCTCCTGCGCGACGAGTGCAAGGTGGTGCAGTATATACCATCCTAACTAGTTGCACGTAGTTATAGGCGAGTATCACTTACCATCAGGCGAACATTCCACTGGTCTCGTCACTTAATCGAATATAAGAAAAAATTCTTCTCATAGCAGGTATCTGTCTTCCTCACCACGCTTGGTACAATAGTTAGAGAGTACTCTGGTGACAGGACTTCTTTTTTTTTCTTCTTTTCTTTATTGATTAGTATACTTTTTTCTTTTTCTGTGTATTAATATAGATCTTGAGTCTGAAATAAAGGTCTTTTATTATTTATTTAAATCAATGTCTTGGAGAGCCACGGGTTAGATCCGCATTGGGCCTGAGCTACTGGTGAAAGATAACCGGTAATTAAACTTGAACTGGAAACTGACATTTTTAAAGAGTAGCTATTATATCTGACATTCACCAGTTCGCACTTGGCCATTGTGATGGACATATCGTATGGACTGTTAATTGTGGGAGCAGACAGTCCCACCAGTGGGAACATTAAGAGATAAGTTATCTCTAATACGATGAGGTTAGAGTGATGATGGGAATGGCCAGATTCGCATCCAACATCGTTAAGGTTTTGTTACTGTAGTAATTTTAGTGGTAATAGTGTCTTGGGTCCTTGAAGCGTTGTGGTGGTATCAGCACGCATGGTAACTGAAGATGGAATATATTTCTTGGGATGTATGAAAGATGGTTGCCCTAGTTGAACTAGCGTTCTATATACACAGTGACTTCCTGCGCGGCGCTTTGTTAGCGGAAAGTAGGTCTTGCATTGTACCTAGGTGAGAAGTAGGCGCTAGGTACACCTCTACCCCTCCCCTCTCCACCCTCTCCACCGTCGCGTGGAAAACCGCTTTGTTCCTTACAAACTTGCAAATTATACGATGTCGGATGACCGCCGACTTTGTCGGAGAGAAATTGGACGTTTAAAATGTTCAATACATTATATATGCATCAGTTAATTTAAATATAGCTATAATTCAGATCGTTGATGGTGAAGATGAGGACCGGAATACCAGAATACTCCGTCTCTCATATTGTGACAGATTTGACACCAACCTGTCGGTAGCTGGATAGAGAGGTTCTAAATACAACACCCTGAACCAAACGTCACACGTGGCGGAATCAAACTGAGGAGTTCTGTATTATAAGGCGAGTAGTTAACCACTGCTCTACTGGGGTTGCATTTTCTTCTCTAAGTATCGGCGAGACGAGGGAATCGATCACCTGACGATAACTAACTACGTGGCCGGTTAGAGTGATATACACTGCACCACATTGTGATCGTTGCATTGAGATATGTTAGTTCTCTTTACTATAGTAATTTCCTAGCTGCAGCGTCCTTCAAACCAGAACACAGTATTTTTTGCACACTGCAGTTAGTCGGCTGCAACAGGCGCTGGAGTGGTAGCTACCTAGACGGCCTCCGGCAGCAGACATCTACCATCAGTACACGAATATATATATATGTATATAGTGGTGGTCATATAATTAGAAATACTTCTTATGAATAATGAAATATAACTTCAACGTACAAATGTTCGTAACAATATACACATTCAATAATTAATAATAATGCAATAATATAGCCACTCAAATAAAAAACTCATTAATTGAATAAAATATACACATTCAATAATTAATAATAATGCAATAATATAGCCACTCAAATAAAAAACTCATTAATTGAATAAAATATACACATTCAATAATTAATAATAATGCAATAATATAGCCACTCAAATAAAAAACTCATTAATTGAATAAAATATACACATTCAATAATTAATAATAATGCAATAATATAGCCACTCAAATAAAAAACTCATTAATTGAATAAAATATACACATTCAATAATTAATAATAATGCAATAATATAGCCACTCAAATAAAAAACTCATTAATTGAATAAAATATACACATTCAATAATTAATAATAATGCAATAATATAGCCACTCAAATAAAAAACTCATTAATTGAATAAAATATAAAACATATTTTACTATTAATTACAAAATGAATTTTACTCGTGTACGAGTTTATTATGTTCTAGTGTTGCTGGCCGCCTGGCCGCCTGGCCGCCTGGCCGCCTGGACGCCTGGCCGCCTGGACGCCTGATTAGAAACATTTTAAAAAAGCATCCATAGCTTACATATATATGTAAATTGTTACGTCAATTAGTCAAATAATTAACAATTATTTGACTAATTGACGCGTCACTACTTTTATTTTTGCCCATTTTAAACAAAATAAAATTCAAATTAAATTTGGAATTGCCGCCAAAATAATAGAAAAAGCCAAGAAGAAAATGTTATTCTCCAATTTCAAAAAAAGAAAGAGCCGTGGATGCTTTTATAAAATGTTTCTAATTATAAGACCACCAGTGTATATATATATATATATATATATATATATATATATATATACGCAGTTTTAACCGAGTTCAATGAAGCCGTAATAGTAGTAAATAAAACTGAGGCGCAAACATTATCATAATATATATATATATATATATATATATATACAGAGGCTGACCACCAGTAATACCGCCATATGTATGTATATATTACTTTTTACATAATATAAGCTTGTACATGAGATACAAGGTAACTACTACTACTGTACTATACTGGTGGTGCACCTAGGTACCGCCGCAGCTCCTATTGCAGCCGAATAACAGTACTGTGCAAACGTTACTGTGTTCTGGTTTGAAGGGCGTTATAACTAAAGAAATTACTGTGGAAATGAGACTTGACGTCCTGTCTCAAGACGACAAGCATAACGTGTTGTCTATATCATAATAACTAGCACTTACATTGTTATGCGCAAGCGTATCACTTACCATCAGGTGAAGGTCGCGCTTGTATCATTGCCTCGTGGTATAAAATAGATTATATAATATGTTGTCTTATAAATAGTTTTATGTAAGACTTGTGAGGAACGATCACGAGAATCAGAAGCTGGTGTACAGTCGGAACCAGTGTGAGGATGAGCCTCAAGGATCAGCACTAACCTACACTCATTCCCTCAGTAATGAGTGCATTAACACGCAGTACCATGAAGATAATAAAGATCATATGCGCTAGCGTAATTACGCGTCACATACCAGCACGAGCGATGGAAACCGTATATCTGTGGAACTGACGTCATGATACATTCCTCATGGGGGACGGATGGGGGTGGAAATCAATTACAAACGCGATGCTAGGGGGTTGGTGCTACGCATGCTTTAATATGTTAAGACGGGGTTTTTTAACTATAATCCTCGAGAGTACTATTATTTATTCATTAACTTAATACATTTCGTTTGTAAACGATTTAATTTTGTTTTCATTCAACACAAAAGTTTCACTTAAAGATGAGTGTTAGGTTAATCTAATGAGAAACTGATTACAATGATTACACAACATGAAATTGGTCTTATGTAATACAGACTTGCGTTAATATATATTAGAATATGTAAGCAGTATATAAAGCCAGGGGTATAAGGGGTGCCACAAAAATCATAGGAGCCAAGCCAACCTCGTCTGTTCATGGTGATCCTGTCACAATCAGCAAACGAGGCCCTGGCTCCCACCAACCCGCATTGGGCCAGTGTGGTCGGTCGCCGATTGCTTTTAAAGCTTAATATATAATACTTAAGTTACTTTCACCAGCAACATACTACTTTATATATTTATAAGCCGTATCAGTTATCTCCGAGGTCGGTGGTAGCATTTGAAGCCCTTACCATTTTAGCTACCACTTTGTAAATGTGACGCCATTACAGCATCGTTGTGTTCCTGCTGTCAACATATAAGAGCTGGGGTATTCCGAGTGTTCATGCTCACCATACACTGCGTCAATATCACTTAATGTAGTGGGAAATATTCGAGAGTTGTTGCTGAATATATATTATTAAAGCAGTAGCTGATCCCCGCCCGCTTTGCCGGCCGTAATATATAATTACACTTGAAATTTGTCTGAAATATTCCTTGAGAGTAACCGCAACCGCAAATGGCTTGCTATAGCAACCGTTACCGTAGCAACCACATAAATAATACCAATTGAAAATTTTTATAAAAATTTATTAGGAATAATATGATGAAGGATCTATGAAATTCAAAAAATAAATAGCCTATAACCATCTATACATTATCATACTGTGTTCAATGCTCATGTTCTCATGTTGATACGTTCACTGGTTTTCATGTGATTGTCGAACAAAAGAAACCCATTTTTCTTATATATATATATATATATATATATATATATATATATATATATATATATATATATATTTATATATATATAACATGTTTATTGTTACTAGTTTAGTTAGCTGTAGTTGCATTCCCAATGCAGACCTTGTAAGCTCTAACGCTGAGGAAGAGCACTGGGCAAGTTTCAAAGGAATAATATCTTCACACAAATCCTCCCCTAAAATGCAATGTGGGATCCGAATATGGTGATGTGTTGGGTTGTAAGAAACGAAGGGGTTTCTGAAGAATAATTATAAATGCGTTTGCTGATTAAAGCGCGGGCGCGAGCGCGGAGCTGCCGCTAGATTTTTAACAGTTCGTTACGTTAGAGCGATGCGCACGCGCCGGCGCACGTGCGCGGCATGTGTTCACTGTAAACACCCTGTCAGGGGTTACCAACAAGGCATGAGGAAGCTTTTTTATAAAAAAATAATTAAAAAGTTTATCTCTGATCTTTTTCCTTTAAGAGTATTCTCTTATAAGTAGCACTAACTTTTCCAGATTAGTGTGTTATACTGTCAAAGACTACACTATCAGGATAGGCGAGTGAGTTCTTGACCTGATGGTATGTGATCTGCCCTCTAGTGACATTCAGGATGATATACACTGTTCATGGCCATAAGATAAAAGATGTTAAGTCTCATTATTCCTGTAATTTTACTAGCTACAACTCCTTTCAAACCGGAATAGAGTAATGTTTTCACAGTACTCTTTACCAGCAGGAGTAGGAGTTCCATTGGTACCAATCCCTAGACGGTCTTCTGTACCAGAGACCTACCACAAGTAATCCGTAAACCATATACGAATTTGCTATTTTCTTCTGTCTTCCAGTTTTGAAGCTTTACTTATTTATTTATATATTTCATTTTAATAATTTTTTTATAAATTAATTAAATGATAAAGACAAATGTGAAGGTCACCTGATGGTATGTGATACACCAGCTCATTATAACGCGGCCGTAGTTAGAATATTATCTACTACACCACATTGTGCTCGTCGCTTTGTTAGTTCTCTTTCCTATAGTAATTTCACTAGCTACAACGCCCTTCAAACCGGAACACCGTTTTGTTTCTACACTGCTGTTAGTCTGCTGCAATAGGCGCTGCGGTGGACCATCAAATATCATCAGGTCGTAAATTTTTATTAATATCATAGTTGTAAAGTGGACCGGCGGTTCCGAACCCGCGCCGGCGGCGATAGAGTAAACAAAGCCCATGATTGTGATTGTGACCGTGCCGGCTGCTGCGCCTGCTCCTCACCACCTCCGCCGGCACTGTTCCTTGTTCTTTCCTCTATGAGTCTTTGTATTGAACACTTTTGTATTTTCACCATTTTTTTAAACCAAAACCAGCCTTGTGGCAAACCAGCAAATGCTGGCATGGGGACAGGCTTATAAAATAGGAGTGGTAGTTATCAAGCAAATTACCAACAACTCTTCTACTTACTAATCTTCCTTTGGAACTAGAAGCGGAAGCTAAACTGCACTAGAATTACCAGTAACTTACCATTAACTTTTTTTTATTTAAAGAAGCGACCAGACCAGCGGGACGATCACCTGATGGTAAATGATACGTAGCTTTAGTTCGATGTTATACACAACACCACATTGCGCTCGTCGCTCTTAGACGCAACATGTTAAGTCTAGTTTCCTCCAGTAATTTCATTAGCTATAGCAGCGTCGTTCAAACCGGAACATAGTAATGTTTGCATAGTACTGTTTGTCGGCTGCAATAGGCGCTGCGGTGGTAACTACCTAGACCGCCTTAGCAACAGAGTCGTACCACCAATACAAACATCATCATCATCTTTAGGTCCCAATATCTAGGTCTGCACACTACTATGGCGATCTCTGTAAGACAGGCTGGAGTTCACGTATTCCTCGTGCAGCAGACCTTCGAGTTGATTTTTAAAAGAATCAAATGAAACAACCGTAAACGAATGCGAAGATTCACCAGGCTAATTGCCTGCAGTCTCAGCAGATGGGAGTGTCCATTGTTCGGCGCGACACGGTCCGCCGGCCGCGGAGCCATTGTGCTTAGGGGCCCATTGTGCCTCGCGGGGACAGCGGGGCAGGGCAGGCAGACGGTGGGCGCAGGGAAGGAGCGGCCGCAGCACCGGCGCCCCATTCATCGGACACTGATAAATTTTCCAGCGCTTCAATGACCGCCCATCTGATCTAATCATGACGAAGACCGGAAGCCGTGACCAAAAGTATCAGCGTAGTGTCTCCTTCCTAACAATTCTGCAAATATTATTATGTTCTAGATTTATGGATGCTGTGCCTAACGAAGAAGCTTTATTCATCATCAAATTTATCAATTACCTTGTGTAGGAATCCACCCCCAGAATTATGATCGGTTGTAACCAAATTAATCACCCTGCAATTAAGTTCGCACCCCTTGATACTGTCGTTCATAGCTTTTGTTTTTTGTTTATTAATTATTTAATTTTCTATTTAATTAAGATTTTTCTTTCCTTTTCTATATATTTACTACGTTCACCCTTACCTATTTTACAATGTTTTTTATTATTTTCTGATTTTGTGATTATTCTTAGACGTTAGTCAATTTATTCTTCTACTCTTTCATTCACTTCTACCCCCTTGTTCATAGATACAGTCCCTCGCAAAGACGTCCACACAGATCAGTCATGCGCTGCTGCATCCAGCGGTTTCCCGCTACCAGGTCACCGGTCCACCTAGTCCAAGGTGTCCATTTATTACTTACATAAAGTCTTATGTAAAGTGTAAGAGGCTAGGCCTAATAATAAACAAACGAGGCTCTGGCTCCCACCAACTCAATTAGGCTAGCGTGGTGGGAAATGCACCATATCCCGCCCATATGGACCTCCACATACGGAGATCTTTAGGGGAAACCAACTCTTGTAATGTACGTCTATCGGTTGATGATGATGAAGTCTTAAAGTAGAAAGTTTTGTAGAATAAAACTGATTGAAGTGTTTGATTTTACGTCCTCTTTGGTACTCAAGGATTAGTGTCTATGGACACTATCTGGTGAGAATCACAGAAACCCACTGGATGCGAGCAACGCGGGACCGATCGATGTGGAGATCTTTGGGAAAGGCTTATGTCCAGCACTGGATCTCTATCGGCTAGTGATGATGATGATGAACACCATAATTTCGTCATTTCATATTTTTCTATTCAGATACTCCCTCTTCTTAAGAAAATCTAGTAACTATGATGAGAAGTTTTAACTTGCCACCGAAGATCTGGACAGTGATTTAGTGTCATCATTTTTAAGATTTGAATGCACTACATTATGCTCTTACATCCTCCCCACACTTACAGCACAGAAACATGGCACTTAACCATCGGGCTGGTCCACCGATTCAAAGTAGCACAGCGAGTGATACAGAGAGCTATGCTTGGTTTTCCCTAAGGGACAAAATCCGGAACGAAAGAATTCCACGGAGAATTAAAGTTGTTGACGTAGCCCTCAAAATCTTCAAGCTGATGTGGCAGTGGGCCGGCCAGGTCTGTCGTGTTAATGTCGGCCGATGGGGGATGAAAGTTGGAGTGGAGGCTGCGTACAGGTTGCAATAGTATTGGACCTTCCCTCCACATGGACCGACGACATTATCAGAGCGATCGTAAGTGGGTGGATGCGCGAAGCTGAGGTTCGCATTTGGTGGAAGACGTTGGAGAAAGCCTATATCCAGCAGTGGATAAAAAAAGGCTGATAATGATGAACGATAACATTGTGCTCATTGAAATAAGACATGTCTCCACTACTGTAACTTGAATAGCTACAGCACCTTTCAAGCTATACTCATGAATGCTTTAAGCTGCTCGTAGTTATGTTTACTGTATGCTGTGTAAATATCCCATCCCTCGTACATAGGTATGTGTATGTATGTGTGTGTAGATATTATTAGCAGACAATTAGAGCAATACAAGCGGTATTTATCCAGACCTCACACAGCGGCTCCAGCGCGAGGTGTGGTGAATATATTTCATGATTTTAATGAGAATGACCCGGTGTGTTCCGAAGACTGTACACACTGGTCGAGTGGGATAGGAAGGGAATGTACACCTTGGTTGGAAAAAAATCACGGTCTTCATCAGAGATTCCCTTTCCCATTTTGGGTAAAAGACCCCTTTTATGATGATCATGTGTCACATATTTTCCATATTTATTACAAATATTTACATTGAGTGCATTTCGATCATAAGGACTCGATATCGACCAGTGGGAACTTCCGGTCGTAATGGAATTTCTTTTGTATGAGTTTTATAGAAGAAACCTGGAAAACACATGTATATGTATACATTTATGATTTTGTATTTTTGTATGTAAAATATCCTAGTACGGTACGGGACCAGCGAGATATTCACCTGATAGTAAGTAATACGCCTGTTCATCATAACGTGGCTCTATTCTCTGACGACGTTGAGCGCTTGGTTGTCATTTTGACTCTTGCAGCTCACCTGATACTGGGCTTGTGGACCCGGGACCACGGCTTGTTCACAATGTGACGCTAGTTAGGATGATATATAGAGCACCAAATTGTGTTCATCTCGAGACGTAAGATGTTCAGTCCCGTTACCCTGGTGTTGTGTGTGAATATCTGAAAAATTTATGTCCGGTTTGTGTATCTAATACGTGTGGCGACCACAGTGCTGACTCACCATCACAGCAGACCGACCACGTGTGAAAGCAATTAGGGGTCCGTTACTCGTGTGGGTATTCGTTGTGTTACACGGTGTAACGCGGCTCTCCTCTACTCAGATGGACAAAGAGGTTGCGACTGATGAGGATGACCTCTTTTCTGGAAACTAGAGGAATGTTTTCGATATAGATTATATACAGATCGTTATAGGTTTAAATAGTTTTGTTTATTTTTTTAATAATAGTTTTTTTTTTAATCCAACGGAGCAAGCAGATGAGAAGGACCTTCACCTGATAGTAAGTAATACGCCGTCTCATAACGACGTGGCACTAGTTAGTATGATATACATAGCACCGCATTACGCTAGTCGCTTTGTGACGTAAGATGCAGTCTCGTTACCCCAGTAATTTCACTACCTTCAACAGTTTTCAAACTGGAATACAGTAATGTTTGCACAGTGCTGTTTGTCGGCTGCAATAGGCGCTGCGGTGGTTACCTATATAGACGGTGTACTAAACAGAGACTTACTAGCAGTACAATAGCAGTCGAGGAAGAAGTTCAATATTTAGTGACATGGCTGCTCATGACCATGGAGTTCTAGTTATACAGGGTGAAACATAATAGGTGTAAAAGATCTGTAGGGGTAAAGTATAGCTCGTATCCTATCTATTTATGTATGGAATACCCCATACAGAAACAAAGGTTCTGGAGTTATTCATTTTTTAAATCTTTTCCAAAAAATTCTCGTTTTTCTAGGAAAAAATTCGAAGATTTTATTTCTTACTTATTTCTACACAAATTTTAATGTAATAATTATTGTTTAAATATTGTTTTATTAAATTAAATTAATAATCATCATTTAGAGGCTAAAACTTTTAAATTAGGTTCTTTGAAAATTTCCAACTTTCCATTGTGGTTAATCCAGCAATCTTACCACGACCCTGGTTGACGTAGTTGGGTTTATAACAAAATGATCTATGATTCTTTCTTCCTCTTTCGTATCGTAGATATGCGGCCTACCTGCGTCAAGTCTGTTGAACGCTGCCAGTTTCTATCCGCCACAGCAAAGACTAGATAGACTAGACTAGATAAGTGACGATTTGGAAAACGTAGCTGATATTCTCTTCGTGCTTGTAAAGAATTTCCATCACTAAGTCCATAGCAATAGAAATGTCCGCGTATTCTTCATTACCCTAATCCGCCATTGAAATTAAATTTATTTGGTATGGAAAAGAAAAACTATTCAGAATTAAGAAGACAACAATAATGTACATCTGCCCACGAAAGTAGTTAAATTTTAACTGTCCTACTGATTCATTACCTAAAAATGACATTGCACATGTTTTACATTAAACTCAAATCTAAAACGACAACAACAAGCACGCACGCGTTACAACGAAAACAAAAGGTCACGCTAAGGGCCGGCGCGGCGTCTACTTTTGTGAGTCTACAGTTCGATATTTCATGGTACTTGCTTTTATTACAAGTGTTTTTTTTTTCTAAATTTTAGAAACTTTATGTACTTTCTTTTACCTTTTCGGATAGGTATTGAAGTCAGGTACTTATTTATGTGCTTTATACGTTTTTATAAATAAAATATTATTTTAAGATCAAATAAAAAAATAAATATGACATTTTATTTTTTACTGCCACAATTTTCAAAGAAACTAATTTAAAAGTTTTATCTCTCTAAATGATGATTGTTAATTTTATTTAATAATTATTACGTTAAAATTTGTGTAGAAATAAGTAAGAAAGAAAATCATCGAGTTTTTTCCTAGAAAATCGAGAATTATTTGAAGTTTTAAAAAATGAATAACTCCAGCAGCATTGTGTTTGTATGGGGTATACATACATAGATAGATAGGACACGAGCTATACTTTAGCCCCTACAGATCTTTTACACCTATTACCTTTCACACTGTATAACTACAAAGCTTTTTTAAGTTGAAGAGATGAAAACAGCAGCTCCTTCATCTGATAGTAGGCCTAGCCACAACGGGTCGACAGTTAGGATGATCTACACTACACCCGATTGTGCTCGATGTTATAAGAAGTAAGATATTAATTCTCGTTACCGTAGTAATTTTACTACCTTCACCGTCCTACAAACCGGAATACAGAGCCCATTGATATGTGGGTAATATAAATATTTAATTTAGTATTTTTCACTTATTTATTGCGAAAGCGATCGATGTGGAGATCTTGGTGGAGGCCTATGTCCAGAATGGACGTCTATTGGATGATGATGATGAACTTAATTCTAAAACAATATTTTATAATATTATAATTTCCAAGTTAGAGAAATTTCAGATTTGAAATTTTAGTTAAAAAGTTAAGTTTAACTTAGTAGTAAGTTTTGCTTGTTTATCTGGATTTATCCTCTTCTCCAGTTCTTCAATCGGTGCTCGAACCTGGAGCGGCTGCTACAGCCGGCCCTTCACAGCGGGCCGGCCATGTGGGTTCCACTACGCTTCATCGTGTGTTGGTCCACGGTTACTAAACCCCTCCGCCACGTCAAGGCGGGAATCCATTGGGGGGACGAGCAGATGATGTTGGCTTAGGTCCTATGAGTTGTTGTGCGAAACCCCTTATACTTCTAACCTGGACATATGAAAAAACATTATATATTTGATCTGTCCGTAACCGTGGAACATAACAATGCGTTGATTGCGACTGCAGGCGCTGCACGGGTCCGAGGCCAACAAATCTCCGAGGACCATCACTTAACCCATTTTTATAAGCGCACCGCACGTCTAATTGCTGTTGAAATATTTCCACACGTTTGTTGTTTACATTCATTCCGTTCTGTGTCATCACTTAAAGTTTGGTGAAGTACTTGTATGGCATCATCATCATCATCATAGATTATGTTTTTGTTTAAAATTATATTTGCGCCTTTGATGACAGCAGTTGGTTGTTGTGTAAGTATACTAGTTACCACCACAGTATCTATTTCTGCTTGCTGGTGTAATTAGTGAAATTACTTTACTTACTGATTAAAGTGTTGTATGAACGTTATCTCACGAGTTGTTATAGTCACATCTCTTGCCATCAGGTCAAGGCTGTCAATGTCGTTATGTAGAATAATAATGTTCTAGGCATACTATTTACAATAATTTATATAAATTTAGCGTACATAAAGGTACCAGAGGATTTTTTTTATAGAGGATTTTCAGTTGTTTTGGGCATATTGTCCGCCGCCTCCCGTTTACTTAGATAAAATTATGGTTGTGGACAAGCCGAAGGGAAAAAGACCACGCGGCGGATCACCTAGTCGTTGGTCTGACCAGGTCAAGTCGCTCACGAGAATTCCATCTTAGTGAATGGAAAGTAATAGTAAAGAGCGCAATGAAGTTGCTGCATTGCGAACACGAAGATATAAAGGTATAAAGGGAAGATTTAACGCTTAGGTGGAATTCAGTAAACCCTGAAGAGAGAGAGAGAGAGAGAGAGAGAAGGAAATGAGATTATTTTTGAAAAATTGTATGGAGACATGAATAGATAAAATGTTTATTATAACCAAACACAGTTCACAAACACACACGTCCCCTACTGATGTCCGTTACTCGGATGCTATAACGGCATTTTAAAGAAAATTAGATATGAACCAAAAAGCTGCACAAGTGATGATGAGTTTTTGAATAATTTACATAAGTTTAAGTGCTAGGAGAATCCGACATCTACCTGTAACCCTGAAAATTAAGAAAACACAATACACATCATTACAGAAAAGAAAGACATCATAGAAGTAAACAGTTACAATGTATGTAAATTAATAGGAAATAAGTAAAGGAGAGAAGATAATTAAAATATTGTAAATATACAGCCGTAAAAATTTGTAAACATAATAAATAGCGTTAATGTATTAATAGGATATAATGCATAGGTATTTAAGTGATGGTAGATTTTAGAGAAACAGAACAGATAATCAACGACTCTGATGAATCTGTTGTCTGTGGATACTATTATTTAAAAAAAAAAACTACAAAATAAATACAAGTTAAACACATAGCCAATATTGTTATATATCTACTAATATCTGATTATTTAGGTATAAATAAAACTGTTTTTAGATTTAATGAAAACGAATGAGAATTCTCAGCGCAGCTCCCGTTCCCACGTTCTAGACCTAGTATCTGAACGTACCGAGCTTGTCGCGAATTGATAATTATTGTAATGGGCCAGGCATTGGGCTCGAGCCCACCGCGGGACACCTGACACAGATACTGCACAGATTATATTCTTGAATTGCTGCTTAATTGCCAGCAGCGAGACATTCCATTGAGATCTAGATACTTGGCCCGAATGATATCATGGAACTAATCGATTTTATCTAATTAATTTATATACAACATAATCATTCTATTAATCGGACAAAATATTAAATATTCTATAAAATAATACAATATTATGAATGTGGGAAACGGATCATGAGGAAGAAGAGGTAGGAGATATGTGAGCGAGAAGGGATAGAGAGGAATGGCGGACAGTCGCACGGACGGAGAGGCGGCATCAATCATTTAATCAGAAGATTATAAGGAAGTTTTACTTAAAAAAAATGAGTTATGGCAACCCTCATTAATATCAATACCATCATCATCACCTGCAGCCCACGGCAGCTCACTGTTGGGCATAAAACATTGCTGGAAATGGAAAATTTATATTAATAGGAATTGCGAAACTAAAGGCAAAGGTTTTATTTCACCGTATGCTTATTCGCATGCCTCCTCCTAATTCAAGCTTGAGATGTAATGACTGACTTATAAACTTTATCAGTCTTAACTCCACCTCATGGTAGGACCCATCAAGAAATGCATTTATAATAATCACTTATGGGCTTATGGCCTTCTAACAACGACAGTCTTTCCAGTCAGTCTGTTATCCACTATGCTTTCCGGTTGCAGATAGGAGGTTGTCACATGTTCATGATGATGGTTGAACAAGTCGGTTCGAACTTCTTCTTCTTCTTCTTCTTCTCCTTCTTTTTCTTCAGTGTTTCAACCGAGACACAATAGTGTTTGCTTATTATTGTTTCATAACCAAAATAGGCGCTGCGGCGGTACTTCTCTGTACGGTCGGCAGTATAAACAGACTAGACTTACGTTAGTCCTTTTCCTACTAGTCCGCGACAACATGGCTGTCGGCAGTATAGACCTACCACCAGTAAACTTACCTTTACTAAGTCACTGTGATTTCAAGATATCACTACGATTGCCAGTAATATTAAAGTTTCCTGCACAATTAATTAAAAAGAAGGAGGGATCCTATCAAATTATATAAAACATGCACTATGACCGTTATGAAGTGTCTGGTATATTTTTAATTATACACGCTCTCTGTGCGCAGAAGATCGTCCGACTTTCTCAGAGAGTGAGAGGCGAAATGACCATGTGTTCATGTGCTTGTCAATCGATTTGGCAGCAGTCAATGAAATTGAATCCGCTCCACAGGCGGTGGCACAGAAGTTTACAGAAGTAGAAACACCAAAGAGAATGAAAGACGGGATCGTAGTATCTAGGCATATCACAGTTATATTGTTATTATTTTTAGTATTCAAGTTGTTTACTTAATGACGCCGGCCTCAATGTGGTACTAGTTAGGATGTACACATTGCAATAATATTGTTGTGTTTAAACCTAAAATTTTGAGCCCCATTTCTGTATTATGAACATTTAAAAAAAAAGCTTTGTTTCCCATATCAGTGTGAGGAGTGAGCGAGACAGCTGACGTCCGTTACAGCCGGCCGTACAGCGGATGCGTTAAACACCTGTTGTTCCAAGGCTGCTTACTGCTTACTCACGCCGCCGACTAACTATAGAACATTGCCAAGTTATATTTACTAAAGTTACTATACAAGTCCATCTATCTAGGTAGGCATCAGTACCTTCTCTTGGCTTCTCTGTCTAAGAAGGAGTTCTCTGTAGACCTGGCCTGGTTACGACGGTGAAATGGAAAGGAACCTCTTTGTTGGTAGGTCCTATTGCAGCCGACAAATAGTAGTGTGCGTACATTACTGTGTTCTGGTTTGAAGGGCGTTGTAACTAGTGAAATTACGAGGGTAACTTTTAATCAACTTTCTTAATATCTTACATTTTAAGGCGACGAGCATAATCTGGCGAGGCTAAGGCATGATAAGCGAGGTAATTCAGCCGATGTGGAATATATGGGTAAGGGGTAATGATATTGCAATTAGAAATCCGGAAATAAGGGAGGAGAAGTGGTTTGATCATATACGAGACTGGATTCTCTGCTCCATATTTATAAGAATGACACAGGATTGGATGTGTTTTCTTCAACTGATCTCCTAATTTCAGATTGAAGATGGTACTCAATGATAATCTCTTTTTACTTCATGACTATGCCGTGCTACAACGATGGCATCTGGGTGAAATATCAGGATGATAACCCTAACCCTTGTGAGGATTAAGGACGATCACCCACAGAGTTATACTGGAAAGTGTTTTGATCTGGATACGTCCTAACTATTATTTATCTTCGTAAGTGGAGGTCCATTGGTTGAAATGATGATGAATGACTACTCTTGGTGTTCTATCCATTTTGTTCCGAAGAGTCTGCTCAATAAGTACATGATTTAATTCCACCACCGCCCTTTTACCATCAGATATATAGACACGCTGTAGATATTCATCCCTTCGTTGTCGACATCCTTTGCTGCATGGCAAAGCATGTCGCCTCGTCCTTTATGGTGCAAACAGTGAAGGATTGGAACTGTCTGACAGCGTCAGCGTTTCTATCCAGCTGTGTAGTAGGAGTCTTCAAGAGAAGAGTCAATAGGTTAGTTTCATACAAGTGCACTTTATCACCTAGATTACATCACTTTTCATCAGGTGGGATCGTAGCTAGATCTAGCACTAGACTATATAATATTAACAAGAAAAAAAATTAGATTTGCTTTGTATCCTTGTAATACCAGTTCTGACTTGACTGTAGTCACATTCAGGTGTCTAACAATTAAGAGCTGATGATTTTGGTAAAATTGGTGTTATATATCACCAGGTCTACATTCGACGGATCAGAATTAATTGAGACAGTGTTTAAATGTATAGCAAAGGCATAATTTTCCTTCAACGAAAGACAAACGCGAAACTAATCGAAGTTTATAAATCGGCCGAGGAGCTGGAGAAGTCATCTGATAACTTCCCCGATCCGTCATTGTGGCGCGACAATCGTACGGAAAAAGGTTATTGTCGCAGGGGCCCGTTCCGGTGACGTCATAATCTTAAATTGGAATCCCTCCATCCCTTCTGAAATTAATCCGTATGAAAATAACTCCATCGGTCCCTCGCTTTTGAACCTCCCCTTTGTCCGGCCCCCTTAGCCGGAAGAATCGCTCGAATAACGCCTGAATAATTCACATTAATCATCACAATACTATGAGCAAGGCTGCTGTGATGAAGTCTCATAACATTTTTGATAGGTTACTGCTGGTAGGTCCTTGTGGCCGGAGACTAGCTACCATCGCAGCTCCTAATTCAACCACCAAACAGGATGAGAGGAATCGTTACAGTGCTCTATTGACGGGCGCTGTAGCTGGTCGAATTACTGGAGTAAAGTCTTAACACCTTAGGTGTTACAGCGACCAGCACAAGGTGTTCAAGTGGAACGTGTACCACTTACCATTAAGTGTACGTCTCACTGGTCTCGAGAAAAGGTTACCGACAATTTTTTTTATTCAACGAAACAACGAGACTAGCTGGATCACCTGATGTTGATACGGCTGTCTAAGGTGGCGCTGCTTAGGATGTTACTGCACCGAGTTGTGATCATCGCCTTGACACAGGATGTTGAGTCTCGATATCGGAGCACAGTAACGTTAGCACAGCCCTGCTTGTCGGCTGTATTAGGAGCAGCTGCGGTACCTGCATGGTCTCCAGCAGCAGGCCTACCAGCAGCAATGTTTTACACTACACTACAAACTAAAATTTTTTTAACTTTTAAATGGAATAAACTGATTCGGACCCTTATTTCCCAACAGTGCACCGCTTTAAGCCAAATCCACGAACTCCGATGGAGTTTCAAGTGATCCTAATTGCGGGTGAAGAGTTTCCACCTCGGAATACATTTAAGGAAAATAGTTCTTAATTGGCGAAAAAAAAAAATTCGTCATTTGTCATCTCGGTGCTCATATTTTAATTACCGAAGGTCTGCGGTAATGCTCCGTTACGAGGAACCGGCAGGTCCATTATTGGTGTCAAACAAACATTACTCAGAATTTTGTAGCGAGGCTTTCCTTAGGACCTGTAATATGATGTTCTTCAAAAGGGGCGTGAAAAGGTTTCTGCAGGGTCGGCAGCACGCCCAATGATACCTCTGGTGTTACTGGCGGTCAAAACTGTTTCTCTCCTAAGTGGTGAAGAGATTTAAAGTCATAATTTCAAAAGCGGTAACACGGTAATATACGCACACTGCCTTCCGGCGATATATATAGAAGTACTAAACCATCCATCAAACTGACTTCATTGTGAGCTGATAGGTCTACCTTCTAAACTAGCGCATTAGAAGAAGTTAAAGTAATGTAATACAAAAATTGTCTTAATGTTCCCACTGCTGGGACACGGGGCCTCCTTCATAGAGTCAAGATCATTTATCGATCACATCACTGTTAATCTTTGACCAATCATGAAATTTGATGAGGATCTAGTGATTCAGCTCAGACCTCATGATATCGGCAAAGATTTTTTGGTGCGATGAAGCGACGAGACGAGCGGAGCGTTCACCTGATGGTAAGTGATACGCCTGGCTAGATCTCACTGAATTATTATTCATTTATAATATGATAATTGAATTTATTACGCCTCATAATAAATTCAATTATCATTATCATGATTATTAATTAAATAATAATTCCAAATACCGTAGACGTGGTGGGTGGTGAATAATGAACGGAAACGCGTTCCGTCTTTGTGTTTGTTCTGGTTTATGGTCTAAGGTTACTTACTCATATAAACCGGTGATAAGGAGATAGTTTTCAATTCGCTCTGTAATCAATGTTCTGATTCCACCACCTCCAAGAATTCTTATAATCTATTAGGAGCGACCAAAAGATAAGTAGGGAAGCAGCTGGTTGCGAGGAGTACAGAACCGTTCGAAGTGTAGATCTTTGTGGGAGGTCTAATAGTGGATGTCTGTGGGCTGATGATGATGTGAGATCCCTCATTGCTCACTGAGCGAGCCCGGGGTGAACGACAAGTACGATGTGATTTAGCGCTTGTCATACCAAAGGGAAGGTGCTGAGGGGGATTGCAGCCAACCCTAGGACGTGCTAAGGCGTAGTGCAGAGAGGCACTGGTGCATTCCTGGGCCTCCCGCAACTGAGGGTGCATTAGTGGGTAAAAATCCCACATAACCTTGTCGTCTACGCAGATGCATGTTTATAGATTTTTCCCCTCCCCCTAAATAACAAAAAAAAGGAAAAAATATAAAGGAAGGGAATGTGATAGGGAAATAGCTTGTTTTTTATATGAGTTAGTCTGTGTGGCGGTATATCATCATCAATTGGTAGACGTCCACAGCTGCAGCATGGGGCAGGTGAGGTTGGCTCGGACCCCGTGAGTTGTTGTGCGGGAGCCCTTACACCCTCGCAGTATACATATGATGTATATATACATATATATATCTAAGCTCGCGGCAGTCTCGGCTCCATTAGCCACGGATCGTAAAACGGACAGTAAAGCGAGTAAAGATGTCTATTTAAGACATTTTCCACTTCACTTTAAACGTTTATTGGTGTAATAAAGCATATTCCAGCATTCAAATAGAGCAACGGTCCAATAAAATGTACGGACTAGTGGGGGTGTGTGGGAGGGGAGCTGGCGCAGACGCAGCGCGCGGCGATCCATTAAAACCGCGTTATTAGAGACAATCGGATGAGACAAATCAATCTCATTTCACCTAATGGTAAGTTATACGGTCATAACGTGATGGTAATTAGAACGATATAAACTGCACCATATTGTGCTCGTCGCCTGGAGACAGAATGTTGAGTCTCATATCTCATGGTAATGAGAACAGTAATTTCACTAGCTACAACAACTTTCAAACCGGAAGATAGTAATGTTAGCACAGTAGTGTTTCTGGGCTGCTATAGCAGCTGCGGTGGTGCCTAGACTGTCCCCGGCAGCAGAGACCTACCACCAGTTAAACTACATTACCTCCAAGCAGTACCTGATAGATATAATAACATAAGTCTCAAGACGATTGCGTCTTTTTTTTAATCTACGAAGTGAGTAGACCATGGTAAATGATACGCATGCCCATAACAACGTGGTGTTAGTTACGATGGTATATACTGCACTATATTGCTCTCGTAGCTTTGAGACATGATGATCTCATCACCCCAATAATTTCCCTAGCTACAGCGCCTTAGTCGGATCAATCAATGTTTTGTTGTGTATTTTAACCAGTAAGTAATGTACTGTGCGGTATCACTTATTATTAGGTGAACGTATAAAATGTCCGTTGATCGTTAGTTTTAATGATATTATTAACTGTAATAAATATAATTTATTAAGAGATTTTAAAAATCTCTCGCCTATACTATAAAAACGCACTTAAACGTGTCGCGGTGTAGGAGCGCGGCGCGGCGGCGCGGCGGCGCGGCGGCGGCGCGTGCGCAAAGCAACAGATGTCGCGGGTTCGATGCCCGATTTTGGCACCGGCCTCTTCACAGGGGCCCCACTACACTACACAGTGTGTTACGCGTTCGTTCAACATTTTTTCAACATATGATATATGACAGAGGAGATTATTCATGTATGTATGACATGATGAGACGAGCGGGACGTTCACCTGACGGTAAGTGATACGCCTGGCGATAACAACATGGCTCTAGTTAGCATAAAGTACATAACATTTTATTGTGCTCGTCGCCTTGAGCCTTAATATATTGATTGTCGTTAGCTCAGTAATGTCGCTAATTACAACGCCCATTGAACCGGATCACAGTAATGTTTGCACACTACTGTCTGTCAGCTGCAATAGGAGCTGCGGTGGTACCCAGACGGTCTGTAGCAACAAGGACCTACCACCACCAAATTATAATCCTTATTATCATTTATTTAAACTGACCGTACTTAAAGGTACCAGAGGAATTTTAGTTATTTTGGACATATTCTTCGCCGTCCGCCGTTTACTCAGATAAAATGAGAGAAAAGGACCACGTGGCACATCACCCAGCCGCTGGTCTGACCAAGTCAATTCGCTTACTGGTCTTCCCTCTTACTGAACGGAAGGAAATAGTAAAAAGTGCAACGAAGTCGTTGCAGTGCGAACACGGAAGATAAATAGGAGAGAGAAAGAAAGATCATTTAGGAAAATGTGTATAGATATATATATATATAAATATATATGTATATGAATGTTGTTGAAATATTGAACACGCTGTATACAGCGCACGTTTTATTTTTACTTTCTTCATAAACTTTGTTCTTTTGTTCTTTGAAGTAAGACCGTTTACACGCCACATGGCCGCCCGGGACCGAAATAGCGGCGGCCCGCCGGGCCCCTAGGGTTACTTCCCCTTCTAACACGCCGCTACCTGGTGCACTCGCCACTCCTGGATAGAGCAATCGCTGTAACTACCTCCAGATATTTAAATAATATTTGCATTATATAATTAATTATTTTTATTTAATTAAGCGTCGAGACGAGCGTGACGTTCAATTGAAGATAGAGAAAACAGACGTAAGATGTTAACTCTCTTCACCCCAGTAATTTCACTAGCTGCAGCGCCCATCAAACCGGAACACAGTGTTTGCACACTACTGTTACAGGGCAGATATAGGCGTTGCGGTGGTACCTATCTAGACGGTCTGCGGCAGCAGAGACCTACCAGCAGTGTATAACGTTTATTGATGTTTTTCACTGCCATGTCTCAGCTAAAGAATACTTGGAGAGACAGGAATCTATCACTGAAGACGAAGATCAAACTCTTGAGCTCCCTAGTCTTCTCCATTTTCTTTTACAGAGCTGAGACGTGGACTCTAAGATCAGTAGACCGCAAAAGGATTGACGCCTTCGAAATGTGGTGCTGGAGACAAATGCTCCGGACCCCATGGAATGCATTCAGGACTACCGCTTCGATACTAGCCGAGCTCAAAATAAAAACACGGTTTTCTTCAATCTGTGTCAAGTGAATCTTAGAGTGTTTTGGACATTGTCAGGAAAGACCAAGATAACCTTGAAAAACTTATGATTACTGGCCAAGTGGAAGGAAAGAGGCCGTTGGTCAGACCAACGCGTTGGGGCTGCAACCCAATGTCTGACCAGGTCCGCAACACACTCGACTCCATAGTCTATGATGCTCTCCGAATAGCCGGAGATAGGACGAGATGACGAAACAACGTGATGACAAAAGTGGTGGGTGGAGTCACGACCCTCAGAAATGAGGAATACGATTGGAGGAGGAGAACGCAATATATACCTTTTTTGGAACTTTTCGAATAATCAAAATACTTTTAACTTTATAAGTTTCAACTCCCACCTTTAATTCGGCTGATGTAACTTAACCAATGTCTTCTTTATGTTACTTATTGTTTTTTTTAATAGTCTTTAATAAAGCATTTTAAATTATTAAAAACTGAAACCATTAGCTTAATTATTTTATCCCTTTCAGACATCTCTGAAAGAGCTAAATGAAAAATACTAATAAAGTCTAATTTATGTAAATTCAAGTTACATTCAACTTCTATTGATTGTAAGAGATGCTTCTGTTATAGAACATTTTGGTGTTCTTTTTCATCTACTGTCTCCCTCTATCCTGACCTTACCAGAAACCACAGAATTGAATCTTGTATGGTCTAGTACCATAATTTAGGTATAACAATAATTAATCTCCAACTGGACATTGATTTGTTGTCAGCAGATAAAGCACCGTTCACAAAAGGCCTGTGGGCTGAACTTCATCCTAGTTCTAGATAATCATTCATTACATGATTCAACAAGTTATATTAACTTAATATGCATTAACTTTATTTTGTCACTAGATGAACAAGACGTTTATCTTATGGTAATTGGTACGACTACTTATAACAAGTTATAGTCAGGAAAATTTATAACTTAAGTGTAATTTACATTTGTCTTCATAACATTTCATACCTATTTTTTTTTATAACTTATTACTGATCTGAATAGATCGTACATAACTGAATACATCTGAATAACACTTGAATCTAACTTTGTTAAATTTTCATTTAAGTAATTTTTTCATTAGCGGGGAATCGAACCCCGTACTTAGTTTATACAACCGGTGAATTCGAAAGAAAGTGGCTAAGTAGAGACTAGCGCAGTGACAAAGTAGATAAGTAAGTTATTTAGACAAATGTAAATAAGTATTTGTGCGATGCTCGCCGCCGCCCGCGCGTCCCTTGATCCGAGCATCAGCTGGTTTTGATTTTGTGTTTCATTGCTGGTTTTCTTTTTAGTAAAATAATGTATTTTTATGAAACTATCGTTTTAAATATATGATTTTTTTTATTCATAATCGATTTTTTTTCCATCCCATCATCAAAGGTGTCATCAGTACTATCGTCTGTCTTCGTTTCCGGAAGCGGTCTCCTAATACATAGTATAGCACACGATCACAAAAATGTTTTCTGTCCGAGTACCCAAATTCAATATGAAGGTGGTCTTCATCATTATCAACCGACAGACGTCCACTGCTGGACATAGGCCTCCCCCAATGATCTCCACATCGTTTGTAGGAGTTCAGTGAGGCGAATTCGGCCGTAACCCACCACGCTGGGCCGGTGTGGGTTGGTGAGTGGTCAGAACCTTATCTGTTATTCAGTAGGTAGTAGCTTGGGCTCCGTAAGATGTTGGGCGGAGTGGTCTTCAATGAGGATTTAAAGAGAGATGCAGATGTATTGCTTTTTCCATACGCTCCTATGAAGAATTATCACCATCATTATCATCACTGTCGTCATCATCGACGTCTTCACCATCGCCATCATCATTATCAACAAATGGAAGTGCATATCACATAAGCCCTCAAGATCTTCGTAACGATCGGTTCAGCGCTGCCGCGTTCAGAAGTTTACCACGACCAAGATATCACCATGTTCCATATAAAAGTTATTGCATGCAAAAATAAGAAAACCTTCAAAAACATCATCATCATCATCAACCGTTAGACGTCAAAGGATTATAAAATTGTCATGATCCTTCTTCTTCTTTAAATGCTTCTCCATTACTTGGGGGTGAGTTATCAGGTTTGCGAATCAGTCCGTCCTGAGCCATAGGAAAAGGTTGCTTTACACCGCTGATACCGATCCACTACCTCGTGTTTCGCAGCCAGCATTTTTTCGACGTCCAACGTGTCATTAATTATTAACATGTTATGACTAATCAATCCTAAACAAAATGGCGGCTTGTTGATGAATATATCACGAAGGGTTAGCAAATATTTTGAATGTTTTCATGAATCATAACATTGATAACATTGGATACTAGGTATTTCGGTATGCACGTTAGTGACACCATAAAACCGGTCACCGATGGGAATTTCCTAAAAGCAATGATGAAATTTTTGAATCGCTTTTTATAGATTTCTCTTGGTTATCATCTATTCGATATATTTTATGCTCACTTCAACTTCACCCAACAGGAATGGCAGAGAATAATGGATCCGCATGCCATATGGTATTTAACTAACATTATCCATAAAATACTAGATTTTAAAGTTTTTTCTATAAAATGAATAATCAAGAAGATATTAGATTAATCAATGTAAATATGAAAATACTCATTACTATTAGAGAACATGTTAAGAAGTCAAATGGGTAAAATTGTGATGAAATGCTATCAAACGTATAGCATATTAATATTATTTTAAAAAAGGTAGACTATATGATATCATCATCATCATCAGCCGATAGACGTCTACTGCTGGACATAGACCTGTATGATGTAATGATGACTATATTTAATACGTTTGCAGATAGATTTGTTCCTTTAGGAATTCCTCTTGGGGTATCAGTAATCGATACATGGAGTAAGCAAACCGAAAGTATAATACTTCGATTGGCATTGTTAGATTCAGTTGATGATAAAACCAAAGTAAATCTCAGAACAGATAAGGATATAGCACATGTGGCAGATCTAGGAACAAACTCACTCAAGGAAGACAAAAATCGAAAGGATCACAGAGAACAGGCGTGTCGATTCGAAAACAGGTCTGCTGAAATAAATTCTGCAATTTCATCGCACTTTATATCACCAGATGAAATTGTAGTTAAGCAGCCGACTGGGTGTAAGGGTTCCCGCACAACAACTCACGGAACCCAAGCCAATCTCATCCGCTCGTTGTGCAGCCTGTTAATCAACAAACGAGGCTCTGGCTCCCGCCAACCTGCATTAAACCAGCGTGGTGGGAAATGGCCCATACTCCCCCATATGAGCTCCTACAAACGAAAGCCTCTAGTGTCCAGCGATACCGGAAGCCGTGCTGTTTACATGTGTAGATCTTTGTGCGAGGCCGATGTCCAACAGTGGACGTCTATCGGCTGATAATGATGATGACCCGACGTAAATATTGTCGCGGGATGGGAATATAATTAATCTTAATAAAGTTATGTTACCTTAGCTTTTGAATAAATTTAAATTGCATTGCTTGCAGCTTTATACTGGGAGTTGCGATAATGAAGCCTGATCAAGTTACATGCCACCATGAAGCAGACTTATGTACATATTATACATTAATATATATATATATATATATATATATATATATATATAAGTATTTTTGCAAGAATTCAGATGAGTTTGAGACTTACCACAAAATAATGGTTATATTTAATATTGACTCCATCATGTTGTCTATCCCTCTCTTTGATTCCTCTTTACCTAATTTATATTATATATACACACCAGCGTATGTCCAGCAGTGGACGTCTGTCGGCTGATGATGATAATGACTACAAAATTTCCTCCCAATTTTTAGAATTGTGATCTAAATATAAGGACGTTTGGCATATGAGCCGACAACTCAACTGCCTTGGTAAAGATCACAGGGAAACCTACTGCCATTCTTGCAAGGAATTCCATCTTTGTCATCTTTGACAAATCGAGAATGGAGTTGGAATAACCTTCTGTAAGGGTTTTATATCAAAATAGAAAAATAACATTTTTTTTTCTATGTCTATTTGTGAGCACAACAAAGTATATGTAAACAGTTTCAAATAAAGCTGCCAAGCATTTGCAAATGAAATTTCCTTAAATTCAAAGTGAGCATTTACCCAAACCGAATGGAAATACAAAACTGGCGCGTCCCCAGCGGCTCCTGGATTAACATCGCCCGCGCTGGCCCCGGGTAATCCCCTCAGGACTGCCTCCGATCCAACACGCAATGAATTTATTCGAATAGAAAAAACCTCCTCGTGAATGAAAACTAAATCTACCTTCAGTTACTACAAGAAATATAGTGGAAATATTTTACTATTTCTTCATTGAATATTCATGATTTAATACAGTATTAGTTGTACAGTGCTTTACGAGCTGGAAAGCCAGGTTGGTTCCTTCCGCAACACATGAATCTACCTCAGGTTGTCATGGAAACACTGCTTTAGAAATTATACTGTGTTAGATATACAAAAAGGGATGTAACGGGTCCCGGACAACGACTCACGGGACCGAAGCCAACCTTACCTGCTCGTGATGCACCCTGCTGATCAACAAACGAGGTTTTGGCTCCCACCAATCTGCATTTGGCCAGCGTGGTGAGTAATGGCAAAAATCTCCTCAAATTAACCCTACAAATGATGGCCCTTGGTGTCCCGCATTGAGGGCAGCGTAAGAGCGATCAATGTAAGGATCTTTAGGGAAGGTCTATGTCCAGCTATGGACGTCTATCGGCTGATGATGATGATACGAAAAAGATTATTTTATTCTATTCTATATTTAAATAGTGCTTTCCTCTACAATTTATCTGGCGTCCGAACTCCAGTTAATAGAAGAAGCATGATCAGAATGATAATTCTTCTCCAGACGTTACTTCTCTTTGCTTTCTTTTAAATGTAAAGAACTTTTACACCATCTTTTCTATGTATCCAAATTTGACAATGTGTATCAGGAGATATAAAATATTCATCTAACATAGTTCATAAAATTTTCATAAAGATAAGTCAGCGAACTCGGAATCCACCAGCCCAGGAACCGCTGCCGCATTTATTATCATCAAAGGAGAGGATAAAGGCAAATTTGTTATGAGCTGTAAATATATTTATAAGCACAGATCCCCGAGCGTTTCGTAACAGTTTGCGGACGTTGTCCGATTGACACAATTCGCGAGGGTATCAGAAGTGCGCAGCAGCGGCCGCTGACCTGGACCACCATTTGATATACAGCCTCCATTGCCCTGGAAAAGAAAAAAAACTACACATATTTCATTGATATTTGAATTGCATGAAGACAGAGAACGGTTTCGCAAATTTAATGATAATACCGGACGTTGAACAAAGGTGCCCCTCTCCCCACCACCGCCACCACCGCCACCACCACGGTATTCTTTTATTCATGACGTTTGGAAGTGTGCCGTTTATATTTTATGCTAATAAATCGTGTAATGTATGAAGATTATAGGTTCCTGCGGGAGTTTCGGGGTCGCCTTTAGCACCGGCGACTTCAGTCGTGTCGTTCACGTGTCGTCAGGTTACGAACGGTTCTTCACATAAACACGTAAAATAAGCTACTCGTTGTTACTAAAGGCAATTTAGGATTCAAGTTCACTTCATGTTATTTCCGGATATTTTGAATATTATTTTAAAAAAATTAAGACTATTTCAATAGGTACCCAGATTTATCTAGATAAAAACATAGGAAGTTTATCTATTAATATAATGGTGGTGTTTAAATGATAATTTATACTATGAAGTTATACTAGGATTATAATTGTATAAATATTTTAAGTTACGTGAGCTTTTGATGTTTTTTTTTACAGTAGGCTAACAATTTCCGTTTCAAGTGGTGTTAAGTGACAATAAGTAAAGATGAAGTATATTTTTGAATACTACAACTCCCATATATTAAAAGCTGAATACGCGTTGTCATGGGGCTTTTGGTTATTATTTACTGTCCTTCTCCTCTTCATTCTTGCAGCTTAAGTTAACAGCTTCGTCGTATAGAATGTTATGAGGAATATGTTTATCTTAGAAGTCGTGTCGCCTCGTGTGAATATCGACTGTTCCAGATCAATCCTCAATGTACTGCGCAGTTATTTCGTCCGCGAAACGTTCGCCGATCGGAAACCAAACTGATGACCTCTTTACGCAATCCCCTTGCGAAACAACATTTCGTCCATAGTACTTATGATGGTATAGTGTACACGTAACACAATTTCTCTATCAGTGAGAGATTTTTGGTGAGAACTTTTGCTGGTCAGAATTCTATAAAAAAAAAACAAGTTATTAGATTAGATAATAATTAATAAGGGTGCAAGAAGTCCCGCTCAACAACCCCAAGCCAACCTCAGATGCTCACCGTGATGGGAAATGGAGACTCAACATCTTACGTCACAAGGCTATGAGCACAATATGGTGCAATGTATAATATATTGAATAGCGGATCGTTGTTGTAGCCAGGAGTATTATCATTTAACATCAGGTGAACGTCCAGCTTGTCACGACGCTTCATTGAATAAAATAAACAGTGGCGCTGGTTAAGCTGAGATGCTCGTTGCTTTGAGACATAAGATGTTCAGTCTCTTTACCTCAGTAATTTCACTAGCCCGTCAAATCGGAGCACAGTAATGTTTGCACTGTAATGTATGTCGGCTGCAATAGCAGCAATGGGGGTACCTGGAGGGAAATCAGAGGGGAAGTCAGGGTTATGTGAAATTTTTACTTCCTAAAACCCCATGGGTGGTCTTTATCAGTGCGTTCGGAGACGCTCCGGGATCTCTTATAGAACGCACCGGTGCCCTAATTGTGTTACACGTCTCTGATGAGGAGCCTAACCCTCCTAGGCACTGTCACTGAGCCATACGGTGCTCCACTCAGTTTCGCGATAAAGGCCCCTATCCTCAAGGCCCCTGAAACTCCTAGACCCTTTCAGTCGCCTTCTACGTTAGGCAAGGCTTACCTTAGTCTTATTCTTACTAGCCCGGGACTACAGAGACCTACAAGCAGTGTTAGCCCATTGTAGATAAAGGAAACCTGACCATTTAATAAACGCTTCCTAAAGATCCAACGAGCCAAATGGAGTTTATGGCGCGATCTAACGAAGTTCGCGATTATGCAAACAGTTGCAATAAGAAACAACGACGCGGAACAATGGGGCGGCCGGGGGAGTCGAGGAGCCGGGGAGCCGGGGAGCCGGGGAGCCGGGGAGCCGGGGAGCCGGGGAGCCGGGGAGCCGAGCTGGTCATCCGAGCGTCGCCGGGCCCGCGAGCGGGCGAAATGTCGCGGCTTAGCATTTCGCGAGTGGCCTCATTTTTGACATTTCATCGGGCGCCATTTTGAAAGTTTCCGCGGGACGGCTGTGGCGCTTGCGAAATGGCGGGATAACGTAGCGCTGTATGACCGCCGTCACTTTAAACCTGTACATATAACGTAAATAGTTTTATTTATTCGCGAATCACGTGTAAATCAGTGAACATATCGACATGGGAAAGTGACCATGCGATCGAAATTATTTGTAGACGTTTATAGGCTATTTATTTTTTTGTATTTCATAGATCCTTCATCATTCTATTTCTAATTAACTTTTATTAACATTTTCATGTCGTATTATTTACGCGGATGCTTTAAAAAGTTATTTGCGCTTGCGGTGGCTCGGTGGTAGGTCTCTATTGCCGGAGGACGTCTAGGTGTAGTGTGTAAACTTTACTGTGTTACGGTTTGTAGGGCGTTGAAGCTATTGAAATTACTGGGGTAACGAAATCTCATATGTACATCGTACGTCTCAACGCGGATGGAGCAATGTGGTGCTGTGTTAAACATCCTCACTAGCGCCATATCGTTATGGGCGAGCGAATCAGTTACCATCAGGTAACGTCCCGCTCGTCTCATCCCTTTGTAATATAAAAAAAAATATTACAAAGAATACTTCCGACAAATTTCAAGTCTAATTTTAAATTACCGCCAGCAAAGTGGGCGGGGTACAGCTAGCGTTATATAATTTCGATTGTTTTTTTTTTTTCGATTTTACTTTCATATATATATCTTCTTTTATACTTCTTTGTAGACTGGTCATCGTGATGATGTCGAGGCGATACGTAACAAAAAGGTTTTCTCTGATCTTAAATTTTGTTACAAAATTTTATTATCGTTAATAAAGTATCCAGTTAAGTTTATTCTAAACGGACACAGTAAATAAGTGTTTTCTTTAAGTGCTTAACAAGCAAGATGTTAAGTCTCGTTACTATAGTAAATACACAATCTGGAACAGTAATATTTGCAAATACTTTTTTGACGGTATAAGTAAACGCTTCGATGGTACGCACTTAAATAATACACTTTTTTTATTCAATTAAACACCGAGACAAATGGGGTATTCACTTGGTGGTAAGTAATACGCGGGCCCATAATAAAGTCGCGCTAGTTAGGATGATATAAACTGTACCACATTGAGCTCATTGCTTGAGACATAAGATGTTGAGTCTCGTTACCCCAGTAATTACTTTAGGTACAGCGCCCTTCAAACCGGAACACATTACTATTTGTCGGCTGCAGTAGACGCTGAACTGGTGCCTTCCTAGACAATCTCCGGTAACAGGGACCTACCGCCAGTAAAGTTTAAAAAAGTTTAAACTTTAGATTATAAGTTACTATGAAGCGTTTTCAATATTTTATTCTTCCAATAAAATAAATATAAACCTTTTGTTTAAACTAAGAATACTGTTACACTTATATATAGGTGTAGGTGCATTATTCCAACACTTGGTGTCCTGATGACTAGAACTGCCCGTAAATGAAACAGTCTTGTTTATGATATGACGACAAATATAGATTATGTCGGACTTACACCGACTGGAACTCCAGCGACGTTCATCCTCCATCGTTTTACAGCGACGCCACGGAACTGCTTCAACATACCGCGACATGTGCACACAGGAAATATTTACTCCTGTTCTTCTCCCAAGAAGGATCGATGGTGTATACTCTTCTCCCTCGGTCTTTTTAAGATACAGACCCGTCATCCAACGGCCATATGAGTAAAGGGAAAAAGCTTCCTCTACCTTCTCTGATAAGATAAAGATAATTTATTGCATCATTTTACATGTCTTCGATACTCGAAGCCTCTGGTTCCCGAACTAGGAGTTTAACCTGTATCTCAGGAAACAGTGTGATAAACTTGGTCTTGGGCTGGCTGGCTGAAAGGCCGCACCCAACCCCGTCCTTCCTCTTACTCCTAATTGTGCCGTAGGTAACCCAACAAGGCAGGAACCAGTTCGTTGAATACAACTCAAATGTATACCAAGCCACGAGGTGTCGAGGGTCATGAGATAATGGCAAGCTGTTTCTTGAATATTACGCAAGGATGTAATAATTTTTTTTTCGATAAATTCCCGCTGCGCTTTTTAACAGCTCTTTTACGACGTCATTAACAGAGCGATGCGCCCGCGCTACTTCATTGTAATCAATTGCGCATGTTATTACGGAGACAGCTGCTCACAAGGATGTTTTAATCCTTTATTTTACATAATGCCTTCTACGTCAGCGACATTAATGAGGTACTGTCGTAAAACAAATGCCGTCTAAAAAGAAATGCTTCTTTTAAATTTGCAGTTGACAGATATTAGATCCTAAACGTGACTCAACACTATCACTAAAATAGTGTACTATTTTTTTTAGGTCCACCTATTTTTCCGATCGTGATTTATTACTACTGTCACTGACACTGTGAATTGATTTTAAGAAAGCTTTATATACTAGGCACATGGGGTTAAGAAAAACAAAAAAATAAATTATAGCCGCTTTTCCTTTTCCGAGGACACTTCTCCATAGACGGAGGATAACGAACTGTCTCTAATCTTTCGTTATTAATCGCGAGACAATGCTCAGCTATTGTCTCCATTACAGTTGAAGGTGATAGACCTAACGAAGTCCAAGTTTTTCAAGCTTTTGAGTAATTGCCGAGGTTACCTTCAGTAAGAACATTGTACTTTTAGAATAAATAGGCTAAGAAGTGCTGGAGGAAGATTTTGATCAAATGGTCTCTAGTTTTATAATGCAAAGTAATATTAAACAAACATCTACTTTAGGCACTTACAGTGTTTAACAAAATAACCGAATAGATACAGATTGATTGGTTATAACGTAACAAAGTATAAAACTCTAGAATTCCGCCCGTAAATCTCTGTCCTCTCGCCATGCTTAAAATGTCTACTTCGCGAAACGCAATAACCGTACGAAAATGGCACTAAAACATTAAACAATATTACGATCCATCTTCGCTTCTGTAACATCCTTTCGCGCCCTTTTAGCTGTTAACCGCGGCCATCTTGCGACGTCGCATCGCCAACATGGCGGATTTATAGTCCGTCGTAAAGCGCGCCAAAATTAACAAAAGGTTTGGCAGCTGACGGGTTTTAAATATAAAGTTATGATGGAAATCGGGCCGGCGATCGGCGGACATGTTATTGGAAAGCTAGTACAGCTTATTTATAGATTGTTGGTGCGCGCGCGCGGCAATACCAACTTCCTGCGCGTCGTGTTGGGCGAAACGTTCGCCGGTTCCCCGATTTACTTCCTTTTTTCAACTATTTAATATATTTCATAACAATTTTCTATGTATTTAAATAATTAAATAAAGCCTTTTCAAATATTAAGACGTTTAATGACACCACAAATATGCTTAAAGAAAATTATATGAAATGACAAAAACAGTTGGTGCAATCAGTAAATATCCTAGGGAGTAATAAACAATTGCATTCTTGTCTCAGGTTCATAAAAATTATTTAAGCTAAGCACTGCCTGCCTTAGAAGGCGACTTAAATGGTTTTAGGGTTCGCAAGTTTTAACGGAGGGGCCTTCATTGTCCACTTAGTGAGCTCTGACCATAAGCAACAAGTACGAGATGGTCTGGTGTTTGTCGTACCAAAGCGAGGGTATTAAGAAGAAACCACAGCTCTCCCTGGGACGTGCTTTAGGCGCAGTACAGTAGGCGGATATCCCAGGGTCTCAAGCAATGACCATCGAGAGAGTTTTAGTGGGTGAATATCCCACATAACCTTGTTTTCCTCCCAGAAGCAGGATATCTTTTTGGAAGATTATCTCTTCTCCTTCTCGTCGATAACAAAAAAAGGGAGTAATAAAACAAAAAACTGGAAGAAATTAACAATTATCTCCAAGTTAATACGCTGCGGGTAAAAGCTAATTATATTTTATGGCAACACTGATAACATAAATGGAAATAAATATCGCAGTTCAATCTAGCTGATCAGGATGATCAGCAACGTCGCGATTTTTTTACGCTTTTATTTTTTTTAATTTCACTCTTAATTCGCAATGATTTTATTAATGTTACGTTGTTAGCCAAACAGGCAAGTTCCATTAAAACCAACAATTCATCATCATCGTCATCTTAACCGATGAACTTCTGTTACTAAACGTAGGTCTACTACAATTCATTATTTGTCAACCAAATGGTGTCAAGGAACTTCGTAAAATGCAAGCGGGTCAGCACCTGTTTAGGTAACATAGTAAATGATAGAAGCAGCATCAGAACGGCCGACTCGCCTATCACGACCGCTCGTACTACGAAACAGTTGAACCTTTGAACCTGCACAATCTGAACGATTTGTCTCCTGGAAACCTTCACGTTTGACCCATAAATTATTATTAAACCAGTTCTGGCCATTGCCCGCGGTTGGACACGATTGCATTTTACTTAACATGTTCTTAAATTACTTTAAAATTGTTCAAAATGTATTATCTAGACTTTAACATAGGAAACCTTCACTTAAATTTAACTTCGAAATAAATAACCGACAAATGGTAAAGGTTCTTGCTATTGAAGGCTTGGTAAAATACAAAAGGTGCCTTAAACTACTATCGTCATATTGTTATGTGCGGGTGTATCACTTACCATCAGATGACCGTTGCGCTCGTCTCGTTGCATGGTAAAATACAAAAAGTGCCTCAAACATTAAGCGTACGGTGCATTGTATATCATACTAACTATCGTCACATTGTTATGTGCAGGCGTATCACTTACCGTCAAGTGAATGTTCCGATCGTGTCGTTGCATCGTAAAATACCAAAAGTGCATCAAAAGTTGATCTTATGGTGCAGTGTATATTATACTAACTATCGTCGCATTGTTATGTGCAGACGTATCACCACCAGGTGAGCGCCTCGCCCGTCGCGCGGGATAAAAGGTATGTGGTATAATCTGCGCGGGCTCCGGGCACGCGGTGACCCCGTGACCGGGTCGTGGACCCCGCGCGTCCGTCTGCCCCATTGTGCGCGCGGTGGAAAATGCGCTCTATTAATTTGAACGGTTTACGTCCGTTGCGGCCATTTTTAGACGCGCCGCTAAAACAATGCCGTTTTGGCGCGCTTTTTTTTTGGTTGTTTTTTTTTACGACGCGTCATAGTTTTCGCGCTCGATGCCTTACGACGCACACGTTTGTTATTAAATATAACAATTCTGTTTTACGTGTTATTCAGTTGTTTTTAAGCGAAGTAACGAGCTAGACAATCACATGATGGCAAGTGATACGCGTGCTCATAACATGATACTCGTTAGGATGTTATATATTGCATCACGTTGTGTTCATAGTAGACATATATCGAGTCTCGTTATCCCAGTTATTACACCAGCTCCAGCGTCCTTCAAACCAGAACGCAGTAATGTTTGTCGGCTGCAATAGGCGCTGCAGTGATCCTCAGCTAAACGGTGTCCGGCAACTGAGGCCTTCCATGAGGTTGTTGTCAAATCATAATGAGGTTTCACAAACTGAAGTAATGGTACATAAGCAACTTTATATCGTCAACCAATTTCTTCAACTGTCTACCAGGAACAGGTTTTTCTAGGCCAAATGGACTAGAAAAACCTGATCCTGATAGACCTAAATAGGTACCACCAAAGTGCGTATTGCAGCCGACAATCAGTAATGCCCAGACACTGTGTTTCAGTTTGAAGGGCGCTGTAGCCAGTGTAATTTAATTCCTGTAGTAACGGTACTCGACACCTTGTCTCAGGTGTCGAGTTGGTGCTGTGTATACCATTCTAAGTAGCGCCGCGTTGTTATGAGGAGGTGTGTCACTTACCATCACTTGTACATTCTGCCTGTCTCGTCGCTTAATTAAATTATAAAACTGCTGATGTGCCCTTAAATTTACGTGTTAGTTGATCATCATCATCATCAGCCGATAGACGTCCACTGCTGGACACAGGCCTCCCCCAAAGATTGCCACGTGTTAGTTACCACAATATAAATATTTGTAAGCGATTGACAGAGAAGACCTGTCTTCAGCAGGGGTAAACTTTAAGCTGAAATATGATGATGATAAACTCGTATATTCTTCATAGTTTTCCTGGACAGATGATGAGGTTCAGTACAATTGAAGAATGTTCTAATCGTAATATCCTCAATGGAGTGTGTAGGGGGAAGCATTCCATGCCCTTCCACATTCCGAAGTAAAATGCGAGTAAAAAAGTAAACAGGGACTAAGCGAAAACAAGTATTCGTGTAGGCTTTTAGTAAAATGGAACTTACGGACTACACTTTAAAGCTAATAGTCGCTTAACTTATATTTTTTTTTATTCTGGATACGATTAGACGAGCAGAACGTTCACCTGATGGTAAATGATACGCCTAGTCATAACAACGTGCCGATAATTACGATGGTATACACAACAGCACTTTGCGCTCATCGCCTGGGTTATAAAATGTTGACACAGCGTCGTTCAAACCGGAACACAATAATTTTCGCACACTACTATTGTACCTACCTGGTGGTATCTTCCTAGTGGTACCTATCTAATAGTACTTCTAGAGAGCTCAGGTCAAGTAGGTACAGGTCTAGATTTTTAATTAAATTGTACTGGAGTATTGATGGATAAAAAATTTAAAACCGGATCTGGCGGTTGATAGAGAGATGTGGAAGAGAAGAACCTACTGTGCCGAGCCCACATAGAATGGGAAAAGGGCAGAAGGAAGGAAGGAGATGACGATGAGACGAGCAAGACCTGATGGTAAGTGATGCGCTTGCCCATAACAATGGCGATATTTAGAACATTATACTTTGTACCATATTCCGCTCATCTTGAGACATGAGATGTCAAGTGTCGTTACCCTAGTTATAACACTAAATACAGCGCCCTTCAAACCGGAATACAGTCATGTTTGCACAGTACTCTAGACGGTCTCTGGCAGAGTAACAGCTTTTTATTTAAGTTATACTTATGTTTGCCCGTCTGTCTGTCTGTTCGGGTTCATACTTGAAACTGTTTCCGATTTTGGGAACTCTCCCTGGATATAAATTCATGATCCAACGTATGTTACTTCTATCAGAGGAATCAGAGTAAGCAGAACACTTACAAAATTAAGAAGGAAGTCCGTCCGAGTTTGATTTATTTCTATCGGCAAATGTTTGAATTTTCGAGAAACACTTCAGGGTGCATTTGGCACCGACAGCATCCATGCAAATACAATGAACATACCCTGCAATACAATGTCTGCAGACAACCTCGTTCAACTACTGCAAATAAATTAACGTTGAAGTAGCAGCCAGATCTGAATACGAGGACAAGAGTTCTATCGCGACAGAGGACATTACATACGATGGTGGTAATGAAGAACAGCAGCACACCACAGTTGATAATGAAGAGATAAATTTCACTGCCATTACCATACAAGATGAATGCTCTATTAAACAAATTATTTCTTTGACGTATTAGATACATGCATAGATCAAAGAGGATGCCTTTATAAATTCCCAAAGTTGATCCTGGAGGGCAAAATTCCTGGAAAACGTTCACCTGGTAGGGAGCGTAAGAAATGGTTTGGCGACGTAAAGGAGTGGACCGGGTTTAAATACCATCAGTTAAAAAGAATAGCTGAGGATCGAATTGGTTCTCAATCTGATCGCCGAACTTCAGGTTGAAGAGAGCACCTAATGATTGAATATAGATACTACATATATAAATGAAAGAGCTATTAATACATTACTTCCATGCCAGGATGCTGCAGGATGTCAGGAGACTGAATCCATTTTTGGTTGAAGTTCAAAATCAATGAAAATGTATTAAAATAATTTATACGATATGAAGTATCAAATTTATCATTCGATGACCTTCATTATCATCATCATCAGCCGATAGATGTCCACTGCTGGACATAGGCCTTCCCAAAGATCTTCACGTCGATCAGTGACAACGACCTTATTGGTTATGGATTGTAATACAAATTATAGCACGTTACTAGAAGATCAACTTAAAGCGTGGTGGGTTAGTACCCAACCCTAGTGGGTTCGCCCGGACTGGGAGCTCACGACCTAGGTCCGTGACTGATTCATTATACCCGATCTAAGAGCTATTTTAACCTGAACCGCCGGCGTTGCGCTCAGCACACCCCCACCTGGTGGTGGTGTATGCTGGTGCACAACCTGACGTTTTAACAGAACCTTCTGGATTCCCGTTTAGACTCCAGCATCACGGTCAAATTGTTGAGTATCTTAAACAGATATTTTTGCTGAATGGGTTAAGACTTGATCTCATTTTCACATGGTGGTAAGTTTCGACGAGGCTGAGGGTGAAGCGTGCCCACTTATACCATCATATGTTGATGGCTATGGCAACAGATTTACAATATGAGGGTAGTATATGGTCAGGTTCGAAGGAGACTGTTGCTATCGAAATTCCTTACCTTATACCTTCGAAATCGAATCAAAGTTGTTACATCATAAAGGCTTAACCACTGGGTTATGAAGTAATGATGATCCTAAACAGGATCGTTTTCGCCAAGTAGACAACGGTTATCAGCAAAGAGACTGACGATAAGAGATCTGGGTTGAAGTTGTGAGAGATGAGATTTTAATGAGTTGCCCTATCTCTTGTTTCCTCTTCATGCTATGATAGCTCGCACACTACTCTATTTCTGAACATAGACTTTTCAAACCATAGAGACTAGTCTCCGTGCTGTAAACTGAACTTTGGATATATGAAGAAGAGAGAAAGAGAATTGTTTAAATCCATAACACATTATACTACTCTCTTTTATTATGAGACAGTTCATAGGAAAGTAGAAACTAAAAAAATTCGATCAAACGCTCTCTCTCTCTTTCTCTCTCTGTTCATCTCTGCAGTGTATTCATCTCATTCTCCTACAGATTAACGGGAATACAGACAACGTTTTTGGCGCACCATCCTGCTGACTGTTCCTACGTGTGTCCAATTAGTGGAGTACCGAGCTAATGTTTCGTTCTCACCTTTCTTTATCGCGCCTGAACTCGTGCTCGTTTTTTTAATTTCAAAGTATACAAGGAATATGAACTCTATTTCGAAGACCATTAGGGTTACTTTTGCGATTACAGTTTAACAGCTGTCTAAATTTACAGCAAAAAAAAATTATAATCATCGAGTAGCGTAAAAGATAAGATGGTTTTTTTCCACCGTGAAGTTGCTTGAAATTATTTTTTTATTCGTTCAATTGTGGACTTTGTGATAATGGGAATAAAGTAGAGTTTCAGTTGGATGCGGCTTAAGAGCGAGCTCCGTGTAAATCAATCGATCGATACGCAATCGGCGCGTGCGCCGTCTGCTGACGATCAAACGCCGGTATTTTTAGCTTTATTTTTAAGTGGAAGTTATGATAACATATATACTATTTATTTTTTTATATTATACATTAATTTATTTATTTATCATCTGATATTTAATGCTGAAGATACGCCCTTAAATGTGCTGTTTTTATGCTGTAAATGAACGGGTAAGCTGCTGTCCGATTTTTTAGATTACACCCTCTCAGTTGCCTTTTGAGACGCACCGGTGGTTGTTTTGAAGGGGATATTGTAATTAGAAAAGAGTTGATAATCTTTAAAGGGCTTTACAATTTTATAATCCATAATGATGGTAGATGGGGGAGTCCAATACTACACGGTGAGCCGGCCGGGGTGAGGGGTCGGCCTAAGCTCTCCAGTCATCATATCATAATGAAATGGGATATAAAAAATAGATCTCTAATGGAGACCATGTAGGTAGGAATCACCGCAGCTCATATTTCTGCTGCCAAACAATGTGCAAACATTACTGTGCTCCTGTTTGAAGGGCGTAGTACCTAGTGAAATTATTTGGGTTCCCTTAATATACTACGAGCACAATATGTTACTGTGTATATCTTACTAACCAGCGCCGTGTTATGGCTACATATCACACACAGTCTTTTTTTTCAACAGCCATTTTACGTCCTCACTGTTGGGGCATAGACTTACCCTCAATATGAGGGCGATGGGCCATAGTCACCGCGCGGGCCCAATGCGGATTGGTGACTTCACACACACCTTAGAGTAAATCCTAATTCATGTGCAGGTTTCCTCGCGATGTCTTCCTTCACCGTTTGTATTTCGCTGTTGTTACTTAAGTTCACAAATGTACATAACTTAAATATTAAAGTCACTGGTACATGCCGAGATTCGAACCCGCGACCTTCGGAATGAAGGCCGCACGCTCTAACCATTAGGCCAGCGAGCTACTTATCTTCCTTCTACGAGTCTTTTATTGACTATCTTATATTATTTTGTTTACTGTAACTTAAAATTGTTTACTGTTGCTTTATGTTATAAAGAAACTTATTTGTTTTTAATCTATAAGGTAGAGATGCCACTTAAATGGAGTAGAGAGCAGACCGCGCCGCCACTTTACGTTACAGAAAACGGCTGGAAATATTATAAAAATAGATCAATATTCGTTTCTGGTGGCACGAGCCCACTCTGCCCACACCACATCCGATCATCGTTTTCTTTCAACCAGTTCGATGATTCATCCACTCACGCTCCAGCTTACTGGATACACGGAACATGCTCAAGTTAATTTTCTACGGATATATTTGAATAACTGGTCACAATGACGGCTTTTAAACAGTTTCATCATCAGCCGATAGATGATCACGGCTGGACATGGGCCTCCCCCAAAGATCTCCGATCCAACGATTTCTCGCCACCTTCATCTGCTTCTAAACATTTCTATAAAATTATGCTTGATTAAAATATTTTGATTGTTCACCGTTTTCACTTTATCATCATCATATGGATGTCCATAGCTGGAGCTTGGACATTTTTGGATTTATAATAAATTAAAAGATCAATAGGAAATCAAGTAGTGTTTTATCATAACTTGGAGCTATGAGACAAGTATGGGTTGTAGCTGGTAAATGACTAATCTGTGCAAGAATCCTTAGAGGACTCGATCGATTGAAGATAATGGTGGAATGCTCACTATTCTTCTACAATCTGGAACTAGCTCTTAAGGTTGTACAGTTCATCATCACCATGTCAACCGATGGATTTCCGCTGCCTGAACATTGGTCTCTCGTAATTGTACTGTTGAGACATATCTGCTTTAGGGGTGTAAGCGGTCCTGCACAACAACTCATGTGACGTTTTTTTTTTTTATTTTTTTCTCTCGTGGGGAAATCCTACATCGGATACTCTTCTGCTGCCGGGTCAGCAGAAGAGTTATGCCAGACTCTTACCGGCTAAAACCCCACCCACGGCATCCTTCTCAAGACCCTTGGTCGGAACTACGGGAACGCTTGCGCATACTTCCGCGATTCCAACGGCATTGATCGATTATAGGATCTCGCCTCAGACTTGAGCTGCCACTCCCCACCTTTCACTAACGCACAGACGCATCTGTACGCGCCACCTCGAGGCCTTTGATATACGGCAACAAGCGACCCCTGAACTCGTTGCCGTAACCTCTCTTATGGGGGTTGGAGGTTATTATTTATTCTCCTCCGTCGCCCAAGTCTCTGGCTACGAATAGGGAGAAGAGAAGTTCTTTCTCTCTCCCTCTCCGCAGCCTCCTTTTGCGACATCATTTGTTCGCAAAAGGCGACGCCAGCACTCCACGCCTTCTCGCTTCCTGTCATAGCCTTCATAAAAGCTTGAAGAGAGAGGTCTGTCCCTATTTCAGCGATGAGATCTCGACGCAAATTTGTCCAACTGAGACAATCCTCCAACGTATGCTGCGCCGAGTCGTCATCGCTGCCACAATGATGGCACATAGCTGTTGGCTCTCTACCAATGCGGCACAGGTACTTACCGAAACATCCGTGCCCGGTCAGCACCTGTACCAGTCGGAAGGTCAGCGCGCCATGTGGTCTGTTCAACCAGTCATTTAAAACTGAAAACACAGCATCTATAGTTCTGTGGCCAGCTCGGGGATGTGCAAGTCTGTCCTTCCACCGTTCAATAACAGACTGTCGAGCGTGTAACCTCTGAAGAGCCAGTTCTTTTATGGAGAGCTGTTGTCCTTGCGTTCGACGTTCCGAGCGCCACACATAAGTCGACGCTAAAAACTCATGTGACCTAGGCCAATCTCACGTGCTTGTGGTGAACCCTGCTAATCAACTAACGAGGCTTTGGCTGCCACCAACCAGCATTGGGCCAGCGTGGTGGAAAATGGCCCAAATCTCTTAAATGTACCTCTACAAACGTGGAGATCTTTGGACGAGGCCTATGCCCAGCAGTGGACGTCTATCGGCTGATGATGATGATGATGAAGATGGATACATTACTGGATCGTATTTAAGAAAATTCATTCCAAATTTCTCTTATTTTAAGAACAAACGATAAATTTAAACACAAGGTTAAATCCTTTAAAAAGTGTTCGTAAAGCTTCAAGTAATCATTCACTTAAGACCTAGATTATTTAGGAATTCAGCAAAGAGCTTAGAACTATCTCTAAGACCCTTGTCTAATGTTGCGGCTGTCATGGACGACGGCGATCATTTGTCACCACAGAAAGCTTGCTTCAACATCTTCACAAATAAGTTGATTACAATCATTGACAAATTCATCAGCACGTCGATAGGATGTCGACAGGACTGTAAACTGTTTACCGCTTACAGGCCAGCTCGGCACACTTCCGTTTACATTATCTGTCAACAAATTTAATACATATGATCCCAATAATTGGTGATGAGAGATCATGGTTTAAGTAGATGGATACTTAGAACTTATGTTTATACTGGAAAATTTTGATATACACATCGTCTGATAGGTGCTGTCGCTTTGTTCTTCGCAGTGATGGTAGCCCCCTCTCAAAGTGGACCAAAACTGGTGACGGTCACAGAAAGCTCAAGCGGGAAGCTTAAGGGTAATTGGTGAGGAAATCTTTGTTGACAATGATGATGATGCTATTGCAACTCCTTTTCACATTGGTGCTCAATTTCTGAATATTCACTTTTGTTCTGAAAGCTCACTACTAAGTTAAGGTCGGATTCGAACTTGTGATACCTTTTTTAGTCGACTTGCAATAGTCTCGCAAACATCTGTATAACAACGCATAGACAAAACATAACCTTGAAAAACGACCTTGGCAGTTTCTCTCGAGGGATTCGTTTATGGCTGTTGGCCAATGTTAGTTGAACTCCCCCTGGAGACAGAGTTTAGAACAATTTGTTCTAAATTCGCGTTGATAATCAATATCGCGAGGTTCACGACATTCTGGTCTGTAATACTTCGTTCATACTGCCTTAAAAATATTTATAGTTAGGGGAAATATTGAAAATATTACTCTTTTATGTTTTCCCCTATGGTGGTAGGTTTGTGTTGGGATGTACCATCATGTGAAAATATAACAATGCTCCAGTTTGAAGTGGGCTGTAGCCAGTTTACTTAGGATTTGGTTGTTGACGAGAGCGCTGGTGTTTGCGACGGATTCCTGACACCATGGCGTCATGAATGTTTTAGTCGTTGGAAGAAAGCTCTTTTTAAGGTTAACTTTGACTTTGTCTATACATTCTAATTTACTTAAAGAAAGCTTTAACTTATTCGAAGAAGCGACGAGAGGAGCAAGACCTATATCTGATCATAAGTTTTCGTAAGTGCTTGCCCATAACAACCAAGTATTAGTTAGGATGGTCTACACTGCAACTTTAGCAATCACTCTAGCTACAGCGCTCCTTCTACTGGCATACGGTAATGTTTGCATAGTACTGTTTGTCGGCTGCAATAGGCGCTGCGGTGGTACTTAGACAGAGACAGACAGAAGAACTTACCATCAGTACTTTATTCTCTGATGGTGTATAACTCTGCTAATCATATACCCGACTGATAAGTACATCAGTTACTGGATTCGTTAACGTTTATTTAGTGATGATGATGATGATCCCGCACAACAACTCACGGGATCTAAGCCAACCTCACCTTCTCGTGATGCAGCCTGCTAATCAACAGACGAGGCTCTGGCTCCAGTCAACCCGCATTGAGCCAGCGTGGTGGGAAATGGCCCAAATCCCGCCATATGAAACCCTACTTACAACAGCCCCTAGTGCCCAGCTGTACCAGAGGCCATGCTGACTGTATATGGAGATCTTTAGTGGAGGCCTATGTCTAGCAGTGGACGACTATCTGCTGAAGATGATGATGATATCATTGTTAAGTTCACATTTTGATTTCCAATTAACAACATACAAATGCTTAACAGGAACAGACTAGATTTGTTACATCTCAGTATAGATGTGCGGTGGAGGAGCGGAAACGTTGGATCCAATGCATAAATTTGTGTTAAGTCGAAGGGCCGAGGTTCGGGTTCCCGTAATTAGTTACTCGTAACAAGTAAGCGAGTTTTTCCTCGTTCCCGTAATCCCTGACGAGGAGTCGTAACGATAAATATCGGATGCGAATTACCGAATCAGAAACGAAACAATCCCCTCGGGCGACGTTACCGCCCGGATCCTTTAACTCCGACGCACCCGCGATCAGCTTCGAGATGCTGATAGTGGGTATTCGTATCTTCTTAGGAAGGCTCATCTTTCAAAGAGACAGATATTCTTTGTTGGAAACCAGCTTTCTTTATATGAGAGCCAGAATGTACTGTACGTTGAATCAATGAATACTATGTCAAATTATAAGAACAGGATGTGTTTTTTTTTATCCTCTGAAGCGACGAGACCAGCGAGACTTGCACCTGATGGTAAGTGATACGCACGTCTTGCCCCTGGTAGTTCCCTGTTGCTGGAGACCGTCTAGGGAGATACCAACGCAGCTCCTATAGCAGCCGACAAACAGTACTGAACAATTACTGTGTTCCAGTTTGAAGGGCGCTGTAGCTAGTGAAATTACTGAGGTAACGAGACTTCACATAATGCCTCACGACGAGAGCAATGTGGATCAGGGTATATCTTCACTTTGTTCAAAATTTGTTGTGTTTGTGAACAGATGGTTGTGGCAAACGGACTCGGGGCTGGTGTTACATAGAGCAGTACTTCAGGATGGAATTTCATTTGAAGACGAGGGTCTCGCGGCGGAGGCAATATCGAGAGGGGCTTACGAGAGGGATTGGCTGTGACGTCATCGGACGAGATGAAAACGCGACGTGAGTCACCTCCCTCATAATAACACGTTTACGGTAACCTTTCATATATACTACCTGTTCCACGCCATCTTAGCTGGCCGTCACACCCCCGCAATTTCCTTTAGGGATGGAATTTTCTAAAATCTGTTATTAGTTGATTTCTAAATGGCTGAAATAACATCTCTATCAAATTATTTTGTAAATCTCTGGACATCTATATATACATACTAGCTGTTCCTCGTTCACTTTGCTGGACGTAACCCGCAGCCACTCTTGGAGGTAACATTTCGTAATATGCGTTTTTAGCTGCCATACACCCGACCGAAGGAATATTCCTACTAAATTTCAAGTCTCCACGCCTTATAGTTTCAAAGATATTGAGATGAATCTTTACATAGGTGGAAATCTCTTATGTGCGTAGTATGCCTAAACAGTACATAATATAGTACGTGTAAAATGAAATCGTTATCACAGTCATAAGACATGAACCTCATTCCAACCCTTCCCACCCATTGGTTCGCAGTATACATTGCGAAACCCTCACTAGCATACCCTTACGCACACACGGGGGATGCGCTCGATGGCCACCTGTTGCCACAAGGTCGCTGCACACACGCGAACTCACGCACACATACGTGAAAATTTACCATATTTGAAATATACAAATATATATACATATAACAACGTTATTTAGTTCATATTTTTTCACCTGATGGTAAGTGGTACGCCCGCTCATATCAACAAGGCGCTTGTAACATGATATACAGTGCGCCATATTGAGCTCGTCAGTTTGAGATAAGACGTGATCTTACCCCAGTAATTACACTAACTACAACGTCCTTCAAACCGGAACACGGTAATACTGTTTGTTGACTGCAATAGGCGCTGCGGTGGTACCTACCTAGACGCTCACACTGGTGCGTGTTGTCATCAATGGCAAGTGTAATAGGTGGTGGTGTGATGGTAAGTGGTGGTAGATAACATGATACACTGGTGGTAAGAATATTGCATAACGAGTCCTTATATTGAATGTATCTGATCGCCAAACCTCAGTTTGAAGATGGCACCTAATGATGATGATGATGATATTGTGAACATAATAATATTGCTGTAACTACATCTGTAAGGTTTGACCCTACACTAGTGTGAAGGTTCACCACCAAGCACACCACGATTCACCATTCTTATGTTGTAAAGAGGGTAGTTTTAATGGAGAGAGTGAGTTTGCGAACAAAGAGGTTCCACTCCTCGTCTTTGATAAGCACAGCAAAAGAATAAAACGACCTCCGTTATTGTTCCCGTCTGAACGCTTTGGGTGTCTTCACGGGTGAATACCAAGAGATTTACCACCACAGATCACATCACCACTTTACACCATAATCTTCGATTAAACAATAGATATTTGGCTTGTCGTAACTACTACTTGGACTGTGGATTACTTTTTCTATCCAATTGGAATGATGTGGAAATCTTTGATAGAAAAGTGTATAGACTACATCTAGGCTATCTGGCTTTACCATAAAACACTACATCACCGTTTACCATCAGGTCGTTTCGCAGCGAAGCATTAACCTATTTAAAAAAAAAACCGCTTTACAATAATGAATAAAGAACACTGCCGTTGTAATTGAAAATTAATTCATGTAAAACTACCCTAACAAGCCGCAACAAACAACTCTGTTTATCTTTTGTTTTAATTACCCCCCTACCCCTCTTGTACTACTGCTGAAATAGGGTGTGAGAGGGTGGCTATTTTTTATATGACGTCAGACTTGCCACTCCTTGGTTGCGGCGTTTCTGTTTAAGTGCTGCAAGTGCTAGTCTTTATAATGCTGTATGTAAATGTTATAAAATTGATGAAGAGATAAATATTATAAGAAATCATCATCACCTTATCAGCCTAGCCTTGCCCTGGTCCTTCTTTATCGATTTCTAGCTTCGTCGGTCTATTGCTGCATCCAATGACTCTCCACGAACCTCACCAGTTCTTCCTACATCCTACGCTGCTTTTGATAATAAATCGAAATTTGTTAAAAATAAAAAATTCGATCGAAGCTGCAAGAAACCGTTGGATATGAGTAGCAATAGCAGCTCGAGTAAGATAATAAGATCGACCTCAGATTGATTATAATGGTAATCACCAACAAATACCAGAGCGTTTACCTGATGGTAAATGATTGACAGAGGTTTCAAATTCGAAACCCAAGTTGGATGCAGTTTAATTAAAACTTATCCAATAACATCACGAATGGAAAACCTTTACACTAGGTAATGAAGCATATGTTATTATTCATATAAAAAATTCTAATGACAGTGATAACGTTAGGATTCCTAGGCAAAACTATTTTTAGATAAATTAAGATTTTTTGAGAAAAGATTTTGTTAAAGAAACACGAGACTATCGAGCAAGACGTTCACCTGATAAAAGATTCATGACGATGTGTTGATAGTTGTGGTATACACTACATCACATTGTGATCTTCGCTGTGAAATTTAGATTTATCGTTACCCGAGTAATTTCACAAGCTACAACGCCTTACAACCCGGAATACTCCAACGTTTAGGTAACCGTTCGAGCTATCTGGACAGTCGCCAGCGAAAGAGTACGTTTACTTTGTTGTAAGTGAAATATATTTTAGTAATAATATTCTCACGAAACCTCAATACGGGACCGTTGTAATTATAAACATCGGCATTTCAGATCCCACCATATCCTCGTCAAGATGACCCTTGTTTGGTTCCATCTCACTCCAACGCGCCGTTATATTAACAATCCATCTCGCACTCCTGTTACCCTCGTCAGAACATCACTTGACTTTGATTTGTAGGGTTTTCCTGTTGTAAATATACGGAGATTATCTTCGGTATTGTTTTGTGGGAATTTGCCTACGAAAGAATTTCTCCTCAGACTCCGCGGGCTGCGACGATGGCTCGTTGACATCATTTCCACTGCGGTAATAAACAATTCTCTCGGACGACCTCGAGAGGAAATTTTTAATTTCGCCGCTGTTTTATTTCTCTTCCCATTGTCATTGTAGTATTGTAATAAACTTAACTTAATCATTTTGATATAAAACCGTTTCGCCCCCGTTTCGATTATTCCTGCAACAAATTCGGTCATAAATTTACTAGATGTATAAAGATGTCTAATTTTGATGTTAGACGTTAAAAGCTGTATGCGATGTTACAGGAAAACTTTGTATAGTAAGAAGTTTGTCTCTAATTAGTTCTTTTCTTAATTTTTTAACGATTATGTTATTTGTTTTATTTCCATCAATTTCGATTTGTCGTTTTTCTTTCAATGTTGTGCAATATATTTTACACGCACTATAAGATGACGTCAATTATTAAGAGTTAAAAATGTTGTTTTATCGTAGTGTGTAATTTGTTGTGTACAACTTTACTACTAAATTAAATATCGTTAGATTTATGTGCGATAGCTCAGTTTAATATTCGATATCCGCTGAGCTTTAGCATCTGATGAAGGAAAACATCATGAGGGAACTCACTATTTTTGGAACAGTCATTCGGGACATGTCATTTGCATGCCATACTTGATCAGCGTGGTGAATAAATGGACTTGATTAACTTCCGGCTCCGCGAAATTTGAGGGAGCTATAAATAGTTTTTTAATTTATCTATTAGCGTATATCTAAAAGTGTGACCATGTAAATGTTTTACTTCTTTCTTGTTGGTATTAATTGGAAGCATAATTATCAGACTTTTAATCTGTCCTACGCTGTTAACCTCTATGTACGTAAAGAATTTTGAAATAGATTTGATTATATTTCCATAAGTGTTGAAATATAAACCAGACCCCATTCGAGCAACACATTTATCAGGAACCGATTACAGTTCTGCAAGTCGTCGTAGATAATATAATATTAACAGCTTTTTGATTCGACCGCTCGCAAGTCATCGACAAGTTGGCCGGGAGTAGGAAGGAAGACATTTAGCATTACATTACCTCTGGACGGCATTTGATGGATGGATGAGCACTGAACTACATAATAAACGTTATTAAGTAAGGCGAGATTTAAATGGGCGCACCCGTCAATCTCCGAATTACAAATGGTTATACAGGGTACTGTTATAGGGCCGCTAATCTATAACTACTAACAAAGTCTTTTCGACTTAATGTTTATTAAAGTTTAGGTTTTTATTTGGACTATTACTAATTTCAATGATATGACATTTATTTATTTTATTTATTTTTTACTGTACACCAGTTACAAAATATGGAATACATTATATATATATACATAGATGTACAATGGGCCTTATTGCTCAAAGAGCATTTATTGTTATGTTACGTATTGTTCATTGTGTTACAGAATAATTATCATTTGATATGTTAATTTTATAAGTAAATAAATGTTTAATATCATTAGTGTGATAAACAATAAAAAAGTTAAGGTAGTATAGAACAACACGCATTAATAGTTCATCTCCGATCTGACAGTCACAGCGTGCGGATGCGTCTGTTTGACTACTTAGGATTTTTGAAATATTAATACAATAAAAAAAAAATAAGTTTTTAATTTATGTTTTTTCGTCGGCATACCGTGGAAGTGGACTTAAAAAGTTTTAATTACATTAAACTAGTACTACACACTTTGTATATAGACGGATAGGGAAGCTAGTTGTGACGTATCGCGTGTCGCCGATGATGCATCGCGGTCTGCGCTAATGCATTTCGGAATTGGCCAACGTTAAATGAATCTTCTTGTAGTAAAAGATTAATGGTTTTTAAATTTAATACGTTTTTACTAAGAAACTAGATCAGATTTCAATAAATACGAAAGCCCTCGTTGCTGTAATATTTTGCAGCATTTTAACTTTCAAGGTCGAATAATTTTCAAATTAACACTAGGACATCAAAATGAACTGTCACAAGATAATTTTTATGTTTTAAGGTCAATATATCGCCAAGTGCCATAATACAAGTTGACACATTAGATGTAACACCAATGAGTAGAAAATACCACATTGCTCGGCATTAACATGTCCCGCTCATCTAACCAGCAAATTCCAAGGGTTCAGGTCATTTATCACCAAAACTATCTTCTTCTACAAAATAATTCCCGCTCGCATATGAATAAGCGTTTCGCTCATTTTTTACTTCAATATTTACATATTAGGTTGGGGAAAAAGTTTCTCCGCATTTCTTAAGAAAATTCAAAATTTATTTTCATGTAGTTTATTTATATTTAACTAAAGTATGCAGGTACCATTTTGTTTGATAACTTATTGCTAACTTGTAGGTAGGGATACGATCCCATTGCTATAGAAATTTTGGGACTTCTGAGCAAAATACCGCGACAAGTGGTTTTGGCAGTCCTCTCGTGATGTTAACTTGACACTGTCTAAAGAATTTTGAAGAGACCGATACAGGTGGAAATCTGAAGGTGCAAGGTCAGGACTATACGGCGGATGCATTAACACCTTCCAGCCAAACTCTTTTAATTTTTGTTGAGTGGCTAAAGATGTGTGAGGCCTAGCGTTATCATGATGAAAAACCACACCCCTTCTGTTGATTAATTCCGGCCGCTTTCTCTCAACTTCTTGCTTTAATCTCATCAGTTGTTCGCAGTAGAGTTCGGAATCGATGGTCCTGCCTGGTGGTAACAGCTCATAATGAATAATGCCCTTCCAATCCCAGCACACACACAGCATCACCTTGTTGCGAGTTAACCCGGGGTTCACCAGTCTGTGAAGCCTGATCGACCTTTTTCGCACGTTCTTGTCGTACGTGATCCATTTTTCATCACCTATCAGCTTCTTCAAAAATGGTTCGGTTTCATTACGTCGTAATAAAGAATCACAAACGAGTACACGGTTCATTATTAGGTCTCGTTTCAGTGAGCTCGTGAGCTCGTGAGATACCCAAATATCGAGCTTTTTTGTGTACCCAGTTTTTTCCAAATGCGCCAAAACTGTTTTGTGGTCAATTCCCAGTTCTTCAGCTACGTCGCAACTATTGATATGCCGATCTTGCTCCACTTTTTCAAATATGGCATCCATTTTATCCGTAATAGGGCGACCAAAGCTACGTGCATCTTTGACATCAAAATTTCCGAATTGAAAACACTTAAATCAAATTTGTGCTGCACGGTGCTCACACACACTGCATTGCACTGCACTAGCTCCATAAACATCGCAAATTTTTTCGCGGCTTGCGTTGCATTTTTACCTTTTTTGTAATAAAATTTTAAAATGTATCGAATTTCTTCATTAGACTCACTCATCTTGACAGTACGAGAAACAAATGAAAATCACACATTTTCCTAATTTGAATTTGGAATTATGTTCTTTAAAATTTAAACTTTCAATGATACCAAAACCAGCCAGATACAAATATTATAGCCAAACAGATTTTATTACAAGTTCATACATACTATAATGCGAAAAGACTTTTTCCCCAAACTAATATTTTTAAATTTATTGTCCCCCCCAATACTTCTCTTAAGCTCTACGTATATCACTTTAACCTTCACTATCCCACCTATTCCATTCTCTTTCAAGATGAAAGATTCTGTTATTAAGAAATTATATATATGTATTTATACATTCATTGAGTTCCGGATCCGTAGGCTAAAATCCGATGATACTCTTTAATGATAAACGGCGATGTAGTCTTTGATAGGAGAAAAGAGTGAAACTAGAAAAAAAGCATAATATTTATGCGAAAAAAAAATAACAATTCAGTTAACGGAAGTAGGAGTAAAGGTACAAGTTTTTAATTGTGTGCCGCGATGGGACCGGAATGGACGACGTTAATTGATATAAATGCAATTTCCGTTAATTCTGTCGCCATTTTAATTGGGTTTTATCCATACAGCCCTATACACTGCAACCGTTTTCACTTATTAATTATACAGGCCTGATATTTAAAGCGGACCCTTTCTACTGTCCTTCGACATACATAAACACCCTTTTTTAGGATTGTTAAGGGTACACTCAGGTTTCCAAAGTACCCCATTGCCGACGGTAGAAATGAGAATATACTCTTATTTTCTTTTATTCAACGAAGCGATAAGACGAGGGAGACGGTCACTTGATGGTGACACGGCTGTCCATAGCAACATTGCACCAGTTGGTGCATACGTAACGCATTGTGCTCGTCGCCTTTGAGGTATAGATTGTTTAACTTCATTACTGTAGTAATTTGACTAGTTTAGTGCACATCAAACCGGAAAACAATAATGATTGCACAGTAGTGTTTGTCGGCTGCAATAGCAGCTGCGATGGTACCTATCTAGACGGTCTGTAGCAACAGAGACCTACCACCAGTAATTTATATATATACAAAACCATCATCATTATCAACCTTTGTTTATTCACTGCTGGATATAGATCTTCTCCAATGCCTTCCACCAAATGCGATCCTCAGTTTCTCACATCCACCCAAAACCATACGTTTAGTTGACTTTGTAGCAGCTTATAAAATTGTCATATAATATATATTGTCTATATTTATATAGACAATAGCTGGGGTAGATACCCCGCAGCGCCTATTGCAGCTCACAAACAGTACTGTGCAAATATTACTATGTTCCGGCTTGAAGGGCGCTGAAGCTAGTGACAGTACTGGGGTAACGAGGCTTAATATCGTATGAGTCAAAGCGACGAGCGCCATGTTATCTTCAGGCGTATCGCTTACCATGAGCCGAATATCTCGCTCGGCTCGTGATTTCGATGAACGAAAAAAAAAACATAGTTCCTTATTGTTAATAGAGGTATCACTTACCATCAGGTGAACTCCGTACTTTGTCGTTTCGTCAATCGAAAAAGAAATCAACAGCACAGCACGGGTCCGTTACCAATTTGGTGGATAATTAAATAAACAAAGTCTGTCCGCGCGTTCGTCGGTCACGCGATCGCAGCCCTAAAGCAATTGTAAAGAATTAATTACTCGTCAAAATGGTCGGGCTCCTTGATTAGTGGCTAAATGTGGTGACCATGGCCACCGTTCGGAGGATTCAAGCACAATTTACTGGTGGTAGGTCTCCGTTGCCAGAGACCGTGTAAGTATTACCGCAGCGCTTATTGCAACTGACAAACAATACTGTGTAATCGTCACTGTGTTCTGGTTCGATGGGTGCTGTAGCTAGTGTAATTACTGGGGTAACGAAACTACATCTTTATCTTAAGGCGATGCGCATAATGTGGTGATGTGTATGTCATCCCAACTGGCGCTATATTGTTATGGGCGGGCGTAATACTTACCAATGGGTGAATGTCAAACTCATCTCCTCAATAATCCTATTATATGTGTAATATATGTAATTAAAATCTGTTCTGTTTGTTCGCCAATCACGTGGAAACTAGTGAAGGTACAGACACGGGAACATGACCATTCGTCGCAGAACTATCTGCAGATGGTTATAGGCTATTTATTTTTTGAATTCTATAGATCCTTCATCATCCTATTCCTAATTAACTTTTATAAACATTTTCATTTCATATTATTAATGCGGTTGCTATGGTAACGGTTGCTATAGGAAGACATTTGCGGTTGCGGTTACTCTCAAGGAATATTTCAGACAAATATCAAGTGTAATTATATATTACGGCCGACAAAGTGGCCTCGGAACAGATAGTATATATATATATATGATTTCCACTTATATGAAGACTTATCACGATATTTCGTGAACCATGCAACCTGGAGACTTGGAATTTGGTAGGAATATTCCCCTTTTCATGGTGTAGATCAGCTGATTTTACGAAATATCACCCTGAGGGGAGTTGCGGGATTGTTAAGTTGATCAAAGCGGGTGGGTAACGTCGAGTTTTCAATAAACCAAAATTTTTAAATATAAATAGTAATCTTCAAATCCATTTAATTTACTAGGGGTATATTAACAAAAGGCTCGCACTAGGCCCGCCCGGGTCTGAGCCTTCACCCCTACCCTCCTTCCCTGACGCCGCAATCTCGTTTAAAACGAAAGGAAGCCCTGGAACTTTTTAATTTCCTACCAGCGAATTATTTCCCGTACAAACTGCAAAATTTCACGTAAACTCACGTAACACGGATAAAAAAAAAATCGCGTAATAAGGTTCTGAGGAAGCGCGACGTGTTCCATGTCGAACTTCCAAAAAGAGGTCGATCGATACATTTACCTCGGGTGGACAGCGAGCTGGAGGCTACCCAGCATGTTATCTACTTCTTTAATACATACGTGTTACCGGTAATGAGTATAAGGAACTTAGACGTGGCAGCTTACTGTGGACCTCTTGAATTTACTCCATGACCATTTACCAGTATAATTTTTTTTTTCAATAAAGCGACGAGACGATCGGGACGTTCACCTGATGGTAAGTTTTCCACCTGTCTATAACAACGACGCCCGAGTTAGGATGGTATACACAACACCACATTGCGCTCATAATCTTAAGAGATAACATGTTAAGCCTCGTTACTCCAGTAATTACACTAGCTACAGCACCCTCCAAACCGGAGACGGGCCCGTTCGAACCGGACGCCGATCGGGGGTTGCGAAGAACTGCTCGATATTATCCCCTGACCCTTGTGCATACTGTCGGAAGTGATTGGAATACCGTGTGAAGCTTTTTAGTCGGTTGAAGTCCGACACTAACCCGCTGCCGACCCATGGTGTCGGGGTGTGCGTTCCGTTAGCATTTTGTTACACACGTAAATAAAAAAAAACTCTTCAAACCGGAATATAGTAATGTCTGCACAGTACTGTGTGTCAGCTGCAATAGAAGCTGCGGTGGTACCTAGAAGATCTCCGGCCACAAAGACTTACCACCAGTGAAGTTTAAAATGATCAGGGTGATGTTCCCCCTACAGTCGCAAACACCTTAGGTTCCAACTTGCATTGTGTCGTCACATTCATAAAGTTGTACTGTCTACTTAAGTTGTATTGTTTTTCTTTTACTTTAATATTGTATAATCATTTTTTTATCCGTGTATATTGTTGAATTCTGTTCATTTACACTTCATCATCATCATCATCATCATCATCATTATTGCAACAACAAAAGGCCTCCCCCAAAGATTTCCACATCTATCGGTCCCGCGTTGCTCGCATCCAATGGGTTCCCGTGGGTCTCACCACATCGTCGATCCACCTTGTTCGAGATCTCCCAACACTACTTCACTCCAGGACCTGACTGCCCCATCGGCCATCGGTTCTTCGAGCGATGTGCCACGCCCCCTGCCACTTAAGTCATAGATTAATTAGTATTTATATGCATACAAATAAATGTACTTTTGAATACAGACCACAGTAAATAAATAAATAAAGCAGTTCCAAATCTTAAGAGCACAATAAAAGAGGTCTTTATGGATCCTGAAGTGACTGTGGACGCAATACTGGAAGGACCCTACAGGATAGATCGACGATCTAGTGAAGATCGTATGAAGCCCCTGGATGTCGCCAGAGCAAGACATATATAATACATGAGGATATTCCAGAACGAGGCATATACTATATATTTTTAATCTACGAAGTGACGAGACCAGCGGGACTTTTACCTGATGGTAATTGATACACCTGCCTATAACAAGGCGCTAGTTAGAATGATATAAACTGCACCACTTTGTACTCGTCGCTTTGACATTCGATCTTAAGCCTCGTTATCCCAATAATAACCACAGCGCCCTTCAAACCGGAACACAGTAATGTTTATCGGCTGTAATAGGAGCTGCGCTGGTGTCTACCTAGACGGTCTATTCCATTGAAGTGGGTTTATCCCAGTTTTTCCCCAAGTAGTGGTGCGCGTAGCTGGTTCGTGTTACAATCGCTTAGCGGCGAGGGATTGTTGTGTCCAGGCGTGACGCGGAACTGGGTCCCGGCCGACCAGCACAATGGGCTAATGGACAGTTGCCCGCGCCGGCTTGATTAGCTGTCCATATTAACTTGTAGCAGGAAAATAAATTGCGTATTTACTACAACATTAACTTAAACTCAAGTAGTTTACTGGGGTTTAAGGGGTCTCGCGCAACAACCCACGGGACCCCAGCCAACCTCACCAGCTCGTGATGCACCATGCTAATCAAAAAACGAGGCTCTGGCTCCCACCAACCCGCATTGAGTCAGCATGTTGGAAAATGGCCCAAATTCCCACATGGATCCCTACGCGATCGATATGGGAATCTTTAGGGGAGTTCTATGTTCAGTAGGCGATGTCTATCGGCTGATGATGATGATGATGAAGTCATGAGAAAATGTTCCGTTTATACTTAAAAATAGTAAGAAGTCAGATTAAATGAAGCCTTCATGTATAAAACGCGGAGTTGAACAGTAAACGATGGAAGAAAATATTAACCACTCTTAACCATTAATCATCATCATCATCCTCAGGGTCTCACCCAAAGATCTCCACATCAATCGGTGCTGCGTTGATTGCGTCACTGCGCACTAGCGGCCGTCATTTGTAGGAGTTCATTAGGGGAGATTTGGGCTATTTCCCACCACACTGACCCAAAGCGGGTTGGTGGAAGCCAGAGGCTCGTGTGTCGAATAGCAGGCTGCACCATGACCTTGGGTCACGCGAGTTGTTGTCCGGGACCGGTTACACCCTAATTAATTGCGTCGATTAATACGAAGTAACAAATCCGTCAACATGGACGCTCATTAGTTTTTAAAACTCGTCAGCTGACACATCCAGCGCAGCCACTCGGCAGCTGTCACTTGTCTTTCGGAAGCACGTCTTTGGCGGGAACTCGGCCGCAGCCAATCAGGGGCGGCGAGGGAGCTGTCAGCGCGCGACGCGTGCGCCGATGTTTTTAAATCACTCCATGGTTCTGCGGGGTGGATAATCGGAACATAGTAATATTTGCACAGTACTGCTTGTCGTGCTGGGGTGTAAGTGGACCCACAACAACTCACAGGACCCAACCCAACCTCACCAGCTCGTGGTGCACCCTGCTAACCAACAAACGAGCTCTAGCTATGGCCCAAATCCTCCCACATTAACCCCTACGAACGACAGTCTCTGGTGCCGGAGACGCGCAAGGGGAGGACCGATTGATGTACGGTTTTTGGTTGAGGCCTATGTCCAGCAGTGGACGTCTATCGGCTGATGATGAGTTCACATATACATATGCAATTTAAACCTATACGAACTCTCTTTTTGTCCATGTGGTTAAAACAGTTAATACACTGAAAATTGCTAGGTTCTAAGCAATGCATTAGGCACACAATTTTGAACCTTAGTGTTTTAGAATAGGGTCATAAATAAATTAATATTATTATATTTACGTAAAAATAACTTTGCCCGACCGTAGTTTAATTACAGCTAATGACTATCATGTTGAGGGTTCCGTTTTTTTTTTTTGTTATACCTTGTCACTACCGGCACCGGGACTGAGTGATGGATGGAGACGAAGTTTGTCTTTGGTTTCCGCACGAGTTTTTTTGATGCTATTTTTAGTGCCAACCGGATATTTACTTTTACTACATCTGTTGGTTTTTTATTAAAACAGAAATGAAAGGACAAATTGAAAACGGCTGAACCGACTTTGACGGGACTTTCATTGTTAGATTAGATTCTAGATTTAAAGCATAGCTTAGACATTAAAGATTTGTATTTGGTAGAAACGAAGCTTTTTCACTGGCACCAATAATAATAAAATAAGGGTGTAGAAAATGAAAATTATATCAGAAAGGTTAAAGAAGGGATGGATTGTGTTATAGAAGAGAACCGATGATGAAGTTAAAGTCCGATTCAACGAGAAACAAAATATATAACTTAAGCGTGATATGACGGAATAGCGTCATACACGCAGGACGATGACATTAATGACTCAGTCGAATTTAGGACCCCGAGGTCAGGCCCAGCCCACCGCCGCTCCCACTCCAAATACTATACAATTCCCACGGTAACTAGTAAATACATTTAGATTTCTATGCATCTCTTGTTGCTACGGCTTGTGCAATACTAAAGGCTTCCGTTAAAGCTTCTGTTGCAATATTGCTCTAGTTTTAATCATTATCTACCATTGTAATAATCACCAGAAAGTAACATTGGTAATTTTCGGATTCTGGTTGAACTTAACTGCCTCCGACCAACGGAAGTAATTACCGAACCTCTGCTGCAGAAATATCATCATCAATACTTCCTTCAGTTAGACCTGTTGTCGGTAAAATGACCGACATATGTAATATGTTTATCTAAGTTATAGATCTCAATCTATATTTGAATATCATATAGTAACATTCTATAGATAAGATAAGTTGTTTAATTTTTTTTTTATTCATCGAAGCAACGAGGCAACGGCAATGTTCACCTGATGGTAAGTGATACGCCTGCTTATAACAACGTCGCGCTAGAATGATATATATAGCATCAATTGCGCTCGTCTTCTGAGACATAAGATGTCGAGTCTCGGCTACTCCAGTCATTATATTAGCTACAACGCCCTTCAATCCGGAACACAGTAACGTTTGCACAATACTGTATCTAGGCTGCAATAAGAGCTGTGGTGGTACCTACCTAGACGGTCTCCGGCTATGGACATTTTTTTATCGTGAGGAAAATTTTTAAAGATACTTTTCTTTTTGGGGGAAGACAAAGTTATGTGGGGCTTCTACCAACTAAATCCCCCTGGGTGGTCTTCTTCAGTGCATTAGGAGGGGCTCCGGGATTTACGGTATGCATCGGTGCACCCCTGCACTCTGGCTAAAACATCCCACGGAAGTGCAAAGCCCTCCTTAGCACCCACGCTGTGCTTCGGCAAATATAAAACCACCATGCATTTGTCGTCGTCTTAAAGCTCCCTTATTGAGCTCTGAGGGCCAACAACCTCAAGACTCACGAACCTGAGGACCCTTTTAGTCGCTTTGTACGACAGGCAGGGAATACCTTAGTCCTTTTCTTAATAGCCCGACACTACAGGGCTCGGCAACAGATATCTACCAGCAGTAAAATTCTATAAATAAGCTGCTTCGTACGAATTCTAAGCTATTTTAAGTGCTTTAACTTTTGTGAAATGTCGCTTGCTATCCAAAGTATGATACCTCAATGCATCTCCTCGTATCCGGAGCTTCTCAAAGTTCAATAAAAGTTTATATCCGTTTCTTAGCGCGGCACCGGGCAGTAAGCCGGCCGGGCGCCAAGTTTAATTTTGTTACTCTGACAGTTAAATCGTATTCACTCTTAGTAACTTGCCTTTTGTAACTTTACTAACTTTAAAAATACGTCACAGAGTATTGAGGAGTAATAGGTTTATGTCACAGGGTATTGTCGGGTAACAGGTTTGTGTAATAAGGTATTTAAACCTGTGGTTGACAGGTATAGGTTAAATATTTTTACTAGTAGTAATTCTGTTGCCGGAGATCGTCAAGGCACCACCGCAGCTCCTATTTCTGTCGCCATGTTCCGGTTTGAAGGGCGGTGTATTTATTTTTGGTAAGTAGCCTAACGCTTGCAGTAGTCACCGGACTACAGCAAGGAGACGCATTGTCGCCTATGCTGTTTAATCTCACACCGGAGTATGTCAGAAAAAAAGTCTTGACACTAGACATAGGCGTACGGATGAATGGTCAGCATTGGGTGAATGGCTATGCTGACAATCTGGTTCTCCTGGGGGAAAGTAAAGAGGAAGTGGAGTGTGCCGGTCAAGTTCTTGCGTCCGAAGCTTCCAGGGTTGAGCTCGAGATCAACCATGATAAAACGGAATATTTTCACACGAAACGTAAGCGCGAAGATCTGCGCGTGGAGGATGTTTCGTTCAAGCGGACTAATAGATTTGATTACTTAGGATGCAGCATCACGGACACAAACACACGGGAAGAAGAAATTGACATCCGGATTCAAAATGCTCTCCGTTATAATTCCGCTCTCCACAAGGTGCTGGTATCCAAGCTTCTGAGCAGAAAAACCAAAATTCGTAAATACAGGACAGTGATAAGACCCATCCTGATGTACAACAAGACCTGGACACTAACGCTTAGAGAAGAGGAGCGGCACCTAATTAATGAGAGGAAAATCATGCGTAGGAACTTCGGCCTGACCCAGAGAGAGGACGGCAGGTGGCGAAACCGACACAATATTGAAATCGGAAGGCTGGTTGGCGAACCGACATTATAGGAGAAGCCGAAGCCCACTGACTTCGCTGGATGGGCCACTTGCTATGGATGGGAGACGATCGTAGAGTCAAAAAGGCGTTTCTCGGATCTGTCGGCCGGCATGATACCGCTGGAAGGATGCCGTAGAGCACGACCTGCACGAGCTTCAAGCAGTGGACTGGCAAGAGGCAGTGCAGGACAGACACCGCTGGCGCTATCTTGTGTCGGAGGTCAGGACTCACTTTGGGTCACTGTGCCAGAGGAGTAAGTAAGCCGAACGGTTGAATACGATCTGGTAGTGGTATGTCCCTGCTGCCGGAGTTTATCTAGGAAGGTACCACCGCAGCGCCTATTACAAATTACAAGAAGCAGTGTATAAGATTACTGTTGTCCGGTTTTAAGGGCGCTGCAGCTAGTGAAATTATTGGGATAATGTAACACATTATGTTTCATGGCGATGAGCATAATGTGGTGTAGTGTTTAACATCCTAACTAGCGTCACGTTGTTATGGGCGGGCGTATCACTTACCGTCAGGTGAACGTCCCGCTCGTCTCGTCGCTTCGTAGAATAAAACAAAAATCATCGCTCATGCTAACAAGCAGTAATGTAGTATTTAATAGTAAGACGTATTAGTCTAGAACAGGGGTTGGGCGTGACGCAGTGAGTGATATCCTAACACCATATTTTCAGGGTACACGTATCATTTATAGCAGACGATAGCCACGCTCGCCTAATAAAACGATATAATTCGAAAGTTATTTCCTAAAGTGCACTCTACCCGCGACTACAATGGCAAAGTGCTTCCGGCTCCGGTCCGGTGTGAACGCGCCCTTAAAGCATTAGGCCGCGCCCAGACCGAGCCCAAAGCGGAGCTCGTGACGGCTTTTAATTATATTTATTTTTTATCATCGTAAATTAATCGTGTCGGGGTCGTTTATATCATCCGGTTTGTCATACTTCCCGTGATGTATAAGGCGGATCCGTGTCACTGTAAATCACGTATAGTTGTAGCCAACAGCAAACAGTCTAAACGTTTACAGCAGTCCACAGATATCATCATTCTTATCATCGTCCATTGTCATATAGATGTTCACTGTTGGACATACGTGTAGACCTATCCCAAAACTCTGGTCACCGATCGGTGCTTCGCTGTTATGATTAACCTTCATCATCATCATCAGTTGATAGACGTCGACAGCTGAACATAGGTCTCCCAAAGATCTACACGTCGACCGGTCCCACGTTGCTCGCATCCAGTGGATTCCTGCAACTTTCACCAGATCGTCGGTCCACCTTGTGGGGAGCCTCCCAACACTACGTCTGCAGTTACGCTGGCGCCGCTCGAGAACCTTACTGCCCCATCTTCGTCATGATGAACCTTAATATATTATAATATTTGTCTCTTTTGAACTTCTATACCACTTGACAATGATCCCACTTGCTGGTAGTCTTTGATGGTAAAGCACACCAGTTTAATATAAAGAAAAGTAGATTAAGAAATTCTTCATCATACCCCGTTCCACCACGGTGGGACAAGGAGGAACATTCCCAATTTCAAAGAGGTTTAGCTTCATGTTCTAGATAAGAGCAGCAAAGGAGTGGAACATCCGGCGTCAGTGTTCCTGTCTAAACGACGTGGTTGTCTTCAAGAGAAGAATGAATAAGCTGATCTAGGTTAGTGCATTTTACCAGCACGGACCCCATCATTACTTAACACCAGGTAGAATCTTGATGAAACAACAACTTTTTTAATTAATAAAAATTGATAATTAAATTACTGCGGTAACGAGATAACACCACTTGTCTGGAGGAATGACAATGTGGTGCTGTATATCATCAGTTTTATTCAACAAGCGGAATCTATCAACTTGGCGTTAGTTAGAATGGTATATAATACACCACATTGCGCTCTTGAGACATATATGTTAAGTCCCGTTACCCCAGTAATTTCACTAACTTCTAGTCTCTTCAAACCGTAACACGGTACTGTTTGTCGGCTGCAATAGGAGCTGCTGTGGTACCTACCTAGACAGACTCTGGCAACAGACACCTACCACCAGTGAAGAGGGAGAGACTGTGACGTTGTTACGAACAGAGGTAGCATCCACCCATCTCATGCTTAGAACAATAAAATAAAAACGGATCCAAAGTCCCAAGCATGACTTCCCGAAATCAAACCAGGAGTCTTCGCTTCCGTAACTGGTCAACTGCTGAACATCATCAGTCGCAAACGTCCACTACTACTTTCCGCACTCTTCACCAGATCGTCGAACGAAGGCAATGAATTATTAGAAATGACCGAAAACTGTTTTGCAGACCGTACTCCATACGGTTTTCAGTGTAATGAAGGTACTGAGTGCGTTGTGAATTGTACGCGTGATACTTTCGCGAATCCAAGATGGCCGACGGCGGCTGTCAGCTGCAGGGGCTGTCGCGGCGAGCGGAAGTGGGTACGAGCTGGACACCGCCGAACTATAATATATTTGACAAATAATTGTTGGAACAAAACGAGGTGCGTGCCGCGGACAGGCTCCGGCAGGCTCCGACAGGCTCGGACATGTCACCGTCTCATTAATAACCATTGTACCCGCCCGAGCTGGTCCGTTTGTATTACCTGAACGTGGATTTGTTCTGGACTTGTTTAAATGATGAAAAATTTTTGCTCGGTTTTTCTGTTAGCAGAGAGTAAGCTGCGATGGTATGGTCGCGTAAAGAGTATGCCGCCTGACTACGTTGGCACTGCAGCTCTCCCTCTCTGGCCGAAGACCCACGGGCAGACCCAAAACAAGGTGGAAAATTGTAGTGTCAAGAGACATGCGTGAGTGACAAGTGATTGACGATGATGTCGACGACAGAGCGAAGTGGAGAGGAAAATAAGGAAAACTGACTCCACCACCCTATGGGACAATAGCTAGGAAGAGAGAGAGAGTTTCTCAATTAGTCTTTTTCACTGGTGGTAGGTCTTTCTTGCCAGACACCGTCTAGATACCATAACAACGCCTTCTTTTTGTTCATTATTCAATGAAGTGACGAGACGAGCAATTTTACCTGATGGTAAGTGATACGCTTTCCCATAATAATGTAGCGCTGGTTCGTATGATTTACACAGCACATTGCACTCGACCTTGAGACATGAGATGTTGAATCTCGTTATCCCAGTAATTACACTGCTTACGGCGCCCTTCAAACCGGAACATAGTAATATTTGTCAGCTGCTGTAGGAGCTGTGGTAGTACCTAGACTGTCCTCTTTAAACTATTACCGGTAATAAGTAAGCTAATTGTAGGTTAACTGGAGACTATCTAAATAGATGCCCAAGCTCCTATTGCAGCCAGCAGTGCTATGTTCCGGTTTGAAGGACGCTATAGGTCAAAGAAGTTTTACTTCAATGGACGTTTTGATTTACAACGGAATGACCTTTATCTACACGCCTATTGATTGATGAAGTATCATCATCAGCCGATAGGTGTCCACTGCTGGACCCAAGCCTCTCCCAAAGATCCAAGTTTGTAGGAGTTCATATGGGGGGATTTGCGCCATTACCCCATGCCCACTGCGGGTTGGCGGGAACCAGAGCCTCGATTGTTGATTAGCAGGGTGCACCACGAGCAGGTGAGGGTGGCTTAAGTCCCGTGAGTTGTTGCGCAGGAACCTTTACAGCCCTTATGGGATATATATTTTGTATACATTGATGAAGTACACAAAATATATACCCTATAGATGTAGTGTATACACACCCAAATGCTACAGCTACTGAGTCACACAACTCTGTAGCTAGCTGATCTAGTGAAACAACCTTATCAGCGGCTTTAACGGAAGTTTGCCCTGATAACAGTGAATACCGGACATTGCCGAGGTTTGAATGGATTTGCACGTCTTGAGCATGAATCAACATATCCTTCAAGATTAACGTAAGGTAAGTTAAAGGACAGCTCCTTCAACATCAGCCTCATCACCCCCTTTCTCATTAGTCGTAATTTACCGCTATCTCTGGCGCTATTCTCATGAAGTGTCATCGAGAAAATAATTCCAGGAAGAGATTAGCAGCATCCGCTGTGATTCTTATTAGCATACCGGTTATTTCAGAACGAAAGAGCACTGGTACAGAAATTCTGGTATTTTTTTTATTCTATGATGCGACGAGACGAACGTGATGCTCTGATGGTAAGCGATATGCCTTTTCTTCTAGACTAGTGCGTTGACGTGGAAGTCTTCAAAAGAAGAATGAATGGGTTTCTTTCTAATTAGTGCGCTTTACCACCTAAATTACTCCTTCGCTTACCATCAGGTGATATCACAGGCAAGCACTATACTATACAATATAAAAAAAAATAACAATTTAGTGGTAGTTAGGATAATATACACAACAACAGATAATGCTCGTCATGAGACATGAGATTTTAAGTTTCGTTACCCCAGTAATTTTACTAGCTGCAACTTTCAAATCAGAACCTAGATATATTTGCACATTACTGCTTGTCGTACTGGGGTGTAAGGGGTCCCGCACGACAACTTCCGGGACCCAAACCAACCTCATCTGCTCGTAGTGGAGCCTGCTAGTCAACAAACGAGGCTCTGGCCTGCCAACCTGCTTTGCACTAGTGTGATGGGAAATGGCCCAAATCCTCCCATATGAGCTCCTAACGATAGTTCTTAGTGTCCGGCAGTACCGGAAAGCATTCTGACTGTGTGTAGGTCACGGGAAGTCGCTGGATGCGAGTAGCGCGAGACCGATCGTTGTGGAGATCTTTGAGGGAGGTCGTTTTTTTTTAGACCCTTATAGTCACATTCTGCGACAGGCTTACCTTAGTCCTATTGTTACTAGCCCAAGACTATAGAGCTATTGAGGGAGGCGCATGTCCAGCAGTGGACGTCTATCGGTTGATAATGATGATGATAACTGCTTGTCGGCTGCATCAGGAGCTGGGGTGGCACCTACCTAGACGGTCCGCCAACAGAGACCTACCACCAGTAAACACGAAATTGTTTACTAATATGACAATAAGGTGAACATCCGGCTCATCTCATCACTGAAATGAATAAAAAGAAAGGTACTTTATTATCTGACCGCTTCATCATCATCACCATCAGTCGATGGAAGTCCATCTACCCACATACGAGAGAAGAAAGTAGTATTTTTTTTATCTGTGTACAAATTAGACTAGTTGTAAGTAATGAAAAGCCTTACAAGTGGCCAATTCGGTTCGGACGTCAGTCACATCTCGGACATGATGAAGAAGCCGGCACTGAATGTAATCAGTTCCAGCCCACGACCCTGCTGGTTGCAGTGTAATTATAACGCCTTTTTACGACTTCACTTTAATGTTACACTGTCGGTACATACGCAACGAGAAAACGGGGCAGCAATTTTGTTTATTCGTATTATCTTATACATTAATTTATACACAGTGTTATATAAATTTACAGATAATATGGTTTTTTTCTTATTCCAGGTCACCTGATAGTAACAGTATTTAACAAATTAGGATGGTATACACTGCACCATATTGCCTTCGTCGTCTGAGACATTTTTCTTTATTCTACGAAGCAACGAATCGAGCGGAACGTTCATGTAATGGTAAATGATACGCCTGTTCATAACAATGGGGGCTAGTTAGAGTAGTACACTGCACCATATTGCGTTCGTCGCCTGAGACATAGGATGTTGAATCTCGTTACCCCAGTAATTTCACTAGCTACAGCGTCCTTCACACCAGAACATAGTAATGTTTGCATACTACTGATTGTCGGTAGAAATAGGAGTTGCGGTAACGTACCTAGACGGTCTCCGACAACGGCTAGCTCACTGGTAGGTCAGTATTGCCGGAGACCGTCTAGGTGGGTACCATCGCTCAGCCCTGTAGTCTCGTGCTATTAAGAATAGGACTAAGGTATTCCCTGCCTGTCGTAGAAGGCGACCAAAAGGGTCCTCGGGTTCGTGAGCCTTGAGGATGGGGGCCCTCATAGGTCAATGAGCGAGCCATAGGAGGACGGCAAATGCATAGTAGTCTAGTATTTGCCGTAGCACAACGTGAGTGCTAAGAAGGGTTTTGTTCTTCCGTGGGATGTTTTAGCCAGAGTGCAAGAGGCATCGGTGCGTTCCGTAGCAGATGACGGAGCTCTTCCTAACGCACTGATGAAGACTGCCAAGGGAGTTTTAGTGGGTAGAAGCCTTAAGATTTCCCCCGCGATAAAAAAGGTAGGTACCACCGCAGCGCTTATTGCAGTTAACAAACAAATGTATGTAAACATTACTATGTAGCTTGTTAAATTACTGCGGTAACGAGTCATAGAGAGATTAGCTTAATGTAGTACTGAAATGAAGAGGTATATCGGCAGGATCTTCCTTTGAAATTGCTCTTCCTTAGTCGCCTTTTACAACACAGTGATGATAAAGTAGAGCAATGTGGCACATCTCTAAATATCCAACTGAATAAGATACATAACTTTATAACTTGGATAATAATAGAAAGAAAGAAAAATCCCGTACATTTGTAAAGGGGTGGGAAAGTTTCATTATTGCCACTTCGAGACGGATTTTTATTCCCCACCCGCCTGGAGGTGCTCCAGGATTGATTTCCAATTTAATTTTTATGTGAAAGCAGTACTTTTGTGCTCTTTTATAAAAATGGAGTCGGGAGCTGTTCCAATCAAGTCTTTTCAGCTCGTTGCTTCAAGTGTTGAAAGCACATCGATTCTATTGCCTGTATTGTCCATAAATGCCTGTAAATGTAGATCGTTTAATGATATTGTGTTGTTATCCATATTTATCTATTGTTGGCAACATTAAAATAAGTCATCATCATCAGCCGACAGACATCAACTGTTGGCTATCACAATCTCACAAAAACCACTAGATTCCCACATTGATCGGGCATTCTGGCATAATGCGGGTTGGTGGGAGCCAGAGCCATGTTTGTTGATAATCAGGGTGCACGAGCTGTTGAGGATGGCTTGGATCCGGTGAGTTGTTGTGCGGGACCCCTTACACCTCAGTCCGACAAGCAGTACTCTGCAAATATTATTGACCGAACTTCAAAAAATAAAACTAGTGACTTAATTGAGGGGAAATTTTATTTTATGCTTGAAACTATAAAAAAAGCTTCAGAATAATTATAAACAAATATTAATTATTTATATTAAGCAACTATAGATTTAATTTAAGATAATTTACAAAGTATAAATAACAAGTAACCAATTGTACTTACATACAAATGTATGATCGAATCGTGGATATTACTGCTCTTTATTACAGATAAAATTTCTTCACTATTGTTTATATCCGATATAAATGATTGAGAATAAAGGCTTATTGTAAAAATCTAGATTAATATAGAAAGAATAGATATGAAGCTAATTCACTAGAATTAGGTTATTGCTTGTTAAAGTTTATTAGTGTACACGTTGATTAGTTCGGATCCGCCGGAGCGGATGTAATACGTTTAGCCGTTACTTGATTCGTTTCTGTTTGTTTGTTGAGAGAATTGCTTGATCAGTTGTTAGATAAAGGTAGTAATTTTAGTAAATTAATGTTTGTTGCGTAATAAATAAATGAAATATACAGCTACTTGTTGTAAAGAAAATCTAATAATTACATCATTATAACTATGCAAGTTTGTAGTCGTTCCAAACCGTCTTCAGTCGTAAATAATGTTCCGTTTTATCGTCTAATCTCTCCCAGCCGTTGGTTGAGCCGTAAACCCACGGTTCAAGTAAAAAAACTTCTCTCTAAAGAGCCATCGATTATTCTACAAATACCACCCTCTGTCACTGTTACTATTACGACCACTGTTACTGACTTTAAGACCAACCATTGTTCTCCGTCGAAAATCTATTTTACTTCAGTTCTGTTATCATCTCTGTTATGGGGTATATGTAAATAAATTGTACTGGTCTAACGTAGGCATTTGTGAAATAAGCGGTGCCTGCGTCTACCGACAGGAGATACAGTAAAATCAGTGTGTTACCGGCTGCACGCGTCTCGACTGCTCCCCACCTGCGGACGTAACGTTGGCGACGAGGACTTACTTTTAGTTTAAGATAAAATGTTGTCGACTGGTTTAGGCATTTTATCTAGTTTTGACCACAACATTCATACGTGGAAGACGTATACAAGCAGGACCACGCAATGGTTTATTGCTAACAACATCACAGCAGTGACCGATGCAACGGGAGTCATCGTACAGCAATATTATTGAGCGCATTCAGTGAAGACTCGTACAAGCTCGCTGCGGATTTAACTCTTCCAGGGAAGCTGCAGGAGGTGCCGTACGAGGAAAGTTTGAAGCTTTTAGATGCACATTTTATTCCAAAAAGAATTGGATTCAGTTAGCGTCACAAATTCTACGTCGCGAAGCAGCTGCTGACGGAAGCTCCTTCGCAGTATGCAGGGTGTCTGCGAGGCTTACCGGCTAGCTGTGCATTCAGCAATGTAGAAGAAGCCCTGCGTGATCGCTTCATCATGGGGCTATTATCGGGAGTTGAAAACGAAAAACTGTATATGCAAGACCTTTCCCGACTGACTCTCGCCAAGACATTGAAAATGGTGGAGAACCTACGCAGTGCCCGAGCCAGAGCGGCGGCAGCGCGAGCAGCGAGGGGGCGTGCAGTGCGCTCCCCGCTACTCCACAGGAGTTGTTCCAGATCAAGAAACCAAGTGTCGTGAGTGTGGACAGAGTCAAGTGTATGGTGTGCGGTTACTCTAATCCCAAATCGTCAGAGTGTCGGTTCGTAAATTACACCTGCAAAAAGTGTAATACTAAGGGCCATCTACGCAGAGTGTGTACGAGGGTAAAGAGTATTGCAGATGATGACAGTAAGTTATCTAACATTCGCACTGTTAATGGTAAACCGATGGTAGAATCGGTGAGTAATAACGGTGTTCCCAACAATTCGAAGCGTTTTGTGAATCAGGCAGCATCTTGCATTTAACTTCCCCGTCCCATCACCCCGCGAGTAATGGGCAAGCAGAAAGTTTGGTTAGTTATTAAAAAATAAGATCAAGCTGAGCATGTTAAATAGTAAAAATATTAAAGAACGTAACTTAAAATTATTGAAATATCTTTTCGATTACCGAAATTCACTGCAGGTCTACTGGTCACTGGTCTATCACCCGCTGAACTAGTGTCTAATAGTAAATTAAGGATTCGTTTGGATTTATTGAATCCTGTAAACACGGCGCCCTCCTCAACCACCTTGGCTAACCAAGTGCGAAATAAACAGTTTACACAAATTAAAACATAATTAAGAAATATTTTAATAATACTACCTTTAGGTGGTCCAAGGGTATCGGTATAAAAATAATTGGTTGAAGTTTATACTTAGTTAGAGACTCTCTTCAAATCATTGCCGACAGACGAACAGAATGGTCAGGCCATAACCAGGATCGCAACACGGAAGGTACTACGAACAACCAATTAGTATATGCTACAACGCCAGTAATTAGTGCAATCGCACTAACAGAGTTTTCTACCGAGCACCAAACATTATTCGAATTGTAATCATAATCCTACAGTACATAGACCCGACGATCCGCCTGACGTCTCAGAAGGAGGAAATGAAGGAGAGGATAGCGATCCGCAAAGGTGCTCTTCGCCAGTTAGTGTGCAGGTGAAGACACCAATAAAGCCTTCTAAAGTCACAATAACTAGAGGCGTTAGACAACCTGAATGGGTAAATGAGGATAATGATCTGGATGAAACAGTTAATGAAGCCGGAAATGTCGCTGTCACAGAAACACCAGTGGAGTCAGTCGTATAGGGCGGGTTGCGTAGCACGCGCAGACAACCTAGGGTAGATTATAAACAATTCTATTAGTGACATCTAGAGGGGGTAAAGTGTTATGTATGGGGTATATGTAAATACATAATACTGGTCTAACGTAGGTATTTGTGAAATAAGCGGTGGCCACGCCCACCGACAGCAGATACAATAAAGTCAGTTCGTTACCGGCTGCACGCGTCTCGACTGCTCCCTACCTGCGGACGTAAAAATCTCTCCGTCTTCTTAATGTATCTCTGATCTATCCGTAATGAGCTACCACCTTTACTCACCCTCAATTTATTTTTGGTGGTTGTGAATTAGTCTCAGAACAATAATATCAGACGGAGGAGTAAAGCAAGGCCTGTCGTAAAATGCTACTAAAAAGGTGTTCAGGTTCGGGGATTCGAAAATGGAGCCCCATCAAGCAAGCTTGAGGTGGACGAGAAATACCAGGTGGTCTAGATTTTGTCGTAGTATAGCGAGGACTGTAACAGATCTCTTGAAGAGCTCCTCGCAAAACACCAAAGGATAATCATTGAGGTTTAAGTGGGTAAAAAATATAGTCTTGCCTTTCCATCAAAAGCGGTGTACCTTTTGAAATTTCTCCCCCTCACTATGATAAAAAAAATAAAAAATGGATAAAATGTTTAACTTCTTCCTTTACAATGAAAACAGCGAAAGGTTATAACAATTTATCGGCATCAAATTTTTTTCCTAGATGAGGATGCGTTGGTCTTACACCATCATAGAGACCACATCTTCACTATCATAAAAACCACAATATTTGATATATTTCAAAGTACATAAATAGAGTGTGTTCGTTGCGTTTCTAAAAAGCGGTAAATTTAGTAGATCCTGTGTGGAAGGGAGGAGTTAACTGTCGGAAGTTGCCATAATGAGGATGTGGACGAAATGTCGCGCGGCTGCGTAATAGCAGGTGAGCGGTGCCGCGAGCTGGATGTGTTGCGATCTTCACTTTTATCTTTTCTAATATTACATACGTTTTTTTTCTACAGTAGACTAACACTTGACCTTAATTTAAAAAGTTAAAATAAAGGTGTGCCCAGCGTGAAATGCATTTTATCTCTCTGTCTCTCTCCCTCTCTCTACAGTCTCTCACATGTTAATAAAAGACAGCAATGCTGTCATAGCGGTTGTTTTACACCATTGGTGATAGACCCAGAAACAGAAGAACAGAGGTGAAAGGATTCTCGCAGAACAATTCACGGGACCCAAGCCAACCTCACCCATTCGTGGTGCACCCTGCTAATCAACAAACGAGGCTCTGGCGTCCACCAATTCATATTGTGCCAGCGTGGTGGGAAATGGCCCAGATCCCCTCATATAAACCCGTACAAACGACGGCCCCTCGTGCCCGACGGCCCCGAGGCCATGCTGACCGTAGATCTTTGGGAGAGGCCTATGTCCAGCAGTGGACGTAATGAATTGGTGATAGAAAAGGATATGTGCTGTAGTGATACAAACTTATAGCCATCGTGCACAGATCTCACATCTGTAAATATTTATATGTATTATTTTAAATCTATCCATCTATATCAGCTCCACTGAGTCCGTCTTCAGATCTTCCTTGACCATTTTGCCACGTCGGTCCATTTGTCGATAGATGCCATATTTCCAACTCTTCGGTGGTCTTCATGTCAAAATGCAACTAACCCCCCTACTGTAGTCAATTCGAGCGATGTGTTCAGCCCATCTCCATTTCTTCTTAATTTCTTCTACTAAGACTCGATCTTCTGTTACTTTTCGGATCTATTCATCCTTTCACTATTTTATTTATGGCTCGAAAATAAAAAAATCGTCGCTTTTTACAACTTTTACTATACAACATAATCCGTAATACCTGAATATTTTTTTTTGCAAGAAAAAAGCATTACTGCTTGTACAAAGTTACCGATACGAAGTAAAGTTTCATAGACAAGGTTAGATTGTTTTAATGTTAAGATATGATTAATAATCTATATATATGGAAAGATAATTACATTTTTGTTATATCTACGTACACACATTTATATATATGTGGATATATAACAAAAATCTAATTACCGTTCTCTCCATCACAATCATCAATATAAATACCATTACCCGTCACTTTGTGTATATATATATATATATATGGTGCAGTGTAATATCCTAACTAGCGCCAATTTGTTATGGGCGGGAGTGTCACTTATCATTAAGTGAATGTCCCATTCAATTTGTCACTTTATAGTATTAAATTAATATGAATTTGTTAAATGTATATTTAACAAATTCGTTCACGTTTGCAAGGACTCCGTGGCGCAACGGTAGCGCGTCTGACTCCAGATCAGAAGGTTGCGTGTTCAAATCACGTCGGGGTCAAACGCTTTTTTTTAATATTACTGGTAATATTTTCTATAAAATTACAATTTTTTTTTGTTTATTTACTATTTTATCAAAAGTTTCTATAATTTTTTTATCAACAAATCATATGATAAGTAAGTTCATGGACTACTGCACGATTTCCGACGACGATATTAAAAACTATTTGCTACAGTTCAGTTACGGGAGGTCAACATCATCACCATCAGTCATTATAAGCATCTACTGCTGGACATAGATCTTCATCAAAAGTCTTCATATCGTCCTGTTCGTATCCAGCGGTTTGCCAGGACTTTCACCAGATCATCTGTCCACTATTCCACTGATTAATTGACGTATTATCATCAGCAGCAAACGTGGACTCGCGCAGTACTTAAGTATACTTAACCTCAGTTTCATATGGCATTAGGTGACAAAGAGGTGGAGATGGATCGACGATCTGGTGAAGTATGAAACCGTTGTAAGTGGGTAGTCATAGAATGAATGATACCAAAGGTGGGGTAAGCTTATGATCATCAGTGGACGTCTTATCAGTCGATGACGGTGATAGGCGCTGCAGTGGTACTCATCTAATCTTGACAAGAATTGTCATCATTCTTTCAGCCATGAACGTCCACTGTTGGACAGTCATTGGAATAGGTTCCTCAAAGCATGGTATTCGAGTCCAGTGGCTGCCAGCGAATATGTTCATGTCGTCTGTCCACGTAGAGAGGGGTCTCCCAATGCTGGTAAGTATCGTCATAAGGAAACAAGTGAGACCCGACAATAGAGCTGGAAGTAGCAGCTCAGCAAATGCAAGCTATAAATCAGTTGCTGTGTGAGGCACGCCACGTACACAGACGCATATCCAATTTATTTTCACGTCAACAATGAAGGGTAGGTTGAAATATTCAAATGCATTCGCCGCGTGCACACCGCCAGGGTTGAGATGTTATTCCGGATCCGCGGCAAAACCGGATGCCAACAATGGCACTTGTATCTTGAATTTTACATCTCGTGATAATCTGCAATCAATATTATAATTATTATAAGCAGCTCTCTTAATTTTCCCACTACTGGGAATAGAAGTCTTCTCTCACCAGTTCAGCATCAAGCAATTTATGCGTTAACTAAGCGCGTGTTAATGGATGTCATGGATACGCCAGGATCATCCTGATGTATAAATTCAGCGGAAGCTCGATCTCGAACCACTTGCTTTTCGAGACCTACAGGTCGTACATTCGACTAACAACTGAGCTATCGCAATATACAACTTAATGGTATTACAATTTGTTTCTGGCGACTACAATTATGCGAACATTACTGTGTTCTAGTAATAAGCACTGTAGGTAATGAAATTACTGTGGTAATGAGATTTAACGCAACTTATGTTCCGAGGCGACAAGCACAAAAAGGAATAAAGAGAAGATCCTAACATTTTTATTGGACAAATATATGAATACCATCTGGTAAACAACTCACACTTAGTTTTACTAGTAGTTCACTGGGATTAGATCTGTTGCCGGAGACCGTCTAGGTAGGTACCACCGCAGGTCCTATTGCGGCCGACAAACAGTACTGTGAAAACTTTACTGGGTTCCGGTTTAAAGGGAGTTGTAGCTAGTGAAATTATTGGTGTAACGAGACTTTAAATCTAATGTTCTAACTAACGCTATATTGTTATCTGTAGGCGTACCACTTACCATCAGTTAAACGTCCCGCGTCTGAATAATAAAAGAAAACAATACATCATCAGCCGAAAGACTCGCTACCGTGGAGCGTCGGCGTACCTCAAAGATCATCACGCCGCTCCGTAAAGCTTGCGGAATAAAAAGGTCGGTCGCGTTAAAGCAACAGTAAATCCATCGTGCACTCCTAAAATTGATTAAATAGTGCAGAGGGAGCCATGAGGAAGGGGGGCGCGGTGCGGCGCGGCGCGGTGCGGTGTGGGCGCGCGGGGTGCGGGCGCGGGGCGCGCGGGCGGCAAGATGGCGCTCGTTACGTCACTTTCACAGCCGTACGTTTGAAATTAGATCAGTGGCTTGAACGCGAGTTGGTGGACGGTTGTCTTTTACCACGCGAACTGGTTTCCGAACGCACGCGTGCTACGTATCAGTGCTTTTTCAGTTTAGTGCTAAGTTTTTTTTTTTCTAGATCATTTCAGCTTTTCTTTCGCCGTCGGACGAATTTCAACTGTTTATGTAAGTTTAACTCTTAATCTATCCCACCGTTACAAGTTTCAAAGTGTGAACTTTTAAATTATATTTATATGCAACTTTTAACACGAAGTAGTGGTAATAAATTTGATATTTATTTGGTAATACGTGCGAGGTTTTTATGTATATAAAAAGTAGAACATAAAAATGAAAAAAAAAAACGAAATTTTATGACGTATTGTGTCTTCGCCACAACAATAAAACCGTTTGTTATAAAACTTATAAGGTCTTTAAATGAGCTATGTCATAAGGTCTTTACTTGTAGCACTAAAATGTACGCAAACAATTGATATACGATATGTGAAAAAAATAGAAAAATCCTTAAATTTAATAAATATTACAAACTAAAATATAAAAAAAAAAAAACAATAAAACAATGCTTTTAAATGTCGTATTAAATTCTCTTTAATTTAATCGTTTGAAAATTAAAAAGCAGAGAGAAAACATTCAATACGACTCTTTTAGATTTTTCATTATAAATTAAAAAAAATAATTTAAACAGTGTCTATCAAAGTATTTATTGTTTATTTTATTAAAATTTTATCTTAAATAAATATAAAATGCACAAAAAAAAAATACAGTTTAGATTTCATAATATACAGATTAAATAAGTTTAAAATTACTAAAACAGATAAAAAAAAGTTTAATAAAAAATATATTAAACATATTATTGTGAATGCGTCTGATAAAGTTTTATAATTATTACCTAATATAGCACCGTTAATGTTCCCACTGCTGGGATTCTCAATGTACTTATGATGAGCGTTATCCGTTTTTAATCTGCTCTCGACTACGGCTTCATTATCATCATGATCGAACCCACTGCTGGGCAATGGTCTGCTGTAATCTATGAAACGCGTTTATGAATTATTAAACTGCATATATTCAGACGCCATTGTCTATTAAGACGAAAATATACGTCGATGAGTATACAGTTGTTGTACTTGCTCATGTTCTTCTTTTTTCTTCTTCCACCAAGCAACGAGACGAGCGGGACGTTCACCTGATAATAAGTGATACGCCGCCCCATAAAATCGTGGCGCTAGTTATGTTATACACTGCACCACATTGCGCTCGTCGCTTGAGACGTAATATGTCGAGTCTCAGTACCCAAGTGATTACATTATCTACGGCGTCTTTCAAACCGGAGCACAGTAATGTTTGTATACTGCTGTTCGTCGGCTGCAACAGGCGCTGCGGCGGTACCTACCTAGACGGTCTATAGCCTACAGACCTACCATAATTACACTAGCTACAGCGTCGTTCGAACCGGATGGTCTCCGGCAACAAAGATCTACCACCAGTCCTGTCTTTTTGTTCGTTCTTCACAGAGTTACGTAATAATGCAGTGTGTATACTTTAATAAGAGCAATTAATTACTTAACTTGATCATCATTAAAACAATCTAATCTTATTTTAAACAATCATATGATTTATGTTCTTCGCCGCTATCACTCCTGACAGAGTGGTCGTGATCATCACTCCAGGTGTTGGTCGCAAGCTTAAGAACATATCGCCATTCCTCTCTGATGGCCGCCTTCCTAGTGCCTTCATAAAGTGGCAACGATGATAAATCATGTACTGCCAGCTTTATCTAGTCAGTCAATGTTACAGGCGTTCATCCTCGTGGCCTGGTACCCTCAACCTTTCCCTTGATCACAAGTCGCTCAATAGCTACCTTGCCTCGGCGGGTTACGTGGTCAAAAAAGTGAGGATACGACACTGTATCAAAGATGATAGCCGCTGCTGGATGCAGGGTTCTCTTTTGTTGATTTATATAAGATCTTCATCATAGTGTGCCGATAAAAAAATTCGGAGTGATAAAGTCTCCAGTTCAGTACCAGGGCCAGGCTTGCCTGTAATATGGCTCTAGCTTGGATGACATACACTGCACAAGTTAAAGACATTTATGACATTTTGGATTTCTGCTAATCAACAAACGAGGCTCTGGCTCCCACCAACCCGCATTGGGCCAGTGTGGTGGGAAATGACCCCCATATGAACTCCCACGTACGACAGTCTCTAGTGCCCAGCGGTACCAGAAGTCAAGCTGAATGTACGTGGAGATCTCTGGGAGAGGCCTATGTCCACCAATGAACGTCTATCGGCTGAATATAAAAATAATGATAGATTTCTTCTAGACTAGTTTTGTATTTATCGCAACCGGAAACACGGTAGTGTATGTCTATTTATTTATGGGCGGAAATGGATAATTAATTATGCCGCCATGTTAACTTGTTGCTGTGAAATATTCCTATAACGCTTTCCATATATTAACTATAAATTTATAAAGTATTTAAAGTAAGAAGTGACGTGACCAGCGTGACGTTCACCTGGTGGTAAGTGATACGCCTTCACATAAAAGTTGTAATGTTATACACTGCATTGTGGTGTGCTCTCATCGCATTACACAGACGATGTTGAGTATCGTTATCCAATTTTTATACTGGTTACAACGCCCTTCAAACCGGAACACAGTAATGATAAGACGGTACTGTTTGGCGTTGCAATGGTATCTATCTAGATGGTCTTTGGCTACAGATACCTCTTATATTTTATCTGAGGGTAAATCTAAAAAAATACCTTGCTTCTGAGGGAAAGACAAGGTTATGTGGGATTTTCAGTGCGTCGCGGGTAGTCCCGCGATCCGGATATTCTTAAACTACGTCCCAGGGAGGGTTGTAGCTCTCCTCGGCTTTGATACGGCAAGCACTAGACCACCTCATACTCGTCATACAATCCGGGCTCGCTTAGTGGACAATGAGGGTGGGTTCCCACCTTCAAAGCTTAAAAATCCCGACACCGTTTTGGTCGCCTTTTACGCCAGGTAGGGCTTACGTTAGTACTAATCTTACTAGCTTTAGACTGCAGGGGAGAGCAGCAGAGACCTACCACCAGTAAATGAAAATACGTATATACTGTTATGATGACGCGAACATTAACTTATTTAGTTAACAACAATTATTAAAAAACAATTTAATACATTTGTATTATTTGTTTATATTTTTATAATAATAATTACTAATAGTAATTATAAAAAAATAATCATATTAGTAACCATTACACAACGGGCAATAAGTAGATACATTTTAATGCGTCGCATGATAAACGACAAACGGCGAGTGTGACATTTGTCATGAGCTGAGAGGAGGTTACTCCGGTTATTATTTCGTCGAGATTTGACTGATGCTGTGCGATAAGCGGCCATTGTGCCGCGCCTCACTCCCCTAACTCTTGAGATGATGAGAAAAAAAAAAACCAGTAATCCACCTCGCAGCCAATAAATGCGAGGTTTTTTGTAAGGATATAAGGAATTTTAAGATTATCCTCCTTTCGAGTTCTGATTTACTCTATGGTCATTTCTACCGCGTAGTATCTTTTTTTAATTACAAATACTAAATAAATATTTACACTATATCTAATGATATATAATAATCAACAAATGTTTTTTTTATTGTTTAAACATATAAAAAAAATATTAAGATATTGAAGATATACAAGTTTAAAACATGAATGTAATTTCTACTCGATATTTTAATCAACTGATAATACTCTTTAAGTAATAACATGATATTTTTTTATATATAAAATTAAGTAACAGTTACAATATTAACGTAATTCTTTTTTTTTAATATTATAATTTATCGGCAACTTAAATTTTGTCGATAACGATACGGTGAAATATACTAGGTATGTATACTTCAATCCTGTTAACTATACATATTACAGCATCATCAAGTGAGATTGGAAACTGTTAAGTATAACGATACTTAGTACACTGTGGTCATCATATCGGGACATGGGACAGTAAATTCAGTAGTGCAGTAGTAATACTAGCTATAAAGCCTGTCAAACTGGTACAAAGTATTGTTGATAAAGTTAGTACAAGTAAGAGTAACATAATAGTTCCAGTATGTCGGTGATAGTATTTTATCCAGGTGTGGTACTCTTTAAGACAAGAATGAACAGGCTTGTTCAGCGTCATGAGATGTATACTCTTACAGGGGTTACCATCAAACAGGATCGTTGTCCTCGCTGGTCTATGTAATTTGATAAGGATAGTAAACACCTGGTACAACTTAGGCAGTCTTTTGAGCTTCATGGCTATATTTCTGGTACCACCAGGTCTAGAGGCTTGAAATTTGGTGGGAATATTCCTTTCGTCAAATAGAGGGCAGCTATGAAGTGATTTTAAGAAATGTTATTCTCAGAAGGGATTACAGGGGTGGGTTTCCGTCAGCAGAGTGGTCAGGGAACAGCTAGTGTGATATAACTGACTCCATGGCGCAGTGGGTAATCGCTTGGATTGCAGCAAGGAAATCCATTCGATTCTGCTGTCAGATGTAGTTTGATTGATGGTAGACTTTTTAATCCCTTTGTCTAGCCACCACTTTCGCTACCTGTTCCTGCCGTCAACATATGAGCGTGGAGTATTCTGGGCGAGCTTCACCAGCCACAGCCTCGTTGTCACTTCAATCTATGTGAAATCGAAGTCAACTATTGTAGATGATGCAGGGGTTCCATCAATAATTTTTATAAACAAATATACAGCGATGTTAAATAAGGCTTTTTAAAAAGTCTATATGCTTTTCATCATCAGACGGAACTAGATCCATGAATAATTTTGATTGTGGATTTTTTCCATTTCCAGTAAATAATTAAAGTTTAAGCGGAAGGAAAATTATAAAAATATGCTTAACGGTTTTACCGGTTAAGTTATTAATAAGTTAGGTTGAAATAAATAAAGTAAATATATAATAGGTTCCGTTGTGGTGTGTTTCATCATCATCATCATCTCAACTGATGGACGTCCACTGCTAGAGACAGGTCTCTTGGAATGTGTTCCACAAACCACGGTCTTTGTGTATGTGTGAGAATCACTTTGCAAGGTTATCGAATTCTATGTCTTGATGAGGCACGGGTTCAATCCCCACTGACCTTCAGTTACACTTAAATGTAAGTGATGCGCCTGTGCTTAACAACATGCTGCTTGTTAGTTAGTTATACACCACATTGTGCTAGACGTGAGATATGTCATGTTAAATCTCGTTACCCCAATAATTTCATCAGCTACAGCGCCTTTCAAACCGGAACACGACAATGTTTGCACACTGTTGTTTGTCGGCTGCAATAGAAGCTGTTATAAGGAGTTGGATAAATAGATGACTGTCATTGTGATAGGCGTACACTGTTAAACATAGGTGGAGTCCCAGCTGTGGGAAAAAAAAGCGTCGTTTATTATTATTATACAATATTGAAATTTTGAAAAGTTTCATCATCATCAGCCGATAGACGTCTTCAGCTTGACTTAGGCCTCCCCCAAAGAGAAACAAAGAGTTTAAATAAAATACAAATAACCGGAAGTGGTTTGAGTAGCTTAATCGCTCCGTCTTTTTCTCCAGGGTTTAACAATTATCAAAGGAATTCAGGGTTTAATTAAAAGCGACCCGCGGCGTTAAAAGAGTTTGAGAAGCGCTGGATTAAAGAACAACGGACAGCGCCCGAGTTGCCGGCGCGAGGTCACAACCGACCACATTATAAAGAACCCTGAAATGCAATCCTTTAAATACCAAGGACGGGCATTTGAATGTTATAGTTTTATACACGAAAGGATCCAATTATTCTTTAAGTTAAAGTTAATAAGCTCAAGTTAAAAATATTTTCTTAATTTATTTTTATTCAATCAAGCGATAGGATGAGCGGAACTTTCACCTGGCGGTAGTGATACGCCTTTCCATAACAATGTGGCGCTATTTAGGATGATACACACTGCACCATGTTGTGATCGTTTTGACATGTTAAATCTTACCCTCAGTTATTCCACAACTTTTTTTTTATCTAACCGACGAGATGAACAAGACGGTCAACTGATGGTTACACAGCACATAAATATGTGGCGCTAGTTGTGATCATACATACAGCGCCATATTACACTAGTCGTAGCGCTCTTCAAACCGGAACACAGTAATATTTGCACAGTACTGTTTGTCTGCTACAATTGGCGCTGCGGTGGTACCTACCTAGACGGTCTCCGGCAACAGATACTTACCACCACAAGTAGTAACAAGACAATTTTTTTTTCCTATTTAAGATCATATCTACTTGTTTTGAATTTAAATTGTAATCATCATCTTCGTCGGAATTATATTTGGCTGAGTGGTCGTGGTCATCACTACAGGTGTTGGTGACAAGCTTCACAACACGTCGCCACTGTTCTCTGATAGACGCCGTCCTCATGCATTCATGTAGTGGTAACAGTGATGAACCATATACTGCTGCTTCTATCTGGTCAGTCCAGCTCATATGCGATGTTCCTCGTGGCCTGGTACACTCAACCTCCCCCTGAACTCCATGTCGCTCAATAGCAATCTCCCTTGCGCGGCATACAAATTGTAATAGTACAACGATAAGTTTCTGTTAGTACAAACAGAGCCGCCATTTTGTTTTCACGCTGAAGGTTGCAGAAGGAGACGGACACTGAATTATCTTTAAGTGATACGATGCCATAACAAAGTGGTTATAGCTGGGTTGATGTGTACAGCACCGCATTGTGCTCGTTGAGATGATAATATGGATATGCTCGTATAAAAGATGTTGAGTCTCGTCACCCCAATTATTTCACTAGCTACAACGCCCTTTAAACCAGGGCACGGTAATATTTGCACAGTACTGTTTGTCGACTGTAATAGGAGCTGCGGTGGTACCTTTTCTTTTTTTTCTCCTGGGGAAATCCTGTATCGGATACCCTTCTGCTGAGGGGGTGACAAAACCGAAACCACAGAAACGCTTTCGCAAATAACCGTGGTTCCAACAGCAAGTAGCCTTGATGTGGCAGCATCTCATGGTGAAACGGGAAGTCGTCACCGCATTTATCATTAACAGGCAGAAGTACCACGCGCGTGCCACCTCGAGGCCTTTCATACTTAGCGACGGATTACCCCCGAATTAGCAACTATGGCCCCAGTAAGGGGTTGGAGGGCGTGAAATCTCTTCCTACGTTCAGGTATCTGCCTCCGGATTGAGTGATTGGTGTTTTTTCCCCGCTCCTTCACTGCTGTCTCATTCTGCGACCTTTTCGCAGAAGGTCATCCTAGCATCCCACGACCACTCACTACTGATCATGGCTTTGATAAAACCAAGAAGTGAAAGGTCCCTCACAACAGTGACCAGGTGTTGGCGCTGAGCATCCCACGCTGAGCAAAGCTCCATGGTGTTTTGTGCCAGCATCTTCATCGTATTCGCTATGAAGGCTGCGATGATGCGACGGAGACCTACCACCAGCAGATTTCTATAAAAAATATATAAAGTGCATTTACAAAGAATGTTTGTTTGTTAGTATGTGTGCAAACAATACCATGGGTTCTATTGAAGGGGGTAGTAGCTAGTGATTAACTCGCTACCTACTACCCCCTCGTTGGGATAATATACACTGCACACACATTACACTCGTCGCGTTGAAATGTAAAATGTTAAGTCTAGTTACCCACGGGGCTGTTCCAGTTTGAAGGACTCGTAGTCAGTGAAATTACTACGGTAACGAAACTTAACTCGAAGCGACAAGCACAATGTGGTGCAGTGTATATCATTCTAAGTACAACCGCAGCGCTTATTTCTACCATCAAAGAATAGTATGAAAAGATTATTGTGTTCCCGTTTGAAGGGCGCTGTAGCTAATATAATTGGGGTAACGGGACTCGACATTTTCTATCTAAGGCGACGAGTGCAATATGGTGCAGTGTATATCATCTTTACTAGCGCAACGATGTTATAGACGGGCGTATCACTTACCACCAGATGATGTTCATTTGGTCGTCCCGTCGCTTGATTGAATAAAAAAAAAACTACGAGGTTAAGGTCTAGTTGATCCCGTCGCTTTGTCAAATAAATAAAAAATCTTTTACATTCATCTGCAATATATGTATAATAAGTATGCCAGAAAGGTCACGTTATGTCTGTATGTTAGTAATACGTCTACCTAACGAGATATGTTTGATTCGATTCGCTTACAAATGGAACGTGAAATTAAATATTTTCTATATACCGCTCCGGGGTCACGTTACGTTGGTACTTACACAATGCCGGCCGCTGTGGGCGCCCAGCGACCCACATACTTTAATTATTGTTGGGATGCGACCAACGGGCGCCGTCGGGGCCTCTAAGTGGGCGAGGGTACAGTCGAGAGGAAAAAGCCTTTGATGGGAATACTTTTCAAAATATACTGTAATAACTTTCCAGCTTCCTTTTAAGTTTGCATCTGTCTATAAATATATAGATCATCAGCTACTAGTTCCCTGAATGCTGTATCTGATATTATCATCATTGACGGGTAGTAAAAGATTTTAATAATATTATTAGTAAATTCACTTCAGCATCCGTCTCACTAGCGGTAGGTCTATGCAGTTAGAAACCGTTTAGGTAGGTACCACCGCCGCTTCCAATGCATCCGATAAACAGTACTGTGTTCCGGTTTGAAGGTCTCGCTCATCACGTGGCTTCGTCGGATAAAAAAAAATATTAAACGATCATTAATAGTATATATAAATTAATATGGGAGTGTAGTAGTGCTAGGTGGTCCTTCACAGGGGAACCGACGATCTGGTGAAAGTCTCGAGAAGTAGCAGAGGTCTTTGGAGGAAACCTTTATCTAGATGTGGACGTCTACCAGCTCATCGTGATTATGATATAAGTTTATTTATTACTTAAATTTTTAAAGAATCGGGAAAGAGGATCATTCGAAAGTACAACAATATAACATAGTTAACAATTGTTAATATCAACCATTGCTCGTTTACTGTCCTATGATAATCTTTACTGTGAAGTAGAGCAGCAATGGTGTAGATCCGCTGTACGATGTTCGTTACGGGTAACGCACGTAGCGTCCGTGCCCGTGCCCGTGCCCGTGCCCGTGCCCGTGCCCGTGCCCGTGCCCGTGGTAGCCGTAGTAACATTGGTTATACGACGTTATAAAATTTATCTCAGAATTAGATGGCTTTGTTTGGGAACCTTGGGCGGCGGCTTACGGGCCGCAGCGTCCGAGATAATGGCAGCCGCGCAGACAAACAAGCACGTGTTCAGAATTATCTAACAAAGTGGAGAATAAGGAAAGAATATAGAGTAATTGTTTTAAAAGAGGAACCACTTTTGGGACGGTTTAAACTCGATTTTATGAAACGAGAAAGCGTAACGAGAAAGAAGCTAACGCAAATGTATTTACGGTCGCTCCTCTTCTGTTAGCTTCTTTCTCTGGGTTAAGTTCCTTTTAGGCTTAGGTTAGGCTTTAAGAAAATCAGATATAACGCCTAAATTATTTCCCAGTCATTCATCTCCACTTTCTGCTATAGTTCCGGACACGTCAACCTTTATCTTTAGTTTCGACTGAATGATAATCAGACATGTATAACTTAATATATTTTCACACTGCGTATTAACTTTTAATATTATTAAAAAAAAAAAAAAAATTCTTAAAAATTATTCTAAACAAAAATTTTAAATTACCCTCTCCGGACTATAATAGAACTAGAAGATATAGAAAGGGGTGAAGCTAATTCCTTAAAGTCTTAACTTACTTATCATTATCATTAGGTGTGCACTGGTGGTAGGTGTCAGATGCAGGCTATCAAGGTAGGTACCACCGCAACGCCTATATCTACAGTCAAACAGTAATGCGCAAACATTGTTGTGTTCTGGTTTAAAAGACGTTATAGCCTGTGTAATTATTGGGGTAATACGATTCAAAATCTTACATCTAACGCCTTTAGAGCAAAATGTAGTGCTGTGTATACTATCCTAGCTAGCGCTACGTTGTTACGGGCAGGCGTATCACTTACCATCAGGTGAAAATCCTGATCGTCTCGTCGCTTCGAAGAATAAAAAAATGTGCTCTTCAAACCAACATAATACTGTTTGCACACTTGTTTGGAAGCAAAAATAAGCAACTACCTATCTAGACGGTCTCCGGCAACAGATGCCTACCACCAGTTACGTCTTCCTTTTATTATCACTAAGGAAATCTTAAACGATACCTTGCTTCTGGAGGGAAGACAAGGTTATGTGGGGCTTTTATCAACTGAAATCTCCTCGGTGGTCTGCGTCAGTGCATTAGGAGGGGCCTCGGAATCTCCTAGGGAACGCACCGGTGCCGCAGAAACACCACCACATGAACGACCCGCACATCGCTTCCATGAGTTAAAAAAAAATTCTTTGCTTTGTTGTAGTACCAGTACCCAACTTCGTTTAATTTTTTCCTTGTTACGATTTCTATTTTTTATAACGTTGAGTTCTGTTGTTCAGTTTAAGTATTTACTAAATAGTTAAAGGTAAACATCATACTTTAATGTAAGCTGAAAATTTGCACTGCAGTTTCTTACAGCATGTAGTTGCTCTGGGCGTCATTTCAGTCCTTGTTACTATCAATATGTAATTTTTTTTTCTGCAATTGACTAAACGAGCGGGACGTTCTGATGGTGAGTGATACGCCGGCACATTGTGGTAGTCGCCTGAGACACAAGACGGTATCCGATAATAGACACCTGCCACCAGTAAAAGTAAAAGTCTATGTTGAATTGTTTTATACCAAATAAATGTTTTTCTTTTATTCTATGTAAATGTGTTAGTGAATAAATGCGCGCGACTGTACTGTGTGCTTGTTCCGTGCGACTGTACCGCGCGCCTGCGCATAACGATGAGTCAGCGCTCGTGCCGCGCTCGGTGCACATCTGCGGGCGGGCGTGGGGTTCCTGGAGGTTAGAGGTCGCCTCCTGCTCGTTTGTGACGACATACACGACCGTCGCCTCGCCACATCCAGCGTTTAAGTGATAACGAAAGTTAGTTTATCTAGGACATATAGCCCTAAATGTCAAATACGATCTTCCGCAGATATGGAATAATGGGGAAAGTGGCCGGAGGGAGAAGGATCGGTCGCCGAAACAAGTCATGGCTAGACAACATAAAGAAGTGGACCAATATAAATTACTCCGAGCAGCTAATCGATCTAGCGCGCAACAGAAAGGGATTGACAGAACTGATGTCCAATCTTCACTAGTTGGAGCGGCACAAGAAGAAGAAGAAGAAGAAGACACTGGGTATATATTGCCTTAACCCATTAAAGAAAAGTTTTATATAATATAAAGAAAACAACAAAGCTACATGTTCTGAGCAAATACCCAACCGCGTTAGGAGTAGGCACATCCGTAGACTTGTCACACCAGGATTGCGTGGTATCGCTGTAGACCTAAATTAAACATTTACCACAAGTCGAGAAAGGGTTTAGGCTAACGGGCACAGTGGGGGTAAGTGTATATCATTATAATTACCACCACATTGCTATGGATGCCCGTATTCCATACTTCAAATTACATCCCGATCACTTCGTGAAATAAATAAAAATATTAGAAAGGAATTTTTTCATGGATATAACACTAAAACTAGTCTAGACTAGTTTCCATATTAAATTAAGCTATAGTTTATTAAAGTTGTAGTGTTGTAGATTGTTTAATTATCGAATGTGCTTGTGTATTCGAAGCGTGCTTTTTGTGCTGATATGGCTGGGAAAGGAAGTCAGCTCGGTGCGGACTCATCAGGCGGTGTTGATACACCAGCTTCTTTAACTGTCTAAATACTAATTAACAATTTTTTTTATCTTAGTATTTTTAGTTGTATTTTCTTTGGATTGTCGTTATTCTAGATTTTTATCTGTTTTAAGTTTTCAAGTTAGTCTTCAAAAAGACATTCCGCACTATTGATGATATTTACTCCTGTAAAAACTCCCACGGTAGTTGATGACTGTGTATAGCACCAGCAGCATCCCTTCAGTTACTATCACAATGGCTGGTGACCATGTCCACCCATAGTACTCCTCAGAGTCATTATAAGACTAACAAAGATCAGTGTCGTATATATAACATTTGATTTCCAAATGGCGATTCTGCGGCATCTCCCAACGTTGATGTCCATTGAAGGGATAGCCAACGTTCATAGTAGGATATACTCGAAACTGTCTTAAACTGACCCAAACTCCTATCAGCAGGTAGTGTAAAAACTTTACCGTCGCCAACTTCAAGTGAGCTCTGAAAGACAAATAATTTGCTTCCATTATGTTTGAAGGTGACGAAAGAATAGTTAAATTTGTTTTATTACAATACCTTTTGAAATAACTGACCATTTGTGATTAAGTTGTACCATTTACCACCAGCCGACCGTCCTCACCGTCTAGTCGGTACGTCTAACAAAAACGAGTAAAGTTACAATGATAAATTGTATGCATTGTTCCGGTTGACGTTGGACTCTATACAAACGGTCCGACATGCGGCACTCCACTCCCACGCCGCTGGTACTCCAGCACACATGCTGCTCCTTCAACCGATTTTAGTGCTTAAGACCTTTATGTAATAAGTTAAGTATTCTGTTAACTAAGAAGTGCCAAGTTATCAGTTAACATTTACAAATGCTTGGGAAACTTACACCGTGAAGTCTTCTGAAGTGCTTAAAACTTTAAAGTAACTTTTGATTTCTTGCAATTAAACTTGATTTTAGTTGATGATGAATTATTTGTTCCATGTTGTGGACAGCGTAGGACCGAGCTTTGGAGGGGCAGCTGATGGTCACGATGATGATTTATGCTTGTTCGTGTCGGGAAAGAAATCTTGGAATGAATCCTTTTCAGAATGAACAGCATCATGAGGCCTATCATCTCTTCTCTATTCTTTCTTGGATCTGCAGCATGTCTTAGTTCTTCGAGTAATTCAAATTACTGAATATGGTCGTGGAATCGAACCAAATACCATAGTGTTATAAGCCATAGAGTACTTTTGCCTTAGAGTATTAAATAAAATACTTCTGTTGCAATACTGTAGTGTGGGAATATTAGTGTTGGGATAAATTATATAAGAGCATTGCGACTATTGTAATTACCAGTAATTTCAATATTTGCAACGCTCTTACATATTTTTTCCTAACTCCAGAGTTACGAGTAACGAGAATTACTATTAAGTATTTCAAAGATTTTTTCTTTATTGATGAAGCGAAGAGGCGATTGGACTTTCGTTCTATGGTAAGTTATACGCATACTCATAACAATGTGGTGCTAGTTAATATGGTATACAATGCATCACATTGTGCTTGTCATGAGACATGCGATGTTATGTTTCGTTACCTCAGTAATTTCACTTTTTTATGCGTCGAAACGAATGAGAAATTAGTCCTGTGGTAATTAATACGCTTGCTTATAACAATGTGGTGCTAGTTAGGATATTATCCACAGCGCTACACTACATTCGTCGCCTTGTGATATAAGATGTTAAGATTTTTATCCCAGTAATTTCTTTAGCTACAGCGCCTTTCAAACCTGAACACAGCAATGTTTGCATACTATTGTCTGTCAGCGGAAATAATAGTTACTGTGGTAGTATATCTCTTGTAGTTTATTTTTAAATACAGAACATGATTCACCATCATGTTAATTAAATGGTTAACATTTTGATGAAAAGGTTTTATTTCTTTTGTTTTTTTTTTTTAATTTATTCAACGTTTTCAAACAAAGGAAACGGTACGAACAACTTTTATAAAGTTAGTTAATTGTTTTAAAAGTGGCCGCACTTGAAAGCAATTGGTCGTGTTGTATGCGGGCCCGATCGATAATTGTCTGATGGTGGGAGTGGGGGAGGACGTTTATCTACCAACTGATAATCAACGCATACCCTCCCCCCCATCACTAACCTGATATTTCATAAACGTTTTGACGTCATTCCACAGTGTGCTGATTTTATGTTTTTTCATGAACTAGCCTTCAATGGTCACTGTGGTGGTTATAGTCTGTCACCATTGGTAGGTCTGTTGCTGCAGACCAGACAGTGTGCACCATCGCAGCTTCTCTTTCTGTCGACAAACAGTAGTGTGCAGATATAACCGTGTTCCGGTTTGAAGGGTACCTAGTGTAAGTACTGAAGTAATGACACTTAACATCTTATGTCTCAAGGCGACAAGCGTAATCCGCACAAACATCTTTACCATCAGGTGAACGTCCCGCTAACTGTTAGCTGAATAATAAAAATACTGTGTTCCGGAAGTCACCGGATAGACTCTTAATATATGGGATACTAGAAAAATTTTGAGTCATCATTATCAGGCGACAGAAGTCAATTGCTGGACATATGCCTCCCTCAAAGATCTCCACATCGTTGTTGGAGTTCATTGAGGGGAATTGGGCCGTAATCCACCACGCTGGCCCAGTATGGGTTAGTGGGTGGTCAGAACTTCGTCTGTTTATTCAGCAGGGTGCACCGCCTGCAGCTGGGGTTGACTTGAGTTCCGTAAGATGTTGAGTGGAACCCCTTACCACCAGAAGAAAGGGTATCAAACCTATAAAAGACGAAAAAACTAAATTTCACGTTCAGTTAGAACGATTGACTTGTGCTCGTAACCACATGGCGATAGTGTTCCGGTTTAAAGGACTCTGTATCTATGAAATTACTGTGGTAACGTGACATGTCTCAAGCTTACGATAAGCGTAATGTAGTTCATGTGTGTGTATAATCCTAACTAGTGTCACGATTTTATAGACAGATGTATGACTCACCATCAGATGAAACTCTCATTCGTCTAGTCGCTTCGAGACAAATGATATTAAATCTCGTTACCATGGTAATTTCACTAGCTGTAACGCCCTTCAATTTGTACAGTAATGTTTGCACACTACTTGTTGAGCGGGTGGTATAGCTGTGGTGGTACTAGGTGGTAGCAACCGAGACCTACCACCAGTGAATGCTAGGATATTTCCTTAGCAACAGTTGTGTAACATGAATTATCAACATCATCATCATCAGCCGATAGACGTCCACTGCTGGACATAAGCCTTTCTCAAAGATCACCACATCGTTTGAGAGGATTTGGGCCGTTTTCCACCGTGCTGGGCCATTGCCGGTTAATAGGAGCCAAAGCCTCGTTGGTTAGCATGGTGCACCACGTGCAGGTGAGCTTGAATTGTGTTCCGTGAGTTGTTGTACGAGACCCAAAACAACGAATGAATTATAGTCTTAGCTATTTTCTAGTCCCAATGTCTAGTCCCAACAGTGGTTAAATTGGACTATATGATATTGTCCTTTAGTGATGTACAGTCATGGCTATGTTAGTGTAACACTATATGTTCGGGCTGAGAGGCGGTGACTGTACACTGCGCGCGCTCTTTATGCTATATAATGTTTGCAGAAAGCGATAGTAGTGTATCGGGTTGCTGTTGGGTTCCGCGCGAGAAGTGAAGGCTGTGGCAAAAAAAAAACTAGAAAATCCTATATTCTGTCTTTATTGAAGCAGATGCTCGGAAAGGATTTGAGGAGTTATCTCATCAAATCTCATGAAAGTTTGATATTGGGATGTTCACCTGAGGTAAGCCGTACCCCATAAAGACGTAGCGTTTGTTCGAATCAAATACATAACACCCCATTGTGCTCGTTGTGATGCAGACGTGTCTCTGTTTCCTCAGTCCTCCAGTCCTCAATAGCTCCTATTTGCAGTCGACAAATAGTACTATATAAGCATTACTGTGTTCTCGTTTGAAGGGCGCTGCAGTTAATCAAGTTACATGGGTAACGGGACAACATCTTACGCGTCAAGACGACGAACGAAATATGGTACAGTGTATAACATCCTAATATTCGCCGCGTTGTTAAGGGCAGGTGTATCACTTACAATCAGGTGAACATTCCGCTCGTCTGGTAGCTCGATTGAAATCTGCTGCTATTACAGCATCGCTGTTTGTGCTGTCGATTTATTAGCACCAAAGTGTTCTGGATCATTACGGTTCACCATTCCACAACGTCAATGTCACCAGACTTACCACCACCAACTCTTCATCTTATTTTTAAACGTCTTCTATGTTTTATAGACTTATTTAGATACATTCGTTTTTTATGGTTCCGGTTACATAGTTCATCACCAATTGAAGTTAAACTAAGTTCGTTTCATCGTAATTAGTTTAAACCAAAATTAACTTAACTTAACAAAGCTTATAGTCTATAAGTTGGTATGTTGGGTACATTTGCTGGTGATAAACTAGTCTTCATCCAGCCGCATGTTGGTAATTAAATACAGGAATTAAAGTTAATTATATGTTGCCATTAAAATTAGAGGTCGATAAGTTATCGCGGCTTTTAAATAAACTTAGATATGAACTTGAGTTATTTTTTTAATAATCAAACAAATAACTGCGAAATGTTCTCATTACATGTAGTGTAATTTTTTTTTATTCTACGAAACGAGGAGACGAGCAGGTCGCACATCTGATGGTAAGTGATACGCCCGCCCATAACAGTGTGGCATTAGTAAGAATGATATACACCGCACCACATTATGGCCGTCGCCCTGATGAGACATAAGATGTTAGATTTCGTTACCCCAGTAACTTCACTATCTATAGCGCCCTTCAAACCTGTACACAGTAATGTTTGCACACTACTATTTGGCAGCAGAAATAGGTATTGTTGCTGTACATACTTAGACGGTTTCCGGCAACGAGACATACCACCAGGAAACAGTGTAACTTAGCTTTTTTTTTGTATTCTTCAAACCGATCGATTCAATATTGCTGTATTCCGGTTTGAAGGACGCTGTATCTACTGAGTATTCTGCGGTAAAGAAATTTAGCATCTTAAGTCTCAAAGAGACGAGCATTAATGGTGCAGTGTACACTATGCTAACTTGCGTCATGTTGGTATGGGCGGGCGTATCACTTACCATCAGGTGAACGTTCTGCTCCGGTCGCGTAATTGTATAAAAAAAGCGGTAATTTAAAGGAAAAATATTGTTTTCAAAGTGGTAATAAAAACGCTGAAATACCTAAAACTTTTCCAGCATCCGCAATATTAAAAAGAACGATACAATCTGTACACGAGTATATATAAATTACAGTTCTACAAATGGAGATAAAAGTAATATAATTAAAAAACAGTTTGTTTGCAAACCTTGGTTATGATAACAAATTACAGTTCATTAGGTTAGTAAAGTGTCGTTCAGTAGAAGATGAGTGGCACCAGAAAAGATGGCCACTGGAGATAGAGACTTATGAATAGATCTTCAAGTACTAACATGGTTGGAGTTCGGCCCTGGCCGTTGTATTATTTTATCTGTTGTAGTTTTCATTGCAAAGAATATAACACTCCTGGTCTTAAAATGACCTTAAATTGGTGGATGGGATTTGACTATAATTTGGGGAAGATGATGGTGAACCTTGTTTATTGTGGATGTCAGTCCTACTTAGACTTAAACAGGGAAAGGCAGGGTTTTCTGAAATACATTACTAGAGACCTATGTCCAGTAGTGGACGCTCATCGGTTAAGATGACGAAGATGAAGCTAGACGAGACCGCTCTTTTACGTCTTCAAATCATTTCTATTCCTGACCAGGAATACATTTTCCTGAAATTTTGATCTCCAGGTACAAACCCTTTCAAAATTGTTGATTGGAAAATCATTCTAAAATTGGACCGGGCTTGGATAAAATCCGATAAATTGAGAATCTGAAACCGGAAACAGTTTTGTCAATCGTACCGTCAGATTTCAATTTGAAGTCGCATGATGATGGACCTATGGTATGAATTTAGATAATTTCTTAAGTGTCAGGTATAGTCAGATGTGAGGTTATGGAACTTTACCCAATTCTACATCTGCCTCTCTTTCCTTTTGTATTATAATATATGTAATTCTAGTTATATCAAACGCTCCAAATAAAATAGAGATATAAACAGGAAATTATCTACTGCTCCATGGAATCGCATTTCTTGTTAAGAAGGTGTTCCTCCTCCAGTGCTGTTTTGTTCCCCTTTTTTTCTATATATTTATTCTATAACGCCATTATCTAAACTGATGATGAACTAAGATGATGAAGCGTGTCCAAATCGCTCGGGTTTAGGCATTGCACTGTACGAGGATGGTAAATGGCAGGTGAGGCTTCAATATCATTGCTAGGTAGTGTTATTAACGAGTTATCTCTGATAAAACTTTGTACACAATGAGCTAACAGCTTTGTGTTAGTGTATTGTAATCTAGATAATATTGGATGACGCGTAAAGTCAAGCACTCATTTACGTACATCACATCAAGTTAATGTTTTATATGTAGAGGAATTAGTTTTAATGTCAGCAGTTTTGACCTATGTCCAGCAGTGGACGTCTACCGACGTAACAATTTTTATCTCTATCAGATTCTAACGGAATTGCTCTCTTCATCGATCCTAAGATCGCATGTGGTGGTTAGTGAATAAGTTTCTTTCACCCTTTCAACTTCAGTTTAGAAATCTGCTGCTATAACAATGTTTCTATATTCAGGTAGACAACATATGAAAGCGGAAGTATTTCTTAGCGGGAACGCTTTACCATTTTCAACGCTACTATCATTTGAAATAGATTTTTTAATTTCGATCGTTGTCACTGCTTCAATGTGATAATTGTGTTCAGGAAAGTTATTTACAGTAATAAGAAAAGTTAAACTTGAACAAATGTCACGAGCATTGGTTTTCAGATATTTGAATTCCTTGCGATTTTTGTAAAGTGTACAGATTATTCGCAAGTTTTCGTAACGTATACATGCTATAACATATACGCTACGGCCACGTATACATTTTGCGAAAACATACATATTGTTTTGGTAACAAAACTGGGAGCAACACAACGTAACAATTGAATCTAATTGCAGTTTCTGCAGCACGGATTCCAGCACGTTGTGCAAAATATCCAAACCGCCATCTTGTTTCCGCTTCGCGCATTGTTTTATTCATTGCGAAACAGAATGAATTATTATTCAACTTGCGATAATTCATTTGGCCCGTGGCGTTCGGTGCTGTCGTCATCCCTAGGATATTCGTTATGAAGTTCTTCTGGAATTGGTGACTCTTTAAGGATGGCTGTGTTTCATCTGTGGTCATATGGGTTGTGTAGATTAACCGACCTTTTATCATAAACTACAATGAGGAGGTCGTTCATCTCAATTTAGTTTGCCACAAAATAAATAATATAATAATATATAGGATGTTTATACGGTACTTCATTACCGTCATCATCAACTTCGTCCTGGTATATAAGATATTAACTATTGTTACAGGAATATGGTAATATTTGCACACTACTACTGGAAAACGCATATCTATATGCAGGGTCTCCGTCAACACAGGCTTTTTAACCGGTAAATCTAGACGTGCCAAAGGAAAAGAAAGACGAAGAGATTTATACAATCAAATTGAGAATTTAAAAGAATTTCGTTTTCCAAGCTGAATAGTTATCTTCTTTTATAAGAGTTGAATAGAAATTTTTTTTCCATGACCTCAAATATCTATTTGAATAATACGTGTTCCGCATTTTACATACACGACAAGCTAGGAGAGTTGTTCTAAATTATAATAGTAAACGTCCTACTTATTGTTCCCTTTGATGGGATCCAGGCGTTACTGGCAAGGGAGCGAATGGTGTTTATCTATCACGACACGACCATGTGCTGTTTGGTAAATATAACATGTCCGCGACAGCTGTTGGATCCTAAGGATCCTGAGATGATCGGTAAATGGGTCAGATGAAAGCCTCTGGAAAGAAGTAAACAGAGCCACGGACTTCAATGGTCTGCGTGTCCGTTGCTAATATGTTGTCACAAGAATGTCCCTGCATCGATTCCAGGGCTAGATGTTTTAGTTAGATTGGTGATAAGGTGTTTTTGGACATTCCTTACTAGCTATCACACTCGTATTGTAAACGTGCAACCATAACAACATCACTGAGCTCTGGCTAAGTAATATATGATAGGCTAAAGGGGAGCTTCTGGGGGAGCGCGCTTCACCATTCACGCGATGATTGTTATTTAACACCACGTAAAGCTAAGGTCTAGTGTTAGCCTATTGTGAATAAAAAACAAACGCAGTAATCGGAATAGTCATTAAATCATTAGCTCAGACATGAATTGACAGTTGTCGCGTAACATCAAGGCCGTTAAACTTACTCATAGTCATAACAAACCGATGAGTAACGGCTGCATCGAGTATTGCGCAATGAATTATAGCCTCCGTCATCTTTGCTTTTGGCTGGCGTTAAAAAAAAAAAAACAAACATTTTTAATCTGTATCTAAATTTTACGCAACGGGATTCTTCGGAGAATTTATTTTCGATGTGTGTCTTGAATTCTGCAGCGGCTGTTTGCTTTGTAACACGGAAGTCTTCATTCCCAGCGTCGGAATTTAGATGCTCGAATGAAATAAACATTTGATGCAAAAAAAAAATTGTGGATTTTTTAGCACGACATATTGTTTATTTTTTAATATAATTGCTTATGCCGAAGAGTCAAATAGAGCTTAATGGTTATAGGCCATTCTGTCAGTCAACCTTGGGGAAATGGAAATTTATAAGGCCAGTGCAATCTTAATTTGTATTCATTTAATCTTTTAAAAGGGTGTAAGAGTTCCTGCAAAACCACTCACGGGATCCAAGCCAACCTCACCTGCTCATGGTGCACCATGCTAATCAACAAACGAGGCTCTGGCTCCCATCAACCCGCATTGGGCCAGCGTGGTGGGAACCGGCCCATATCTCCCCACATCAATCGTGTAGCAATCTTTGGGTGAGGCCTATACCTAGCTGTGGACGTCTATGGGCTGACGATGGTGATGATGATGATCTTTTACATTTATAGTACCAAATCTATTTGTTTTTATTGTAGTCTTAGATATATTTACTTTTTTAAAATAATTTAAATCACTTTTATGTGATTTATTAATCTGATCTACAGAGAATCGAAAGAACAAACCCTCTTCTATTATAGTTTTTATCTTAACTAAAACCAATTAATACTATTTCTACTAAAACCTTGACTTCAATTGTATCAATAAAAAGAACATTAACAAAATAGGTAATCTATCTATAGATATTATTAGATAGTCCTACATCTATGTCTCCTATTTTTCTTAAATTTTCCGGACGTTCTCACGTTTCTTTTGGGATTTGATTGGTGATAGGTACCAATGCTTTCTTCTAATTGCCAACATTTAAGAGGTGGAATATTCTGAACGAGTGCGCTTCACCATCCATATAGTCTCGTGACTTAACCTCTCCTTTTATCCTACAAAGCGTCGTGATGAGCGAGACGTTCACCTGATGGTAAGTGATACGCCTGCCCATAACAACCTGACGCTGTTTAGCATGAGACACGAGAAATTAAGTCTCATTACCCCAGTAATTATACTAGCTATAGCGCCTTGCAAACCGGAATAAAGCAATGTTTGTCGGCTGCAATAGGAGCTACAGTGGTACTTAAACGGTCTGAGTAACCTACCAGCAGTCATCATCACGTCAAATTTGGAGTCTGTGCAAGATGTATGCATGGTCGGTCACATATAAATATGTAGATAAAGATATTCTTAAGCTGTAATATAATAAGTTAGGATGTACCGCCATTTTGTTCACACCGTAGGCGTCACGTTTATTAACTTCCGATGTTTGCCAGCCCCGGAGCCGCTTCTGGCGCGTTGTTTGACAAAACTCCTCGGGTATTGCGGAATGGAACTGAAATGAAATTCGTGCTGGCGTGCGACGTCATCTCGCGACGTTCGTTTTGGTCCTTCAAGCCGGATAAATGTTCCATATGTTCATTGTTTTATGATTATATAATATTATTTAATTTTTTTTTGTTTATATTTTTTTTCTTTACTTACTTTTTTTTTTCTTGGTTGATCTTCACTGCTGATAGAACTGTTGGCGATGACCGTCTAGTTGTGTGATTTCTTTTAATTTAATTAAGCGACAAGACGAGCGCGACGTTCACTTGATGATAAGTGATACGCCTTCTCATAACAATCTGATGCTAGTTGGATCATATATACTGCACCACGTTGTGCTCGTCGCCGGAGACATAAGATGTAGTCTCTGTAATTACACTAATCACAGCGTCCTTTCAATTCGGAACACAGTAATGTTTGTCGGCTGCAATAGGAGCTGGACCGGTACCTAGACAGTCCGCCGTATTAGAGACCTACCACCAGTAACGTATTGTTCCTGTTTGAACGGCGTCGTATCTAGTAAAGTTAAGGTTTAACATCTCCGGACACCACGAGCACAATCTGGTACATTGTATATCCTAACTAGCTAAAGTTATAAACAGGTTTGACGTTATACACTAATTTTCAATTTTTTTAAAAAAAATTATTTGTACACAAGTACTGTCAAAACTGCGGAAAAAGAGGTGTTATTAGTTTTTTTTTTAATAATATCTTTCTTTTTTCGAAATTATAAGGGAAGTGCGAAAATGAAATGACTTTGGATTGAATTTTGTTTAAGACCAGCCAGTAAAGCGTCCATCTTCAGTAGCAGTAAACATATATATATATATATATATATATATATATATATATATATATTAAATATTTCCTCCTGTGAGACTTGACTTGAAATTTGGTAGGACTATTCCTTTCGCCGAGGTTAGGGCAGCTGAGAACGGATTTTATCAAATTCCTTCCCCGAAGGAAGTTGTGGGGGTCTCACAGCCAGCAAACCGAGCAGAGAACAGCTAGCATGTAGCTTATTATTACCAACTTGTTCTATAAAAATATAATGCAAAGTACATATTAAGTAAAATAAGGTTCACTAATGAAATGAAAAAAAAATGTATGAAAACCAATCTTTTTATCTCTTTGTACGATTTAACATGGTACAATGGAAGGCACAAAGGTAATTTGGGGGTTCAAATAATCATTATTTTTTGGGTCAAGGACTTCGGACGCGGCCATGAGTATTTTTAGGTAACAGCGGAATTCTTTTAGCATTATCGTGGCTTCGTTTGGACGGTGGTACCTCGCCAGCGGAATTGGTATTTATTGTCCTAATAAATAAAACTTAAAGCGCTGTTCAAACTTCTCGTCCTTGATGTTAGCAAAACGAATTGTCTGTTGTTTATTTTCGTTGGTCTCCTATTTATTTTAGCGAAATCCTTAGACAGGATCAGGATTTAAAAGAATGTCGTCGTTAGTCTATACCTTTTTGTTTGATAAAAAAAAATAAGGTCTGTGTTGGGATGGATATATGTGGATACATTGTATACAGGAAGAAAACATTGATCGAAAAAAAATTTATATAAAACCCCTAATTAAAACTACATTGGTGGGTAGGTTTTTACTGTAGGAGACTGTCCAGGTTCTCCCGCAGCTCCTACTGCAGCCCACAACTAGTAATGTGCAAACATTACTGTGTTCTGTTTTAAACTGTAGTTAGTGTATTTACTGGGGTAACGAGACTCGACATCTTATGTCTCAGACGACGAGCGCAATGGGGTGTGGTGTGTAACATCCTAACTAGCGCCACGTTGTTATGGGAAGACGTATCACTTATCATCAGGTGAACGTCTCGTCGTGTCGTTGAATAATATGAGATACCCAGAGATTCATAAACTCATCGTATTACTCGAAAACGCTCAAAATTTAGTACAGATATTGTTTCTACCGTTTAGAGGTCAGCCAAGAATGAATTTTACTAAATTTTTTCCCCTTAAGGGAGTTGCCGGGCGTGTTAATAATAGGGAGGGTTGCGAGGGGCGGCCGGTTGCCGCTGGGCGGTAATATTTCCGACAAATTTTAAGTCTCAATTTTCAAATGTTATTGTATATTAAAGCCAGCAAAGCGGGCGGAGAACAGCAAGTAGATTATAAATGGTGACACAGTTCAAAAAAATTGACAACAATGGGAGGCGCCGCTGAACAGCCGGTGCTCAAACGAATCCGGTTACAACCGGTAACGAGCGGTACTAGCCGGGTGGATCCGGACCGCGCCCGAGTCGCTGCATACCGCGGTCTCTACTCGATCGCGATTATGGAATCACGTGCGACAATTTTCAAGACCACAATATCCAAATTTTGTGGACATCCACAGTTTGCGAACAAACAGGTTCAGCTCCTTGTTCTTCGTAAGGCCAGCAAAGCAGTGGAACAACTTTCCGGCGCCGGTGTTCCCGTACAATACGACGCGGGTGAAAAAAAAAGTGATTAAGTTGTTACTAGGTTAGTGAGCTTTACCACCTCAGACCACATCATCACTCAACATAAGGTGTGATCATGGTCAAGCGTTAACTTTGCCGATTTTTTAAAATATATCCCACTTAATGTTTCCACCGATGGGATTTGGGGTCTTCTCTCACGAGAGAGTCAATGCCATCCACCAAGTTGGCCAATTGCGGGTTGGTGGATGTCATATGCCCAAGGAAAAATACATTGGAACATGTCGGTTTCCTCACGATATTTTCCTTCATCAGAAGCTCGAGCTCAATAGGGATCGAACCCGCGCCTTTCCCAGACGTATACCGCGTAGCGCTTTACGTACAGTGCTATCACTGCTTTATTAATTTTTCGTAATTAAAACTTTATATTTAACGAAGCGTTGAGACGAGCGAGACGTTCACCTGATGGTAAGTGATACGCCTTCTCATAACAACGGGGCGTTAGTTAGGATGACATACAATGCACCACATTCTGTTTGTAGATTTGAGATGTTAAATCTTATTATTCACTGGAGTGTTCCGATTTCAAGGGCGTTGTAGGTAGTGAAATTACTGAAGTAAAGTGACTTAACATCTGTCTCAAGACGACGTTATGAGAAAGCGTACTATTTATCATGGAGCGATCGTCCCGCTGGTTTCGTCGCTTCGTTTTGGAAAGATCAGGTCTTGATCGTGGAATTTGAATATTGGGACCGAGTTTTTAAAATAGTACTTAGGTCATCAGTAAATTACTATATATCCTGTACCTTCCTAACTGGCGATAACTGTTCTCACCGCCTTGAGATATACGACGTAGTCTCATTACCCTAGAAATTATTTAGCTACGACGCCCTCCGAACCGGAATACAGTAATGCCTGCGCAGTACTGTTTGTCGGCTGCAATGAGCGCTGCGGTGGTACCCACCTAGAGGGCCTTTAGCAACACATCTACCACCAGTAAAGTTCATGTCATCACTTCAGTCAGCATGGTGTTGGATTTTTATGATGACACCAATATTGGTATATACTCCATGAAGTCGATATGAATAATACCTACATAACTGTATTACAGCTCAGACGGCGCTGTAGATAACAAAGATGTAGGGGGGAAATAGCAGAGAATATAAAAGACCACACAAGTACCATCAAAAGGTGAACAACCATTGTCTCCCCCCCAGTGCGTAGATTAAAAAAAAATTAGTCCACCGGCCGCTGCGATAAAACTATATACATGTAATGCACAGTTTGTCCGTCGTATCAGAGCAAACAATGGTTAAGCACCCTGGCCTGTGGATTTACAGCCTGGATTATCACGTTCGGCCTGTTATCTCCTGCATAGTGGGCCACAGTGCTACATGCGCTATATGAACACGTTTCAACAGGGTGGTTAAAAAAAAACTGCGAAGTAATAAAAGCGATATGTGGAGGGGGGTTAACAGTAAGAGGTTGATCGATTTTTTTTTATTCATTGGAGTATGAAGAGTAAAATATGATACGATATAATCCAATGTTTTTATTTATTCAATTAAGCGACGAGACGGACGAGACGATCACCTGATGGTGAGTGATACGCCTGCGCATAACAACGTGCACTAGCTAGGATGACATACACTCTACCGCATTGCGCTCCTCGTCTTGAGATATAAGATGTTGTCTCGATACCCCAGTTATTTCATTAGCTACAAAGTCCTTCAAACCGGAACACGGTACTGTGTATCGGCTGCAATAGGCGCTGCGGTGTTACCTACCGAGACGGTCTCCGGCAACAGAGACCTACCAGCAGTACATCGTACGATATAATTCAACGTTTGTCTTTCTCTCTCTTTATATATTTCTTCGTACTTCAGAGTAAATGGCGGTAGAATGAGACTACAGCACAAAGAAGAGAAAACGGAAATGGAAACTGTATAGAGAAACACTTATTGATACTGAACTTAATGAACACATTAATAGTTGCTTCTTTTTTTTTAAACTTTTTCGTTTCATAAAATCCAGTTCACCTCGTCCCACAAGTTTCATATCTAAAATGCCTCGGCGTCAAGTTTTCCTTACTATCTCTTCTTCTTTACCTGGTAAACGTTTTCTCGTCAATTGGTCCTGCGCTCTCTGCATCCGTCGGCATCTTGCGACGTTCATCAGATCCTTTGTCCACCTTGTGAAATGCCTGCCAACATTTGAACTAATCGAGGAGCTTACTGCGCCATCGGTCGTCAGTCTTGCCTGTAATTGCATTGCCTTGACCATTGTTAGTTTTTAACTGACTACTAACTACGAACAATTGTTGAAGTGATTAGTTTTATCATCATCATCATTTCAACCGAAGGATGTCTTCGGCTGGTCGTAGGTCTCTTGTATTGTGTTCCACAAACCACGGTCTTGCGCTGTTTGAATCCAGTGGCTACCAACGATTCTTTTGATATCCTCTGTCTACCCAGTGAGGAGTCTGCCAACGCTGCGTGGTCGCCATTCCAGCACTGTAAGTTTCCAACGTCTATAACTTTTACGAGTGATGTGCCTTGCCCATTGCTACTTCAGCCTCGTGACTCGTAGGGCTATGTTGGTGATCCTGGTTCTTCTTCGGATCTGCTCATTTTTGTGTCCTCCTTCGTCCACTGTGTGATTGAGCTTATTTATAAGGTTCATAGTTAGTGACCAAGTTTCGGAGCCGTAGGCTATCACTGGCACCACTTACTGTTCTAAGACAGTTTATTAGAATATGTTTACATATCCTTTAAGGACCATAATCCGGAAATAAATATTGATTAAAAAAAAAGGTAAATTAGTAAGTGATGTGATTCTAATGTTTAATTTTTATTTTTGAAAAAGTTGAAACAAATCTGCACAGGAATTTCCAAATATAGAGGAAATTGGGGAATATTGATATTACACCCATACTTTTTTTGTAATTTGGTGCATTTGTCGATGTGTGGTGGTAGTGGATTTTTGTTATATATAAATATTCTAATGGTTTAAAATTCATCAAAGAATCCCAGGTCACGAGGTTCGAGTCCACTGGTTGTTGTCGTCGCAAACGGACCTCTAACACAAGAGCGTACGTAAGATGAACGTATTGATTTCGCCTCTACGTATAAAAAAGTGTATTAACAAAATATTAAATTCCATCCTGTACTTTAGGAGCTGACAAGCAGTAAATCCTTAATCGTAAAAAAAATTTGGTAATATCATCTGAATAGTCGAAGTCGGTCGTTCGGTTGACGTGCCCATTGGTGAGTTATCATTCAAAAGAGTCGCGACGTGTGAGGGACTCAAAACCCAAAACCTCCTGACCTCCTCCGAGGCACGTTTCCCGGACAAAGGAAAGCGTTCACAGTCGGAGGAGAGAAAAAAAAAACAAAGAACCGTAAATCAGTGGGGCGACATTTGTTTTTGACTGTAATTAAAAGTCATTACGTACTCCGAATATGGTCGTACGGTAGCCTAAATAGACTCGAAATACATCAGACCTAGCGAAACATTTACAAACTTAATTCTGCAACCTGTTATAATACTAATACTGCCTAAGAAAACTTTATGCTCATATAAATAAGGTATAAAATGGTGGTGGGAAATTTTCATAAACGTAAAGCATTTTTTGTCGTGCAACAGATGTAGAGCATGGTGTCCAGTTCCCGGGGAGCCCTTTGCGCTCTTTGTGTTGGCGCTGATTGAAGCATTTCGGTACAGAGGGCGGGGAGTGCGGCGGCTCTTGCCGGCTGGTCGTATTGTGATTTATTCCTTCTTTGTTTGGAAAGAACGCGGGACAAATTTTGTGACATGGTTTTTTTTTTAATTCGTCCAAACTAAGGCACTTTTCGTGTGCGCAATGATTTACGGACGTTTATGTGACAAGTTATGTGACGTGACGCGATGTTACTTGTCAAGCGCTGTGGTGTACGTCATTTAGGGAGAAGAAACCTTCGAACTCAAATAAGGTTCACAATTGGACAAAACGCCGCCGGAAATGGAACGTTTATCTAGGGGAAGGTGTCACGCGCCTTCCAAATTGTACTCTGCTTTGAGGCATAAGACGTTGTCTAGTTATTGGAATAACTAGACAACATCTTATGCCTCAAAGCTAGAATGCAACAGAAACCTTCGCTGTAATTAGTACTTTGCGTTAGGCTATATACTACGCTTAAGGATTTGCCCAACGACCCCTCTGTTTAATAATAAACTGCCCACTCTGTATCACCAACACTGGGATTCTAAGTGGTCACCTCACAAGAGAGCCAAGGCTACTTACCACACTGGTTATCTTACCGGTGTGGTAAGTAGCCCTCACCTACTCGTGGTGCACCCTCTTAATCAACAAACGAGGCACTGGCTCTCACCAAACCGCATTGGGCTAACGTGGTGGGAATAGGCACAAATCCCCCCATGTAACTCCTACAAACGAAAGTCGCGAGAAGCGGCTGGAATCTGGCAGTGCACAACCGAACGATGTGGATATCTTTGGGGACGCCTATGTCGAGCAGTGGACGTCTATCGGCTGATGATGTTGATGTTGTTCCTTCATATCCTCATCTAAAACTTCAGACTCAATGAAGACACCCATGACTCTTACAGTCCATCGCTCTTTGATACTGATCATATTAATTGGAAGATGTTCCTCATGGACTAGATCAACCATTGTGCATTTTACCAATAGAACTATATCGGTCATCTCCCTCAGTAAGACCCTAGAAATCTGCTAAGGAAAACGTGAGTTTGAATAATTATCGATTTTTTCAGTGATAATTTTTTTTATTTACAAACTTTATTGAAAACCTAAAATTAGGTTACGATAGGTCGACCTAATGCCTTAGCATTAGAGATTCCGCGGTTGCGTTCCGAACGGACATCCCGTAACCTCTCCAAACCCACCGAGTGGGTTATATGACAGTTAACCTAGTGAATGGTGAGATGCTGTATTAGATGAGGAGGAACATTTGATCTCGAAACACAAATTGTCAGTATAGTGTACAAAAACATACGAACTATACATAAATAAATATGTATATATATATGTGTGTAAACATATATTTAAGTATTTATATACTAGGAGGGAGCAAAAAGTAGTGAGAACGATATATTCTCCTTGGTAAGAATAAAAATAAATAGTGGCATAGCTCAGATATATATTTGTAATATTAATAAAGAAAAAAATTTCTGATCTAGATCTCTTTTGTTTTTTTCTCAATATAGTCATTTGTTTGGTTCGTGTCGGAACGCGTTCTCGGAAATGGAGAAAAGCGAAGTGCGAGACGTTATTAAATGGCTCTGTTTGAACAAGTTAACGACGCAAGAGATTCATTGCGATCTGGAGGCAACATTAGGAGAGTCTGCTCCGCCGTATTCCACTGTCGCAAAGTGGGCTTTACAATTTCGAGTGGGGAGAACGAGCATGGAAGACGAACATCGTTGCGGCCGTCACCAGATCCATCGACGTCAGTCACCCAAGAAAATGTTGCAGAAGTCGAGAAAATTGTACTGAGCGATCGAAGAGTTACCATCCGACACTGAATTCAAGAAACGAGCATTTCATATGGAAGTGTTCAATCCATATTGAAACAATCTATGAATGTGAGAAAAGTCTCCGCGAAATAAGTCACGAGAATGTTAACCGACACTCAAACAAAATCTACTTAACATTTCGAAGATATTGTCTAACACTAACCCCGAAGAAGTTTCGTGCTGTGGCATCGGCTGGCGAGGTTATAGCCTCAATATTTTAGGACTCAGAATCAGGCTAATATTATGCAGCTTTAATTCCCAAGATGAGGAATGCCATCAAAGAGAAAAGGAGACGGAAACTTCGAAGGGGCGTGCTGTTTCATCACGACAACTCACCCGCGCACAGGGCGGCAGTTGCGATGGCTGCCATTCAGCAAGCTGGCTTCGAATTGGTTGACCGCCCCCACCCCTTATTCACCAGATCTGACGCCTAGCGATTTTTATCTGTTCCCCAAATTGAAAGAATATTTAAGGGGAAACAGGAACGAAGGCGAAAACGAGGTAATGGATACCATGGAGAGCTTTTTGCAGGACCAAGTAAACTTTTTTTTTAAAGGGATTGAAGCCTTGGCTAAGCGCTGCACTCGATGTGCAGACAGACTCGCAGACTGTGTACAACAATAAATGATTAAGTTATCAATAGTCATTATATTCTATCTCATTCTCACTACTTTTTGATCCCTCCTCGTATGTATACTAGCTGTTCCTCGGCTGCTTTATTGAGTGTAATATATAATTATACTTGAAATTTGTATGAAATATTCCTTGAGTTACTATAGCAACCGCGTAAAAAACTCCAAATGAAAATGTTCATCAAAGTTAATCACAAATAACATGACGAAGGATCTATGAAAATCAACAAATACATAGCTGCAACAACTCACAGGACCCAAGCCAACCACACCTGCTCGTGGTGCACCCTGCCAATGAATAAACGAAGCTCTGGCTATCATTGGCTCCCACCAACTCGCATTGGGCCAGCACGGTGGGAAATGGCCCAAGTCCTCTCGTATGAACCCCTACAAACGATGGCCTTTTATGCCCTGCGATGCGGGCAGGACCGATGAATGAGGGAGGCCTATGTCCAGCAGTGGACGAGCAGTAGTCTGATGACGATCTACAAATCATTTCGCGTCGAATGCTAATGTTGCCATGTCGACACGTTCACTAGTTTTCACGTGATAGAACTAGTCATGTCTGGTGTGCACTTTAAGTAAATTTATAGATCAAGCGAGGATTCGAACGCGGGCTTTCCGCCAGAATACCTCCAGCTTTTGGGACGGTGCGTCAGTTCGTAAATGGATTACCATGGCTTCACATTGATCTGGTATTCAATAAACTGAAATTGGTCGAATCGATGGAATACAGTGATCTCATGACGCAGGACCAATGGCGAACTGCAGCTCCATTAGCTCATCATTCATCATCATCACCATATCAGTCTTTGTTTATCCATTGCTGGATACAGGCCTTCTTCCCCAGTGACTTCCATTCACTGGTTCACAGGTGTCTAATGCCGGAGACGGTCTACTTACCAACGCTGCGTTTAATTTATACTATAGACATTACTGTGTTCAGGTTTGAAGGGCGCTGTCGATAGTGTAATTACTGCTATAACGAGACTCCACATCTTATATCTGACGAGCACAATGTGCTGCTGTGTATAACATCTTAACTAGCGTCACGTTGTGAGCAGGCGTATCACTTACCATTAGGTGAACGTCGTGCTCGTCTCGCCGCTTCGCATTAAAAGTTGGAAAGGTTGAACATGCCGCGCACCACCAGGTTGTAGTTAGCTAAAGGTTTCGGTTTGCAAATTAAAAGTCCCAGATTCTATGTTGGAGTATTGTGATGAAATGTACTCAAACTTATTAACAATATAATTGTTTATAACTTAAAAAGTAAACATAAATTGGAACTTAAAATATGGTTAAGGATACTTAACTTAACTTTGAAGTGACGAGATGAGGATAATGTGACGCCAGTTAGGATGATATACACTACACTCCGTAGTTTCTTTTTACTTGTCGAAACGACGGTACGAACGAGACGTTCACCTGATATTAAGTGACATGCTTGCCCGTAACAACACCGCACATACACAGCACCGGTTTATGCTCGTCGCTTTGAGACGTAAGGTGTTGTCTCGTCACCGCAGTAATTACTCTAGCTGTAGCGCCCTTCAAACCGATACACAGTAATGTTTGCACAGTACTGTTTGAGAGTTAGAAATGAGCGCTGCTTACTAGCTACAGCTCTAAGTTTGGCCACAGTTATTTTTATTCTGCGAAGCGACGAGATTAGCTGGACGTTCACCTGATGGTAAGTGATACGTCCGCCCATAACAATGTGGCGCTAGGTAGAATGATAAACACATCACCACAATGCGATCGCAGCCTGGAAATACAAGATTTTAAGTCTGCTTCTTAATTTCACAAGCTACAACGCCATTCAAACCGGAACACAGTAATGTCTGCACAGTACTGACACGACACCTACATAGACAGTAACCAGTGTTCGACTTTATCTGATCATATTCATCACTATCCGTCAGTTTCAGCATCAGTTCATTTTGACGTGGTCATTGGAACACAGGCGGTTTAACGATTTAAACACGGTCTACGTTCACGAATCCGGTTCCGTAGCTGACGCAACGTGATGCTGAACAACAAAAGGATTTGAATACGTTACTGAAGGCAAGTGGGGCGCTGGCACGTGTCTTCGAACTTTCCATCAGCTCCTTCACACCGGCGCTCGAACAAATGTGAAGCTTCTTCCGTCGCGATAAGGTCCACCTTAACCAATCCAGGTTAGAAGGACGTGAACATCAACATGCGTTCATTTGCGTACGGTTAAATGTAAATCGTTTCCATTTTGTGCTTTACTGCGTTGCAATAAGGGTGTATAGCATTTATAAGGACTGACCTGATGTTAAGGAGGGCACGGCTCAAAGAATGGTTTGTTCGCAGTGAATGGAAGTCTTTTTAAGTACAAATGAGGTGTTATCTCAGTTGAATACATTATGGGTCAAAGTCTCAACGTTGCCAGTGTGGCCATACGTTTTAGATCCGTTTGGAAAGTATCATCAATTGGAACGTTGATGATGAGAATGATAATATAAAGAACTAATTCTATATCGTCGTCATCGGCCGGTGGACGCCCACCGTTGGACGTAAGCCGACATCAAAGATCAGCGGCAGAGTAACGCAGATTGTTATTATCATGGATATGAAGTGCTGGATATAGGGTAGGATAGATAAAATTTTATTTGCGCCCCGCACGGGTGGGGTATCTTAAAATGTCCAGGCGATACGGACGGTTGCGCGGGCGAGGGGTCGGTGCCAGGAGTGCAGAAGGGCAGTCGTCGGTTGACTGTCGCGGTCGGCAGACAGGTGCGTTTTCGGAGCCGCCGCAGTAGCACAGCGCCGCGTTTCGCGATTGGATTGTTGTGATCACGACAGGGAGTGAGCTATGCTGCTCGTACGGGGTGCGGGTGGAATGGGACATCGCTCTCACGCTAGGGTTCAAACTTGACTTGACTGACATGACTGACACTTGACTTGACAACAAAACACGCAGTCTTGCAGCTGGCGGCCTGACAGCTAGCGGTTAAACGCACGTAGTCTAAGGTAACGGTGGTACGGCACATGAACAGTTCATGCTTTTCTAATCCGGAAGTCATCCCCCATGCGCAACTTCCGGAATACAGCAATACATTATGGTAGCAGTTTGAAAATCTTGTGATTACTGATTTAGAAAGAATACCACCAATAAATCTAACATTTCGCACCAGAATGAAACCAGGGTCTTTCTTTTACATAAACCGTTACTCCACAGTAGCCAGACGTAACTTAAGTAACTTACCATCCCTAGTTATCTTCTGATCTTCGTTATCTCAAAGTCGTTCACAAAAATTATATCAACGTTCACCTAATGGTGAGTAATACGTCTAGGCATAACGTAGCTGTAGTTAGGATGATATACACTGCACCACATTATGCTTATTGTGAGGCGCAAGATATGAGGTCCACAGTGCTTTCACTAGCTACAGCATGATTAGACGGGAACATAGTAATGTTAGCACAGTACTGTTTTTCGGTTGCAATAGGCCCTGCGGTGGTACCTAGACTACCACCAATAATACTAAAAATAATTTTCTAGGTTTTCCGTACGAAAGTACTAGATCCCTATTCAGACCTTAATATAAAAATATCGGTGGAAACGAATCTAAAACACGTTGGGATTCAATCCTGTCAGATGATAAAATCTTGGCAATTTACTAGTCCACCGTTGGGGATAAAGCTTAAATCTAGCTCGTTAATTTGAATCCTTATGCATCTAGATTACTTAAGTCTAGACCATATGGATATTTAGTAATATCAAAATTTATTTACTTAAAAAATTTTAATTTTGATTAATTACTCGAAAGCGATACCGTAATCTTAAACAGCTTAATGTATTCCCACAGCTGGAACTCGAGAGGACGGGAGGAGGAAAAGAGACTCACCCATATCCTTATAATGATTTCTTGAAGATTCTGACCTTTACGGAATAGTAAAGCTCGCCGGAAAAGGAACCATGGAACCAAAAATCTTATTCGCAATATTCCATCGCATTAACAACTGAGCTATCATTACTTCTGTAGATTTTTTTTATCCAATTAAACGACGAGACGAGTGAGACTTTCACCTGATAGTAAGTGATACGCCTGCCTATAACGTCAGTTAGCTAGTTAGAATGATATACATAACTCCGCATTACGCTGGTCGCCGGGAGACATAAGATGTTGAATCCTTTACTCCAGTAATTACACTAGCTACAACGTCCTTCAAACCGGAACACGGTAATTTTTGTAGACCTAGACGGTCGGTGACAGAGACCTACCATCAGTAGATACCTAACATCTCATGTCTCAACTCAATGTGGTGCAGTCAAAACTATCCCAACTGGGGCCATATTATAGACATGCGTATGAAGGGTGTATGGGGTTCCGCACAACATCTTACGGAGCCCAAGTCAACCTCACCTGCACGCGGTGCACCCTGCTGAATAACAGACCAGGCTCTGACCATGTATCAACCCGCACTGGGCCAGCGTGGTGGCCTAACGGCCAATTCCTCTCATTCTACTATTGGATGTGGAGATCTTTGAAGGAGGCCTATGGTCAGCAGTGGACGTCTATCGGCTGATGATGATGCGTATCACTTACCTTCACGTGTTGTCGCTGCGTTGAAAAAAAAATCATCGTATTTAATAGTCGTGTTCAATAGATTTCAGTTATAAATTGATAATCCGTCGGTGTAACGACTATTTCCATCGAGCTGTAATTCCACGTGCCGCGTATCTGATCGGAATACCTCCGCGGACTCCGCGGTGTGAAGGTTTTCTATTTTAATGTACCGCAAAATCGGAATTCACTGCGCGCCGCTCAAACTTCGCGGAGGTGGGGAACGTCTGTTCAAAAGTCGACTTTTTTCCGGGCGAAGTTCGCGCTGTTAGTCTCATTGAAGATTTTTACACAGGTGCTAGGTCTTTATTGCCGGAGACCGTCTAGGTACCAACACAGCGCCTATTTCTGTCACCAAACAGTACTGTGCAAACTTTAGTGTTCCGGTTTAAAGGGCGCTGTAGCCAGTGTGATTACTGGGGTAAAGTGATTCAACATCTTACATCTCAGGCGACGAGCTAAATGCGATGCTGTGTATCATAATAACTAGCTCTACGTTGTAATGGTTATTTCACTTACCATCAGGTGAACATCCGGCTCGTCGCGACCCTAATTAAATTAAAAAAAAATATAGATTCGTTGCACTCAGGGTTATCAGTATTCATAAACCATGTGGATTAGATTATACAGAAACAGTACAATATCATGGTTGGTGGAAAATATAAGAAATCTTTGATAATGATGATGATGATGAAAGATGACAAGAGAATGAGATAGGTAAAATGAAGAAGCAAAAGAAACAGAGATGGAGTTAAAAGATAACATATGTATCAGAAATCCCTTGCCTGTAGTCTCGAGCTTTTTAAATAGTACTCTAAGATGTGCCCTGGCTGTCAACTAAAAGGGTTTCCAAGTTCACGGCTTTCGAAGGTTAGGGGAAGCTTCTGGGAGGGAAATGATTATGTAGGATTTGTATACACTAAAAACCCCATCGGTGGTCTTCTTAAGCGCGTTGCGAGATACCCTGAGATCTCCTACGGATCGGAGCTCCTGCCTATTAAGCATGTCGCAAGGAGATCTGTGACCCTCTTCGGCACCAACGCTTTGCTTCAACAGATACGTCACCTTGTCTAGTCGCCTTCTACGACAGTCAGAGCTTACTTTAGTCTTATTCGTAATAGCCCGAGAAGAAGACTGTGGGAGACCTACCAGCGAAACGTTTGTTACCAATATTGTTTTGTTAACAACCTCCTTTGTCTGTAACAATCTAGTTCCGTACTAGTCAAGGGATTGTAGGTTTTATTCTCTTACCGATAAGGCTTATAACCGCACCGGCGTGAGGTGTACAAAGGGGTACAGTAAGCTAAGAACAGCACGCTTCAGTAAGCCGAAGCGTAGACAGGAAATGCTTTTTTTTAAAGAGCGTGATTGTATGAACACACTTCCTGCGATTGATAAGTGTCGGCGCGCCCTTTTTATTGACTAACTTAACAACGCGGCAACGCTCCTAAACCCTACTTCCGGTCACACAAATTAATATCTCGATTTATGCTTTAAGATTCTCTATTGTTCGTAGTTCGTAATAAACGTGGTAAACAAAGCTACGGGAAGAGAAGGATTCTAGCTGATGGTAAGTGATACGTCTGCCCGTAGTAACGTTGCGCTAGTTAGGATGTGTACTGCACCATATGCGTTCGTCGCTTTGAAAGATGTAAGTCTCGTTAATTTCACTAGCTGCAGCCTCCCTTAAACCGGGGAACAATAGTGTTTGTGTTCTAGATTCTGGGGTGGTACCTATACCTATCATCACACCACCAGTCTATTACAATTTTGTTTAAAGGGAACACGGAAATATTTCTATGGTAACAAGTTTTAACATTTTATCTCAAGGCGACAGGCACCGTCTTTGCAGTGTATGTAATCCTAACTAGCACTATAAGGTGGACCGACGATCTAGAGTAAGTGGAGATGCTGGATGCGAACGTCTCACGGCTGTAAGGGTTCCCCGCACAACAGCTTACGGGACCTAAGCCAACCTCACCTGCTCGTGGTGCACCCTGCTAATCAACAGAGGCTCTGGCTTCTACCAATCCGCATTGGGCTAGCATGGTCTAAATCCCCTGATGAATCCTTATCCGCTCGATGTGGGAATCTTCGAGCGAGGCCTATCGGCTGACGATGATGAACAGCTTACGACCAATTGGAGTCCAGCCGTGGGCGTCTGTCAGCTGATGATTAAACTAGACGGAAATTCGGATATAATTAACACAAAATATAAGATTGTCGTTATCGATTTGCACGTTATTTGTGCACCGCGACGATAACGTGACGTAACGGCGACGTGACGTGCTAGTTGTTTTGACGTGTCGTGCCTGTAACAATGGAATCGAACCGGCTCTTAGGCAACATGCAGTGTAATGTGACTCATCAACCAATATTACTGAACTAGTAATACTAACGTATGGTACAAGTTATAGGTGGCAGCGGGTTCAATTATTGGTTTATTTAACGTTTTATTTGTTGCCTCCTTAGCGCAGTGGTTATGCGCCCGCCTTGTGACACGATGGTCGCTAGTTCGATTCCGAAGCTGCATGTTGTAGAGTTTTTTTACTGGTAGGGCTTTTTTTTAAATCTCTATACCCAGTTACTATCCTCATATTGTAAATCTGCTGGAATAATTATTGCTGTGTTAATTGCTACTTAAACATGATAGTTAATAATATACAAATATTAGTATAGGTGGCTCGTTTACCGCAGTCCTTATTACTGGTAAGTAGTACACAGCTCGCGTTCCTACCACCAGCAACAGTATAGATATATTAATGTATGCCAAAGTGAGCGGCGCCATATTTAAAGAAACGAGACTTATTTAATTTACTTAACAAGGATTCGATAGCAATGGTGAAGTTGTGAAATTATCTTAACGGACGTTATAAAACTGTTTGAATTTAAAACAATAACAAGTTAATTTCAATAAGCTTGTTTACTTAGAATAAGTTAACAGGAAAAACATGCTTGTTAAAATAAATATGAAACTTTCTGTATGGTTTTATTGATGACTATTTTTTTTTCACAGATTCATGTCGACGGAATGCCAAGTCAAGGTTACGGTGAGTTGGATTACATACTATGTATTTATAAATATATAAGTTATTTTATTCGATATGCATGAAGTATTTATCATCATCATCAGCCGACACACGTCCACTGCTGGACATAAGCCTCCCCTAAAGATATTCACATCGAAAATGAAGTATTACGGTAGAATTATTTCAATTATTTAATAAAAAACACCATCTTAGCTTTTTTTAAATAAGAAAATTGGGCAATAATTTTAATAATCGCCCTAAGTTTTAGTCTTGTGCCACAACATCGTAGTTTATATTAATAAAGCTGATTATTTGTGCTGGAGGGGGAGTCCCGGGTGGTAACTGCTTTTTACACTACATCCAATAGATTATATACAGTACTTCGTTCCATCGATTGAAGTATTTAGTTTCATCAGCAGAGTGGGTGGTAGGTCTCTGTTGATGGATACCGTCCAGATACCACCATAGCGTATATTTCTGCCGACGAACAGTACTGTGCAAACATTACTGTGGTCCGGTTTGAAGGGCGCTGTGGCTAGTGAAATTGCTAGAATAACGACACTCAGTATCTTGTGTCAACGAGCACAATATGGTGCTGCCTATACCATCTTAAGAAGCGCCACATTTCGCACACTTTGTACATTCAAAAAATTTAGAAAACTTTATAATACATGGATATAGTATCAATACTGTTTAAGTCTAGATTCTTCTCTCTGTCTCTCTCCTGTTTCAGGTTAATATAGTTGCCACAATAATACAAACTTAATCGAGAGATACTCACCTGATGGTATGTGATACGCCTTCCTATAACAAAGTTAGGATGACACACACTGAAACAAATTATACTCGTCGCCTTGATACATTTGTTGAGTCTTATTACGTCATAAATTTCACTAGCTACAGCGCCATTCAAACCGGAACAAAGTAATGTCCGCTCACTATTGATTGACGACAGACATTGCAGCAGCGGTAGTACTTAGTCGGTCTCTAGCAGAGACCTATCATCACCATTAACACTGAAAATATTTTTTTTCGGTTTTCAGTACGAAAGTACTAGATCTCTATTCAGACACTAATATCAGTTAAAACGAATTTCAAATACGTTTGGGATTCAAACTTGTCAGTTGATAAAACCTTCGCAATTTACTAGTCCAGCGGTGGGAATATAGCTTAAATCTACCTCATTAATATGAGCTCTCATTCATCTAGATTACTTAGGTCTATTAGTAATAGATATTTGGTAAATTCATTCAACATAATTTCAACGTCCTTCAAGCCGGAACTCGGTAATTTATGCAGCGCTGTTCGTCGGTAAGAGCTGCGGTGGTACCTTAACGGCCTCCGGAAAATTAGACCTATCATCATTAGTACTGTTGCTATATAGCCTGTACATACGCGGCGGTATATATAGACTCGTCGCCCTTTCACCCAACCCTCGTGCCACCCCCTTGATGACATTTGTACAGGACCTATAGCCCGCGAATTAAATTACGCTGAACGTAAAGCATCGTTTGAGGGTTGAGCTGACATTTTATGGGTACGGCGGTGATTTTATGAAAGGTCCGATAGTTAGACGCGGCGGATCACTTGTTATGATGTCACAATGGAATTGTGGGGCCCTGGATGTACAGGATTCGAGAGCTGAGATAATAAATAGGATTATTATTTTTTTTTATAAACCAATCATCATCTATGAGTTCTACTATATATGTCCTCGTCAATGGCAACTTCAGCCTCGCGATTTGTAAGGCTAAGGTTGGTAATCCTGATTCTGCGGACCTCTTCATTTCTCATTTGATCAGGCAGAAGAATTCCGAGCATCGGGTTCTCCATCGCTTGCAGTGTCACTCTTAGATATCTTACGAGGCCCATAGCACTACAATATTTCAGTAATATCCTCACGCTGATACAAATATTTATCATCCAATATGGTCTGAGAAAGTCTAAGAGTTCCGAGATGGCTGCAGTTGTGACGTCATAGTTATTTATTTTGTTCATTTGCTCTATAATTTTTGGTAATTTTTTTAAATTATATATCACAAATACTAATTGTAGATCTGTTGCCATAGACCGTCTAGGTACCATTGCAGTTCCTATTGCAGTCGACAAACAGTAGTGCATACATTATTGCGTTTGCTTTTAAGTTAGCTAGTGATATTACTGGGGTAAAGAAATTTAAGATCGTGTTTCAAAGCAACGAGCACAATCAGCAGTGTATATAATCCTAACTAGCGCCACGTTTATTATCAGATGAACCTCTTACTCGTTTTGTTGTTCCCTTAAAAAATATTTTTAAACCCCTCCCCGTTCTGTACTATTCTTGAAACAAAAAATAAAGATATCGAATGAATAGATTTAGGTTCCTTTACGTCTACAATAGAGAAACCTGATTCGCTTTCGAGACTACATAAGATGAGGTTAGGTGAACAAGGCTTTTGAAATTTATTTCTGGGTCCACATATTAGAGCCCGTTTATTCTGGGTTAAGTTCGCGACTATTTTAAGAAACACCCCTTTAAAAAACTCCCCCATGCTTAACACCATGATCAAATTGCAAAAGAGCCAAATATAACGTTCCGAAAATTCTCTTTAAACTATACGTAGTACTGGCTGATTTCCGGTCGCTTTGCTGGCCATAATATAGAAAAAGATTTGAAATTTGTCTGAAATATTCCTTGAGAGCAACCGCAAACGTTACTATAGCAACCGCATAAATAATACGAAACGACCATATTTATAAAACTTAATTAGAAATAAAATGATGTAGGATCTATGAAATTTAAGAAATACATAGAATATTCCGCGTCGAATGGTCATGTTCCTATGTCCAAACTTCACTAGTTTTCAGGTGATTGGCGACCAAAGAAAACCCATCATTATATATATATTATTTAATAAAGCTGTACTTTTTTATGTTGCAGTTCATATATTAATAAGTTAGGTATAGAATGCGGATGTATTATCTAAATGCTAAGTCCTTCCCACTTACTAGTCAGATGAAATTGTTTTTTTAATTTGTTTGACTCATATATATCGTCGATCTATAAAATCAAATATTAGGAGCGATTTCCATGCATTCCTTTACCAGTTCTCTTCCTTGGACTTCCTGGTACAACACAACTCTTACATTCTTCTTTATCTGATTCATGTTTCCAATCTTTGGACTTCCCTTTTTCCTCTCTTGATCTTGTTTGGTTTTTGCTATCCACTTGATTATTTTCACTTTTCGACACCACATTTCAAAAGCTTTCAACCTTTCTTCGAGTACTTCGAGTCATCATCCAATATTCTCAGCCGTATAATGCTATTCCCCATATGTACATTTTTATCACCATTGGAATATAAATTATATTGCCAGCACCAAAATGGGCATACCTCTGTCTAAAACGATGCGACATAAAAGTCCGCAATATGAGGGTAGGGTGAAGCGTTAAAGGGCGAAAAGGTACCACCATTGTGAGTTGATATTCCTTTTTTTTCAAGCTCTGATAAATCAGGACCGTATCGCAACTATCGCGGGCCAACCCCACCCGGCCGCGCCTCGACCTGATAAACAAACCCACCCACTTCTCTTCGACATTTGCTTAGAAAGGGGTGCGGTACCATACAGCTGTATTGCCGCGGCCCCGTAACAGCCCATCGCGTTATTAGCTCGGCCGGCGCGGCCTCCACGGCTCACAAAAACAACCGATAAAGACAAGGGACGACCTTAAACTAAAATAAACAGATGATCGGCCAAATGACGGGCCGCCCCCCCATACACCTGCAATAAAGTGATGTGTACAAACCCCGGCGCGCCCTTTCGCTAATGAGGACAGTTTATGGGGCGCGCTGGCATTTAGCTTTTATTGTCCGTGCGCGCGCAACCCCCTTGCCGGGTTTATAAGAAGTGGCACTCGCTGGTGGTGTTCAGTCGCACACGTGATCCCGGCTGGTGCGGGCCTCCCGAGCCCGAGCCCGCTGCCGCTAACTCGCGCTAATTTACTTCGTTACGCTTCAATTTGTGACTCAGCCGCTCCTCGCTCGCCTACGCCTGTTAATTAGACTCTAACCTAGTATTTGAATTATCGCGTGGGCTACGTGCGTTTTAGTTGCTCCAATCGCATTCGTTTCGGTCAATGTAGTCATATTAGTCGCCTCTGTTTCTCTTCCGTCCCTTGCCTTCGAGTTTCTAAACTTTTCCATTTAGACTTTTCAACTTATAGTAGTAAATTTTCTTAACTTTTTGATTTTTTTTGTTATTTTGCTATACTTTTTAAATTGTTAGATTTTCGCTTCGCTTCTCGAAAAGTTCTTGTCTCTTAGTATCGCGGCTATATTTTGATGAAACTTTCTTTTAAGATAAAAATAAATTAGAAGTTTCAAGAAAAAAATTTAGCTTTCAAATTAAAAACAATGCGCTGCTTCGGAAAATGAGTTTAGAAAATTTATTCTTAATAGGAACATATATAGTTTTTCCTGCATTTAGACTATGGTTTCTACGCAAATTTTACAAATGTACGTAAAACAACCACTATTGTATTAATTACTTCCCCCTCTCTTTTCAAAGAAATTGTTCCTTATATTAGTCATTCAGTCTCATTTCAGGTGCACCCTCTCTTTTCTCTTTTCCTTCTGTCGTTTCTCTAAAATTGATGCTAGTCTTGAAATGCTGATTTGTCTGACTGATTTGTCAACCAGCTGCCTCCATACGAACTTCACAAGATTCTGTTATATTTTATTCTTCTGTATAAATGTTAATACCTAGACCTTCATCAATCTCTTAGCAGTACGTAAACCGTATTACTAATTTTCTTCACACGTTTTCATATTCATCACAGTTTTGTTTGTTTATCTATCCAAGGTGGTTCCATGCGCGAGTAAACGGACGACGTCCGTCCTACCAGTTACCAGTTAACTTGAACCTTAGAAGTTAAACTTGTACGTTTGAGTAATTAGGCATAATTGACAGAGTTAATTTCTTATATCTACTTCATGTCGGTAAGTTTGTAAGGTTATCTACTATGTTTTTCAGTCAAGTGGTATCTCTTATCTTCAGATTTAGTCTTTAATGCTGCACGACTCATATATATACATAAAATTAAAAGTTCTATTTCATGGTATGAAGCCAAAATTTTCCAACTTGCTAGACCGAAGTTGCTGGTTCGGATTTATCTCCCTATATTGTTGTCAATTTCTATACAATTAATTAAAATAATTATTTTTGAAAATCTTGTTCTTAGACGAATGGATTGGGATTGAAGGCACTAGTAAAAAGCAATCATAAAAAAATTTTTGGTAGTAGAGGCCATCCAGGAAATTTTCGCAAGAATTTTCACCCATATTAAATAAGTACTTCTAATTGGCTGACGAGTTTTATTACTAAAATTTAATAGCTACATAATATATCCGGAACGACATTGTATATTAAATTATTTATAGTAAAGAATCGGACGTCCAAAGACACGGAAGTAATATTTCCTATTTTTCTCTGTATAATAAAGAATAATTAACAAGTTCGGACCACTTGTAAAAATATTATGTTTTGTCACGAAAAACGGAAACAAAATAAGATATAACTAAAGATAACTCTTATTTGTCGTCAGTTAATATTGCTCTTAAATAATTTCCATGTTGAAGCGGAGAACATATCTATCAGCTATTCATTTTAAATTACACCACGCGACAATTCTGTAGTCGAGTATTATGGCAAAGATGAACAAGCAGTTTCCCTCTCACAAGTTCGCTAAATTATTTGTTTACACTTCTCTTGATGTAATTCGTAACGTCATCTTCGCAATGTTTGCGTTCTTATTGCTTAGTTAAGAGATTCATTTTATACGTTGTTATATTTCATACTCCTACTGTTTCGAAGTCATGGATTTAATCTTTTGAAAGCTTCACATTTAAAGATCTCTACATTTTACTATTAATTGTACATTAAATTTCCATGAAGTATAAATTTAAATTGTAATGTAATATGTGCTTTTCTTTTTAATTTCTTGTTTTTGTGTAGGTTGAATTCCTCTGAAGACCAGAGAAAAGAAATTGTTAATTATATCTATAAGTGGTAAGATTAGTCTTAGTTTGAATATACCCTATTCAAGACGTTTGTAGCTTGTGGAATGTATGTTGAGGTAGCGTTCTAAAATTTGGTTCTTTAGTAGAAATTTTCATAATTTTTTCACAATAAATAATATGATAGATTTATCAGTCATCTTGATGTAAATATATTAACGGTATTACACCGATGGGATGATTATTATTTTTGTCTGAATCTAAGATCATACAAAGTCGCACAGTAATGAGAAGTACGTTGACATTAGCCAAGAATTCATAAGGGAATATTCTCTTCATCTAACTCTCAAACGTTCACATCGACAAATGTTTCATTTCCTCGTTTCCATAACGTTTATTTATAACCGGAACGATTTGAAAAATGGCAAAACCCAGTGCGTTATAAGAAAAATGTATGACGTTGTTTATAAAACGGATAACTTCTGTTATGCCCTTTCGATCTTTCCGTAATGATTGCGTTAAACAAGCTTCAATTCATGTATTGTTAGGTCGCGTTGTATCAACTGTACGTGGTTTAGTGCCTTATGTTTATACAGCATCATCTAATAATAAGGAATCATAACTGAATGTTGATTTATATGAAGATAAACAAATTGTACCCGCGAGTGATGTAAATGATGAAAATATAAACGGAAACTTGGACGGTCTTGAATCTAGATGTTATTGCAAGATTTTCTGATTACATCTAACTCGATCCTTGGAGTAAATTAGAAGGAGTTGGCTAAAATATATCCAGGATTGAAGAAAATGCGCTTGGATTTAGAGAAGACGGTACGTAATTTCATATTTTGGAATCATTTTTTGCAGTTTATATCTCACTAACTCTCATAGCTTTTGTCTTGGTTGGTTTGAATTTGAAATATTTATAATTTATTAGTTACATATAAAAATTTTTAACATTTACTACGTTTAAAAATTCTCCAATAATTTCAGTACCTTGCCACCAACCAAGTTTCAGTACCATGCTTAATATACTTTAAATAAGAAGTTTTTATTTGTGGTAATTGTTAGTTGTACCAATAGGAAATGTGTGAATTGACCATCCAAAATTTGTGTTACAATCTGTGGGCGTTCACACTGCGTTTGCCCAAACGGGAGCCGTTTTAGGCCACGCCCACGCAATGACGGCCTGCTGAGGTCAAATCATTGCAACATTCATTTGCAAGTTCAGAAGGTTAATTAATACTCATATTGTTGTAGTGTATTTTTAGACCAATTTGTATCATTCTTAAATAGATACTTCGTGCTTAAATGAGTCTCTCAACTATTTAGAGACAAAGGAAGTAATTAAGTATTCATTCCACGTTATAATTTCAAATGTTTCTGAGATAGTAATTAGTAAAAGGAATAATTTTTGTTTTAATATATCTCATCGGCTATATTTGACATTTTCTTGCCAAAACATTTTCTTTAGTGTACAGTGTTATTTCGTAGAGACGGCTATATATATGAAGCTATTATTCTTATTTATATTTAGATAGCCAAAGTATATGCCGTATTTATTATTTAATAAAAAGTGGAGATGTATTTACTAGATTTATGCAGTGATTTTTATACGGCACCAGCTACGACCCGCAGTCGTCTTGTCAATGTATATTACTCTTCCTTAGTTAACATTTGAAAATCTGGTGAATATTACAGAAGTGTATTTTCTATAGCTACTTTAAACTGAATAGTAAAGAAGTCAGAAAGTCTTGAGTTGAAATTTGATTTGTCGTCGGATGTTGTATCTGACGACAAGTTCATAGCAAAGTGAATACTAAAAAGGAACTTTTTTTACAGCAATCGTTCCAATTTTAACAGATAATGGATCTCTGTTGTCTAGGTTGCTACTGCAGCGTCTATTTTTGTCATCAAAGAGTAATGTTTAAAAATTACTGTGTTCCGCTTTAAAGGGCGCTATAACTGGAGTTCTGGGGTGATAAGACTTCCAGTATTTCAAGGCGACGAGTTATACAAGGTGTATTATTTGTGATCCTGAATACTGCCACATTGTCCTAAGCGGGTGTATACCATCAAGTGATTCCGTGCTAATTTTTTCGTAATAGCCAATAAAAAAAAGACTGTTTTTGATAAGCGTTCACAAAGAAGTTTCTACAACTTCTGTGATAAATAAGCTAAGCGTTTGCATTGTAATATGGTGGTACCTGTTCCGCTTCCAAAGATACATACGAGTATAGAAGAAGCTTCAGCGTTTTTTGAATCCAACCTAGTGAACGTCAATGCTGTTTTCGTCAGCATATTGAAGATAGAATATTCTTGCAAGCGCGCTTCACCACCTTCGGTCTCATTTTTTCTTAACGATATGAAATTGAGATCCTTGATCTATTGTAAACTATCAGTACTATTTTTTGTATATTCTGAATAGATTAAAAGATGTCCCACGAATTTTTTTTTAGACAAAACGTTTCTTAGGAAAATAAAACACAAAGGGGAGCCTTGAAATGAATAAGTGGAAATAAACCACTAGCTTGTATGGTAAGTAAAGCCCGGAGTCAGTTTGAAATTCAGAGTGCTTCTCAATGCCTCAAAGTGAAAAGCTTTGGCATTGGTATAAGTAGCTCTCGGGAAAGTGAAGCAAATACATTATTTGTTATGAGACTCCCATTATTTGAAGATCTTTATTTCACTGCACAAATAAAATGTCGTATTAGATTGCGAAGTTATTTTGTGAAACAAATGTATCAATATTTCTGAGGATTAGAGTAAATCGAAAGAGTTTTCATATAACTTATGAAATTATCGATATGTGCTCTTTTGTTGAAACCGGTAAAAGAGCCTTCATCCATTTTACAAATTGAGAGTCAGTTATAGCAAAGCGGATAGATAATGAAAGAGAATTTCTCTCTTGAAGATTGTTAAAATTGTTTACTTCAGATAAGTCTCTGTTGACACAATCATGTCTACATTACTATGTTATAGTTTTAAATTACGGCTAGGAAAATTACTGGGTTGAAAAGATATAACGTTTTATGTCTCAAGAGGGTAATATTGTACTTCATAAATATCTAATCCCCTATTGTTATCATTAAATAAGATTCTATCAGTCACAGTTCGTCCAAAAATTAAAACTCGCATTGTCATTTGGATGAATAAAAACTGCACTAATGGTTAGTGATACTAGATGTTATAGGTTCAACAATATTTCTCTTATAGTTATATCTACTTGTAGTTTACTATCAGTGGGTTATAATTTCGGAAATTCAGTAAGTATACATCCGACGACAAGGAGGTATTTCTTTATTCGAGGTCAATACTTTGTTTTGTTCTTAAAGCGTGCAATACTATTTTAAAAGTATAGTCCGATTATTGTCTTTTTTCTCCCTGTTTATCCTTTTCATTACTAGTAGTAGTTAGTAGATAAAGTATTACGAGTTTCAAACGTTAACCAAATACCATTGAACGACTGGAACTTGATAAAAGATTCCCAGTGGTATCGTTTTAATAAAGTTATATATTTTTGCTTTTCGCAACAGCGGAAACATCGTGAACACAAAAACTTTCAAGTTTCAAAATTAAACTTTCGTAATGTTTCCAGCGTTTCGTGTATTTGATCCTATTGGCGGAATCAAGCAGCCCAAATCAATTTAATTGTAAAGGATGGCAACCGAACCGTTGCTAAAGGGTTAAAAGAACGAACCCAACCCTTACGATTTAAGTAATAAAAGGAGTTCGGTAAGTTTCAAACATTGGGACCGAATCTTATTTTCTTTGCTCTCTTTAGTTTCTTAATAGATATTTTGATAGATTATAACCGTCTAAAATGATGTCTCAGGACATATTAAATCTATTGCGTTCAAAAATATCAGAAGTTTCACAGAAAAAAAAATTATAAAAGTAAGATTTGCTGTAGAGCGTGAAGTGATCTGATAGTCCCGTCCGTTGTAGTCTTATAAAAAAAAATACTTCACCAAAATTGGATACACTATTTAGGCACGTTAAACTTCACACATCTCGTTTTGTGTCCGAGATGAAAAATTGTCATAAAGATTAACTACTGGTGATAGTTCTCTTCAGGTTTCTTTGTCTCTGTACATCCTCACACCAACATTGGTTAGTTAGTAAGTAATCGTTAATAGTTTAGCATTGGACAGCAACAGGCTGAAATAATCATTCCTTACAAAGTAAACGCTAACAGTATAATGATTCAGACAAGGTATTCTTTTAGACAGACAGATTCAAGACGTTGGGTAAGGTGTAAATCCCACAGTGAATTAACAAAGGCTGATAATAATGATGATGATAATGATAATTCTATTACATAAAAGTAGCAAATATGCATGCCTCCAGTTTAATGAACATAGTAGGTGGTGGATAATGTTATGGCAGTATATTGACTATAAGAAAGTTGAAGTTATCTATATGGGTCCAAAAATCTGTCATTATAAACCTTGCACATACAAAATATAACACATTTTCAATAGTGTAACAGTAGATATGAAACCAATCAGAAGAAATATTTCGCACTGAAGATATATCCGATCGGCTCTAAGTCCTCGTGGGAATCAGTTGTACAAATGATCGAACGTAATCTTTTTCGATGCATTGCTTGCTCGCCCATTGCCTCCGCTTAGACTGATTTCACCTTGAAACCCTTTGGGAGATCGCAGACAAGGCGGAAGGTATTCGAAAAATATAATAAATATCTCTTTTTCTGATTATTTGGAATAAAATCAAAGCGTTGTAGAGAATTCGACGAGGGATAAAAGTGGTCGATACAAAATTTAGAATTAACGTCCTAAAGAATACATTCCTAACTGGTCTTTTATAATGGGTAATGAGGGGAATTCCCGTCTAACGGCCATTCTGAAGTCCAATAACGTCCTGAAATCTTTCTGAAACTGGATAGGAAATTCCTAACCAGTTCGTGATCGTATTGCTAAGTACCAATTAAACTTAAAATTGGTCATTACGATTTAAATGTTCAGCTGTTTGGTGCAATTTTGATGGAATCTATTATAAATTAGTGATGGGACTATTTTTTTGTACTTCGGTTCCCATACGTTTAAGAAATAAAAAAATAATGTTGTCTAGAAAGATTTTAAGATTAAGTCTTTTGTTAAATCTTATTTTGAAATCCGTTTAGAGCACAGTTCACTGGAAACAAAGGAAATTAAAGTGACATAATTTTTAAAGTTATTTCAAACCTTCAAAGGTTTCAAGTTTTCTAATCTCCATCTCTTTTTGCATAAATATGACTTTAGATAAATTTATTTTTAACGTAAGTAAATATTAGGAAACTGTATCAAACATTTTGATGTATTCATATTGGACAAATTTGCATAGTCAATTTGTTTTTGGCTCTACATCTCTGAAATATTCTCTGTTCATATATCTGTTTTGATGTATATATGTCAGATTTTAGTTTTTGTTCTAGTATTTAATAAAAGCTATAAAAGCAGGAAGAGTTATGTATATGACTACAATCGGAAAGTATGTATTGTAACTCTTTGATCGTCTCTTGTCTATGAACTTTACTGTTACAATAATATTTAGTCTCGACTAAGGCATGATCGTGTTCAGGGATGTCTGCTGCTATCGTAAAACGTTCTATTTTAAAAGGCGTCTGCTTATAATCAAAGAATATCAAAGCGCTTGGCAACCGAGGGGAGGGTTGCCAACATAAAAGTGTCAATTAGCATTTATTTTAACATAGCAATGCAGTCCAGAACTGATCTGAATCTTGTTTGATATTCAATTGAGACGGTAATTATTCACGGGTGTATAAGCTTAGTGTTATACATTTTATGTCCCCCTTTTGCCGGTGGTAAATCTCTAGGTGATCGATGGATTAGTACCAAAGTAGAAAGATTTATTTTTATCGTTAAACAGTGCTGTGTAAACATTAAACTGGTATTTAGATTTAAGATGCTCAAGAAGGTGGGTTTTGTGATGTTTTGATAGAAAAGATTATTTAATATTTTTCTGTGTTCCAGCGCCTTACTATTATATCCTTACATATGAAATTAGCGTTTTGTCGCACTGACCACTTTGATCTGAAATATCTCCTCTTTGGTTAAGAATTCCAAATTCAAATTTATAAATTCATTTAGCTGGTACATTTGAGTTTTGAAAACAGTCATTCATTTGTATTATCCTCATTGTATTTTTCTTTGGCGTCGCTTATTAGCGCACAATGGCAAACATGAAATATCGGTATATTTACGGGTACGAGTTCTAACGTGGCACCAGCATCAGTGCTGCAGGAACAGCTCGAAAGATTAATGATGTGTACGGCGCTCGTGTTCCAAAAGAAAGCACGGTACGTTCACGATTTTGATCACGTTTGGCTGCTTCACGACAACGCAACACTACCACCACCACCACACACTGCACAACAAACAACCACTAAGTTAGATGAGCTACTATTGGAGTGTCTGGGACATTCACCGTACTCCCCGGACCTTGCCCCAATAGATTACCACTTTTACCGGAATTTGGATATCTACTTACAAGGTAAAAAAGCTCAACTCTGATGCCGCAGTACAAACCGCCTTCAAAGAGTTTATTGATTCTAGCCCCCCAAGATTTTTTTAGTAAAGGTATCAATGAACTACCTATGAGAAGCCAAAAGTGCATAGATAACAACGGTGCATACTTTGATTGATTAAATATATTTTACAAAAAAAAATAACACTATATTCCTCCCCTACAAAACGCATATTTCATATGTAAGGACCTAATATTTAAATTGTGTTGTTAATGTCCGTATGACTGAGGACTACATGTAGTAAAATTTAGATTATGGTTTAGGGTTTTTCGAAACTATTACTATTCACAATTATCAATATCTCCTCATAATATCCAAATAAAAAAAATATCAGAGGCGTAATTTTTGGCTAATGTTATATTTCTTACATATGCTCAGCAGTAGTATTGCAATGTAGGATTTTCACATGAATAATATTGATTTTGGTTTCGGATATAAACTGAAACTAAATCTAAGCTGTTGATTTAAATCATTCAACAAGAGGTACAGTATTTCCACTATTATTTTGTGGGTATTTCAATATACGTTGAATGCGCTTTGATCAAAAATTGTACATTTTTGTTACTTTAAAATTTCGACTCGAACGCGCCCCCAAGAAAGTATAGAGAGAGCAAATAACTTTATTTGTAGCTTTATGCAGTGTTACTTTCAACCTTTAGCATACCTAGCATGTGAAAGTGATAGAAATAACTTCGACGACAGAAACGAGATTCTGAATTTGGGGCTTGTATTTGTTCCGTTCTTGTTTTTGTGACCATTATTAGATACTATGTCGATAATGTTCGCCTCCTTGTTGATATTTAATACGATAGTCGACCGCAATTTCATGCGATAGCAAATGACAATGTAGCCGGAGGTGATTGAGCATGCACGCACTGACAATTCTGATTTTCTTTTAGTCTTATTAGTTTAGTTAGCCAAGCCAGTCCAAATAATGTTTAGCCAAATTCATACTTAGTCACCGAACCTCACAGTTCAATAAGTTACCATACGAACAAAAGTTTTCTCAGTGCTGAATAAACTGTGAAAGGTTTCTTCTTTTCAATAGTAGCAGTCTGAACTAGTCGTGGTCATCAGGTAGTTGGAAAAAGTGCCTATGTTTATGTAACAAGATCCAAAAACAGCTTTTGAGGACTTGTTACACCCGTCGTACGTGTTTCGCTAAGCGGGCATGGTGGATTATGGTCTCCATTCTTTTCTTACATTATTTTCACAAGCAGGCTGTTAATTTCACATTTTTGGTGAGAAATGTAGAACGTAACAGTGTAAATATGCAAAGGCAGTTCCATGCCGATGAAGCCAAAGATTCGTTCATGTGATACGCCAACATTTCTATATTGTCCGCGTTGCTATATTGAAGCAAACGTAACAGAATAAGCTGATCTTGTGTACATAAGTCCGTATTAAACGAAGCAGCGTCAGAATCCGGGCGTCCGGCGCGTTTCTCTTGGATTCTTTGAGTTTCTGCCAAAAAATATTAATCTTACGCTCCCGAAATAAATTTAATGCGAGATCGATCCATTTCGTTTACATCGGAGCGGATTGGGTCCAAGTAAAGAGATGGTTGGGTAAACAAAATTATGAGAAAGCTAAATCTCATCATCACATACAACAAACCGATGAGATGGATGGGACGCTAAAGTATTGCAAGTGCCTATGAGTAAGTCTCTCATAATCCTCAGATTTCAAATATTATTAATACCAATTATAGAAGCAAATTTTAGAATAGCATTGTCCAGGAAAGTCATAGTTTGTGAAACCTTTTTATATCCTTAAAGACGCATCTATACGTTTTAGTATAATACCAGAGCAGTCGTGAAGGCCTACTACCTAAAGGTAAATAGCAGATTCTAAGCCAAGCTTAGAAACTTCGTATTACTGCAAATAAGAGACAGCTTCATGTTTGTTTCAATTTCCTATTTCTTTCCTCGTTTAGTATGTGATGAGAGCCACTGATCTTTGATTCCGCAAACGCGAAGATTATCACTCAAAGATCAAAACAATGAAAGAACAATCTATCAGTGTTTTAAATAACAGATTTTTGGAATAATAATGATATATATTTTATTAAGATTATCTAGGTTACCGATTCTAAAAGATGAAATTGCATTTTTATTATTTAAAAGAAGAAAATGCATTTGAAGAAGGCTTCTTTGTCTCTGGTGAGAAGGACTACGTATTTTTGCATTTATTGAAGGATATTTTTTTACCCAAATCTCAGCACATTTCTAGTAACCATTTTAATATCGTTCTACTTTAATAATCGAAAACTGGCACAACTTATATAATTATAATAGTTTTATAATCAAAATATTACTAAACTGTGGTAAAGTCACAATCTTAAGTAGTAAATTAAATTAATACTGCATTTTCAATAATAAATATAATTGTTAATGAAAACTAGTTAACTATAAACAGTTAAAAATTAGCCAAAAAAAAAAAACAATTTCTTTCAAATTCAAATTAACTCATTTCAGCCTTTTGGAACCTATGGTGCTATAGGCTTACAAATGAATGCAACCATTCTTTAGGGCAGTGGTTAATTGCTTGCCCTGTAACATGGTTCCAGGTCTTCACGAAATCACATATCTTGTTAACCGACCTCGCATTCCTATAACACTATTATTTAGTTCTCTTTATCATATTATAAAGCGGCCGCCACTTTACGTGTTCTTAGATCACAATTTTTTTATAAATATATTTGATACTTAAAAATCCGCTGGTAATCACTGCGCCAAAGGATTCTGGGCTAACGTTGCTATCTTCGATTTGATGACCATTAATTTAGTCAAAACTCTTATGGTGATATGTATTATTCCCCGTCAGCTCTTGTCGCTTGCTCCAATCAGAGTATTGGTCAGTGCGGCATTACCGCGGCATGCCTGGCGCGTGTCAGTCAGCGCTCGGGTGCGCGTGCGCAGATTTATTTCACGGGAACGCGCCACACACAGCGCTCCGCCAAGATGACCTTCCATGTCTTATTTCCAACTGGCGGCTCTCCTGTGTCACCACCGCTCACATAATCCTTCATTGAAGAATCATAGTACCATTGATGTCGCTACTAGAAATCTGTGAATATTCTATAAGAAATGATCGGATGTGATCCTGGTATTAATAAAATCAAACACCAAGCACACCACTAGAAGACCTCAAGACAGTAAGCCCATTCTGTGTAGATCGGTCAACAAATAATATTAAATAGTTGTAGGTTTTCCCTGATCTGCCCTGTAGTTTCGGACTGTTGGAAAAAAGAATTAAGATAAGCCCTACCTGCCGTAGACGGCGACTAAAAGAGTTTTTGATGTCCTGGGCTTTGAGGGTCTTCTTTGCCGATGAAGCTGTTTTGCGGAGGACGAGAGAGAAGAGATATGACGTATTTCTTGTAGCAAAGCGGGAATGCCGAGGAGAGTTACGGCTTTCTCTGGGACATGTTTAAGCGTAGTGTAGGGAGGTACCGGTAGGTTCCGTAGGAGATCACAGGGACCTGTGCAAGGCAGTGGGGATGATCATTGAGGGTGTTATGGTGGGTATAAATCCCACATTACCTTGTCCTTCCCGAGAAGCAGAGTAACATTTGAATATTTTTCCCAATAAAAAAAAGTACTTCATGATAGCTATGACTTCAGTATATCTATCACCTCAGTCCTCCCGTGTCCCTGTGGACCATGTCAGTGATCGAATCGTCAGGATAATATAATAAAACAAACGCAATAAAATCCCTAAAATTAATTTTTATTAAATTAATAGTATCTGTGTAAATTTAAGAAATCATTATATTTTGAATGAAAATTTACAAGACCTGGGTTTGGTTACTTAGATACTATATCACAAATAAAACAATGCTCAGCGAGTGTCACACAACATTATACTTAATTGAGGTAAACTTGTGAAAAGCAGGAAAACAATAAACGTAGCATTTAAGCGGAAAAGAAATATTCGGACCTCTGTCGAATGCACGATAACTTAGTTTACAACTTGTACGAAAAATTCTTTCATTCTATTGTTTTTAGTACACGACGAGGACATTAAAGGCACTTAATGCGTCAGGGGGTCCTGTTCGTCGCTAACAACCTATTCTCCCGCTCGCGGGGCCCGTTCGTAATTTATGTTAACGACGAAAATTAATTGAAACGCCCAGTGACGCCTGAGTTGACCCAAATCATCGCGACGACCATTTAGCTAAAGCTTTAGCAGGAGGCATGAGCTTTCGAGTACTAAGAAGTCATTATGCAATGGTGGTAGGTCCCTGTTGCCGAAGACGGTATAATTATTATTTCTGCCACCAAACGGTACTATGAGAATGTTGAAAGGCGCTATAGCTAGTGAAATTACTGGGGTAATGAGACTTAACTAAATGAAATTTCCTCCGTTGCAAGCTCAAGTTCGGTGGAGAAAGAACCTATGCCTCTTTGATACGTACAGCGCTTACTGTGCTTTACAAACTCAAGTATAAAAGAATTAAAATATATCTATATATATAAAATTACAGGTAAATTTTACGGTGACATTTGTAACATAGTTTTTTTTATTAGTTCTAAGCAAACGGAAACGGGAACTAAAGCTTAATTAATTAGGCATAACGTTTAAACGGAACACCTAGAGCGTCGGCAGCGGGCAGCCAGCGGCACGTGAGCCTCGCAAATATTTACACAGCCAATACATGCTAAAGCGAGCCGATCCAGTAATTGCCAATTAACCTAATTTATATCAGCCATTTATCTAACAATGCACTAAGCCGAAAGTTAAGTTTTCATACACTTTATACACATACAGGCTTAATCCAAATTTTGAATGCGCCTTTGTAATTTCCACGTTATTTCCGAGCGCCTCGAATTGTTCCAGCAACAGCGCATGTTTCCGGATACAGGCAATTTAGTAAAATGCTTTATCAAATTTTTGGTTTAGTTGAGCAGGTTGATCAAGTTGATCAAGTTGATCAAGAAGTTTCACTGTTCGTATCTTTTGCGATGTTTAATGTCAAATCATTAAAAATGGTGAAGTGTGTTCGCTTAGAAATTGTGTAAATCGATAACAGAAAAATAGCAAAGGAGACAGATATATAATAAGAAGAGGTACTTGAAAAGGCAGGTTCGAAAAAATCTTACCAAGGTACTAATTTAATTACTTATATAATTTTGAAAGAATGCGAACAACCTTCGTCTGAACCAGAGCTTATTTAAAGAGAGCAGGTAATCTATTGAGATTCATATGGGAATGATGAATGAAAGAGCCAATATAGAAGAAAAACTGTTGAAAATATAAAGAGACCCACCCACATCTTTCAGTAACTGTTATAGAATTCTTCTTATACTTATTCCTCTGTATATTTTCTAGAAAATTAATATTGAAACTGTCGGCTGATAAACGACTAAAAAGGAATATTTTGAAAAATAAAGTAGTTGCAATTGTCGAAAATATGTAGAATATTTGTATAGATATAAAAAGCAATCCATTATTATGATCCAAGAATAAGGCGGCTACTGGAAAATTGCAAGCTGATTTAATTTGTGATTTGGAGTGATTCCAAACGGAAAGGAATGTTCAAAGACTTTGTTGTATAAGAGCACTTGATTTTAGTTAGTGATTATTCGTAGAAACACCCCAGTTAAAATTAATATTTGTGAACAGAGCGACAGCATTTTGTTATTTTCAACGTAACTTAAAGCGGATGACAAAGTCAGCGCTATAATCGTCCTTGGCTAGTGAGACATCACTACTAGGTTGTTAGGGCACTAAGTTTGTACCATTAACTTCATAAAGTTCTACATTTCAGACCATACAAACTAATGTTTGTGGTAAATTTGTACTTCTTTTTTTTTCAGGTAACCCTAAGGTCGACCATAAAGTGGATGAATCACAAAGAAAAAATAGTCCGCCCGATCCAGGTCGTACGTTGATAAATGTGCTAATTCAATAAAAGTTTCTAGGCCACACCAATTATTACGCTAAAGTGGGTCATTTTTATTACCAGACAGTGTAACGGCGTAGCTAATTACTTTTCAGTTTTATTTGCAAGCGAATGTGTTACTCCAGCGTGGTGATTTGTGGCGTAATGGAAGTTTTCGAAATCGTTTTAGTACTTCCTGCGAACACCATGTGCTGACTTCTTCGCGCTCTAAGATTTTTTTTTTATACAATAGGTCTTGCCTGATGGTAGATTACCTACCTAATGCATGTCTGTAATATAAAGTGATGATCAATCTTATCATCCTCTTTTAAGAACCCTGGAAATCTTTTGAGAAATGTCAGCTTTAGATTATTTATACTTTCAAACAAACAAAATTAGCTAAAAAACGATATAACTATAAATATACTAACCATAAAAAAAATTAGATGTGACACACAAACAGAGATAAATAAATTTTTGATTGAAAGCTACATAAAACTTAATTTTCTTTACTTTCCTCGTATTAAAGAATGCCCAGCTTGATTTTAAAGTATGTTATTAGTTCCCTCTTTGAGTTTGCGCGGCGCCGGAGGTTAAGGTCCCAGGAGTTAAGAGATGTAACACCGGGTAACCACAAATTCAGTCTTATTCACCGACGCAAATTTCTTTGATGTCCCTCCCAATCGTTCCTCCCTGATAGCCTCTCTTCGTTATATGAATTTTCTTTTTCAATTTCCACAAGGGCCAACTGTAACTTTGTTAGTTATAATGATGATGCAGCCAGAATACGGCGAGTCAACCTTTAAATATTAGTCTTGTGTAGCTTCTATATCTAGCTATTTGTATATATATTTCTTGACTAATCATTATATTAAACTTTATATATAGCCATAACGAGCGGGCAAACGTTAAGGTTTGAATTACTATTTATTACTTACGTTTGTGTTCTTCGTCTTATTATTCGTATGGACGTGGCTTTATATTAAATAAAGCCGTAGAAAGTACTCCCAATACTCGGTCGATCAAAAACTCTAAACACTTCATTCTAATTATTACGATAAAATTTCATCCCCGATCTAATCCTTTGTCTTTGTTAACGTTTCCTTAAACTTCGTCAACGCCTTTCCTGAATTCCCTTTATTAAAATTGACTTTCTTCGGCGGGATTCAATTCAACTTCCAATTAGTGAAGCCTTCAACTACCCACTAACTGGACAATAAAAACCTTTAGTTAATTGAACTGGCTCCAAGATACAAAAAAAAAAGTTCCTGCACTTTTTACGACGCCCCACCGATGGACAGATAGCATTAAGTGGATGAAATGGCAATGGATATTGGCTAATTCAATTAGGCTGGCCCACTCAATACACCGTAGGTGGTCACGCGATCACGGAGTGCGGGTGTGGTCATATTTAGATAGAAATAGACAAATTGATAATAAAATGTTAAAATCGAAACGGTGCACTTTAATATAGTTTAAAAAAGTATAGGTCCACAAGGTTTACAAAAATGTCCAACTCTCATCCTAAAGCACTCCTTTTTCTTCTTTATCGGTATCATTCTTAACAGTGTTTGTGGTGATTACTACAGTAATCCTTACGGTAGTTGAAATTCTAAAAAATAGATCCGCTATTGATAATTTACGTTGTAATTAATAAGCAGCCTAATTAATGTTCGCGATTATTGGACTTGGAGCTTTCTTTTAAATAAAAGAGTCGAAGCCATTTATCCACGAAGTCTGTAAAGTGCGAGTTTGCGAATATCACTTGTCCAGGAAAACTGTTCTTCTTCAAACATTTCCTCCGGTTTTCCTTCATCGTTCTTATTTAAGTTTGATATCAACCAATTGAAAGTCAAAAATCATTTTCTATTATACTTGACTATAAAGTTTCTTATAACTGTTTACAAATTCTTAGAGAAATGAAATGAGTTATTTGATTTACATTTATATTTCCATCAACAGAAAACCCATACATCATCATATTTGCTACGTACTCGTATATTTTGAATCTAGATCAATATTGCTAGTGTACTCCACTATTCAAGTTACTCGTGAAGATTTCTAGAAACCATTCCGATTCGACTGATCTACAGGCCGTTGGCCCCTGCTGCTGTAAACGATCTAGATATTTTAGAACAAGCACTTCTTACTAAGTTAAGATTTATTTGATGTTTAATATCATATGAAAAGTGAAGGGTTACCTCGTTATAGATATAATGCACCTAATGTCCAAAAATTGACAAATTAACCGATTTTGGTGATGAGCGTAATGTGGTGTGCAATGTGGGCCTCATCTAATCGGTTCGTTCTATAATAAAATATCAAAATTTAAATTGAACAATGTCATAGGTATATCAAAGCTGTGAAATCTGTTAAAATTTATCATAGTATATTGCAAGTCATAGCAATATCTCAACTTTTTTTGTTGCGGATTTCCGCCGCGTAATGTTTCATTGAGCGAAAACGTTTTAAGGCTTAAATTAAAATGTTCCGTTCTAATCACTCAATGTTTGTCCGTCCGTTTGTTCGCGTTTCCATTTACTGCGACTGTTACTTTAAAAGTATGCCAATTTTGGAAATACGCACAATTATTATATAGGGAGCCGCTTTTGTGATAGTGATTTTGAATTGCTAAAAAATAGAGAGCTTCCGAACCAATGCATGGAGGCCTTCAAGAAAAGAGCATATTAATCCCTTAAAGGTCGGCAACGCGCCTGCGACCCCTCTGGTGTTGCAACTGTCCGTGGGAGTCAATGATCATTTTCTACCAGGTGAACAGTTCGCACGTTTGCTCACTATTCCTATAAAAAAAAGTTAAACGTTTATAAACGTGTCTGTGAATTAGTATCCCAATAGTTTGATAGTTTTTGATCTTATATCCTTGGGTTTCATGTGGTCCTTAATAGTAATCCTCATTTCATTTATCCTGCATTACATCCCGAATTTACCAATCTCATCGAAACTTTGAATCAATAAATTGTGGCACGGAAACTCGGAGTGAACTGGTGGAATTAAGTACATACAATATCCATTATCATTTTAAGTAATGTTGTTGGATTTGTGAAACGTGCCCGCTTACAGTGGGCCTTGGGCAAAGGCCGCAAGTCGCACAGAGCGTTTTCCTGCGTGATCGAATCAGAAATGAGGAGTTCGCAGGAGAACTAAGCTCACCGACATAGTCCAAAAGATTGCTAGACTCAAATGGCAATGGGCAGGACGTTCGAAGGACTGACAGCCGATGGGGCACTAAGGTCCTCGAATGGCGATCGCGTATCGGAAGACGTAGTGTTGGCAGGCCCTCCACCAGGTGGTCCGACGATCTGGTGAAGGTTGCGGAAAGCAACTGGATACGGGCAACGCAAGCTCGATCGGTGTGAAGATCTTTGTAGAAGGTTTATGTCCAGCAGTGGACGTCTACCGGTTGATGTTGATGATGATAATGTTGGATTTGGACAGAATTATGCGATTGTAGCGATTTTTCTTTTATTACGAATATCTACTAGTGGTTGATTCCTATTGCCGGAGATCATCTAGGCCTGTAGCGCCGGTTTGAGCCGCCAGTGGTGTACAACATTACTGTGATCCGATTTAGAGGGCGTTGTTGCTACTGAAATGTGATGGTGTGTATATTATCCAACTACCACCACGTTGTTATGGCACATACGTAAATTCAACTGGACCACCCACTCGTCTCTACTCGTGGTCAAAGATTTTTACTATATTTCTGTATAGTTTAAGGTTATTTAAATTTCGCTTTATCTTATGTAAAATATAGAAAAAATGTATATATGTATATTATAGCATTAAAATACGTATTTGTAATTAGTTCAGCATGGCAGCGGTCTGAAAACTGTACAAGGCTGTGAACAAGATCTTTACAAAGTGTTCTTACGCCAAGTTATTACATACAACCTCATTTACATGACAACGAATAACTATTAATGTATGGAGTTAGAAAATGTATGACATGACGTACCCTGTCTTATGGTCTGATTCCCATGCAATCGCAATCATCATTAAGGCCACAATAATCTTTATCTGTGTAATAATATGTCGAGCTGTGATGAGAGAATGTGCAGATGCTTCATGAAGGTTGGAAAATAGTTTTTTTTTAAGGTTTTCATTCATCAAAGCAAGACGCTCAAGACGTTCACCTAATGGTAAGTGATAATTCTGCCACAACCTACTGTTCTCCTTCAGATGTCGCATCTCTCTTCCTTTTCCTTCCATCCAGTAAATTTTCCTATTCTCTACCATCGATCCTCCTTTTCCTTGGTTTCCTTTATTGAGTCGTCCACTCACTCTTACAAGTCTGGTATCTGCAATATCGTTAAGTTTCCTGCCCAACGGAGTCGTTGCGACTTACAGAACCTAATAATACTTTCTTGCTGTATTAGGGTATTAGGGTACTATTGCTGGAGACTGCCTAGGTAGGTACCATTGCAGTGTTATTCTCTGCCGCTAAACAGTAGTGTGAAAACCTTACTTTGTTTTAGTTTGATTTGTAGCTGGTGAAATTATTGGGGTAACGAAACTTTTTTTTTTAATTATCTCCCTGCGTGTGATTGGTTAGGGCCTTTAGAGTACATTGCATTTACCATCAGTATTTTCTAGCTCTATTTCCTACTAATACTCATCTATCGTTCTCACTACTCTTTCATGCTTTGCTCATCTTTTAAACTTCATTTCTCTATTATTCTCCATTCCAATTCCTTTTCTCATTCCTCTGTTTCCAGCGAAGTCCGTCGTCTGATGCTTTTCTTCACGAACTGAAACAGACCTGTAATACGTGAATCTTTTCTGCATACGATCTTATACATTTTCTTCTTTTTTCTTTTTGCTTATTACACTGTTTTCTTACTTGGCTATAGCTATTCTAATTTCACATTTTTTATTTTTCTTTCCTACGTCTACTATAACCATTTTGTCAAATGTTCCTGGAATTAGTCCAGGAACATTTGACGACTGTCCTCTGCACTCATCAGAGAGGGTAACGAGACAACATCATATGTTTCAAGGCGATGAATGCAATGCGGTGCAGTGCATACCAACCTAACTAGCGCCACGTTTATATGGGCAGGCGTATCACTTACCATCAGGTGAACGTACCGCTCAACTCGTAGCTACTATGAATAATATATTGACTTGGAAAATACAATGAGTGGAACAGAAAATTACCAATGGTATCATTTTCTTTAGACTCGAGTATTATTTGATCTGTTGTATATTTCGTGTGTGCTGCATACGCTCCGCATACCTGCGAAACACATCTGTCAACCGTCATGACATGATTGTCGTTATCGCTAATGTAAATTTCGTCTACAGCGCATAAATTTCGTGTGGAATAATTCGCGGGATTCACTTCGTCACCGAACACTGAACCTTAAGCTGTAGCGCACAAGGTGCTCATTGTAATGCACTACTGTACGCCGACCACATATGATCGTTATTATGGCCCGACACGCGATATTATTTCTTATCAAATATTCATGAGTTGATAAAAAAAATTGGACATTGTCATATGTTTTTCGTGAAAATTCATTAATGGCCAACGGTCGCATAAATTTGGTTCCGTATCAGAATTGGCAACGTCGTAAATAAAGTGCAAATGAGGATAGAGGTCAGCATAATATTGTCCCATACCAACTCCAATACTGAATTAAAGCTTTTCTTTCCTTTATTTTATTTTTTGTTTATGATTGACATATATAAAGCAATGTCATCATCATCAGCCACTAGACGTCCACTGCTGGACATAAGCCTCCCCCAAAGATTCTAACATCGATCGATCAGGAATTCATATGGGGGGATTAGGGCCATTTCCTACCGCGCTAGCCCAAAGCGTATTGATGGACGCTAGAGCTTCGTTTGTTGATTAGCAGGCTGTACCACGAGCTGGTGAGTTTGGTTTGGGTTCCGTCAGTTATTGTGCGGAAACCCTTACACCTGCCTAAAGTTATGTATTAATACTTAATTGTTATTTGGTTACCAGATAACCAAATCGAAGATATCCCGAAGAAAGCCCGGGTCAAGTGTACTCGCAATCAACGAGAATGCATGAAGACGATCATCAAAGTGGAGGAACTGAGAGAGGTGTGCCAGGATCGTAGCAAGTGGAGAGAGGTGGTCTCTGCTTATCTCACTGGGAACGAAGCGTGATATATATGTATGTATGTAAAACTAAATTATACTCCAAATTAAACCAAAAAATAAATTTATCACCTAAATATGACTTTAATAACAAATAAATCTACTTACAAACTTATCTTAAATTTACCGAACATATGTTATCATTTATCATCATCAGAATATTCTGTATCATCAATATTTGCCAACAGTTTGAACTAAGAAAGAACGTACTCAAATCTATGTATCTAATGTTACTATATCTATTATTTAGTATATGTCTATAGATTGAGATCGTATTGTTGAAAATTGGATTATTGTAATAGTTTGATTATTCATTGCTCTGGCTATTTTGATTTTCAGTTATCTTCCTGACCATACTGGGATTAGAAATTTGTCCATTAGATGCTGTATCCGGAAAAATATAACGGAAGGTAAATTTAGAAGGAAACGTGACGGAAAATCGACTAAAATATTTAAATTCATCAATAATAAAGATAATCATGAAACTGTGATAATAGATATTGTTATGATTTTTAATGAATTGGCAATGATAACCGTTAAAGCAACATTAAAACTTTGGAGACGATCTGGGAGAGACTTTTCTGCAACAATGTACTAAAAATAATCGAATGATTATAATAAATATTTTCAAACAGTATTTGTCTGATAATTTAAAAGCAATATTTCAAAAAACTGTCAAATTGTTTAAAGTAATAAAACGGCGAGGGAACGCTGCCGCAGGAATGATTGTGCAATAATAAACGACGTGATGCGAGTGCTCCGGAAACGGGCAGATTTCGGTATCATCACTATCCCGCCATTAGAGGCCGCCATTAAAGCTGTTGGTTTATGTCAACAAAATAAAAGTTATCGTTGTTCCGCAGCCGCGGCGCGTCCCCGAGGGTCATTTATCACTGCAGCGTTTTAATTGACAGCTGTCAAATCACGAGCTTTTTCGCGCCGTTTCACCCGCGCCGGCGCGTCCGCCGCGTCCGCCGCGTCCGCCGCGTCCGCCGCGTCCGCCGCGTCCGCCCTAACGATGGAGATTCAGTGTTTAGATATGGCAACGGTGGTGCTACTTTTTTTATTTCTCATTTCCCATTCAACGCTCAGTTTTATTGCGATCGCTCAATCTTGTTTCGCCGACTTTAACAAATTTGTGAAGTGATCGCCTGCAGACTTCGCTTTACACAGTTGTCGCGCTACTAAAGCTTGACAACCGCGTCTAGGCAGAGACCTATTGCGTGTCACGAATAACGACCGCGTCACTAAACACTGATACCAACTGCAGTGTCTTGTGAGACTAGTACTGCACACCCCAACTGTTTTAGGTTCTTAAAGGTAACAGGGTGCCAAATAAAACTAAGCTTCTCATTGAACATTCAGACTACTTGTTAAATTACGAGATTACTTAAATCTACTAGCATAGGTATCATTTATAGATTATTAAAGTACTAAATATATAGAAACAAAATCTTTTAGACCTGAACTTTAATTTTATTTAAGATCTGAGAAAGAGAATTTATTGCTTTCGACACTGTGTTCCATCATCACTTTGGATGATGCAAAGATGAAATGAGATGTATGTAATGAAGAAGGAAATGAATAGAAAATTAGAATATGCACACAAACATATATATATATATATATATGACTGGCAATTTACATAAGCTTTATATAAAACCCGTAAGTATATATATAATACTAACTATACTCCGGTCACTTTGCTGGCCGTAACGACTTAGAATTAGATTTGAAATTGTTAGAAATATTCCCGCCGCACCCCGGGCTCTTTGCCATTATTAACATCACCGCACCCCCTTTTGGGGGTAACATTTCTTAAAATCCATTCTCAACTGAAAAATCTTGATCTTGGCAAAAGAAATATTCCTATCAAATTTCAAGTGTCAAGGCGTTACCGTTCCAAAGATATCGTGATGAGGCTCCACGTAACTGGAAATCTCTTAGACGTATTTTTTTTTTTATTGACGTGGCGCATTTTAGAGCGTTGTACATTGCAACACATAGCGCTCGTCGCCTTGAGATATAAGATGTTGTCTCGTTACCGCAGTAATTAGGCTACTAGCTACAGCGTCCTTCAAACCGGAACACAATAATGTTGACAGACTGTTTGGCGCTGCGATGGTACTCACCTAGACGGTCTTCGGCAACAGAGACACTACCACCGGTCTGGTATGTATATATATATATATATATATATATATTAGTAACGTCAAGTTTATAAGAAGACACACATAAAGAAGACAGCAGAGAAGTTCGGTACACTGATGGGCCTGAATTGTTGCTCTTACCTGTATTTCGAACTAGGTGAGCAAACTTTCAGGTGTGTTAGTGCCGACTGTCCGACGGAGAAGAACTTGGAGACGAACAAAAAGAAGACAACTTTTGAAACTGTCAGCGAAACGGAGAGGAAGAAACTTCTGTGTTAGGATTTATTCTGCAGTGTGAATTTTATGTTCTAGATATTTCTTTATAAGCATGTAATTGATATTATTGTAATTTATTACTTATATTAAAGGATTTTTTTTAGGAAAAAAAAAAACAGTAAATAAATATTTCATTTTACTGCAGAAAAGCAGGATCCAATCATCATCAGTTCAGATTATTGATTTCCATTGTTATATTCCCTAATTGGTTGTGACTACTTGGCAAGTGCAGCAAAGGTACCAAGACATGCTATGTCGGGAACAGCAGCGTACGAACATTATTGTGTTCCGGTTTAAGGGGCGCTGTCGCCAGTGAAATTACTACGGTAATGAAATTTAATATCTTATGTCTCAAGTAGATGAGCACAAAGTGGTGCAGTTTATAACATCCTGACCAGCGTCATTGTTATTAGTAGGCGTATCACTTACTATCAGGTGAATGTTCCCCTGGTCTCGTCGCTTCGTTGAACAAAAAAAAGACGTCGCTGTCGTAGTGGTTGTGCGTGGTCGTCACCGTCTACTGGTGAATGGCGTTCTTCTACCTTTAAGGTCGCGGGCCTTAAGGCGATGGGGACGCCTCCGAACGAGAAAGACGAGGACGATGGCCTGATGTGGTCTCCGGTTACAGAAACAGTGCTCGCGAGGGTGATATCCCAGCATATAGCGGTAAAGATACCACGGTTGTTCCGCAACATCTTATGACTCCAGGATGAGGCAAAGGGTGTCCACAGTGACTCTCCATCGCGTCCGGTCTTGGACTTCACTCTTAATTTCATTCCACCTCTTAACGATCTTCTTCGCCTGGTTTGCTACTGTGCAGCACCACGTCTGTCTGGGGCGACCGCGCTTGGAAAAAATCTCCACATACCTTCCCTCCAGAAGACAGAGGTATCTTGAAGATGCCCACTCTCTCCACTCGGAAACCAAAAGAAGACCAAGAGAATATGTTTGAAATAAATGAAAAAGGAAAATACAGGTATTTAAAGATGTATCACCCGTCTATAAGTGGGAAGCGTCGGGAGGAACTCCTCAATCCGGTGCCCCCCTCCTCCTTTTTATTTCCTACCTACGTCGCGCTGTTATCCTACGCTTTCCATGAGCGCCGCCTGTAGTCCCTAACTTGGACATTGAATTAAGCATCAAGGATATTTTTTTTCCCTTGCTATCAGCTCAAGGGTCTAAATGAGAATAAGACCTAATTTATTAATTTTTTTTTTACTGACGAAGCGACGAGACTAGCGAGGTGTTCAGCTGATGGTAAGCGATACATCTGCCCATCACATGGCGCTAGTTAAGGTGATATACACAGCACCTTGTGCTCGTCGCGGAACATAAGATATAAGGTCCGCAGCAATTTCATTAGCTACAGCGTCCGTCAAACCGGTACTGTAACATATCAATGATAATAATAACATCGCTGTCAGCAGCAATGCGATTAGAATATAATAAATATATCATCATCAGCCTGCGGCAGTCCACTGTTGGACAAAACAGATGTATGGTGCATGGTAATTCTAGATCGCAGGACCGCACCGCACACGTCGCGCTCGTTATCATGCGGCGCGCCGGCGCAGTCATCCGCATTCCGGAAGTCCAGCCCCACGGCACCGGCCGAGCTGACAGACACTTTACTGCAAACATTCAAATATATCTATATTTATAGGTGGTAGGTCTTCGTTACCGGAGACCGTCTGGGTACCACCGCAGCGCCTATTGCAGCTGACAAATAGCACTGTGCGTACATTACTGTGATCCGGTTTGAAGGGTGCTGTAACTATTACTGGTGGTAAGTTTCTGTTGCCGGAGACTGTCTAGGTACCACCGCAGCGCCTATTGCAGCTGACAAATAGCACTGTGCGTACATTACTGTGATCCGGTTTGAAGGGTGCTGTAACTATTACTGGTGGTAAGTTTCTGTTGCCGGAGACTGTCTAGGTACCACCGCAGCGCCTATTGCAGCTGACAAATAGCACTGTGCGTACATTACTGTGATCCGGTTTGAAGGGTGCTGTAACTATTACTGGTGGTAAGTTTCTGTTACCGGAGACCGTCTGGGTACCACCGCAGCGCCTATTGCAGCTGACAAATAGCACTGTGCGTACATTACTGTGATCCGGTTTGAAGGGTGCTGTAACTATTACTGGTGGTAAGTTTCTGTTACCGGAGACCGTCTGGGTACCACCGCAGCGCCTATTGCAGCTGACAAATAGCACTGTGCGTACATTACTGTGATCCGGTTTGAAGGGTGCTGTAACTATTACTGGTGGTAAGTTTCTGTTGCCGGAGACTGTCTAGGTACCACCGCAGCGCCTATTGCAGCTGACAAATAGCACTGTGCGTACATTACTGTGATCCGGTTTGAAGGGTGCTGTAACTATTACTGGTGGTAAGTTTCTGTTGCCGGAGACCGTCTGGGTACCACCGCAGCGCCTATTGCAGCTGACAAATAGCACTGTGCGTACATTACTGTGATCCGGTTTGAAGGGTGCTGTAACTATTACTGGTGGTAAGTTTCTGTTGCCGGAGACTGTCTAGGTACCACCGCAGCGCCTATTGCAGCTGACAAATAGCACTGTGCGTACATTACTGTGATCCGGTTTGAAGGGTGCTGTAACTATTACTGGTGGTAAGTTTCTGTTGCCGGAGACCGTCTGGGTACCACCGCAGCGCCTATTGCAGCTGACAAATAGCACTGTGCGTACATTACTGTGATCCGGTTTGAAGGGTGCTGTAACTATTACTGGTGGTAAGTTTCTGTTGCCGGAGACTGTCTAGGTACCACCGCAGCGCCTATTGCAGCTGACAAATAGCACTGTGCGTACATTACTGTGATCCGGTTTGAAGGGTGCTGTAACTATTACTGGTGGTAAGTTTCTGTTGCCGGAGACCGTCTGGGTACCACCGCAGCGCCTATTGCAGCTGACAAATAGCACTGTGCGTACATTACTGTGATCCGGTTTGAAGGGTGCTGTAACTATTACTGGTGGTAAGTTTCTGTTGCCGGAGACTGTCTAGGTACCACCGCAGCGCCTATTGCAGCTGACAAATAGCACTGTGCGTACATTACTGTGATCCGGTTTGAAGGGTGCTGTAACTATTACTGGTGGTAAGTTTCTGTTGCCGGAGACCGTCTGGGTACCACCGCAGCGCCTATTGCAGCTGACAAATAGCACTGTGCGTACATTACTGTGATCCGGTTTGAAGGGTGCTGTAACTATTACTGGTGGTAAGTTTCTGTTGCCGGAGACTGTCTAGGTACCACCGCAGCGCCTATTGCAGCTGACAAATAGCACTGTGCGTACATTACTGTGATCCGGTTTGAAGGGTGCTGTAACTATTACTGGTGGTAAGTTTCTGTTGCCGGAGACCGTCTGGGTACCACCGCAGCGCCTATTGCAGCTGACAAATAGCACTGTGCGTACATTACTGTGATCCGGTTTGAAGGGTGCTGTAACTATTACTGGTGGTAAGTTTCTGTTGCCGGAGACTGTCTGGGTACCACCGCAGCGCCTATTGCAGCTGACAAATAGCACTGTGCGTACATTACTGTGATCCGGTTTGAAGGGTGCTGTAACTATTACTGGTGGTAAGTTTCTGTTGCCGGAGACTGTCTGGGTACCACCGCAGCGCCTATTGCAGCTGACAAATAGCACTGTGCGTACATTACTGTGATCCGGTTTGAAGGGTGCTGTAACTATTACTGGTGGTAAGTTTCTGTTGCCGGAGACCGTCTGGGTACCACCGCAGCGCCTATTGCAGCTGACAAATAGCACTGTGCGTACATTACTGTGATCCGGTTTGAAGGGTGCTGTAACTATTACTGGTGGTAAGTTTCTGTTGCCGGAGACTGTCTGGGTACCACCGCAGCGCCTATTGCAGCTGACAAATAGCACTGTGCGTACATTACTGTGATCCGGTTTGAAGGGTGCTGTAACTATTACTGGTGGTAAGTTTCTGTTGCCGGAGACTGTCTAGGTACCACCGCAGCGCCTATTGCAGCTGACAAATAGCACTGTGCGTACATTACTGTGATCCGGTTTGAAGGGTGCTGTAACTATTACTGGTGGTAAGTTTCTGTTGCCGGAGACTGTCTAGGTACCACCGCAGCGCCTATTGCAGCTGACAAATAGCACTGTGCGTACATTACTGTGATCCGGTTTGAAGGGTGCTGTAACTATTACTGGTGGTAAGTTTCTGTTGCCGGAGACCGTCTGGGTACCACCGCAGCGCCTATTGCAGCTGACAAATAGCACTGTGCGTACATTACTGTGATCCGGTTTGAAGGGTGCTGTAACTATTACTGGTGGTAAGTTTCTGTTACCGGAGACCGTCTGGGTACCACCGCAGCGCCTATTGCAGCTGACAAATAGCACTGTGCGTACATTACTGTGATCCGGTTTGAAGGGTGCTGTAACTATTACTGGTGGTAAGTTTCTGTTGCCGGAGACTGTCTAGGTACCGCCGCAGCGCCTATTGCAGCTGACAAATAGCACTGTGTGTACATTACTGTGATCCGGTTTGAAGGGTGCTGTAACTATTACTGGTGGTAAGTTTCTGTTGCCGGAGACTGTCTAGGTACCACCGCAGCGCCTATTGCAGCTGACAAATAGCACTGTGCGTACATTACTGTGATCCGGTTTGAAGGGTGCTGTAACTATTACTGGTGGTAAGTTTCTGTTGCCGGAGACTGTCTGGGTACCACCGCAGCGCGTATTGCGACCGACAAACACTACTGCCCAAACATTATTGTATTCCGGTTTGAAGGGAGTTATCATCATCATGATTACCAGCCGATAGTCGTCCACTGTTGGACATAGGCCTTTCCCAAAGAACTCTACATCAATTGGTCCACAGTCAGCATTGCCTCTGGTACGCCTGTGCACTAGAGGCCGTCGCTTGTAGGGGTTCACATGGGTTCCCCTCATTTCCCACCACGCTGGCCCAATGCGAGTTGGTGAGAGCTAGAAGGGACATAAACTTGTAGTGTTGCACGCTGAAGAGTATTCTACCTACTTAACCATAAATTATTTTAATGCCAGAAATAAGATACTTGCGAGTTCACCTGATGGTAAGTGACACGCGTTATAACAAAGTGACGTAAGTTAGGATGATGTATTGGTGGTACATTTCTATTCCCGGAGACCGTTCAGATACCACCGCAGCGCCTCTTGTAGCGGACATACAGTCCTGTGCGAACATTATTGCGTTCGGGTTTGAAGGACGCTGGAACTAGTGAAATTACTGAGATAACGAGACAACCTCTTATGTCTCATCAGTAGCAGAATAGGGTGTTGTGTACATTATCTTAACTAGCGCTACAATGTTAAAGGTTGGCGTATCATTTACCGTCCTCTCGTTAAAAAAAACCAAAAATAGTCTATATACCTTCATCATCATCAGCCGATAGACGTTCACTGCTAGTCATGTGTCTGTCCTTTAGATCTCCACATTGATCGGTTCCTCGCTGCCGGCATCCAGCGGCTTCTCGTCATGAGCATGCTCTCCGGTACCGCCGCGCACTAGGGCCGTCGTTTCGGTGTTCATATGGGGGGGGGGGAATTTAGGCCATATCCCATCACGTTGACCCAATGCTGGTTGTCAAGTTGTTAACTTCGTTAATTGATTAGCAGGTTGCATCACGGGCAGGTGAGGATTGCTTTGGGTCTCGTGAGTTGTGCCCCCTTACACCGCTTACACCTAAATAGTAGTAGTAGTAGTAGTAGTTATTACTAGTAGGAGTATAAAATTATAAATTTTCGTACATAAAAATGTAAGGAGTCGGAAAAACGTTTATTTCCGTCGATCCACTTCGCTAATAGGCAATAACTGACCGTCGTTTCACCCCCTGTCGACTCTACGGCGTCTAGTTTATGGCCCGAGGGTCCTTTACGCGCGGCGCAAGGGTGCCGGGAATCTAAAGAGGTCACTTCAGATTCCTGCCAACTATTTATATCGCCGTTCAAATTCTATTCATTGCTGCTGTGAATATTATTAAGTTGTTCCTGATGATAGACCAGTGCTGCTCGGTAGCTTGTAATTATCTCTGTATTGTTCATCATCAGCCGATAGATGTCCACTGCTGGACATAGGCCTCGCCCAAAGATTTCCATATTGATCGCTCGTTCGCTGTCTGCTTCCAGCGGCTTCCGATGGTGTTCAGTCGTTTATGGGTTCACGTGGGTGGATTTGGGCAACTTCCTACCACGTTGGTCCAATGCTGGTAGGTGGGAGCCAGAGCTTCGTTCGTTTATTAGCAGGGTGCTTCACGAGCAGTGAAGATCCATTACACCCCATAAAATGTATTACGTTAAAAAAATAACTGTCCGTGTAATATCCTGTTTTACATAACAAAGACGCAGTAAAAGTCCAGTATAATTCAGAAAGGACATTGCTTAAGGACCTCGTGTCTGAAGAGTTACTAAATTGAGGTATAAACTGAATTGTTTGGATGGAGATTTAAATTTGCTTTTGTTTACATAACATTTAAAAAAAAATACAATCTGTATTACACGGTACTTGTAAATATATATGTACAAGGTGGCGCAAAAATAACCTACCGATGTTTTTTGGCTGTAATTTAAAAAAAATATGAAAAACTTTGATTCTTCTTGTGGATTATTTTTATTTGGTCTTTTAATTTTTTACATCAAGGCAAATTTTATAGCATTTTCTGATAGGAGGATTACTTTTGCGCCACCCTATATGATACACACTGCACCACATAGCTCTCGTCGCCATGAGACAAGATGTTAATTCTCGTTACCACAGTTATTTCACTAGCTACAGCGCCCTGCTATCCGGAACACAGTAATGTTTGCATACTGCGTTTGGCGGCATAAATAGGAGCTATGGTGGTACCTATCTAGACGGTCTTCGGTAACAAAGACCTACCGTCTGTGGGTAGGTGGGTATATGGTGGTAGGTTTCAGTTGCCACCACCGCAGCTCCTATTTCTATCGCCAAACAACAATTGGCAAAACTAACATGATCGGGTTTATAGGGTTTTATAGGTAAAACTATATGGGTCTCAGAATCCCGTGGTCCTGAAAACGAACTTGGGACCTCTATACTGTTGAAGACCCTCTTGTCGTATTGGTTCAGAAATAACTCTGGCGACAACTGATTCCACAAAGTGGTAGTGTCCTGGCCAAGAATACAACTCCTCGTTGATTTCTCAAGCCTTCATTCAAAGCCTTTTTGATTAATATTTGACTGCGAGCCAACGGGAACCTCACCAACTCCTCCAGGAAACTGCATTCGGTATTTTATATTTTATCATGAAATTACATTTTTTTGTGAGTGACACTCTCACCACTACCGACACAAATAAGATGGTAAGTGATACGTCTGCCCATAATAACGTGGCGCCGGTTAGAATGACAGCACCACATTTTTGTCACCCGAGACAAGATGTTAACTGTCGGTTCCATATAACGCACTTCAAACCGGAACACACTAATGTTTGTCGGCTGCAATAGCCGCTGCGGTCTTACCTACCTAGACGGTCGCAGCAACAGAAAACTAGCACTAGCACCAACATGCACCTAGTTGGGTCGCCGAAATAGAAGCTGCATTGATATCTACAATCAGTTGGCTACTAGTTGTTCCCCTAGATGTAGGGAGGCGTAGTGTTGGGGGGCCTCCCGCAAGGTGGACCGACGATCTGGTGAGAGTCGCGGGAACCCACTGGATGCGAGCAGCGCGAGACCGATCTATATGGAGATCTTTGGAGGAGGCCTATGTCCAGCAGTGCACATCTATCGGCTACTGATAATGACGATGATGATGTTCCTCTCCCGCTTTGCCGGTCCTAACACCCAAACAATATCTTCACCAAATTTTGAGTGTTTACGTGTAATAGTTTCGGAGATCTCTGTATCTGGATATCCTCTGTATGTATATACATATCGGAACAGTCTCACTGGTGGAGGTTGGCCTGCCCTTGGCTGGACAATGAGGTAGGTAACCGTTAACCTCGTTTCATCACACACACCGGGCTCCATTGTTTCTCGTAAGCACCTACTCCGTTCCACCGGCACCTCCGTCCATGGCAGCGTGCGGTGACATCACCGCCGCGCTGATTGCAATCGTGATTTGAATCAACACACGGACAGACGCGTACACAATTATATAATTAGTGTCGGCGTCAAGGATCAAATGCAGTCACATCGACTTCCTGTCCATCTGTACAACATCAACTGACGCAGGAAGTGGGGGTCATGATGAGGATGACTTCGAAATTACGTGGACATGGTTTTCATGTATACAACTTTCCTTTTCCCGTATCGCGAAGGTCTCCGTTGCAACAGACCGTCTAGGTAGACACCACCGCAGCACCCATTGCAGCCGATATACAAGCATGTTCACATGATGGTAAGTGATACGGCTGTCCATAATAACACGGCGCTAGTTAGTACTATACTGTACCACATTGCGCTCGACGCTTGAGCTTTAACATGTTAAGCTTAAGTACTGCAGTAATTTTACTAGCTATAGCGCCTTTCAAACCGGAACAAGGTAATGTTTGCACAGTATTGTTTGTCAGCTGCAATAGGAGCTGCAGTGGTACTAATTGATGGTTTCCGACAATATATTGATGGTAAGTCTGTTGTCGGAGACCCTCTAAGTACCACCGCAGCGCCTATTGCAGCCGACAAACATTACCGTGTTCCGGTTTGAAAGGCGCTGTAGCTAGTGTAATTACTGGGGTAACGAGACTCAACAATATGTCACAAGGCAACGAGCACAATGTGGTGCTGTGTATATCAACTTAAGTGTATGTAAATCACTTACCATCAGGTGGTCGTCCCGTTCGTCGTAAAAAAAAAATATATGTCGAGTCCCCACGACAGATAATAAAAATAAAACTTATGTCAAGTATCAAGATTTTTTGTCTGTGTCTACGTAATTCATTTGTTGACAGATTTTCTTTTGCCGCGCAATAAAGATGGCGGCCATAAAATAAGAGGAGCTCCATTTTTAATTTATAGAAGCGTAAACGAGCTGCAACCGGATCAATACAAATCGGTTTGTTGACGACGAGACAACATGCTTGTCGATGAGCACGCCGATTTGAATCACCACCAGCGCGGTCGCCGTAATGACGTGTCAAACGGTACACCACCATTACGTGCACTAACGAGCTGATCGGCGCGATATGCTCGACAATAGAAAAAAAAAAGTATTTACTTACGTCACATTTACTGAACAGTAGTGTCCAGGCTTCACTATAGGTAATCACTAACCTCATTGTTTTTTTTTTTAATTCGACGAGCTTAACGCTTTACCACAATCCCACCTGATGTTAAGTGGAGATGTGGTGAAAGCGCAATTTTTTTTAAATCAGCGAATCGACGAGAGAAGCAAGATTAATCTGATGGTGAGTAATACGCTTTACCAATAACAATGTGGTAGGATTAGGATGGTATATATTGCACCACATTGCGGTCATGGTTTTGAGATGTAAGATGTTGAGCACTATAACAATTTCACTAGCTACAGCGTCCTTCAAACCGGAACTCATTAATGTTTGTCGGCTGCAATAGGCGCTGCAGCAGTACCTATCTAGACGGTCTCTGAAAAACCTACCAGTAAAGCACTAACCTAGTAGAAAGAAGCTTATTTCTTTCCTGAAGATACCCGCGTCTTTTGACGGGAACACCAGCACCGGCAAGTTGCTCCACTCATTTGCTGTTCTCATGAAGAACGAGGAGCTGAACCTCTTTGTATGTAAGTATGAAAGGAAGACATATATAACATAAATATAATAGCTTCATCATTATGAATGTAATCGTCGTAAAATGTTGTGTATTAAGTATTAATACTAGGTATAATGTATTAAGTATACTATTAGTATATATTTGCTGGTATCTGTTGCCGGAGACTCCTTTTTCATACTAAATGATACGGCGGCCCACATATAATACGCTCGTCGCTTGACATATATGATGTTGATTCTCATTACTCCAGTAACTACACTGGCTAAAACGTCCTTCAATCCGGAATACAGTTACGTTTGCACACTACTCTATATGGCGGTAGAGACAGTTACTGCGTTGGTACGTGGACGGTCTTCAGCAACAGAGACCTACCACTAGTAAACTGTAACAGTACTGTGCGAACATTAATGTGTTCCGGTTTGAAGGGCGCTGTAGCTAGTATAATTATTATAATAACCAGTCAGAACATTTTATATCTCAAGCTGACGATTACAATGTGGTGCAGTGTGTATCATCCTAACTAGCGTCACGTTATGGGCAGACGTATCACTTACTATCAGGTGAACGTCTCGCTCGTCTCTGTGCCGACTCGCCGCCAGTGTAAGATAATGAGAGCAGCAAGCGTGTAAATCTTTTGTATGTTCATAGATCAACCTTGCGAGTTCACAATGACGGATAAAAACGTCGGTGCCGTCGGGGGTCCAATGAACTGCCGTCCAGCCGGTAACCGACGGCCGACACTCAAGGTCACCAAGAAAAAAAAACTTGTCCCAAACGGAATAGGCCCCTGAGTCATCTATATCGATTGTTACTAGTGCGCGTTTCCATTGCACATATTAGAAGAGCCACTGCTCCACTGGTCGTGGTCAAGGTCCTGGTTTGATTCTCACATCTCTTAAATGGTAGTAGAGGAGGTGTAAAGGGTCTCGCACAACAACTCAAGGGACCCAGCCCAACCTCACCAGCTCGTGTTGCACCCTGCTAATCAACGAACGAGGCTCTGGCTCCGACTAACCCGAATTGGGCCAGCGTGGTGGGAAATGGCCCAAATCCACACATTATGAACACCTATAAACGACTGAAGGTCGCGGGAAGCCGCTGGATACGAGCAACGCAGAGCCGATCGATTTGGAGATCTTTGGGGGGAGGGGGGTCTATGTTCAGCAGTGAACGTCTGATGATGATGTTTAATTTCACTAGTTGCAGCGCCCTTCAAACCGGAACATAGTAATGTTTGTACAATACTGTTTGTCGGCTGCAATAGGCGCGGTGGTACTTAACTCGACGGTCTCCGGCAACGGACACCTATTCTTTTTCAGCAAACCTTAGCATGATGAGGATTTTGAATGCTTTATGCACACACACACACATAGTTGTTGCAATAAACAATATATATATATATATATATATACATACTGGTAGCTGTTCCTCGCTTTGCTGGTCGTAACACCCTCGCAACTCCCCCTGGGGAAGACATTTTATATAAACAATTCTCAGCTGACCTCTAAACTGCAGAAGCAATACCTCTAACTAATTTTGAATCAATGAATCTTTAGACATATAAACTATCTTTTTCCCGTCGATTTGGACCGCCAACGACTTTCCATAGCAACCGTTACTATAGCAACCGTACGAATAATACCAAATGAAAATGTTTATAAAAGTTAATTGGAAATAAAATGATGAAGGTTGTATGATATTCAATAAATACCACCAGCTCTAAATCATTCCGCGTTGAATGCTCATGTTACCGTGTCGATACATTCACTAGTTTTCACGTGACTAGTGAACAAATTAAACCCTTATATATATATATATATACATATATATAACTTGTCTACGTGTTGCTAATTGGAATGCAAGTAATTCGCGCATTCGCTTAATAATTCTCGCCCACGCTGTTTATATCTCGTTGGTGATAATTTACGGCTACGATAATCGCGAAGTATTCGTGAGCCGTGGGCCGTGGGCCGTGTGCCGTGGGACAGTGGGCACGCGCCGCAGCGGCGCACGACTCCGCCGCGTAAGATCCGTGATGCGGATCAGCGCACTAAACCAATAACTTACGAACGGATCGCTACATTAAATAAAAACACATCCCACTTAAAGCTCCCACTGCTGGAGCTCGAGACATCTCACAAAAAGATTTAAGACAAGATCTCTTTAACGGAGCATGACGTTTACTTGATGGTAAGTGATATGTCTGCCCATTATAGCCTGGCGTTAGTTAGTATGATATATACTGTACCATATTGCACTCATCGCGTGAGACGAGATATTGAGTTGCGTTACCCCAGTAATTACACTAGCTACAACGCCATTCGAACCGGAATACAGAAATTTTTTATTTATTTATTTCATTTAAAATCTTTATCGTCACACATAAAATTAGGTAATACGGATCTAATGCTTATAGGAATTCTATACGGGTCTACTTAGGATATTGGGAGATGTAGTTGAGATGAATCATTGTTACGTTTTAACGGAAATTGTCAATGTTTTTGTAAATATATTAGGTCCTTACATATGAAATTAGCGTTTTGTCGCACTGACTACTTTGGTCTGAAATATCTCCTGTTTGGTTAACAATTCCAAATACAAATTTATAAATTCATTTAGCTGCTACATTTTTTTTTATTTAACGTGGGGGAAATGCCTACGCATACCCGTCTTCGCGGGGGCGAGGACAGGTTATGTAGGACTTGCACCGACTAAAACCCCCACGATATTCCGCCTCATCGCCATGATGGCAGGGTCACGGAAACGCAAGTGCGCACTCAAACGCGACCCTGCCGGCGCTGGCCGCTTGCGCTGCCCCACCTCGGGAGGGAGGGATAAACCCTCCCTTTCCAGGGCGCGCCGGAACATGCAGCGCGCCTCTCCTCGACCTCATTGCGCGGGCGACCGGTTCCCCCGAACCTGTCGCCCAGAGGCCATGGGGGCACTGGAGAAAACCTCTCCCGGCTCCCCGCGGCGGAGAGATGTTGGGCCCGCCGCTACCTGTCAACGGCCGCTGAGGATAGGGAGAACGGCGCTTCGCAATACCGACACTCCTCTTCCTCCGCGGCCCCACCGCCGCCGCATCGCCGGTGCTTCATCGGTTGGCCGCAGAAGGCGGTATGAAACCGCCTCTGCAGCCTGGCCGCTAGGGCAGCACAAAGCCGCCCCTGCGGCCCCCGGCCGCTCCGGTGATCTCCAGTTATCCAACCGGTGCTCGAACCTGGAACAGCCGCTTCAGCCAGCCCTTCGCCGCAGGCCGGCCGAGTGGGTTCCACTTAGCTTCACCGTGTTCTGCATCACGGTTACTAAGCCCCTCCGCCACGACAAGGCGAGAACCCGTTGGAGGGGTAGCGGGTACATTTGAGTTTTGAAAACAGTCATTCATTTGTTTTTTCTTCATTATTTTTCTCTTTGACGTCGCTTATTACTGCACAATGGAGAACATGAAATATCGGTATATTTACGAGTACTAGTTCCACCGTGGCACCAGTACCAGTGCTGCAGGAACAGCTCCAAGGATTAATAATGCGTACGGCGCGGGTGTCTTTTTCGTTCTGGAATTTTCGACCTTCAGAACCAACCCCGTAGACGGCCGGAGACCAAAGTGGAAAATGAAGAATTAAATGCTATTGTGGAAGCGGATCTATCACAAATCATTTCAGAGATAGCTGCAGGCTCCGGAATAAATGACAAAACTGTATTAATGCACTTGAAGCAAGTCGGGAAAGTAAAAAAACTTGAACGATGCGTACCTCATGCATTGAGTGAACCGAACTTGCGAACGCGCGACACAATGATGAAGGGATTATAAATCGAACCATTGCTCGTGATGACAAGTGGATACTGTACGATAATCGGAAGCGCTTGTCGCAATGGCTGAACCCTGGAGACAGCCAAATCCTGCCCTAAACGAAAATTGACTCGGAAAAAGCTACTTGTGAGTGTTTGGTGCACTAGCGCCGGTGTCGCTCACTACAGCTTTCTAAAATCTAGACAAACGATTACGGCAGATATCTATTGTCAGCAACTGCAGACCATGAAGGAAGAACTAGCTGCTAAACCACCGAGATTGGTCAATCGCTCTAGGCCACTGCTGCTTCACGACAACGCAACACCACCACCACACACTGCACAACAAACAACCACTAAGTTAGATGAGCTACAATTGGAATGTCTGCGACAACCACCGTATTCCCTTTGATGATGGTAGGTCTCTGTTGTTGGAGACCATCTAGGTACCACTGCAGCGCCTATTGCAGCCGACAAATAGTACGTTGCAAACATTACTGTGTTCCAGTTTAAGGGCGTTGTAGCTAGTGAAATTACTGGGGTAACGAGATTTAATCTTATGTCTTAAGGCGACGAACACAATCTGATGCAGTGTAAAAAACCTACTGTATATATATATATATATATATATATATATATATATAAAAGAGACAGTATTTTGGGAAAAACATTGCAAGAGACCCGTGTCCAGCTGTGGGTACTAGTCTTACAGATTAACGCTTTTTATCATCTCCATAAAAACTTTATTTTTCATACAGATAAGTTTACAAAGAAAGGTTGCATTTTTCGGATCCCAACAAAGAAGGTCCCTTTATGAATTCCTAAGGTTGATCCTGGAAGGCAAAATATTCGCTAAGCATACTCCTGGCCATCGGATGAATTGGTTCTACGATCAATTTTAAATTCCATCTCATGAAAAGAACGTCTTAGACCGAATATTTTACTCTTCAATTCCAGTTTGAAGAATACACCTGATGATGGTATAGTTCACAAAACAGGAATCGGTGTACAGCTAAATTAGAAAACTATCAAGCGACCCTATTACTCAATATGATCACTTGCTCACACAAATTTGAGGGATCGCTCGTACAAAGATTTAGTATACAAGTTTAGGATATAAAAGACGATCTATCGATCAGCTTTGTATGATATCCTATAAACTATCATTAGTTTAATATATCAGAGAAGTAGGCTTTGGAGTTGATCTTAGGTTATCCTAGATAACTTGCGGTAAGACAGACGTCTACTTTTTCTTAGGACGGAATTAGTTAAGAGAAGTCTTCGATGATTTACATCCTCCCAGAATCCTTTTTGGATGACTATTATATTGTATATTATTAAAACGCCTTTAATCTTCTGCACAATTCTCTTCTTTTCTAGGCATGTCTAGCTTGTCCTGAACAGCAAGAGACAATAAAATAGTAGTAGATTTTCCATCATTTGCTTGTCTATAACGGTATCCTATTAGAGAGAAACAGTGAACGGTCTCTCAAAACGGAACTTTAAGTGGCGGAGTCACCATATAAGGGCTGGACAATAGAATGTAACAGGTAGGATTATAGTCGTAATGCAGTAATCAAATTTATCCAACGATCTAGCTGATAACTCACCTGATGAAATCGATACTGCTGGCCAAGGTGCTTGAGGCAACAGTCATTAAAATATAACGGCTGAATTAGAAGCCATAGTAGGCAGCGATTTCGATGATGATGATTCTAATTAACAATGTATTGATATATCGTTATACGAATGTTAAATTGCCGAGAAAAAAGAGAATTAAAACTTTAGTTACCCTACGATGGGGGATCCAAATAAATAACAAAATGAAGAGAAATAAAACATAATTAACTTTAAATATAAATGTTTATGAGACTTAGTAACTGTACGTTTATTTGGTAACAATAACGTCCTGGTTGGATTCCAGGGTTACAAGTGGTAGAATTTGGTTGGTGGTAGGGTTTTTTCAAATCTGCTCGGCTAGCCACCGCTCTCATCTACTCAGTTAGTCACTATAACAGTATTGTAGTACTTCCACTGTCAAGATATGAGAGGTAGAGTATTTAACAGAATACGCTTAGCTTTATACACTCTCATTATACGTCCCGTGAATTTAAGTTATTAGTCAATATATTCCATTTCCTGTCAAAAATGATGATTATATTGAAATTAAAACACATCCTGATTTCATTAAAGAAAATTGTTAGGCTTGGGATCCCATTGTTAATAAAGTCAAATTCAACACCAAATCCATCACTAGAAGACTTCCGAGACACAGTGAGCACATTCTGTGTGGATCGGACTGTGGACAATAATTGAAAAGCTGAAGGTATTCCGTGATGTCTATGAGGTCAGGACATTCAACAGCTTTGTTCTCCCGGCTGTCGCAAAGCACTCCAAACGTCAAAGTAATAAATAATTGAACGCGATAAAATCTATAAAATTGAGTTGAGATAAAACAATTGTGAACTTTGTACGTTTAGCAAATGAAAGGAAACGGATCTGCACAATGTAATGCACGAAGCCGTCCGCTACGACTAGTACACTATCAAATTGTCAAACTGCGCACGCGCACCGGTAACGACACCCGGTGAATGTTAAGTTACCTTGACTATGCTTTAAGTACACTCAAGTGCAAAGTAAATCATATATTTATAAAATACAGTATGGCTTCTGTCTTTCCTCTTACTCATTTCCTAACCTCAATGCTTACCGTTTTCTTTGGATGCTGAATGAACAACAAATCATCGGACTTGGTCTAGTATCATATCAGGCTTAGAAGTTTGCGTCGCGTTCCATCAGAAGAACTAAGAAAAGAAGATTGCATAGAAGATTTATTGAATTTCCTAAAAAACAAGAGAAATCGCTTTCTAATATATATCATCAGGCTAATGTATCCAAATGGTGGTGCACAGGTACTGGTGGTAAGTTTCTGTTGCCGGAGATCGTCTAGAAAGTTATCAGCTCAACTCCATTTCAGTCACCATTCAGTACTGTGCAAACTTTGCCGTGTTCCGGATTCAAGGGAGTTATAGCTAGTGAAATTACTGGGGCGATGAGACCTAACATCCTGTCTCAAGACGACGAGCGCAATGTAGTACTGTGTGTATTATCCTAATTAGTGCTACGTTGTTATAGGCAGACGTATCACGTACATTTAGATGAACACCCCGCTCGTTACGTCGCTATAATAAATTGAAAAAAAATTGAATTCTCGAATAATATTACGTATATATCGCAGCTAGTGACGCCAAGCTTATGTTATGGAGAAATACTTCACCACCTTTTATGACTGTCTTTTTTATCATCATCATCATTGATGTCCACTATTCAATATAAACATCCCTTATCGCTTTCCCACTCCGTTTTTCAATAATCTAGATATTTCCATAGCGATCTAACCTAAGTCGTAAGTAATCCACCGGTTGCTGCTTTAGCTCCCAATCGTTATTATAAAAAAAACATTCAGAAAGATAGTTTAAAAAAAGGGTTGTAACAAGAAGTTTTCAAACAACTCAACAGATGGCGCCACCACAAAACATAGATCGCGCTATCGTTTACCCTAACGCAAATGTATATAAAGTTTCTACATTTTTGTGTACATGGCCTTTGCTCAATAAATCATTACGGAGTATACAATTGTATCCATTTACTGGATCTCTACAGATCTTCATGATGCCAAGCATTCGGTGATCAAGTCGTTACGGAATAAACAACTGTATCCATCAACTAGCGCTCTCTGGTCAGTAGCAGTTGCCGACGGTGCTGACCATTGCGTTGACATTTACTAAACACCCCCTCCCCCACAACCCACTTCAAGGCTCCTAGAAAGTTACTTTAATAAATTATCAGTATGCAGTATATATGTGACTGTACTCCATACATCCGTATACCGAGTAAGAATCCGGGATGTTAGCGAATCGTAACGTGTCGAATAAATCAATTCTTTATTGCTGATTGTGTATATATCGTAACCGCGTACCAATACTTTTTAGACCAGGTATTTTTATATAAAATAATTTAAGGGGTCCGTTGTCTAGACTAAAGCGAATTGAATCATTATTAGCGGATAGACGTCCACTGCTGGACATAGGTCTCCCTCAAAGATATCCACATCCAAGAGTTCATTGAGGAGAATTGCGCGTTAGCCCACCACGCTAGCCCAGTGCAGGTCGGTAGGTGGTCAGAGCCGGGTCTGTTATTCAGCAGGGTGAACCGCGTGCAAGTGCGATTGACTTGGCCTTCGTAAGACGTTAAGCGGAACCGCTTACACTCGAATCTGAACTGAATGTTGAATTTAAAGATTCGTTTAGAAGCGTAAGCGTTTTGCAGCCGATTAACTAACAGTAGTGTACAAACTTCACGAGATCTCCGAAACTGTTACACGTAAACACTCACAATTTGGTAGAGACATTGCTTCAGGTGTTTAGAGGTCAGGTAAGAAAGGATTTTACATAATTCCTTCTATAAAAGAAGTTGTGGGGGTGTTACGGCGGGGAACAGCTAGTGTTGGTATAATAATATATTTTCGTGTTACCGTGTTTTGTACCGGGACAAGGAACGGAGGAAGCAAGCAAAGGAAGCAGAGGACTCTCTTACAGGAGTTTTTCAGCTAGATAAAATATAATTTCATGACTTGACTTTTCATCATCATCATGGAGTCTTCAGAAAACAAACTCAACTTTACAAACAAGCTTATTTGTTACTTATTATACGATCTTCTTGTTTATCAAAAATGTATTTGCACGCATTATTACGAATCAAAGTTTAAATAACTTGAACTTAATGATGTATATCCCTGTATGAAGTAAAGATGGGGGTTTAACTTGTATCAGTCGTGTTAATAACTTAAATGGCTGAAGTAATTTGCTTTCGCGACTTGTTGTTAATGAAACGACGCCTTAAAAAGATTAATTGGTGCGTGCGGGAAGTAGTCGGCCGAGCGATGAGAGTTTTTAGGGGGTGGGTAAAGGTAAAGGGAAATTAGGAAGGCGCCGTTGGGGTGGATCTGATCCTTGTATAATTATGTCAGCTATTCCGAAGCTTTATTTCGATGTGTATGGAGAAAGCGGCACAAGCAGGCGTCCCGAACGAGAATCGGAAGATTTGATGGAAAATTAGAAGTGGATACTCGGTTCTAATAGACTTTTTTTGCTCCGTATTTGGGGTGAAGTCATGGTTATAAGAAGGTCGTGGAAGTTCCATCAACGTAACTGCGATCTCCTCATCACCATGCTTTTGACCTTTTCGATGCGAACAGTGAAGCTGGAACAATCTGCCGTTGCCAGCGTTTCTGTCCAGATATGAAGTAGGTATCCTTAAGAAGCTGGAATAATAGACTGCTTCTATACTAGTGCACTTCACCACCAAAGAATATATCGCTGATTGTCGTTAGATGGGATCGTAGTCTGTATGTATTAAAAAATGCTGTTATAACCTGTACCGAAGACTGATCTATGCAGTCCTCGGCAACCTTATGGGTGACACTGTAATAGCTGGAGACCAAGTCTAGACATCGGTCTTTATAGATTCGTTATGAAGTCTAGCTGTAGTTCATAAGTTCCCACTAAAAGAGTATCAGAAAAATGCAAAGCGAACGAAAAGACTTAGAGAACAGGTATAGGGAGGATAAGAGAAAGAATAACAATAGCGGCTGCAGTGGACCTCTTCCAGCAGAGAGCAAACAGAGCAGGGAAGAAGAGGATCATACGATAGGAAAGAGTTTGTAGCCAAAGAATAAAATGGAGAAAATAGATACGGTATTGACATCCGGAACATATCAACGATGAAATGGCGGAAATTTTACAATGGGCTAGTTACCATCTTCATAACTGTCTATGAGTAATTTGTGAATACTTACTGGTGGTAGGTCTCTGTTGCCGGAGACCGTCCAGTAAGTATCAGTGCAGCGCCTATTGCAGCAGACAAATAGTAGTGAGCAAACATTACTATGTTCTGGTTGGAAGCTGAGGATCGCATTTGGTTAAAGATATTGGGGAAGGCCTATATTCAGCAAACGATAAACAAAGGCTGATAATGATGATGATGGTTGGAAGACCTTTGTAGCTAATGAAATTATTGGTGTGAAGCGACGAGCACAATTTGGTCCTGTGTATATTATCATCATAAGGGGTGTGAGGGGTTCCTCCCAACATGTTACGGAGCCCAAGTCAATCTGTCCTGCATGCGGTGTACCCTGCTGAATAACAGACGAGGCTCTGACCATCCGCACTGAGCTTGCGTGGTGGCCTAAGGCCTAATTCCCTCCAATGAACTCTTCGATGTGGAGGTTTTTAAGGGAGGTCTACGTCCAGCATTGGACATCTATCGGCTGATGATGATGATGATGTATATCACTCTTACTATCATCACGTTGTGAAACGTTGAGAATCTAGCCTGGCGGGATCAAGTAGACCTTCTTCTAAACTCCACCTTTAATTTACTATCTAAACTAATAACCGCTGCGCTTGACTAAATTTGCAAAATTAGTTTTTCATTTACTAACTCCGTGGACACTGGCTTCGAACCTTGACCTTCGGCTATCAACAGAAGCGTCCAAATTGCCGCTTCTAGTGCGCCCTTCAAACAGAACTAGAGTGGGGCTAAGCAACGTGAACCTCGGTCTATACTTTCGCTATCCTTTCTAGAATATCTGAAGAAGTTTTAAGAAGAGGTAAATATTAAAATAGAGGATTTTTTAAACCACAAACTGGAAGATTTCTTTTAAATAAGCAAAATCGGCTGGTTATGATGATGATGATGAAGCAATTGGAGCAATTGTACCTTCAAATTATGAGATAGAATTAGAAAAGCTTATCACAGACGACGATATAGACTTTTTATTTAGTATTAATATTTTCAAGAGGAAGTCTACGTCATTTCAGGTTATTACACACCAAAATATTCTCAGTGGCCCAAGGACTAGAGTAGTTCTTAGTAGTAAGAGGAAGGAGAAAGGTGAGATAATATTGGATGGGGGAGAGTTGAAGAGGAGAGTGATATAAGGAGAGAGAGATAAGAGGCTGTAAACTAATACATAGATAAGCGTCGGACGGCGGCTAGGACTAAGAGGTTATCGGAGGAGGGTTCGAGCCCGTCCTCTGATCACCTTTGAGTGTATCGCGGGTTGAGGTGAGGACGGCCCGGATAGACGGGTGTGACTTCTGTCCGTGGTGCGCGAGCCTGACGGGAGCTGCAACCACCGGCGGAAGCAGCGCATCTGAAATGTGGTAAATCCTCGAGTGCTGTTGATATGTTTAAATATGGTTTTGTGTGTGTCAATGTTGGTGGTGGGTGAGTAGTGCTTTTCGGGCTGAACATCCGAGTCGATGTGTAGAATAGTTCTCTTCTGCATCTTTCTCGAATAGATCAGAGGGACACAATCCCCTTTTCAATTTTCGATGTACTTTTACCATCATGCTTGGTCATGTTTAATAAATAGTTTCGATCCCCAACACTCGACTTTCATACTAACGATAGGAAATGGCCAATCATGATTTAGGACACATCTTGAGAATTTGAAGATCCTAGGAAATTTAAGGAATTGTGTGCTTCATAGCTGAGGCATTGTTATTTTTTTTTATTACCTTAAAACGCCCTTAAGTCGCCCACGGCGAAGTAATGAGAAACCTACCCGGTCTAGATCCGTGTTACCTAATTTTAGGTGTAACAATAAAGATTTAAATTTAAAAAAAAAAAAAAATATCTCGATGGTCTCCGACTTTGGTAACCCATCATAATTAAAAAAAAAATTGTACTTCAAGGATCGGTTGAAGGTAGCTGGAGGCGCGTACATCGTCAGTGCTGATGTAGGGCAATCGATACAGACGCCTCGTAGTTATTCAAATATTTATTTAGCCTGTAATCAATTCGTCAGCTGTTATTGTTTGTTGTGGAGTTATACAGGAACAACATGTGGGCATAACGGTGACCGTAGACCCACCACTGGTGTAATTCCCACGACTCACCAGACGCTTTAATAGAGAACACGACACTGTACTTACAGGATCTACCTCCTCAATGAAATGCGTCTTCTTTTTTTATTCAACGGCGCGATGAGACGAATCGAATCGCTCACTTGATGTTAAGTGATACACTTCCTCATAAAAACGTAGCGCTAGTTAGGATGTTGTACACTGCACTACACTGTGATCGTCGCCTTGAGCATAAGATGTTGAGTTTCATTATCTCAGTACTACACCATTTACTGTTTGTCTAACCTAACCTGTCTAGACGGTCCCCTCCAACGGGTTCTCGCCTTGTCGTGGCGGAGGGGCTTAGTAACCGTGATGCAGAACACGGTGAAGCTAAGTGGAACCCACTCGGCCGGCCCGCGGCGAAGGGCTGGCCGAATCGGCCGCTCCAGGTTCGAGCACCGGTTGGGATAACTGGAGCTCACCGGAGCGGCCGGGGGCCGCAGGGGTGGCTGTGTGCTGCCTTAGCGGCCGACTGCAGGAGCGGTTTCATACCGCCTCTGCAGCCGAGGTGGAGTCGCGGAGGGAATTCCCTCTGCGGCCAACCGGTGTCGCACCGGCGATGCGGCGGCGGTGGGGCCGCGGGGGAAGAGGAGTGTCGGTATTGCGAAGCGCCGTTCTCCCTATCCTCCGTGGCCGTTGACGGGTAGCGGCGGGCCCAACATCTCTCCGCCGCGGGGAGCCGGGAGAGGTTATCTCCAGTGGCTCCCATGGCTTCTGGGCGACAGGTTCGGGGGAACCGGTTGACTGCATGCGTTCCCGTGACCCTGCCATCATGGCGATGAGGCGGAACATCGTGGGGGTTTTAGTCGGTGCAAGTCTGACATAACTCGTCCTCGCCCCCGCGAGGACGAATATGCGTAGGCATTTCCCCCACGTAAAACAAAAAAAATAAAAAATAAAAACCTGTCTAGACAGTCTCCGGCAACAGATACTTACCATCAATAAAAGTATGTGCTGCTGTGGTACCACAGTCACCGACAGAGACCTACCACCAATGTGCTACTTTATTATACTAGATAGATTTGATGGGTACCACCGTAGCTCTTATAGTTTTAAGAATGACGTAGCTGATGAAATTAATTGGATAATGAGACTCGATATTTTATTATTCGTACCTAGTAATAATAATAACAGTAAACAAAACTGTTATTTGCTTCAACCATTTAAGCAAACAGATGCCTGTGCAAGGAGAGTGATCTGCCTTAACAACAGTCTATATAATAAAAAATATATTGTATATCATGATTATCACCAGCCGATAGACGTCCACTGCTGGACATGGGCTAGACTCCTTATATACATATATAAGGAGGATCAAGATGCGTGCGCGCATGTTGTGTGTGTGTTTGCGGAGAGTTTGAACAGGCCTGTACCACTGTAATTAATGAGTACCTATTGATGAGAATTTTTTTTTACTGCAGTTACTCGCCTTTTCGCAAGACCTAGACCAAGACCGACCGAATGAGACCAAGATCTATTGCGAGACAAAGTATAAAATAGAAATTCTATTGGAGTGATAAGTTAAAATATTTATCATAACTTTAACACGCTTTTCTTCTGCTTATTATAAGACTGAATATGCAAGACCAAGTTCAAGAGCGAACAGAGAAGACCTAAACCAAGAATGTCCAAGTCTTGACCTTACTCTTTATTCCCTCATCAGTACTCATAGCAATTACTAAAACATGTAATGTATGTCCTATGGTAGGATTACTCGTGGTAGGTCTCCGTTGCTGGCGACTGTCTGGGTGAGTACCACCGCAGCTCCTATTGCGACCGCTAAACTAGTGTGCATAAGTTACCGTGATCCGGATTGAAGGGATTTGTAGCAAGTGAAAGTACTGCGGTAACGACACTTAATACATTATGTATCAAGGCGACGAGCACATGGTGCAGTGTATAACATCTCAACTGTTGTTATGGGCGGACGTATCACTTACTATCAGGTGAACCCTCTCGTCTCGTCACGTAGTTAAATTAAAAAAAAAGTACATATTGTTCGTCGAATAAAAATTCGTACTGTGAATTTTTTAAAAGCAAACGATCGAATATTCCGATAGGAATATAGGAACAGGAATCCATTTCAGTTAGAAATGTAGTCTGAACTTATTCATACATAAATATGATAAAAATTTACAAACCGTATTTGTTTATTCATATATATTTATTATTTACTATATGTTAGTACATTAAAATAAAAAAATCACTATTTCATTTACTTTAAGTCGTTTAAAGAAGGATAAAGTCTATAATGTAATATAACACTCCAATTTAGTTCAACTTATCGTCAATAGATGGCGTCCTTTAATAGTAAAGGTTCAATACATAATCATCTATATATGTATAATGAAAAGAATTTTGTTTGTTTATCGATCACGTGAAAATAAGTGAACGAATTCAATGCAGAATGATTTGTAAATAGTTATAGGTTATTTCTTTTTTGAATTCCATAGATCCTTCAACATTTTATTTCTAATTAACATTTATAAACATTCTCATTTCATTTATGCGGTTGCTATAGTAACGGTTGCTAAAGAAAATCATTTGTGGTCGCGGTTGCTCCTAAGGAATATTCCGGATGAATTTCCAGTGTAATTGTGAATACAACAGCTAGAATTATTATAAAATACGATAAAATGAATCATAGACAGTATGTGGTGTCATAAAATGACGGTTGAATCGACTTTCATCCAATTTAATGTCCTTTGAAATAAGGATTACACTTCTACAAAGGATATTCAGATTCTTCCTACGTCATTTATCTAATTTTCTTCCGTCTTTTCCGTCTATTGAACTAATCTATTTCTTTTATTGTAAATGTGACGGCATTTCGCAATGTATGACAAGAAGGTATATAAATTTGATTTCCATAAAACATGTTTCTGATGAAAGGAAACAAACAATTTCTTCATAGAACCACAGCAACAAGCTTTATCCATACCGTAGTATACTATTTATTTTTTTAAAGGGAAAGTACTAAATCCCAACAGTGGGATCACACTAAACAATTTTTTTTAGTTATCTATAGTGCCTAAACTAAACATGTAAAATAAAACAGCTACTCGGCTACAATTTGTAACATTGTACGGAGCGGGCGGCGCAGCGTCACCGCCACATTTTACTGGTAAGCAGTAACTCCTGTACTGAAATACATTCAGCGGGAATTGCCCCACCGGAACCGGCTTTATGGCCCCACGTCTAATCGTGGAAAAGCAACGCAGGTAGGACTCGATACGAAAATAGAAACGTTTCCGACGTCATGATGCCTAAGGTATAAGACGAGGGAGTCTTAAATTGTATATGAAGTGTACATCGTACATCAACTCGCGGGACCCAAGCCCCCCCAAAGATCTCCACTTCGATCTTGGAGGTATAAATAAAGTGAAATTAGATCTGATTTACCACATATCATCGTAACTATCAGCTGAAGCCCACTGCTGGGTTTGGCAATCACGGGCCGAAAAAAGATATTACGTAGCTTTGAATAGAATAAGTCAAAATATTTTTGAGTTATCTAATCAAGCTAATCATTAAACGAGGCTCTGGCTCCCGCCAACCTGCATTGGGCCAGGGTGGTGGGAAATGGCCCAAATCCCTCCATATGAACTTCTACAAATGGAAGTTGCAGGAATCCGCTACAAGCAGGCAGCACAAGACCGATCGATGCGAGGAGATCTTTTGGGGGATGCCTATATCCAGCAATAACCGTTTATCGGCTGATGATGATTGGGGTGATATCATTTACCATCAGGTGAAAATCTCGCTCGTTTCGTAGCATACTAGACGAAGGTCTTTGTTGACCGTTCGGACCGATTCCACCGCAACGCCTATTTTTGCCGCCAAACTGTAGCGCGTAAACCTTAGTGTAGTCCGGTTTGAAGGGCGCTGTAGCTAGTGTAATTACTGGGGTAACGAGACTCGACGTCCTATGTCTCAGGCGACGAGTGCAGTATATGATGCAGTGTGTACCATTTTAATAAGCGCCGTGTTATGGGCAGGCGTATCACATACCATCATGTGAATATCCCGCTCATTTCGTAGCTTCCTATAACAAAAAAAATAAAGTTGGTTAAAATCGCTTAAGCTCATGAACGGCGGCCGCGGTGTAAGACAACGCCCAGCGGAGACGCAGTGTAAGGTGCGGCCTGCATACACTGCCGCTAATGGATTACTTTTTTGTTTTCACGCTATTTATTACCATTTACAGATTACACCACCAGCGCCTGAAGCCAATTTACCATTACCGATTAATTGCCAATTACACTATTACAGCGGCCATCGATCGCTCACTATCAGCTTTGATGTCTTTTAGATACCGCACGTTTACTGCCGCGGTAGTGCAATAACAAACCGTTTGCCTTTTTTTTTCTCGTGGTGAAATCCTGCATTGGATACCCTTCTGCTGTGGGGGCAACAGAAGAATTATGCTGGACTCTTACCGGCTAAACCCTTACGGTTTCTCACTCATCGAAGTTCCACGGGAACCCTTTCGCACACAACCGTGGTCTCGACAGCGAGAGACCTTGATAATACCCCGTCTCGGGGAGGAGCTAATGGTCTCCACCCTCTATAAAAGCCTTAGGCCGGAAGTAATGCACGCACTACCTCGAGGCCTTTCATATTTGGCGACAGATTACTCCCGAATCCGCCACCACTGTTATGGTGGTTGGAAGACATAAAACATTGAGAGATGGGTGTTTATTTCTCACTCAGTAGCCTTTATCTGCACCATTGCCTTATCATAGAAGGCTACTGACCATGGCTTTGATAAAACCGAAAAGGGAGAGGTTATCTCCCGCAACAGTGACAAGGTCACGGCGCTGCGCATCCCATGCCGAGCAATGCTCTAAGGTATGCTGCGCGGTATCCTCTTCTCATCTACAGTGATGAGACTCAGTTGTCGGCTTTCCTCCGGCTATGCGGCATAGGTAATTACCAAGACACCCATGACCAGAAAGTACCTGCACAAGCCGAAAGATCAATGACCCGTACCGCCTGTCCATCCACTCATATAGGAGAGGACGACCAGCTTCCACAGTCCTGCTGCCTGCACTAGGTTTGGGCTAACGGTGAGCCTAACAACACAGTAATCACTGATTCCAATTCCAGGTTACTGCTGGAGTTTGCACCGTCGTTGCGTGGGTAGGATTTCCGTTAACCTTGAACTTCCGGTGAATAAAACATTTTGAGGATACAAAAGGGTTTGATGACTTAATTGATCTAAATCATAGCAACAGTTTAAATAAAAAAAATCTCTTCAGAATTTAAAAGATGATTGGCTGATCCTGTTAGACCTCGTTATGCTGTCAATGAAGGTGGAAATGGTGAAACGTGTTCGTTCTATCATCTATTTTTTTGTAATCGAGGGATGAATCTTCTGAAAAGATAACCTGCTTATAGAGAGAAGTGAAGTTTATATTGGATTTTTACCCACTAAAACCCATCGGTGGTCATCTTCAGGGCGTTGCGTGAGGCCTCGGGATCTCCTACAGAACGCACCCTCGCAACGAACTCGAAAACTCTTTTAGTTGCCTTCTACGACAGACCCAATCTCAATCTGATCGCCAAACTTCAGTTTGATGAGGGCACCTAATTATGATGATGACGACAGTCAGGGTTTAACTAAGTCCTATTCTTAATAGCCTGAGACTACAAAGTAATTCGTCCTGTCAATTTGTGATACGATTCAGTTTTAAGACGCAGAATAATCTTTTTTTGCTCTGGAACTTCAGCTCAGCTGCAGCACTAGGTGGTACGCGGCTTCAGCAGGACCCAGAGCGGAAACGCGCACTTGCTTGTGTTAGCATTATCCCACTTCGATCATCGCAGAGAGGATGCTTGGCTCTTAGTAGGCAATGCTGACTTCAGTGAATCAGCGATTCCCATCAAGACCCTGACCTGACTTCCCACCCCCATGTCACACAGTAAAAGGTTAATCACGTCCGTGAGATCGTAACTTGTAAGTTTTGATTTAAACATTGCAGGCGCGGTTAAAGTTGATTAAGTTACAACATACAACTTAGTAAGTTATCGATAATGCTTTCAAGTTTACACCTTTACCATAATTCTTCGGCAGACGGTATCCTGTTACCGCATCATTCGTGCGTGAAGCTATCGAATAAAAAACTAGAACTAGACTAGAACCTGAACAGCACGAACTAATCTAAGTTTCGAAGTTGAGTCACGGAGACCATCACCGCGGTCTCGACCTTGGTACATCGCACCGCTAATGGGGTCTGAAAATAGTCGAAAGGCTGGGTAGCGAACTGAAACGGTCGCCTGGCAACCTAACAACGGTCTCGAATCATCTCCGCGTCGGATTACCCAGTTCCATTTCAGCAAAGTGTTGTAGCGCACGTGAATATATTTAAAGCCTAGGAAGTCTAAATAGAAGTATACACTTTAGGTATTGTTTGTTCGTGTTAAAAGTGAAAATCCAGTCGAAGCCGCGACCTTCACCCCCGGGGTGCAACGGTATTGATTTTGAGCCGCCGCTTGAAACTGGGGCAGGTGAGACCGGCGTCTTTGTCTTCTATCGATATGTGCCGACTTAAACTTTGATTTGCAACATGTCGCAGACAATTAAGTTACTCTTATTATAGTCTAAGTTATACTCCGATTTTTTGCGATTATATATTCACGTGCAAACATTACTGTCTTCCAGTTTAAATGGCAATAGTAGCTAATTTGGAGTAATGAGACTTAGGATAAGTTTTAGAGAAGAGTAAGGTGTAGTGTGTATATCATCCTAACTAGATAAGTAATAAGTAAACGGAAGATTAACTTATCAGGTAAAATAAAAGAAACCGAAAGACCTAGATCCTGCTTTGAATATGTAGCGAAATACTTAATATGCCGTTTGATGTTATTTAGTTCATCATTCATCATCAGGTTTCCTTCTTCTAACTGAACTTTGATAAAACCATCAGATTGATAAAACCAATTCGATCCTCAGCTATTCTTTCTAACTGATAGTATTAAAGCCCGGTCCAGCCCTTTATGTCAACCTTGGAAACTCTTTGAAGATGTCCAAAAAATGCAACCTTCCTTTGCATGACGATTGTCATCAGCCTGTGTTTGCAGTTCGCTCTCTCAAGGACTTGAGCACTGGAGACAAACAGTTATTTAGTTATTTTTCATCAGCTTTTTTTGGTTTAGAAGAATAGGCGAAGACTGGAATTATGAAGGATATATACCCACTCAAAACTCTTAGATTATAGTCCACAGTGTTGATAGAGAGCTTTTGGGATCTCCAACAGAATCTACTTGTACTCCTGCTTCTTAACTCAAGAAGAATAACTTCACGAGTCTATCATTATTGATATTAGTTAAAAAACACTGTTAATAGATATTACAGCAGTTCAAGTGGTGTAAGGGTTTCCATACAACAGCTCACAGGATCCAAGCCAACCTCACCAGCTCGCGGTGCATCCTGCTAATCAACAAACGAGGCACTGGCTTCCACCAACCTGTATTAGGCCAGTGTGGTGGGAAATAGCTTACATATGAATTCCTACACAATCGACGTGGGAATCTTTGGTGGAGGCCTATGTCCAGCAGTGGACATCCCTCGGCTGACGATGATGATGACAGCAATTTAACCTTCTGTCGATCGATAGTATTTTTTAATTTAACTGTTTCTTCTAAAATTATAACTTGTAAGTTGTTAAGTAAAGAGTTAATGTTGCGTGGCTCAATTAAGATCTACGATGTACTTTATCCAGCGGCCGCAGTGGACGTGTTACCGGTAATTATGCTAGCGGAACGGTAATAATTCGTTGCTCGTTAAACTGACCAAGTGTCTGGTTACCTGGCCGCGCCTCTGGCGGGAGCTGGCCCACATACTCTTCAAGTTGACTTCGTCCCAAAGGTGTGTCTATACGTTGAAAGGTTTTAAATCTGTTTCTGATGAAAGAGGAAGATGAGAAGAGATTAAAGAACTGCAGCTAGTCATGGTATCTTTATTAGTCTTTAAATTTGGTTGAGAGCAGTCAGAGATCACGCTAATGAGTCTGTGTATAAACCATTATTATTATGATGGTTTGTGTAAATATTTATGATCATCTCAATCGATGGATGTCCACAGCTGGACATAGATCTTATGTGAGGATCACAAAATGCAGTCTGTTCAGTTCAAAGGTGTCTAGGACTTTATAATGGTTTCTAGACCTAATAATATTTTAAGTAAATAAAGTAACCATTGTGAAGAGTATACCACTAATCTCTTTCTTCTTCCACCTTCATATTCATCATTTGGTTACTATAGGGTGCGGTGGCTCAACTTGTAAAGGTCTTAATTATGTTAGCTGGTGTTCAATTCCCGCTGAACTTGACCTTCCGGTGTAGTAATACATCGACAGGAAACTGACTTGTTCCAGCAGCCGTCGCGGATAAGACATCCATCAAGCCGTTCTTGGCCTTGACTCCATTTATAAAAGGTCGATGCTCTCAGCAGTACGAATACCAGGCTCTTTATATATTTAAATGCTTTTATAATCTTATAAAATCATCATCATAATCAGCCGAAAGACGTCCACTGCTGGACATAGGTCTCCCCTAAAGATTCCCACTTCGGGTAAGGATTCATATGAGGGATTTGGGCTATTCTCCGCCACGCTGGTCCAATGCTTTTTGGTGGAAGCTAGAACCTTATTTGTTGATTAGCAGGATGCACCACGAGCTGGTGAGGTTGGTTTGGGTCCCGTCAGTTGCCGCAACTGTGTTCCGAACGGAGATCCCGTGACCTCTCCAAACGCCGAAATTGACCATCGAGGGGGTTTTAGTGGGTAAAAATCTCCACATAACTCTGGCTTCCCCTCAGAAGAAATAGTATCTTTTCCTCCCCGAAACATAAAAACGGGTCCCGTGAGTTGTTGTGCAGGACCACTTATACCCCTCTTATAAAGTATCATTAGATTCAATATGATGCAGTGTATACCGTCCTAACTGTGTGCACGCTGTCATGACCAGGCGTATCACTTACTATCAGGTGAACACCTGTTTGTTAAATAAATAATGTAGGAAGACTTTCTCCATACCGCGCACGCGAATAACGTTTGTATAACAAACGAAACTCTACTTTGTTATCACTTACAGTGTAACTTGGTTAACTTATCAGGGATTACCTTCCGTTGATAATGTTTAATTGAATTTTTTTTTTATTATCTATACTTGACCCAAATTGCACGTGGTATTAAGTGATACGTGTTTGAGAGTAGCTCCCAACAACTGTGACCTCAATGTGACTTGCCATATAGTTTAACCGATGCGCCATAGGGGTGGAAACTTACAAATGCCTAACAGTGGATGTATAATTTTTTTATCATCATCATCATCATCACCCGATAGACATCCAGTGCTGGACATAAGCCGCCCCCAAAGATTTCTACTGTAGGGGTCATATAGGGGGAATTGGGCCATTTCCCACCACGCTGATCCAACGCGGGTTGGTGGAAGCAGAGCCTGGTTGGTTGATTACCAGGGAGCACCACGAGCAGCTGAGATCGGCTTTGACCCCCTGAGTAGTTGTGTGACAACACGAGTGGGAGGTTCAGTTAACGGTAAATGATACGCCTACCTATAACATAGCGGTAATTAAGATGATACCAAATTTTGAGACATCACATGTTAATTTTCGTTACCTCAGTTATTTTACTAGCTACAGCGTCCTTCAAACCGGAACAAAACGTTAACACTGTACTGGTTGATAGTAGAAATAAAAGTTGCGATGGTACCTAGACGTCTAAATGGCAGAGATATATCATCTGTAATAAGTAGTAAGTAAAGTTAACAATATAAAAAAAAACATTAAAATCTGTTACAGACAGATTCAAGATGAATTGAACCCCACTTTTTGGTGTCGGTTAAAAAGTAACAGTTAATGAAAATATAGTAGACAATGGAAACGAACATTCGTTATGTATTGCTCAGTTTGACGTCAGATGAATATTTTAATATCTACAGCGTTGGAGGTAGCTTGAGGGGGTACTTAAGCTGTTCCTTCGACGGCCGAGTCAAAGCTGCTGTTTACATAAACCGGCGTAGCCCAGCAATTTGTCAGGTTCCCACGGCCGGTGCAGTTTGCAGGAAATTAATGGCCCCGTTTCGTAACGCGAGTCATTTGAGCTGGTCATTGCGCAACTTCAGCCTTATGCTTACAGAACTTGGATTTCCCAAGTTAAGTTTTTTATCATCGACTGCTCTGGTACTTCAGCAAGTAAATGATCATCTACCAGTCAGGTGTACGACCTGGTGAAGATGTCACGGTTTCATTAGATCATCATCATTAGATGCCCTCTTCAAACTGAAATTTGGCGAACAGATTGAGAAAGCAATTGGATCCTCTGATATTTCATTGGATGCTGATGGATTTAGAGCAGTCAGTAGAAATATAATGAAGCTGCCTTATAAGTTTGAAGATGGTCAACTTCTTTTTAATCTGGTGATCATCACTGCATAATTAACATAATGGATTGAGGGGAGCAGTAAGAGTAGTAAGAATAGGACTAAAGTAACTACTACTGCTGATAGACCTCTGTTGCTGGATATAATCTGTGTTGGTAAGACTTCAGCTATTCCAGCTGCCAAACATATGCAAATAACAATTTTATGTTCCGGTTTGAGAGACGCTGTAGACTGAAATTACTAAGGTCACCAGGTCTCGACGCATAATGAAGTGCAGTGCACCACGTCTCCCTCATCGAATAAAAAAAACTTTGTAGATACGCCATGGAGACTATACTATATATTACTAGTAGATAGTAAAATTACTGCAGTGTAGAAATTCTAACATGTCAAGTCCTAAAGGCTAACGAGGTCAGTCTGATCTCTGATAGTAAACACTAACTAATTCTTCATCAGAAGTAGTACTAGACTTAAGAGCTTCTTTGAATCATAAAGTTAAGTAAATATTAAAAAAAAAATTATCACATCATCAGTCGATATATCATCAGTCCACTGCTGGACATGGTCCTCTCCCAAAGATTCCCACATGATAGGGTGGAATTTGTACGGAGTTGGGCTGTTTGCCATCACGCCGGCCCAATGCAGGTCGGTGGGAACCAGAAACTCTTTTTTTGATGAGCAGACTGCACCACGAGCTGGTGACGTTGGGTTGGACGCCGTGAGGTACAGGAACCCTTATACCTCATCTTAAGAACAATCATTGTTATATACAATAAGACAACATGGCTTTTTACTACCTACGGTCATGGCTCTTGTCCAGCAGTGGGACGTCTATCAGCCGTTGTTGACTATCTTCAGTCATTGTGGATTAAATTAATTTTATAGGAGTACCGTGAACAGCAATGGATGATCGAACTGTAGACCTCATCTTCACCGGCTCCTTGAAGCTGCTTCCGCCGGTCAGCTCCAAGATCGTCCGGATTTTCACCAGCTCCACATTCACAGGTAAATATCTTCGAATTAAGAAATTAATTATACTGTAATTATTGTTGTAATGAAATTAGTGTTGATGAGGATTGCTCTCTTAATGCGGAAATTACTTATTTCTACATGTATCCTCCTCCTCATCAGTTCATAAAATAAATCTTAAAATATCCTCTTCCTTAAGAGTATTTTAATAGAAAAGGCTTTGTCTTAATTTTAAAGGAATAACATTTTGTCCAAAAGGAGTATTTATATTTTGTCTTTACTGATAATAGGTCTTTGTTGCTGGAGACCATCTAGGTACCACTGCAGCGCCCATGTAGCCCACAAATAGTACTGTGCTAAAATCACCGTGTTCCAGTTCGAAGGGCGCTGTAGTAATGTAGGTAACTAGATAACACCTTATTTATGTCTCAAGCGATGAGCGCAATGTGATCATCCTAACCAGCGTCACGTTGTTTACCATCAGGTGAAAGTGCCGCTCGTCTCCTCGCTTAATTGTATATAAAAAAGTATTAACACACACATATGCACATGAATACACGCACATGCACATGAACCCACACACAAGCACATGAACACACACACACACACACACACACACACACACACACACACACACACACACGTGCACATGAACACACACACACACATGCACATGAACACACACACACACACACACACACACACACACACACACACACACACACACACACACACACACACACACACGTGCACATGAACACACACACACACATGCACATGAACACACACACACACACACACGTGCACATGAACACACACATGCACATGAACACACACACACACGTGCACATGAACACACACATGCACATGAACACACAGGACATGCATACACATTAGTTACTCAATAGAGGGACACTATACGGAGACTTCTTTTTTAAATTTTACAAATGGCGGCAATCTTCCAGCTGATTTGTAACTTTGTTGATAAATCCCGCCAACATGCATTAGGCCAGCGCGGCGGGAAATGGCCTAAATCCCCTCCACATGAACCCCTACATACGACAGCCCTTAGTGCCCAATGGTAACGGAGCCCATGCTGACAGTATGTGGACATCTCTGAAGAAGGCTTACGTCCATCGGCTGTTAATCGATTCATGAATAAACCGCTTTGGTACTTATGTATTTTCTTAAAGAATAATTTCGCTCATCATCACAACTCTCCAGCTCTACGAACGTAGTCCGTGAACCGAGAGCTGCAGCGTTTCTCAGTACTGTAACATTTAATTCTGAACTTCCGCCGCCAGGAGCTACACAGCGCGCCGTTAACGGGTCTGCTTGCAGTAAAACTCTCTTCAGTTAAACTTAACTATTTAGAGCTATTTGGGACTGCATTGTCAGCAGCTGCTGTTGATGCAACTTAACTGGAATTACTCTTAAAGTACCGTTGGTATTATAGATTTCTTTTAGTATCTGAGATCTCAATTTTACTTCTAATTGGATTCTGTTTTAATCTCTTTGGACCTTGATAATTGTTTATTAATCGAGTGCATTTGTGTGTTTGTATGTCTTGAAGTAATAATAATTAAAAAGATTAATATGTAACTTTTAAATTTAAGTTCCCAACAGCTTGAACATCGCATAGCTTATTTATTAACTTGTAAAGCATTCTCCAGTATTATAATCCTGAATCTCTCCGAAAGTAAACCCTAGTGCCAGCACGGGTAGTAATGAATGAGCTGTTTATTTATTCATTTAAATACAGAATCTTTCCATATATTAAAAACTTGACTCGCACATTTGCGAGATAAGACTCCCAGTCCCAGTAGTGGGAATACTAAATTGACTATTGTAAGTGAAACAATGTACTCGTTGGTCCGCTAGCGGGGTCTCTTGGTTATGATAATACTATATATATATTATGTCCTTACATATGACATTAGGGTTTCATCGCACTGACCACGTCCATCTGAAATATCTCCTGTTTGGTTAAGAATTCCAAATTCAAATTTATAAATTCACATAGCTGCTACATTTGAGTTTTGGAAACAGTCATTCATTTGTTTTATCTCATTATTTTTTCTTTGGCGTCGCTTATTGCCGCACAATGGAGAACATGATATATCGGTATATTTACGAGTACGAGTTCCACCATGGCACCAGTACCAGTGCTGCAGCTGCAGGAACAGCATGAAGAATTAATGATGTGTACGGCGCGGGTGTCGTAAAAGAAAGCACGGTACGTTTTACTTTCAACGTTTTCGTTCTGGAAATTTCGACCTTCAGAACCAACCCCGTGGACGGCCGGAGAACAAAGTGGAAAATAAAGAATAAAAGGCTATTCTAGAAACGGATCCATCACGAAGCACTTCAGAGATAGCTGCAGGCTTCGGGGTAAGTGACAAAACTGTATTAATGCACTTGAAGCAAGTCGGGAAAGTAAAAAAACTTGAACGATGGGTACCTCATGCATTGAGTGAACCGAACTTGCGAACACGCATCGACTGCTGCTGCTGTGTTACTTTGCTCAGCCGACACAATGATGAAGGGAGTTCAAATCGAATCAGTACTTGTGATGAAAAATGGATACTGTACGATAATCGCAAGCGCTCGTCGCAATGGCTTAACCCTGGAGACCCAGCCAAATCCTGCCCTAGACGAAAATTCACTCGGAAAAAGTTACTTGTGAGTGTTTGGTGCACTAGCGCCGGTCTCGTTCACTGCAGCTTTCTAAAATCTGGTCAAATGATTACGGCAGATATCTGTTGTCAGCAACTGCAGATCATGAAGGAAGAACTAGCTGCTAAACAACCGAGATTGGTCAACCGCTCTAGGTCACTGCTGCTTCACGACAACGCAACACCACCACCACACACTGCACAACAAACAACCACTAAGTTAGATAAGCTACAATTGGAATGTCTGCGACATCCACCGTACTCCGGGGACCTTACCTCAACAGATTACCATTTTTTCCGGAATTTGGACTTCTTACAAGGACACAAGTTCACCTCCGATGCGGCAGTCCAAACCGCCTTCAAAGAGTTTATTGGTTCTCGCCCCCTATGGCTTTTTTAGTAAAGGTATCAATGAACTACCTACGAGATGCTAAAAGTGCATAGATAACAACGGTGCATACTTTGATTGATTAAATATATTTTACAAAAAACAATTAACTTTATATTCCTCCCCTACAAAACGCCAATTTCATATGTAAAGACCTAATATACCAAGTATTAAAGATATCTCCCCATACAGATACAAAAATTAAAAAAAAAATTCTGTCTATGCACGAAGGTAATAAAAAAAAATTGTTTTGTTTTTCCGTTTTAATATATAAAATTCAAAATTGAGTTTATTTTTAAATATTAATCATAGTTATATATTTTGTTGAGAAGCTTAACAAATAAGTATCGCCTTATTAGCTAGAACAACTTCTACAGTTAAAGTAACTTTCAAGTCGCGAAGATATTTGATTAAGGAGGAGTAACGCGTCACTTTCCGTCCCCCTTGCACCCGCCCATTAGGTAGTAAGGGGGTGGCAAGGCAACTTTTAATTAATACCCATTATCTGATAGTGCGTACCGATAGCGCCGACGAAATTGGAGGAAATTCAATTTATAACCAACATCAGTGGCAGCAACTTTGTGTGCTTAATGGATGGTTATTCGAATGGTAAACGTACTAACTTAATGTCTCATAAAAACACACAACTTAATTCTAATTAAAGGGAATATTAATCAAACGACAAAGGGATGGAATAAGTAATTAAACATACGGCCTTGTACTTAGTAGTATTTAAATAGAATAAGACTTATGTGAGATATACTTGTAAAAGACTTTTCTTTTGTTAAACAAAGTGATGAATCGAGCGGGACCTTCATCATCAGCCGCTAGATGTCCACTACTGGACATAGGCCTACCCCAAAGATCCCCACAATGATCGGTAGGGGTCAATTTGAGAGGTTTCTGTCACTTCCCATCACGCTACTGCTTCCCCGCACGCCTTGGTGGAAGCCAGAGCTTTGTTGATTAGCAGGCTGCACCACGAGCTGGTGAGGTTGGCTTGGGTCGCATGAGTTATGCGAGACCCCTGACACCCCTAGCGAGATTTTCACTTGATGGTAAGTGATGCATTTGCACATAATAACATGGTGCTAGTAAAAATGGTATACACTGCACCATATTGCGCTCGTTGCGTCGAGACAATAGATTATGTCTTATTGCTCCAGTAATTTCTTTAGCCACAACGCCTTTTAAACCGGAACACAGTAATTTTTGTAGACTACTGTTTGGCGGCAGAAATAGGCGTTACGGCAACAGAGACCGTGTAGGTACACCTGAAGAGTGTTGGTAGGTCTCTGTTGCTAGGTAACTAGAATCTTTGGGTAGACGAGTCCTGAAGGTGAGAGTTCTCATAGCTTGAAAAGCGAAGCTGCCGTGTACTTAGTCCTTCTTTGTTACGTTAAGCTAAAGTGCAGAAGGGTACTACAGCATTCAGTACGAGCTCTCGGCAACTTTCAAATCACACTGAAGAAGACTATTTATATGATTTTAATATGAGTTTCTCCCAAAAGCTGAGTATTTTCCATAAACTACACCTCGACACCTAAAACAAGGTGAGTAAACGTAACAGTTACAGTTTTGTTAATGACGGAATATTGAACCGCAGTAATCACGGCGCCGTGTTGTTGGCCCCTTGTGGCCAGAGGCAAATAGGCAAATAAACAATGCTCTAGATTTTTACATTTATTTAAATAGTAATCTGTCAAGTCACTCAAAAGTTGAGATGTTTTTTTTTAAGTGTAGATAAGCAGAGATTTTGTGATGCGGTGCACATATTCTATACAAAATACCTTTGTTTAACTTTATTACACGGCGCCGTGTAACTGGCCCCTCGACGCAAATCATATTCGCAATCGTTGCGACTTAACATAATGATATTAGATCATCTATTAAGATTTCGTCGAAAAGAAAAATATGGAGAAACTAAAGGGTAATGTGGTTGTAGAGTAAATATGAAAAAAAAGGATATCTAGAAAACTTGGCAACCGTTGACTGTGGACGCCGCCGCAGCGGGCGCGCCACACGCAAACTGCATTAGACGCAGTGGTTTGTTATGCGGAACCGTGGGAATTGTGACGTCATCGTTTCCTATACACTATACATCGATACTGACGGTATGTATACTGCGGGAGACCGTCTAGCTACCACCGCAGCTACTGCTTCTGCCACCAAGCAATAGTATGCAAACGTTACCGCGTTCCAGTTAAAGGTAATAAACACAGAGCAGAATGCAGTGCTGTGTGTCATCCTAACTACCGCCATTTTGTTATAAGGAGGCGTCATCATCATCATTATCAGCTGATAACCGTCCACTGCTGGACATAGGCCTCCCCCAAAGATCTCCACATCGTTGTTGTTCATTGAGGGGAATTGGGCCGTAACCCAGCATGCTGGCCCAGTGTGGGTTGTTGGGTTCACTATCAGATGAATGAGTTGGTCTGCTCGCTTCGTCTGATAATCATCTTCATCCTCACAAACTGTTAAATATCCATTGTCATTAAGTGCTCCTACACCAGTTCTTGATGCTCATAACCTTCACCAGATCTTCACCTTGTTATTTGGTACAGACAGTTTTTATCACACTTTAGAATTTTCATTCCTATGTACTTTGATTTATATCGCCATTGGTACAGAAGCTTAGCTTAACTCTTGTTAGATTCCAGATGAACTCAATCGCAGCATCTCGAACACCACCGAACATTCCAGGCTAGCTACCATTATCATCAGCTGATAGATGTCCATTGCTGGACATAGGCCTCCACCAAAGATCTCTACATGGATCGGTTCCGCGTTGCCTGCATCCAGTGGGTTCCCGCGATTCTCACCATAACTACCATCACCATATTGTACTTATGTCATATCACCATCTCTATGTTCACCATCTCATTGTCATTTAACATTAAGAAGAATTGAGGTAAAGTTTTCATTCATTGAAGATCCAAAACCATCTAACATTTGCGCACAATCATTACCATTGCCATCATTGTCATTGTCACCGTCACCGTCGCTATCGTCGTCGTCATCGTCGTCATCATCGTCATCATCACCATCATCATCACCATCATTATCGTCTCTACCGATGGACGTCCACTGCTCAACATGGTCTCTTGTAAGGGAACTGACCTAGTCTAGACCATCAAGTGACAAGAGTACCACAGCTTCACATTATTAAAAAAAGTAAAGCTAACATGGATCTCGTTTTTAATAAGCATTAATTAACCATGGCCTTCATCGTCGTAGCTCACGGAAGTCCACTGCTGGACAGATGTAACTTGCAAGGTATCCCAGAGAACGCCCCGTACAACTTAGCAGTTAATATAAATTCGAAGCAAAATTTTTATATTGCGTGCTCGGACCAGCCCCGCGCCCCCAACCCCCCGCCGCGCGGTAATTATTTACGGCCGACGTGTATTTATGTTCATTTTAGTATAATTTTTTTTATAAATACCTCCTGAAATTTATTGTAGTCCCACCTTCAGAAATTTTTATGACTTGAAAATTATTACTGAAGAAATGTAGTTATGTAGCTTGTTGCCGGAGACCGTCTAGGTAGTTACCACCGTAGCGCCTATTGCAGCCGGCAGACGGTACTGTGTTCCTGTTTGAAGGGCGCTGTAGCTAGTGTAATTACTGAGGTAACCGGACTTGCTTTTTATCTCACAGTCACGAAGACAATGCGGTGATGTGTATATCATCCAACTAGCCCCAAGTTGTTATGGGTAGGCATATCACTTACCATCAGGTGAACGTGCCGCTCGTCTGGTCGCTTCATTGAGTAAACACTGTCATCATTGACCTACTTCAGGTCTATTGGAGTTTTCCCTTACCACTGTGTACTGTTAAAGATTCATTTCTTGTCCAGATACAACCATGGAGAGGAATACGCTGATGGCGAAATGCTACCCTCGTATCAAAGACTACTGCCGGGAGAAACATGGATTGGAGTTCCAGGTTTGTATCAAAGATCTACTGATGAGTTAACTACATCGTCTGAGTAGGTACCGCCACGCACAAACGCGTTCTCTTGGAGATCCCGGAGCCCCTCCTAATGCACTGACGGAGACCACCGAGCGGGTTTTAATGGGCAGATGCCCGACATAACCTTGTCTTCCCACCAGAAGCAAGGTAGCTTTTAAGAAGATATCCCCCGCGGTCTGCTAGATATAAGCCTCCCTCAAGGATCCACGTCAACCGTTCCAGAGTTAACCGCATGCAGTCAGCATGGCCTCCAATACCGCCAGGCACTAGGGCCATCATTCGCTGCCGCATTAGCGGTGCGGCACCGCTTAGTCCCTGATGGTAAGAAGAGCGGTGAATCGCAATACCGACGCTCCTCTTCCTTCGCGACTTCACCTCGGCTGCAAAGGGCAGTATAAACCTACCCCTGCAGCCTACTGGCACCTGGAGCGGCCACCTCGGGCCGGCCCTACGCCTCGGGTTGGCCCGATAGGTTCTTCTTAGCTTCACCGCGGTTAATCAAGCCACGGCTACTGAGCCCCACTGCCACAACAAGGTGGTAACCTGTTCGGGTGGAATCCTAACATAACCTAACTCAAACCCACCGTACCTGATCGCCGAGGAGGCAGGAGGCGTTCGGGGTGTGTAGACAGACAGCTCACCACCACGAGACGGGGCCGAGTGCACGGCCGCCGATTGCCTCCTTAGGCAGGAGAACCTGGCGCCCCGACCGACATGGGCCGTCGGGGCAGCGCCACCCTTGGAGAGGGTTCCCAGGGTGTATTTAACGGCGGGTCTCGTATTCCGACGCGTCGCCACGTAGGGATTGCCTGTCGGGAGTGGTGTCTCGCATCCCTCCCCGAGGCAGGCCCGTTCGATCTGGTCGCCGATCGGAGGTTGCAGAAGAACTGCTCGATGTTATCCCGTGACCCTCGTGCATACTTCCGGATGTAATTGGAATACCGTGTGAAGATTTTTATTCGGTTGGAGTCCGAAACTACCCCGTTGCCGGCCCCGTGGCTCCGGGGTGTGCGAGCCGTTAGCATTTTGTTACACACGACAAAAAAAAAACCTCACCTGCTCGTGTTGCACCCTGATATGCAACAAACGAAGCTCTAGCTCCCACCAACTCGCATTGGGTCAGCGTGGTATGAAATGACCCACATTCCCCCATATGAATTCCTACATACGTGGAGTTCTTTGGGGGAGGCCTATCTCCAGCTGTGGACGTCTATCGGCTGATGATGACGACAGCTATTTTACAAAATTCTAATAGCTTCTAGCAACTTAGGTCTTCACTCATCATAGAGGCATCAAGTTCCTCGTTGAGCTGTCTTCTAAGTTTCATCTCACACTTTGTAGATAAAATAACTTAATAACTTAACTCTCACTTACTAAGAATTGTTCCAGTTTACGATGAAACTTCGGCGTTCCCGAGGGTTAGGAGAAGTTTGCTGGCGCGGTTTGTTTAACGGTCGTGTCGTGAATCCGGATTAGGGATGGAGCTATCTCATCATCAGCTTTGTTAACCAAGGAACCGTACTCATCGGAGAACACATTTCTATATTCACCTGATGGTAAGTGATACGCATGCTGTAACAACGTGGCGCTAGTGACGATGGTAGACACAGCACCATATTGTACTTCTCGCTTTGAGACATAAGTCGCGACACTCCAGTAATTTCATTAGCTACAGCGCCCTTCAAACCGGAACACAGTACTGTTTATCGGTAGCAGTAGACACTGCTGTGTTACCTAGACGGTCTCCGGCAACAGATACCTACCACTACTGAAATATAAATAATTTCGGATTAGGGATGGAACTATCAGCTCTGTCAATTGAGGAACAGTAATCATCGGAGATCACAATTTCTTTTTTTTTTATTCTACGAAGCAGCGAGATGAGGGGACGTGCACCTGTTGTTAAGTGCTACACCCATAACAATGTGGCGCCATTTATTATAGTATACACCATGAGACATAAGTCGCGATACTTCAGTAATTCCACTAGCTACAGCGCCCTTCAAACCGGAATACAGTACTATTTATCGGCTGCAGTAGGCGCTACTGTGGCACCTACTTAGACGGTCTCCGACAACGGAGACCTACCGCCAGTGTATCTAATTTTTTTTAAATAATACGCTCATTTATAAAGATCTGATTGGACATATATCAAGAGCACTTCCGTCTCTTTCATGTTTATGGTTAATCGTGAGAGGGTGAACCGGCACCGGAAATCGATGCCCCCTTAAGAAATCTCCACGTTTTGTTAAATCCGCTTAAACTTCAAGGAAGAGATGCCTTTGATACATCGCGAGATTATATTTAACGGCGGGACGTAAGCCGGAAATAAAAACTTTCTTTTTTTTTATTCCACAAACAACGAGACGAGCAGGACATGCACCTGATAGTAAGTGATTCGTCCATAACAAAGTGGCGCTAGTTAGGATGTTATACACAGCACCACATTGCGCTCGTCGTTTCGAGACGTAAGATGTTAAGTCCCTATACCCCAGTAATTACACTAGCTATAACGCCCTTGAAACCGGAACACAGTAACGTTTGTACAGTACTGCTGAGCGGCAAAAATATGCGTTGCGGCAACAGAGACTTACCACCAGTAAACTAACTTTTGGAACTTACGGTTAGTTTTAACTGGAATTGTTCTTATATAACATTGTTTTGATTAGACAAGTTGGGGTGTAAACAACGCCACAGGACCAAAACCAACCTCACCTGCTCGTGGTGCATCCTGCTAGCCAGCGTGGTGGAAAATGGCCGAAACCTCTCATATGGACCCGTACCCGATCAATGTGGGAACTATTTAGGGGAGACCTATGTCCAGCAGTGGACGTCTATCGACTGATGATGATGATGATTAGATAAGGCGATGCAGCGAGCAGTATGTTCTCAGGGTTGTAAGATGCTGTAACACATGTTACTGCTAGTAGGTCTCTGCTGCCGGAGACCGTCTAGGTACCATCACAGCTCGTACTGCAGCCTACAAACAGTTGTGTGCAAGTATTACTGTGTTCTGGTTTGAAGGGAGTTGTAGCTAGTGTAATTAATAGTAATTACACATCTAATGTCTCAAAGCGACGAGCATAATGTAGTGCAGTGTATATCATCCTAACTAATGCCACTTAAGGCTGGCGTATAACTTACCATCAAGTGAACGTCCCGCTCACCGAGTCACTTCGTAAATTAAAAAAAAAAATCTGATTCTTCGTTTTTCTTAATAGTAATACCAACTTTATTGTTTTCAGCTAAAGAGGTGTATACTTAAGTGATTTGTTACAGCTCTCTCCGTGTTCCCACTAGTGGGACTCGAGGTTAGAAATAGATGTTGAGATGATATAACGCAGAGTTACCCAAGTAATTTAACTAACTACAGCGCCTTTCAATCTGGATCACTGTAATGTTCGCACAGTACTGCCTGTCAGCTGCAGCAGGCGCTGCGGTGGTACTTAGACGGTCTATAGCAACAGACATCTACCAAGAGTAAGATATTGCGAGGAATTGAAGATCGGTCGGCGGAAGACATTAAAATGTTTAAAGCGGCTTAAACAAATAAGCCGCCGGATGATGAAGAACGAAGTTTCATCCCCTCTCTCCTCCCACCTTCCCCGAATTAGAATAATAAGCCTACTGTATTTGTTTTGTGAATATTTGAAAACCGCGATCTGTTTTAAAGATTAAAACGGTTTAAATCGAAGCTGGTCCACATCCGAATGTTCCAATTCCTTTCAAACAGATCTATTTATTGTTGTTAACAGATGTTAATAACCTAACATGTTGTTAACCTTGAACCCGGCTGATGTTACAAAACAAACCTAGTATTTCACACAAAGTAAAATACTTGCTAGTATAAGACAAACTTTACTAGTGGCGGGCTTCGTACCGGAGACCGTCTAACTACGCAGCTTCTGTTCTACTGTGAGACAGTACTTTGCGAATGTTATTGTACCGGTTTGAAGGGCGCTGTAGCTACTGAAATAATTGGAGTAAAACAAGTCTTCAGGTAGCGACCATAATGTGTTTGATCATCTTAATTAGCAAACGTTATGATGAACGATGTCTTACTCAATTGTATCTCGCTTCCTCTGTAGTTTCTTATCTTTGATATCATTCAACTGATTATCCTGTTGATCATTGGTATGTACCAATATATACTAATAATCATTATGATAATGGTATACAATCATTCAGTAGGAAAGAATACAGTCATAGCTGATGAGGAGCGAGTTCGATTCCCTGCGAAACTAGAGCTTATCTTGAGGTTCAACTTCCTAAGGATACTGATACGTAGGAAGATTTTACAGACCTACAATTTGCAGCGTAGTGGGTAGCCATTATTATATTTATAAGAGTACTTCCCAAGTCCCAGCAGTGGGAACTGTTGGGTTTTAACAACCGTGCATAACAGACATCATTATCATCATCAGCCGATAGACGTCTCCTGCTAGACATAGGTCCTGCGCTGCCCGCATCAACGGGTACCAGGGGCCGTTGTTTGTGAGGGTTCATATGGAGGATTTGGGCCATTTCCCACCACGTTGGCTCAATGCGGGTTGGTGCGAGCCAGAGCCTTGTCTGTTGATTAGCAGAATGCACCACGAGCAGATAAGGTTGGCTTAGATCCCGTGAGTTGTTGTGCAGGACCCCTCACAGATATATTAGGATATAAATAATATAGAAGGAGATCTGCATATATCAACCAGTTATCCACGTCGATTACTGGACATAGGTCTTTCAGAATATATTAAACAATCTTTAGGAGCCACGGATCTCAAACAGAAGAATACCATTCTTTGTAGAATACATTAACAAGAGATCTACTTATAGGTCTCTGAAGGAGATCGCATAGGTACCACCACAGCTATTATTCTTGCTGCTGAACATTACTTCCGGATTAATGGGAGTTGTAACTAGTGAAATTACTGGTTGAAACTACTGACCCAGAGGCCCTGGGTGACAAGAGAGAAAACTCTCCCGACTACTTGCGGCGGATCCGGTCTTGGGTTCCGCAGTAACTTGTTATACGACCGCGGAGGATAGGGAAAGCGGCGAAACAGAATACCGATACACCTCTCCCTCCGCGACTCCACATCGGCTGCAAAACGCAATATAAAGCCGCCTTTGCAGCCCACCGGCACGCATCTGAGGTGAGCTCCCGGTGGACCTCCGGAGCTCTAATCTGGAGCAGCCGCCTCGGGCCGGCCGGGTACCTGTTGGAGGAATGACTTATGTCCTAAGGCGATAAGTACAATGGTGTTGTGCACATCATCCTAAGTAGGCACACTTGTCTCGTTACTTCAGAAATTAATAACATTTATGGATCATTATAATAAAACCTTCCTTCATCGACTCCAGCTTCTTCTTAGCAAAATGTCATTCCCTCATCTCTCATCTCATTTGAACACCACAGCGCGTGGTTGGTAATGGAATGAATACAAGTACGGCAATGTATAACCGACGGAAGGTTTAAAATAGGCGCTCGCTGCGGCGCACGTGGGTTGGTTTCCGGCGACGGAAATAGTCGCGGACCGGGTGTTTTGTAAATGTTTACACCACGCACAAAACCTACGAGACGTTAGCCCGGCTTGAGCTGACGTTTACAACTGTAAACAACTGAAAATTATTTAAAACAATAAATACAAGGATACAGAATTAGTTTTAGCTGGCAACAATTTGAAAGGGGTAATATTGGGCGGTTCACACGAGACAAGGGGTAAAGTATATTGGTATAATTCTCTTTATCTGTATTAGACTAACGCTCGATGCCAATTCCACATGGTGACTAGAGAGAGTGATTACTGGTGGTAGGTCTCTGTTGCCGAAGATCGTCTAAGTGGTTACCACCGCAGCTCCTATTTCTGTAACAAATCATTAAATTAAAAAAAAATATTATTATAAGTACTTGGATTTATATCACCAGGTGGTGGACATGCGTTGGGGTGTTCGCGATGAGGCCACTGATGACCACATGACCACGGAGCTGTGCATGCGCGAGATCAAAAACTGCCAGCGTCTCTCTATGGGGCCCAACTTCGTCGTGTTCCTCGGGCAGAAATATGGTTATAGGTATTATGATAAAAATTAAAAAAAAATGTTGTGACGGTCTTAATTGATAAAGGGCTCTTTATTGAATCATTCATCATCAGCCGATAGATGTCCACTGCTGAACATAGTCGTCCCCCCAAGTTCTTTATCTGAAGGGATTCCGGCCATTTCCCACCACTCTGGCCCAATGCGGGTTGGTGGGCTCCAGAGCCTCCTCGGTTGATTACCAGGGTGCATCACGAGCAGGTGAGGTTGGCTTAGGTCATGTGAGTTGTTGTGTGGGACCCCTTACACCCCTGTACTCTATGTATAGTAAATATTTATATAAAAATAATATTTTTAATAAGAGAGTGGAGGAAGAAGTTACTACAGGCAGAAATAATAAGACATACTCTACCTCGCAATATTGGACGAGGGATAATGTGGTACAGAATATAATGAGAAAAACTATGACTACCCACACAGTAGAAGAGAAACATACTGGTTAATTTGTAAGAGAATGAGATGAATATATTATAGAGGTGGTAAACAGCGAGAGAGAGAGCGATTCATAGACAATTATTATTGAATCGAACCGTTAACCGTTGTTTGAGTAAACAACTATGAATCAAGAAGGTAGTATTAATCGAGAAGACATCCCTCCTCCAACCATACTTAATTCGTAGTGTTGTAGCAACAGTGATATTATCTAATTATAGACCGATACCAACTTATGTGTTGTCTTCGGAGCTTCAAATGCTGAGGGATGAATTGGCCGCTGGTGGGGTGGACGTAATTATTCTAGATACATGGTACAAGAAAGATTCGAACGCGGTACCTCCTGTCTCGGTGCTTCAGCCTATATCTTCTATACTTATTAACTTCAATAATAAGGTGAGCTCGTTCAATATTTTTCTTCTTGTATTTTATGAAGGTGATATAAAATCAGACTTGAAATTTGTCTAAAATATTCCTTGTGAGCTTACTTTAGAATTATACAAACACTAATGGATGAATTGCAGAGAGTTCCGAAGCTGCAAGCGGAAGATCAGGCGATATGGTGGGACACGCTCGGGAAAATGCAAAAGTTGTTCCGTAAAGCTTCTCTCCAATTGTACAACGCTGGGAGAATCGACAAGGACACCATGCACAACTACTTCATGTCAGGTAATACCTTGATTTTATCTAAAATCTTCGAATTACTTTACATCATTATCCAGATACTAGTTACAGAGCCATGGTGTTACTTTTATACCCAAATACATATCTTTATCTGTTTGAAGTATTAGATTATTCTGTAATGAAACCTTCGAAAGTTACGATGAAGTATCCTAAAAATTTTACATTATTTTACTTCTACAAAACCAAAAGCGCCTATTTTGATAAATTTATTACAAAATCTATAACCCAAAGAAGTCTAGTGCATAGATATACCACACAACCTTGACCTCTGCCTAAGTAAAGTATCAGTAGAAGTCTCCCCTCAATAACAAGGAAATGTGAACTACTGTGACAGAACAATAACATCATCAATTGTTATCGTAATTTTACATTATAATGATATATAATAAAATCTAGATACTTATGAATTAAATACTTCTATTGAAATATTTCAGTAACCGAACGGGAGGTGATAAACGGGATCCTGAACGTGAAGAACACGAAGAACCACTGCCTTGCGTACGTCCGATACATAAACAATATCAATCTGCAGAATTTGAAGAAAGCGAGCAACTTTGTGGACGTCCTCAACAGAAGTTTAGATGCAGAAGCATCCAAACTATTAGCTGATCTCAGAGACGTTAGATTACCAGAAAAGATTGAAACGACTAATATACAAAAGTATGGGATTTTCTTTTTATATACGATAAAACGTCGGGACCAGGAGAAAAATAATCGTCTTCACTCTTTTTCCTTCTATCTCATATATCCATCTTTTTTGGTCTAAAATACTAAAGTTAATCTCAATACCACGTGATATTAAGTGACGATTAAGTATAGAACTGAGGATGACAACCGAAACACAGCAATGCTGTTAATGTAGTATACTTACAACGAGTAGCCAGGTCATGCGAATTCGTGAAGACCCTAACTCCATCTAAGCGGTTTGGGAATTGAACCATGGACTATTCTACAACAAGCGGTCAGCTATTGCTCCGCGGAAGTATTCAATGTTATTTATCTAAATATAATAACATAAGAAAATATATAAAAGTCATAACGTACTTCTCATAATAATATACTTAACAATATTGACGTATGTGAGAATAACAGCGCAATATTTTTGATATCAGTATTAAATTCAGGCACATTGTTATAGATATATTATTAAAAGAAATTCTAAGAAAAGATTAACTTGGGGGACAAATTAATAAGACAATAATGTATTAATAACTTGTGTTTTTAGATATACAGTCGAATGGATTGGGAGAGATGGACTGGATAACGAAACTCACGGAGACTACCTCAATCACTTCATTTCGCATTTCTATAAAAATATTATTAAACTCGTGGATAGGTTTGTATATGACATCGCTAGATCACTCTTATCTTGGTTCAGTATAACCTTCAACATCACAAGAATTCGAAAGAGAACAAAAGAAATCTTGAAATATATTATTAAAGCCGTGATTGCCCAGTTTGTGAAGCAGTAGTCTCGAAGAGTCTTGAGTTTAATTTCCATTTAATTTGAGCTTCAAGTGAAGGAAAACGTCATGAGGAAATGAGTAACAACAGAAGAAACAGCTTTCGAGGAATTGTAACACCTACACTCACCCTATGGATAAATGACCTTGACTGCCTCCTCATGATCGAAAGCATGAGTATAGTTCAAATCCAACATTGAGAAATTAAAGATGATTGTTTATTATTATTGACTATTTGCACTGAATTCTATGTTTTATATTCAGAAATTTGTATCTAGCGCTTAGTTTTAGTTAATTTATTTTAATATACCTAACCTGTCATTATAAAATATCTAGAGCGATGCGTAAGGAGGATAGCAGTGCTCAAGGACAGATCGTCACAGAGATCCTGCAGCACTTGCATGCCTGTAACAACTCTGTTAAAGTCTTCCACGGAAGAGGAGACGATTTACTTTTCATTGAGAATTACATGAAGAATAATTCTGATAAGCCTCTGGTTTTATATGGAGAAGGTAACTTGTAATATTTTAGATTATCAGCTGCAAGAATCTAAATTAAACGACATTTGAAGACAATCTTGTCACATGATCAAATTTAAAACCAAAAATCTTATTAATTCCGTTATTACAGGTGGTTGTGGGAAAACTAGTCTTCTTGCAAAAAGTTCTGCGATGTCTCTGGATATTTGGTTTGCTGGTGCTCGACCAACAAACGTGATCAGATTTCTTGGAACTACCCCAGACTCCAGTGCTCTTACTCCTACCCTAATATCTATTTGCCAGCAGGTATCCTGTTCTTCACTTACTTTTACTTTAAACTTAACCTCACTCTTATACATTTTAATGCCCATATTCAAAGTAAATTTGATTATAATTTGTTTTAGATATCGTACAACTTTGCTTTGCCCTTTGAAAGTATACCGGATGATCTGGTGCCATTAACAGCACATTTCAAACATCTCTTAACAATGGCAACACAACAGCAACCTTTACTCTTGTTCCTGGATTCCGTGGACCAACTTACAGGAATAGGAACCGAGAATAATAAAGTTTCTTGGCTTCCAACAAGGTTGCCTCCACATTGCAAGGTATGTTTTTGCCATCTCAGTTTCTCCATGTTCGTTTGGCACAACAGCAATGCTATGGAAGGAGTAAATAAAGGCACGTGTTGTAGAACACCACTAACAAATTTAAACCTTTTCAAAATTGATGCGGCCCAAAAGTTGAAGCTAATCAATATGATTTCAGATCATTGTTACTTGCGCTTGTGAAGAATCAAATCCGGAAGTGTCAAAGGAGTACGACGTACTGCGCCGTATGATTGATTCAGAGGATAATTTCCTAGAAGTTAAAGCTTTAGGAGACGATCTGGCGATGCAAGTGCTTAAGTAAGTATATAAATTTCAAAGTAATAAAATTATATTGATTACTCGAGATAGTGGAATCATCATTTTTCGTTGTGATCCATTGTAAAGTTCCTAACATAAAATATTAGCCATGAGATTTTCTTAACGCAAAAATGCGATGAAAGGAGTACAACGTTCGCCTTGTTTCGAATGATACATTTAATAGCAAGGATCTAGTAAAGTTTTTATTAAAAAAAAGGATTTGGTTAGTTTTACATTTATTTTATAACCATTGGATTATTGATCTTCTTTTGAATGTAGTCTTTCACGTAGTTTTGGAAAACCGACCACTTGCCAGGCCAGAAGCTTCTATCAGAAGTATTGTCTTCCAAATTATTAACAAGCTTTTTGAGGCGATTCCAGTGATTTCAGGATTTGTGGATCATATTTTTTCTATTCGTGGGTTCTAAGATTCGACGGATGTATAGAGGTCTTAGGGTGTATATTATAATAGTTTCGGATTTCTCTTCTATTATTTTTGTAGAGACGATGTTAAATGCCGATAAACCTAGTTAAGTCGTGAAAACACTTCACTTTCAGGCTATGGATGGCGTCGGCTGCTAGAGACTTGACGAATTACCAGTGGCGCTTAGTTTCGAATGCAATTGCTCAATGTTCATTGCCGATATTCGTTAAATTAGTATTCGCTGAGGTAAGAAATGTTACATTGTTTTATAAAAGTATGTGTCGAAGGTAATACTTAACACCAAGACACTTAACCTCGTAGAAAGTCAGACTGTATGAATTCTGTGAAATTTATGCTTAACTGGACATTGAAATTAAATAAAAAAAAAATTACATTGAAATGTGTACAGGTATGCAGATGGAGAAGCTATACGAAACCTCAAGACACCCACCTCGCCTCTACCGTCATGGACTCCATTATGATGCTCTTTGAGAGGATCGAGAAACAGGTATCTGTTGTAAATTGTTTACTTTCTTTCATTCACTTCGTTAATGATTTAGAAAGTAAACAAACAATTGATAAATTTATAGATTGCTTACTTAATTTACGAAAAGATAAAACTTCTTCTTCCTGCCTTTTTCCCTTTCTATGTGGGGTCGGCACAGTATGTACTTCTTTCCACATCTCTCTATCAGCCGCCATATCTGAATTCTCACTCTTCTTACACATGTCATCTTTCACACAATCTATCCACACTTTCTTCGGTCTTCCTCTACCCTTTATAACCATCCACATTCATTCTCATTACTTTCTTTGTTATATGTCCTTCACCCCTCCGCATAACATGGCCGTACCACGCTAACCTCTTGCTCCTCGATTCTTCTGTCACTGGAGCAACTTTCAAACTTCCTCTAATATACCCATTCTTAATTTTATCCATCCTCGTCACACCACACATCCATCTTAACATTCGCATCTCGGCCACATGTAATCTCCTTTCATCCAAACCCTTGGTGGCCCAACACTCAGATCTATACAATACGACAGGTCTAACGACCGACTTGTAGATCTATCCCCTACGAAAAGATAAAACATTACAAACAATTCCAAATACTCGCAGTTTTGTGATCTTTAACAATTCAGGAGCACCTTCGCTTCTCGATAGTACCGTTTTCTGTATTCTGAGATATGACGTTTATGTCTAGATATTATTTACTATTTAGATCGTCCAGTCATAAATAAGCAATTTAAATTAAACATACTTGAGTAAATATACTATCTTTACAGCATGGTCGTCTACTGGTATTCCACGCTCTAGCTTACATAACAGCAGCTCGAAGCGGTCTATCGGAGACTGAACTCGAAGACTTGATATCACTTGACGATAAGGTGCTAGATGACGTTTATCAATACCACTTGCCGCCAGTTAGAAGAATCCCACCATTGTTGTGGACGAGGTATTTAATTATCTCTTCTTTTATCATTTTAACTTTGGAAAGATAATATTATACCTAAAAACACTAGAAATAGATCAATATTTTTCAAGTTATAAAGTATTAAATAAACGTAAGGTTAGTGAGTTTAATTGGAATAAACTTCTGATTTAGGATTCGCAACGATTTGCCCAATTACTTATCGGAGCGAGAGGCTGATGGTGTCTCCGTGATGAATTGGTACCACAGGCAGTTCAGAGACACGGCACGGGAGCGGTACTTCAAGAACATGAACATGGCCATGTACTTTCATTCAATGATCGCTGATTATTACTTGGGTAAGCAAACAAATGCATAGAAATAAATTTACAAAATTAATGCTACAGTGAGGTCTTGTCAGATTAATTAGATTATTATCTCGCATTATTGAATGTTTCCAACAATTTAAAAAATGCTTTTGTATATTTCTCAGTTATTAATAATACATATCAAGTTATTAGACTACCGGTCTTCACAATGCTAGTGCCGAAATAATGGATCTCGGAATTTTATGAAAAATCTCGGAAAACAATCTATTTAACTATAATCTACATTCTAAGTGGATAAGAACTGTACAAAAAGATTTTGATAACATAAAGTATGTAGCTTAGTAAAAAACAAACAACTAGTAAACTTAACAATAACGAAGAAGCGATCAAGGGATGAATAGTTGTAATAATAATTATCGTAGAAACTTATTTTTAGGTATTTGGGGTGGCGGAACACCAAAGCCTTTCAAGTATACCGAGATCCAACGGCACCGCTTCAACTTAGCAGACAAGGAAGGAGTAGCTGATAGGAAGGTGCCTCTGCAGCCACTCGCGTTTACGTCTGCTGATGGTTCATCTAAGAGATATAATCTGAGAAAGGTAAGATGAAAATTAATCATTGTAGAAGAAACTGCAGGGCTTATTATCTAAAAATGTGAATGTATTACTACATTTTTTTAACTAGTAAAATTCGCTGGTCACCTAAATACTAAAATAACAAAACCAATTAGACTTTTAGTTTGATAGCTACAGCGCTGTTCAGTCCAGAACATGGAACTGCTGCTTTATCATATTGATATTCACTGCCGAATCTACAACAGTCAAATTTGCCATGCTATCTTCACTTGCCTTGCGATTGGTATCAAGGCTTCAAGAGCAATGTACTGCTGTGTAAACATCCTAACTAGCATAATTAAGTTCCCACGCTATATAAATCGTTGTAAAATATATTATAACATAAAAAATAAACTCATTAATAAGATTCTCGAGTATGATGAATACAACGTTAGAAGCATATTTATAACTGATTTTTGTTCAAAATATTTAAAAAGCATTTTTTTAGGTTTGCTGCTTTTAAAGTTTTAAGTTATGTTACAGCTCACCCAAAAACATAGGTTCTACCTTAACTTTAACCGTTTAATAATCCTAATCCAATATTATTTAGGTTTTGATAGATTTGATTCGAAATTATTAAACTCTTAAGTGGTTGAAGTTTACGTATATTTTGTATCGTTATTATCTACTTTCATAAAAGCAGTGTGCTAGCAATTACTAATCAACGATAAGATTTCAATTAAATGTTAAGTTATGATGGTGATATGATCCATGAACAGAGCTTTAAATATTTGTTTATTGCCACTCCATCTTGACATATATGGCGTGATACTTTTACATTCAGCTTAATTTATTTCTTTCGTCGTTCATTCTTACGTCGCTGGTTTATAATCATAATTAATAGTTATTGTTTTATCAGGTTCTAAACTATTCGAAATACCATCATTTTCAACATCAGCTGACGTCATTTTTACCGTTTAATAGACGTTCTTGGATAACTCTCAGAATAAACTCCCAGAGAGTTTGTCATGTGACCTTTACAGTTTGGTGAGCTGCCTTTCCATCTAGTCCGATCGAAGCGCCTTACTGATCTTTATGCTGAAGTCCTATTCAACTACGAGTGGTTGCATGCTAAGTTGAACTGTTGCCCCCTTCAGGCTGTGCTCGCTGATTTTGAAGATGCTAAACTTCACGTTAACAAAGATGCTGTCAGGTGAGATAAGAATTTTAAGTATTCTTGTATACTATGAAAACAATGAATACCCAATGGAAATTTGGTGATATTAAACACGGAAAGCAACTGGCGTGGTTTAGATCATTATTTATAAAAAAATGTAAGCAGAATATCAATATTTAATAATAGATCATTAAGGTTAGATCCAACGTGCTGGAAGGCTTTTAGGTATATTTGCTGCTAAATTCGAACATACTGCAGTTATTATGAAAATTGCTGTAGCTATCAAAACTGTAGAAAAAACACCAATAACAACAATAAAAGAACTGTGTGGAGTCCTAAGTATCATAAGTAATGTTATGTTAACAAGCCACATTATCACAAGACCATGTACTACAAATAACTTTGAACAGCCTGCTCGCTTAAACTCATCTTATTATCTTAATATTTATCGTTTTCTTCAATTGTAGGGAGTTGATGCTAGTGGCTGACGCTCTTCGCCTAGGTGGTGCAATTTTAGGTGCCTATCCAGATATGTTGGCGCCTCAGCTAGTCGGTCGACTTTTACCTGAAGCCTCCAACAATCCTGCAGTGGCTTCACTTTTAAAACAGTGTCACGATGTCGGAAAGAATCACTGCGCGTTGCTACCATCCCATCACTGTTTGCATACTCCTGGAGGGCCATTAAAGGTATTAACGGTTTAGTTGCTGATTTTTACGCCATAAACATTGATGACCTTGGAGTTTTTTAAATACTAGGTAAAATGTGTTGAACTTTTAAAATGTTCTGGAATAGAATAGTAGTTTATTTATAACGCAAAGATTAATTCTAGATATACGTAGAATTTATCTTCATTTTACTATTACATCTATAATTTGTTACTTTGATGTTTTAATGATTGCAGTATTCCTTAGAAGGTCACCAGTTCGCAGTTTTCGCATTCCGTTTAAGCTCGGACAAACGTTACGTAGTTTCCATATCTAGTAGAGTGATTTCTTGGGATCTATCCACTTCGGACCTGGCACGTGACCTTTGTCCACAACTTGAAGGTATCATGCAGAACTTGGAACTCTCTCCTGATAATAAATGGGCTGCTGCTTCTACTAACAATTCTGTGGTATGTGCTATTGTGTATTTTATATTAACACTATATATATAATATCGACTATAAGAATTTCAATATCTTTTAGAATAATAATAAATATATGTTGGTATGTGAATGTCCATTAGTCTGTTGTGTGCTTTCACTTTCTGGAATCTAGTTCAATAAAGTGTTTAAAAATTTTAGAACACCCTAAAGATATTAGTGTCTTCCTGTATAGTTACAGTACACCATGAGCATTTTGAACATAGCAAGTTATCACCTTGTTTTCCTATTGCCAGGTACAGCTAAATCGTAATTTTAAGCCAAAGAGGTACCTCTTCTAATTTAGAATTTGGACGAGTGGAACGATTTGTTGAATTTCGTATCGTAGATATTTTTACATTTTAGGAACTAAATCGTTAATAATTTGTAATCATGTGTATTACTTTTCTTGGTCTCAAGAGCGGATTCTTTTGTTTGTGAAAAAATTTGTTTTATCTAATTTAATCATATAATAGAAAAAAAAATATCAAACGGTTTATTTTGTTACAGTCCATGCTGTTGAATATGCTAACCAGCGAATACGTAACAATCGATAATCCTTTAGATGAAGGTATGACTGACAAATTTCTTTAAAATTGACATCTACAGTATAGAATCAACATCTATCAGAGTGATCTAGCAATATCAGATTTTGTGTAACTGATAATAAATTTTCAGGTGAAACAGTACGTGGAGTTTCCGTCTTGACTCATCATATGTTTATCTACGGTCCTCATACCTGGGTACAGTACAATATGAGGGGAGAGCATGAACAAACTGTATCAGCACCCGATTCTGCGCCATTCGATGACGACACTTGGGAAATTCTATGTAATGACAATAGTAATTTTTAAATCATAAAAACTAAGAACTATGACATATAGGGATACAAGCTTTTTTTTGTTTTAGCTATGGAGTTCCGTGACTTGAAGAACTTCGTACTTATCATGTGGAGTGGTGATCTTGACGAAGACAGACTACTAGTACACTTTTGCAAGAATGGAATATGGATTCAGCCGTTACGGTGTAGAGGTGCAATTGCCCTGAATAAGAACTGGACTAAGATTTATAGCAGCGATCCTGAAAGAGGATATCAGGTATTTTTTTAACATAGTAGAGAATAGAGTAGTCCTACCCTTCGTACGACATTTGTCATCTAGGCCTGATATTTTCATCTTTGTATGGCACTATATCTTTATATACATACTTATTAGAGATTCTACCTTCAGACCTATTCAACATCACTCCGCAATAACCATTATATTGAATATCTTTTTAAATTGCGTATTCTGTTTATTTATCATACATATTTATTACCATTTTAAAGATATCTGTCTTTGAGCTAAACGAGGAACAGCCACAGCCACGTTGGGACAAAGTGGAGGAACTTCACCATTGTGAAACTGATACTGCAGAGGCAATGCTGCAATTAAAACGTGGAAAAAAAGATCGAATGTTACTCGGTAAGAATTTAAAGTACAAATGGTATATTTTAAACTTGACGATGTGGAGTAGGATTTTCACCTGTTTTTAAAATGTTTAAAAAAGAAAGTAAGCGGCGCTTAGCGACATCGGAAATGAAATAATACATTTCATTACTTCCATAACTCTACTAGTTATTCTGTTTTACAAACTTTACATTAACAAATTTATACAGATCTCATTTATCTAATATTTCAGCTACGACAACCTACAGCTTCGTTGTATGGGACTTTTGCAATACCATTCCAAGAGGAAAGCATATAATTAATAAACAAAATAATAATAAGAAAAATAGCGAAGATAGTGACAAATGTGAAGATCAAGAAGTAAGATGATTTATTTTATTGTTCTTCCTATAATGGATAACACTTAGATAAAGAATAAGTATTTCGTCTTTCTGCTTCAACATTGTGGAGATAATTTAATTTACTGTGTTGTTTAAAATACGATGGTTGATTTGTAATCTTCATCCACTTCTATTACTAAAAAACAACCCCTCTAATATTCTTATGCTGAAACTAAAGGCGTTCTCACATTTGCCGATTCCAGTGTTTTCTTCTATGTTTTTACTTATCATTACTATGCTATGCTATGCTGCCATTGAAATCTTAGAATCTGTATCAGAGTGCAAATTATGTGTTACGACCAGGTTGGATGCAATTCTTACTTTAACTCTCTTGATTGATTCAAACACTATTAATTTTCTTAAAATACTTTTCTATATTTCCAAAAGGAGGAGAAATCGGATGTGTTTTATGAAAAAGATGTACATTTGGAGGGCATCGTTTTATATTTGCCGCATACCATTCGAAATATATCAACAAAGATGACGCAATCCAATTCATTCATGATCAGCAAGAACAACACTTACGCTGTAGCTGGAGTAAGGTGATTTAAAACATAATGTATAGAAGTGTCCACGTCGTGCAAATAAAGTATTGTTTAGACCACAAATACAGTGAATATGTAAGAATGGGAATAATTGATAAAATGTCGATTTAAAGTAGTCCATAAAAACCATAAAAATTTAGTAATTCAGCTTCAACGCAATACACTTACAATACATAAAAACGCAGGATCTCTATTTAAACAAAAAACAATAAAACCCCTATAGAAATTTGTCTAATATATTGATAGTCGATAAATAAGAAAATATACATAACATAAAATTAAGGAATTGATTATTTAAATATAACTATATATAACCCTCAGCTGCTAGTGGTGCACCCTGATAATCACCAAACACGGGTCTGGCTCTTATCAACCGGCATTAGTCCAGCGTGGTAAGAAATGGCCCAAATCTCCCTATATAAATACCTTTCCGATCGATGTTTGAGGTTGATGATTGTTGTTTGAGGATGATGAGCTTTGAGGCCTATCTCCAACAATGGACGTCTATCGGCTGATGATGATGATGTTAATTGAATTTGTCGTATGAAAACTGTATTTGAGGTTAACCTTAATCTTGTTTCCGTGCATGTTTATATAAATAACAGAATAATAAATGACAAGGACGATACTGCAACACATTAATGTTCACAAGCCATGTCATAATTTGTTTAAACAATTGGTATTGTTAAATATTAACAATTTATATATAATATATAAAATAATAACAGTATCTTCTATTGTATTAGATTTTTTAACAACTGTGAACTGTATTCTTTTTGCTTTGAATTTTTGTATTTAAGATTAAGATTTGAATCTATGAGATCTATATTCGAAATAGATACTACAGTTGACGTTACTATATTACAGAAAGAGCTTGTACGTCTGGAGTTTGGAAACGACGAAGCTGATAAAGATCTTGGACGCGCACTTCGGCAGGATTGTTCAGTTGGAGCCGTTAACGGTCGGCGCTTGGAACAATGTGATTACCTCCTCCATTGACCGCACCGTAAAGATCTGGAACATCGATAACATCTTCGAACAAGTTCACAAGATCGATCGGCAAGAACTGCCCATTGATTCTATCAGGTAGAAATAATTATTCATATAGAAAATCGCCAGTAATTGTGAGAGATGATGTTACATCATAGAATAGTTTAAACAGGGTAAATAACCTTTGTAAGCTTCTTGAGTTCTGCTTCAACCGATCTTTTTAATAAAAGAGTTGCAAGAGGAATAATATAATATCTCAAAAAGTATTTTTTTTATGATTATTTTAGAACTGACATTTACTCTTCTGAAATAAAAACTCTATTATTAGCTATTAGGGATTTTTTTTTACACAATTTGTGATGAAACGTGTAACAATAATTCGAAAGTGTAATTAAAATGTGTACTTAACTCTACACCAAGCTTATTCTTTTCTTAATTTTCCTAGCTAATGGTTTCTCCCAAATTGTGATCAGAAATTTATTCGACATTTCTAGCTTAGCGAGAGATAAGCAGCTAGCAGTAACGGTAACGCGCAGCTGCTGGGGTCTTTGGGACACCAGTACTGGAAGACTGCTGGCTCAGTTGGCAGATGCTCCTCTCGGAGCAATCGTGACACACGCTGTCATTACACCCACCGGCGAAAACGTGGTGACAGCTGAATCTGGAAACGTATTAATTTGGGATATAGCAGAGCAGCAGGTTTATTTTTTACTCTAATAATTTTAAGAACCTTAGAATATTTTTTTTTACTTATATGGAATACACAGCTGTAAAACGTTTACATATCTTGGGAAAAGAGATCTGGGCTCCATCCATTAAAATCGTGTAAGAAAAACTTTCGTACAAAGCTACTTTTCGTGCAATGCTTGAGAAATTTTTAATTGTCTTTCCTAGTATCAATTTTTTTGAACGCAAGAGAAAAGTTCTCCAAAAGCACTTATAATATAAAATTCCCATACAGGTGGTGTACAAAGAAGAACAAAAAGGGGTGAAGCAAGTATTACTGTTGGAGGACGGTGCAAAGTTTATTACCATCTCCATGGAAATATCCGTGGAAAACACGGACAATATGGCAGTGGCTACTATTATCGCGAGGACTGTTCCTGGTTGGTTACTTGCCATATTTAACAATGGATAGTCTCTGAAGATATCAGGCTTTTAATTAAAAATTGCTTTTGCTGAGCACTTTATTTTTCATTACTATATATACATTACATTAATCATCACCACTATCATACCTCTTGCAAATGTATTACCTTCATCGTAATCACACTCTTCATGAAATTCTTAGTCTATCGTTGCATTTGAACGAATAACGTTTAATTTTCCATTTTCTGTATTTCATTAACATGTAGCAGAAATATCTGTACGCTTCCACTCGTCATCATCAGCCGATGGACGTCCACTGCTAGACATAGACCTCTCCCAAACATTTCCACTGTAGGGATTCAGATGAGAGGATTTGGGCCATTTCCTACTACACTGGCCTAATGCGGGTTGGTGGGAGCCAGAGCCACGTTTATTGATTACCAGTGTACACTACGAGCAGATGAGGTTAGCTTGGTTGTTGTTATGTGGGACCTCTCACACCCTATTAGCTTACAGAATTAATCGTTATTTGTTTAATCAGACGGCGAAAGAATCTACAATGTGGAATACGACCTCCGAGGGACTCTGTACAGATCAGCAGTGGTATCAGCCGATGAACATCATATCGTGGCTCCCGGAGTCGATAAATCTTCCAAAGACTGTCTACACGTATTCCATGCTAGAACTGGTACCAGGCTGCACAGGTAGATTGTCTTATTGTAATACTTTGTGTTTAATTATATTTTATCGTAAACTATTTTAAAATGTAAAATTTGAATTTTACTTATTCAAAGTCTCAATTCAACTCATAGGATTATCTTCATCCATCATTTCTAAATCTTAATATCCTAGAAACTTATGTAGTTACAGGGATAAAAAACCTATATATATATGATTTATTTAAAAATATGATATTTACACATTATTTCCAGGATTTCAGTAAAGAATAGCGGAATCAAAGATATGCAATCGATAGTTGCTTTACCACACAAGCCGCATTGGGTGGGTGTGGTAGGAAACGACAAAGCCGGCATTCTTGACATCAAAACGAAGAGACACATCAGGTTTGTAAATATACTACTTGAAGATAAGTAGCAGCAATAAAAGAAAATAATGAAGTTATCTTCTCTCTTGAAAATATTTGTTAGTTGTTATAATGATGAACGGGATCATGGTATCAGCGATTTACCAACTTTATCAAATGATAATGTCAATGTTAATTTTAGATTTGTGCCGCGTTGGAATGGTGCTTGCACTAGTGATGGCAAGATAGGTCTCTGCGCTCCGTCACGGGGTGGACTCGATCTCATAGAGCTCAAAAGGGGCACCTCGTTACAACAACTGATATTCAGGGCCGCCGAGGGAGTGTTCTCCATCATCACCATGTTCAGTTCCACCGATCACTATGTCTTCTACTACCACAGCGGTAGGAAAACTTTGAGAGTTTTCAGGTAAATTGTTATTGTGTATTATTTATTTTTTTGCAATAATCCATTGAAAACATAGTATTTGTATTCCAAGTTATTGAACTGATTATTCCAAAATAGAGTTTTTTTGCAATAGATCTGTATTCATCTACCAAAAAAGCAACTAAAAACTATGTTTATGCAGCTTAAGTATTGGGTATTAAAATTTAAAAAGAAAAATTTAAAAAAAAATTAATTCTCTTATTTAAGTATTTGAAACACATTTCAGAACTGTTGATGGAAAAGCTGTTGCTGAATATAGAGCACCAGCTGAAGTGACCGGAGTGGCAAGCGCGCATGGTGGCAAAGCGGTCGCACTGGGATCTCAGGATGGATGCCTCACTATACTTAACATTGTAGATCCACACGAATAGATTAGAGAAGTAGGAAAAATAATCCCACATTTCACTTACGATTAACTATGATATGATGATTAAATACCAAAAGATACTAACACGAAAGTAATTGTAGGCGGAATTTCAAATAACGTAGATATTTAAAGAACTTTGATAAATATAATCGCACATATGTTTATTGAACTTTATTGTTCTTTTTCCAAAGCAATAGATAATCATTTTGTCTATTCTATCTCTCCTTATGAGAATTTAACTGAGAACACAGTTGAAGCCTTATTACAAACGCAGCTATGACATCACCAACTATTGTTCTAAATATTTGTCGAATTTAATGTAAGTTATGCGTTGACCACAAATTGCGTTCTAGCTGTAGATTAAAGAGCAATAACATTTAAATAGTAGAAAAAATTTAGAGCTATTCTCAAACACCTTTTCTTAATTGTATAGACTAGCGCTTGACTACAATCCCATCTGATGGTAAGCGGCGATGTAGTCTGGTAAAGCGTACTAGTCTAGAAGTAGCCTATTCACTTTCTTAAAGATCCCCACGTCATACCTGGACGGAAATACTGACGCCGACAGACTGTTCCCATCCTTCGCTGTAGGCCTTAAGTAGGTCGAAGCAAAACACTTCATCCTAATGCGTGGGATCTCGGCAATGTAGGGATGAATGTCTGCGGTGTGTCTGTACGTCCGGTGGTATCAAGCATATAGTTCCTGGGCACACTCCCTGAAATCCTATCTGTAAAACACCGAGAGGCTCGCTGCCCTACGCCGGTGACTCAAACTATCAAGTTTAGTACTTATCAGCTCATGGTCACTGACTATCCTTACGGCGCGCCTCTCTACCGAGTCCAAAGCAGCGAGTTGATATTTGGCAGCACCTGCCCAGATATGGCAGCAGTACTCAACACACTATCGCTATTTAAGTTATTAGATGCGATGTATTGTCTAATATTTTTTTTAAAAAACTTTCATATGGTTGTTGAGCGTTGTTGAGTTGGTTAAAAAGATTTTTTTTTACCTAAAATAGAAATTTTTCTCAAGGTACTTAATATTAAGCATAATTAATGTATCTAAAGTTATAAATATATATACAGATAACTTCAGCGAAGAAGCTGGAATAGATCACTTTGTAAGTTTAGTTGTATGCGCTGCGCTATACGTTTCGAAGAAGGATTACTTCGATCTTCACTAAACTTGAGTTTCCGGTGAAGAGAAAAACGAGAAATGTGCATAGTTCAAGAATAACTATAGTCGGAGACTGTGACATCCATCAAACTGTACTTGTTTAGAGACGTAGATAAATCCTCCTGCCCTAACTCTAACCTTGCGGGACAATTCCCGCAAAAGAAATATAAGAGACAGAGGTATTTGTAAACTCATCTGTGATAAGAGAATGGTTGTTAGAGATGGTTTTTATTTTCTGATGATCATTTTTGATATATAAAACAGCAAAACATAGCTGAATGTTAATATAAACATAATCCGTCATTCCAAAGAGAATAACAGTAGGCAAATAAATTTTCATGATGATGATTCAATGACCACAAAGTGATGGAAATAGCAGTCATTCTATATTAGACGTTAGTAATTTATAAAATAGTATGATCACCATATAAGATTTAAAGTACAAGTTATTGGTTAAATAAGATTGCACAAAACACATTTATAAGTTTTATTGAAATCACAATAAATATTTAGAAAGATTACCGAAATGTGTTTGTTTGTTAATCAGCAATTATCTTACGAGAACCTACTTGCTTCAGAATGTTTATCAATTATAAGCTAAAATTTTACCTTACCATGGTCTTTATTGATTATAAGACCGTAAATGGTAAAGCGTGATCGCCCAGACTATTCCATCTCTCATATTGTCTGCTTCAATACATCAATACTGTCGTGATTGCAGATTAAACAAGGATTTTATTCAAAGGGTTCGAACACATTCTAACATCGTCCTGTTACATCCATATATAAAATATTACATCCTAAAGAATATTTTGTGTCATGACACATGAACATCTAGTTCATGAGACAGATAACAAATAACTTAGATGAGCATTACATTGCACTCACTTTCTAACATTTGTAACTTTTAACAGTTTATTATTCATAAATATTACATATTTATTATTGTCTTTAGTAACTATTGTTAAATTAAACAGTATCAAAATCATATTATTGTAGAAGTATGGAATGAATTCTTCAAGTTTCATTTACCTTTGTAACTACGTATCTAGAATTTCTGGCACTTTATAATGGAAATATAATAGTAATAAATGTTACAGTAATATTAAAGTTTATTAAACTCATGAAAATAGCTATTTTTTTACAAATAATTGCTAAATCTTCTAGTTGTTTTAGAATTCGTATTCGGATACGTATAAGTACAATTTAGCAACGGCAATGCCGCCGAACTGTTCCCTATTGTACAACTCCATGGACAATTCAATTTCTATGCTCTGTGGTCCTTCTAGTGACTTCACCAGGGATACCACACCTTGGTTCCCTTTTTGCACCAGTCTGAAAACAAAGTAAGTAATTATTTATTAAGTAACTTTAAGACGAGGTCCAAAGTTCCTAACTAAATAATGAAGGGAGTTCTAAATTAATTTAGGATAGGAGACGTCTATGGTCGTTAATATTGATTGGTTTCTGTTACAGCTGAATAGAATGGTACAAACATCTGCGTTCCTGTTTGAAAGGCGTTGTTATGTCCCCGTTATTTCAATAATTTCGTTAGTTATATCTGAATCACTACTTAATGTCTCGGATCAAATAGCGATGTACACATTCTTTTGCGCAGATGTATTGTTAACTATCAGGTAAATGTGTACACCACAAAAAATAATGGCTTCTGTTGTATTAAACAAATAATGTTTCAGCTGCAACAGGTCATTCTTCGTCTTAAATAGTTATCCAAAACGTATGGTTTTAAGCCATTTAAAATAACCATGATTTTTTATACTTACAAGAACGCATTGATATCAGCACGCTCCTTGACCGTTGGTGGTGCGTTGACTTCTATCAGTCTTAACTCAAATCTCATCTTCGCGTATGGCCAGGCTGGTCCTCTCATTGTGAATAAATCCACCTGTAAAAAAAATACAGCAGTTCATATTAGATTGCTTAATCATCAGCCGACAGCCGTCCACTGTTGGACGTTAGTCTCCCCAAAGATCATTATATCGATCGGTCCTGCGCTGCCCGCATTGATGGAAGCCGAAGTCTCGTTTGTTGATTAGCAGGGTGCACCACTAGCAGATTAGGTTTGCTTGAGTCCCATGAACTGGTGTGCGGAACCCTTTACACTCCAGAGATCGCTTGACTTCTCGATAATATCTTAGCATTCTAGCATTTGAAATATTTAGATAGATTATAATAAAAAAATTTCTCGACTGATTCCTGTTTGAAATGGCGGAGATGCTGGAGGCAAAATAAAAGCAAATCACATTGACGACTAGTATGTGTCTCACTAAGCTTGGATGTACGGTGAAGGTACGATGTCAGTATTATGGACTGTATCTCTTTGCAGCCGTGAAGTGGAGCCGGCAAAAACCGAAGTGATGAGAATTATCATGTTATATCTCATAGGGATGTGGTATTAAGAAAAAAATCTTTACTATTATCTCCACGAAGTCGTAGGCGGGTCAATATCAGATGAACATTGTAATAAAACCTAAGATTGTTAAAGAGCCTCTTTAATTTACCTTCGATGCTGGTATGTATAATTTTGAGACGAATGTGATGAAATTATACGAATAAGTGGAAGGTTGGTGCGCGCACGCCCAATCCGACGGGGAGCAGACACTCTCGATCTTAGTGCAGCGGCTGAAATAAGAAAATTGCTTACATCATCATTGTCACCCGATAGACGTCCACCGCTGAACATAAGTCTTCCCCAAAGATCCCCATATCATTACTTACTTACAAATCCATAAACGAATGGAGAAAAAGGTTTGTTTTGCGAGTGTAGTTATTGAAGTCTACGAAATAACGATAAGAGCAGCAATGGCTTCTATATCCAGCAGTTAAATAGCTGTCTTCGTTATGAGAGAATTAACACCAGAAAGAGAAAATAAACTATCAGTTAAAGGTACTTGAATCTTTATTGTTTTCGTTCAACTTTTAAATCTTTATGAAATAAATATTACAAAGTGTATTGGAAGTGAATTAAAATTACCGTATCCCACTTAATAATAATAGTTACGATATTCTGGGATTACAATGGAGCTCTAGACTATAGACATGTATCATCATTTTTTAATCAAAAATCATCTAAATAATAATACTAAGTCGAAGACCATTTCTCCGGACAACCAGTGGAATTAAGTAACCGAGAGATTAGTGTTAGCAGGCATCATATATGATTCTTTATATAAAATAGTACACCAAAGGTTCTTTAGTTGTTTGAAAAATAATCATACTGTCTGCTCTCCAGCTGGTAACCAGGTGAGCAGGTGATACGATGGCAGCGGTACCCGCCGCGGGTGTTCACGCAGACGTCGCTGGTGCCGCCGAAGGTGCCTCCGTTGGCGCACGGAGCCTCGCCCGTCTCGCATTCATCAATATCTATGCAATTATTAAACATATGCATAATTTTTTTTTTTGGATACCTATGTCAAAAAGATGCAAATACGATACCATTTAATTGTTAATATATTATTACTACTTATCTAAAACTATTAAAAGCCATTTAAATACAAATGACAAAAACTTGATGCCTTGGAATTTAGATATTCTGTCTACTGGTATGTTTTAGATCAGACCAACATTTGTGATGTCAGCATCACAAGTAATCAAAAAGGCATTTCTTTTCAATTTCTTCTGCTTGTATTACATCAGCAAAGAATACCCTAGCCCAGACTTCCATTTATAGACTTCAGTCCAGATTCTATACCAGGAAACGCAGAGGTCATACTTACAAATTGGAGACATATACATACTAATTTTCGTCCTCGTAATAAAAATCCCATAAAAACTGGTTATAGTAGGAAAGGTGTTAAAAAGCTGTGTTATAAAATATTTTGAACAACTAATAATTTAAATAACCTTAGATGGAGAAGATAATAATAACGCTGCTTCAACATTATAAAAACAAAAAAAATGCTGTATCGGCTGTTTTAAAGTAGTGTCTGTTCCAGACCGTAAACATATTAGTTTTCGAGCAGTTAAAATCAAAGAGGATGTAAAAGTTTACCAATGCAGCTCCTTTTGTCCTCCGAAAGCCTGTATCCGGATGGGCATGAGCACCGGTAGCTACCCGGTTCATTCATACACCGTCCAATGCAAAGGTTCTTTGACTTGAACTCGTTACACTCGTCCACATCAGAACAAGTGCTGAAGGATAGAAGAATAGAAATATATGTAAATAATTACTCACACGATAGTCAATAGTAGGTCTGCTTTCGAAGAAAATCTACATTTGGATAATTGTTAGGAATCTAAGCTTACAAAGTAGATTATACTGGTCGTTTATTCTTTTTTTTTTTGATTAGGCGAGTCATCTGATGGTAAGTGATACGCCTGCCCATAACAAATTCGCGCTAGTTAGGATGATATGAGACATAAGATGTTGAGTCTCGTTACCCCAATACGTACACTAGCTACAGTATCCTTCAAACCGGATCATAGTAATGTCGTTTGTCGGCTGCAATATGCGTTGCGATGGTACCTACCTAAACGGTTTCCGTCAACAGAGACCTACCAGTCAGAATGAGGTAAGAGACTACCTACAGAGAATATGCTAACAAATTGTAACAAGTTCCAACGTCGAATGATTTTAGTAATTAGATTTTTTTATAATCTAAATTCCACCTGTTGTCGGAGTTGAGCCGGTATCCCCTGTGGCAGGAGCAGCGGTATCCTCCCCACACGTTGTTGCAACGCTGCTGGCAGAGTGTGCCGGCTCTGTTCTCAATGCACTCATCAACATCAACACAAACCTAGACAGCAAAAATAAAAACACAATCAGTTGTGTTTCGTTAGGAAGGTAGATGAAAATATGCCCACTTCAACTCTACCCTTGGTGTCACTTAAAATTCGACTAACAAAGGAACAACTCACAAGTAAAAGGCAGCCGTTTTTATATATATTAATTTGCATGGTTGGAGAACACTACAAAGTCTCTAGTGTGGTCAAGTTCAGTTGTGGACATCAAAAGGTAAAGGTAAATATGATGATGATATAAACCTCACAAATGTTCCCGTCGATTATATTTTGTATATGGGGGCGTAAGGGGTCCCGCATTCACGGGACCCAAGACAACCTCACCTGCTCGTGGTGTTCCCTGATAATCAAAAAACGAGGCTACAGTATTGGGCCAGCGTGATGGGAAATGGTCCAAATTCCCCCATACGAACTACTACAAGCGACTGTGCCTCTTGTGTCCGGCGGTAGTGGAGGCTATACTGACTGTGGAGGAAGCCTATGTCCAGCAGAGAACGTCTATCGGCTGATGTTGGTATCATATATGTTATATCAATTTTTTAAGTTAGTCTCAAGAACGCTATAGAAATATTATTTCGTTCATTCCTAAGCTAGTGTACCTTTTCGTTGACAGGTGCAGGTCTGAACCCATTGTGGCAGCGGCACTCGTAGGAACCTAACGTGTTGACACAGTCCGCATTCTGTGAGCAGACCGGCTGCGGGCAAAATGCGTTACAACCAAGATGACGAGGACAAAAATGTAATAACGAAACCCGAATTTGAAAAGTAATCTTCTTCTTAAAGTGCCTCTCCAACTAGTGAAGGTTGGCGATCAGCGTGGTACAGCCCTTTCTCTATTTGGTTCGGCAGAACAATTTGGACGCCCTAGACCAGCCAGTTCATTCCCTGATATTTCTCAACCTTGACATTTTTCCTTCTCCCCACTTTTCGTTTTCGAAATAATAGTAATAGCCTGGTCCAAAATCAATATTTTCTTTTAACTTATGGAAGGATTGCTCTAAAAATTTTTTCACTATGTTAAATCTTCACATCATCTTGTCAAAGGTCATCGGCTTTTAGCATGATGATGAAATTTAGATCAAATGTATGTGGATTTAAAAAGGTTTTAAGATCACTGTAGCTCATTGTATTACTAAGATATCGACGTGCATCATCTTAAATGAGAAAAGAATGAGTAAAGGTTGTTGTTATAAATAATCAGCTCACATACGATCAGGTCACCGTGTAGTTAATCTCGCCGTTTCATCGTTTAAATGAAATGTAATATAAAAAGTCATATACTTACAATAGCACCGGCTACAGCGCATTCGTCGATATCGTCACACTCGTGGTCTCCCACTAGCTTGTAGCCTCGGGGACAGCTACAGGTGTACCCACCAGGTAGGTTTGTACACAATTGCATAAAGCCACATTTAGCTTCACCAGTCAGGCATTCATCGACATCTAATAATCAAATATTTAATGAAATAGAAACTGTATTACTATTTTCAGATTAGTTGATAAGTTAATGAACGTATGTTAGATGTAGCAGTATTGCTTATTTTTAAAAAACATCAAAATTTTTATCCTTTTTGAACGCTTCGTTCATTACAATTTCACCAGTCATCAGTTCATCAGTAACAAGTAGAGAACCTATTGATTTTTTTAAGATCATCTTTGTACGTGTCAACTACAATATAAAGTGATGATTCTATACTCCGAATAATCTCACCTTGACAGGTGTTATCATCGCCGAGCCTGTAGCCCCATGGACACTTCATCGCAGTGCCCCTGTCTTCGACCTGTGTAATCCCGAACGGAGTAACAAACTTGTTTCCTTTAGTTCCGTAACTAACGATTTCATTGGGGTCGGCGGTTGGATATACTGAAATTAAATAAAATTTTCATGTAAGTATCTCTAACCTTCAAAAGTTACATTTTCGTTTGTTTAAAAGAAAAAAAAGTATTAAAGTTAAATAATTGAAATAGTATTTGAAATCAAACTTTTAAAATTGACTTTTAAGAGTTACTACGATTCATTATCTAAGAACTACTGAAAAGAAAACGGACTTTGTTCATTTCCATATCCTGGGGGGAAAAGCTCGTTGTTCCTTAGAGGTACGCAGCGATGCCTTACTTCGTCCAGTTTCCAGTTTGGCGGGCACTCACAGCGATATCCACCTTCTGTATTCACGCATATCTCCACCGCGGCACAGTTGGCCTGTCCATTTGTACATTCGTCAATGTCTAAAAAAATTTAATTATCAAGTATAAAAAATAAGTAAACAAACTTAAAATTATTACCAAAAAATTAGTTAACTTACCTTCACACATTGAAGTTTTCGAATTATAATGGAACCCAACATCGCAAATATTCCTCGATGTGAATTTTCTTGTTGTGAACGGTCGGTAGTCAGGATATCCCCAGAAGTAAGCTTGAAAGAAAATAATTTATATTATACAAATTGAATGAAATTAGAAATAATAAAAACAACATCGTAAGAAACTAAATAATTTCAAAAGCTGATATATTGATTAGATTGAATTATACTCAATACATACTACGTTCAGTTGTAGACGGCGGAGGTGGGGGTGGAGGTGGTGGCGTGGTCGTGCTGGTAGTGGTAGTTGACGTCGTCGATTTTATAATGAACGCACATGCACCGGACGTGAAGTCCCTTCGAAATCCTTCAGCGCAATCACATAGATATCCGCCCATAGTATTGCGACAAACTTCTGTTAGACCTGAACAGCTGTGGAGATTTGTGACGCATTCATCGATATCTGAAAAATATATAGTATGTTTGTCAAATTTTGGGATCACTGTTAGATTAAATATAGCAAATATCAAATGTATTATATTAAACTTGCTCCTGCATGCTCAAATAGCAATGTTCCCTACGTACCAAAGCATGCACCGTATGCGTCCATTTCGAACCCAATTTGACATTCGACTGGTTTAGGGTTTATTGTATTCCACTCATTTTTCGGCACTGCCTTGTTATCGACAAACACGGAACCGTCAGGTGTCTGTTCTTCCTGAGCTGTAGCATTTTCTTTACTCACATTAACGTAGACTACATTGGGAGTTGTAGAAGGAATAATCTCAGTTTTTGTTACAGACTTATATACGTTCGTTTCATTTGCTTCAGGTTGTGGTGTCTGCTTGGATTCAATAATGGTTGGTCTTGGTATCTCGACAGGAACTTGATTTCCAGGATCGAGATCATATTTTGGCCCTGATTGTTCCGTGCTTTCTCTTTGTTTCGAACCATCTGGTTTTAACTCATCTGGAATATACGATATTTCATACTGATCAGACTCTGTGGAGTTCGATATTTCTGATGATATTGTATGCACTTCCGGTTCACTAGATTTTATTGATTCTGTTGGAGAGTAATCGATATTATTATCGATTTCTGATCTTTCATTTTCTTTATATGTTGATACGTTATGGACCACAGAAAGTGGTGTTGTTTCAAGATATGTAGTTTTTGGTTGGTTCTTATATATAGAAAAAATATCTTTATTTTTATCATTGTCGTGAGCAGTACGCTCAGTTGGTATATCTACTGCTTTTTCTGTAATAATTACTGGAGGTGTGGTTACTGGTGGTACGGATGATTCTGGAATCGTCAGAGGCTTTGAAGCCTCGGTAGTAGTCGTAGACTTTGGTGTTGTAGTTGGTACAGACTCCGGAATTATTTGTGAATTGTTTGCCGACTTCACATTATTTGTAGTGTTATCAACGATATCTTCCCTAAAATCAAAGAGTAATAATTAATCATCATTGTCTTTGGTTGTCTGGTATAAACTGCCTTTATAGTGATTCAACCTGCTTTAGTCAACAAATGCATAAAATTTATTATGTTATATACATTCAATGCTGTAACTAATGATGCCATTATTCTTGGTAGTGAATTCAATTTGACACTTTTTAAACATTTTTAAACGCTTCACTGTTATAGTAAAAAATATATAGTGCACTAAATTAATTGATTTAGTATATTAGTATAATATATGGATCAAATTGATTGATTTCCACAAAGTTTTCAATACGTCCTAAATTTGATTTAAAATGCTTTTTCACTTACTCAGAATCATAGTAAACATAGTCATATTCTGGTGCAGGCGTAGTTGTGGTGGTGGAGGTAGTAGAGGTTTTGCGCCTTATGCAACGGAAGGATCCAAGTATATTGTGACATTGGTATTCTGGACCGGCGCGGGCGCAATTATGCGTTCCTAACGCGCATTCGTCAATATCTAGAAAATGAAATATTCAGTGTTAATTAAAATCACATTCAAGTAAATATTTGTGACTTTTTTTCTAGCAGAAATCCACCTCGGAGGCAGGCTGCGAAAAAATTCCACATAACATTAACTCTGTTAATGCACCCTGTTAATAAGAAGTAAAGATAAAGAATGAAACTGAATTGAATAAGTAATTCAATGAAGGATTAATCAAATAAATTATTTTATTTATAGAATAGAATATCAAAGAATCTAAACATTCCTTAATAAATTCTTATAAGATATTAAATTTCGTATACCTTCACATTTGCTTGACGAATGATGCAGTATATATCCGGTACCACAGGATATGAATCTAATACATAGGTAGGAGCCGACGGTGTTGTCGCAACGTTGTGATTCAGCGATACAATCGTTTTGATCAGTCGCACATTCATTTATGTCTGAAAGTAGAAAATCATTCACATTTATTTACAAGGACATAGCTTCATAGTTTGTCTTATACATATTTTCAAGATATTTCGAAGTGATTGTTATAATACGAGTGACTAAGTGCTAGTCAGCTTCATATTACTCAAAATATGATTCTCAGCATCAGAACGTCGTTGCCATTGCAAAAACAAGCAGCTCAACTTTTAAGCTTCTAGATGCTATTTAAGCTTTAGTTAATAGAAGGACAAAGACGGGTGTAGTTTTATATGATTAAGTAATGTTACGAACGAATACAAGAGAACAAGAATCGCTTCCTTTACTTAACATTTTACCAGAGAGAAGACTCCCGAAGGGAAAGTACGTGGAACATGTACTTCTACAAACTATAAAATACGCTAAAGCTTTCTTTCTCAGACAACTAATGGACAGTAATTATTATTAACAAATTCATATTTTTTAGGTAAAAAACTACATAACATAAAAAATTACAGATTCGTGGTTAAAAATAATCTCACCGACGCATGCTCCTGTTGTAGAATCCAACTCGAAGCCGGGTTTACAGTTGCATTCGTGACTGCCAAATGTATTGAGGCAGGTCTGGTACTGGTCACAGATGTGGGTGCCTTCAACACACTCGTCTATATCTGTGATAGGCGTCAATATTATTTTTAATTATAAACGACGATTTAAATAATCGTCTGGATGTTCTACTGTTAGGTTTTACAACGTATTTAAAGTGAGACAAAAATCGTTCCAATAAGATCAGTATTCACATATTCTCGATAATTAGTTGAAAAAAAATCTGCTTTATCATCTAAACGTCTGACTATTTCCTACGGATTCGTAAGGTAGCATTGAGCTATGTAAAATAAAAAAGAATATAATATAAAATCTTATTCAAACTCTTCCATATGAACTATAAAAAACATATATCTGATGATTTGGAGATAAAGTAAACTTGAATAGTTCATTTAAATCTTTGTTTCGGTATTCTTAGTATAACACTGCGATCCACGGCCTCATTGTCACTTAACACTGTGAATTTATGTCAAGTGCTAATAAATAAAAAAAATTATGTATTGTAGTATAATTTACCTACACAACCAAGGTATTTGCTGTTGTACCGCAGTCCATCGGCGCACTTGTGATTTGTGCTGATACTGAAAGATCAATTATAAGGTTTAACAAATGTATTTAAAATAATTACTAACTTATCTGTAATTACTTAGATCCATATAAAATGTACTGAAGTATATTTATCACAATTAGAATAAGACCGTAAATTATTTTTTAATACAAGAAAACTTAATGATAGTCAAGAGGAATTTCTCCATGACTAATTGCATGCAATGTAAGATTTAATTCCGATACTGCATAAGGTCCCGTACAATAACTCACTGGAGCCAAGCCAACGTCACCTGCTCGCGGTGCACCCTGCTAATCAACAGACGAGGCTCTGACTCCCACCAACTCTCATTGGACCAGCGTCGTGGTAAATGGTCCAATTCTCCCCCCATGTGAATTCCTACCTGATCGATGTGGGAATCTCTAGGGGAAGCCTATGTCCAGCAGTGGTTACCATCGGCTGATGTTGATTATGATGACTGCATAAGAACTGCAGTTTTTTCGAAGGCGTTCTTTTGTACATCTCTGAATAGGTATCATACCATCAATGTGCCGCTATAGCAGCATTGTTGTAGTCCAACTGTGAACATACGCTTCAATGTCTACATCATCATCACCATCATCAGCCGATAGAAGTCCATTGATGGACATAGGCGTCCCCATAAGATATCCATATAGATCGGTCCCGCCATCCCCATCCCCATCGCCACGTAATTAATTTTTGTATACTTCTATCGTCGATTTATTAACTTAAAAAAAATTACCTCGAAGTCCTATCAGAAATTGACCTGCAATTGTACTCCCCGGGCAAATTGACACAGACTTGATTTGATTTACAAATACCCTCCTCCTCCTCACATTCGTTGATATCTAAAAAAAAAGTAGTGTCTAAAATCGATTAACTGGTAATCAAAGTATCTCTTACGCGATGATCTCTCTAAAAGTGAAACAAAGATCAATCACGTATCCAAAAACTAGGATTATTCTGAATGGTGACTAAGCAATCAAGAAATAAATTGATTGAAACCTTTGACAATTACAAGGATATTCACAAACACTGATGCAAATAAATATTTGTAGTTTTATCCGTTTTCTTCCAAATCATTAAAAATAAGGTTATTACCTTCACATTTATTAGTGTCCGGATCGATTTTGAAGCCCGGCGGACAGTGCTTGGAAACTTTATCTTGACAGTAAAAAGAACCTTTAGTGTTGATGCAGAACTGGGAGATGGAGTTGCAATCGTCCTTGTGTGCGGCGCATTCATCTATATCTAAAAAATTAAGATTTTCATAATGTATTACAGTCTAAAGTTTTGTGTGGAAATCTTCTAAAAGATGGTCTTGATAGAGCAAGCTCTCTTAATCTTTTAAATACTTGATGAACTATCTTCGTAACACCATGTTTATTCGCTTAGATTGAAGCTCGGGAGTACCTGGTTTATGTTTTTTTTTTAAGTAAAGGATGGTATACTTTTTCCGAACCTGCTTAATAAGCTACTACCCTTACGTTGTACATCTATTGCTATAACAGCATAGCCGTGTTAAACGAACAGAAATATGGGAGCTAGATTATTCTGGGACAAAACATTTTATCATTCATTACTCCTTTTTGTGACACTGTGTCAAATTAAGTTTAAGTATTGAGAGAAACCTAGGTTGAATTAAAAATAACCGAAGCATCTAGACGTATAGGTATGAACGTTTTACAGAGTTAACTCGGATTCCGTACATAGTCATCATTAGCATCATTGGCCGAAAGACGTCCATTGTTGAATAGGCCTCCTCCAAAGATTTCCACAATGATCAAGTTGGAATTCATATGGAGGGATTTGGGCCATTTTCCACCAATTAGGCCCATTGCGGATTGATATTAATTTTTATATATTTACAACAAAAAAACTATTACATACCCTCACACTCCTCATTAACGCCGCTTTTGAATCCGGGCGGACAAGGATCTTCAGTGGAACTGTGTATTGCCTTTTTTCCCAAATTAGCAGGATCTCCAGTTATACCCCCACATTTGTAAGCTCCCACGGTGTTCTCACATAAATATGAGGGACACGGCGGCGACGGTAATGTGCATTCGTTTATATCTGTTAATGAAAAGGAAACAGTAACAGAGATGTGTTTAAGAGCAAGACGACTTTACCAGATAAACCAAAGCAAACTATCACAAACATATTCTTAAAAACTGTGTTATATATTATTCCAGTTTGATCGATTCTGTAGCTAGTGAATGAATCAATGAAACAAGTGCAAGCTACAGACGTTCTCATCATCTTCTGCATCTGATTGAGAGTAAATTTTCTTTATAACTTGATTGTAATACTGTTTCTATAGAAAGAAATAATTTCATAAATTGTTGATTTTTCAATAAAGATCCTATAAAGGTAAAGCCATTCAACATACCATCACATGCATTATTGATTATATTCCTTGCGAACCCTGGTGGACATTGTCCCTTTTCAATGTAGTTGTTCTTCTTTGTGGGGATGCACTTGTAGGAGCCTAGAATGTTGAAGCATTGGGTGTTCTGCAGACACACGGGCGGGTCGAGCTTACATTCGTCGATATCTGAAAATGTATAGAAAATATTTATTTTATGAAGACTAGCTCTTCCCAAATAGAAATCATCGTCAGCCCATCATATAGGAAATCTTTTAATTAGGTTTGAAGTTCAGACTCTTATAGTTATTCTAATAAGATGTGAGATGTGTAAGGGTTCCTGGACAAAAACTCAGAGGACCCAAATCAACCTCATCTGCTCGTGGTGCATCCTGTTAATCACCAAACGAGGCTCTGGCTCTCACCAACCCGCATTGGGTCAGCGTGGTGAGAAATGAAATCCCCCCTCCCCCATATGAATTCCTTACCGGTCGATGTGAGAATCCTTGGGGAAGACCTAAGATTTTCACATCGACCGGGTGAGGAACATGTTTAACATGAGGGTCGGAACGAAATCGAAACACAAGTCTTAGAGTTTGCATGCTTTCAACCCTATGCGATGAGGAGTTACCAGATCATTTCATAAATTCACCTTCACATGACTTTCCGTCGGCTTTAAGCTGATATCCTCGCCGGCATGAGCACTTGACGGCGATGCCATTGTCGTTGCACTTGTGCTGGCAGGGGTTGTGCGGCTTGCATCTATTCTTTGTCACCTGAATCAAGCACATTTATATTTTATTTGTATTTAAATGCCTTTTATGCGGAAGCATCCTGCTTTGTTTGCTTTAGGACCTCACCTCCATACAGTTCCTTCCGTCGGCCATGAGCATGAAGCCCGGATTACATTCACACTTGTACGATCCGGGTATAGGAATGCAGTGGTGCGCACACAACTCAGTCGGAGCAAAGTCATCGCACACCGACGTAAGATCTGAAATGAAACATCCTTAAGCACTATATGGGGCATCAGGCGATGTGGCAGCAAGGTCCTCGAGTGGTGCCGGGTATTAGTAGACGTAGTGTTGGGAGGCCTCCCACAAGGTGGACCGACGATCTGGTGAGAGTCGCGGGAAACCACTGCATACAAGCAACGCGGGACCGGTCTATGTGGATATCTTTGGGGGAGGCCTATGTCCAGCAGTGGGCGTCTAACTGCTCATGATGAGGAAGTACTAAACTTTAGAGCGTTACTGTCTATCAAGTCTAGACCCAAGTAGACAGTACTGATTTTGGGCTAGTTTTTTTTTTCTAAAAATACACGATTGTATTTATTGGTAGGTATTCATATCTTCGTCTTGCAGTCTCAGGCTGTTAAGGACTACGAGAAGCCCTGTCTGTCATAGAAGGCGACTAAAAGAGTTTTCAGTTTCGTTGGCTCTGAAGGTGAGGGCCCTCACTGTCCACTAAGCAAGCCCGAGATGAACGACAAGTACGAGGTGGTCTAGTGCTTGTCGTACCAAAGCGAGAGTGCCGAAGAGGGCTACAGGGAGGGCTTTCCTTAGAACCTGCTTTAGGCATAGTGCTGGATCCCGGAGCCTCTCGTGTGGATGGATTACTACCGTGGGGGTTTCAGTGAAATAAAATCCTCTTAAAAAATAGTGTCTTTTTAGGAGATGACTTCTTCGAAAAAAAAACCTGTTGTTCATATATAACCTTCATGGATGGGGCCACACAAATAAGAATATGTTTCAAGTTTCCTCTTATAACCAAAAAGGGGAAGAGGAAATATAAGCAGTAAGAAGTTTTATAACTGCCACCAAACAGTAGTATGCAAATACTACTGTGTTATGATCTACAGTAGATTGTGATAAATAAAATTACTGATATGACGAGAGATACACAATGTGTTGCAGCAGAAATATCAGATGATAATCACTTGATGAATCTTAACTCCTCAATAGTAAGACGTGTAGGGTAAAAATTAAAAAAAAATATATATATAAAACCGATCATATTAAACTTACCATCTTCGAGTGGTCTCCTTGTCACTATACCGTTTCCTGGTCGATGGGAGGATGTTTCGATATGTGATGTACGTTTCGCCGATTTCTGTGCACATGAATATAGGCTTTATTTTAACTACTGCTTACTGGCAGGTCTCTGTTGCTGGAGACGGTCTAGGTAGGTACCAGCGCAGCGCCTATTGCAGCCGACAAACCGTACTGTGCGAACATTACCGTGTTGCGGTTTGAAGGGTTGCAGCTAGTGAAATTACTGGGGTAACGAGACTTTACATCTCATGCCTCAAGGCAACGAGCGCAAAGTGGTGCAAAGTGTATTATTCTAAGTAGCTCTTCATTCAGATGAACATCTCCTTGGTGTCATCGCTTTGAAAAATAAAAAAAAATTGAAGAGAACCTGAAGATACTCCCTAAAGAGTACCACTCCGCTTACTGGCATTAAATTTTTTTTCATCTCTCTGCGTATCAGGTCAGGTTCTTTACATTTACCATCACTACTTTTCTAACTCTATTTACTACTCACACTTATCTTTCTTTCTGTCTACTCCTTCATGCTTTGCTCTTCTATCAAAATTCCTATCTCTCTCTCTTTCTCTATCTCTTAAGTGAAGACCGTAGTACTCTCATTGGTTGGATAATGAACTTGTTATGTTCAGGGTTTATATTAAAAACCTTACCAGATAATCTGGATGAAGACAGGTGCATCTAATTCGGTACTAACATGCTGCAATGCTGTGTAAGTTTATCTAACCTGACAACACTGGCTGAACGCGTCACCGGCCAACAGCTGTTCCGCGCTGGTCCCCTGCGAGCGGGTCGCGCACACGTCCGCGCCACTACCAGCACCAGCGGTTGCACCCTTCAGACACTCGTTGCAGCATTTCTAAAAAATAAACACGATTCTATTAAAATATTGATTATCGATATCATATGAGTTGTAAGAGTCAATATGACAACCAAGCGCTCAACATCATCAGAGAACAGATACATCATCATCATCAGCTGATAGATGACTGCTACTAGTCATAAGCCTCTTTCAAAGATCTCCACATCAATCGGTCTTGCGTTGCCCGCATCCACGGGCTTCCAATGACCTTACAGTCAGCATGGCCTCCGGTACGGTCAGGCACTAGGGGCTGTCTTTTATAAGGGTTCATATGAGGGGGAATTTAAACTAATTTCTACCACGCTAGTCCAATTCGGGTTGGCGGGAGCCAGAGCCTCGTTTGTTGATTAGCAGGGTGCACCACGAGCGAGATTTTCACCTGATAATCATAAAAACGTAGCAGTAGTCGTGACGATCCTCGTCAACTTCATATGTAAGATGTGAAATTTGACACCGCCGTGATTTCAGTAGTTACAACGTCGTTCATACCGGAACAAGGTAATGTTTGTACAGTAGTGTAGGAGTGAGGCGTATTTATCATAACATATATAAATCACAAGTATTCAAAGATAACTGATAACAATTGTTCTTGCGATGTCATTATATCTGTTAATAAATATCATTTATAATTCGCCATACTCAAGTTATTCAATCACTATCAACAATCAATGTTTTCAGTATTCTATAACAGCTGGTCCCTAATAGTAACATAGCTTCAAATAACAGAACAGCTAATAAACAATAAAATAACTATTCTCGTCTCTGTCTTTTGTATAATATGATCATAAGCTAAAACGAGACACACCTAGTATTTATTTGAAATAAACCAAAATTTGTAGTAAGTCGTTTCATAACAAGGAATCCGCTTTGAAAAGCGAATTCTTAATTAGATCGCATTATCTGTTATTTGGTTGATTAATCTATCTCGCTCGCACCCATTTGTTAGACTTGTTAAAACGAGATGGACCTAGTATTGTAACCCGAAAAAGAAAATGTAATTTTACAAGATATTTATCCTAGAAACGTCACTCCTTAATTAGTTCGTGTTAACTGTTATTTCGTTGATTAATTTATCTCGCTCACACTCATTGTTGATACTGTTGGTAAAACGAGATGCATTATAACACTTGTTATTTAATAACAGAAATTGTTACCTGTTATTATTGCGGAACAGTAATACTAATAACAGATACTATGTTTGTTCCGTTATAGCCCACGTCTACAGTAGTGTTACCTAGACGGTCTCCGGGAACAGAGACCTACCAGCACCCACATTATTTCCCGGATCTTGGAGCCTGTGATTATCATCTATATCCGGATTTTAAAAGTTTGACTGACCAGGTACTGGAGACACCAATAAAGTTCTTTACCATCAGCTTAAAAAACTTGTTCATCATTTGGATAAACGTATTAAGTCAAATGGAGATTATGTTGAATAACAGTTTTTTTTTTATATGCCAAAACGGGGAGACGGGGTGAGAAGTTCACTTGATGGTAAGTAATACGCCTAAACTGATACTAGTTAGGATGTTATACACTGCACCACATTGTGCTCGTCACCCCAATAATTACACTAGCCACAGCGCCCTTCAAACCGGAACACGCTAATGTTTACCAGTAAACTTCTTTTGTATGATCTTGGCAGTAATATTTACAGATAGTAATCAACCAGATAGTCAACTTTACTGCGCGCCAGAAGTAAGGTAGTAGGGCAGGTAGTAATAAATTTTCCGTATATATTTTTATCACTACTAAGAAAGTGAAATGGGGTGAGTGTCGGCCATCAATTACCGAGGCGGACGTCACTCGGTACGCCGTGTGGAGAGCGGCTATCTGTAGCGCGTTATCACCGCAATAGCGGGTAACTGATAACAGGTTTCCAGTTACCCAGATACCGAGTGTTTACTTAGGTGATACACTCTCACTGAGCTCTTTGTTATGTATTCCACTGGAGGTAGCTCCGTTCCCGGAGACCGTCAACAGCACTGTGCAAACACTGCTGTGTTCCGGTTTGAAGGGCGCTGTGGTTAGTGTAATTATGGTAGGTGTCTGTGGACGAAAACCGTCTAAGTAAGTACCACCGCAGCGCCTATTGCAGCCGACGAACAGTACTGGGCAAACATTGCTGTGGTCCGGTTTGAAGGGCGCTGTAGCTAGTGAAATTACTGCGGAAACAAGGTTTAAGATCTTGTGTCTAAGCGACGAGCATAATATAGTGCAGTGTATAACAACTCAATTAGCGCCATGCTGGTATAGGAAAGCGTATCACTTACCATCAGGTGATCATCTCACTCGTCTCATCACTTCTATTAATAAAATACATTTTTTATAATTGATAGATTACTTATCAGCTCACTGCTGAGCGTAGACTTCCTTTAAGGATCTCCACACTGATCGGACGTGCCCTCCTCTCATCCAGCGGTTTCCCGCGACCTTCATGGAACCATCAGTCCAGTTATTGGGGGAGGGGGGAGGAGCCTGCCAACAATGCGTCTTCCGATATGGGTTGGCCATTCGATAATAGATCGATTTAGATACCATGTTGCCGAAACTAAATTATTATTGAGACAGGAAGAGAAAGAATCAAAAAGCGAACTACACGGGTTTCATATGCTATGCGTTACCATCAGGTGAACTGCCCATAAACATATGAAGGATAATATTTTATCAGATAATTATTTAAAAAAAAAACATTATTTAAACAGAAAGCTTAACTAGCTTGTAGACTATCAACCAGGTCACACCTTCGCCAACTTTTAAACCAATATTGAAGGTTAAAAAAAAAGTTATTCTTACTATAGAAAGTATAATTTTTCCTTAACCTTAATATATGGCAGATTGGGGGTGATGAATTAAATAAAGTTATCATCATCATCAGCTGATAGACGTCCACTGCTGGACATGCCCCCTCTCCTCCCCAAAGATCTCTACTTCGATCGGTCGCGATTCTCTAAATGATAATGAAAGCACAGGTCCTTGTATATCAATACTAGCTGTTCCTCCCCCCTTTTCGCTGACCGTAACACCCCCGCAGCTCTCTTTGGGGTTGAAGTTTAGTTCAATCTATTCTTAGCTGACCTCTAAACGGAAGAAGCAATGTCTCTACCAAATTTTGAGTGTTTACGTGTAACAGTTTCGGAGATCTCGAGAACAGTCAACAGATCTCTGAAAGTCTATATATACGACTGTCATGATACGTTACTGTATACTTTATTAACATTACTATACATTAGTAAGTTTTACTGCATATTAATATTACTATATATAATATTCATAAGTCATTAGAAGCATAGTTGGGTACGTGATATCTGTTTGGAAGCTGTATAAGCTGTATGTGTCGAAGAGGAATTCACATCACTCCTCATTGAACTTCAGCTTCTGGTGAAGGAAAGCATCGACCGGAAACCGACATGTTCTACAGCAGCTTTGGTGGATATGTCATATCTACCATATACTGCTGAGAGGGCTTCTAAGTAAGACCACCGCTGATAAACATGTGCAAAAGTTACAATGTTCCGATTTGAAGGGCGCTGAAGATAGCGAAGTAACTTGCTTATCGACACTTGATATGTGTTGCAGTGCATGTGCCACGACCATGACCAGTCATACCATTCCATATCAGATGAACATCTCTCTCGCGTCGTCGTTGCGCCGAATAAAAAAAATAGCTTCAAATATTTCCTTGTAAAAGATCTCAAATCCCAGCAGTGGGAACATTAGCAGTGCTTCGTAATGTGGGTAACATTGTCACCAAACCTCAAGTATCAAGATCATGCGAGTTCCTACCTTGGATGAGTCGTTGGACAAGACACAGGAGTTAGTGCTTGACGCCAACTCCATGCCACTCTCACAGTCGTATTTCTTCCTGCAAAATATATATATATATATATATATATATATATATATATATATATATATATATATATATATATATATATATGTATATGTATATATATGTACATAGACATAAGTTCTAAGTCTTCTAAAGTTATCCTACTTCTGAAAGGGAGGTTTTTTGAGAACATATATGTACCTCGTGTTTAGTCTCCAGCTACAGAGACCTAACACCGTGAATAGTAGTTGTGATGGTAGGTATCCCCGCAGCTCCTATTGCAGCCGATAAATATCATCATCATCATCAGGATAAACTGGTGCTGGACATAGGCCCCCACCAAAGATCCCTACATTGATCGTTCCTACGCTGCCTTCAACGCCAGACACCAGGGGCTATCGTTAGTAAGGGTTCATTTGAGGAGATTTGGTCCATTTCGCACCACGCTGGGCCAACGCGGATTGGTGGGAGCCAGAGCTTCGTTTGTTCATTATCAGGCATCATCACGAACAGGTGAAGTTGGCTTGGGTCCTGTGAGTTGTGTGGAAACCGACAAACAGTACTGAGCAAACATTGCTGTATTCCGGTTTGAAGGGTGCTGTAGCTATTGAAATTACTGCGATATATAGACTCGACATGTTATATCTCAAGGCGACGAGCACAATGTTGTGCAGTGTATAACGTCCTAACTAGCGCCATATTGTTATGGGTATCACTTACTATCAGGTGAATCGTCGCTCGTCCTGTCGCTTCTTAGTATTAAAAAAAAATTACTTTCTATTACTATCACGTTACTTTAGTAATCAGTTTGTTCCCAGCGCCATCTGTATGCTATTTAACTTAACAGCCACTTGAATCTGTGCTGCTGAGTAACACCACAACGAGCTAAGTAGATACGAAAAGTATGGTCACAAACACCATAACGATTAGTAATGGAGCTTTCGAACTGCTTAACAGTGGTGATGGTATCCTTTTCTCATGGTCCTCCATCCATTTTTATGAGCGTCCAGTTTCTCAACCCGCAGACATTTTATTGTATATTACCATTTCATTGGTTAACTGATCGCCTAGTAACACGGAGACCGCCGATCCGGATTATTTTTTATTCCAGAAAGCAACCAGATGAGCGGCACGTTCATGTGATGGTAAGTGATACGCTGGCCCATAATATGGTGCTAGTTAGACTGGCACTCAACAACAGTAATGACACTAGCTACAGCGCCCTTCAAACCGTGACACAGTAATGTCTGTAAAACAGGCACTACAGCGGTACCTAGACGGTCTTGCACCACCACCCCCACGACAATCATCCCCTCATCTACCATCTTTATAAATAAAAAAAAAAATGGAAACAGATGTAAAAAAATTCACTCACTGAAAGTATTCCTTACAGCATTGGTCCATTGCAAAGATGCACAACGAGCTGAAGGTAGACGGCACGTCAGGGGGTACTGATGAGGAGCAGTCTTCTGAAGTGTGGTTCCTGGCGTAAGATGTGCCTTGGTTGCAGCACAGCTGCGTTGTCTCCGCCATTTCGTCGGCGAGCGAGCCTGTGACAAACAACCATCACTACATTTACTGGTGGTAACATCGCAGCGCCTATCGCAGCCGACACACAGTACTGTGTTCCGGTTTGAAAGGCGCTGTAGTTAGTAAAATTGCCGGAGTAAAGAACGTTACATATTATGTGTCAAGGAGTGCTGTATATATCATCTTAACTAAAACTGTGTATAACTTAACATCAGGTGAACATTTTCATCGTCTCGTCAATTAGTATATTAAAAAAAAAAACAATCACCATCATCATTTTAATAATACAAACGAGGTGTTTGTAAATCTGGTGAAATTATGACTCCCACAATGATGTTCCTACTTAGTCGCCTTTTATTTCAAGTTCACCTGATGGTAAATGATAAGCACGCTATAACAACTTGGCGCTGGTTATGATGATATACACATCACCGCATTGTTAACCAACGGAAGAAGAATTCGAAGTCCAATGCTGATGATTGGATATCACAAACTGTTGACTAACGATAAACATTACTGTATTCCAGTTCAAAGGATGCTGTAGTTAGATTAATTACTGGGGTAACGAGACTCAACACCTTACGTCTTCCACGAGCACAATGTGATGCAGTATATATCAACATAACTAGCGCCACGTTATTACGAGCAGGCGTATCACTTACTATCAGGTGAACGACCCGCTCGACTGGTCGGGAAGAAAAATTCACAACTCTTCAAGTTCTAAAATTGTTTACCCTACTGTTCCGTGACCTCTAATTGGAGATGGTTCAGGATATGCTCATCGCGACTCCACCCTTTCCTCGTGACCTTTACCAACATATTGCACAGCGTGCCCCAAATACCATTCTCATGATAATGTCTGAAGCATCAAACAGCTGGAACGGTGATTGCAAATGTTGAAGAATTGTCGGATGAACATATACCATCTCAAGTATTTAAGTATATATAAGTATATACGCAATCTTAACCTAAGATTATACGATTTTCAAGTTCATAACTTATATTAATCAAACTGAAAAAAATATGTTATATTATAAAATTCATCACTTAACTTCCATCATCACTACAGTAGTTCATCTCTTACATGTTCAACTTAATCGATGGAATTTATTACGAGCAAATAATTATATGAAAAATTCATAATTTATATATTCTACTATTGTAACTTGAAGACTAGATTAATGAGCTTTAAGCTATATAAATAAGTTATCAATATCATCGCCAATAAACCATCATCAACTGACCTCCACTGCATTTTTGACGTCAGCGGTTACACAGAACCGATATGTTATATAATTTTTTTCAAGTTATATTATATATATATATATATACACATTGATAAATACAAAAAAGCCACTCAATCCAGAAACTCGTGGTTTCTAAAATCGAAACTCACCAGAAGCTGTCCGCGAGCACACAAAGACACAGTACAGGAAGAACCACCACATTATCACCGTTATAGTAAACAAGTTAATCGTTAATTCACTAACCACTAGTCGTTACCACTATCCGTTCATATTGATATATTATATATATATATATATGTATATATATGTATATGTATATGTATGTACTAATATTCGCTGTGTTAATATAAAGTCGGTGTATCCTCAGTTCGAAGCGCGCGCTGCGCAGGAGACAGGAGTGCGGGCTGCGCGTGCGCAACTCGATCTATTTCGGTCGCCTCTCAGCGCGCCCGTCTCTCTCTTATCAAAGATCAAACAAGAAGGACGCGACATGCCTACACAAAATTCCACAGCACGCGCCTTATCCTCATTATGGTGATTGCCATACTCGCCATGTTTGGCGCGCGATTTGGCGAGCTCAGTGAAGGTCATGAGGAAAGCTACAGCTCTTTCCATCAGATTTTCTTTTGTAAGTAAATTGCGTTTTTTATATAACGAAGCGATAAGACGAACGATACCTTCATCTGATGGTAAGTGTACCACCACCGGTAGACCACTATAATACACAGCACCACGTTCTCGCTACCCCAGTCATTTCACTAGCCATAATCTCCTTCAAACCAGAACACAGGCACATTACTGTTTGGCGATAGAAAGAGTAGCGGAGAGACCTATAACCGATACTTGTTCTTCGTGACCTGGTGAAGATGTAATGGAAACTTCGGATTCAGGCTTTATATCTGTTGCGTTGAACTATGTTTAGTTGTGTACATATATAAATCTTCAAAACTGTCGGTAAAGAGTTCGGACCTCCATCCCTCAGAGTACCAAAACCTGTTCTCAGTTCTGAAACAGTTTTGCTGGTAGGTCTCCGTCGCCAGAGACTGTCTAAGTACGCACCACTGCAACTCCTATCGCAGCCGTAAACAGTACTGTGAAAACATAATTTGTTCCGGTTTAAAGGACGCAGTAGCTAATGAAATTGCTGAGGTACAAGACTTAATATTTTGGGTCTCAAGTCACAATGTTATGGGCCGGTATATCATTTACCATAGAACAATTTGAAATATAATCTGCATAAAAAAATTATACTATACACTAAAAATATCATCGAAGAAAATACTCCAAGCTCACTATTAACTACTCTCTCTTGCTGGTGACCATCTGAAGGTACCACCACTGCAGCATTTCAAATTCATCAAACAGTAATGTAGCAACTAATAACTATATGTTCCGGAACAGTTGCAGCAAGAGAAAATACTATATGATATATGAAAATACTACATAGTATATAGGGTTGTATACACTTTCAGTACTTCGGATCTGTTATTGTCAAAACGATTTCTTACCATCAAATGAAAGATGAATAATCTTCTTAAAATTTATTCATACACTATCATAGGGTGCTTTTCACCCCCATATTCTACCGATATCGAACCTGGCAACCCCGTGTTACAGGGCTGTATTTGTTAAAATAAATACGAGTATAAAAATTCTTTACCCACTAGAAATTCAATAGGTGAATTTCATGGTCACTACAATTTGATTCACAACTGGACTACATTGTTTATGATCGCTGGCCCACTCCCACTATATCGCCCACTATATATTCAATTACTAATTTATCTATTGCAACACATGAAACTTTTTAATCGCCATTTTTTTTCATATCTATTCTTCTAAATAACTACCATAATTGATTATTAATAATTAACCCCATTCAGTGTTCCCACAGCTGGAACTGGAGCTATTCTTCCGTAAGAAGAGAAACAGGATGCTTTAACCACCGTACTGACTGAGGGTATAACGGATATAAAATATCCACTTTTCCTTTACCGGAAAGTAAAACTCATCACTTCACACTTGAACTCTTGAAGGAATCATCATCAGCCGGTAGACGTCCACATATGGACATAGGTCTCTCTCAAACATCTCCACGTCGATCTTGAAGGTATAAATAAAGTGAAATTAGATCTGATTTATCAAAGATCATCATAACTATCAGCTGAGTCCCACTGCTGGGTTTGGCAATCACAGACCGAAAAAAGATATTACGTAGCTTTAGATAGAATAAGTCAAAACATTTTTGAGTTATCAAATCAAGTTAATCATCAAACGAGGCGCTGGCTCCCGCCAACCCGCATTGGGCTAGGGTGGTGGAAAATATCCTAAATCCCTCCATATGAACCTCTACAAACGACGGCCCCCAGTGCCCGGTGGTAGCAGAAGCCACGCTGACTGTAAGGTCGCCGGAAGCTGCTGGATGCGGGCAGCACGGACCGACCGATATGGTGATCTTTGGGGGAGAGCTATGACCAGGTGGGGACGTCTGTCAGATGATGATGAAGATGAATTTTTAGATTATCCTTAACTCATTATAATAAAACCACTATGTCAATAGTTAGATCATTGATAAAAGAACAAAGCTATTTGTCTCTTGAATTGAGAACTTCTCTTTTATCGTTGGTAAAATTAACTATAACATTATTTCTACTGGTGGTAGTTTTCAACCTGAGGATCCAATTGGTTCTTCGGGACCTCAGTTCAAAGAGGGCATCTAGTGAAGAGGGCTCTGTTGCTGAAGACCGTCTCGGTACCACCGCGGCGCCTGTTTCTGCCGCCAAAAAGTAGGGAGCAAACATTACTGTGATCCGGTTTGAAAGGCGCTGTAGCTAGTGAAATGTATAGGATGGGGTACGAGAGTTAACGTCTTGTCTTAAGGAGACGAGCACTATGGTACACTGTATATCATCCTAATTATCGCCATGCAGGCGTATCACTTACCATCAGGTGAACGTCCAGCTCGCCTCGTCAAATAAAAAAAAGTAATATTCGTAAGTACTATTGTTTTTGGTTTCGCTAAGTTAAGCACTAAAGTAAAGCTGAAGTTAACCATTCTGCGCAGTTTGATCTCGTCTCCTCCCTTCCACGGCGTTCACTTCGTTGGAACGTGTGCAGGATGCCTAAGGACATGCCATGTCCTTTTAAAATCCAATCAGATTTCACCGCAAGAAAGCTGATGATGTGATCACTACCCAAGATTACACTCCTTGTGATAAAACAAACCGCATCCACATTTATTATGGACCATAAGGAGGCACTGACTGGTCACGTGACTACTACCTAGTAGTAAATAGACGTCTGATAACAATGAAGCGCTAATGAGGATATTTACACAGCACTATATTGCACTTAACGCCATCACTCGTAAACCAACATGTTAACATAATAGTTCTAGTAGCTGCAGCGCCGTTCAAACCGGAACACTGTAGTTCACACATCGATACGAAGCGACAGAAGTATCAATATAAATCGTCGTCTAATCACCAAGGTCTGAACTATAAGTAATTATTTTTTTTTGGTATTCAAGCGACGAGACGAGCGGGACGTTCACCTGATGGTGAGTGATACATCTGCCCATAACAACGTGACGATAGCTAGGATGATGTACACAGCATCAGATTGTGCTCGTCGCCTGAGGCATAAGATGTTGAGTCTCACTACCCCAGTAATTACACTAGCTACAGTGCCCTTCAAACCGGAACATAGTAATGTCTGCACACTACTGTTTGGTGGTAACTACCTAGGACATCTAAAACAGAGACCTACCACCAGTAAAGCACACTGACACAAACTTGTCACAGCTTCTGTTTTGCTAATGTTCCATAATGGGGTGTAAGGGTTCCCGCACAAAAATTCACGGGACCCAAGCCACCCTCACCTGCTCGTGGTGCACTCTGCAAATCATCAAACGAGGCTTTGATTCCCACCAACCCACATTGGGCCAGCGTGGTGGGAAATGGCCCAAATGTATATATAAACCCTAACAAACATCCCTTTGGAGAGGCCCATGTCGAACATTTCGTCTATCGACTGATGATGAATGTCCTATCATCATGATGATAAGCTGCCAATCTGTTACTAGTATATAATCTTTTCTAGAAGAAACCTATCCGCAGTTTAGTGCTCTTCAGATGTTTCAAAGTCTTCTTACTTCTATACCCTCAAAATTTCAATGAGCTGGATGTAGGATTCACTTAGATACACAATTTCTTTCGTGATAAAAAAATTACCGCAACCGTAAGCTCCAAGAACAACAGCTTTTCTGGACTAGTGATATTTTTCAAGCTGCACTTCGCCAGCATGGTTGATGAGGCCTTGAGTCTTCTAATAAGAGAAGCCTGGAGTCCCAGCAGTGGGAGACTAATGTAGCTGTTTATAAATTACAAATTACTCTAAAAAAATCTTTAAAGAAATAATACTACCTTCAATGATGAATAAAATTGGTCTTGGTCTTCCAGTCTTGCTTATACTCAACTTTATACGAGCAAGACCAAGACCTAACGGAACAGACAAGACCAAGATCAATACCAAAACTGTCCAAGACTTGGTCTTGTTCTTGTTCTGCTCATCACTAACTACCATATATTAAAAAACTGAATCCGTTTCATAAAATTTTAAAATAATTCATTTCCTGTCCACCTTGGTAAGTTTTGTCTTATTCAAGGTTATCCCGGAAGGTGAGCTCGTGGTGAAAGAATCTTCAAAGCCTCTTGAAATTTTGGCAACACCACCAAGGTGTCTTGGCGATTCACCAACAGGAGAAAATCTGATTGATTTCTTATTCTGCGTTTCCTTGACCAAGGGCAAAGTTGCGACCATGGCAATATTGGTAAATCTGGATAAGTATCACCGTTCCTCCGCTCCTATTGCAGCCGACAAACAATACTGTGTTCCGGTTTGAAGGGCGCTGTACCTAGTGTAGTTACTGGCGTAATTAGACTTAACATCTCATACCTGAAAGTGACGGGGAAGGCGTCACGTTGTTATGGGCAGGCGTAACACTTACTTTCAAGTGAAGGTCCTGGTAGTCTATTCGCTTAATTATAAATCAAGTATATACACTGCGAACACCCTCAGCATAAATATAAATCATAAACGAACACGAGGACAGTTTATAATAGCATATTTGCGCGTACGGGTCAACCTTTTTTGGTTTTAACTGGTCTGCGGTTAGGTTCATACTGGCTCTATAAATAAAACGGTCAAGTGTGTCAAGGACCTCCTGCCGGCCAAGGTCTGGAATGAGGATAAATTTGTTAATAAAGTCAGCGCAGAGGCCGGAATGGATGAACGTTTACTTCAGATAAAAACTGAAGAGGGAGAGGTCTCTAAAGGAATTGACACGTGCACAAGAAATATTGAATTTTTAGTGGTGGTTGGTATCTGTTGTCCAGCGCTGTACTAGCTACTAAGAATAGGAGTAAGGACTGAAAGGGTTCTCGATTTCATGAGCATTGACAGCAAATGCAAGGTGGTCTTTGCTTTAGCACAGCGTTGGTGCTAAGGAGGGTTTTGCTCTTCCGTGGGATATTTAAGCCAGAGTGCAGAGAGGCACCGGTGAGTTCCCGGAGCCTCCCCCACTGCGCTGAAGGAGAGCACCGAGAGGACTTTAGTGGGTATAAATCCCACATAACCGTCTCTCACCCCCAGAAGCAGGGTATATTATAAGAAGATATCCATCCGAAATAAAAGGGTTCTATTCCGGAGTCAGATGTTATGGAGATCGTAGGATTCATTCCAAACTACCTGGCTAACTTCTTTGAACATATTTAAGTATTTTTCTTCCTAGTCTTTCAAATTTGGTCTTGATCTTTCGCTACCGGCACCAAGACTCCAAGACCAAGCCCAGTTTCACTCATCACTCATTTCCTTGTACATAATGATGCTTCTTCTAGTTAATAAACAACAAACAACGTGAATTGTTTATTTATAGACTTCTCCGTTAAAGCACTCGGAGCTCCTCCATTACTGACGCTCAGTATTTGTTTATGATATCATGTGTGTGTGTGTTTTCTGAGAACCAGTAACCGCTGATAAGTTTTGTGGTTAAAAATAAACTAAAACAATCACCCCCTCCCATTAACATTGGTAACTGTGTTTTAATCGTTTTTGGTTTCGCTGACCAGTTCTCGCTAATATCTTAGAAGGGTTAAGTTAACAAAAGGAACGTCTTTTAGTTAAAATGAAAAAGGATTTTTTTTTTTACTTTTTTTACTAACTTGCGTAGGTTATAAATAAAGTGGAATTTGTCATCTTCGTTCATCATCATCAGCTGATACAAGTCCACAGCTGGATATAGGCCTCATCCAAAGATCCCTACATAAATCGGTCCTGTACTTCCTGCAACGCATTGTAGGGATTCATATGGGAAGGTGTGAGCCATTTCCCACCACGCTGGCCGAATACGGGTTGGTGGGACCATCTTCGTTACCATCACAATACTTCAGACTCGGATATGTTGTTGATCACGAACGTCGTGAAGAGCTGGCAGGTGTCCAAGATATAATGAAGTAGACGGAGGAAAGCAAGAAAGTAGACCAGCTCACAAAACGAGAGAGATACTTGGTGGTAGGTCTCTGTTGCGGGAGACCGCCTAGGCACCACCGCAGCGCCTATTGCAGCTGGCAAACAGTACTGAGCTAATATTACTGTGCCCCGGTTTGAAGGGCTGCAGCTAGTGAAATTACTGCGGTGAGGAGACTTAACATCCTTAACATCTCAAGGCGACGAGCGCAATGTGGCGCGGAGTATCATCTCAACTAGCGCCACGTTGTTATAGACAGCCGTATCACTTACCACCAAGTGAATGTCCTGCTGGGGAAAAATACTTGATTATATAAGAATGAATAGTTCTGCACGTGTGCAGCGATGGTAGCGTAGGTATCTGATGGTAGATAGGTTTATTATGGTATATTTGTATGCTCCGGGAGACGCCGTCAGTTAGTATTTTAGCCACTGTATGCTAATGGCATGTGGTGTGGGATCACGAATAGCAAATTTATGTCTTTCGGTGAAGGTCACCAGCGCGCCGTGAATGATGATTAGCTTCGACGACATATTTGTATCCTTAATATTCTCATTTGAGACTTATTACATATTGGTTCTGATTAAAGGGACTTCAGTTTGTTAAATGTAATATAATAGATCACTTTTTATTCCCAATGTTGGGACTCGAGGCATTATCCAAAAAGAAAAGATACAAGACTAGTTGACGGAAGCTGTTGTTACGTACACCTATACACACATATATACTCCTTGGTAAGAAGAAAAATAAATAGTGGCACAGCTCAGATACACATTTGTAATGTTAATAAAGAAAATAATCTTCGAATCTGTTTTGTTTTGTTTCTGTATGCAATCATTTGTTTGGTTCGTGTCGGACGTGTTCCCGGAAATGGAGAAGAGCGAAGTGCGAGCCGTTATTAAATGGCTCTGTTTGAACAAGTTAACGACGCAAGAGATTCATTGCGATCTGGAGGCAACGTTAGGAGAGTCTGCTCCGCCATACTCCACTGTCGCAAGGTGGGCTTCTCAATTTCGAGTGGGGAGAACAAGAACGAAAGACAAACATCGTTGCAGCCGTTACCACGTCCATCGACGTCAGTCACCCAAGAAGATGTTGCGAAAGCCGAGAAAATTGTATTGAGCGATCGAAGAGTTACCATCCGACACTTAATTCAAGAAACGGACATTTCATATGGAAGTGTTCAATCCATATTGAAACAATCTATGAATGTGAGAAAAGTCTCCGCGAGATGGGCGACGAGAATGTTAACCGACACTCAGAAACAAAATCTACTTAACATTTCGAAGATATTGTCGGACAAGTTTCAAGAAGATTCCGAAAATTTTTTGTCTCGTTTCGTAACAATGAACGAAACATGGCTCCATCATTTTGATCCAGAGGCAAAACAGCAATCTTCGCAATGGAAACGGCCATCACCACCGACACCGAAGAAGTTTCATGCCGTGCATCGGCTGGCAAGATTATAGCCTCAATATTTTAGGACTCAGAATCAGGATAATATTATGCAGCTTTAATTTCCAAGATGAGGAATGCCATCAAAGAGAAAAGGAGAAGGAAACTTCGAAGGGGCGTGCTGTTTCATCACGACAACTCACCCGCGCACAGGGCGGCAGTTGCGATGGCTGCCATTCAGCAAGCTGGCTTCGAATTGGTTGACCATCCCTCTTATTCACCAGATCTGGCGCCTAGCGATTTTTATCTGTTCCCCAAATTGTAAGAATACTTAAGGAGAAACAGATACGAAGACGATAACGAGGTGATGGATGCCGTGGAGAGCTTTTTACAGGATCCACACAATACTTTTTTTTTGAAAGGGATTGAAGCCTTGGCTAAGCGCTGCACTCGATGTGCAGACAGACTCGCAGACTGTGTACAACAATAAATGATTAAGTTATCAATAGTCATTATATTCTATCTCATTCTCACTACTTTTTGATCCCTCCTCGTAGTACAATACGAACGAGACAATGTTAGCAATGCTTTAATAAAGCTCACTGCCTACTAGTAGGCGGGATCATTCCCGTCGAGAACCTCTCTTTAAAGTGCTTAAGTACATATTAATCCTAGATCCTAATATATGACTTAGATCAAAACTTGACAACGAAGTCCTAAGGTATTAAATTTTAGTACCTATATAGGTACGACAATAGCTCTGTTGTCTCAGGCTAGTAAGAATAGGACTAAGGTAAGCCCTGCCTGTCGTAGAAGACGACTAAAAGGGTAGACTAGGAGTTTCGCGGCCCTTAAGGGCGGGGGCCCTTATCGCTCAACAAGCGAACCTGCATGGGTCAGAGCATGGCTCAGCGATGGTGCCTAGGAGGGTTAGGCTCCTCCTCAGAGATGTGTAACACAGTGTATAGGAGCACCGGTGCGTTTTATAAGTGATCCCGGATTTCATCCGAATGCACTGATGCAGAGCATTGGTGAAGTTTTAGTGAATAAAAATCTTACATAGATCTGAATTCTCTCCAGAAGCAGGGTATCTCGAAGATTTCCTCCCCGAAAACAAAAAAAAGGTGCGTTCCGGTTTGAAGGGCGTTGTATCTATTTTTTTATTATTAGTTTTGCATTGTAGGTCCGTCGTCATTTTGCTGAAATATTTCTAGACTTGATCTTAGTCTTGCATAATAGATCTTTCTGCATTTTACTTAAATATTTCTAATCTTGGTCTTAATCTTGCATAATAGGTCTGCTTGCATTTGCTAAAATACTTCTAGTCTTGGTCTTAGTGTTGCATAATAGATCTTTCTGCATTTTACTTAAATGCTTCTGATCTTGGTCTTAATCTTGCATAATATGTCTGCCTGCATTTTACTTAAATACTTCTAGTCTTTCATAATAAGTCTGTCTGCATTTGCGTAAATACTTATAGTCTTGGTCTTAGTCTCACATAATAAGTCTGTCTGCATTTGCATAAATACTTATAGTCTTGATCTTAGTCTTGCATAATAGATCTTTCTGCATTTTACTTAAATACTTCTAGTTTTGCGTAATAGGTCTATCTGCATTTGCTTAAATACTTCTAGTTTTGGTCTTAGTCTCACATAATAAGTCTGTCTGCATTTATAAATACTTCTAGTCTTGGTCTAAGTCTCACATAATAAGTCTGTCTGCATTTGCATAAATACTTCTAGTCTTGGTCTTAGTCTCACATAATAAGTCTGTCTGCATTTATAAATACTTCTAGTCTTGGTCTAAGTGTCACATAATAAGTCTGTCTGCATTTGCATAAATACTTCTAGTCTTGGTCTTAGTCTCACATAATAAGTCTGTCTGCATTTATAAATACTTCTAGTCTTGGTCTAAGTCTCACATAATAAGTCTGTCTGCATTTGCATAAATATTTCTAGTCTTGGTCTTAGTCTCACATAATAAGTCTGTCTGCATTTGCATAAATACTTATAGTCTTGGTCTTAGTCTTGCATAATAGATCTTTCTGCATTTTACTTAAATACTTCTAGTTTTGCATAATAGGTCTATCTGCATTTGCTTAAATACTTCTAGTTTTGGTCTTAGTCTCACATAATAAGTCTGTCTGAATTTGCATAAATACTTCTAGTCTTGGTCTTAGTCTCACATAATAAGTCTGTCTGCATTTATAAATACTTCTAGTCTTGGTCTAAGTCTCACATAATAAGTCTGTCTGCATTTGCATAAATACTTATAGTCTTGGTCTCAGTCTCACATAATAGGTCTGTCTGTATTTGCGTAAATACTTCTAGTCTTGGTCGGTCTTGGTTTTAGTTTTGAGCTTGTTATTTCGTCTTTGGTGGTATAAAATTGGACTTGATCTTAGCCTTGCGTTTCTGCGCGACAAAGACCAAGACCAATTTTACTCATCACTAACCATCACCACAACTCCATACTCGTTTGCTTTGCATCGAACGCCAATGAGAGATCTGAAGGTAACGAAGCTAATAATGTTGATAAGTTTATTCGCTTTGAAATATCACAGTACTTATTCTGCAGATCGTACACTTAATTTACTGCCGTTTTAACTTAAGCACATGTTTGGTATCTCTTAGCGATCACACGCGAATCTACGGACGGTCCAGCTATTTGCGTAACTCTGATGTAAACTAAGTAGCCTTGGTGATATAGTTGCAAAATGGCTTCACGCACGGCGTGTGGGTTATTGGGCGATAAAATTTTCATGTTTGTGGGCAAACGCCCGCGCGTGGGCTTTGTGAAGGCGATACGACTATAAGCTAGCTATGAAATCAAGTTCTTTATTACATGCCGTTAAGTTATCTCTGGGTCGACGGTTTTTTTTGTTTATATTACGAAGTGACAAAGCAAGCGCGAGGTTCACCTGATGGTAAGTGATACGCTTGTCCAATATTATGTGGCTCTGGTTAGGATGATATACACTACACCAAATTGTGCTCGTCGCCTGAACCATAAGATGTTAACTCTCATTACCCCAGTAATCATTACACTATCTACAGCGCCCTTCAAACTGGAAAACAGTAATGTTTACACAGTACTGTTTGTCGGCTGCAATAGACACTACGGTGGTATCTACGTAGACGATTTGTACCCACAGAGATCTACTATCAGTGATAGCTTCAGTGACCTTCAAACCCGATCACAGCAATATTAGCACAGTGCTGTTTGTCGGCTGCAATAGGCGATGCTGTGGTACCTAGACGGTCTCCGGCAACAGAGACCTGCACTAGTGTAACTTATATTACTTAATGTCCTGTTGCTTTGTAACTTAGTTAAATAAAAGGAAAAAAAATGGATTTTTTCATATTAAAAAAAAAAACAAATATTTATAGTTTGCATATATATGTATATTTATTGAAATTGATTCTTTTATAATATTATTTTAAAATAAGTTACAAAGAGGTTTATTTTAACGTATCATATAAATGTTATTATTTTTTCATTGAACATGATATCATAATTATATTATAAAATAATTGATAATTTTAAATAATATTCATACATCATAATTAATAATGAAGTACATACAAACAGTTGTTATTAAATAATATATTGATATATTGAATAATATGCCTTAACAATATCTAACAGTTAAACCGTTACTCTAACCTCCGCTGAAGTACATTCAAATGTTATATCTCTTAATAACTACATTATATATTAATAAATATATTACTACGAATGTTCACTAATTTTAAAAAATAAATAGAATATTATTAAATAATAATGTTATAAATATAACTCAAGCTATAATAACGTTATTAATATATTTTGTATAGGTATCTTAAATATCGATTACAATGTTTTTTTGGATTGATACGACTATAATGATTGTAAAATATAGTGTAATATATCTATTTACGTTGTGTATATGTATATAGATTATCATATGTTTGTTTTGGGTCACTATTCTTTAGAGTAAAAGTTTCAAAAATGTTAACGTATAGAAAATATCTCAAAATTCATTTTGGTCTTTGTATAACACTGAAGCCGGATTATCGATGGTCTCGTTTAGGTTATATCGATATAATCAACATTAATCACTTAAAAGAAAACTAAAACTAAAAACCGATTATTTTAAGGCTACATATAATAAAACTTAAAAAAAAAATATTTTATAATAAACAACAACATCAATTACATTTTTATAATAGTAAAGATTAAATGTGATATTAAAATCACTACAATTGATATATTTTTAAAAACTACATCTAACTATTAGAAAAATTTACGCGTCCCGAAGCGTTTTTTCTTTAATATAAATTTTTAAAATTGCTAACTCTATCAAAATGGCCCACGGGTTATTTTTAACAATACACAAAGGCATATATTGCCTACTTTAGAGTGTATCTGTTAAAAAAAACTTTTGGGATAGTAAATGTATATTAAATAAATTTTTAAAAATTTATCTTAAATCCTTTAAGGAAGATATAGCACATATAATATTTTTTTCTAACACATTAAAGAGTACTAAATTTGATCATAATTGAAGTATGTATGTTATTAAAGCAAAATTAGACATGCGTTATTAATATAAATTATTTGATATTTATTTAAATTTAACTAAAAGATAACACTCCTGACAAATTATTGTACAATACACACAGTGCAAATTTTACAGTAAAATTATTACGGCCAAATTCGATTAATCATTCTTATGCCAAACATTCGATAGATATTCCTAAACCTAAATAAAACTTTATAAAGCATTCGCTACATGGAAGACAACAATAATAGATAGTTAACTTTCGATTATTTAAGAATACAACCCTAATTAATAATTAATGATAACAGTTAAAACTTAACTAACAAATATAGCGCGAATACTGACATACATGAACGCGTCGCGAAACCGAAGTCTACAAATGCAAAACCGTAAATAAATAAAACGATATCCTTAAATAAACGTAACAACTAATAAAATGATATCCTTAACTAAGAATAAAGATAACATCGATAACTTTATACTAATACGATATATAATTTTCCACTACACCATGATATAATTGGCACGATAAGTATATTTGTGCGTAAGAATTATATGATACGTTTTATAGATCTCAGTGGTTAGGTATACGTTTGCCTCGTCATCTGAGACCCTAAATACTTTGAGGTCTTAGGCCTTAGCATGTTTAGCTTGTTCCTCGGCTTGCATCTTCGTACGGAGAGCGGGAACGTCTTCGGGGATTCTAACGATGGTATGGAATTTCTGAAATAATATTACAATACATTAATTCCATCTCATTATTTGGCAGACAGCTGCACTTGGCGAAAACCGACTGGAAAGGTCACACGGGTAAAGAAGTAGAGATGATTCAACTTATGTTTAATCATAATTTAGCGCACAATAAAAATTTTATTTAACACCACTTTGCTATGATGCCTTAAATAACTATAGCTTCGTAAAATACAAAGGAAAACGCAGGAACCAGGCTTACCTCCATTCTAGTTCCAGGAGTGACACGCCACAGATAAATCATATATCCAGGAATGCAGAGCATGGAGGAGAGTGCGGTGAACCAGCCGAAAGCGTGCGACCACCATGGGTATTCGTAGTTCATGTATTTGATAGGAGTCCATTGCACCAAGTTGAAGATAAACACGCTCTAAAATTTGGACATGTTTTGATTGGTATGTAAGTTATAAAACGGGCCTCAGACGAAGGAAAATATTTGTGTCGTCTCGTGTTTGCTGTACTTCAGCGAGGGAGTTAGAAAAGGTAACATTATTCCCGGAGACATGTACTCGTGAGGTCAGGATTTCATTATATGCCCATTAAAGTTAGTAATTGCGTGTAACCCAGCCATTCCCCAGGTAGCAAAGATCTTTCCCACACATTATATTACTTCAATGGACCTTTCCAAATAGACGTATTACTTTTGAAGTATATATCGATTTGAAAATTTAACAGAACTAACAGCATACAAGGGGTATACTTATTTTACTTATTAATATTTCACCTTAATTACAGATGATATTAAGTGATGAAAAGAAAAGAGGACATGAATTCTCTAGCTCCCAAATATTGGTATAGCGACAGATTTACGATATGAATGTGGTAGTTACCTTGGCAGATTCTAAAAAACCCAACTAATCTAACTTAAAACATTAAGCTTACATAATGTTTAAGGCGTAATGCGCATGCAAAGGAGTAACCTCTCGACAGATTACGCAAACAAGTGCATAAGTGATAATGACAAAGTAAACACACGATCACGATGGTTTCGCGCAACAAATGTTCCTAATGATGTTTAAATAATAGTTTAACATCTCCGCATTGAATGTGATTATTTATTAACAGAATGTAAGAATTCCATACTTTAGGAGTTTTCCATCCGTTACAATATTAATCAATAATTCAGTAGAATTTACAGGAAATGGCAGACAACGAAATTGAACAAAAATTCCGACATGAGTAAAGTTTTATGTACCTTCATAATATATGATAATATTTTAAACGCATTTTAAATGTAAAAATCGCTTATTTATTATTCCAAACTAACTTAGATAACATGGATAATGAACAGAATGAAAAAAAATCGTATTACAAAGTCATTTAAAATTGGAGTTTATTTAAAATGCTATAAAAAGAATTTTATAGACTTTAACTTACAATGCAAATGGCAGGTGTGAAACCAACCCAGCAGAACTTCCACCATATGGTGGGGTAGTAACCAATCATCTCCTTGATCCCGTCGTAGAAACGATTGACACCAAACGCCCAAGAGATGGAGACGCACTCAAAGAAGATCAGGAACAAAAGGCAGAAGCCAGATACGGCATACGAATCCAGGATTTGGAACACGTACATGCCACCCTAGAAGTTTTTAAAAGTGTTGCTTCAAATAGTATACCGATTTAGATTTTATGAATTTACATTGATGATGATGATGACGATGATGACTGAATGGCCATCAAATTGATAAAATTATCATAATGATGGTAAATTCTCTGGCAAAACTATGATAATTTTTATAGCAATGTTCTGTTAGAAATATGTATTGCATATATTGGATTTAAAAATGAATCAATTACCTCAGAGATACAGGAAAGTCCAACCAGGTAAGAAATAACACAAGTGATGGCGATGAATATTTCCTTCCTCCTCCTGAGGAGTTTGGGCCATTCGTCAATGACGGCGGTAATGAAGCCCTCCATGGTGCAGAACTGGCTGTCTAAACCAATGAGTAGAAGCATAAAGAAGAACAGGCAAGACCATAGTGGAGCTCCGGGGAGTTGAAGCACAGCGGATGGATATGCCAGGAACGCCAGACCAGGACCTGAGAGGAAAATTGTAATGTGTGTTTTTTTTTACTTTTTGCGATCGTTTTAGATTTATTAGAAGCATCATTGTGATGAATAGATCGTTTAGATATTTATATACATTAATTTAGAGAAGATTTAACTGACACATAAATTAATACAACATAAGTCTTGTGATAATCGGCTATTAGACCAGCAAATGGTCATATATCAGGATACATCACACCAGGCCACTACAATGTTGTACTAGTATAGCTCCTGATTGATGTAAATAAGTTATCCTCTTTAAATATTTTCATTACCTATATCGTTTTATGGATTCCATTAAGTGTCGTGAGAGCTTCCACCTTATCCTTATAGGAATACGTATAGATTATCACAATTTTTGTTGATTAAAAAAGTATGATGTAAATTCAACAGAATACATTATTCAAGCTGAATCTTTGAACTTAACAGTAAGTAATTTAATTTCTCCATTTACCCGATGCCGCAACTTCAGCAACTGGTCGCTGTTGCTCGTGTGCCATGAACCCTACCACGGAGAATATGACGAAGCCGGCAAACATCGACGTACTCGAATTTACAGAGCACACTATCAGAGCATCCCTGGACAAAAAAAAAATCATTGAATAAAGCAGGAACGACCTTCGTCGTATACACCGTATTATTTAAAGTACTATTTTAGTACTTTAGATAAATTAGTACTAATATTTTAATTATAAAAAGAAAGAATCACTCGGTTTTATTTCTAATTAAAATTATAAAATATCCTGGGAAATAATTATAAAATTCAACATTTGCTTTTAATGTTGTTACATTGTAACAAAAATATATTTATGCTAAAATAAAGACAAAATGGAATAAGTACAAATTTTATTACAACAGATCAATGCAATGTTGAAGGTCTGTCTTCGCCGGTCTGGTAAAGGTTAAGGGATAGCGTTGGTTTTGTACAGCGCAGTACTGATTGATGTGGAGATCTTCGGGGAAACCTATGTTAAGCAGTGGACGTCAATCGGCTGATGATGATGATGATGAATGCAATGTTAACAAAATTAACAAACCCATCAAAGAACTTATATTAAATATTAACGTACTTGTAAACATTGTTAGTAAACTTATTGTAGCTGCCCAAAGCGACCAGTGTGCCAAGGCCCAGGCCGTAGGAGAAGAAGATTTGAGTGACCGCGTCGATCCACACCTCTGACTCCAGCAGCTTCGACATGTTGGGCATTATGTAAAACTTGATGCCTTCTATAGCGCCAGGTAAGGTGATGCCTGTTTAAAATTTATATGTTTTAATTTTCTTCTTTACTATACGTACAGATAAACATAATGTTGCATAAGAGGGAACGACAGTCTGGTGAGGGTCACGGAAATAACGTATAAATCTTTTGGTTCTCTACGTCCATACCCAGCAATAATCATCTGGACTAATGGTGATGGTTATGAACAATGACATGAATACTAAGTAAAACTTTTTGTTGATAAGTGTGAAAAGAATTCAGAAATTAACAAAAAAAACTACTTTTTTACTATTTCCTACTAAAATTTAAAAAATATTATTTCAAATAAATGCTAAATTTATATTAAATAAATTAAAATTTTTATTCGCTTTATAGTCTGTTTCAGTTTCTAATTTCATGATTGACAACGTAACAATCACTTACCCCTGATCAAGAGTACAGTCAGCAGGAAGTAGGGGAAAAGAGCAGTAAAGTAGACAACTTTGCCAGTCCATCGCACTCCCTTCCAGATGCAGAAGTAGCAGAGGATCCAGACAAGAAGTAAAGTCCCGGCGAGTTCCCAGCGAATGTTGCCGATGTTCTCGATGCCGCTCGAAATTTGGAGAGCGCGACGTCTGTTATTGATTACAATATTTAAAAATTACCGGTGGTCAGTTATTTTACTGATTATGGGCGTTATTCGCCGTTACACATTTTTAGGTCATTGAGCATTTATATAGATATAGATAGATTTAATTTGCTATGCAAAAGAATGTATAAGTATGAGCGATCGCCAGATGTTGCGATCACCGAGCAGTAGAATTGTTAGTTTTGATGCAGTTGTAGTTATGAAATTACCTTCAAAACAAAAACGTATAAGAAAAATCCACACAAATGATGCTGTTATAATATAAGAAAGTTAAGTCACTTCATCATCATCATCAGCCGACAGACGTCCATTACTTGGTACAAGCCTACCCTAAACGTAAGTACAGAACTAATACGTAAGAGTTTTTATATTATTTCATTGATTTCCTATCCTTTCGGGTTATTAATGACCTGTCTAAAGTAAACCTAAAGTTCGATAGACGTTAATTAAACTCCGGGTTTTGTTACATTATTCAGGGATGCTGTTGAACTAAAGGAATATTGATGAGAAAACATGATTAATGTACATTGTGAACACACCATCAGCCAATATTAGGGAAACAAGTTAATTAAATATCCGGAAAATTTGTGAAAAGAGGCTTCAACGTTTTCTTGTATTGTTTTTTTTATTTATTGGAAGATATTTACGTGGTTTACTTTACGGTTTACATTAATTTGATGAATTACATTAACCTGCATGTATGAAAAAAAAATAGTCAATATAGGTAATTTAACAAATAGCTATATGACTCACTCCCAGAATTCTTTAACAGGATCAGAAAGGATCGCCTTGCTGATATTCTTTCCGTTGAGGGTGCAGAGCGTGGTCATGTCGAACGAGGACCAGCAGGTCAGGTTTTTGCGATCGTAGGGGTTCACGCATGTGGCCGTGTTCCAGTAGTTGTCGCAGGTGCGCCAAGGTACATCTGAAACAATAGATAAGGAATCACTGCAGAGACTTTTAGAACGTTACAGTTCAATTTAAAAAAAACGTTTATTTAGTAAATTACTTAAAATTTCCTACAACATTTCGATTAAAGTCCCAATCAAAGACTGTCCAAGTAAATCAAGCTTACCTGCTCTCATAGACATGAAGAAGTAGAATATCGCCCATGCCAGGATCACTATGTAGTAAACGTTCATCCAGCAGGACATTACAGCTGCCGCGTAACCGATACCTGGACAATTTTAAAAAGTTGATGCTTTAAAGCTAGGCTAATTCATGTAATGTTAAGTGACAAAGACTATCCTGGCTACTATCATCTGGAAAACCATAATATTCTCACAGCGACAGATTTATAATATGAGTTTGATAGCTTCCGTCTTTAAAATAAACCTGCCGACGAAACGCCACCAAATGTTGCCCCGATACTGGGCTAAAATAGTACCTGTTGCATTTATCCCCGAAATTAGAATTATAGAAAACATCTAAACAAGCTAGAATATAGGTTAAACTTAACATTAGAAGAGCCTCTACCTACTCGTGCCTATGTAAGTGTATGCCGAGGTACACTTCGCTAGAGATACTACAGCGAATTCTCTTCACAAAACAATGTTCGCGATGTTGAATAAGCATTTTAAAGATTACAACCACGTCCTTTGATCAAAGGTTAGCAGCCGCCGGATTTTGGTGAAATTATATTACTAAGTTATAAATAAAGTAATCGCAATATTAGTGTAGCTTGTTCATCTAGATACACCGGCTCAGATATGTCGACAGCTAAACAATTTGTGTATGGCGGCAGATTTATAATATAAAGTAAGTAAGCCGTGCGGTTTGAAAAAAAAAAAAACCTTTGTTGTGTAAACATCTTCACAATCATCTAATTATAAATTCTCCTGTCACAGATTCAACTTATAAAACTCATCTTGAAGCTTTTTCATGTAATAAAGAGCATACTCTTTGCAAACTACTTGTAACCAGTGATCGATTATCAAAAATCCATTACCGGTGTGAAACCTATCAGTTATTATACAGGCACCGACGAGAAGTAAACGAGCCCCTCGTTGATGATGCCTCAGTCGTAAATTGTCATGGTTATTACACCCCTAAACACTTTTTTTGGTCCTTTTAACATTTGCGTTCAACATTTAGATTTATCTGAATAGTTTCTTCTCAACTTGTTTCGTTACTTTTATTATCTATTTACTCTTTATCGTAAAACTTAATACTTGCTTGTTACTATTCTATGTGATAATATCTGTCAGTTGGTCCTCAGGTGAGAATTACATTTATTGTTACAACTGTTACAAACCTCGAAAATTACTTTTAGTAAATAACGTATTAATGTGTACGTTCTCAATCCCAGAAACAATAAATTACATAAACATTATTGCCATAGTGAAATTCAATATAACAAGTGTTACCTTTGAATATTGGTGCAATCTTGAACACGCCCAAGCCGCCAATGGTAAGCATCTGACCCATCGCAAGCTCCATGAAGAACATGGGGATACCAGCGAGAAATAGCGTCAGGAAATACGGTATGAGGAAAGCGCCGCCTCCATTCTTATAGCAAAGGTACGGGAAACGCCAGACGTTGCCCAAGCCGATGGCTAAGCCTATGACGGATAGAATGAAGTCCAGCTTACTTGCCCAGGAACCTCTTTCGGGGAGATCAGATTTAGTAGCCATATCGCTGTAGACAATACGTAAATATAAATATACAACATTTGAATGGAATCTCTTATAATATTTTCTACATGTACATTCCAATGTACTTAAGATAAATTAATATTAAGGTCATCATTAAATCTATCTTTGTATGTAAAAAAATCTATATATATTAAGATGTACAATAGGTAGAGCAATAAATACTTTGGCTTCATTACTATCATCACCTACTTCATCATCTTCTACGTAAAATATTAAGGTACTATGATTTGATCACCTTGCTTTACCGCTGACGCCCTGAACGCTCAGCTCAATTTCATCACCGCGCGAATCATTTTTCACATCCATCGTTACTTCCTTTCTCTTAATTTCTTTTCCAAATTTTTCTTCACTTTCAACTTCAATTCTTTCACAACTTTCTAAGTTTATGATTGATTATTAATATAACATTTCTTAGTGAAGAGTTAAGAAATTGGATTTTAAGCTTCTACGTCAATCTGTAACAATTATAACATAGATTGTTATGACATTAACCAAAAATTTGTAAATTTTTTGAAAGTTCAAGAGTCAACGACCTAAACACTGACTATTAAGAAATATTGTAGTCTCACATTCAAGATAAAATTAATCTGTATCTAGAATATTAATATTACAGATACAAAAAAATTTTATAGCAGGACAGGAATTTTTAATGGTGGTAGGTCTCCGACGAAAGAAGATCGTCTATGTAGATACCAACACAGTAACTATTTGTGCTCATGACCAAAACTGTGCGAATAGTAATATGTTTGAAGTTGAAGAGCGTTGTAACTGAGTAGGGTGATGAGAGTTAACATCTTATTTCACATGGCGACCAGCACAATGTGGTGCTTTGTTAACACTGTGTTTGCATTGTTGCAAAGATCTAATAGAATAATTCCCTGAGTTGTTTGAGTACAATTATGTCCGCCAAACAAAGAGTTCAAAACTGTTCCGATTAAATATAAACGGCCCTAACATCAATGTAGATCCGTTCAACTAGTTTGCTAGTTATCCAGTTAGCGAGACAACCGTCAAATGGCAGGTGCCAGCCCTGGTAACGCATGATCGATATGATATGTGTAGTCTAATCGCAACCAATTGTCAGCCGTCTTCATCAGTTTCAACGCTCTGTAGTAAAATCTGCCGATTGATGGTGAATGAATTGCATAAAAGATAGAAATAATCATCCGATTACTATAAATGACTATACATTTCAATTTTACCATGAATTATGATTGTTCGATGAAGCAAAGTGCTACTATATGCTAAGGGTGTAAGGAATCCTGCGCAACAGCTCACGAGACCAAAGCCAACCTCACCTTCTCGTGGTGCACCCTGCTAATCAACTAACGATGTTCAGGCTCCCACCAACCCGCACTGGGCTAGCGTGGTGGGAAATTATCCAAATCCCCCCATAGGAATCCCTACCCTATTGCAGTGGACGTCTATCGGCTGATGATGATGATGATAAAGTGCTACAAACTATACATTTACTGCGTTTCAGTTCGAATTTCACTCTTGCTTATAAAATAACTGAGAGATGGAGTTTAATATCCCAAAACGGCTACTAATAGACTAAAAACGACCGGTGACAGAATTTTCTTTTTTGGAAAAAAAACTCCACTAACTCCTTTTCAGAAAGTAGGGGTTATATTTGAAAGATTCTGGTTAACACAAACACATATAAAATGTCTCATAGAAGTTAACTTCGTTTAAGACAAGGCGGCCACCACAAGAAGGAGAAGCGAAGATAAGTGAGTTAGGTATCTTATAAAACAATAAAGAAATGCCTTTATTGACTAGATAGAACCTAGATAAAAATGTAACGAGGAATATTGTTGCATCATGAGAAAATAACCACTCTCTAATTTAAACAAACTTGTAGTTAATCGTAAGATATTATAGATCTAATTCAAAAGCAAATTAGGATCTTTACTTTTCTATTCCTAAATCTAATTGATATCCACTTCCGTCTCTTATATGACTAATATATATCGAAATCAAATGCCCCATTACCGTTATACTTTATCAAATACCGTCGTAAATACACATAAGTTCAGATCTCCATGGACTTATACTTCAGGAATGACTCTGTATATACTGGCAATTGGTCTCTGTCACCTACTTGTATTGTACCACCGCATTGCTGATCTCTGCTGCCAAATAGTAAGCAAACTTTACTGTGTTTCGGTTTGATGGGCGTAGTAACTAATGAAATTAGTTAAGTAATAAAACTTAATAACTTGTGTCCCAAAGCGAAGACCTCAATGTGGTGCTGTTACTATCATAAATAGGGATATATTTTATGGGCGGACGAGTCACTTCCTATCTGGCAAACGCTTTACTCATTTTATTAATGCAATATAAAAAATGCTGATAGCTTTTAATTGCAAGTTTTTTTAATGTTCTAGGAAGCGATGAGGCGAGTGAGACATTGTGTACTATGGTAAATGAAACGCCTGCCCATAACAAAGTGGCGCTAGTAAGGATGATGTACACAACACTACATTATGCTCGTTGCCGTGAGACATATGAGGTTGTCGCGCTAACTGGAACACAGTAATATTCGTACACTACTGCTCAGCGTCAGAACTAGAAGCTACTGTTATACCTACCTAGACGGTTTTCAAAACCCACCACCAGTAAACAAATTGTTACCTATATATCTACTTCATACATAATAATATTTAATAATCGTGAAATATGTTTTATCTTCGGTATTGAGCTATAAAACAAAATAGGAATATTAACGTAGGTTTTACATAACTTACAATATAACGAACGCACAGACACACACACTAGTATAGTAACACGGAACGCACAATATCCATCATCACAAACACACGCGTGTAACGTTACTGCGTATAACGGAACGCCGACAACTAATCCCGAACGCACCGGCAAACGTCAAACGCGAGGGCAATATGGCGGACGGTTTGACAGCTTCGTCTGCGTGCTCTCGCGCCACATGCTTGGACGTGAATGCGGCTCCAGTCGGGATCATGGCACCTAGTACAGGATGAAATACATGTGAATCGACCAACTGTCAGCCGTAGAAAGAATTTATGAGCTTATGAACGGTTCGTTGATGGACAATTTGGACCCTCCGGAAAGCGTGGCAGGGGATCGATCGCGGGACGCCGATTTGCCCGGTCGATGTTATTACGGCTGATATCCTACGTTGTATTCATTGTACATGTACTTAAGTATTAACATACTAAACCACTCTGCTCCGTGAGCTATTGGCGACTAGACTAGACTTAGGACAGTTGATCCTGAAATACAGAAATTATTCCTAGTTCTTAGTAGTTAGATTTAAAAGAAGAAAAGTTGTAAAAGATATAGACAATCTTTCATGCTGTTAACTATAATTATTAAGTAAAAAAGGAGAGTAAGTTGAATACTCCAGAAATAAGAGAGATAGGTAAGCCATTTCTACTGTAAAATAGGATGTTGCGGAGGACACACTAAAAGATCTCAAGTGTTCGCGCATTCACAGACACCTTCGTGTTTATTCGCCTATTAGGGTAGTTGATTTAAAAAAGTACACTTTTTAATTTCGTCATAGTTTTACTTTCATTACTTTATCGACAGAGAGTAATGAATTCTATAAATATTGTAAAATTACGGAATTTCGGATGCAGAAAGCATATTTAATACTAATGAACATTCTATGCCGATCAATCTTAATAAATTCAGAATTCAGTCTTCTATTAGACTATGCATCATTGAAATTCAAGACTGAACTTAGTCATTAGATTGATTATTTAGATTCACACACGACGAAAACTTCAATAAAAGCGGGACTGTTATTAATATTAATGTGTTCCTATTTTTTCGCATAACATGACTAAAGTAACCCCTGCCTGTTGTAGAAACAGATTAAAAGGCTCTCCGAATTCATGGGCTTTGTAAGTGCAACGTCATTGCTAAGGGATGGAGGGCTAATATATCTTGTATTTATCGTAGCACAGCGCGAGTGTTAAAGAGAGCTATTGGACTTGTCGACGGTTCATTATGTAGATGATACTGAGTCCGTGAGGAACCCCGCATTGAGAGTGATATTTGAGATATCCTTCCATACCTCTCCAATCCTAGGCACAACACCAGATCCGGAATCGATGCACGAACCCCATATTACAAGCAAGCGTTTCTCCTATGCACCACGGAAGCAATTCAATCCTACCAGTCATCATCAGATATGAGCATTCTATTCGTCGCTTTGTACGATTCTTATTCAAAACAATCTGATATCTTTTAGCAAAAAAAAGCCTTTTTCAAAATCCAATCAAATTAAGGATACGGGTTGTAATTAAAAAAAAAAATTATCACGTTTAACTAGTACTAAGATAAGTTATAATACTTTCTCGAAAATACTAAATATAGATCCAAGTTTAACTAATACAAAGATGAATACAAAACGACGAGCTGCATGCGGAGGCTGGAATCAGGTTAACTTAAATTTAATTGATCTTTGATTTTAATAAAAAAAAAAAATCTTTGCTCGTGACGTAAAAAAAATTAAAATGTCAGTCGTATATGAAACTCACGTGTTTCCCGCCTTCCGCCAACTACGCCTTCACTAGAAGTACCAGGACGTGCTCTCATCAGCAGAGCCTGCGGGGTTGTAGACAAAGGACAATTCTGAGAGGTAAGGGATGTTGGTCCACGCATGCGCGGTGAGCATCGTCCTGCCACCCCTGAAGGTTTTCAGCAAAATTAATCTACTACAGTACATGTAAAAACGGTCCGGTGCACCGCTGTTTTGCATTTCGCTTTATCATTCTAAAGGCGTGTTTACATTCACACTGGTGTATTACCATCAGCTCGCTGCGATCCATCGCTGGACATAGACCTTTATCAAAATGTGGCACTGACTCAACTTTGTCTATAAGCATCCAGTCGTGATTAAGGTGCGTTGCCATTGCAGCCGACAAACTATTCTGCAAACATCACTGTGTTCCGGACTGAAGGGCGGTGTAGCTAGGGAAATTACTGGGGTAACGAGACAAGGCAGCCTTACCAACGCCACTTACCATCAGGTGGACGTCCCGCTCGTCGCGTCGCTTCGTAGAATAAAAAAAAAACTTAGGTACTACCGCAACATCTATTTCAGCCGACAAATACTACTATACAAACATTACTGTGTCCCGGTATGAAGGGCGCTGTCATTAATGTAATAACTGTAGTAACGAGACTCAACATCATAAATCTCAAGCCTCGAGCGCAATACAGTGCAGTATACATCATCCTAATTAGCGCCACATTACTATAAGCAAGCGTCTCGCTTACTATCAGGTGAACTTCTTACTGCTCTCCTTGCTTCATTAGATTAAAAAGGAAGTGACAAGAAATAATACTGTAGAATAGTAAACTATTACCAACAGTTTAATCTTCCTCTGATAATTGGGATTTTAATTGAAAATTGGGTTCTGAAGTTGCAATGATTTTCCGTAGATTTTTCAATACTGGGGTTAAGGGGTGTAAGGGATCCCGCACACCAACTCACGGGATCCAAGCCACAACCTCGGATACCTCCAGAATATCGGCAACTTACTGGTGGTAGGTCTCTGCTGCCGGAGGCCGTCTAAGTAGGTATCCTCGCAGCGCCTATTGTAGCCGACAAACAATAGTGTGCAACATTACTGTGTTCCGGTTTAAAGGACGCTGTCACTAGTGTAATTACTGGGGTAACGAGATTCAACATATTATGGCTCAGGCGACGTGCGCAATGAAGTGTAGTACATGCTATCTTAACTAGCGGCACGTTGTTATGTGCAGGCGTATCACTTACCATCAGATGAACATCCCGTTTGTCTCATCGCTTAATTACATAAAAAAAAAATAAACGATTACTTACATAAAATATTCAAAGTAAAAAAATTATAAAAATGTAACCAACCGCCTTTGATTTCATAAACAGTGGATGTATGTTCGTTGCCTTTGCCTACAAAAATACTACACGAGGTAAATATGTTGACAGCTTTGCATTTCAACATGGCGGCTGCCCGTCATCGTTTCCCGCTGAAAATCTCCGCCGCAGACTCGCAAATATTCTAACGTCGCGAAACAAAAACGGCTTAAATAAAGCTTAAGTGTTGCAGCGAGTTAAGCAACAGCTACCTTATTGTAACTTAACAGGGATTAATTTCCTTTATATAATATTGAATTAAGTTTATTGACACTTTCCATTTTCGCGACAAAGTTTGAGCTTGCGAATGACGTACTATTATAATTAATATTATTTCATGCTGTGCTGAAAGGGGATTTAATATTTTATTTAAATAAAAAGGACAAAGTACTCAAGATTTTATACAACTGATGATTAACAGACTCGTAGTAGCCTGGTGAGGAAGGATCACCGGAATCTGTAAAGGCTATCAGCTTCAGAATTGTATTGATTACATTTTCCAAATCTTTTTGAAGTACTCCATATTGTAGCTCCTAGGGAAAACCTACTGGGACAGGCTTTCTCAAACTTTTGACTACACAAACCTCTGTTGACGGCGAAATGTTAACTAATTAAATCCCCCTTCCCCCCACGAAGAAACTAATAATATTGGTAGTTGAAGAAAAATAAGATTTTTTTTATATAAAAGGTGACACAGTCGCAAAAGAAATATATTTTTAATATTAATGTGGATGGGCTTGTTTTTCAATTTTGTGTAAGGGTTCCTTCGCAACAACTCACGGGACCCAAGCCAACCTCACCAGCTCGTGGTGCACCCTGCTAATCAACTAACGCGGCTCTGGCTCGCACCAACCCGCATTAAGCCAGCGTGGTGGGTAATGGCCCAAATCCCCCACACATGAATCCTTACACGATCGATGTAGGAATCTCTGAGAAAGCTTTTGTCCAGCTGTGGAAGTCTATCGGCTGATGATGATGAGATAAATTTTAGGAGTAATTTTGGACAATTTTAAAATTAGTTCCGACTTGATGTCTAGTCTAATTCTGTATTTCGTTTTTATCTTGACCAGCTGTTAAAACCCCCTGTCATATCGTAGCGATGAGTAAAAGGATATTCACTGTTCGCGTAAGAGTTCAGGGTACTCTTTCTGACCAGCAGCCCAAAGATCTATCAAAGACATTCTTTTTAAATCAGCTTGTAGAGTCTTAACTCCTGTTGCTTTACACAAACAAGAATTTATGCTCTCCTTAATGACCACGAACAGGTTAAGAATCCAGCCATCTTTACGTAAATCTGGTCTGGAAGCCTCTACCATCCACTGGTGAATCCTTAGGAGTTCGAAAACCCCACTTTTAGAAACCCTATACTAGATATATCAAACAGTTCCTAACATGTGGCAAATAGGCTCAGTGGCCTAGTTCTGATCATCCACAGTAAAATAAAGATATGTGGCGAAGAGCTGTTCCGACATGATCACTACGAATCAGCTCGCCCAGCTCATTCTTGATTCATGGATCAAATAATAAAGCTCTAGTTTGTGTGGTCTCTTAATGAAATAATTAAAACATACTTGGCCAGTTAACAAACCGGAAGCAGGCCAGTTAACTGGCGAAAAATGTCCAAGGTGTAGAAGGTGCGCCTCACCAGAAGAAGAAAAAGAGAGAGATAGGTCCGTCGGTGCAGATCTTGGTGGTAGTAGCAAATACTCCAGCGAGGCCCTGAAGGACCGAAGTGGAGAAGGGTCCCGCGTGAACAGTAGTTACTCGCGAATGTATGATGTGACCAATGCTACATCTGCTGATGTGTGCGACGGCGTTCCTGTAGGAGTAGTGAGCGACGAAGCTGGAACTTCGTCCGTCATTACTTTGAATTTTAACCAATTTCTTTCATCATCACCGTCAGTCGATAGACGTCCACAGCTGGATATAGTTCTTCCCTAAAGATGCCCACATCGATAGATCCTGCGCTATCTGCATCGCTGGACACCAGGGGCAACCGTTTGTAGGAGTTCAATTAAAGGGAATTTGTCCATTTCCTACCACGCTGGTCCAATGCGGGTTGGTGGAAGCCAGAGCCTCGTTTGTTGTCAGCTGAATTTGTCTAGGGTCCCCTGAGATATTTTTTTTTTTTTGCAGTGGTGCTTACCTCGAGGATCAAACAGGAACCTAACCATCATTAACGTAGTAATGTGAGTAAATTAATCTAATTAATTAATAGCCATGTGTTACTGTTAAGTAGTTTATAATAATGATTGTAGTAATAATGAAACTCCCCCTTAAGCCAAGGCCGGATGCAGTGGGAAAGTGGGTCACGGGATCGATATGGCGAACTTGAAAACTCAACCTCCCGTGGGAACCAACAGCAGTACAGCCTCGACGACAGGAAGTCGAAGTTATTAAAGACACCTTACTTTAGTCAAGTTAAACTATAATTTAAGTTAAAGGTTCTAATTTATTTCTTATTGTTTAAAACAAACTCTTCATAAACTATTTCATAGTCATCATCATGATTATTATTATCAGCCGACAGACGTCCACTGCTGGACCTTGGCCTCTCCCAAACATCTTCACGTCGATCAATCCTGCGCCGCCTGCATCCAACTGCTTTCAGCAATCTTCACCAGATCTTCGGTACACTTGGTAGCAGGTCCGCCAGCACTACGTCTGCGCTATACAACGCGGCGCTGGTGCGGCGATGGTGCGGCGCTGGTGCGGCGGAGGCGCGGTCCCACGGGAGCGAGGCGCGACATCCGCGGGGAGCGCGCGGACGTGACGAGATCCGGCCCCGGAGGATCAACGCGGGAAACCGCACCGCCGATAGATCCCGAGATCAGCATCGTTTATTCAAGATTTAATATGATCGTGTTTATATGGAAATGTTTGTTTATCAGATTGTTATGCTACTTAGGATAATGTTCACACCACCATTGTACTTATCGCCTTAGGATATAAGACACTAAGTCTCGTCACCCCAGTAATTTCACTAACTACAACGCCCTTTAATCCGGAATAATGTTTGCACACTTGTTCGACAGCAGGAATAGTAGCTGCGATAGTACCTAGACGATCTCCTTCAGAGACCTGTAAGTAGATCTCTAGTTAATGTATTCTACAAAGAATGGTCTTCTTCTGTACGATATCCATGGCTCCCGAAGATTGTATAATATCGTCTGGAAGACCTATGTCCAGCAGTAGACATGAGCAGATTAAGATGATGATGAAAACTAGATGATATATGCAGATCCCATTTCATATAAATTTTTTTCTAGTATATCTGTAAGGGGTTCCCGCACAACACCTCACGGGATCCAAGCCAACCTCACCTGTTGGTGGTGCACCCTGCTAATCACCAGACGAAGCTCTAACTCTCACCAACCCGCATTTTGTTAGCGTGATGGGAAATGGTCCCAAATTCCTCCTACCCGAAGTGGGAATCTTTGGGAGAGGCCTATATCCAGCGATGGACGTTTATCGAATGACAATATTGTTATATGTATATATATATATATACACAAGCTGTTTCCTACTTGCTTTGCTGACTGTAATATAAAAATAGATCACAAATTGCTTACTATAGCAACCGTTACTATAGCAACCGCATAAATATCACAACATAAACGTTTATAAAAGTTAATTAGAAATAAAATGATCTATGAAGTTCAAAAAATAAATAGCCTGTGACCATCTACAAATCATTTAGCGTCGTATGCTCATGTTCCTGTGCCGATACGTTCACTAGTTTTCACGTGATTGGGTAACAAAGCAAACCCATTTACAATATATATCTCTATCTATCCCATTATATATATACATTCTTTAAACTTAACTGCTCATCGTCGTTGCTATATGAATGCAGTAGGAAGGCACCGACGTGTTGTTAAGCTTGCGACCAACACCTGAAGTGGTGACCACGACCACTTTATCCTGAGTGATAGCGCTGAAGAAGAAGAAAACTGACATTGAAATAAAATATTGCTATAAGATTAGAATAACAGGTGCCCACAGGAGAGACTATAAATATATATATGTATATATATATATATATATATATATGTATGTACAGGTCTTGGGATTTATCTCGTGATAAACAATGACAGATTAGTACAACGAGTTTCACAGACGCACACAGCGTCGACTCACACCTAGCGAATGGGGAAGTGATTATTGTGATACGCAGCTCGGCTTCCTATAGTTCCTGTTCGAATTTAGGGCCGTGTAACATGAGCGATGAATATATACATACATATATATATATATATTAATGTGGAGATCCGCAGAAGGACTAAGGTCACCGACATAGCTCAAAAGCTAGACTTTGGCAGTGGGCAGGGCATGTGTGATGGGGCAGTAAGGTCCTCGAGTGGGGCCCGCGTACTGGTAGACTTAGTGTTGGGAAACTTCCCACAAGGTGGACCGATGGATGTGGAGATCTTTGAAGGAGGCCTATGTCCAGCAGTGGACATCTACTGATTATGACGTATATTCATAGAAATATACATAAATATAGGTTTGATTTACTGGTGGTGAGTACCACCGCAGCGCCTATTGCAGCCGACAAATACTACTGTTCGAAGATTACTTTATTCCGGTTTCAAAGGCGCTGTAACTTGTTTAACTAGAGGTAATGAGACTCAACATCTTACGTCTACAGCGACGAGCGGGATGTCGTGCTGTATATATCATCCTAACTAGCGCCACGTTGTTATGTGCAGGCGTATAACTTACCATCAGGTGAACGTCTAGCTCGTATCGTAGCTTATTTCATTAAAAAAAAGTATTTTTTTTTAATGAAATAAGCTACGATATAAAGAGTACTTATAGCTTAAAGTTAATTTAAACAGTGAATATTTAATGAAACGACTGGCTAAGGGAAACATTCACCTAGGAAGCGAAGACTAAATAACTTACTACTTAAGATGTTTACTCAACATCAGAATACGCTTTTCACTCGTGACATGTAAGATATTATTTCATTAATCAGAATAATTTTCTAGTTACAGCGTCCTTCAAACCGGTAAACAGTCATAATAGCGTATTAGTAACCAGTAGAAATACGCTGCGATACAATGAAATTTTTTTTTTGTTATTTTTGTACAAGGAAACGAGCCAAGCGGAACGTTCACCTGATATTAAGTGATAATCTTTCCCATAACACGTGGCGCTAGTTAGGATGTTATACATTGCCCACGTCCTTGTCGCCTTGACACATGTTAAGTCAAGATATCTCAGTAATTACAGTGGCTACAGCGCCCTTCAAACCGGAACACTAATTCCTGCACAGTACTGTTCGTCGTTGCAATAGGAACTGCGGTGATGGAAGGGCTGTAACATCGGAGACCTACCACCATCGTTCGCAGCACCTTGACACTTAACACTCTCATCATCACCTCTCACTCATCAACTCTCAACATCTTAAAGCATCTCTTCAACTGGTGAAGGTTGGCGACCAGCATGGTACAGTTCTTTCTGTTTCTAAATCTGCGAAGCACTTCGGACGCCCCAGCCATGCCAGTCCATTCCTCGATATTCCCCAACCATGACTTTTTCCTTCTCCCCACCATCTCTTCCTTGTAAAAAAAAACATCGGATTTTTTTATGTTTTATTGAATAACTATATTACAAATTCATTCCCTAATATTACTATGTATTAGTAACTTTTAATAGTAAGGTCCTCGAGTAGCGCCCGCGTACCGGTAGACGTAGTGTTAGGAGGATCCACAAGGCGGATCGACGATCTGGTGCGAACCGGGGGAACCCACTAGATGCGAGCAGCACGGGACCGATGATGTGAAGATCTTATGGGGGTGGGCTATATCCATCAGATAACGTTTGTCGACTGATGATGATTAGTTCAAAGATAAAAATAAAAGAATCTTTATTATATAATAAACTTCTTTACTAGTATTCAGTTGTAGCGATCAACAGTGCAGTAAAGAGGTTCTATAATTTATTTATTTATAATAGTAAATAATCGGAATTGAAGTAGGTCTGTCATAAGATTCGATAATAAAATAACTGACATTAGTATGCATTTCCTTACAAATACATTGTTTACTTTTGTTGCGATAACGATTTACCGTATAACGTAACGCAAAATCCATTTCCATCAGTGATTTCTATAAAAAAATTGGATTGACATCATTGTCCCATGGACCCGCACATCATCATAATCATGCTTCATTTCTACCAGGGTCCCGGTTGGTCAGGTTCACGTTGTGAAATCTGAAACAAATTTTATATAATAACATTTTTTTTTTAATGAAGCGACAGCATGAGCGGGTCGTTCACCTGATGGTAAGTGATACGCGTGCCCATAATAAAGTGGTTATAGTTCGGGTGGTGTATACATTACGACATTGTGCTCGTCGTGAGACATAAGATGTTCAGTCGCATTACCTCAGTAATTTCACTAGCTACAGCGTCCTTCAAACCGGAACGGTAAAATTTACATACTGTTTGATTAAGAGCGTTCAAAATCTTGAGATGTGAGCGTCGACTGGTCACATGAGAGACCAGTTAAGGAGACCTATGTTAAGTATATAATAATGATCATGATCAGCTGGATATAGACCTTCCACAATGTCTTCCGACCGAGCTTCCGACCGCCCTAAGGTAATCGTCGGTGCATCTGGAGAGAAGGCGTCTCACACTTCCAAGACTTCTCCACCAACGGCCGTCACTGACACGACAGACATGGCCGGCGGATTATAATGATGAGGTTATGTGAATAAAAAATAATAAAGTTGTAGTGTACCTCTTCAGGTGGCGGAGCAGCGTGCTCCGCTGTGTGTAGGTCTTCTCGCAGCGCGCGCATGCGTGCTCGCGCTCGCCGGTATGCGTGCGCGCGTGCACGCTCAAGTTGAAACGCCTCTTGAACGTCTTACTGCACGTGCTAGTATAACAATGCATGACATTAATTATACAATCAGATGAGATTACAGCCACCCCATCTCCCAAGGGTGGAAGACGACGTATATAAAAAGGTTAGCAGTAAGGGCTGCACATCTTAACTGAAGACGGCAGTTCCGCAAACATTAACCGGTGGTACGTCAGCCCTGTAGTCTCGGGTTAGTAAGAATAGGGCTAAAGTAAGCCCTGCCTGACGTAGAAGGCGACTGAAAAGGTTTAGGAGTTTCGTGGGTCTTGAGGTGGAGCCCTTGTCGCTGAACTAGCGAACCTGCGTGGAACAGCGTATGGCTCAGCGATGATGCCTAGGAGGGTTAGGTTCCTCTTTAGAGACGTGTAACACAAAGTGTAGAGGGACACCGGTGTGTTCTATAAGAGATCCCGGAGCCTCTCCCAATGCGCTGATGCAGACCACCGTTGTGGTTAGTGAGTAACAATCTCACATAACTCTGACTCCTCCGCCCTCTCTCCAAGGGTGCTATCTTTTGAAGATTACCCTCCGGAACGAAAAAAAAAACGGAATTGATAGTTGCCACCGCAGCTACAGGAGTCTTCAAACATAATTGTATTCCGGTTTGTTGGGCGTTGTAGTTAGTAAAATTACTGAGGTAACGAATAACAATATCTATTTTTTTTTATTCTACAAAGTGACGACACGAGGACGTTCACCTAAAGATAAGTGACACGCCTACTCATAACGTGACGCTAGTTAGGATGATATACACTGCACCACATATTGCTCGTCACCTTGAGATATAAGATGTTATCTTGTTACCGCAGTAATTTCACTAGATTTAACGCCCTTCAAACCTGAACACAGTAATGCGTGAACAATTCTGTTTGTCAGGTCCAACAGGCGCTGCGTAAGTAGACACCGCTACCTAGACGGTCGCCAACAGAGGTCTACCATCAGTAAATACCATCATACAATCTCATGTCTTAAAGCGACAAGCACAATGTGGTGCTGTGTATCATCTTAACTAGCTCTATTTTGTGGGTAGGCGTGTCAGTTATCATCAGCTGAATGTCCAGCTCGCGTCGTATAAAAAAATGGGCCACCCTAAACCACCACGTCGAATGGTCGCACGCTGCCGTAGTGACTCCCCGTGACCTTGATCAGATCGTGATGCACTTTATGGATGCCTGCTAACTGCATCTTCTGTTACGAGGCCGCCATTCGAGGATCCTACTTCCCATCAGTCCTTCGATCGATCTATCCCGCCCGTTGCCTCCCAAGGTTTGCATCTTCTTGATTATATCGGTGACCTCAGGTCTCATGCGGATCTCCATATTTATGATCAGATTCACCTGCAGCTGTACGGCCTTGCGCTAACGTGCATCCGTTTGTGGAATCTGAGCTGCTTGACGTCGGTCAGCTCCTTACCGCAATGGTCGCACAAGAACCTCCTTATTATACCGTGTTCCTAAAACAATCATAATTAATCTTGATCAGATATTACCATAATAGACCAAAAAAAAATTGTTTTTTGAAGAAGCTACAACTCAAGCGAGACGGTCACCTGATGGTAATTGATACGCCCGTATAACAACTTGGCTCCAGTTAGGATGGTATACACTGCATCGCATCATACTCTCCGCCTTATACATAATAAGATGTTAAGCCTGATTACCCCTAGTAATTTCACTAGCTGCAGCACCCTTCAAACCGGAACAGAACATTTGCTCACTGCTGCATGCCTGCTGCAATAGAGGCTGCGAGGGCACCTAGCGGTCTCCAGCATCAGAGACCTACCACCAATAAACATCAGATGTCTTATGATATCAATTCCGTATAGATATTTAGTATTAATTATATAAAATTGGTGATACCATCATCATCATCATCATCATCAGCCGATATACGTCTACTGTTACTATCACAACAATTTTTTTTCCTTCATCTCTTACTTTCAAATGTAACGTCAACGCATTCTTGGAGTTCAGCGGCTTCGAACAATGGACGCAGAGGTACCTCTTCTGACTGGAGGTCAATGGATGGACATTGCTCATGTGCGCCTTTAAGTACCTGAAAGAGAAGTTGTGTACAAATGTTACTCTGCTCCGATTCGAAGGGAGTTGTAGTTGGTGAAATTGCTGGGGTAACGAGACTGTATCCTATGTCTGTGTATATAAGGCATCTGTTAATAAGGCTGTGATAATGAAGCATGCTCGTCCAGAATATTCCGGCTCTCTTCATATTCCGGTAATACCAGAATATATCTTCAACAGCTGGAATACTGCGACGATGTTACTTCTACTGGCTACTGGTGGTATGTCTCTGATGCCGGGCATCATCTAAGTAAATACAACCGTAGCACTTATCGCGGCCGATAGTAGTGTGCAAACATTCCTGTGTTCCGGTTTGAAGGACGCTGTCACTAGTGAAGTTACCGAGGTAATGAGACTCAACATCTTATGTCTCAAGGCAACGAGCAAATGAGGTGCAGTATATGTTCTTCTAACTAACGCCACGTTGTTATGGGCAGGCGTATCATTTACCATCAGGTAATCTCGTCGTCTCGTTCATCTCGACGTTTCGTAAGATAAAACAAAATGGCGGTATATTACCAATATGGTGATAGCTAGACCGATGGGACCGATCGACATGGAGATCATTGGGGGAGGCCTATGTCCAGCAGTGGACGTCTATCGGCTGATGATGATGATGATAGCAAGACAGGTGTAGTCCCGGATCCAACCAGGGACTTTTCTGTTCCTAAACAAGTTATTATCCAACACGCCACGGATGCTGATAAAATTGCATCTTTGGAAGCCGAAGCCCAGGCCCATCTCATTTTTTTTTTTAATTAAATACCAACTCATCTTCTCTCTCTTGAAGTCTCTCACCTGTCCATATGAAAGGCGACGCCACAGATCTCGCAAACAAACGGCTTTACTCCAGTATGGGTGTTCTGATGCTGTTCATACAGCGTCAGCACCTGGAATCCTTTTCCGCATTTCTCGCAATTATATCGAAACTGTAATTTAAATATGGTTTATGGTTATATGCCAATCCATGGTGAAGTAGCGAAATAATTAAAAAAAAAAGGGATCTTGTAACTACAACCATGGCGCAGTGGCTTGTCGCTAACCTAGTAACACAAGTCCTCAGTTTGAATCCGAGGCCAAATGTGGTGTTTGGTTGGTGGTGGTCTTCCCAAACTTCCCTTGTTAAGTACGACCCTTATATTGTAATTTTGTCGCTATAAGTTTCCATGTCTTCCAGCTATCTCCATATGCGAGTCAGAATCTTTACCATCCACAGCTTCATTGTCATTTATTACCACGAAAAACTGACATCAAATGTAAGTAAAAAAAAAAAAGTTCAGCTCGCCTTTGTTGGTGAGTGATTTAGGAAGACGTCTCCTAAAGAAGAGCGAATAAGCTGGCGGTTTTACCACCGCAGACCATATCATCATTTATCACTGGGTGTGATCTTAGTCAAGCACTGAACCAACTGAATGAAAAGACTGAGGACTCATAGTGCACCAACTAAACTCCACTCTTGGCTTTGGAATCGAACTAAAGACCACCATGTTACAAAGTGGTTATCCACTACACCATCACGGCATTTAAGCCAGTTGTATGATCTCCATATAAATACCTTATGATCTGTGTTATGTCTTCTTTCATGCTCCTTGAGGGCTCCAAGGTAGGCAGTGCTGAACCCGCATCGGTACTTGCAGGGTGTCTTAACGTCGCTATGAGCTCTCTCGTGCCTCACTATTTCCCACACAGTTTTGTATGTGCGTCCTAAATCATCATTATCATCATCATCATCATCATCATCATCATCAGCCGATAGACGTCCACAGCTGGACGTAGGCGTCCATGGACGTCCTAAATATATTTATAAAATTGATAATAACTCACGGGATCCAAGCCAACCTCAGCAGCTCGTGGTGCAACCTGCTAATCAACAAACGAGGCTCTTGCTTCCACAAGCCCGTATTGGGCCTGCACAGTGGAAAATGGCCCAAGTCCTCCCATATGCACCCCTACAAACGACGGCCTCTGGTTCCCGATGATGCGGGTAACGCAGGACCGATCGATGTTGGGATCTTTAGGGGAGGCCTATGTCCAGCAGTGAACGTCTATTGGCTGATGATGATGAATGTCTAAGGTCTACAGGACTTCTATTATCAGATCTATAGAATAATTTTTGTTAACGAAACTATACAACTTTTAGTTCAGTATGGATGGTAGGTCTCTGTTGCTGGAGACCATCCAAGGCACTGGCTGCCATCAATGTAGCTGTTCTTTCCACCACAAAACAGTTTTTATTTTTATAATTTTAAGCGACGCGACAAACGGGACTTTCACTCTAATAAGTGATACACCTGCCCATAACAACGTGGCATCAGTTAGGACGAAGTACACTGCACCACGTTGCGCTCGTCGCCTGAGACAAGAGATCTCGAGTCTCGTTACTCCAGTAATGACAGTAGCTACAGTGCCCTTCAATGCGGAACACAGCAATCTTCGCACAGTATTGTTTACCGGTAGAATTAGGTACCAACCTACCTAGACGGGTTCTGGCAACAGAGGCCTATCACCGGTGATGATTGGACACCATTTCTTAAACACTAATCAATAATAAATCAAATTCAATCAACAAAAACAGAAATTCAGACTTATCCTTTCAAATAGTATATGTAGCTGAGAATTCCGAAATTAACTTGTGGGTGGCTAAGTGATAGCTTTTTATAATGATGTCCTGACGGAAGGAAGGCAGTAAGATTGCACTTTTATAGTTGAACAGTCGCAGAGCAGTGGCTGGTCCAAATGCAGGAGCATCTTCAACTATAGGGCTTAGTTTTGTACGGTTATGGCCAAAAACAAGCCTGTCCGAACCCATATGTGACGCTGTGTATGGACTATGAAAACGCTCAACAGCAATGGTGAGGAATTGTTAGCATTCAACCCCTATATTAACTATGTTCATAACCGATACTACATATAATCAAGGCTGTATATATGCAGCCTTGATTATGGCTGTATATATCCAACCTTAGGGTTTCAGCCGCTTGGATTGATTGAATTAAGTCTTACTGGGTTCCATTTGGAAAGGTGTTGTAGCTAATGAAATTGCCGAAGCAATGAGACTTAACATTTCAAGAAAATTGAAGGTAAAAAAAAATAAAATGTATAAGTAGAAATAATATTATGTAAGTAAACAAATGTAAATCACCAAAGAGAATGTCGATTATAAATATTGAATATTTAGAAATTGATACAAAATAAGGAATGACTATCCTTAGCAAAGTGGGAGATGAGTCTTGACTAACAAAGGCAATTGCTGAATGATGGAATGAATGGAAAAATGAAAAGAGGAGAAATAGTATGAAAGCATAATAGTCACAGTATAAGTAGGAGATGAGAAACCATTAAAATAAAACAATAAATAAATATATCCCACCAAGCAGAAGGTATGATTGTTATCTTAAAGCGGCAACCACATTGCGAGTGATGCAGTGTAAACCATCCTTACTATCATCACAATATTATAAGCCGACTACTTAATTACCATCATTTAAACATACTGTTAGTGTTCTTAAAAAAAAATAATACATACCACACAATTTACACAGGAACGGTCGGTCCTGAACATGAGTTAATGTATGTCTGTTAATCTTCCTTCTACTGTCGAAGAGCTTCTCACAGTTCTTACATTTATATGTTACGCATCCTTCAACTGTCACTACATCATAGTTACTAACTTCAGGATCTATGATTTTCTTTTTTTGTAATTTATCTGTATGAGCTTCATTATAATGTTTTATTAACTCATTCTGCGTTGAGGTTACTCTAGTACAGGTTAAGCATCTATAAATGTTTCTATCATGGATGCCAACTTGTTCTTCTGGCAACTTATCTTTTTTTAGATGTTGATCCTAAAAAGAGATTACATTTAGATTAGAACTACTATATAAATTTAGTTATTCAAAGATCTGATCACAGGGAACCAGTGGATGCGAGGAGCACAGGACTGATAGTTCTTTTGGAGAGACATGTCTAGCAGTGGACGTCTATTGGATGATGATAAGGGTGTACATTTAATTAGACGGCAAAAGGATTACCACTAATACACTTTATAGACTACAACCAGGTATTTTATTATATGTATTAAACCAGAATGGTTTCCTTATCAGGGATGTGTGCTTTGTTATGAGAGTGAGGAGAGAAGAACATAATCTTAGGCCTAGGCTTATATTAGCAGAATAGTCAGTGGTAGAAACCAGAGCTGCGATAGTACCTATCTATATTGTCTTAGAAAACAGTCAGAGAAGAGTGCTAATTATAGTAACAATAATGATGATAACAAAGCAGCATAGCTTTACTAATTTGGATTTAATTAAAATAAATACTTTACCTTCTCATTTTCACAAGAAACCTCTTTTCTCTCTTCTATTAAAGGTAAAAATGTATCACCTTCTGTGTAACAACTAAAAGTATCTTCTGAATTCAGTTCATGTTTGAGTGCAACTTCTTTTAGTTCTTTCTCTTCTAAAATAACTGATGCATTTTCTTGAAATTTCTCATTCTCTTTGTTTTCCAAATCAGTCTTTATTATTCTGTCTTCATCACATTTACTTAAAACACAGTTTGTTTTCAGTCTTTCCAACAGAATGTTTTGATTTTGTATAACAAGTTGGCGAAATGTGTACACATCTTCTACTTTATATCTGCACAACTTACATACAGTTTGTGGAAGACTATTAACTATGATCTGGAATTTAATATTAATAACTCGGTTTATTAAAATTTTGACATTTATATCATCACTTTTAAATTCAATGATTTGCCTGACTGCAACCCTTCATAATGTATTATTATTGTTGGTGATGGTAGTGTTTCTTTGACAGGCTTGTTACCTCAATCTTACATTATTACACCATAAATGTGATCTGGCAGTGTCATCATGGAAGAAACAACATAATAGTTGAGTAATATTCATAATCACCTGTCACTTAACATATACTGATAGTGCAGAAGTGTAAGTGATCCCGCACAACTCACAAGACCCAAGCCAATCTCACCTGCACGTGATGCACCCTACTAATCAATAGACGAGGCTCTAGCTCCCACTGACCTGCATTGGGCCATTGTGATGGGAAATGCCCCATATAGATTCCAACCATTGTGTGGGAATCTTTGGAGGAAGCCTATGTCTAGCAGTGGACATCTATCGACTTATGATGATGATGATAGTGCAGTATGCTTTAATAACAAGTAATTAGTTTAAATGAATGAGAAAAAAATTAAAAAACATTTTTCAAACTGAAATAATTATTTAAAGAACCTCTTTTGTTTTTGAGTTATTAGCAAATGGTCCTAACCAATCAGAATGAATTTAGCATAAATTTTAAAATGCTATCTGCAAGATGCTACTATCTTAGAATATCCAATTAATAGAATGTTAATTGTTAATCTTTGCTGAGGGCACATATTCTTTTGCTTTATGGAGAGATACGATTTAGTTGTAAAGACAATCAAAACAAATAAGAGTAACCAAAGGCTTTTAAATGACTCCTCAAATCAATCACTTGATACATTTGCAAAATAAATAATGAGATATCATCACCAACTTTTGAGTTCTTATTTCTTAAATTATAGTAACTTATATTTACACCAACCTATCCTTATCCAATGTGAACCTCTGATTTTATGCTATGGCTAGCCCTCAGATTTTCTAATAATTATTATCCGTCAAAGTAGTTATCCTATTTATTTATTATGGGTGAAAAAATGGATTACAAGCCCATAGAATGAGATAAATACTTGCATCAAAGATACAAGTCTTTAGCATTCTAACAGACTGCAAATCACTGATGTATGCATTTTACCAGAAGCATGAGGTGGCAATATCTTTCCACATTGCTATGTCAATTTCATTAGCTAATTCACTAGTGACATATCTCAAGTGAAGAAAACAAGGAGGCTAATACCCTATAAAGGTCAGATATATACAGCCTTGAAGATATGTAGTATCTGTATCTACACATTCAATGAAAGGATTGAGCGCTACTAATTCCTCACCCTCTCTCGGTATTGAGCATTTTCATAGTCCATGCCCACAGCATCATCTATGGGTTTCGACAGGCTCGGCCATAACGTTTCGAGACTAAACCGTACGGTTGAAAGTGCTCTCGCATTTGGACGAGGCACTGCTCTGCGACTTTTCAACTAAGAAAGTGTGACCCTACGTACTGCTTTCCATCCGCCAGGACATCTTTATGAAAAGCTATCACTGAGCCACACATACATTAATTTAGAAATTCTCAGCTATATATACTATTTGAAATGTCAAGTCTAAATTTCTGCCTGATTAGAGTTTATAATAAACATGCGCCGTTGCAAGCTTAATAAAGTAAATTTATAATTAAAATTTAGTATTGATTACTGTTTAAGAACTGGTGTCCACTGTTCACTAGTTGGAAGAGCAAAAGAAAAAGTGTTTAAGAATCAACTTACGTCTTTGCCGAAACATAATGAAATCTTACATAGAATTTCGCTGGTTTCCGATATCTCCTCCCGCATTGAGCATTTCGTAAAACAAAGTCTGCATTCAATATTCATATTTATTTATTCTGCAATGGCCTTCATTCGGAAACAACTTTTAATATAAAGAGTACTTTTCTTTTCATCTTCGATGGTAACAATGTCAATATAGTTTGTAAACAAATAATTTATGAGATACTCTTGACAATACCATAGATTAAAAATTATGTCCATAATATATATCGGTGCATTATCAATAAAATAATATGTGTATTATTTATATTAATAAGATATATAATATATAAAATGTAAAAGGAAAATTACAGTCATTATATGACAAACAAAGAAATGATAAGATATAAGATTAATTCCGAGTTTACTTTTAAATGTTGATTGTTGAATTTAAAGAGAAATACGAATCGGAAGCCTGACATGTTAGAGACCGACGCTACGAGACGAGCGGGACGTTCACCTGATGTTCACCGCCCATAACAACATGGCGCTAATCAGGATGATATATACAGCATCATATGAGACATAAGATGTTGAATTCGTTACCCCAGTAATTACACCAGCTACAACACTTCAAACCGGAACACAGTAATGGCTACACAATACGGTCTGGCGGCAGAAACAGGAGCTGCGAACCACCGCAAGTATCAATTTACATAAAAGGTCTCCAGCAACGGAGACTTACCACCAGTAAGCATTTAGCTTACTTAACACATCTCAATATATATTTTATATTGTTGATTTTGATATTTATGTCTTAGTATTGAAAATACTTTAACGTATTATAAAAACTGGTTTTCAGCCCTGGTATTTACTACGAGTGTGCTGTGAGTTTTGCAAGTTTATAAACTAATGCTTAGTTATATATTATATTATATCTGATAACTAACTGTTCGCCGACCGCTTGGCTTGCCATAATTAGATTTGAAATTTGAGTGAAATATTCTTTGAAAGCAAACGCAACCGCAAATGAGTTTCTATACTAACCGCCTAAATAATACCTAAATAAAAAGTTTATTCTAGTTAATTAGAAATGTCTTAATCTACAAATCTTTCCACGTCGAATGTTTATATTCCCATGTCGATATGCTCAATAATTTGGCGAACAAAGAAAACCCATTTTCATTATATATAAAGTAATGCATTAGAAACAATAATTTTGGATCGTGTTAATTTTCTTCTCAGTTTTCGTTTCGTTCATCTGTTCGGCTTGATCTATTATCTGCGATGCCCGCGTCACAAGTTGCAATTAATTACTGCAATGATTAAGCGAACAAATAACAATTAATCTAATCTCACACTCCATCGTATCGTTAGGATATCGTTTAAGTTCCGAGATAGGACACAAGTCGCGCGGCCTCGCAACCACTCAATTGTGGTCTGTAGTGTAGAACAACCAAAGATAAAAGATGTGTTGTCGTTAGTTTCAGTTAAATTAAAATGAGCAAGAGCGTTTCAAATTATGCGCCTTTTATGCGCCAGGTGAGTTTTTTTTTCTTTTTAATTTTTAAGATTGTGAGAGATAATGAGAGTTTATGAGAGTCATCTATATGATGAGAGTGTTAAGTGAACAGGAGGTGTGAACGATGGTAGTAGTTCTCTGTTGCCACAGCCCACCGCAGCTCCTATTCCTGCCGACAAACAGTTGTATGCTGACATTAGTGTGTTCCTGCTTGAAGGACGCTGTAGCTAATGTAATTATTGGGGTAGATGGACAGTGTAATGAGTATGTTGTTATGAGTGGATACATTACTTACGAACATATGTATGTCCCGCTCGTCTCGTCGCTTAATTGTATAAAAAAAATTCTATCCCGATCAAATTTGCATGATGTACATACGTTTCTACTTTTGCCTTTTACGTCAATTGTCATAAAGAGTAATAAAAAGATACATATCGTAAATTTAGGATTAAAAGTGATCCTTATCAGTTTCGATAGGCATTGCCAAAAGGATTATTATTGCTTTTTTTTCCTTTTCTTTTATTGACAAAACTTTTTGACAACAAATAAGTTATTATACTTATTTTTAGAATTTTGATTATTAACATGAACCAAAAGACCAAAAAATTTTTTTTTATTGTTTAATTTGATATTGATTTTTTTAAAGAGAATTAGTTAATGCTCGTAGAACAATCCAAATAAAGACGATGATCTTTTTACATTAGAAATATTTAAAAAGTTTTAATAATCATGTCATATTCTTTAGAGCTTGCATTTTTTTCGCTTATTTCTAATATCTAATAAAATATCTGCTTCTGTCAATTGTTCAAAACATTACCAGCATTTAGTAAATACAATGAACAGTAGTAACTCTTACAAGTACGTACGGAGTAACTTCCAGCAGTCAATAAAAAAAGACTTCATAAAACCAACTAAAGCGAATTTTTGTACTTGTTGCGGAGAGATTTGGTTTAATATAGTTTATATAATATATTGTATGAAGCTGTTAAGCTTCTAAAAATATATCCCGAATTGCTAATTTGTGTTTCAAATACCTAGAAATTATTATAATCCTATTTAAGAGAGAAGATAAAATATCTCTCGTTGTACTCTCAGCTTTTGATAAAAAATTAGTATAAAGGGGATCATTACATAAAAGGAGAGCAGTTCTGCCTGTGATCGTCACCAATGTACTGCCTTCAAAATGTTAGGAGGACTAAGAAATGATTATGATAATGAATTAGTATTAATATAAATTTATAAAGGAAACTAATTGATTCCAATGTGATTATTTTGTAACCTTCGAGGGCTAGAGTTGCAGAGGTAAACTTTCTGTTATAATGATATTGTTTTTGTAAAATATTTACGCTTTTATCATAAATATAAACTATGAAAATTTTTAATATTTTATCATGGATTTACTTAGTGATATTTTTTTATATAGTTATCCGATGTTCTTCAAACAAATTGGCAAACGATTTCAATATCTTGTTGTCAAGTTATTAAAAGATAAAATGACCTTGATAAGATTCGCTAAACTATTATAGTTTCCAGATTAATTGTTTTTGCTTATAAAAATGTCTAGATTAAACCGATAGGCAAAGATAAAAAAAATTTTTACTACTTATTGTTTCTTTAATACGAATTTAATATTAATTATACAAATGTACATAAAAAAAAAGGGAAAAGTGATTGTAATATCATTAGCTTGTCGTAAATACCGACTAAAAGAGAAAAAAAGCCAGGAAAAAGGAGGCTTTGGCTGTATACAGAAACTAGTTACCAAATTTGGAGAAATTTGTGCCCAGCATTGGATATCGATAGGCTGGTCATGATAATATTCTCGAATGTTTTAATGATGATTAAAAGATATAATAAAGAATCGTATCTATGTGTTTGCAGACAAAATGGAATCTTTATCAGCGCAAAATGAACTCACTGTCTTGTGATTTTCAACTGGTTTGTTCGGTAATTGATTTTCTTTAGCATTGCGATTCCGAACTGGCGGTAGTACTTAACAATGTTCTATATTTAAAGCAGAATGTTTTATTTTAAAGGATACCGTTTAGTAGATACCATATTTGCTGGTATTACATTTTCGGTGCATTGTAGTTTGTATAAATCTAATGAGACCTAACATCTTGTGATGGAAGCAATGTGGAGCAATGTGTGCAGTAGTATTATATTTAATAAAAACTCTAGTAAACCTCGAAACGGTCTCAATTTATCTGTAAATGTGATTTACAAAGATAGTTATTGTAGCTAACAAGGTAGATAAGAGAGCGATAAGTAGCCATATAGCCGGACCGAGTGCCTCTTTCTTCTTGTCTAACGTGTAAGACAATTTTAAAAGAATTATCTCGTTGACTAGGTAACGAATTTAAGTTTACACTATCACGCAGTATAGCGCACTCTGTTTTATTTTATTACTCGTAAATTTGAATGTTTCAGTCATAGACACAATATTTGAAGTTCTTCTTCTTTGTGGATCTTTGTGAATTAAATTTTATGAAACAAACATAAATGTATTTATAAGGTTTAAGCTGTGAAGGGTGATGATGATGAGTTGAAACATTTATCTATAGAGCTTCTCTATCCTTTGTCTCTTTGTGCTATAGTCATCAACTCGTCCGCTACTCTGATGCCTTATACAATAATATAATAAAAGAAATATTTTTACAATCAACCGAGCAGATTCTATCTATACTAAAATGTTACTTTAAGAGCTTCAATTTATCTCTTTCTCTCTCCTTTTCTGTTTTTCTTTCTTTCCTGCTTCCATCAATAAAAAAAATATCAATTAATCGCTTTCTCTAGTTACCAACTCCCCAGTGTTTTAGTGGATAAAAGTTGCAGGAATGGTTAGGTTAGGTTATAAATGTATGGATGGGTGAAATTGCCTTTAGTTTATTTTTATTTCATTTCTTCGACTTAATACATTGACGAAGGTATAATTCTCAAGTGTTAGCTATTACTTGCTATTATTTGCTCCATAGATTGTAGTTTGAACAATGGATAAAAATACACGATTTCTATTAATGAACATAACACAAAGCGCCTTGACCAAAATGTCCATATGATAAAAGAAATCGCTGATTTCTATCTGTATTCACTATCATACACGTATGATCAAACAATACATTTATTTTGCGTCTCAAAGTAAACTTTATCAGAGATTTCTCCATTCTTTTGTACCAACAAATGATTAATGACATTCCTTACTATAGTAAATACGCAATTTTATAGTCTTTGACCGTATCTACGTGTTGAAATACTTGAGTTTTTTATAGTACAGAAGCAATAGATAAGGTAATAGGCAAGTTCAACGACTGAAGTACTTGTGCGTGATTAGCATACTTTTATGTAAAAAAATGTACTAATGACGCAAGCATTGTGGTCAAGTTTTAACTAATCAGGTTGATAGCTGACCTCGATGTCCTACCATGTTAAGAGACAATAAGGCCAAAGAGCCTCTTAGCCTAGAATACAACATATAAAGAACATTCTGGGTGATTTAGGCTTAACCTTCTTCGGCTTATGCTTCGGCTCAATGTTGTAAATCACAACACAGTGATGATACAGGGGATTTACAATATCGGAGAAATTGTTAGTCAAGTTGGTTTTAATAGATTCGATCTGCATTTTTTATGTGTTTCCAAAAATTTACCAGAGACCTCTGTCCTAGAAGAAGAACCACCATAAAAAGAATCAATTAACTTACTATAAAGAAGAGTAAGATTTTTTATTTCTCCTAGTAAAAGTTTCAAAGTTAATGAAAACAAGAAATCTTAAAACAATATGGAAAATAAGAATGTGTAGGGATCAATTAATACATTATTATAATATATAAGTTTACCGTTATAATTTCGATACTTGTATATATTTATTTGTGGTTGACGTAAAATATTTTCTATGAAATATTTTAATAATACTAAAAAAATACTATATGTACATAACAGGTAATAGAACAAGAATCTAAGGTAAACTGGAAGATAATGCCAAAGGCATTATACCGCGTCCAAAATTAGTGAATAAAATTAAATAAATAATAATGAGATTTTAATATTATTGTTATATTATTTATTTATAACAAATTTATGCATTCTGAGTGGAATGTAAAAATTTTTGTAGTTCTTTTGTTATTTTTTCCAAAATTTATTGCACGTTTCCAGTGCTTCGTGACGGCGAGCGTGGCGCTGAATATAGTGGGGCATGGCGCTGTCATCGGCTACTCCGCGATCCTGATACCTTCGCTGCGACAACCAGACACTCCGATCAAAACGGTACCCAGCGACGAGTCATGGATCGGTACGGTTCCTTTATTACATCACAATTCACGACGTGAAAAATGCGTTCACCAATGCAAACCGAGAACCTCAGACTTGATACATGAACAAGGAGTTATGATCTCGAAAAGTAACTTAGCTTTATTTATTTTACACCGTCCCATAAATGGTGGTGCAATTCCCATCAAAACTGGTTAAGTTTATTCAGAGATAACTTCGAACAAGTAGACAGAATCTGTTTTTTTTTACTTTGGTTTTTAAGTTTAAGTATTTTGTGACATATAGACAAATACTTATCTTTTTATACGTGTACAGATGAAAAACGTAATAAGGCTGTAGTGACAAGCACTGCTGATAATATTTCTGTTCACATTTCAGCGTCCATCGTTGGTTTCGCCTTGATAGTGGGGAACATGATCATCACTCCCTTCATGGACACTATCGGTAGGAAGAAGTCGCATCTGCTTACCATTCTGCCAAACTTGACTGGCTGGTTTATGCTCCTCATGGTGAACAACGTCGCGGGCCTAATCGCCGCGAGATTTCTCCAGGGCGTTGCTATGGGAATGTTGGGTCCTTTAGGCTCAATCATCATCGGTGAAATGACGGATCCTAAAAACCGCGGCGTTTTCCTCACTAGTGTCTCCCTCTCCCTCACGATTGGTGTGATGTTCACTCACGTATTGGACTCGTATTTTAGCTGGCAACGTAACGCATTGATCTGCTCATTCGTCACATTCACCAGTTTGTTGTTTATCATTTATGCGCCCGAGTCGCCGTCGTGGTTAATATCTAAAGGCCGTTACGAACAAGGGAAAGATATATTTTTCTGGTTAAGAGGACACGATACTGAGCAGCAAATGGAGTTAGAAGACATGATTGCTGCTCAAATGACTGCCAGGAAGTCGAGCATTGTTGCAAAAAAGCAGCCCATTGTCGCTAGGATAAAGCACTTCTTTATTTACTTTAGTAACACTTGCAAAAAGCCCGAGTTCTACAAACCAATCATCATCATGTTCCTTTTGTACACTATGTTCCAGTTTGCTGGAATTAATGTAATCAGTTCGTACGTGATGGATATTGTTCACCAACTGGTTGACCCAAACATTAACGCGAAGGTGATTATGGTCGCTTTTGACGTAGAAAGACTGATCTGCAACATCCTAGCAGTGTTCCTTATGAAGATCCTGAAACGAAGGACCCTCCTGTTCACCAGTGCCGGCATCTGCGTTCTTTCATACTTGGGAAAGGCAGCCTATGCTTATAGCAAGGCAAACGGGATCCTGCCATTCGACAGTCAATGGATACCACTGTTTTTAATAGGTACCTATATGTTTTCTCTTACGATTGGTATATCGTCGATACCTTTTGCGATATCCGGAGAGATATTTCCGTTGGAGTACCGAGGGTTGGGAGGCGGCATCAGTGTGCTAGCTTTGTCCTTAAACTTCTTCGTGGCCGTGAAGTCTTTCCCGGTGTTAACTAATTCTATAGGATTGCCTTTCACCTACTGTCTGTACGCCGGCATAGTAGTCCTTTGTCTTATAGTTATTTACTTCATGATGCCGGAGACTAAGGACAGGACGCTTCAGGACATAGAGAACACTTTCCGCGGTTGGTCAGCGGATGACTACAGGAGTGCGCGACCTCTGAACGAGAAACCTGACAGGGACATGCGGAGGTGCAGCTCTCATATACTGTATTGATTAAATCAAAATGTAAATATAAATATGTTAATTTATATATTCCATGGCGGAAGTAAATGCCCACCCTAAGGATCGACCATTCGAAACCCTTTTACAATAGAACTTATGTTAGTCCTATTCTTAAGAGCTGAAGCGAGTTTCCGTAACAATGTAATTCAGTATTAATCAGCGCAATTACATACGTTACATCGAGACATGATCGTAAATAGTGTTAGGTTAGTAAATACAGTATAGTAAGTACTGGTGGTAGGGTTCCGTCTCCGGAGACCGACTCCATATTTTTTTTTTTTAACAAAGCGTCGAAACTAGCGGGACGTTCACCTGATGATGAGCGATTAGAGGCCTGCTACCGATAAATACCAATAAAACAAAAATAATTGACCTTTTGGCAGTTGTTTATAGCGACTTATTAATTTAACGGTTATCCCCTCTTATTAGCAAAGACTTTCATCTCTTTCTTCTGAATAACTCCTCATATTTCTCGTCTTTGTTTTAATCTGTTGAAAAATGTCCTAAAATTTAATTTATTTGTACAAATTTATGGTAACAAAAATAGTTTTAATCGGAAGTGTATTATGCAGATTATTTACATCTTATTTATACAGATAAAATATAACTTTTTGGATATTTATTAATAATAGAATATTCGCTGAAGTAGGCTTTTGTCCTATGACAGAAGAAATTGTTTTAGTTGTAAAGACAAGCTGTTATTAAATTACTTAAAGTTATTGACCAATGAGGCTGTGAATGTATTCAGTGGAATTTGTATATAATGTCAACAATATTGGTTTATACAAAAAACTTAAAAATAATCAATCAGCGCTGTACTTTTAATGGCTACTTTTTTAACATAAAGTACATGGTTCTAACAAAGCTATATTAATTTGTCATTTATTTATTTTGAAATTATGTTAAATTAAATCTTAACACTGATACGAACTCCTTGGACGGCTTTGAACAGACATAGACTTTTATGCTACATTCGTTTCAACTACAAAATTGTGACCCTTAACTAAGTTTGCAATCGTTATAAATATTTGATAAATGCCAAAAAATAGTAGAATATTTCAAAATTAAAATAACTCTGTAAAGAATATTTAGCTATATTTTATTCATATAAGCAAATAAATTAACAAAATTTAAGCAAATTTAAACATGTTCTTTTTTCATTATAAATCCTCTGAAATCACAAAATATAGACTAGAAAAAAGGGTTTTTTATAGTTGTTTTATGTCGGCATATACGTGCTAACAATATGGATCAAGTTTACTTAAATGACCGGTTATTAAATCTTACCTATAACCGAGAGTTTATTTTGGAGGTCCGATGCCACAGAAAGTGAAATGTATAGATCAGAGGTTAAAAGAGAAAAATCCTGTCAGACAGGAACCTTTATTTAACATAAAATTTACAAAATTAAATCGTGTTATAATGCTATCACCTCCTAGCATTAGTTTCTAGATCTAGGTCTTTATGCAGCGATTTGATCATCACGATGACGTGCCTCCATTTTGAGGCCTACAACAGTCATCGCTGCCTAAAGACTCGTTACATAATAAAATTAAAATTAACCGAAATCTAACTCCATCCGCCATCAGGGCCAGCCGTCGAGCTGGAAAACATTTCCTGATTCTACCATTCGCCTCCTCAACCCTCCTCCACCTTCCTCAGCTCCAACATTCTACCCTTCTCCAACTCCTCACCTTTCTCTTCCTTCTCTCCTCTGAAATGACACTCGATTTCGTACAGAGTTTTCCCTTTCGTCTCCGGTAGGAGGAAATACAAGAAAACTCCGCAGATCGCTATGCTGATTCCGTAAACGCAGAATGTTCCGTTGATCCCGATCTGTCTGAACGACGTCGGAGCAGTCTTCACCACGACGAAGAACATGATCGAGAGGAACATTCCTGAAATACCGCTGCCTATACTCCTGTAAGCTAGAGGAAAAATTTCGCCGGCGATCGCCCACGGTATCGGCAGGATGCCCAGCGTTTTGCCGAAGATGTAGAAGAGAGTGGGTACGACGGGTGTCCATTTGTACTCATCGAGTAAATTTCCACCGTCTCTGAGGTACAGCAACATTGCAGCGGTAAGGAGAGAGATCACGCTGATGAAGATGCCGAGGAAAAGAACGGTTCGTCTGTTAAACTTGTTGACAATGACACAAGCCATGATCGCAGATACGAATCTGACCACATCTACCATCAGCATGCTGGTATACGGTTCAATCGTGCCGCCGGAGACGTCCTCCATCATCGGCACCGTATACGACGGCACGACCGTCATGCCCGATATTTGAAAAAGGATGAACATAAACATCATGATCACGGTTGGCTTGTAGAATTCTGGTTTCATGATCATTTGCCGATAAAACGTGAACTGGGGCACTTTTGGAGCGATTTTCTTCCTCTGACTGTTGAGGAGTACTTCCAGTTCCTTCTCGGCACTCTCGTCATCGCCTCGCAACCATTTGAAAGATTTGCGGCATTCACTGTTTTTGCCTTTCGACGCCAGATAGGGAGGCGTTTCGGGGGATGTTGAAATGAGGATCAGAGATAAAGCATAGAAACATCCACACGCTACGGCCGCTGCTCTCCAGTAAAGTATGGTTCCGAAGATGTGTGCCACCAGCATACCGGATGCAAAGGAAAAGGCGATGGTGGCAAGGAAAGCGCCTCGGTATTTGGGCGACGAGTACTCAGCTATTGTGACCGGAGCGGCTGCCGCTTGGAGACCCATTGCAAAACCCTAAAGAAAAAAAAAATTACTAGCTGTTCTTCGCCCGCTTTGCTTACTTAACACCCCAGCAACTCTCTTTACAGAAGGAACTTTGTAAAATCCATTCTTAGCTGACCTATACTCGGCAAAAGGGATATTCCTACCAAATTTTAAGTCTCTCGGCTTTATGGATCCTTTATGGCGCAAGTTAAAATAATGTTCACAGCACCACATTGTGCTCGTCGCCTTGAGACATAAGATGTTAAGTATCGCTAGTAGTAATTGTATTAGCTACAACGCCCTTCGAACCGGTACACAATAATGTTTACACACTACTGTTTAGCGTTATAAAAAGACGTTTGGTGGTACCTACCTACACTCTTATATATAGAGATAACTGATCAACAATGAAGTTTATAGTGTAATAAAAAACAAACATGGCGTCGTTCCCGCCAAAGGAGTTGTCAAACTATTAAACGTCAATGTAGGCTGAAGGTTCCGTATGCTGTTACCTTTGCCCTAACAATTGAGCAGCGCTCGTGCATCACCAATTGTTCTCAATTATTTCAATACAATGAAACGTTTACGTTCAGTATAGTAAATATGCGTCCATTGCGGCCAAATGTAAATGTGTTGTGTATATATATGTATATTTGGTGGTAGGTTTCTACTGCCGGAGACCGTCTAGGTACCACTGCAGCGCCTATTGCAGCCGACAAACAGTACTGTGTTCCGGTTTGAAGGGCGCTGTAACTAGTGAAGTGACTAGGGTAATGAGACTCAGAAACTTATGTCTCAAGGTGACGAAGACAATGTCGTTAAGTGTATATTGTTATGGGCAGGTATATCACTTATGATCGAGTGTGCGTCTCGTTCGTCTCATCGCTTCGTAGAATAAACAAAATTACTGGAAATTGATTCAGATGGCGATAATGTCTTTAGAACTATTGGTCTCTTTTCTTGTATACAGTAATATTCTAGATAGATAGAAAACCTATATTCCTAACCAATGTAAGATTTCACCAACTTGATTTATCAGGTTATTGGTGGTTGGACTGGATAGCTACCACCGTAGTGCCTATTACTCCTGACCAACAGTAGTACGCAAACATTACTGTTCCGGTTTGAAGTGCGTTGTAGCTAGTAAAATTACTAGGTTATCGAGACTTTATATCTCATGTCTCAAAGCAACAAGTACAATGTGGTGCAGTGTATATCATCCTAATTAGGACAATATAAAAATAGGTAGATGTATCACTTATTATCAAGTAAACGCCTTGCTACTCTCGTGTCTTCGTGAAATAGAAAACTAATACCTGCAAAGAGCGACTGATGAGTAGGGCGGTGGGTCCCTTGGCGGCGACCAGCAGCGCCCAACCACTCATTGCGGGCAGGGTGCTCAGCTGGTTGGTCAGCTTCCGGCCCAGTTTTTGTAAGCTGAATGGGGCCACCACGATGCCCGAGATAAGAGCCAGGCCGAGGATGGAAGCTGTAAATTACATGTTTTTTTTTTAAAATTTGTTGAAATAGTGCCGACATAATTATGACAAATGATTCAATTTTTTTTTTATCGCTGTTATGATAGTCCAGTATGAGATGGTTGGATTTTACTGGTGGAAGGTCTTTGTTGCTGGAGACCGTCTAGTTATCACTGCAGCTCCTATTGCAGCTGAATCAATATACTGTGCAAACGTTACCGTGTTCCGGTTTCAAAGGCGTTGCACCTAGTGTAATTACTGGGGAAATGAGACTCAACATCTCAGGTCTTCAAAGCGACGAGCGCAATGTGGTGCAGTATCATCCTAACTAGCGCCATGTTGTTATGGGTAGGCGTATCACTTAGTTTCAGGTGACCGTACCGCTCGTCTCTTCGTTTAGTTAAATAAAAAAAAAGGATTATTATATGGGAAAATAATTTAACCCGTATTCGTAATAAAATAAATATTATCTAGTATTTAAACCGCCATTACAATTAGATTACTGATTAGAAACAAAAAAGAACCGTAGCCAATTTTAACTGGCTTAAAAGTATCGAAATACTAATTAACTTTAATTAAAGGTGATAATTGAAGGTGACTTATACTTTAGGACAGTCATCAGCAAAAGAGGTGAAAGGAAATAACCCAGAGACAAGATAAAGAATAACAAGTTCCCGGATATTTTTTTATTTGATAATAAATACTGTATGTGTGGAGGGTGCGACGGGTCCGGCATAACTCACGGGATTCAAGCCAACCTCACCTGGTCCTGGTGTACCCTGCTAATCAATGAGGCTCTGGCTACCATCAACCCGCATTGGGCCAGCGTGGTGGAAAATGGTCTATGAACTCCTACAAACAACGGCTCCTACTGCCCGGCGGTACTGGAGGCTATGCTAACATTTAGCGCATGACTGATCAATGTGAAGATCTTTGGGGCAGGCCTATGTCCAGCAGTGGACGTCTATCGGCTGATCATGATGATGAATAAATACTAGTTTAACAGTCTGAATAAGTTACCAGAAACCGTCTATGTACCGGCGTAGCACCTAATGCAGCCGACAAATAGTCCCGTGCAAACATTACTATGTTCCTGTTTGAAGGGCGCTGTAGCTAGTGAAATTCCTGGGTTAACAAGACTCAATATATATCTTAGGCGACGAGCGCAATGTAGTTCTGTGTGTATCATATTAACTTGCGCCACGTTGTTATGGACGGGCGTATCACTTGTCATCAGGTGATCGTCATGCTCGTCTTGTCACTTAGTATAAAAAATATATATAAAACATTGTATACAAACATATCGTTCGTATGTCGTATAAACAAATGACGTAACATAGTTTTTTGTATATTTGATAAGAGTTTAATCAAGTTGTTTGCGAAGGTCGAATCATATCAACCGCATGATGATAACCACATGCGAGTTAACTTTTAATACATCAAGCTGTTAATTACGCAAACAATGTACAATGTATTCTAATCTAGTAGTTATTTTCCCGCCAATAAGTATTTTTTTTATACAATGAAGAGACGATATGAGATGATCACCTCATGATAATTGTCACTCTCGCCCATAACAGTAAGGCGTTAGTTAAGATGGTATACACTGCGCCATATTGCGCTCGTCGCCTTAAGATATCATGTTAATTCTCATTACTTTAGTAATTTCATTAGCTACAACTCCCTTCAATCCGGAACACAGTAATGTTTCCACAGTACTATTTTGCGGCAGAAATAGGAGCTGCGGTGGTAAAATATATCACCAGCATAAAATTTTGTGGCAACATATCAATCTTAACCGATTAAAAAAAGAAGGTTCTCAAATTCATAGCATTTTTTTCAACTTGATACCAATTTAAGTTGTAGCATATCAACTTAATTGTTATTGGAAAAACCGAGGAAAGGAGCAGGACGTCATCTGTGATACGTCCGCTTATAACAATGTGGTGTTAATATGGTATGTACAGCACCACATCGTGCTCCTAGTCTTGAAACACGAGATGTTGTCTCGTTACCCATGAATTTCCACTATTTATAACGACCTTCAAACCTGACCACAATAATGTTTACATAGTACTGTTTCGCGGCAAAAACATAGCGTTGGGTGATATATCTATAGTCTCCGGTAACAGTGACATATCACTAGTATTTTACTGTTTCTATAAGATACTATGAGTATGTAATGTATACTAGGTAGTACAAAGTTTATACTATATACTAAATACCTAACTGCACAGTTTATATCTCTCTCATTAATTTTTGTTAACGAATTGGTATTTTTTTTTTTCCTTAATTAATTAATCTTAATCTTTAATTATTCATTGTTTTTTTTTCTTTGTATTGTTTATTTGTAGATTTTAATTATGTTACGATTGCGGGTGTACGAGTATATGCAGTATGTCTAGTATAGTTTATGGACTAGTGTTAAAGTTATTTTGTTTGTTACTTTATTGGAAAATAAAAATATTCACTTTCAGAGTATTAGAATATAGTATGAAAATATATTTATAATACAAGTATTATAGAACATCCCAAATCATCATCATCCTTTCAACCGATGGACGTCACTGCTGGACATTGGTCATTTGTAATTTGTTCCACAAAACATGATAATGCTCCGTTTGAATCCACCGACTCCCTTGATTATTTTTGTGTTCCCTGTCCACTTATGGTGGGGTGTCTGCCAATGCTGCGCTTACAAGTGTGGAGTTGCCATTTCAGCACTATAAGTCCCTACGTCCATCGGTTATACGAGGTTTGTGCTCCGCTCATTGCCACTTCAGCCTCATGACTCGTAGGAATATGTCGGTGATCCTAGTTCTGCTGCTGATCCCCTCATTTCTGATTTGATCACGCAGAGATACTCCAAGCATCGCCCTCGCTGTGTGAATCTGAGCTTTCTTACGAGGACCATAGTTAACGATCAAGTTTCGGAGCCACTGGTTACCAACCTGCCTGCCAGATTATTACCAAAATACTAAGTAAATATACTTAGATAAATTTCTGATCTGTGATATTTAACTAGTATGAATACATGACGCGTATAATTAATTATATGCGTGTTGCAAAACCAAACGACACGAACAAAAACTAAAGCCAAGGCTGTTTTTTGTATTGTTTTTTTTTTTTTTTTAGTTTACACAACACACTGAGGATATCAGTAATTAGTTAAACGGAATGACTCGAATGATGTGCACGGCGATTATTTGGTGATTACAAGTTCTGCAGCGTCATCAAACTACAGTCATTTGAATTATAATTTGATATAACGTCGTTATTATCATTATTGACGATTTAATGATGTGGACTTCCCACCATCCATGGCCTCTCCACCCACTAAGCTATATGGGCCAAGTCATCAAGGTTCCAGACCTATAAGTTGTTTTTTGCTTTTGCGTCTTCTGCCTTTTCCAGGCTCGAAAACGGCTTCGTCCACGCTCCATCGCCGCAGTACCAACTCTATGGTTACGTGGGTTTGCCGAGCGTCCGGTCCAGTTCAAAGCCACTCCGGTTCTCATGCCATCGATACGCGAAATCTCGCAACTGTCTGAAGTTCACCTGCGAACTCACCAAGTCCGGGAAGTAAACCAAACCTGTGTTCGATCGCTGTATCCCATCCATATCAACTCGCGCCTCTTCATACAATGAATTCATACTCTTCATAAAATGTTGCAGACTATCTACTATATCTACTGCCAATTAATAGTGTGAAAATAACACTGTGTTCCGGCTTGAAGGGCGGTATACCCAGTAAGTGCCGTAACGATATTTTTCACTGGTGGTACGTCTCTTTTGCTGGAGGCTGTCTATATAAGTACCACCACATATCCTATTTCTCCAGCCAAACAGAAGCAATGTTTGCAACATTATTGTATTCCGGCTTGAAGGGCGTTGTAGCTGGTGCAGTTACTGCGGTAATGAAGCTTAACATTGTTCGTCTCAGGGCGGCGAGCACAATGAAATGTTGTGTATATAATCCTAACTAGCGCCACGTTGTTATACTTACCATCAGTTGAACATCTCCATTACTCATCGCTTCCAATAACAAAAAAAATTACAGTAATTAAGAAAAGGTTGACAATCTCTGGAGAAAGCGGGTATGAGCGATTATATCTGGTTATTACAACCTATGTATGGTTAAGAAAGGGTGGTTAGTGTTTCATTTCTAACTTACCAATCCAGGACTCGTGCTCAGGTGTGAGGCGCAATGCGGAGTCCGGCTGCCGCAGCTGCTGCAGCAGGACCCCAGGGTAAGCGATGTTGGCTCCGGTCCCTATCATGTACATCACCACGCCGCTCACCGCCAGCAGCTGAGGAGACATAATGAGGTCAAGTATTGAACCTTAAAAAAAAAAAAAAAGTATTGAACCTATTTAATATTGTCTAGAAAAGATCTTATTTAGATATTCTGAGATTAAGATGTTCACACTGCACCTTGAATACGTAGCTCTTTTTTATTGGAATAATAACAAAACGAGCGAAATGTTTACCTGATGACGAACACAGCGCTAGTTAGAATTATATACACCGCATCACGTTATGCTCGTAAAGATTCTCACAAAACTCACGGGACCCAAGCCAAGCTCACCAGCTTGTGGTGCACCCTGCTAATCAACAAACGAGGCACTGGCACCCACCAACTCGTATTGGGCCAGCGTGGTGGGAAATGGCACAAATCCCCTCATATAAATCGCTCGTGTGGGAATCTCTGGAAATGCTTATGTCCAGCAGTGGACGTCTATCGTCTGATGGTGATGATGATGACGATACTCGTCACCTTAACACAGACAATGTTACGGCTCGTTACATCAGTAATTCCACTAGATAGGTCTCTGATCGCAGCTTTTACTTCTACTGTCAAACAATAGTATGCAAACATTACGGTGCGCCGATTGGAAGGGCGCTGTAACCAATGTAATTACTGGGGTAATAAAACACAATATCTAATGTCTCAAGGCGACGAGGACGGGCGGGCGTATCACTTACCATCAGGTGGACGTCTCGATCGTCTCATTTCTTCGCAGAGTAAAAAAAAAGCAAGGATACTTCATTAATATAATATAACAGATTATAGAATTTTGGCTCACTCCAAGTAAAGATGGGGGAAGGTCTAGCAAGAAAAAGAAAAAGAACAAATTATAGAATTTTGTTGTTTAGAGACGAGTTTTATACAGGGTGTTAGGAGACCGCTTCAGAAAACGAAGACAGACGATAGTACTGATGGCACCTGTGATGATGGGACGGAAATAAAATCCATACTGATTAGAAAAAATCATATTTTTAAAATGTATAGCATTATTTACGCTCCATCATGTTAGTACAGATAAATGAAACGAGAGTTAAAAAATACATTACTTAATTAAAAAAAAAACCAGCAATGAAACACAAAATCAAAAACAGCTGATGCTCGGATCAAGGAGCGCGCGGCCGCGGCGGGAACTCGAGATGTATTTAGTTTCAATTTGGACCTTCTCATAGGGCCACGGAGCATTTAGATTGCGCGCCCGCGCGTTCGTTGATCCGAGCATCAGCTGTTTTTGATTTTGTGTTTCATTGCTGGTTTTTTTTTTTAATTATTGTTCTGTATATATTGTATACTAGCTATTCTCCGCCCGCTTTGCTGGCCGTAATATAGAATCACACTTGAAATTTATTTGAAATATTCCTTAAGAGCAACCGCAACCGCAAACCATTCCGCGTTGAATCAATCCAATGTCGATACGTTCACTAGTTTTCACGTGATAGACGAATGAAGAAAACCCATTTTGAAATGTATAGATTAAAACGTGGCGTTCTTTAAGAGATGAGATGATTACGATAGATTAAACAATTTATAATAATCTAGAATTAAATGATATTCATTACCTGTCTCAGAAGCGGTAGCATGTTCTGTGTCAGCTTCGCGCTATCGTCCGCCATCTTGTTTCCGTTGAGCCCGTGACGTATTGATCACCTCCTCGTCAACATGAACATAATTTTCATTATAAAAAAAAACCTGTAAAATAATATTAATCATGTATATCAATACTACAAATGTGTTAGTGTGTCCGAATGTATGTGTGTGTTATCTAAATAATACTTGAGGATATGTTAGACGTCCTAAGTTATGCTTTATACTGGTAGTAGGACTCCCTGGTCTTGCAGCCGGAAAAGTTGTCTGCGTACATGTACCGGATTGAAGGGCGTTGTAGCTAGTAAAATTACTGGGGTAATGAGACTTAACATCTTACGTCTTTGATTTGTATGTTGGATTTAAATATTTTCTCAAATAATAAAGAGTTCACTTATAATAATATTAATATCTACATCAGGGGTTAACATTTTTGTATTTCTCAGAATATAGAAAAATTAAAAAAAAAAACGTTAAGTTTGTTACTTTATTTTTAGAACTAAAGTTTTTTTTTCATGATGGTAATACCTATTGCTCATACAAACGTAGAGCTAGTTAGGATGAAATACACTACACTACATTGCGACCGTCGCCTGAGACATAAAATGTAAAGTTTCGTTACCCCAGTTACATTAGCTACAGCGCCCTTCAAACCGGATCACAGTAATGTTTGTACAGTAATATTTGTCCGTTGCAATAGGCGCTGTAGTGGTACTTAGACGGTCTTCGGCAGAGACCTACCAGCAGTTAGTAAACTTATTTGAAGGTCTTGAATCGTCAATGATGATTTCATTGGTCAAATGTTGCAAGTAGCTCATTTAGCACTTTAGGCATTGTGAAGCAGATCCTAAACAATTCAGACATTATACCAACGGTCTACTGCAGTTTTTATGAATAATAACTTATATGTCGTTGTAGTAAAGCTCAGTTTAGTCTGTCTACCTGCACCGAGGGTTCGTGTGATAGAAAGCGCTGGTGTCATGTGACTTACTGTTAAGCCGATACTTTCTTTTAGACTTCAACTAAGTCTAGGCTAGATTTATGGTCAAGGACATAAATAGTCTTATGTGTGACACTGCTAGTTGGTCTCTGTTGCCGAAGACTGTATAGGTACCACTGCAGCTCATATTCCCACCGCCAAACAGTATTGTGGTAATATTACTGTGTTCCGATTTAAATGGCGCTGTAGCTAGTGAAATTATTGGAGTAACGGGACTTGACATCTCGTTTCATATACAGTCGAGGGCAATATGGTGTAATGTACACCATCGTAACTAGCGTCATTATGAGCGGGCGTATTACTTACCATCAGGCGAACATCACTCTTGTCTCGTCGCTTAGTGAAAGCCTACATTTATGTAGCAGTACTGCTCCTAGCTCTGATCCTTGAGCTGTACCAAAATGTACCACGTGCTACTGCAGTTAATAGAACCGTTGGATGATGAGACTTCATGTCTTGTCTTAAGGCGATGAGCATGATGAGGAGCAGTATATACCATTATTATTGACAGGCGTATCATCAGATACTCATAAGGACGTGGCGCTAGTTAGGATGATATACACAATACTAGATTGTGCTCACCGTAAGACATAGGATGTTAAGCCTGGCTACCCCAGTAATTAGATTAGCTACAGCGCCCTTCAAACCGGAACACAGTAATATTTTCACAGTACTGTTTGCCGGCTACAATAGGCACTGCGGTGGTACCTAGACGGTCACCGCAGAGACCTTTTTTTTTTGAGGGAGAGATCTTCCAAAGATACCCTGCTTCTGGAGAGAAAACCAGGTTATGTGGGATTTCTATCCAATAAAACCCCCTCGATGGTCATCCTTAGTACTTTACAAGATGCCACACGGTATCCTAAGGATCAGACCGAGGCCTCACTACACTACTCCTAAACACGTCCCAGGAATGCCATAACCCTCCCCAGCACCCTCCATTTGATACGACAAGCTCGAGACTATCTCGTACTTGTCCTGCACTGCGGGCTAGTTAAGTGGACAACAAGAGCTTCAAGCCCAAAAAGCAACAGAATCCTACCAGCAGTAACCTCAGATCTGATGAAATAGTACATAATCAGATTTGTACCCGACCTTCGAATTTGAAGAGTTATATGTCGTAATCTTTGCGACCTTCCTCCAATGGTTGTAATAAATTATGATAATCAGAAACGCCGTCCAATTCCTATCGGAAGGTCGACTACGCAGAAAGTCCAATTATATTTTTTAATTACGACAGTAATTAAAAACTATCGTGTTGATATTGTTGTTGTGGTGGTGGGCTAAGGCCCAATTACCCTCAATGAATTATAAGAAGAGACCGTGGCTGCGGCACTGCATGGCAGGGCGGGACCGATCGATGTGAATATCTTTAGTGCTTCAAACTGGAACGCAGTAAAATTTGCACAGCACTGTTCGACGGCTGCAATAGCAACTTCGGTGATACATACACGATCTCCGCCAACAAACATTTACCATCAGTAGCTGTCCAAATCCAAATCCATCAATAATCCATACTCTGTCTATATGACACCGGATATGAACCTGATACATTAGAATTTACTGCTGGTAGGTCTCTGTTGCCGGAGACCGTCTAGGTACCACCGCAGCGTCTATTCCAACCGACAAATAGTACTGTGCAAACATTACTGTGGTCCAGTTTGAAGGAAATTGTAGCTAATGAAATTACTGGAGTTAGGAGACAACTTAAATCTCAAAGCGACGAGCGCAATATACGCGTTGTTATGGGCTGGTGTATTTTTTACCATCAGATGAACGTCCTACTAGTCTCGTCCTTTCAATGTATAAAAAAAAATTACAAATGCTGTCGGTGACGCGCTGTGTGGTCGCGGAGGTCTATACTATGACCATTTCAAAACGGTGGTTATTTACTTTAACATAGGATTTGCATACCGCGAACAAATGCATTAATTAAGTAAATATATAATATTTACCTTCTGTGATTGTTTAAAAATGGACGCAGTGTATATACACTGAATTTGTTTTTAAAACCCGGATGTCATTGGAATAATTCGAGTTAAATAAACTCAAAGCTTCAAGTCGCACCGAGAGCAATGGAAAGGGATATGGTCGGGGTTTCCCTGCGTCATCGAATCAGAAATGAAGAGATCCGCATGAGAACTAAGCTCACTGACATAGTCCAAAAGGTTGCCAGCCTCGAGTGGCAATAGGCAGAACACATCGCTCGAAGGACTGACAGCCGATGGGTCACCAAGGTCCTCGACTGGCGAACGCGTACCGGAAGACATAGTGTTGGTAGATCCCTCCATAGCTGGTCCGACAATTTGGCGAAGGTTGCCGGAAACAGCTGGATGCGGACAGCGCAGGATCGACCGATGTGGAGATGTTTGAGGGAGACCTATGTCCAGCAGTGGACGTCTGTTGGCTGATAATGATGATGATAATGAAACTCATATAATAAATAAACTGCGAAATATTTCAACTGACTCCATCTGTAATCGTGCAGTTAAACAGATGGTGGTAAGTCTATTACCGGAGACTGTAGGTACCACCGCGACCCCTACTACCTACCTCAGAATAAACAAAACACCTGCAGGCTAAAGGCGATGCTATCGAACTACGTTTTTTACTGCTATATAACTATTACTATAGTTATATAGCAATTTCACTACAGCAAAAAAAAGTATTTTTCTGCTAAATTTTTTGTTTTTTTTTAGTTAAAAATTTTATAGAGCAGTATGTCTTAAAAATCTATTAGACTACGTTTTGTTTGTTGTATACTACGCGACACGATTGATAACACGTTTGGCGCGTTGGCGTCGTTCGGTGATAACCTTTAACTGACCATTTGGGTTATGACCACCGTATATATGTACTAGATATCCAGAGATTCATCGACTCATCACGAGATCTCCGACTGTTGGACGTAAACACTCCAAATTCGGCAGAGATATGATCTGTTGTTTAGAGTCTAAAGATGGAATTTACAAAATTCCTTCCCCAAAGGAAGATGCGGGGTGGTTATGGCCCGCAAAGCGAGCGGGGAACAGATAGTATATGTATGTTTATATATAGAGAGGGGATAAACCAAACATTCACCAAATAATAGGTGAAATGCTTGTTTACAACATTGCTAGTTCAAATTACACAAATGACATACACGTTTTAATCGTCGTCTATAAACATACGATATTCAGTTTTGTCACCGCAGTAATTTCGACCATAACGCCCTTCAAACCGGTGCGTTAGCCTTTGTCGGTTGGAAAGGAGCTGCGGTGGTACCCACCTAGACGGGCTCCGGCATGGACCTTTTTTTTATCGCGGGAAAAATCTTAAAAGATATTCTACTTTTGGGGAGAAAACAAGGTTAGCGAGGCTTCAACCCACTGACACCCCCTCGGTGTCCATCAGTGCATTAGGAAGAGCCTACACTCTGACTAAAACATCCCACAGAAGAGCAAAGTCCTCCTCAGCACTCACGCCGTGCTACAGCAAATACTAGACCACCATGCATTTGCCGTCCTCTTAAGGCTCGCCTATTGAGTTCTTAGGGACCCCACCCTCAAGGCTCAGGAACCTGAGGACCTTTAGTCGCATTGTACGACAGGAAGAAAATACCTCAGTCCTATTCTTAATAGCCCGACACTACAGGGCTTCCGGAATAAACCTACCACTAGTATTATACTAATTATATATATTTTCTGTTTGTAATGATGTATAGAGGAGATTTCCGGATTTTATTAGTAAATATGAATCCTTACGGGATAGTGGCGATCAGAGATCCAAAGGTTTACGGAAAGAGAGACGGGTTAGTGTCTTCACAGCCACTCTAACCTCAGTGCGTCATAAAGACGAATAAGAGAGAACAACTCTAGGTAAAGAGAGCATAGCATGCCTTCCCGACACCTGTTCCAATCTGGTGAAAATGGCGAGCAATCAATAAACGGTTAATGTTAAGTCTCGTAACCCAAGTTATTTCACTAGCTACAACTCCCTTCAATCTGGAAACCAGTAATGTTTGCACAATACTGTTTGGCTGCAGAAATAAGAGCTGCGGTGGCATTTATTTAGACGGTCTGCGGTAACAAAGACCTACCATCAGTAAGCTCGTAGTATCAAAAATCTCCTATTTAATATATATAAGACAACATTCAAATAATTCTTGATTATCACCACCAATAAACAGACCTACTACTGGTCTCCGTTTACTGGTGATAGGTCTCAGCTGCCGGAGACCGTCTAGGTAGGTACCACCACTTCTCATTCCTACCGCCAAACAGTAGTGTGCATACATTGCTGTGTTCTGTTATCAAAGGTGCTATAGCTAATGAAATTACTGGAGTAACGAGACTTATGTATCAAAGACGCACGCGGTGTGGTGCTGAGTATACCATCCTAGCGAGCTCCACGTTGTAATGGATAGGGGTATTACTTACCATCAGGTGAATTTCCCGCTCCACCCGTCGCTTCGTTGATTAAAAAAAATTACTTATTTAAACTTAACAAGTGTATATTGATAATTATGATAACATACCGAATAAAACTGTCACAGCCGGTGTATATAAATAAATAATATTTAATTGTTTGTATGTTATACCACAACAACAGTATTTTATGTCAAGTTAATACATATTTACACGATATTAAAACAGAAAAACCATTTAAATTCATTTTCTTGTGTTAGATTCTTCCGAGTAACTACGTAACGGATTGACCGATATTTATGACGATTAACGAAAATGATTTTTTGTTTATTCGTCAATCACGTGAAAACTAGTGAACATATCGACATGGGAACATGAGCATTAGACAAGGAATGATTTGTAGATGGTTATAGGTTAACTATTTTTACTAATCAATGTGGAGAAACCGATCGATGTGGAGATTTTTGGGGGAGACCTATATCCAGTGGTGGACATCTATCGGTTGATGATTATAATTCTTTTTGAATTACATAGATCCTTCATCATTTTATTTCTAATCAACTTTTATAAACATTTTCATTTCGTATTTACGCGGTTGCTATAGCAACGGTTGCAGTCAAGGAACATTTCAAACAAATTTCAAGTATAATTCTATGTTACGGCTAGTAAAGCGGGAGGATAACAACTAGTATATATAGGGTGGCGCAAAAGTAATCCTCCTCTAAAAACATCGGAAGGTTATTTGGCTGTAATTTAAAAAAAAAATATGAAAAACTTTGATTCTTCTTGTGGATTATTTTTATTTGGTCTTTTAATTTTTTTACATCAAGGCAAATTCTATAGCATTTTCTGATAGGAGGATTACTTTTGCGCCACCCTATATATACATATTCCAATTTAGTTTTACTAGCGTCTATTTAAATTTGTACCAAATACTAATTTTTTTTTGGCACTTAAATTTATAATAACATAAATATATATTGGCAGTTCATCGTTTGCCGTGTTTAGCTACAAGTATATAATTTTGCACATCAAATTACAACTCACGATTCGCTCGAAATTCACGCACACATACACATCCCTAACAAAACACGCACACCAGTGCGAAACCGACTACACTGAGAAAAGGTCCGAGTCCCTACGTCACTGGCGCGCCATGTGTCGCTGTTGGATATTACAGTGACAGGGTTGCCATGTTTCAAATTATTAAAACAAAGTAAGGTAAAATTTGTTTCTAAAGTAAATAAAAAAAATAAATTGCTCTGACAAATTATTGTTGTCCAAAATTGGTATTAACATAATCTTTATTTCATTATAATATTTCTAAAATATTAATAAAGTGAAATAAAATCAAAAAATTAAGAAGATATTAATAAAGGATATATAAAGATATAAGAGATATTTAGAGAGTCATTGACTCATTAAGAAATCTCCGAAACTATTAGACGAAAACACTCACAATTTGGTGAAGATATTGCTTCTGGTATTTGGATGTGAACTAAGGATGGATTATAGAAAATTCCTTCACCAGAGTGAGTTTCGGGGGTGTTAATAACGCGAAGCTCGGTGGGCGGCGGGTTGTCGCCGAGCGGGAATATTTCTTACAAACTTCAAGTCTAAATTTCAGAATTAGATAATTTTATATTATGGCCAGCAAAGCGGATGAGGAATAACTAAACTAATATGATATAAACTATGATTGTTTTCTTTTATCTCTTGTTCAAATTAAATGCTAAAACAATTGGGGTATTTTCTCCAGACGTAACTTGGATGAAAATGATTATAAAGAATATATTTGCAAATACATTCTATAAATAATTATTTATGGTTTTAATTAAATGAAATAATCAATTTTGGTTGTATGTATCATTAAGTGGTCGGTTCACGTTTATACTAACAACATTTTTTTTAAACAAGCGACGAGTCTAGCGGTATGTTCACATGATGGTAAGTGATACGTCCGCCCATAACAACGTGACGCTAATTAGGGTGGTATTCACAGCACCACATTGCGCCCCTCGCCTGACACATACGATGTAGAGTTTCCTTGCTCTATTAATTATATTATCTACAACGCCCTTCAAACTTGAACACAGTAATAATTACGCAGTACTGTTCATCGGCTGCAATAAGGTCTGCGATGGTGCCTAGACTGTCTACGGCAACAAAGACCTACCACCAATAAATCTAGCAACAGTGAATTACTATAAATTTTACTCGCCATATTTGACATGAATTATGATTTAACAGGTATATGAATAATACATATATCCTTAGAATGTATTATTCTGCGTCGAGGAAGGAGGAAGTCGATTTCCTGGTATATGACAAATGACTCCAAGGTCAGACCACTTTTTCATTATACGTAATGACAAATACTTATTTTTTAAAAGGAAAAGAAAAATTATAATGATAAGTACGCAAAGATGTTTACTTTATTTTATTTATTTTTTGTTTAGTTTTAAACTAGTTTTCCTTACCAAGACTTGCTCATCTTTTTTTTTTATTTCATGCAGCGACGAGACGAGCTAAATAGTTTCCTTATGGTAAGTGATACGCCTGCCCATAACAACTTAGCGATAGTAAGGTTGATATAAACTGCACCATATTGCGCTCGTCGCCTGAGACATATAATATTGACTCTCGTTACCCCAATAATTACACTAGCCACAGCGCCCTTCAAACTGGAACACAGTAATGTTTATTTACAGTAGAAATTTGTAATTTTGTTAATAGTTAGCGGTAGACATTTACTAACAATGGGACCCAAAGTGCAGGTCCCTTCTGATATAGATGGTAAAAGTGTCATATCTAGGGAGATTCGATATCATTCTTCTTCTTCCTCGTCGCTTCCTCAATGCTGAGGATCGTGACCACGCACAAACAGTCTTCATTGAGTGCGATCATATGCAGAGTGGACCGCACGGTGTATACTCGCATCCACCGCCTTTCTAACAGCTTCCATCCATGTGGTAAGGCCTCTTCCTTAAGCACGTCTGCCTTCCAGTCTCCCCAAAATGACTTGCCTCGCAGGACAACCCATTGGAGAATGAAAGATGTGCCCGGAAAAGTCGACGGCTCTTTACTGGCACACTGAGACCGATCGATATCATTACTTCCCTTAAAATTTATAAATGCTGTTAACAGTATACAAATGACTATAGTAGTAAAATATAGTATAGTAGTATATAAGTGTACTTGGTAACTTTATATACGATTTTTGCTGCTTCGTTAGCGAAAGTATTTACTCTCCTTCGCTAAGTTAGCTGGTACATAACCGCTGATAATTAATTTTACTAGCGTTAAGTTCCTGTTGCCGGAGACCGTCTAGGTAGCTACCACCGTAGCGCCTACCGAAGCCGACAAACAGTACTGTGCAGACATAACGGTGTTCCGGTTTGAAGGGTGCTGTAGCTAATGTAATTATCGGGGTAATGAGACTCGACATCTTTATTTCAAGCGTCGAACGCAATATGGTGCCGTTTATACCACCCTAACTAAAGCTACTTTCTTATGGCCGGACGTATCACTTACCATCAGTTGAACAACCCGCTCGTCCCGTCGCTTTGTAGTATAAAAAAAAATCTTTTTAGATATTTAAGAGTAAATATTACGCAAATTTCATTTTCGCTTCAGAGGTACATGTCTCCTGCAAGGTAAGCCTACACCAGGAAATATGTGTGTAACCGTATATCAGCCCATCAACATTTTTGGCGAGAATTTTTTTATATTTAGTTAAAAGCGAGTGCTAATTATCTTTATATAAAATATAATATCATTTACAGTTTCCATTGTTTATGATGGTCCAAACCATTCTACCTTTGTTAGAGAATACTCAGGAGCATGCAAACGAGCCGAGATATCGACATGATACCGGCAAAAACTAAATAGTTTAGATTACAACGACTACAATTTTGTTGTAGTTATAAAGTAGCACTTAGTGACATGGGACATTACCATCAGACTGGTCCACTAACTAAAAATAAGATAGCGTGACTGTGCTATGATTATTTCTATGAGGGATATTCTATAATCAGAAATATAGAAATTTAATGGAGATCTAAAATTAATGTGGCTGATAGCTGATGAGGGAGGGATGACTTAGAGTGGAGGCGGCGTAGAGGACGCAGGAGTGTAGGACGTCTAGATGGACTTATGTTATAAGAACGACCGGTAGTAGATAGACGTGAATAGTTGAGGTCAACATTTGGTTGATGATATTTGGGAACGCCTATGTCTAAGAGTGGACTAATAAACGCTGATGATGATGATGACAGTAACACTGGATTCCGGTTTTATTAGCCGATTACGGGCTATCATTTGACATTATTTTGGCATGATGTTAACTGACAATGAAACCTGATATGGTGAAGCTTGTTCGCTAAGAATTCTCAGGGTATCAACATTGAGATTCGTAACAGAGCGATGCTGTTATAGCAGTCAATTTACAAAATGATGGTAATTGCTATCAGGATGAAGATTTTAGATTGGGCCAACAATTGAAGCAGGGTCATCCAGATTTTAATGGAATAGTACATTTGTTTGTTTGTTTTCTCAAGTCTATTATCACCAATATTGCATAGTTAGCCTTTTGTTGGTTTTCTGCTCGTGCTCTAATAGTTTTTTTTTATTATTTCCTCGTTTGAATTACTAGTTTCATTGCAAACAGTATTGCTAATCGTTAATATATCTCTCTTCCTCGGTTTGTGGCGCAATATTATACAGTAATAAGTCTCGATGTTAAATTTTAATCAGACTGTAAACTGGTTCATCATATTGGAATGGTTTAATTTTTTTTAATCATAATTAATATTTAACCGTTTCCCCTCTTCCCATCTCCGCTTAGCTGGCCATGCATGAAGTCTGTCATATTTCCAAGTCTTTTAAGTCTACATACAGTTTACAGCCCATAGGATTCCAGAGATATCGTGCCAGAAATATGATGAAAAATCATACTATTATATATATATATATATATACTATTATATATATATATATATATATAGGTTGAAAATGTTTCTGTTTTCATTCGCTGATCACGTGAAAACTAGTGAACATAACGGCATAGAAACATTATTCGATAGACTATAATTTTTTTAAATTTCGTAAATACTTCGACGATTTATTCCAAATTAAGTTTAATAAACTTTTTAATTTCGTGTTATTTACGCGGTTGCTATAGTAACGGTTGCTACACAAAGCCATTTGTGGTTGCGGTTGATCTCAAGGAATATTTCAAACAAACGTCAAGTCTAATTTTATATTACAGCTAACAAAACGGTCGGGAAACAGCTGGTATGTATATATACATAGCACACAACATTACTGTCTTCCGGTTTGAAGGGCGCTGTAATTAGTGAACACCCTGTGATGATGAGGTTTAATATCTTAAGGCGAAGAGCATAACGTGGTGCTGTGCATATCATCCCAATTAGCGCCATGTTATTAGCAGGCTCTCACCATTAGATGAACAACGCGTGACTACGTCGAATAAAAATTGAGTTAATCATATGACAAGTATACAGTTAGTTCGGTTTATATAATTCAAACGTGGTTAGTGGGCGGTCAATGTCTTTATTTAGCCTTCTTTTGCGTCAAACACGATTGCAATATGATTTTTTTTTATTACATAAAACGATGTTACGGACGGACCGTTTTTATTACACAAAGCGACGAGACGAGTGAGACGTCCACTTAATGGTAAGTGATACGCACGCCCATAACAATGTGGCGCCAGTTAGGATGATATACAGTGCACCACATTGCGCTCGTCGCCTTGAGACATAAGATATTAAATCTCGTTACCCCTTTAATTTCACCTGCTACAACGCTGTTCAAACCGGAACACAGTACTGTCTGTCGACTGCAATAGGAGCTGCCGTCGTACCTACTTAGATGTTCATCGGCAACAGAGACCTACCGCCAGTACAAACAGAGAGAGAGAGTACTGTTGTCTGCTCTGCAGTCTCGGGCTAGTAAGAAAAATACTAAGGTAAGCCCAGCCTATCGTAGAAAGCGACTAGTCGGGTTTTCGGATTCGTGGGCTTTGAAGGTTAGAGCCTTCATTGCTCACTAAATGAGCCCGGGGTGAACGAACGGACGAGGTGGACTTGTCCATGACGTAGCATAGCGAGGGTTACAGCCTTCCTTGGAACGATGCACGGAGCACCGGTGTGTTCTGTAGGAGATCTAGGGTTCTTCGCAACGCACCGAGGATGGCCACTGAAAGGATTTTAGTGGCTACAAATCGCACATAACCTTATCTTCTTTTCCAAAAGCAAGGTACCTTTAGAAGGTTACCCTTCCGATAATAAGAGAAAGGTGTCATTGTAGTGTCTCTTTCTGGCGTCATAATGTAGTATACTAATACTGTGTCCCAATTGAATAGGAATCACTTTTCACAAAATCAACTGATACTCCAGATATATTGATAGATATATAGATATAATAATGCCTCAAACGCCCGCAGTCAAAGAACTTTAATAATCCTGTCTCCAGTTATTTCCCTATCGATCTTTGCAGTTAGTTAAGTGAGTAGACTTGACATCATTTTCTTATCAAAATTTTGTGAACATCAAGTGTAATATAATAAACATATAAATATATAAAGCATTAAAATCGCAAAGTGAACTTGTGCTAACTAATGGAACCGATATTTGGACATCCTGGATCCCCAAAATCAGTTTTCGTTTATATCAACGTCTGGGAATTCGATTTGGACTCCGAAGGGTAGGAATTGACCACTACGAGGTCAATTAATTTCCAAACTGTTTTTTTTTCAATAATGCGTGAAAAAAGTTATATAAAGATGTTGTATTATGTTTAGATATCAAACGAGGCGTTTTGTGGCTCATTAGTTTACCGTACGTTGTAGAGTTAGTGTGTAGGTTAATACTCACTCCGTTAACAATGGGTGAAACTAAAAAAAAATTCGCGATAAAACCGCACGCAATGTACTCGAGGTCGCGGGCTGTAGTGTGCGCGTGCGCACAACGCCGTCACTGCGAACCAACTGAACGAAGCTCAACGCGAGCGGGCGCGCCACCGTTATGAACTTACAAAGAAATCGCCAAGCGCGACCCGGTTTTTTGATAAACGGATCTACATACGGCAGTCTTCTATTGGCTGCCCACCATTCATATATTAAGTAGCGTGATTTTTTCTTAAATATCGACTAGTATCTCACCTGGTGGAAAGCGGTGTAATCTTTGATGCTATGGCACACTAATCTACAAGTAGCCTACTTCTTCTATTCATTATTTTCTTTAAAGTTTATACATCATAACTGGACGGTAACACCGACGCAAGCAGACTAAAACAAAACGGTGAAACGTTCACTTTCATCCAATGCCTTTTTTTTGTTTAACGTGGGCGAAATGCCTGCGCATACCCGTCCTCACGGAGGCAAGGACAGGTTAGTCGGACTTGCACCGACTAAAACCCCCACGATGTTCCTCCTCGTCGCTTTAAAGCGGGGTCACGGGAACGCTCTCGTACACATTTGCGACCACGCCAACGTTGGCCGCATATCGCAGCCCCACCTCGGCAGGGAAGGGAAAACCCTCCCTTTCCACCTCTGTAGGGGCACGCCGGAACACACAGCGCGCCCCCTGCTCGGCCTCTTGCAGTCGCGCGGGCAACGGATGTCCCCGAACCCGTTACCCAGAAGCCATGGAAGCTAAGAGAAAACTCTCTCGACTCCCTGCGGCGGATCCGATCTTGGGCGCGCCGCCACCCGTAACACGGCCGCGGAGGATAGAGAGAGTGGCGCATCGCAATGCCAACACTCATCTTCCCTCGTGGCCTCTCCGCCGCCATATCAGCGGTGCGGCACCGCTTAGTCGCAGAGGGTACACCGGGAGCAGCTAAATTTTAAAAGTGGTCTATAAGTAAAAAAAAATCTGGGCATCTCCGATGTAATGGTAAGTCACGCACTTTCGTGGTAATGTAAGTTATCATCTTCAAACAACTCTCGTAACATCATCATACACTTAATGGTGGGTAATCCTTGTTGCCGGAGGCCGTCTCGGTACCACCGCAGATTTTATTCCTGCCGCCAAACAGTAGTGTGCATGTTCCGGTTTGAAGGTCATTGTAACTAGTGAAATTACTGGCGTAATGAGACTTAACGTCTTATGTCTCAAGGCGATGGGCGCAATGTCTTGGAATATATACCATCCTATCTAGCGCCGCATTTTTATGTGTGGGCGTATCACTTACTACCAGGTGAACGTTCCGCTCGTTTCGCCGCTTCACTGTATAAGAAAAAAAAGTATAGCTGATTTAATATATAACATTTAATAATATACTTAATTAAGTTTTTTTTTTTTTTTTGTTTTACGTGGGGGAAATGCCAACAAAACCCCCACGATGTTCCGCCTCATCGCCATGATGGCAGGGTCACGGGAACGCATGCACTCAACCGCGACCCTGCCGGCGCTGGCCGCTTGCGCAGCCCCACCTCGGGAGGGAGGGATGAATCCTCCCTTTCCAGGGCGCGCCGGAACATGCAGCGCGCCCCCTCCTCGACCTCATGCGTGTGCGAGCGACCGGTTCCCCCGAACCTGTCGCCCAGAGGCCATGGGAGCCACGGGAGCCACTGGAGAAAACCTCTCCCGGCTCCCCGCGGTGGAGAGATGTTAGGCCCGCCGCTACCTGTCAACGGCCGCGGAGGATAGGGAGAGCGGCGCATCTCAATACCGGCACTCCTCTTCCCCCGCGGCCCCACCGCCGCCGCATCTCCGGTGCGACACCGGTTGGCCGCAGAGGGTACTCCCTCCGCGACCCCACCTCGGCTGCGAGGGGCGGTATGAAACCGCCCCTGCAGCCGGCCGCTAGGGCAGCACACAGCCGCCCCTGCGGCCCCCGGCCGTTCCGGTGAGCTCCAGTTACCCCAACCGGTGCTCGAACCTGGAGCGGCTGCTTCGGCCAGCCCTTCGCCGCGGGCCGGCCGGGTGGGTTCCACTTGGCTTCACCGTGTTCCGCATCACGGTTACTAAGCCCCTCCGCCACGACAAGGCGAGAACCCGTTGGAGGGGTACTTAATTAAGTTACTGCAGTCATTTACTTATTAATTAGCTTTAATTATTACTGTTGGCCTACTCTAAGTAAAGGCCTTTCCCCATTTTATTAATACATACGTCTTGATACATTTTATGCATTTTTTTACCTTCATTAACAATACAAAAAAAATTCAATAAGTTAAGGTTGAGTTTTCCATAAGTAAGAAGCTTCATATCACTGTTTATTTATCTTGATATATGTAATGAAAATATGTTTTCTTTGTTCGCCAATCACGTGAAAACTAGTGAACGTATCGACACGGGAACATGAGCATTCGACGCGAAATGATTTATAGATAGTTACAGGCCATTTAATTTATAAATTTCATAGATCCTTGATAATTTAATTTTTAATTAAGTTTTATAAATAATTATATTTTATGTGGTTTTATTTATGTGGTTGCTATAGAAAATCATTTGCGGTTGCGATTGCTCTCAAGGAATATTTCAAACAAATTTCAAGTCTAATTATATATCACAGGCAGCAAAAGCGAGCGGGGAACAGCTAGTATACTGTATATAAAGAATAATAAAAAATCTTTTCTTTGAATAGTTTTTTCTATCATTTTTCTTCTTACTTCATATGAGTTACTATGGTTTTCTTAATTCATTTTATGACAGAAAGACTGTGTGAAGCGAACCTACCCACATCATCATCATTCAATAGATGGCCACAGGTATCTATCTTCCCGCAGTCTCCAAGCCATTAATCGTGTGCCCGTTATAAGAAGAATTACTTAAGATGTTTACACTATTGACTAAACGCGATAAAAATGTTACGCATCATTACTTCCGGTTATTCACAAGAAACGATTTCATTCTAATCTGAATACAGTTTAAAAAAACTCAACGAAATAAAGATTGCCTTAGTAACTTGTTGAAAGAGTCGTCTCACGTAAATATAGGTGATTCGAATAAGTTCACAGAATTCAATCTATTGATATTCAATTCGGATATACAAGGCGCGATTTGTCAGGATGTATCAACATCAGTCTACTTTATGGATGTATGTTCAAAAACTTCATCATCATCAACATTGGACAAGAGACTGGATCTCTAGATGATCAGGTCTCCTCAGGATTCATTTATCGTGTGAAAAATCTTATCATAGTAAGGGTAGGTAGGCTAGTGGTAGATTCCTGTTGCCAAAGACCGTTTAAGTAGCCACCAACGCAGCTTCTATCCTGTACCTAACAGTACTATGCAAACATTACCGTGTTCCGGTTTGAAAGCCACTGTAGCTATTAAAATTATTGCAATAATGTGAGTTAACAATTTTATACGACGCGAGGGGCACAATGCGGTGGTGTGTCCATTATAACTAGCATTACGTTGTTTTGAGCAGGCGCATCACTTACTATCAGGTGAACGTGTTTAAGAAAAGAAGCGTCAGGATTATATAGGATTTCTAACCACTATAATCTCCTCAGTGGTATTATGAGGACCAAGTCGTGCAACGATTGTGACTACATAGCTTATGCTGTCTATCCTTCAACTGTTCAGCGACGATACCAACACAGATGATCACAAGCAAGAAATCTGCCATCACAGGCCTTATCTTTGTACATCTCCAGAGATTCATTGGTTCATCATGAGATCTCCAACACTTAGACTTAAACACTGAAAGTTTGGTAGTGATGTTGTTTCTGCCGTTTAGAGGTCAGTTAAGAATCATCATCACCATCAGCCGATACACGTCCACTACAAGAAGTACAGTTAAGAATAGAATTTACAAATTTTCTTCTACAAAGAGAGGTCGGGGGGTGTTAATAGTACAACAGGTCCTGGTGAAGGGTGGTACGAGTTGCTGCCGGTCGGGAATATTTCTGACAAATTTCAAGGGCAGAGAACAGTTAGTATTTATATAGCTGCTAAAATTGAATATGGAAAGGTGTCCTTTAATAGTGACTGTGTATATTTGTGAAGGTTTTTGCATAAGGTTTGCGGATCGCGAATTCGGCCGGTACATTCGCAAACCGGTCAGGTTTCACCCGGGCCGCGCCGGCTGGACTGCCGGTCTTGCTCCGAGCTCACTGCAAACAGTGCATTAGAAAGAACGGAAGCTGTTTAATTATGCGATTTTATCTCATTATGTGAATAAGTAGGAAATGAAAAGTATTATTAAAACACCCTTAAGAGAGAAATCTACGAAAAAACGGAAACTCACATAACAATAATTATTTTTTTTTTATTAAACTCAGCAACGAAATAAAACGTTCACCTGATGGTAAATGATTCATTTGCCCACAATAACCTGGCGCTAGTTAGGATGGTATACACTGCATCACATTACGCTCTTCGCCTTGAAGCAGAATGTTAAGCTTCGTTACACTCAGTAACTTTAACAGCTACAGCGCCCTTCAAACCGGAACACAGTAATGTTTGCACAGTACTGTTCGGCGGAAGGGATAGCAGGTCCGGTGGTACCTAGGCGATCTCCGGCAACAGAGACCTACCCATCCATCATTATCATAGTTATATATTATCATAATAATTCCATGGTATTGTAATCTAACTGGTGGTAGGTCTCCGTTGCCAGAGAGAGTCTCCCACCGCAGCGACTACTGCCGAAGAGAAATATTACTGTGTTCTGGTTTGAAGGTCTGGTTTGAAGGTGCCCATAATATCTTAACTAACGCTACGTTGTTATGGGCAGGTGTATCACTTACCATCAGGTGAACGTCCCGCTCGTCTCGTCGCTTAATGGAATATAGAATATATTAATAGGTTATCATCATCATCATCATCAGTCGATAGACATGCTGGACATGGTTCTCCCCCGAAGATCCCCACATTTGTAAAGGGTATTGTGGAAATTTCAACCATTTCCCACCACGCTGGCCCAATGCGGGTTTATGGGAGCAAGTGCCTCATTTGTTGATTAGCAGGCTACACCACGAGCAGGTGCGGCTGGCTTGGGTCTCGTAAGTTGTTGTGCGGAACCCCTTACACCCCCCCTTAATAGGTTATAGCTAGTTTATAATTCCTATAAACAAATGTTTAATATCAACCGTTACACAACAACGCGTATAACAAATCCATTCGGCAAGCGTCGTTTATTTCTATACGGGTATAGTAAATACAAACAAATTATTATTACGATAAGTAACCTTATTAGAAACACCAACAGTACACTGATTAAACGACAAAACTTTTTTTTTATTCCTAACGGCACTATGATATATTGTGCGCGGCGTGTGAATAGGCCTTAAAGGAGAAGCTAAAGTCTAAGTGGAGCTTCTATGTAACAACAAGGAGTTTATTCTTTTTATAAAACAGACAAGATTAATAATAATGCACTGCTTCATCATCAGCCGATAGACTTTCACTGCTGGACTTGGGCGTCACCCAACAGCTCTGTAGCTTCGGGCTAGTAAGAATAGGACTAAGGTAAACCCTGCCTGTCGTGGAAGGCGACTGAAAGAGTCTAGAAGTTTCACGAGCCTTGCGAGTGGGCGTCTTTATCGCTCAACAAGCGAACCTGCGTGGGACACCGTATGGCTCAGCGATGGTGCCTAGGAGGGTAAGACTCCTCCTCAGAGATGTGTTCACACAAAGTGTAGTAGGGCATTGGTGCATCCTGTAAGAGAACCCGGATCATCTCCCAATGTACTGATGCAAACCACCGAGGGGGACTTAGTGAGTAACAATCTCACATAACCCAGACTGCCCCCCAGAAGCAGAGTATTTTTCGATTTCCCCCGAAAGCAAAAATAAAGGCCTCTCCATCCAGGTCAGATAGGAGTTAATATGAGGGGATTTGGGTCTTTTCCCACTACGCTGGCCCAATGCGGATTGGTGGGAGCCAGTGCCTCGTTGGGTGATTAGCAGAATGCACCACGAGCAGGTGAGGTTGGCTTGGGTTCCGCGAGTTGTTGTGCGAGAGCTGTTGTTAGCAGCAAATGATTATGCTCGCCGCAAGACTCTGTATCCTCATTGGTAATTGCACCAGTGAATACATTCTGCCAGCTTGAACATAGTATCATAAGTACATAGATTTTTTTTCCACGAAACGACGAGACTAGCAGCACGTTCACCTAATGTTAAGTGATACACCTGATCATAACGTGGCGCTAGCTAGAATGCTATACAAACACTACATTGCGCTCGTCGCTTTAACACATAATATGATAAGATTCGTTACCCCAGTAATTATACTAGCTATGGCGCCTTTCAAACCGGAACACAGTAATGTTTGCATACTACTGTATGTCAGCAAGACAAGCTGCGGTAGCTACTACCAGCTAACCTACCACCAGTCTACCTGTTCATGTTCATAAATAAAATAAAGAATGCATTTAAAGTTTCCAATTTGCAGTTGTGTGAAGTACACGGACACTGGTAATTAAGTGTTAGTTATATAACGAGGTGGAAACGTTTCTTATTAAGGCGTCTGTCGCAATGGCTCGTTGCTTCATCAGCCCGGGAGAGTGGAAGTCCTTGGTGGCGATGCTCTTTAGCACATACTTCGTTTAGTCATATCGTTAATACCTTATTTAAAAGGGAGACATGATTTGATTCCAGCAACACTGACCTCGCTGGATACTTGGTGCTCGCACGCGTTTATGAGCTATGATAAGTGCCGGCGCCATTTTTTTTTATTATACGAAACGACGAGACGTTCGAGACGTTCACCTGATGGTAAGTGGTACACCTGACCATAACAAGATGGCGCTGGTTATAAAGCTACACAGCACCAAACTGTGCTCGTCGCCTTGACACATAAAATGTTAAAGCTCGTTAACTTGATAATGTCACTAGTTAACAGCGCCATTCAAACCGGAGTACAGTAAAGTTCGCCTGTCTGTCAGCTGTAATAGGAGTTGCGACGGTATCTATACGGTCTCCGGCAACAGACCTACCACTAATACAAGGATATCATCATGTGAATATTATGTGAAATTGACTCCATGTCTATAATTTTAAATGCCTTGTCTCTATCCAGCAATATTTATTGGTGATCTTATACATTCTGGACTTCTTAACAGCATTTCATGTTAGACGCAGCTTAGTAAATAATCCACTTAATATACTTTCTGGCGGATGTCGTGTCCTTCTACCAATAGACTCTTTTCGATTCCAATCAACGCCACCACAGCTTCTATTAGCGGATGTTATATTTCCAGTAAAGCTGGTTGTTCTTGGAATTTGTCAGTATCCTCAAGAAGTTTTTATTACCTAAAAATAAGGATCAAATTCAAGGAGATCTATCCCACACAGACTTGACCGTAACAATTCCTGGTTATCACCGTGTCAAGTTTTAAAGAGGAAGGCGAATATAAATGTTAAGATCTTTTTCAACCGCTCACGATTCTTGAAAAGGTCAAACAATTCGGTGTGGGTCAAATCCATTGGAACTTTATACATTAAAATTGTTAAACCCTCAAATGTTTTTATCATCCGTAACCAGAACGTGCGTGGACAAACTGGTTAAAGTGCAGCATTACTCTGCCTGAACCACCAGCGTACAGGCAATAAGTTCGAATCCCCTTAATTCCTAAAGTGATCCAATAGAACCCACAGGAGTCGACAGACGACTCCACACGTCTCCGTTGGCGTCACAGAAAATGTGGGTTCACAATTCGTAAGGGTCCTCGGAAATTTATTTACTTTCCATGGTGAAGACCTAAAATGTTGGCTTCACTTCGCCAATGTAGGTAGATAATATTATAAGAGATTTTTGGTGTAGTCTTTGTGGTCATCAGCCGGATAACGCCCTCCACCCGGCATAGGCCTTCGTCCAGGATCTCCACGCCGATCGGTCTCGAATCCTCGCTTCCCGCGACTTTCATCAGATCTACCCTCAATTGATTCTGAAAAATTTTATTGTAATAATTGTATTTTTGGATATATCACCACAAACAAACGTACTATATTTTTTTTCATTTTACCCCTCCAAATGGGAAGTTTTCTAAATGAAATAAGTGAGAATTGATTGGTTCCTATTGTTGAGGATGGATGTAAAAAAAAGTTAAGTTGGATGATATCATTATTTTGATTGGCCAACTTAACTCTTTTACATCCATTCACACCACGATCAATTAAATAATTGACCAATCAATTCTCAGTTTTTTTTTAAAAAAATTACTAATTCGCAGTTGGAACTGACCAGTAACGCAGGTTTGCATAGTTAGATATAATGTTCACATTTTTTGTCGAGTTCTGGGAATATGGTAGAAATGTAGCTGCGGAAGGTCCGCCGGAACTAGCTAAATTTTGGTAGTGGTGTATGACAGAAAAAGTCTAGAAACCTCCGGTATACATCAAGAAAAGGCTATGATTACTCGAATCAAAGTTATTATAGGATTTTTTATACCTGGCAATGTATGTCGACTCCTTTAATCCCTCTTCATCATCCTCTGCCGCCATGGAGTAAACGTGGCGATTCATTCGCCGCCGCCAGTGTTTCCAACCAAACATGATGTAGATATGTTTAAAAAACAAGAGTGAAAAAGGGTTGAGTGCGATTTACTATCAGGAAGTGGTGGTAGGTCTCAAATACGGGAGACCATCTAGACCGGTATTACCGCAGTTGTTATTGCACCCCCCATCAGGTTCCCGCCTTGTCGTGGCGGACGGGCTTAGTAACCGTGGCTGGGTCGCCCACGGTGAAGCGAAGAGGAACCTACCCGGCCGGCCCGCGGTGAAGGGCCATTCATTGAATCATTTACCATCAAGTGAACGTTCCGCTCGTCTCGTTGCTTCGTTAAATAAAAAACATACATCTTCGTTTATTATTAGAATGTGGTCAAGCATTAGTGTAATTTTTTTTTAAGTTCTTCCTTAAAAATCAATAAGTTGAGCTGGCTACCGTCCCAGATAAAATATATTTATACTTTCTTATTACTGTAACACAAAAAATATATAAAATAAGTATTAAAATATTGGTTACTGTTACTACGTACGCGGGTAGATAACTTCCTGTCGTCGCCGGCGTTACCCTCGCCCACCCTGCCTTCTGCAATACTCTTTACCCTCGTACACACTCTGCGTAGATGGCCCTTAGTATTACACTTTTTGCAGGTGTAATTTACGAACCGACACTCTGACGATTTGGGATTAGAGTAACCGCACACCGTACACTTGACTCTGTCCACACTCACGACACTTGGTTTCTTGATCTGGAACAACTCCTGTGGAGTAGCGGGGAGCGCACTGCACGCCCCTTTGCAGCTCGCGCTGCCGCCACGCTGGCTCGGGCACTGCGTAGGTTCTCCACCATTTTCAATGTCTTGGGGAGAGTCAGTCCGGAAAGGTCTTGCATATACTGTTTTTCGTTTTCAACTCCCGATAATAGCCCCATGATGACGCGATCACGCAGGGCTTCTTCTACATTGCTGAATGCACAGCTAGCCGGTAAGCCTCTCAGATACGCTGCATACTGCGAAGGAGTTTCCATCGGCAGCTGCTCCGCGTTGTAGAAGTTGTGACGCTCGCTGACTCCAATTCTTTTTGGAGTAATGTGTGCATCCAAAGGCGTCAAACTTTCCTCGTACGGCACCTTCTGCAGCTCCCCTGGAAGAGTTAAATCCGCAGCGAGCTTGTACGAGTCTTCACTGAATGCGCTCAATAATATTGCTGTACGATGACTCCCGTTGCATCGGTCACTGCTGTGATGTTGTTAGCAATAAACCATTGCGTGGTCCTGCTTGTATACGTCTTCCACGTATGAATGTTGTGGTCAAAACTAGATAAAATGCCTAAACCAGTCGACAACATTTTATCTTAAACTAAAAATAAGTCCTCGTCGCCAACGTTACGTCCGCAGGTGGGGAGCAGTCGAGACGCGTGCAGCCGGTAACGAACTGACTTTATTGTATCTGCTGTCGGTGGGCGTGGCCACCGCTTATTTCACAAATACCTACATTAAACCAGTATTATGTATTTACATATACCCCATACATAACAGCTACTTTTGCTGATTGTAAGTGAATAGACAGTACAGAGCGGGAGATGAAGATAAACTTTAGTGTGCAAACTGTGCTCCAATTTGAAGAGAGTTTTTGTTAATGAAATTAGTAGGGAACGTGACTAAAGACCTGATGTAATAAAGCAATGTGGTCACTTGAATATAGGTAAGCGTATCATCATGACGGTGTAAGGGGTTCCGCACAACAACTCGCTGGATCCAAGCTAACCTCACCAGCTCGTGGTGCACCCTGCTAATGGTGAGGCTCTGGCCCTCACCAATCTGCTATGGGCTAGCGTGGTGGGAAAAGGCCCAAATACTCCCACATGAACCCCTACAAACGACGGCTTCTGATGCCCAATGATGCAGACAGCGCAAGACCGATCGATGTGGGGATCTTTAGGGGAGGGAGGCTTACGTACAGCAGTGGATGTCTACCGGCTGATGATGATGAATCGTATCATCAGGTGTACCTCCAATAGGTTCCATTACTAGATATAACAGACATTGCCTCTTGTCTATACAATATAAAATAGATGTCAAACAATTTCAGTTGCGGCTGAACCTTGAGGTACTCTTGAAAGTTAACCTGAAGAGTTTAATTAAAAGAAAGGTTAAAAATAATACACGAACACATTTTAATAATTTATGTTAACTCCGCGACGAAATGAACTCATTACGACCATATTAAACCAGGTTCAGTAATGCGGACGTAGCCTTCCTTACAAACAATTAACAATTTCAATCTATTCGTATGCAATTACATGTAGCTGTTAGTTTAACGAGGAAACAATAATTAATTAATTAACAGTTAATAAATAAACACTGAAAATAGAATTAATCACAAACATAATAAATTTGACTAGTTTATTGTATTTCGGATTTTAGCAAATGAAAACTATAAGGGTCTATAGGTTCCCAAGTTTTTATAAACGACCTAACAAGAATAAAAATTCCAACGCCTTTTAGATAATAGTTATTTATATCGATTTATATGGCCATTGTCTATTAATAATCACAAATTAAACATTAGTTCTCTCTCTCTCTCTCTTTTTCTTTAATCGTGTTATAACAAAGCTCCAGCGCCCTCTAGAAGACGGTACTGTCTCTATTGGAATCTATGCTGAAAGGATTAACTTCGATGCTTTTTTTTTGTATACATAATCTTTATAGAATTAAAAACTCTAAAAAATCTATTTCTACGTAATTTTTTTTAGTTAATATTATACTCTGTTTTTAAAAAATAACATTTGCGGTTATATCTTTATAAAATCTGTCTGTGGAATTCCACAGATTATGTATAAGCGATTATATTTATAATCGGTTTTTTTATTGAAATGCCAACTTAAATACTTAAATATCGATTTAAAGTATATCAATGGTGTCTGTTGATTTCATTTTCTTATGTGTTATCGATATAAAAATAGTGATATATTTTCCAACAACACAACGAGCGTGACATTCATCTGATGAGTGATACGCCCGCCTACGACAATGTTGTGGTAAGGATGATATACACCACACCACACTGTACTTATCACTTTGAGATGTAAGATATTAAATCTCATTACCCCAGTAATTTAATTAGTTACAGCACCCTTCAAACCGAAACACAGTAACGTAAGTAAAGTACTGTAGTTTGGTTGAAATGGTAACTGCTTTACTTTTTTTTACTTTGGTGTAGTATCGTCTTAAGGCACTTTAAATAATTTCTATGTAATGAACTTAGATAATATAGCATGTGTTATGGCTATTAATAATCTGTGTAGCCGGCGGCCAGTTTGGGTGCGCCATCTAGCGGCACGGGCCGGTAGTAGTCCTGCATGTCGCCCCAGCCGCGCGGCGCCACGTTGAAGTTGGGCCCGCAGACCAGCGGCAGGCGCGGGCTCTTCGGCGACGCGTACACGTCGTTCAGCTTCGTCGGCGCCAGCGGCACCGGCACCTCCACGTTCTGCACTGTGATCGTCGGCGCTGACACCGGGAACGGCTCCATTTTGGGCAGGTTCGAGGTGTGCTTCAGCGCCGACTTCGGATAGGTTTTTTGGTTTCGCAAACTCGACGGCGGACGATACGGCGTGTCGTGGTTGGCGACCGGCACCGGGGTCGAGCTGGTATTCGATGTGTTGCGACCTGAAGTGATGTACGCGAAAGTAATGATTCAACACATTACTCAAAGCCTCAAAACTAATGATTGCAAATCATCATAATCAATATGTCCACTGCTGGACATAAACCTTAATTAAGATATTATTAGAGCGTTAGAATAAATAATTTATCTCCAAATGATTTTTTCTTATTTACGACATTTGTATTCCTTTACGACAAAATTATTCATCTCCGCCATTTCCTTAAAAATAATATTTTTTGATTCAACCTCTAAAGAAATGTAAGAGTTCTCTTTTTATTGACACTAGATTTAGGGATGTTTTGGTTTTTTTCCAAGTCTGGAGCAAATACACAAAAGACCAATAGTGATAATTTTAAGGCCATGTAGCCATAATCAGATCAGATCAGACATATATCAGTAATGAAAACATTGTTTCCACAAAATGGTGATTCTCATAAATCTTGTTTCAATCTAAACTGATGATGATCTTTTATTTGTCTACTATCAATGTCAGTTCCAAGTTTGGATTTGTTTTCTCATGATGAGGAACTATGAGGCATGAGTAGCCGTCTAGAGTGCTCACCTCGTCCCTCGTGCACCCACTTGACGGAGCGCTTCTTTCTATTGACGTACATGCTCTGCCCCCGGCTGGTATGGTTGCTGGCGTCGCTCAGGGACCTGGAGATGGCGCGCGCCAGGTCCATTTGCTCTTTGACCGTCGGATGCACGCCCGGCACGTAGAAAGCTGACGATGCGAAGGTTTTCTCTGCAATGGTAACAATATAATGTTTTATTTTAGATAAGTTAATAGTTTTCTTAAAACATAAATAATAATGGAAAGTTACAAAGCTATGATAGATATAGACTACTATTGCAGATAGCGCAGGCTCACCATCAGGTTTGATGCAGTGAAGGTAAGATAAAAAATACTGGTTTATCTTAATAATCTTACAAACTAAAAACATCATAATTAGTACAAATAGATCAAAACCGTTCCCTAAAACTCTGTTCAGGAGTCGTAAAAAATTATTGATCGTACCAAACTTGCGATCTTTCTTGATGATGTGTTCCTCGGCGTCGGGTGCTGGCGTGAATATCTTGTTCAGGTCCACTTCCTTGTTGCCCACGATGACCGGTTTATTCTCCAGGTCCTCCTATACATTTGTCGACGTATATTAAAAATTGCTGTACTTTAATAATACTTTATTTTCTACTACTTTTACTTTATATTCTTTTTATATACGACGTAGGAGACGAAAAGGATGTACCATTGACAATTAAATAATATCTTAAACATTAAATCTAGTTGACTACACTAATGCTAAGCGCTGCTGTGGTCTTTAAAGAAGTTTCTGAGAAGAAACAACGATTGTACTACTACCACAATCATAGGAGCAGTTGGATAAAGACTTCTCTATTGGATCTCCGCAAAGATTGGTCTCATGTTGTTTGCATTCAATAACTCCTCGCGATCTTCTTCAAAGGATCATTTCTTCTTTATTATATGAGATAACTACAATAAACACTACATTTGTAATAAGCAAATCTACTCTAAAAGATACAAAGATACAATAATTGTTATAATTAGTTATTTATTATAACGTTAATTATATTAACATTCAGCAACACTACCGCCCTCATGTCAGTTAGTGATAATATTATTCAACTGTATTAATATAAATATATATAAAAATATATTAAGCGGTTTACTTAGACTATATACAGTGGACATTAAAATTATATTTATATACGTATCTTCTTAATATATTTACATGGTAGAGATGATATAGTTTTCATAATATATAGAAAGAAATAATGAATTTTTTCTATCTACCCTCAGTTTACTTTTATGTCAAAATTGGTGGGTGTATACATACATAGCTGTGATCTGTTGAAGCTATATAAGTTTCGAAATATCTATAAATGACATTACTACTGATAAAAATATTTAAATTGACTTTTTAACTTCAAGAGGTATGAACAAAAAAGGAGATGTGTATGTTACACACGACAGACAATAAGATTTATTATTTCAGTAGTAAAATATTAAGATTAGTATAAAGAAAAATGTTATAAGGTGTGCATACTACTTCTTGGAATTCATATAGACAACCTATAGATAAAATGTAGTTATAACACCATGAAAACTGTACACGTAGTTTTCTTATAAAAAGGTCTTTGGAGTCTTGGAATTTATTTTTGTGATAGTCTATTACTCTACTGCCTACAGAGTAGACGCTGGCGATTCATTACGAAAGAGAGGGAGAGGGACAGAAATTAATTTGTGATTATTGATGTTTGATAGACAGACACATAACATTGGTATCATTAACTATAATTTAAAAGGGAGCGCTGGAATATTTTTTCTCCTTGTAAAGGGGCGGTAGATAATCAAAATTTTCAAAACCCTTGATGAAATTTGTAATATTTCCATTTATTTAATCCTTTGATCTATTCTACTTGAAAACTATGTTTATGTCACATATCAATGAAATATATTTACAAGTCGATGTCACTACAAAGTCCATGATCATCAAATCTCGCATTACTCTTACGGTCAACTCTTCCAGCGCACGCGCGTCGGGCAGCTCCCGTACCTCCACATCGTTCTTCAAAAAAATAAATCTATTTAACTAATAATAGTAAATACTAATAGACACAACAGAAATTTAAGGGAAGGCAGTAAAGTTTACTGATGTACGGCGAGCACCTGGTGGAATTTTATCAGATAAAACTTACAAATAAATCTAGACCGCTACCGGCAGAAATTGATACTTGATGCATTTAACTGCTGACTAGAATCTATAATTCGCTAGATCCCAAATTTACCACTAATTTTTCAAAATAGATCTTTCATCATCATCTTGCTGCTCTGTTCTATTAACAGATCTTGATACAAATTAATATCGTTGAAAAATTTTAAGTAATATAAAATATTTAAGAATCATTGAGTTGCTATTGTTTCTTCATTGTTTGCTATACTGTAGAGGTATGGAATTGTTAACTGTTATATGACTTATAAGCAGCATCTTTTATGTTTCCACTGTTGAGATTCACAATCTGCTCTCACAGGAAGACAGACAACCATTCATCTACCACACTTGCCAATTGCGTGTTGACGTTTGTTGACGTTTGTAGTTGACGTCTCGTTTGTCTATAGTAGATCTCTAAACTTAGATATAACAGATATAGTAATTAAAAGATTACGAAAACCATTAGTGAGATCAATTAAATATTTTCTCATCCTCCTATGTTTTAATGATATCATCCTACTTGTGTTGAAATCAAAAGCATGTTGCAACAGTGTAAGTAAAGTAAATTAGAATTGTAGCACCTACTCGGCTAATCCAGTTCATTAAAATTCTAGAATTAAATCTAGTAAATAGTAAGGCAAAACCAGCACTAAAGTGTAGATATCTAATGCTACCCAAGGCATTGTAGATAGCAAAAGCTTCAACTGCTCTCAACTCTATAAATATATAAGCGATTCTCAACTATGTAGAGGCTCATAACGAGATCTCTGGAACCATAAGACGTGCAGACTTAAAATTTGGTAGCATTATTCCTTTTACCGAGTATAGGTCAGGATTTTACGAAATATTAAACCAGAAAGGGATTGAGAGGATGTTAATAACGAGAATGGGATGCCGGGCGGGAGTATTTCTACAAAATCAAGTTTAGATTTGAAATCGAATTCTATTATGCATCCAGCAAAGTCGAAATGGAACAGCTAGTATAAGTATATAAGTTAAACAATATCAGGTCTTACTGTACATAGATAATGTGTGAATTCAATTAATTACGCATGTACTTTAGACGTTTTGACTATGACGAATAGGTAAGTGTTGCTGGAAGGGCGCCAAGTTTCAGCTCGTATACATTGCCAACTGCCGAACCGCCATGCCAATACGCCGCGTATAACAGAAATTCGTTTTATATTTTAGTATTGAGGGCGAATCGTCCGCGATACTCAGATATCGCAGATGAAAACAAAAAATCGATTATTAATCCGCGTCACACTTTGATGTTGCGTCTGCGTCAGAAGGAAACGTGGACGAGCAGCGCAGCGGAGATTTGACGCAAGACGAGTAGTCACCTATAACGACAAAATATAATTAACTACGAATATTAATAATAATAAACAGCCCTTTAAATATTCCCACAGCTGGGACGCAGGACTTCCTCTCAAAAGGAAAGAGTTAAACTTTAACCATCACGCTGATCAAGTACGCGTTACTGATTTACGATTATTATACCTTTGAGATTTTCGTGTCTTTCCTGAATAAGGGTGAAGTTTATACACTACAGATTGGGAGTAGATGCTGTAGATGTTACCTGTTAAGTTTTTAGCCCCTGTCTCGTTCTGTTAATATCAAATATAGATCAATTTCGAGCTTTAAGAGGAAATCCCAATTCGTTAAATCCATAAGAATATGGAAATGGTCTAATCTAAATATGATCTGAACAATACGGATAGGAAAGTAAATGTGATGGATGAGAGTAGAAAAGGAGAGACAGAAACAGAGAAGGAAGATAGTGAAGAAGTGGAATGAATAATAATAATAAATAAGTTAATGAAAAACTCAATTACAAAGGCCCTCCCCCGCAATGCAGAGGAACGAAAAAACAAAATCTAAATGTGACCAACTGCAGATTGCTGAGTAATCGTTAGTGTAAACCTCCTAAGGTTACTTATTGGTTACGTATGTAGCTATTGAAATGTGTAGTATTTCATGTTTTTCCCATTTGAAGTAGTTCAAAAGTGTTGCGAGAGGTTAATAGTCGACTTTGACTGTTCGAGAGCACTCAAGTGTTTCTAGATCGGCCACAGCGACGAGAATAGAATTTCTTTAATGTTTATTAGATCTGGAACATTATTTTGTGTACTATAAAATTTTATTTTAAAACTTAATAATAAAAAAATATTTATCTAGTTTCAGATAATTCAGAGTTTTTTTTTTTAATTATCGAAACGACGAGATGAGACGTGCATCTATCTAATGAAGTTTGTTTTAATTCAATTTAAAATCCATCTCGAATTCACGTTATGTTGAATGGAAAGTTAAAGATGCTGTGTGCTCGCCGAAAATATTCTAGAGTTTATAGGTCTTTAACAAGCTGAATGCTTTAGGAGATCTTAAAAATCTCCTGCGAAACTTTCAACCAGTGAAGCGCCAAAAATCGGAAGAGAATCGTACATACATGATACTGCTTTCAGTTGGATTCAATAGTTAAGTAAAGAAATTGGAGATTGTTTAGGTCCCAAACACACTGCGATTAAGGACGATTACGAGATCTAATAGGGCTCCAACACACTACCTCTAAGTTTTCTTTTTATTCATCGAAACGAGGAGACGAGAATGACGTTCACCTGATGGTAGGGAATACGCTCGCCCATGGCAACCTGGCGCTAGTTAAGATGTTATTCACTGCACCACGTTGCACTCGTCGCTTTGAGACATGAGATGTTGAATTTCGTTACTCCAGTAATTATACCAGCTATAGCGCCATTGAAACCGGAACACTGTATTGTTTGCACACTACTGCTTGGTGGCAGAAATAGGAGCTGCAATGGTTACCCACACTGTCTCCGGGAACAATGATCTACCACCAGTAGAAAATGACCATTCTTCTGAAAATGGCTCCGCAGAGGAATTGTTGAACTTGCTTTCACACATCATATTATAAAATGGTTCATCATCATCATCATCATCGTCAGCTGATAGACGTACACTGCAGGACATAGGCCTACACTACAAACGACTTCATGTAACACTTTTTAAGTTTTGGAAGATGACTACTGGTGTTGCTTGCTTGATGATGGTAAGCCTTTGTTGCTGGAGACCGTCTAAGTCCCACCGCGGCTCCTATCGCAACCGACAAAAAGTAGTCGGCAAACATTACCGTGTTCCGATTTGAAGGGCGTTATGACTAGTGTAATTACTGCGGTAACGAGATATAACATCTCATGTCTTAAGACGGTACAATGTGGTGTGTGTATATCATCCTAACTAGAAACACGTTATTATGGGCTGGCGTATCACTTACCATCACGCGAACGTTCCACTCGTCGCATTAATTAATTACATAAAAAAAAAACTAATAATTATTTTTATCGTTATATATAACTTTTATATTATTTAAGCAGCTCGTTAAGCTGTTAGAACGGATGTTGATTAATTAACTATAACCTCAATATTCCAGTGAGGAGATCTTTCAAAAGTAGGTCCAGTAAGCATCAGGGTAGATGGCGCCGGAGACGGCTATTCCTGGACGCAGACAACGGAAGATTAACCTATTTAAGATGCTCACACAAACAATACTGATGCAACGGTCTTCCGAAATGAGGGTGAGCGCGTTGTGAAACCGTGGAAGCAGCGCTGATGAGGAAATAATGTCTTAACAAATTAACGGCTTCCAATAATCATCGTTTTTTTTATTCGACACGAACGAGACCTTCACCTGATGATATGTGATACGCCTGCCCATAACGTGGCAGTAGTTAGAATGGTTTACACTGCATCACATTGTGCTAATAGCATTGAGACATAGGATGTTGTCTCGCTACCCCAGTAATTAAATTATCTACAACACCCTTCAAACCGGAACTCGGTAATGTTTGCACAGTACTTGTTGTGACGAGACGTTAAGAGACTTAACACCCTACGTTTTAAGGCGACGAGCGCAATGTGGTTCTGTGTATATTATCTTAACTAGCGCCACGTTGTTATGAGCAGGCGTATAACTTACCACGTCCAGTTCAACACAACGGTAAATTAAAAAAAAAATATGCTTGACACTTTGAGACATAAGTATTGTTATTCCAATAATTTCACCAGCTACAGCGCTCTTAATCGGGATAATATTTACAATACTATCAACACACAACTGATTGGCGGTGGGAATATAAACTGTGGTGGTATCTAAACGGTCTCCGACAACGGAGGTATACCACTAGTGATCCCATCACTAGATCCCTAGTCCACTATTTGGGCTAACGTTGGACAAATACGTCCAACAGTTGGATGTAAATGTTTTCACAACATGGAGTTGGACTATTGTTAGAGCCGAATGTTTCGGTGGAACGGCTCTGGCCGCCGCTTGGTGCGCTGCCAACTTCCAGCGCTGGGAAGCCTTCGCGTTATTCTGAACTCCTCAGACATTCCTTCTCGGTTACAGTGCGATGCTCCCCGTCAGAGTTCAAGTGTTCTTTACACTCGACACTCGCTTTATGATATTGAGAGATAACTCTAAACAATTTTTTTTTTTTTTTATCTAAAAAGAGGTTATTTTATACCATTTAACGACGAGAAGAGCGGGAGGTTCACCTGATGGTAAGTAATACACCTACCCATAACAACATGGCGCTAGTTAGAATGTTATACACAGCGCATTACGCTCGTTGCCTTAAGACAAAATGTTGAGTCTCGTTACCCCAGTAGTTACACTAGTTATAGGGCCCTTCAAACCGGAACATACTACCCTCTATCGGCTGCAATAGGCGCTGCGGTGGTACGTACTTAATCTCTGAATAATTGTAGAAGCACACCTTATTTACCCTTGACTAACTCGTATGCAACATTTCGCTTATCATCATCAGCCGACAGACGTCCACTGCTGGACGTAGACCCCCTCAAAGATCTCCACATAGATCGGTCTACAGTCAGCATAGTGTGCGTTATCGCCGGGCACTAAGGTGAGTCGTTCGCAGTTGTTTCTTTTTATGGAGGGATTTGGGCCACTTCTCGCCACGCTGGCCCAATGCGGGTTGGTGGTAGCCAGAGCCCCGTTTGTTGACTAGCAGGATGCACCACGAATAGATGAGGTTAGCTTGGATCCCGTGAGTTATTGTGCGGGAACCATTACACCTCTGTGGATATCTTCTGTATATATATATGGACATGCGTAGAAGAACTAAGGTCCCCGATATAGCCCAAAAGATTGCTAGACTTAAATGGCGGTAGGCAGGACACACTCCGCAAAGGACTGACGGCTGATGGAGCAGTAAGATCTTAGAGTGGCGGCTGCGGACCGGTAGACGTAGTGTTGGGAAGCTACCCACAAGGCGGACCGACGATCTGGTGAAAGTCGCGAGAAGCCACTGGATGCGAGCAACATGGAGCCGATCGATGTCGAGATCTTTAAGGAAGGCCTATGTCCAGCAGTGGACGTCTATCGGCTGATAATTATATATATATATATATATAGGAGATATCGAGAGATACATCGACTCATCATGAGATCTCCGAAACTATTACACGTAAACACTCACAATTTGGTACTAATATTGCTTCTGCCGTTTAGAGGTCAGCTAAGAATGGATTTTACTAAATTCCTTCCCCCAAGGGGAGTTGCGAGGGTGGGTGTTACAGCCAGAAAAGATGGCGAGGAACAGCTAGTATATATATAACGATATATTTGTATAAGTGCCCTTACTGAACTCACCACAGCGCCCTTCGGAGCTGGATTGTAAATATGTATTTAGGACATTTATTAATACGTTTATATGCAAACTACATTATACGATGATAACCTGTATCTATAATTATGCAATATATATATACGAGTATATATATAAACATTTATATATATAAATGTTATCTATAATGTAATAATTTAAAAGAGAACTTCATCTTACTTCTCTTGTAAATGCAAACAGGTTTAAGCTTAACACGAAATCTGTGACAAGTCATATTTTTAATATTCACTTTTAAGTGATAAGCTAATCATTAATTTAATGTTAAGTAAATTAAGTGCTTGCGAACTGTGTCACAGTAAATAATATAACAACGAAGCAATCAATGTATGCTACTGTGATTACACCAACAGCGGTACTTATCGTAGGTGAATATCGTCATGTCTTCTTTTCTGTTATCTTTGTGTAATCAATATGAAGTGAGGGATACAGTCTAGCAATCTTGTGGGCTATGTAGGTGACCTTAGTTCTTCTGCGGACTCAACATTTCTGATTCTATCGCGGAGAAACTCCGAGTATAGCCCTCTCCGTTGCCCTTTGTGTGACTTTGAGCGCTTTTTGAGGCCGATAGTAAGGGGCCACGTCTCGGTTCCGTATGTCAACACTGGCAGTGGGCAGGGTACATTGGTCAAATGACCGACGGCCGATGAGGCAGTAAGGTCCTCGAGTGGCGCTTGTGTACTGGTAAATGTAGTGTTGGGAGACCTTTCGCAAGGTGGACCGACGATCTGGTGAGAATCGCAGAAACCCACTGGATGCGAGCAACGCGGGACTGATCAATGTAGAGATCTTTGGGGGAGGCCTATGTCCAGCGGTGAACGTCTACCGGCCGATGATGAAGAGATACAGTTGTCTATAATAACGAGATGATGGTTAGGATATTTACATAACACGCACGCTTTATATTGTGATACGTTTAGCCACAGCGCTATTTCACTGGATCATAGTTACCATAGTCTTACTATCCGGTACAAATATGTTCCGCAACCAAACTGTTTTTTTTATTATACTAATCGAGGAGAAGAACTGAATGTTCACCTGATGGTAAGTGATACGCCCATAACGACGTGCCGCTAGTTAGGATGGTAGACTACGCCGTACTGCAGTCAAAGCCTTAAGACAAGATGTTAAGTCTCGTTACTCCAGTAATTGCACTAGCTACACCGCTCAAACTGGAGCACAGTAATATTTGCACACTACTGTTCGGTGGCAGAAGCTAAACGTATCATTAACTATCATCATTTCATCACAGTTCAGAAGATTGATGATATTCGCGTTGAACGAAACTCAAACACGTTTTAATTATATAAACACGTTTACTTATCTAGCGCTTACGCAGTTTTAAGTGATTCAGGAGTGCTTACACGCGATAAGCGCACTCCATGAGTGCTAATATCTAGACTGAAATGTGTTGTATGCCTAGTGTTTGCAGTGCGACTGCGCAGCCGCACCAACGGGATTATTACGTACCAAGCGAACGAGAAGCGATGATGAAAATTATACTCATACTACCTTTTATTAAGAAGATTGTATTGTCTGCTGCTGGTAGGTCCCGCTGCTGGAGACCGTCTAGGTGCTGTGCAAACATTACTGTGTTCCGATTTGAAGGGCGCTGTAGCTTTAATTACTGCGGTAATGAGAGTCAACATCTCGATATCTCAAAGCGATGAACACAATAGCGTGCAGTGTATATTATCCTTACTAGCGCCGCCTTGTTATAGGCGGGCGTATCACTTACTATCAGGTGAACGTCCCGCTCGGCTTATCTCTTCGCTTATTAAAAAAAAATTGTCAACAATCTTGTAGCAGCTCCCTTTTGTTAGCTACCTGACTAGCTGCCGCTGTACTGTAAATCCACCACCACACCAGCATCTCTGACTTCTTGTGAACATACACGAGCCTGAGTATTATATTGAACTCATCACCGCCAAGGTCTTCATTATCATTTGACAGTGGACTTGATGGTAACTTAATGCAGATGAAGGAGCTAATGATATTACTGAGATAAAGAGACATCTTACGTCTCAAGGCTACGAGCACAATATGGTGCAGTGTGTCTCATCCTGACTAGTGCCACAATTTGCTCGTCGCGTGGAGTTTGTTGAATAAGAAAACAGTATAATATGACTTCCAACAGCACCTGCCGCCATCAGTCACAATCCGCATGACGCACAACAATCACTTCGTTTCGAGTGATGCAGTCGTCCTTTCATATTACGTAAATGACTACTTTACACAGTCGCATTGTAGACGCACCTTTAATTAATATAGTATTGGAATTAATTATTAACTTGTAATTTTTTGCCGTCATAGCGAAGAAGAATCTCATTCTTCTTTGTTACTCTCTTTTTTTTGGATAGTCCAATGCAAATATAAAAAAGAAATAACTGATTGTAAGAAAAGTATAATGAAATGTACTTGATCCTGTTCTGATGAGACATTGTAGTTTTCAGCATCCTGTTATAGTTGGAAAGATCACCTTTAAGTTAGATTCGTATCTATTTCAATCGTAGAAAGAAAATACTTGTTTTTTATTTATACTTGCGAGGTACCAAAAAAGTCCTGATGGTAAATTGATGTAGCCTGTAGACCACCAGTGAGAACCGAAGTAGTCTCTGGCGTCGCAGCCACCAAGAAACCACACCACGTTCTTTGCGCAAGGCAAGTTTTAATCAGTTTGGACACTGATGGTTTATACCTTAAGAGGGTCTGTTAAAGTTCATCTAAAGATAACTGTATTTAGCTTTGCTCTCTTTCAACTTAGATTGATTCAGGAGAGCAGATTTAAATACTCTAGCAAGCTTAGAGATCTCACTAAGTCTTTATGGTCCTAGTCATTAGGATAGAAAGCAACTTTCAAATCCAAAAATTTTTAGTGCTTATGTTTATTCGCATAAGGATATATATTTCTACTTTGTTTTTCATCTTATATTTCTAGCTAGCGTATGGATATCTAGAATATTGGAAGAGTATCTAATTAGTAAAATAGTAACGCCCCCCCCCCCCCTTAACAGAAAGAAATGTGATGTAAATAAAATTAAGGTAAAGCATAAAAAAATAGCATCAGCATTATAGGTTTACTTGGATTACTTTTAGAGATATTGCAATCACAATTGACCATTTTATTAATTATGTTTTATTGTATTAGTGTATATATCTGAAGGTAATAATATAACATATAAAAATTAAGTGAATACTTAGATAATATAATAAATATATTGTATACTGGGCCCAGTACAGCGCCTTGCAGCACACCCCACGCGTTGTTAGAAGCCTGGACTTACTTAATTGGACAGAATCAACTTACCCAACTTACAGGGAACAACTTATAACTGAGGTTCGTGAGGAACTCTTTTTTCTGAGGGTCGTACATGTCGGAGGGTTTGAAACCTCGTTTTGTGATGAGCGTGCTATTGACGCTGGAGGAGCTTTTGACGTCGTCGAAGCTGTCCTTGTGTACGACGCGGTCGTTAATCTTGTGGATGCTGGACATCTTGTTCGAGGAATACTGGCTCTCGCTTATCGTCATCATTGTTGTTGGCTTCCAGTTTTTTCAATTATCGACGTTCTGAATTCACTTATGTCCACTGTCTGACTTATGTTTCTCCCGTGATTGATGTTGCTATCCTACGGCGTGAGTACAAGATGGATGTTTCAGTTATGAACAATGAAGTCTCGCTGAAACTCTGCGAGGTGTCGGACGGCCAAATGAATGTGTGAGTAATGACCGCGCTCGTGTGCAGGAGTCGTTGTTCTTTGCGGAGGCGTCTCGTTGTGAAACATGGTTGTGGTTGTGATGGATATATTGCAAAATCATTTTAACATACACGGTTAATTGTTTTTTTTTATGTGTAATGTGTTAATTTGAAACCAATTTGCTTAATAACAATGAGGTTGTAATAATGGTAAAGTGTTCGCTGATCCAGAATATTTTGGTTCTAAAATATTAAGCTGGAACGCGGCAAATTTACAAAACATGCTAAAAGACGCGATCCCATTTCCATAACGTTTGGCCCCGGAATCGAACCGAAGACCTTAGTTACTGAGCAATGGAGACTGTCGAACATTTTTTACATTACATCCTGCTTGTGAGACGCCATTGAAACAATAAACTGTGTATCGGATTGTGTTTGTGTGGGATTTGGACTTTACAGCGTTGTTTTACGAGCGAACAATTTCAGATCGTTTGTTTGTGTTCAAGGGAGCTTAAAGCGTTATTGGGACCGAATGAAGCTGGATGTAGACACGTAGACGAATACAACGATAATGAGAGTCGAAATTGCGAAGCGTAATCACTATTGAGGTCATAAACATTTTTGGCAGAAAAATCGCAATGGAGACTCAGGAGACTACAAATTGTAGTTTTGTAATTATCAATATTTGAACTATGAATAGGAAACCTTTAAAAAGGTTTATTCGTTATCCTTTTTGAATGTCTCCTAAATCTAATTATTACTTATGACGCTTATTATACTTATGACTCAATGTTTCTGTGTATGGAGAAGGTTAAATGAAATTTCTGCTTGTACAAAAACACTGGATGATAAACTCACAAACAATCTGACAGACAAAACAAATATATCACCAGGTCCTCTGTAAATATTAGAAACACTTCGCGATCGCAGTGAACGATTTGCTTTAACGGAGGACGTCAATGGTGCAATGGAACCGTGCCGCGTGCAGACGGCGGGCGACTGCGCCGCGAGCTGCCTTCAGACTAACGAAAATAAGTTTTCAAACGCCATTGCATAACCTGTGGCGGGGCTTCACTCTCTGAAGGGTGACCAGCATTCCATTAAATTTTCCCGAATTTCTGGGTAATACATTGGCGAGTCCATTTGGATTTGGATAATTTTAAAGCTAACATTCCAAATGCTTCATCAGCGTTTCTTAACCTATCTCTGGATATGGACCTTCTCCAATGTTAACAGATACGGTCTCAGCTTTCTGCTTCCACCCAAACTTATACTAAGCACCCTAAGCTAATGCTTGTATAAATATAATTAATATATCTATCTTATCTTTACTGACGATACGTTTGTTCATAATAATGTGTCGCTGGTTAGGTTGATATACACTGCACCACATAGTACATACTTCAGTGATTTTATTAGCTACAGCGCCTTTCAAACCGGAACATAGTAATGTTTGCACAGTACTGTTTGTCGGCAGCAATACGGCTGCGGTGCCTACCTAAACTGTCTCCGGTAACAGAGACCTACCACCAGTAAATCCTATCCTTGCCTCGACCAGTTGTAAGCTAGATTGTTCTGTTTGCAGCTACAATAAGTATTCTTAGCTGTAATTCGAAAAACTCGGTTCAGCCGTTTTATGGTTATTAACTTTTTTAAAGATACACTTTTAAATACATCGGCATTGATAGAGCATTTTAATTGATATAAGAAGAAAGATTTGCGATGTTTTTTTGATAAAAATTCGTTACAGGAGCGGTTCCCTACAGGAGGCTAATTTGTACAAAGCGTGGGCACCACAGCTGGGCGGCGTCAGTGCCAGAGTCTAATTCGGTCCGGCGTGCTCTCCGCAGCAGCGCCGCGGCCGCCGTCGAGTGCCGCTGCGTATTTACAGTACAACGCCTGATTTTGAGTGAAAACTCGGCGAAATGAATCACTGCTCATTGTTCCACCTGGCGGCGGCACGGGCGTGTACCACTGACCCGCTTTCAGGACTTGATAATGCACCGGGTTCATTGAAAGATCAAGGCTATAGCCTAGAATTGTTAATTAGAATATAGCTTTTACTGGTGGAAGGTCTAGGTACCACCGCAGGTACTATTCCCGCCGGCAGACAGTACTGTGCAAACATTGCTGTGTTCCGGTTTGAGGGGCGATGTAGCTAGTAAAATCAATAGAGTATCTACAATGTGATGCAATGTATATCATCGTAATTAGCGACACATTGTCATCTCCTTACTAAATTGTTTACAACATCATGCAGTTTTATTTATATATATATACTAGTTGTTCCTCTCCCGCTTTGCTGGCTGTAACACACAACTCTGTTTGGGGAAAGAATTTTATAAAATCCATTCTTAGCTGACGATCCACTCCCAACGGCAGCATCAATATCTGTACCAAAATTGGAGTATTTACGTGTAATAGTTTCGGAGATCTTGCGATAAGTTAATGGATCTTTCGATATCTCCTAATATATAAAAACACAAAAAAATTGTAGAGATCCATTCCCGAAAGGTCTTCATGTTTGTAGGGGTTCATATAGGTGGATTTGGGCCAATTATCCACCACGCTAAGTGGGGGTGCGGGTTGGTGGGAGCCAGAGCCTCGTTCGTTGATTAGCAAGGTGCACCACGAGCAGATGAGGTTAGCTTGGTTCCCGTGAGTTATTGTGCGGAACCCATTACACCCCGGTAATTAATATAATATATTGTAATTATTAATTTAATGTGTATTCAATTTTAATTAGTAAATACTGGTAGCGGCTGTAAAATGCAAGAGCCGCCGCCGGAGCTCATTAATTATTTATTACTGCCTTAATGTTGTTTCATTACAAACTTGGCCGCCTCATCATCATCATCATCATCATCATCGTCAGCCGAGTTGGTCCCATATAAGGTAACATTTTTTTTAATTTAGTACTTCTGAAGATTGTGTCAAGCATTATAATTATTATGTATGTTTAGTACGTTAATAGAATGAGATCGGCTCCGAAGACGGACCCCTGACCCGACGCGGCTGCTGTCCAGCAAATCACCGGCCAGCTCAGCTGGCACATCGGACGCGGCGGCGTACAGACGGCGACAGCTGGCCGCTGCGAAATAGACGTTGTGTGCAACTCTTATATACACTTCGTTATAGATTAATAAGCTTATTTATTTATGTATATAGTCTTCATTATAATTTACGTACATTTACATCTTTTGTCTCTCCTGATGCTGTGCCTACATTCAACGCAACGAAGCGACCTTTCTTAGCTTTTTTATTGGTTGAAGAGATGGCGTGTTATGACTTCACTGATCATCTTCGGGTTGTCATCTTAAATAACTTTACAACAATATAGTAACAAAGATAACTCCGTATTGATATTAATTAGATGCTATTATATAATATAATTTACGTCGTGATTTCTTGATCATTAAAAAAAATAAAGTATTCAACAATGTGCGGTACAAAAACTACAGAGCAACTCTGTATACAAAGTGGATGGAAGTACTCTCTCAGTTTTTTTTCCTCTCCACTTACACTACTATCTGACTCTTCAGCACTTCGTCTTTTCCCCATCTAAAATTATGTCATTGTCTCCTCTCCTACTTTAGGAGTGGACCAAGATCAAGAGCGCCGCGCAGCTGATCCACCCAGAGCGCGACAGCAATGGTTTCGCAGAATTGGTGTCCAATCTTCATTAATTGTAGGGGGCACAAGAAATCTAGAAAAATATTTACATACAATCATCTTTTGAAAAAAAAAAATAACCCTTTCAGTTTACTGCACGTGGTTACCGATCAACTTTAAGTCGTACTCCGCACTCGTAACTCGGTGATTGCAATTATCATAAACATTGTCAAGTTGATCACTTAACAGAGTGAAGAGGCACGAGGGAAACGCGACTCGTCACAATCACACGACAGATACGCTGACACGTTTTGCTTTTGTATATAGAATATGTAATTGCCTTTCACTTGTCAATTGTCACCTGATAATAAGTGATCCGATACCGATAACATCCTGGCGCTAGTTGGGATGCTATATACAGCTCTACATTTCTCTCCTCGTGGTACATAAGAAGGAAAGTCTTGTTACCACAATAAAGTCAACAGCGCCTTTTAAACCGGAACATAATAATATGTGTACAGCACTATTTGTCGGCTGCAATAGGCGCTGTGGTGGTATCTAGACGGTCTCCGGCAACAGAGACCTACCACCAGAAATTGATGGGATCTCACCACATAATCGAGTGATGAACGTATTATCACCTGCTGAGTTTCTTCGCTGTTGTAAATGGCTGTTTGACCCTTACATACATTTAACTGGTGGTACATCTCTGTTGATGGACACAGTCTAAGTAGGTGTCGCCGCATTTTTTTTTTCGCATTTTGCATTTTAGATTCAACGTGTTGTCTCATGACGACGAGCAATGTGGTGCTGTATATATTATCATAAGTAGCGCCACGTTGTTATGGGCGGGCGTATCATTTACCACCAGGCAAACGTTACGCTTGTCTCGTCGTTATGTATTACATTGCACTACATCCATTTAGTTAAAATTTTTATTAAAACACTAAAAATTTTTTATAAAATGATGTGTGATTAAAATTGGCTCGGGGTAGACTTATTATCTAGAGCCCGCGTCCACGGGTGGCGGATGGTGGAATGCTCAATGAGGGGATTAAACCTCTCAGAGAGTAGGAGAGAAATAAAATACCTCACGCAAACCACAAGGCCGGAGATGGAAACTACGTAATCAAACCCCGTCTGCAGGCTTCTCTAACATATTCGGAGACGAAACCGTGGACATGCTGAGTGTTGAGTTGGAGCACTCAGTAGTGGAGGCGGCGGAAGAACCTTTTTGAGTCAACGGCGGCCCACATGTCCTCCAAGAGGGTTACACCTTGGCGTCAGGTGGCAACTGGCCGTAAAACCAAAAGCCAATTATTTATTCCTTGTTCAAACAAGAAAGCACTCAGAGAGATAAAGAGTATAAATGCTAGGGCGTCCCCCTGAAGCGATGGTCGAGGCTGCGCATGCGTATCACTACGAATGGCTACGTGGAATGTTGGTTCAATGACGAGCAGAAGTGACGAATTTAGTGACGTCCGTAAAAGACGTTGTATAGGTGCATATTATGTGCAAGAGACCAAGTGGAAGGGTTCAAAATCTAGAAAAATAGGCAATAGCTACAAACTTATTTATCATGGTGATACCAACAACAGAAACGGAGTAGGTGTAATTCTTTCTGACCATCTCTCGCAAAGATTACTTAATGTCGAAAGAATAAATGATAGAATATTAACAGTCAATATTGCTCTTGATAATCAAGCTTGCTTAAATATCATCTCGGCATACGCGCCACAATCGTGAAGCGACGAATCCTTAAGAGATATCATTTGAGAGAACCTTTACAAAGTAATATCTGAAATACCTAAAGAAGAAACCCTACATCTTGGAGGTGACTTAAATGGACATGTCCGAGAAAGCAATATCCTTTATGAAAACTGTCACGCTGGCCTTGGATACGGAGTGCTAATAGTGATGGAGACAGAATATTACAATTCGCTCTTAGTCTTGAGCTCACTGTCATTAATACGTATTACAAAAAGACTAAAAACCACTTAGTAACTTATAGTAATAGCGGAAACACGACACAGTTCGACTACTTCATGTCTAGAAGAAAGCACCTTGGATGATACAAAGATGTTATGTAAGGTGATCCCGGGAGAACCTCTGGCAACCCAACACCGTTTATTAGTTTCAAAAGTACTTTTTTCAAAACCAATCAAATTTATACAAAATTTTAAACCCAAAATTAGACGGAACTTACTACCTCAATGTCAACTTTTCTTTTGTGATGAGCTACAAGAATATTTTAAGCATAATATTAACTCTTCATTTGGGACAATTTTACAAATCTTTGCATACAAATTGCGGAAAAACACCTAGGCAGAACAAAAAAGAGGAAAGGTCCCTTTAAAGAAAAGTGGCAGTCAACAGGAGTTGAAGCCGATCGCTTAAAATACATCGAAATAAAGAAGGAAACAAAACGCCACGTCGCCATCACAGGAAATGTTTCCAACGCAAAATTTTATAACAATACCTAGGGCTGTCGAAATCTGAAAGCGAAATACATAGAATCACGAAAGCACTATAAAACAACTATAAAGATATGACATCGTTTAAATACATAAACGACGGCGCCACCAAACTGGTAAGAGATGACGATAAAATTAAATCTAGGTGGGTAGAGTATTACAAAAATCTCTTAAATGTAAAACATCCCAGAACATCTAGTTCTGCACAACCTAAACCAGTTTCGGGACTCATACCACCTATAACAATGGACGAGATTAATAAAGCTATATACCAAATGAAAAGTCGTAAAGCTAGTAGTCCAGACGAAATTCCCGTGGGGGTAAGGAAAAGTGTAATAGAAGACGGAAAGCCATAGGCTACAAGAACTGTATAATAAAATAAGTGCCGGTAACCAAATAACTAATTCATGGCGTATTAGTTTTTTTGTTCCATTTTATAAGGGAAAGTTGACGTGAGAGATTGCGGAGACTACAGGGCAATTAAACTGGTGGCCCACACATATAAATATGGGAAAGAATCATAAACAACCGTTTGGCTGACATCGTTACTCTAACTCGTAACCAGTGTGGCTTTGTAGCTGAAAAGAGTACCTCAGATGCAATACAGACCATTCGTATACTGCTAGAAAAAGCTAAAAATAGGTGATCCAATCTTCATATGGTCTTCATAGATCTCGAGACAGCTTTTAACCACATTCCTCGCGACCTGATATGGGAAGCATTAAGATCTCAACTTTTACCCGAAAAATATATCGCTTTAATTCAGGATAAGTACTCTGATATAACAACTCAAGTACTAATCCCCGCAGGAACGAGTCAGATATTTGCAATTTCGGTCGGAGTACACCAGGGATCAGCGCTTAGCCCAATGCTGTTCAACATTACCATTAACTATATCACCAAACGACGTCAAAAAAAACTGCCGTGGAATATATTATATGCAGACGATGCTGTCCTTATATCCGAAGATGAAAACAACCTTCAAAGAGATTTTAATTCATGGATTGAAGCTCTAAAAGGGAACGGTTTGAAGATTAGTAGGAAGAAGACTGAATCTATGTCTTGCATTATGGACGGAGAAACAATTGGAGATAATATTCGTGTTTTCATAAAACAAGTAGCTCTGCCAAATGTTGACAGTTTCAAATCTTAGGATCCATAATAAGCCACGATGGATAAATAAACCAGGTTGTGTATCACAGAACCGCCACAGGATGGCTTAAATGGCAACAACTCACAGGTGTAATGTGCGACACTACAATACCGTTAAAAGTGAAAGGAAAAGTTTATAAAACAGCAGTCAGGCCAGCTTTGCTGTATGACTCAGATGTTGGGCCACCAGCAAACAACACGTGAACCGGCTACACATTACGGCGATGCACATGTGCATGTTGCGCTGGTCAGCAGGTGTCACCCTAATGAATATAATAAGAAACGAATATGTAAGAGGAAGTTTTAAAGTCGTTCCCATTGAGGAAAAACTAAAAGACAGACGTCTACGTTGGTATGGCCATGTTCAGAGGCGACCTGAAGATCACATGGTCAAATTAACCCTAAACATGCCGACGACGACGCGAACTCGCGGAAGACCACCGACACTTGGCTGACGTCGATTCAAAAGGATCTGAAAGAAATCGACCTTAACAAACAAGCCTCTAAGAATCATGCTGCCTCGAGACTTATGACCAGGAAGGCCGCCCCAAATAACTGGGAAAAAAGGCATAGACAGAAGATGTGTGACTAAAGTTAAGCAAGTTGTATAAGATGTAAAGATTACAAATAAATAATAACTACCTCCGTGGTGCAATGGCTAACGGCTTGCTCAGTATCATGAAGGTACCTGATTCAATTCCGAGGCATTTTGGCATTTACCACAGCCATATTATAAATCTACTCCCGTAACCGCATCAACATATAAGAGTCGGCACTGGACGAACACATCACTATCTACAGTGCCATTGTCACTTAATACTCCATGAAATTGTAATCAAGCGTTAGCCCGTTGTAGATGAAGAAACAGTGTGCACGCCGCTTTATTTCGGTCGTGCCCTCGCGCGTCATCAGTCCGTTATACACCATGACTCGTGCCGGCGTGCAGTTTACGAGCGCTATTGGTTGTTTGGAGACTTTGTAAACTAACGGCCATCCATTTATTGCAGCTTCAACTATCTAGAAATAAAGCTTTTTATTTTCGTTAGTCTGCATCAGTGCATTCGGAGAGGCTCCAGGATCTCTTATAGAACACACGGGTGTCTACACTGTGTTAACCCGTCTCTAAGGAGGAGCCTAACCCTTCTAGGCACCATCGCCGAGCCATACGCTCTCCCCAGATTCGCTTGCTAAGCGATAAGGGCGCCCACCTTCAAGGGCCGCAAAACTTCTAAACCCTTTTAGTCTGCTTCTACGACAGGCAGGGTAGACTTTAGTCCTATTCTTACTTGCTCGAGACTACAGTGCTGACCTAGAAATAAATTTAGGAATCTATATATATACATTTTCATCTATGAAGACACATCACGATATATCTTTAACCATAAGGCCTGGAGACTTGAAATTCGGCAAGAATATTCCTTTTGCCAAGTATGAGACAGCTAACAACCGGATTTTACGAAATGTTACTCCAAAAGGGGTCGCAAAGACGTTAAGACCAATAAAGCGGGCGGAAAGCTGGTAGTTGAAAGATAAAACCTTGCATGATATTGCAGTTTAGTAGGGAGATGATTAGAGCAAATAAAGAAAATATTTATACGTTTAATACGTTTCATGATAAATTGAGTTTTTTTTATTCGACGAAGCGACGGGACGAGCCGGTTGTGGCGCTGGTGATGAATGATACCGTCTGCCCATAACGAGGTGCTAATTAGGATACTCTTATAATACTACACTACATTGCTCGTCGCTATGAGACAATGTGGTTTCGATACCGCAAGAATTCCCCTAGCTGCAGCGTCTTTTAAACCGGAGCACAGTAGTTTGTCGGTGGTACCTAGACGGTCTCCGGCGATAGAGATCTACCACCAGTAGAATACAGTTAACAGTTTGTGATATCAAATGGTGATATCCAATCACCAGCATTAGACTTCAGAGTTTTTCTGCTGTTAATTAAGCAAGTCTAACTGTTGCAGTGGATATGCTGCTGGAGCTGCCGCCATTGTCACGATAATATCAAGGAGTGAATTTAAAAAAAAAAAACAACGTTTACACTTGTTTATTGTATTGTAAAATGTATTTAATAATCGTATGTAATAATACTAACATTCACACCTTAAGCAGGACGAGAAAGGAAACGTACGGGTAAAATAAACAAAATTTAATTTATTGATAATAACTAAAAAAAAATATTTTACACAGTACATTAAAATTAGTGTTACACGACTAAGAATAATTATTTTTAACATATCAAAGACGTGGACTAGCAAATAAAAATTAACTTATTACATCCCTTTATTTTAATTTTCTTCTAAATATTTCAATAAGATTCAAAGGAATTGTAAGATTTTTATATAAACACCCGGACGTGGGGAACTCCGACGGCTTCCGCTTTATACACTTCAGCGGAGTCCACATGTTATCCGCCACCACCCAGCGATCCGGATGCGCATAGCCCCCGGGTTTAAAATATATAAATTACAGTTCAACGTTATAACATGGCAGTCCATTCCGACGTAGTAAAAATTGAGAAAAATTGGTCTGAACAGGAAACGGAAACAAACAAATGGTGACGGGGTGAGAAGAGGTGAGGAGGTAAAAAGACGGGGTTGTGCTGCGGCTCAACCGTTCCATTAAATATCATACATATACATACAATACATAATCCTAAGTTACCGATACACCGATAGGAAAAGAAGCCGTTACAGTAGAAAAAAATTGTTATCATTTAAAAAAGTCTTATTCACTATGCGTAGAACTAGCACACCGTAGCCTAACTCCGAATTCAGTTTTATTTAATCTGTCCAATGCGCGTGCGCACCAAGACGAACATCACGCCGCGCCTCTCGACGCTGCAGCCCGTGCAGGCAGGCTTTTGGTGAATCGCTCATCGCTCAGGTGAATAGTGAAACGATGTCACCAGAAAGTGCAGTTAGCGCTCGACGTAAGAGCGCGGACTTGCATCAGACAGACAGACAAAACTATATATATATCCGTAATGAGAAATATCCTTTACATAGACGATTAGATGCATGCGTGTTTTATCAATTTGCCCGAGAGTAAGTAAAAAAACGAATACATACAATTTTCTTTTATCTACAATGGGTTAACACTTGTCCTTAATTTCACATGATTTTAAGTGACAGTGAGGCCGTGGATGATGAAACGCGTCCGTCCAGTTCCTGTTACAAGTTGACAATCGAGTGATGCTCATATAGCGGCTGATTTATAATGTGGTAGCCAACCAGGCGGGTTAGACAAAACCCGTGCCGCCAATCGCAACACTCGTGACCCCGGATTCGAACTTGGGACCTCTGCGATGCTATTAACCGGTGTACACAGTAAATGTTGGAGCAAATTGATTGATATGCCACAAAGTTTTAAGTGAAAAAACTCCGAACATATACATGTGAAATAACCGACCACCTTGTGCGGCGACGGCCGGACATTGAGCACGAGACGTACAGACATACATACAAAATAAATATATATATATATAAAATCGGCATATAAAACAATAGGCATAGTTACAAGATCGCGAGCGTTGTGTGCATCCGGTATATTTTCGCGTGTTTTTCCTTAAAAGTATAACATCTACGCACGTAACCTATCTATGACCAAGACACGAAAAAAAATTAAATAAAAAAAAAAAACGAAAATGGCAGCGCTTCAACCGTACACCGCTTTAAGAAAGCCGAATCTATGAATACTTGTGCGAATCGATACTGAAACGTAAATTATTACATTTTATATAAACAAAAAAAAAAGAACAGATGTATTCACCGTAACTGTGAAATAAGCATCGACTTTATTTTTGATATAGCAACATTCAACTTTAAACAGATCCATCCATGGGAGTAAACGTTCACATTTACGCAGCGATAAGAAATGTTTCAATATTTAGGTTTGGGGAACGTAGTGGATCAAGGCCCCCGTTAACTACACCCATGAATAACTTACACAACTACTCTTATAGCTTAAGTCTAATAAAATGAACTTTGGGCGTGTCCGTTGACGCTGGCGACGCCCCAATGTATTCATACAATAGCTTCGACTCGGTTCGCGTTCACGCGGGAACCATGGCGACCGCATTACTTTAGGGGGTAGACGGAAAAAAAATCGTGTCCGTTTTACGAGGTACTGCTTGTTGTGCGATCGCGTCTCACGTGCAAGGGTTAGCGTACAGGTATAAAAAACGTAGTAAAACACCACCGCTACGTGTATATAATCTAACGTTTGAATGCGTTATACAAGTTTACTCATTTTTTTTTATTATTTTCTATAACATTGACTTATCGTTATTAATTCCTTGGAATAATCCGCTCTCGCTTCAATGTTTGCCAACGGTACGTTTCGCGCGCTTTTTGACTGCTATCAACCGACTGGCATAGATATTTCCCGCGTTTTATGGCGCCGTCCGTTTAAACAAATTCAAACACATCCGGACACATCTACGCAGACTTGCAGCGTGGCCCCGCGGATAGGTGTGCGTTATATAATTTGTGCTGACCGTACACTACAATATTTCCGTTCACAAGTCAGACATCATGGCTTCAAGTTCTGAACAGCCCCGTTATAGAAATTTTACACTGGAAGGGAATAATGATAGAATCACTAATGATTACAAAATCAGTATATTGAAATATGTCAGATATATATATTTATGAAATTATTATTATAACTTAACATTTAATCATTAGTAATGGATTATTTTGTTACAATAGCTTCTTCCGATTTGCTGTGCACAAACGATATGGATGTATAGCTCTACAAGCAAAACTCAATTAGACTTACACATTAAAGAAATGGTGTTGTTTGCCAGGAGACAACGGTTTTATACGTACAAACAAATCCACAGTGCGAATCGATATCTTTTAATAACATTATTATATACGGTTATACGCAAATAATAAATAAAAATAAATTCTTAAGGCTTTCACGGACATAATATGACAATGACAATGTTTTACGCATCAGCATGGCGTCGGATCGGAACCAACCTCATAATCATCCGAACATGAGAATTCAATTAAGACAAACCAATACGGTAGCATTAAACTTATTCATAAAAAATCTATTCGTTTTAAAACTGTAAAAAATTTCCAAATCTAATTACATATTGGAATTTGATACTTAATTAAAATGGAGATATATCGATAGTGAAGCGTATGTTAGATAGAGGGCGTATCTCCCTGGTACAGATACAATATAAAGATACAAAAAGTCGACGCCGTCGGTTCCGGTCCGCGCCGGGCGGGTTCGCCGGCTATCCACAAGCGAGCCGGCGCGACGCGCGAACTCCACCAGCTCATACAGTTAAACCACACGTAGATATACATTATTCATAATATTTGGTTCTTTAAGTTTTAGACACAGTACGCAGTGCAGCTCATCTGGAAAAATCGGAGAGAATACTTTGAAGAATTTGTGTTTACTACCCTATTGAACTATAGAGCAGAACAGTTTCATAATAATAATAATAATAATAATTGTAAGAGTCCGTTCAGTATGGTGTTAGATAGCGAAAAGCCGACCTCCTACCTTTTATTGCTAAAGCTTTTTTATTAAAGCAACGTTTCTAAAACATTACCCCGATATTAAATCAATTATAATGTCCGTCAAGTCAGCGCTAAGATTAATTGATAATAAAAAACTATATTTAAATTATTTAAAGTCTTAACTGGACCATAGACAATAGTTCTTCATTGTCACGTCACTCTGACATTGACTGAACATAAATTGTAGGCGTAAAAAAAAAATAAAACTCAAGGTATACTCACCGAATCATAGAAACATAAACCGGCAGCTCGCCTCCCGCGGGAAGGCTTCCCAGTGCTAATGCTAATCATAATTAAATTTAACATGTATTTTATAATTACATATATATATGTATTTATATATATCCTGAACCAGTGTACACTCACAACATCGCCAATCACACATATAGACCTACATCTCTCCCTTAGTGGTAGTTTAAATGCTTCCATTTTGTTAAGAGATTATCAACTATAAATAAATAAAGCGAAAGTTCATAGTTCCCTGTCGGTATCCGACTCGGATTCGGTTCGGTGTAAGAAGCGAACATACATTCGGTGAATGTCCGAGTATGTTTTGCGATTGCTCAGAAACTACGGTTGCGCAGCAATCGAAAAAACATTTCGGGGTTTAAGAAGATAAAATTGAGGGGGATGAGAAGAGGGGAGGTGTAACAGAACAAAAATATTCACATAGGATAAAGCGTTTACACGACCCGCTCACGCACCGCATCAGAAATTATTCAAATATGGAACGACGCGCGCGACAACAGCGGATTATACAACGGACGCCATTTTGTGCAGACGGCGCCATCTTGTCGAGTCGAAAGTATGTCACGCGCGGGTATTGAAAGGTTATCTTGTGGGGGATTGTGCGGTGGTGGGAGCTGGAGACGGGACTTTAGTTCCAGATGCGGAGGAAAGAGTCCCAGGAGCCGGTGGCGACGGCCATCCCGTTTTCAGTTACGCCGAGACACGAAACGCGATTGTCGTGGCCGGCCAGAATTCCTGCGGAGATAAAAATAAATATTAAGAGAAACAAAAATAACAATGACGGTACTTATGCATTAAGAACATAAAAATCCGATATCCTCTACTATCATTATAATTTATTTTAAACATTAACCTTCGGATTATGTTTAAATGGCTGCTATTATCTGTACGTGTCTATATGTACAATACTATATACTTTCATCTTGCCTCCATCAGCTAAATGTGGTGACACATAATAGAGTTTATCTCGTCTCTCGTCGTCTAGCTCGTCTAGAATGCTTAGGTTCCCACTGGTATGTCTGCCGTTACAGCATCAATGTGATGCTGTATTGACACCAGATTGATAATGTTTATGGTAAGTAACCCAAGTGGATTAATAATATGCTAAACTCAACCAATCATGTAAACTGGATGCGAGATACCAGAGGCCTTGTAATAAGTGCAGTGGTGTCCTCACCAGCTCGCTCGCTCTTCATAGAGTCCCACACGTTGCAGTTGAAGTCGTCATAGCCGGCGAGCAGCAGCCGGCCCGACTTGCTGAACGCGACCGACGTGATACCACAGATGATGTTGTCGTGCGAGTACATCGCGAGTTCCTGATCCGCGCGGATGTCGAACATACGGCAGGTCGCGTCGTCAGAGCCGGTCGCGAACGCAAACCCGGACGGGAAGAACTGCAAAATCACCAATGCCGTGTAAGAATAACATTTTTTCAAACTACAGTTGAGAGTATTGTATAATCAGCAGTCAAGAGATCATGGAAACGGAGGAAGCAGCTGGACGCGGGCAGCGTAGAGTCGATCGATGTGGAGATCTTTGGGGGAGGCCTATGTCCAGGAGAGAACCTCTGTCGGCTGATAATGATGATGATGAAGCTATCACGCGAAAGTGAATCTTGGACAGGTGGTACACGCCTCAGGGTGCTTGTCTATTTTGTTTTACATAATTTTACTGTAGCGCGTAAACAAATACATAGTAAAATTACTGTACTTTAAGATTGTATGTACATAAATATACGAATACAATAATGTGGACGTGTTGCCCCTTATCTCTCCCCCTATAGCACTATCCATCTCTTCAACCCTTCCCCGCATCCAATGTTTCTCACATTTCTCCTCCCCTTTTTATATACAATTTTATCTACATATATAATTTCTGTGGTTTGGTTTCAGGTTTGAGTTTAATTTTTGTATTGTTATGTTCATTTAAAATTTTAGTTTAAATTAATTATTTTTTTTTCTTATTATTTTAGCTCGCGTGTCAATAAAACTGCGGCGCAAACTTGATCATAAAAAAAATAAGGGCGTGTATCGGCGACGGCTCATACCGTGACCGCATTGATGTCGCTCTCGTGCCCGGGGAAGGTCTGCTTGCACTGGCAGTCGCGCACGTCCCACAGCTTAGCGGACGCGTCGCACGCGCCGGACACGAACGCGCGCTGGTCCGGCGCGAGCGAGAGCGACATCACGTCGCCCGTGTGCCCGGTGAACTGGCCGCATTGCTGCCCGGTCTCGATGTCCCACAGGGCGCTGCCGATCGAATGTACGAGTATTACGAGAGAGACACCTGTACAACTGTTAGTGTAAAATATATATATAGGTAATTTAACATCCGGTTCTTATAATATTAGATTTTATAAATCTAGTTTGAAGACTAATGATAAAATTATATTGTATATATTTTTTGGTTTAATAAAAGATTTTTGTATTTTTGATAACCTCTTCAATTTAAAAAAAAAAACATTATTATTATATGCATCTCAATTAATATTAGGCGAAAGTTCTGTTTATATCATGTTTCTAGTATAAAGTAATAATTGTTTGCTATCCATCAAAAATGATGGATCTATAACCTCCAGTAGAAAAGCTTTCTAGTTTATTAAAGTATTATATAGGAAATAAGCTGTATTGGCGAGTGTTTGTACATTTTTATTTAAATTTCAGTGATACACCCTGTAAGCCAGGCATATGTACAAAAAACCTATACGGTGATAACATCCTAAAAAGGTATTATATGCCAAAATTATTTCTCGTGTTGGACAATCTGGACGTGATATAATTATGAAATCAATTTGTATAGTCCGGTCATAGTGATTGCCCTCCGACCGTTAGTATCACTCACCATGTCATGTCACCGGAGCTGGTGAGGATCTGGTTGTCGTCGAGGAAGCGGCAGCAGGACAGGTAGCCTGAGTGTCCCGGCAGCTCGCGGGATACGCGCACGTTGCCCTCGCGGGTCTTCAGGCTACGAAAGATCATAACAAATTATTATTTAAGTAAATTACAATTAGATGTTCCGAACAAATAGATTTATTCCAATTCTTTGCTGGAGATGAAGTATCTTCACTTACTCTACCCCCGGAGTACTGTTGTAAGCGGCAACAGAGGAAGAAATAAGTGAAGAGAAAGGTAGGACTCTTCTGTGTGATTCAGCATTGTCAAAAGTTCTTTAAATATCCTCTTTTTCAAGAGGAGTATCTCTAGCAGCAGCTATCAATTGGCTGGTATTGTTCATACTACGGACTCGAACAAATCTCACCTATAAATGGAGCAGATGTTATCCAAGCCGCCGCATGCGACGTAGGATCCGGATGGTGCGTAAGCGCAGGTCATGACCCAAGAGGAGCGTAGCGGGATCGCGTGCACCTTGTTAGTGGTGTGGCTGTCCCACACGATCAGCTTGCCGTCCTGACTGGCGGACACCAGGTTCCTGTAGAAACGAATTATTTTATTAGGAGATTTATGCAACAAAAAAATGGATTTTTGTTTGTATTATATTTATTGTATTGTACGAATCGACGAATATAGCGGATACATTTGTTTACCTGATGAAAAATGATACTCTTGCGAATAATAACGTTGCGCTAGTTAGGATGGTATACACAGCACTACATTGCGCTCGTCGCCTCGAGACAGCATATTAAGTCTGGATCACCTCAGTAATTTTATTAGCTACAGCGTCTTCCAAATTGGAACCGGAACAGTAATGTTTGCACAGTACTGTTTGTCGGCTGCAGTAGGCGCTGCGGCAATATATCGCAAGGGAAATCTTAAAAGATACCCTGCTTCTGAGGGAAAGACAAGGTTATGTGGGGCTTGTACCCACTAAAACCACCTCGGTGATCTCCGTTAGTGCATTAGGAGGGGCTCCGCGATCTCCTATAGAACGCACCGGTGCCCTCCTGCATTCTGCCTAAAACATCCCACGGAAGGGTAAAGCCCTCCTTAGCACCCACGTTGGTGTCTACAGCAAAGACAATGTCACTATGCATTTGCCCTCCTCCTAAGGCTCGCTTATTGAGCTCTCAAGGCCCCCACCCTCAAGGCCCACGAGCACGAGGACCCTTTGAATCAACTTGTACGACAGGCATAGAATACCTTAGTTCTATTCGAAACTACAGGACTTGCGACAGTAACTACCTAGAACCACCAATAATAAAAAATTACCATGCCTTTGAGTGAACATGTCGTGTACTAACAATAGCCTTTTTTTAAATACTTAAAATTACATCAGACATTGATTTTTTTACTAATGTATTTAGCATTATTTACATGATAAATATAAATGTTTTTCCTTTGCCGAGGTTTTCTGGATAAATTCTTTATAGAGTTAAGCTCGCTGTTGTTCCCCCATACATTCCATTTTTTTTATTTGCATATGTATAGTAATAAATAAATATAAGTAGAAATTAAAGAACAGCAGTAGTTCGCCCATCGAGTACTACGAATGGAATTTTGACTTATTCAATTAGGCGATGAGACGAGAGGGACGTGCACATGATGGTAAGTGATACGCCTGCTCAGAACGGGGCGCCAGTTAGGGTGATATACACTGCTCCACATTGCGCTCCTCGCCTTAGAAGTAAGACGTCGAGTCTCGTTACCAATTTGAAATTGGGTTTTTTCAGCATTATAAGTAGCCTAAAGCGTCTCTATCTATCCCTGGTCCGTATTGTGGTGTAACGTACACGATATAAAGCTCCTCTCCAACTATTTATATTACGTCGGTGAGAAATAAACTCCGCCCGGAGTACCTTCCATTTCATAACAATACATCGCGTAAAAATAAACCCCATTGTAATTATTTATGAGATTACTTCCATCGAGTCCGTGTTGAAAATTAAACTATTTTTTTCAACAGCTAATTTACGTCCCCACTGTTGGGGCACAGGCCTACCCTCAATAAGCGGGCGATGGGACTAAAATAACCAAGTTAGATTTCACTGGTGATACGTCTGACGCCGGAAACCGTCTAAGCAGGTACTACTACATCCCCTATTTCGGCTGCTATACAGTAGCTTGCAAACGTTAGTATTTGCCAGAAGCAGCTTACCAGCAATCCAGTACTTCCGTACCCAACATAACGTAGAGCCACGCTACTCCAATAGTTTCACTAACTGAGGTTGCGGTACTTTACATTTTGTGATTCAAAGCGACGAGCATGTAGTGCAGTGTATACCACCCTAACTAGTGTCACGCTGTTAGTTTCGTATTCCTTATCATTGGGTGAACGTTCTATCTCATCGATTACTGGGGTGTATAGAATCAGTTTCTCGATTCGACCATGTTTGTACGAACTGCTGGAAGTTGAGAAGGTTTGTGAATAAATACCTCGCGTCGCGCACACAACGCCTGGTACGATCCGCTCCACGCCCGCCCCGTGGCCCGACACGATAAATCCAACGTATTGGCGTTTGCGATCGATTTGTTTGTGCACTTGTCAATGTGTGTGGATATATTGTGATGTGTACGGAGAAGACAACTTTTTTTTAACTTGTACAGATCTCGATTTATAGGTTCACGGACAAACGTTTTGTGATGTATATGACGTAACACCTCAGTTATTTTTTTTTACACATCAGCGATAAGAGCAGAACGTTTACGAGATGATGCATGTTACAATTGGTGGTAGGTACTTGTTTATAAAAATTTGAGGTGGAAATAAAATATTTGCTGACATGCTTTCTTTCTTGTTCTTTATTATTCTGATCATATTACACTCATTATCCAAAGTAGTAGTAGTAAGTACAGCAGTTGCGCTCTCCAATGAGTAGCATCCAAACACCAGAAAACACATTTGATAGGAATTACTTTAACTGCGCGGTGCAGTGGTTAAGCGCATCTTTGTATCTCCTTATCACCTGTAATTTTTTTTTTATTATAAGTGACAAGACGAACGAGACGTTCACCTGATGGTAAGTAATACGCTCGCCCGTAATAACTTGGCGCAAGTTAAGATGATTTTTACCACATTGTACTCGTAGCCGAGTTCGACATGGGATGTTAAATCTCATTAACTATGTAATTTCACTACCAAGCCCTTCAAACCGGAACACAGCAGCATCAGCACACTACTGTTTGTCAGAAGTAGTAGCTGCATTAATACTTATACAGACCGTCCCCGACAATATAGACCTACTACCACATTAATATGGTGTAAACATTTTTAATACATGCCTGGGTAACCAACTCTATAATATAGTAAGTGTCCATGCTGTGCTCCGGCTGGCAAAATCAAAGGTAAAACGCGTCACTAACGACAGTATTATTGTCACTTAAAATCGTGTGAAAATTTGTCAAGAGCTACTGAAAAAAGAAACCCAATTATGTAAGTCAGCATGACTCAAGCTAAAACACTATGACGTGTTTGTATGAATGCAGCAGATGGTGCAAAATAACAAATCTCATTTTCCTTTAAACCACATTCAGTCACAGCGAAGAGGACAAATGTGTATATATATATATATCTGTATATGTCACACTCCTCTCGTCTAATCAATATGGCATCAACTTGGTACACCAATCTGATTGGTCACCAAATACCAAAATCCGAGAGCGGGCGCAATTGCATGACCTATACGCTTAGTACTGAGAATTTAGGTAATGAAATTTAATACGGTACTAAAAATTTATTTAAGTGTTATCATAAAAAAAAAGAAATTCAATGAATTCGGCAGTTTCATTTCTGATGTTTTAATTTGATGAAACATTCACGTAATGGTAAGTGATACGCGACGACAACGTAGCGCTATTTAGAACATTTACAGCATCACATTGTGCTCGTAGCTTTAAGATATAAAATTTTATCTCGTTACCCTAGTAAATTCACTGGCTTCAGCGGCCTTCAAAGCGGAACAGTAATATTTACACAATATTGTTTATTATATGTTATACTACTGCTATACGATGGCAGGTACAGGAGCTGTGGTGGTACCGAGACAGCCTACAACGACCTACATGTACGTGATACACGTTTCTGAAGAAGAAATGAGTGTGATGGCAGCTAATGGAAATCTAATAAGAAACGAAGACGTCGCGAAAGCAACTTCTATCATAACTAAGCTTGACTACACATATATATATATATATATATACCCAAACCTACCGAGGCCCGTATAAACATTCATTCCCTGTATAACTTGAATCGTAAATCAACGTTTTCACGGGCGCTGGTACATTGTCAGCGATGGGATAGAAAGATCCCGCCGGCTCCGATTGTTATCCTCTGGCAGCACTCGGTGCTCCAGTATTTTTAAGTGGCCCATTTTCTGTATAAACAAATCCCGTGGAGCGGCGCCGGTTGCCGGGCGTGGACGGATCGATATCCGGCCGCACGTGGCGCGGTGCCGCTGTGCGCGCGGCGACCCCTGTGTGTGTGTGTTTGTGTACGTGTGCACGCCGTGTACGTCCGTGTTGATAAGTAAATGATAAATCTATTGATGAGGACGATGGTCTTAATTGATGATGATGATGAAGTGTCAATTAATGTTGATGATTAAATCTCAATTGATGATGATGTAGTATAAATTAACGATGGCGATGAAGACTCAATTGATGATGATAAAATATAAATTGACGTTGGCGATGCAGATATAGATGTTGATGATGAAAACTTAATGGATGATAATTATGACCGAGTATCTGTTGATGTTATCGATAATGATGATGACAAATTTTCAATCGATGCTGACGAGTTCTCTGTTACCGACTATATGGTGCTTATTTCCAATGGTAGCAACATCAAAATTTCATTCGCTCCGAAGGACATTGCAGCTATAGCCTATGGTCTTAGGTCAAGGTTAAAGGCATGCGCGAGGTCTTTCACGACATTTTGTGTTTTATAATTGCTGTCGGAATCTCAAATACTCATTGCCCGACTGTACTCTTTTTATTTGTACTGAGCCCTTGAAATCAAACACATCTCCATGACCTTGTTAGGAAGAAGCTGCAAGAGAAACAAATAAATCCCTTTGTTACGGAGCGGGTCTAATAGTTTGGTGTATTAATGAAATAGCAAATATGTATTGGCTTTAGTATGCAAGATACTCAATCGCAAGAATTCGTCCTTTTATTTTAATTTCCGAGTGTAAAGGTTCCAGCACAACTCACGGGACCCAAGTCAACCTCACCTGCTCGCGGTGCATCCTGCTAATCAACAAATGAGGCTCTGGCTCTTACCAACCCGCATTGGGATAGGGTGGTGGGAAATGTACCAAATCCTCCAATATGAATCCCCACCTGATCGGTATTGAGATTTTTTGGGGAGGCCTATGACCAGCAGCGGACGTCCATTGGCTGATGATGATGATAATTTTAATTTCCATGTAAAATTTTATAGCCATCCCTTTCTTACCTCCGCTCGTACTAACGTACTAATTCATTTAAGTTGTAAATATGTATTTTGAAGGATTTTTTCGCTGACCAGCTAAATATTTAAAAAAAAAATCAATACAAAGAGAGGAACAATTTGTTTCATGTACACCAGTATTTTTTTTCAGTTAATGTATCATTATTTGATTATTTAAAAAAAATCAAGTAATCTTAGTCCTGTGGATTCTGACCTGGAGTCACTTCCCCAATGCATCGCGTAGATCTTGGCGAGGTGTCCGCGCAGGGTGCGCCGCGTGCGCATCTGGATGCGGCCGATGGGCTCCAAGTTGGCCGTGGCTTGCGCGAGCGACGTGTCGCACGCCGCCTTTCTCGCATCCTGCACAACAATACGTACAATCATTAATATTCCTGATATAATTTTAATGGTAGTAGGTCGCTGCAACCGGAAACCATTTGAATACCGGAAACTACATTGGTACCACTTGCTACCGCCAAGCAGAAGTGTGCGAACATGTCTATGTGCCGGTTTAAAGGTCACTGTAGCTAGTGAAATTACAGTGATAACGAGACAACCTCGTACGTCTCAAGACGTTTACAATGTGATGCTGTGTATATTATCTTAACTAGCGCCACGTTATTATAACCAGGCGTTATCACTTACTGTTAGGTGCATGTCTCTCTCGCCTCGTTGCTGTTGACATCATCATCACTGTAGCAATTGCCTTACAGGCGAATGATTTTTTTTTGTATACATTTTTATTTCATAAAGTAGATATACGACTCCCTTAATAGTAATCTTTACATACTGTATATAAAAAATATTTAACGATTTGTAATTTTTTTTATACAATGATATAACGAGACTAGCAGGACCTTCTGATGGTAAGTAATACGCCCGCCCATAAAAACATGGCGTTAGTTAAGATGGTATGCACTGAACTACATTGCGCTCGTCGCCTGACACGTATGTTAAGTTTCGTTACCCCACTAATTACTCTAGCTACAGCGCCGCTTAAACCGGAACACAGTAATGTTTGCACACTACTGTTTGGCAAAAAAATAGCCGCTGCGGTGGTAACACCTAGAGGATCTCCGGCCACAGAGACCTACCACCAGTAAAGAGTTTAGACGAGTGTTGATATTTCCTTTGAAAATATAAAACCTTATAATATATACAGTCCGTTCACCTGATAGTAAGTTATACGCTTGTCCGTAAAAATGAAGCGTTAGTTAGGATGTTTATACGGCACGGTATTGGTAGCTTTATAAATTCATTCAATCCAAAAATACCGTCAAACCGGACTATTGTTGCCGAATAGCGATAATAACGTAGTTAGAAGGGGAAGCTGTGTCCTAATATCTAATCAAAATCATTTTACTACATGAGTGAAGGCCTATGTGGACGTCTATCAGCTGATGATGATGATGATGATGAGTGAAGGCACAGGAAACGATAACAATATCGCGTTATCCTCGTCTGGTATTAGGGAAAGTGATGACGAACACTTGTTTTGAGTAGCGGTCCATGACCACCTTCGCATTGAGCTGAATCAATTACCTTTACAAATGTGATATCAGCAATCACTGCATATTAGTGTTTACTGCCGAACACAAACCTCCCTAATTTTAGGATTACTACATACATCTAGAAATTAAAATTTAGGTGAAAACAAATTTACAATTTAAGGAAGTACTCTTAAAATCTATTTTCGGAAATTTTCAGAATTGAATCACTTGTTACACAGTAAAGTTATTACTGTACTGAAGTACTGTATAAATTACTGGGGTAATGAGACTTAACATTCTATCTCAAAGCGATGTGGTGCTGTGTATACCGTCCTAACTAGCGCCACGTTATGAGCAGCCGTGTGACTTACCATCAGGTGAACATCATGCTCGTCTCTTTGCTTCGATGAATGAAAAAAAAAACACTATGTTCTTCTATACACAAAGATCTAAGAATATAAGGACTCCATATAGTCTTATGCTTTATCTACCATTTAGCAGAAATAGATATTATTTCCTTTGCACTCGTAAAGATATATTTTATTATTGAAATGTGAACTTACTCGTATCGCATTCTTGAGGGTCTCAGCCTCCTGGCGCAAGCTGTCCAGCTCGTTCATGGTGGCGCGCTAGCTACAGGCCCCGGCTTCACTTGCTACAGTACGCGACGCCTCCGCTCGCAACGCCACGCAGTCAGTGGACCTGCTCACACAGAGGAATGTGAGAATATTCCACCATCAGCTCAACACCAGTGAATTTTGTGGAGTTTGTGTCAATATGTACATGGTATCTTTTGGTGCTGGCTTATTAAGTTTTCCTTATTATATTTGCTAACATGTATATATATGTTAACTGCTTAATAATTCTTTTTCATCAAAATATGACTGTTCAATACTATATATTATTTTATACTCGAAATTGGTAAAATAGGAGTTCTCTGAGTGGAAGTGTAAGGATTCCCAGAAGCTGCTCCTGCTGTCAGGCAAAATTAGAAATAGTGCTGTTTATTTGTGTTTATGAACAAGAGTAGCCATTTCAGTCAATTCAATTTAGTACAAAATGGAGAGAGGTTAAATCACATCAAATTCAACTGCTCGTGCAACATGCTCGACTATAGGCGGTATAGCCTCGTGTTAAATCTCAATTTCCTGTAGTCGGTGTTACCGTAACAAAAATAGAGCACGCGGTGTAGCGGTGTTATACGCGATAGTGGCGGAAATAGAGCGCAGGTTGTGTGTGCTAAGAGTGTTCTTATTTTAACCGGTGTACACAGCACGTGGTCCTTTGACCGGTGTACCCGGTTACAGAGCAGAGTGCGCGTTTTATTATCATTTCCTTTCATAGTAGAAGTACAACGGTAACCACAAGATTTTTTTTAATTAGGCAAGTGTTACACCCGCCCATAACAACGTTGGGCTAGTTAAGATGTGACACTGGAACACATTACACTCATCGCCCTGAGATGTTATATCTCGTTACTCTAGTAATTTCAGAAACTAAATCTCTTTTCAAACCGGAACACAGTAATCTTTACACAATACTGTTTGGCGGTAGAAATTGTTTAGACGGTCTCCAGCAACAGGGGGACCTACCACCAACAAATTATGTTCAAACTAAGGTATATTTTTGTTGCAAGTTGCCTAGGATACTTAACATCGGAACAATTCGGATCTTTTAACCCTCTCCATGCCTTAGCTCCTTGGTGCTAACGACTTGTTTGTGCTACGCCCAACTTGAACCAGTAGCACGGTTGAAGCGTTATCAAATATAAACCTTATTAAGTTTTTCACAACCGCAGGCCGGTGTGGTGACTCAACTCCACCGGAGACACTTCCCCGTAATGCTGATAACGGACTGATGCGGTCGAGCCATGCGAAATATTTATAAACGTTCCACTAACTAACACGATTCAATTAATTAATATCTAGAATATTCAGCATACACACGAACGCCTACTTTTGCTAGATTTTACTGGTGGTAAGTCTCAACTAAGTAGGTACCACCACTGCCTGGATTACAGCCAACAGAATTGTGCATACATTATTTTGATCCATTTTGAACGATGTGTATGTGTAGCGTACTGGGGTAATATTACTATCATAGAATCTACAATCAAACAGCTAAAGTAATTTTTAAGTTTAAAGAACGATTATGGGTGCTTAGACTTTTTTACCTTACGTTTATTACTAGCTAGTAGGACTGTAATATAAAAGCTCTTGAATATGTAGACAGGTTTTGTGTTCGTGTGACAAATGTATTAAGACAAGCTGTTTTTTTTCTAATAATAAATACATCGACGTAACATGCTTCCGGCCGCGGTCCCAAATGACCAATAGCAGTACCTGTAAGTAGTATAAATCTAATCAAGTCTGTTTTCTTTTATTCGACCAAGTGATGACATAAGCAAACCTTCACTTGATGATAACAAGGTGGCGCTAGTATGGACCGCACCACAACCGATTGTATGAATTTGATGTCAAGTCCCATCTACCTCACTAAGGTTACCGACACCAGAAATAGGTATCGCAGTGGGAATCCCCACACGGTTACCGACAGCAGTAATCCCTACAACTACTGATTGATATTACAGAAAATTGATAATTCCATATTAGGTACATAACAAAGAAACAAACGGACTACGTAATATCCTCACTACTAAAACTCAGGGGGGCTCTCCTTTTAAGTTACTCTCTTGTGTTGGCCTTTTTTTTCACAATGTTGACCAAGCGCGGATTCGTGATTGTCAAATGTCTAAGAAACCTATGGTTCTAAGGACATGTAAGTTTCCCTAGTATTTTTCTCCACCAGAAGCTCAAACTTGGAAGTGTAATCGGGCGACCACGGACAAACGTATGCAAATGCAAAAGCTAAATTACCTACTTTTAACTACGAAAACAATTTAACAGGAAACGGGAATTAACAAAGCGCATTGTTCACAAATAAGGGTACATCAATGTGACAAGTGACGTTTAAACAACAGGGAAGTTGAAAGTTGAAAAGCAGTCGACAGTCGAGCCGACGGGTGTTTACAAGTTTTGCATACAAAAGCGTTAAGTGCGCGTTCCGTACAACTTATTATGCAGTGCAAGTGATGCTTATTGTCACTTTTCATGTGACGTATCAGCAGCTAACCTAATTGAGCAAGCACATTTCGTGGTGTTTTCATAATAAATTTGTAAATCTTTGTTATTAAAAAAAAAATGTATAATGGTAATAAAAATCATATATGTATTTCCTGATACTGCTGTTAACTATTTTGCCTAAAGACATACGCAGTATTTTTGATATGATTTTTAATTAGCACATGCATCTTAAGTGGCAGTGGGCAGAGTAGGGCACGGCACATTGCTCGAAGGATCGACGGCCGATGGGGCAGCAGTAAGGTCCTCGAGTAGCGCCCGCGTACCAGTACACGTAGTGTTCGGAGGCCTCCCATGAGGTGGACCGACGATCTGGTGAGAATCGCGGGAACCCAATGGATGCGAACAACGCGAAACCGATCGATGTGGAGATCTTTAAAAGAGGCCTATGTCCATCAGTGGACTTCTATTGGCTGATGATGATGATATGCATCCATATGTTCTAGGTTTGTAATCAAAAAACAAAATTTATTTATTAGTGTAATATAAGTGAAATTACAACATGGATATAAATATGTGTGATAGCACTATTTACTGCAAAATTGGAAACTTCTTCCAGTAGGTTTGTGGTAGAGAAAGTAAGTCGAGAAAATAAATTACCAATATTTATACGAATATAATAAATATAAACTACAATTGCTTATTTCAAAGAGTAAAAAAATAATGAAGTAAGATAGCTCTAACAACAAAATCGTTTAGCCTTTTAAGAGTAGAGAAAAATCTAGACTGTCAAGTTTTTTTAATTTTACGAGTCAACGCGTAGTTCACTTAATGCTAAGTAGTAATGCGTAAACCCATGACAATGTGACGTTAGTTTGGATGATATACACTGTATCGTATTCGCCACCGGGACACATGTGGTGTTGTCTCGTTACACCAGTAATTTCACTATCTAAATCGCCCGTCAAACCCAAACACTAACGTTTCCACACTACTATTTGGCGGCAGAAATAAGAGCTGCAACAGCCTACTACTAACAAATAATAACCATTTCTTATATATATATATATATATATATATATATATATATATATATATATATGTATATGTCTGTGTGTGTGTGTATATATATATATGTATGATATGAATATAGGACATTTCCAGAGATTCATCAACTCATCACGAGATCTCCGAAACTATTAGAGGTAAACAATTAAAATTTGGCAGAAATGTTGCTTCTGCCGTTTATAGATCAGCTAAGATTTTAGCTCGCGTATACCAGATCCGCAAGCTCTGGGTCTGAAGATGTAATGGTTGTCAATAAAACTAAAGGCACAAATCTCATCAAAAAAAAAATTTTGCTAAGAGCTCATTTTATAAAATTTCTTCCCCAAAGGGAGTTGGGGGGTTATTACGAACAACAAAAGCGGCCGAGGAACAATTACTTATATAATAGTATGTGTCCTTTATCATCATCAGCCGATCTTCCTCCTCCAAAGACTTCCACATACAGTGAGCATGGCCTTCGGTATCGCGGAGCACTAGGGGCTTTTGCATGTAGGGGTTCATATGAGGGATTTGGGCCATTTCCCACGCTGGCCCAATGCGGGTTGGCGAGAGGATGCAGGTTTTTCTCTATACATTGTTACTATAGTAACATTTAAATCTTTAAAACTTCTCCCAAGCTGTTTGTCAATTTGTACGCACTTCACACTTAGCATTGTGCTAACGTATGTATACGGTGCGGCACTTAGCGGAAAATTAAATGACTTTTAGAGACAATGGAAATACCAAAATGGACTTGCACGGTTCGCTTCTAATATATAAATAGAAACCGTTGAGGCGGTGCAGTAATGCGTTCCGACACGCGGTCCTCGGCCATTTAATGCCGAGGTTACCTATTCAGGTTTTTAAACTGATTCTGAGTTTGCAAATTTAGATAATGGAAATTCCCTGCCTCTCCGCCTCCAGATAGACTGACGACATCATCAGGGCGGTCGGAAGTGGGTGGATGCGAGAAGCTATGGATCAAATTTGGTGGAAGATATATCCAGCAGTGGATGAACAAAGCATGATAAAAGGGAAGAAGATAGTTCGTTAAGCGTACCGGACGTCGAAAATAATGTATTTCCATGTATACAGCAGCAGAGGTTTTGGGGAGAGAAAATGCTTTCTAAAAGCAATGGATCATGATGAAGCGTGGTGAAGTAGGATATTGGAGCGTTCTGAAACTTACAGCCTCAAGTCCTGATATTGCATAGAAACAAGCCACTGAGGGGAGGTTAGGGCTCCGACACAGTAACACACATGAGGTTGTGATTACATTCTTACTAAGATTACGATTTTAAAAAATAAGTAAGCATATATAACACTCCTTTTCTCATATAAGAAAGCGACGAGATCGAGTAGGATGTTCACCTGATAATAAGATACCTGCCGACAACAATAAGGCGCTGGTGATGTAGCCATTGAGCTATATGAATGAGTACAATGTCGCCTTTGAGCATTACTCAAGCATCACGCGGTTCCTTTTACTATGCGGCGAAAATAAATAAATGTAACCTTTTCTTTATTGGGAGAAATCTTCTAAAGACACTGTTTCTGGAGGGGAAATCATAGTTATCTGGAATTTAACATTACTTTGACTGGAGTGGGATGGGTGGTCTCTATTAGTGCATTAACAGGAACTGCGAATCTTCTACGTATCGACCGCTCCCGTATCTTTCTACACTTTGACTTAGCAACCTTCTTCTTGCCTTCGTCTTCTACGACAGCCATTCTTACTAGCCCGACAATGCAGGGCCGAGGTTAATGAGACCTTCCACCACTTTAATCGGGGATTAAAACTTTACGTCTATTATTTATCTATCTATGTTTCGTCCATGAAGATAAGAGCACAGTGAAGACTGATCAATACATGGATATTTTTCATTTAATAATTATAAAAATTTAAAAGTAAAAATACAAACGCATCAAAAAAAATTTTAAGGGTATTCGAAGATTTAGAACCTATTAATCGTAAGTACCAGCGGTTATGTACCACTTCGGTGTATCAATACTAAGTTTTATTTCAAGTTCGTGTGTACGATTTCAGTTGCCATGGAAGTGGGAATACCAAAACGCCTGCCGATACACTTGAACAATAAATAATAAAGTATTCGTCTATGACTACAAATTGAGAGGACCGTGCAATGTGGAACACGTTACGAGACCTATGTCCCGTAGTTGATGTCCATCGGTTGATATGATGATGATTTGTCTACGTAGTAATTTACCTCTGAAAATTCTTGAGAGTTATTTTTTTTTATTTAAAACAGCCAAACGACTGTGGGGTAGTTCTTATTAGGTTAGGGTCGCTTTGATAAGTTACCAGGAGCGATAAAATTTATTGATCCAAAAGCATTATGTGCACCGAATACCGTACACAATACCTTTTTTTTTTTAAACTACAATGGACTCTGACAATGAGTGACAATAGCGCCGAAGGTGGTAAACGGTGAAGCGTAATCGCTCACAATAGTCTGATTCTCATGTGTAACTATACGAATACAAATACGGGGTTATGGTGACAGTTTCACAATATGAGGATATTGCTAATCTTTTACTTCTTAAAGTGCCTCTCGATAACTGGAGATTGAGCGTCAGTAGTTAGCCAGGCGAGTTTAAAAAAACCTTCATACCATTCCAACTCAATTTACTTATTAAGAGTTGAACATACTCCAATTCTAAGGTATTTAAACTCCGGATATCTCACTTTTCTATAGGTAATGGAAACAGCGGTTATTCGGTATCCCATAGAGATAGCTAAAAGTAATAGGTAGAAACTCACGATTTTTTAATACTAAGAGTACCATAACCAGAATAGTTACATCAGTCCATGATTTTGAAGAGAACTTAACGTATTTATGTTCTCTACTTGTTAGACCCGGAGTTAGTTTTCAGATTGTACTTAGAGATGAAGCATATTAACACTGAAGCAGCATATAGAAAAACTATTATAAAAATAAAGAAGTTTTTAACACGAATTATTATATATATATATATATATATATATATATGTGTGTACATTTTAAGTGTTACCAGCTTTGCTAGCCGTAATATAAAATCACTTTCTATAGCAACCGAATAAATAATACGAAATGTAAATGTATATAAAAGCTACTTATAATAATCTACAAATAATTGCGCGTCGAATGCTCATGCACCCGTGTCGATATATTCACGAGTTTTTGCGTGATTGGCGAAGAAAGAAAAACCATTTACATTATACATATATATACGATTTCTAGAGCATAATATAATAATTTTTTGTATGACAATGTCTTTCTAAATGCGAACTAGTGTATTATAGAATCGAACCTGGACGGCCAGTAATAAAGCGAACGGTTCAGGAACTCGAGTGTGGTAGTCACAAATTTGGAGTGACCCGCGCCCTGAGTCACCGCTAACGTCGGTGGCAGCGAGTTGTTATGCGCAGCGACGCGCCAGCTCCAAGCTAACCTTCCGGTAGAAATAATAGGCGGCGATCGATAATAATAAAGTTATAAATGAAATTATGGACTGGGATTTTGTTTAAAAGTAAATGTAGAGAAATTTATTAATTTTAAACTGTGACCTGATGTAAAAATATTGAGTGATTTACAACATAAGTAGGACATATATAGTATACCTGGTGGTATGTCTGTGTTGACGGAGACCGTCTAGGTAGATGTCAGCGCTTTCCCTGTAGCCTTGCGCTATTAAAAATACAACTAAGCTAAGCTCTGCCTGTAGTAAAAGGCGTCTAAAAAGGTTTTAAGTGAGTTTTGCAGATAGGAGCCTTCATTATTCACTAAGCAACCCTGGAGCGAAGAACAACAAGTACGAGATGGTTTCGTGCTTGTCGTAGCTAGCTGAGGGTTTTGGGGAGGGCAATGGTACGTTCTGAGACGTAGCTGAGATTAGCAGTGCAATGCAGTTCTGTAAAAGATGGAGGTCATTAGCAATGCACTAAGGATAACCACCGAGTAGGTTCCAGAATATATCAATCCCACATAACCCCAGTAGCAGTGTAGTACTTTTTTTTAAATTTCTCTCTCATCAAAACACCAGGTTTTTATGGGCAAAGGTATCATTTACCATTAAGTGGACGTGTAAAATCGTGGCTTCGTTAAATAAAATAAATGAAAAGTACGAAAATAATCTTCAATTCCCATACGAAACGAAATATTTCAATGTAGATGCTATAAAATTTTATTTAATCGCGTATCCCATATGATCACAGTGCGAAGCGTGACGATACATGCACTCGCTAACGGCACTATGATATCTCGTGCACGGCATGTGAACAGGCGATTAGAAGTCTAAATAGCGGTGCTATGTAACAATAGTTTTTTTTATAAAACACAAGATTAACCATATAACACATTGACTTGATTTTTAAGGACAACCTACCTACAACAATGCTCCGCTTGTTAGCAGCAAATCATTGTGCTCTCCGCAAGTCAATGGATCCCTATTGACAATTCCACCAGTGAGAAAAAGCATCCTTCCAGTTTGTAGATAGTATATCACCATCAGCCAATAGATGTCCACTGCTGGACATAGGCCTCACCATAAAATCTCCATATCAATCGATCCTGCGTTGCCTGCATCCAGTGCATTCCCGCGACTTTAGTCAGCATGGCCTCCGATATGGTCAGGCACCACGTGCCGTCGTTTGAACAGGTTCATATGGGGGATTTGGGCTTTCTGCCAACAAGCTGGCCCAATATAGGTTAGTGGGAGCCAATGCCTTGTTTGTTGATTAGCAGGGTGCACCACGAGCAGGTGAGGTTGGCTTGGGTCCCGTGGGTTGTTTTGCGGGGACCATTTACGCCCTTTACATAGCATATTTTTTCCTTATTCTGCAGAACGACGAGACAAGCGAGAAGTTCACCTAATGTTTAGTGATTTTCTTGCCTTTAACGGACCCGGGTTCTTTTACTGAACACCCACATCAGTGCCTCTTTGCACTGCGCCTAAGCACGTTTCAAGGAGGGGCCCGTAACCATCCCCAGTACCCTATTTGCTAGGATTCGCTTCGTGAACTATGAGAGCCCCTACCTACAAAGCCCACGGATCCGAACAACCCTTTCACTCGTCGTTTACGACCTCCAGGGCTTACCTTAAAACAACCCGTGAGTAAGTAGCAGTGTTAAATCTGTACATGGAATCATTAAATAATGACGTAAACAGTAAAATCTATAAAAGAAATGAGTAATCGTCTCGTTAAACGTATTCCATTGTATTTGCTAACAAACAAATAAACAAAGCAATTTTCCTGCACGGTGGGCGTTTACTGGAATTACGAGAACTAGCAACAAAATCTTCTATTACATACACAACCCGCGCCCTCGTTGTTCCACGGCACTCAACGATGAGTTAGTAACCTATGTATGCCAGTGACCTATTACCTATAAACTAATCATCCGACCTAAGCACAGTGCCGGTAACAAGTTGACATGATGACGATGATAAGACGACCTAGCTGCGGTTGCCACTGGAAGCGATGCTTCCAATAAAATCAGTTGTTAAGAACAAATGATAACAGCTAACTTGTGCCGAGATGGTGATTTATGGCTTGGGCTCTCCTCATGAGAGGTCAAAGGATCTACGGGATCAAAAAGTGAGATGTATATAATATATACCCACAAATATTTACATCAAAAATGACTAACTAAATAATCGTCCTCTTAATAATTATTCTTAATTGATTTCATCAATCGTTAAATTATTATACATATGTAAGTATTCAAATATATCACATATGACTTCGAAAATAGTTACTATATGCGCTGTGGGTTCGAATACTGTTAATAATAAAGGTCGGTTATACTATCACTAACTAATCTTATTCTGACGATGATTTTTGTACGGTTCTACTTTAACTGGTCATTCATTTATATATATATATATATGTATATATATATTTACGTCATGAAAAATCGTCAAACTGGATTCTTTTTCAACTACATTGTTTGAATGAACTAACAATAAAGTGTAAATACACCTTTTATTATTACTATACTTTTCACTATGTAGTAAATAAGTGTGTTGCTGCAGACCGTCTAGGTAGGTACCACCGCAGCTCCTATTGCAGCCGCCAATTGGTAGTATGCAAACATTATTACTGTGTTCCGGTTTGAGGGGGTTTGTAGCCAGTAAAATTACGAAAGTAACGAGACTTAATATTCTGTCTTAAGGCGACGAGCGCAATGTGGTAACTGAGTATATCATTTTTACTAGCGTGACATTGTAATGGGTTAGAGTTCCATCAAGTGAAAGTCCTGCTCTAGCTTCATTGAATTAAAAAAATATATATAGTGTCTTTTGAAGAATAATTTTTATAATTTCTATTAATTGCCGCTTCTGAATTATGTGTAAAAATTATATCAATTGTTCTTCATACTAACTAAAGATAACCAATCTGTGATGACAACACCGGACAAAATCGAACTTTTAGTCTGGATTTATCAACTTTGTCTATCTGATGTTCTTCAAAAACTGAAATAATAACAGTTTATTACAATCACTTGAATATGATTAAGCCTTCATTAATCAAAGCCAGCCGACAGAGCTGCGTAGCTCCTCTTACACGCCGACGTGCCGACGGACCGATACTGTTGTACGCAATCGGATATCTGAGCTGATTGATTCCTGTGATAATACATAATAACACCTAGATAAATCATAACTGTAACTATTCCCAGAAATTATAACTCTACATTATTTTTCCACCTATGTGCCAACTGATGTATTTTCTGATAAAAATAAAGATAATTGTAACAAGGAAATTCTACAAATAATACAAAAATTATTTACAGTAACCGTAATTTTTTAATTATAATGGAAGGAGGATCTATATAGATCCTATGTATGTGGGATTTATGCGAACTAAAAGACACGCAGTGGTTATCCCCAGCGTGTTGCGAGGAGCCCTGACTCTCCTACGGAATGCGCCGATGATTTCCTGTACTACGACTAAGAATTTCACACTGAGGGTTTTGTCCTTCCCCTAGTACCATCGGTTTGCTACGACAAATACTAGACTTACTCATATTTCAAAACCCCCACACTATAACCCTCTTTCAGCCGCCTTATACGACAGGCAGAGCTTATTGTAGTCCTATTCATAATAACCTAAGTTTAAAGAGCAGCATACTAATAATATTATTAAAGAGTTATGTCAATGACTCAAATAACTCATATGTGTAATACCTTCACTGGGAATATATATATATATGATTTAATGAAACCAAGTCAATGTTTTAAAAAGAACATAAACAAAAAATTCATTATTCTTGTTTATTTATTAAAATGAAATAAATTTGGAATAATAATACTAAGAGAAATAAAGAATTATTGTGAGAAGGTGCATAACATATTTATATATTTGTAATTCTGAAACTAAACAACTTTCAATACGTATTTTTACAGGACCTTTGTAAAATGGTACCATAATGTACCAATGATAATATTGCTAACTGTGAACTAAAATTTAATAGTTAACTTTCATTTATACACTATATAATATCTTCACCTTTAATGCATTAATGTATCATAACATATAGACAACTGTAAACAGAGCCTTATATTAGTCACCTAACATATAATTCTACTTTTGCTATAGAATACAACTAACTTTGTAAGTCATAAGTTTCTAGAATGGACATAAAACATTTCTTGTAGTAAATTCTATTGTTCCATATTTATATTTCTTGAAAACACACATCACATTTAGCAATCCTTAAGTTGAAGTGGTTACACAACATCACTATGCCCTCATTACCTTGAGTAAAAAGTAAACAAGACTTTTATTATCCTACCTATAGTATCATTTAAACAAGAACATATTACACTATTGCTTAGCAACAGAAATAGATATTATGGTTGTACCAAAACAGTCTGTGATAACTAAGTTTTTTTTTTTATTTTAGGCTATTGTTAAATGTCCCCGTCATATACTTTGTTATTCTAAACTATCCAACTACTATCACTCTTTATTTATTTTTTGTGCTATCTTTTTGAAACATTACAATGGATGTGTGAAATGGTTACACAGCGCTACTGTCCCAATTGGGGATGCATGTCAATAAGGAAGTGCAAGGAGTGGGGAGCTGACCCATAATAATAATGATTGACAATTTCAGGACATTGAACCTAACATCTAAACCTATTAGTTATAGTGAGGACAATGTCCCCATTTATATAGTAAAATTAATTTTTCATTTTAGTATTGCAACACTTGAAATGTCCTCATTGGTGGAGAAACTAGTTTTGTGTTCATTAAAACTAAGCTATGAACTGCATCCTAGCAAACAAACAAGTCACCATTTTGGTCACGCTTTATATGGACAGCTGTTATCTGCAATTAACATCTGCTATGTAATATGCCTTACTTTTAAACAGTCACCTGTCAGTGACTATTACATGCCATTACTCATTTGCCATTTTATAATTTTTATTTCCTTCTTACATATTTTAATAAGGAAGATTTAAAGCTGTGTAGAGCCAGATGGAAGTATATATAAAAATTTTAAAAAATCGAACAAAGATCAAAGGAATAAATGTAAAGAAATAAATACATACTAAAATAAATAAACATGCAAGTAATGACACAGGACAAAACAAAAAAGCATTACAATCAAAATTAACAAAGTAACATCAAAAGAATAGACAACAAAAATATTGCATCTCTACCTTGCAAGACAAATACGACCAGCAGTGATATCCATTGATTCAGATGAAGTTATAATGACCTTAGATATCATAAAAACAAAAAGCAAGCATTTTTATAACTTTAAAAAAAAAGTTCATTATTAAACATAATTTAAACTTGTATAAGTAACAATGCTAAGAGCAACCAGATTTTTGATAAAGACAAATGTTAGTTTAGTCGACATTTTATACGATTGGGCTTCATAAACATTAAAATTTGTTCAGGGGTTATTAGTTACTTGTACAAACTAGTATAAACTGGATACAACTAGTGATTGATTCAAACCTTCAAAGTATAAAAGTTTTGTTAAATTTGGTATATGTTTAAATGCACTACTCATAAGCTTGAAAGGACACAAACTGTATTTTGTAAAATTGTAACAGAATAACAAACATGACTCTCAGTAAGAATTAACACAGTGAGAAAAATCTGTGCAATCACTATTGAAACCACTCAATAACGGCTGAAACATAAAAACTGTATACATAATCAATTTGAAAGATATATACTATTCACATTACTTGTTATTATTCCACTTGTCAATCGTTCTCAACCTGACCATAAAAAAAAGTGTAGTAGAGTCAAAAGTTCTACCACAACTTCTAGATGTTTTCTTACAACTTTAACCATCAACTTTCAAATGTAAAAGTCAGCACAAATGTAATAACTATCGTAAGGTACATAAAAAGTACAACCTTTTAATGTGATATATACAAAATGAGAATTTGTAATGTGAACAATGACTATCTTTAAAGTTTCTTTCTACTAAGTTTTTGCTATAATAATTGTCTTTATAATAGATATATTTCATATTGAGAGAATCAAGGTTTTTATAAAAAGATAAATATTTATAGATTATAGTTCTATTTGTAAATAAGCAAATATTTACATTGTTTCTCCTACTTACTGTTTTGAAACTGCTTAGCATTGAAAATAATGTTTCTATTACCTTCACAGAATGTGGAAACTATTTCTGCTATAATAGATGGTTAAAATTTATGTTAAAAAATGAATTAAGCTTTACCATCTTAACATATTGGTAAAGCAAATAAAACAGGCTTTAAACAAAATATAATTAGTAACGAAATGAAAATATTATTCAAATTCAATAAGTATGTATAGTAAATGTACTGCAACAAATTATGTTACACTAGTAAAAAAAAATACCTAAATAATTTTGGTAATTTTACTAACAAAAATATATTCATTAAAACACTTTAATAATAAGTACTAAGTACAGATTGCAAATGAATAAAAATTAATATGAAAACTAAGATGAGAAAATATTTCCAGGAATAAAACATAAGTGTATTATCGAAGCAAGTAAACGATGTACCACTGTAATAACACCAAATGCAAGCAATTACATAAGTTTTAACTATATAATGAATTATGGACAGTGCAAGTGAACTAGCCATAGTGCAAAACTTACGGTAAGCCGTGATGTCTACAACTGATTAGAAGGAAGGAAAACACACAACATATTAATAGCGTTCTATAGCAAAAATTATATGGATTCAGTAACCATAATACAAATTTTCACTCATCAAAATCCAAGCAGCAACACCCTTAACTTAGCGTTTCAATACATATTACATATAGACGGTCTATCTCGGTGCTCCTATGCCTGTTTTACGGCTAATAAAGGATGCGATTTTAACGATAATCTTTATACTCAAGAGAAAGTAGACCGTATGCGCTATTTCTAATCTAATCAATATATAGTTATACACCCATTTTCAATAATGGACGATACCACGCATTGACCGGGCGAGCACAATTTCCAGCTAAGATTGCTTATTCATTATTCATGTCACACCCTAATATTACTAAGTACGGTGATATAAAGTGCAATAAAAACACAGAAAGCAGTGAATTAAAATTGAGCTGAATAAAAAAGGAACTTTACCCCACAATCAGTAAAATCTCTTCCGACTATTCCACCAGCAGCGGTCCTGTGGCGCTTCGGAAACCACTATTACAACAGGATTCTATTTTTTTGGCACATCTTGTATTATCTTATCAACACTACACTGAACCAAGAATTAATCACAAGTTTTTAACACGGACAATTCCACCATTTAGTATTTCATACACCCTGGAGCTCGATCCTTTTCACGGCCATTTGCAAATTGCGTCAAAGTTCCTGAAATGTGATTGGTGTGTTCTGCGCTAGTGTAGTTTGAGACTAGTGCGCAGTCTAGTGACAGAATCATGAACTAAAAATTATCAGAACCTAAATTGAACTTTATTTTTCACTGACACGAACGATTTAAACGTGGACTGGAATGACTTACGACGTTTTGGGTGAAGTAAAACTGGGTGCGGTAGGAGTATTCGTGAACCCCGTAGCGTGACGTCAACTGGGCGTGAGGGCCAAGAGCGCTTCATTCAAATTTGCTTTCATTTCCTTAAAATTTTTAGTTATAATTATTTAACATTTTTCTCGACATTAAAATACTATATTAAATAATAAAATAATTCTTTGGCACAAAACAAGTTTAATTTAAGTTAAAAAAATTAAAATTTAATCAATAGTTTTTTTGTCTCTCATTAATATAAATATTGATGTCATTTTAAATACGGGCAAACCCGTTTTGCGGCTTTTTTTAACTATAATCACTCTTTTAAACAGAATTTCCCAAACTTATAAATGATTTTTACTTCTTTCCCGAGTTAAAATAAATTGAAATTAAAAAAAAACATAAGTTTAATGGCCAATACACGGTTTGTTTGCTCCAGTTTATGACTATATTTAAAACTGTTTATTTTTCCAGGGTAAATAAAAAGAAATTATTGTTATTTATTCAGAAGACTATTTCGTTATCATTTAGTGCCTTATCAATAATTATTAATCGTTCACGAGAAAAATTAAGAACATCTTTTTAATACCTTACCTTTATTAACTATTAACTAATTGTTTTTGTTTTAAACTGTTTTTTTATATTTTCATGCATTTTACATTTAAAATGTTTAATTCTACTGCTATGCCGTATTTAATTACAGAATATTAATTATTTTATTAATTTAAGACCTTATTATACTTAATTCTCACTTCTAATCGAATGATTTTTTCAATCATAATTCATCGAATGGCTTAACATGTGCCTATTCTATATGTTAATTATCATTAATACAGCAGCTACAGTACAATTAAACCGTAACAAAAAATACAATAATCAGATTAGGCTGTAAGGTATTTGTTCTTTGCCTGCTCCAAAGGAAACGAAAATGAACAACACGAAAAGTGTATTCATTTAGTTAATATGATTCAAGCCTTTTAGCCATTATCTAAACATTACTTAGTATGAAACAGTATTATCGAGTATATAGTAATCAATATATTTTTTTAATTGTGACTTTAAAAGTAATTATTAATTTAGTCTAAGGGAAGTTGTATTGATTTAGTCTAATAGATCTAAAAAAGTTTTTAATAAATTTTAGAAGCACATATCTTTTTTATTTTTCTAAATTAACATTATAGTGTTTTGTAAATAATTTAGATATCATTCATTTAATTTTTACATTTATGATGACAGTATAATATTTTTTCTGTTTTAATTAAATTAATTATATGGCAATATTAGTACATCTGTTGTCAAGTAATAGAAATGTCAAATGGCAGGCAGATGATTGGTTTAAACCTTTGATATGCCATTAAAAATAAGACCCGCCAGTGTTTAGCCAATCGTAATGAAAGGGAACAATAAATAATATTTGTTCTCGAATTGCAGCTCCGCGAAAGTACCGAACAGTATCCTTTGTATGTGCCAATCAGAGAGGTTGTATTTCTGTCAGCTGCGCTTCAAAATAATAACAATTAACGCAGACAAAAGAGGTTTTTGTTGCTTTGTATTATTGTTACGTTAAATTTTATTTATACACGGTTTAGAAGTTACTGTACTCAATATTTTATATTGTAGTCGTCGCAAAAATATTGAAGTGTTAGTATTTTACTACGTTACGTGTGCAACGTTATCTTTAGTGAAGCGATTATTGCGTATATTTTTGGTAAGTTGTTAAACTTTCAATTTTTATTTATATTTTATTGTATGTTTTTCTTTTACTTAAAAGGCTTAATGATCATACTAAAAAAATCTTAATAGCTTTTAAGTATTTCTAATGTCGTATTCTAATGATGAACATATTCAGAATTTTCATTGTTTTGCCAATAAAATCGATTTTTATTATTAAACTAAATTGATGCAGTAAAGAGGTATTTAAATATTTCTGTATGCAAAAAATAATAAAATAATAAGCCAGAGAAGTCGGGCTTTCTATATAGAAATAAATTTACGTTCGGCCTTGTAAGTGTAGATTAGAAAACATCGCTATAAATTTATTACTGCAAACGTGAAGGTTGCAAAAATTAAAATGATCATTTGAATATGATATATTATATATTTCAAATGTTAAAATTTCAATGATTACTTTGGAAAAAAAAAATTCCTATTGTCTGTACGTATTTTTGTTATAGAGATTTAAAAGTTATTATACGGAATATTGATGTCCCAAATAAGATTAACAGTGGTATCGTTTTAAGACAATTACAAATATAAGCGGAAGCAACAATTAAGAAAAAATTACATTAGCTGAGTATTTTTTTTTTATTCGACCAAGCGATAAGACGAGCAAGATCTGATGATTAGTGAAACGCTTGTCCGTAACCACGCGGCGCTGGTTAGGATGACATACACTGCATCACATTGTGCTCGTCGTTTGGAGGCATAAGATGTTAGGTCTTGTTATCCCAGTAATTTCACTAGCTACAGCGCCCTTCAAACTGGAACACAATTGTGTTAGCACACTGTTGTTTGGAGGTGGGAATAAGAGCTGCAGTGGTACAGGGAGACGGTCTCCTACAAGAGACACCTATCACTAGTAATTAGCTGTTTGCTTCGTCAACCGAAACATTTTTATTTCCGATTTAGATAATTTGTTATTAGCAACTATTCTCTCTCTATATATATATATATTTATACTTACTGAAGATTTTTATATTTTTGCTCTGTCAGCCAATAAGTATGAAATTACTATAAGCCATATTAAATAAAATTTTTGAAAAACGGAACAAAAATATTGGTCTCTATTGGTGAAGAGGTCTAGGTAGATACCACCGCAGCTCCCACCTAATCTAACTAGCGCCACTTTAGTAGCAGGCGTAACACTTACCTTCGAGTAAGCGACTCGCTTATCTTGTAAGAAAAATAACATTGGATTTCACTATCATAGTATATCTGTACTGGGGGTAGGTCTCTGTTGCCGGAGACCGTCCATGTAGGTACCACAGCAGCGCCTATTGCAGCCGACAAACAGTATTGTGTTCTGGTTTAAAGGACGTTGTAGTTAGTGAAATTACTGTGCTAACGAGGCTATCTTATGTGTCAAGGAGACGAACACGATTTGGTGCAGTGTATATCATCTTAATTAGCGCCACATTTAGCTCACCTCGACCTCAACAAGAACTAAGATGATATATATATATATAGATATGGTGCTGCAGTACTCGTCAACTTCTACATCGTTCAGACAAGACCACTTTTAAAGAGTCTCTTTAGTAGTCGGATACCGTTCAGGAATTTAGCACCGCATCATCTACACCTGCTGCTCCAGTTAGAAAGGCGCTGCCGGTAAATGGGTAGGAGACAGCATCAGGTCTAAGGAACTAGTTGGAGGTCTTGTTTCATTAGTCGCTTCGCTGAGTAGAACAAAGACAACGACCGACGGAGCGATCAGCTCGCACACCCACCAAAGGGAAGTAATGGTGTAATTACTTGCCAAGGTCGAGCTCACTAAATTATACTAGATATACCATCGCAGCGGTAACGTCGTTGTTTATCATTTTAGATTTAATAAAAAAAAGTTATATCATTAACGTATTTTAATTGAGGATATACTGAACTGTATGAAAATTGTAAATTAACATAAATGGATGGGCACTACACAATTATAATTTTATTAGCCGCTTAGTTAATTTTTTTTTTATTTCATTAAGCGACGAGACGAGCGGGACCTACACCGGATGTTCAGCGATACGCTCATAACAACGTGGCGCTGGTTAGAATAGTATACACTGCACCACATTGCGCTCGACGTCTTGAGACATAAGATGTTGAGTCTCGCTACCCCAGTAATTTCACTAGCTACAGCGCCGTTCAAACCGGAACACAGTAATGTTTGAAGGATGCAATAGGCACTGCGGTGGTACTCACAGCTTTTTTTTTAATTTCCGTGAGGGAAATGCCTGCGCATGCCCTCTCGGGGGCAAAGACAGATTATGTCGGACTTGCACCTACTAAAACCTCTACGATGTTCCATCGTCGTCGCTTTACAGCTGGATCACGGCAATGCTATCGGACACCTCAGGAGGGGAGCCCTCCTTTTCCACCTCTGTAAGGGCATGCCGGAACACAGCGCGCCCTCCTCCCGGCCTCTTATCCACGGTGGTACTTACCAAGACGGTCAAGTAGTTTATTGTTGTCTCTCAATAAAACAGCATTAAATTACCAGCAGTGCGCTAAAACCGTTACTTAATATATTAGTCGCAATAACAATTAGCTGTTTAGTATTTATTGACATACTTTAGTGTATAACTACAACGATACTTCTTCGTTTCAATACTAGAATACACACTCAAAACACAAAATGGCCGCGGCTCAGTGCAACTGATGCCATGCAGTGAACAACACACTGATTTTCAGCTACTACCTTATCAAAGAGCGTCTATATTCTCGAGATGCTTGTGCGAATGTTGTAGCCGGATAGAGAAAATGATCTAGAGTTCAATTATTGATATTAAATTCGGGAAACTCATAACATCTGCTTGTGTGTTAGAATTCATTTGTTTTTCTAAAAGATATGTCTTCAATTTTGATTTAAAATAAACAATTGTAAGAGGGTTTCTTAAAGGGGGTGATAGACTATTCCAGCACTTTGTCTCTTGATGACGGAAACTAGCTGCAAAAGCCACAGATTTATGTTTATAGAACACAAGGCAAGAGCGAGTGCTTCTAGTGTTACATCTATCCCAAGCTGATGAAAGATTCAGCTTAGCGTTAAGATATTTCGGTGTTCTAGATTTTAATAGCTCAAACAAAAGACAAACAAGATGCATTTGTCTGCGTGACTCCATATTCAACATTGATTTGTTTAAGTAGGGGGAGATGGGAGACCGCGCAGGAATGTCGAAGCAGAGCCGGCAGCAGGTATTTTGAACTCGCTGTTAGGCGCTTTGTTCTACCAAGCGGCCGCGGACCGGAGATGATATCGTCATAGTTAAGTTTAGACAAAATAACAGCTTCACACAGAACAATGCGAGTTTTCGCTGAAATAAAGGTGCGAATTTTATATAAAACTCTCAGGCGATGAAAAAACTTTTGAACAACAATTTAAACATGCTTTTCGTAACATAACTTAGTATCCAAAATAATACCTAGGTTTTTTACTTCAGGTAACTGCTCTAAATTTTCATTATTTATTGTAACTGTTGGATTTTGGTCTCGTATATGTTTAACTTGTAATTTTGTGCCGGAAGCTATGAATTTAGTTTTATTTAGCTATGATTTTTAGATTATTCTTTACATTCCACTCAGTGATATTACTTAGGTCGTCGTTTAATTTAGAAATCGGGTTTAAACTGTTATTAGGTACATCTGATATATAAAGTTGCACATCATCGGCATAGCAGTGATATTTAAAATATTTAATAGTTTTCATTAGATCTGCCGAAAAAATGTTGAAAAGTAAAGGACCGAGTATTGGCCCCTGTGGTACACCATGACCAATACGTTGCGATTCAGAAAAAATACAGGTACCATCAATCATTTTTAGTTTTACAGTTTGTGATCGGCCGATTAAGTAACTATGAAACCACTTCGTACTATTTTGATGACAGCCATAATAGTTTAATTTTGAAAGTAAGAGAGACTTAGACGGTCGAAAGCACGTGAAAAATCTAACAAAGCTAATATGGTACCTCGTCCTACATCTTGCTCTGCAAGAATATTATCTGTGACATCCAATAACGCTGTAACCATACCACGACCGCCTCGAAAACCAGACTGGAACAACGGTAACATGTTATTGGTTTCAAAATTTTTATTAAATTGAGTAAAAACGGCTCTTAGCTGTGATTTGTTCAACTGTCACAAAAGTGAGTTGGAAAAGTTTTCTGTTTTGGCTCCTATGGTTTCTAGGTACGGTTTCCGAAGGATGCGTTGCCCAGGAGACGATATGAGGTCGAGAGGAAGGCGTGCTGTATCTTCCGGCGCTTTTACAGAGCTGGAAAGGGAAGGCTTTCTGTCTGTGATGGGGCTGCGCGGTGGAGCTGGTGCTGGCGCGGTTGCGGGGGTGTGCGAAAGCGCTACCGTGGCCCCACCGTCAAGCGACGACGGTGAAAAATCGTGGGGGTTTTAGTCGGTGTATATATGACATAACCAGTGTTTACCCCCGCGAGGGGAGGTATGCGAAGGCATTACCCAGCGTAAATAAAAAAAGGTGGGTGCTCCCGTAGCTCATATATATCACCATTAGGTGAAAGTCCCGCGCATCTCATCGCGTAATTGAATAAAAAAAATTGAGCATGGTTGCGTATCTTTTGAATTACTTGAGAGTTTATTATTTAGATATGTTTTAAGAGGATAGATTGTGTAATGCTTATTGTCGATGTGCACGGCTTTGTCTCTGTGTGGCCGACTACACGGCGCCGTGTGCGTCCCCGCAGCGTGCTCGTGCGACTTCTCGCTCCAACGGGTCAGGTTATACTGTACCAGGAAGCGTGTACATGGCGCTGCTTTACGATCTGAACAGAGGTAGAAAATATAATCAGTGCATGATTATTTCCGTCAGGTGGATATTGCGGCATAAATCAATCAAGCTTTAATGCGCAAGTGGTATTTGATGAAACGTTGGCAACGACATGGTGACGCGCGGCACGTGGCCTGCTCGTTTGTTTGTCCTCAAAATAATTTTGAAGAGATCTTTAATTACGTCTTCTAAGAGCAGCTTGACACTACAGCTACATATGGTTGAAGAACCAGTGGCAAATAAATCTAAGGCAAAGTGGAAAGATGTAGCGTGGAGAAACTGATGATAATTATATTTTATTTGATATATGATTAATACATAGGATATATACCTGTGAGTTAATCTCCAGTGCTCAAGTCCTGGAGAGAGCGAACTGCAAACGCAGGCTGATGATAACCGTCATGCAAAGGAAGGTTGCATTTTTCGGACACCTTCAAAGAGGATTCCTTTATGAGTTACCAAGGTTGATCCTCGTGGGCAAAATTCTTGGCAAATGTGCACCTGGTAGACAGTGGGAGGAATGGTTTGAGTACATAAAGAAGTGGATCGGGTTTAAATATCGCCAGTTAAAAAGAAATGGTGAGGATCGAATTGGTTTTCTCAATCTGATCACCAACTTCAGTTTGAAGAGGGCACCTAATGATGATGATACCTGTGAAGAGAAAGAGAGAGAGAAAGATTTTTAATACTAAACTACCATGTAGTAATCTTCTTTAACTTTGTTTTATCGTAGTAATTTTTTTTATGGAAACTCTTCCTTGTAGCAGATAACCTTGATAGTTTACTACCGTATTGCTCATTTCTGCCGCCAGACAGTATTGTGCAAACGTTACCGTATACTAGTTAGAAGAGAACTGTAGCTAGTCTAGTAATGAATATTCACATCTAAAACAATTGGCATGATGTGGTGTTATCATTCTTACTGACGTCTTACTGATGATCAGCTAACCGCCGAACAGCTAAAGATCACATTACTGTTCGTAGCTAGTAAAATTACTGGTTTAACGAAACTCAACGTCTTATATCTCAATGTGACGAACACATGGTGTTGTGTATAACGTCCGAATTAGCAATAGTACTGTATATACATTACTGCGTTCCTGTTTGAAGGGCGCTGTACTTAGTGAAATGACCGATTTAATGAGATTTAAAATCCTGTCTTCAGGCGACAAGCACAATGTGTACCATTCTATCTAGCACCACGTTGTTATGGGTAGGCGCATCACCTATTATCAGGTGAACGTCCCGCTCGTCTAGTCGCTTCGTTCAATAAAAATCTTTCCTCAATCTGTCCAACAAACTCCAGTGCGAAGGTGATGGTTATCGGTCGTGCCCGTCTCGTCGGATGAACGCAAGCAAAGCATCGCCGTGTTCCGGTTTGAACGGTGTTGCGTTGCGTGTAGCGCCGCGAGGATAGTAACGTAACGTTATTTCCATCGAGTACTTTAACGTAACGCTAAACCGGCGATTATATCGAAATCTTGATATTTTCGTATCGGCGTCCATTTGTAATAATAATTATGTGTTTAAAAAGGTATTTCATAGCGATGCGCATGCGCTTCGTGTTCCTAACGCGCGTTGCGACACCTAATGGCTGGTGTTTCCACATGAGGCCGGATCCGGTCGCGGTCTCCGGCACTCCTCGGCGTGTTCGCCGCCGGAGATAAGACGCTTTAAACGGAGACCTTCGGAAACACCTCTCGTAATATTCATATATATAAAGATATACACAATTCTTATAATTTTTTTTTATCACCTGATAGTGAGTGATACGCCTGTCCATAACAATGCGGCGCTACTTAGAATGGTATACATTGTACTCGTCGCCTGAAGACATAGGATGTTGTCTCGTTACATCAGTAATTTCACTAGGTACAACGCCCTTCGAACAGGAACAGGAAGGTCGTAGTAGTGTGCAGATGTTACTGTGTTCCGGTGTGAAGGGCGCCATAGCTCACCCGTCTCCTCGCATAATTGAATAAAAAATAAGTTGCGTTTGTTCTGTGCTTAAATTTTCTTATTTTGTATGAAACGTGTTAAAGATGAGTAGCTTGAAACAGTTTCCACCACCAGGGTGTCGTTTGAGTTCTATAAATGGGATTCATGCATTTTAAAAACTTATATACTCTTTAAATATATACATACGTGATATCCAGTGATTCATTCACTCATCGCGATATCGCCGAAAGTGTTAGACGTCAACACTCAAAATTTGGTGGATATACTGCTTCTGCAATTTAGAGGTCAGCTGAGAATGCATTTTAACAAAATATCTTCCCCAAAGGGAGTTGCAGGGGTGTTAATAATGGGTGGGGGTTTGGGGGCGGCGGATTGCCGTCGGGCGGGAATATTTCTAACAAATTTCAAGCGTAAATTTCAAATCTAATTCTATATTACGGCTAGCAAAGCGGGCGGGGAACAGCTAGTATATATACCTAGTATATAGAGTATAGATCAAATATTACCGTATTTGTTTAGTATTTTGTTATTGTGTTTGTTTTGATTTTTTTTTATTTATTTTTTTTTTCTATTTAGCCTGCGGATACTAGATCCGCGAGCCCTGAGTCGGATGGAGCCGCTATGCAAGCTAGCGGCGCAAACTTAGTGATAAAAAAAAATTCAAATATAAATGCATACAAAATGGCGTCGAATGTTGAAATAACATCAGCGCGTCTTTATAAATCATATTCACATACATTAATTATGCAGATGAAGTGTTTGTTTGTTTATTTGGATGGTGTGGTAAACATGAGAGGAGTCGAAATGGTTGCGTCGACACTTTCACTTTCACTTTGCTTGCACTTGGGTGTGTATACAAAGTTACTACTTAATAATTTTTTTAATCATATTAATCAATATGAGCGGTACGTCACGAGGATTTAGTGTGGTCATGAAGATGTTCATCATCATCATCATCATCATCTCGCACGCATAACTCCATACAAGTTGATTGTACTTAAGTTGTATGTATGTTTCTTCCATCTGCTTCCTTCCTGCTGTTATTTTTTATTATTCGACGAAGCGACGAGTCGGATGTTCACCAGATGTTAAGTGATACGCTTGCCCCATAACAATGGGGCGCTATTATCATCATCAGCCTTAGACCTCCACTGCTGGACGTAAGCCTCCCCAAAGGTTTCCACTGTAGGGGTCAAATGGGGAGGGATTGGGTCGTTTTTCACCACGTTGGCCGAATGCAGGTGGGTGGGAGGCAGAGCCTCGTTTGTTTATTAAGCAGCTGAGGTTCGCTTGGGTCTCGTGAGTTGTTGAATGAGACCCCTTACACCCACAGGGCGCTAGTTAGAATACTATACACTGGACCATGTCGAGCTCGTCGCCTTGAGACTTAAGATGTTGAGTCTCATTAAACCGATAACTTCATTAGCTACAGCCCCTTCAAACCGGAACACAGCAACGTTTCCACAGTGGTAATGGTTGCTACCTAGACTGCCTGTAGCAACAGAGACCTACCACCAGTACACAGTTTGAATGTATGCATGGTGTAATGGTCGTTATCTGAACATGTGAGATGTTACCTAAGTAACAATGCCAGCTGCAGCGCCCTTCGCCTTTCATCATTGATTATATAACTTGATATTTATCTTAAGTTGATAATCGCGATTGATGTGATCCTTCAAATGGAAACGTTTCGGTTTACGACATCCGTTGCCCCACGGCAGACTGTGACGGCGCACGGCTCACGGTTTCCTAATGTGGCGAGGTAATAGTAGCCACCGCTCGCCACCACTTGCCGTCGGAGCCGGACACCAGCGAATGAAACACTCCGAGCCGGTATCAGTCGAAAGCGATATCCAGTTTTATCATTGCGCAAGGCTATGCTTTATTAAACTCTAATGCAACGCCAACACCCAAGAAGGCTGTAGTAATTAAAAAATTGACTAGTGCCGGAGACCGTCTAGGTACCACCGCAGATCCTAATGCAGCCGACGGACAGTACCGTGCGAAGAACGTTGCGATCCGGTTTGAAGAGCGCTATAGCTAGTACACGCAGTATGTAGGTAGTATACTGGTGAAATGACATTGTGAATCTGAAGGCGAGGAGCGCAATGTGGTGCAGTGTATACCATCTTAACTAGCGCTACGTTGTTATGAGCAAGTGTATCGACATCAGATGAACGACCCCCTCGTCTCATCGCTTCGTAGAATATAAAAAAAGATATTATTATACTCTACTGGTGGGTCTCTGCTGGAGGTCGACTACCAGCGCACCTCCTATTCCTGCCGCCAGACGGTAGTGTGCGAATAGTATTGTGTTTGGAGGACGCTGTAGCTAGCGAAGATACTGGGATGATAAGAGTAGACATTTTATATCTCGAAAGACTGGGGTATAAAGGGTCCCGCATAGTAACTCACGGGACCCACACGAACCTCATATGCTCGTGGTGCACGCTGCTAATCAACGAACGAAGCTCTGGCTCCGAGCAACCCGCATTGGGTCGGCGTGTTGGGAAATGGTCTAAATCCCCTCATATGGAACCCCAATTAACGCAGGGGGTGAGAAGCGGTTGGATGCGAGCAACGCAGGACCGATTGACGTGGAGGTATTTGGTGGACGCCTAAGTCCAGCAGTCGACGACTATCGGCTGATGATGATTTCGACAGACGACCATAATATGGTGTACTGTATACTATCCTGACTAGCGTCTATGAGCAGCCGTATCAGTTACCATCAGGTAAAGTTCTTATTGGGTTTTAATTCGAATGCTAATGCCTCTGACCTTTTATATTTCATACTCCTTTCATCATAATTTTTTTTTATTCTTCTTTTTCCGGTTGCTTAAGAAAAATACCAACGGTATAAAAACGCTTCTTACTTAACGTAACATAAAAATACTTTATTAATATTTCAATAACTGTAATGTTCCCACGGCCAGCATTGGGAAAGATCGAATAAAATAAAAAAACTGTATGTAGACCTTTTTACTCATTATTAACTTTAAGATTAAATATAAAATTTCATCATCATCACCAGCTGATAGACGTCCACTGCTGGATATAGGCCTCCCCCAAAGGTTCCTACATCGATCAGGTAGGGATTCATATGGGGGGGAATTGGGCCATTTCCCACCACGCTGGCTCCCTGCGCGTTGGTTTTTGTTTAACTGCGAAGCCGTTAAAGTTCAGTTTGTAACGGGCGCGGGTTTGATTCCGATATAAACTTGATAGTACAGACTATAATAAAACCTAGGATGTACATCTTAGGTATCAAGTCTACGAGTGCAATGTGATGCAGTGCATATCATCATAACTAACGTCACGTTGTTGCAGGCAGGTCGTGTCTGACGGTTGAGACCTCACATGGAAATGATTTGTAATTTGTATTCTATTGGTGGTATGTCTCAGTTGACTTATGTCCAGCAGTGGACATCTATCGGCTGATGACGACGATGACGTATCAAGTGCTGGTGACCGTCTTGATACCACCGCAGCGTCTATTGCAGTCTATAAACAGTAGTGTGCAAATTTGACTGTGTTCCGGTTTAAAAGACGTTGTAACTAGTGCAATTACAAGGGTAATGACACTTAAACATCTTATGTTTGAAGGCAACGAGCACAATGTAGTGCAGTGTATACCATTTTAACTAGCGGCGCGTTGTTACGGGCAGGCGTATCACTTACCATTAACATTATGATGTGGTGGAAAATAGTCCAAATCTCCCTGACCACCCCTAGTGAGCGGCGGTACCGTAGGCCATATTGACTGTGGAATGATCGATGTGGGAGATCCTTGGCGAAGGCCTAAGTTCAGCAGTGGACGTCTCTCGGCTGATGATGCTGATGATGACTATTACTACATGATCTTATAAACAAGTTGTGTTTTATTTAATTTACCTGTATTTATTGTAGTTCGTCCAAACTTTTGTGCGGCAGTGTACGTACCTGTAGAGCTGGCGACATTTTCACATTTCCTTCCTTTCCGCACTGTCAGCTCATTTTGACAGGACAATAGCACCAGATCTCCACCGTGTACTGTTTCTGTATTAACTAAGGATGAGGAGGGTGCGTGGATGTACCACTACAGCCGACATACAGCACTGTGCAAACATTACTGTGCTCCGGTTTGAAGGGCGCTGTAACTAGTGACACTATTAGGGGCAACAAGTCTTTCCTATGTCTTAGCGACAGGCTCAATACGGTGCGGTGTATATCATCCTAAATAGCGCTACGTTATTATGGGCAGGCGTATCACTTACTATCAGGTGAACATCCTTTTTATTTTATAGCTACGTTATATCTGCAATGGATTCACGATTGTGTGGATATCCTAACTAGTTGTTTATACTTGTGCAACCGTATTGTATACCATCAGGTTAACGACCTCTGTTTCCGTCTTATCTCCTCTCCTTACCTCCAATAACCACTGGTGTCTACTTTCTATTTAAGTCAAGATGCTGCGAAAGTATTTAGCACCTCCCTCCCTCCGGCATGATTTCACCTGCCGAACGTCTCCGTGTGTGTGTGTTCGCCTCTCTACCACAATACTACACAGCAATATGTAACATAATATACTTTTACAGGAGATATTTTTTTTTATTTCGATGAACTGACAGGACGAGGAAGACTTCCATTTGATAGTAACTGACCCACCCGTCCGTAACAACAAGACGCTAGTTAGGATGACATACACTGCGTCGAATTACGCTCGTCGCTTTGAGACATAAGATGTTCTCATTACTTCAGTATTTACATTAGCTACAACGCCCTTCACACCGGAATAGTTTGGTGATTGAAATATGTGTAAATGAATTCGGCAAGATAAATTTTGTGTCACTTTCTAAGCATATTGCGTTTACGGTGCGTTGTATAAACATCCTAACATGACGAGACGTTTATTGGTATGAATAATAAATACATTGAAATTAATCATATAATCATCATCATCATCAGCCGATAGAAGTCTACTGCTGGTCATAAACCTCCCCTAAAGATCTCCACATGGATCGGTCCTGCGCTGATGTATCCATTAATGATATATTCATTGTTGACACAGCTGCGGACCCTCAATGTCAAACACAGATTGTCAAGGTTATATTTCAGTAAAGTTTTAATCGCCATTTTAATATATATTGGCGGTAGATCTCTATTGCTGGTGACTGTCTAGTTAACTACCACCGCAGCTACTCTCTTTTCTCGTGGGGAAATCCTACATCAGATACCTCTCTGCTATAGGGACAATAGAAGAGTTATGCCGGACTCTCACCTGCTAAAACCCCACGGTATCCTTCTCAAAACCTTTGTTCGGAACTACGGGAACGCTTGCGCATACTTCGATGGTCCCATCAACATTGATTCATTGTGGGGTTGCACCACAGAGTGGAGCTGAATCCTTAAGAAGTATTATATGCGCCATCTCCAGGCCATTGATATACGGCAACGAGTGACCTTCGAATCAGCCGCCATGGCGTCTGTTATGGGGATTGTAGGTTATTGTGCGCCCTCCGATGACCAGGTTTCTGCTTAGGATTACGGGGAAGAGAGGTTTTTTCTGTATCCCTTTTCGCAACCACTGCTGCTCCTATTGCAGCTGACCAACACTAGTGTCCAAACATTACTGTCTTCCGGACAGAAATAACGAAACTGAACACCTTACATCTTAAGACTGATCTTAAGACTTAAGACATAATATGCTGTAGTTTATATCATCTTAATTACCGCCATGTTATGGGCAGGCGTATTACTTAGCATTAGGTGAACGTCTCGCTCATCTCATCTCTTCGTTGAACAAAAAAAAAATATTTCAGTGTTACGGAATGTTCGCGTAGTGTCACCAAAGTTATATTTGTTCAGCTGGTTTGTAACAAATTGTTAAATGTTACGTAATGGAAATTATAAATCGTACGTCGAAGGTCAATTTCGTGACAAGTAGATGTGCTGTAGTTAAGATGTTCAGCTACAGCGACATCAACACTACAACGTGGTTAGCAGGGACGTGCACAGCGATTTTGGGTACAGTATGCAAATCACACCTAAAAGCTCTGTGATTAACTTACCAATTTGATCATTTTAGCACCAATTTTTTTTTTATTCAACGAAGCGACTAGCCTGGCCATAACAACATAGCGCTAGTTAGGATGATATACACTGCAATACATTGCTCACGTAGCCTTGTGTCTTTAATATGTGAAGTTTCTTTACCCCAATAATTTCTCTAGTTACAGCGCCCTTTTAATCGGCCTATAGTAATGTTTGCACAGTACTGGTTGTCGGATGCAATAGGAGCTGCGATGGTGTCTACCTAGACGATATCCGGCAACAGAGATCTACCACCGCTATAAATTTAGCAATAGTCAAAACACATACGTTTTGAGTATCTTGAGAGATTATTATTCTAATAGATCTAGGGAGCCAGGGTATGCAGCGGTCGTTTTCCTGTATGGCATACCTCTGTGTTATCATGTTACGGTAGGCGTCTGTCATGTTACGGTAGTACCTAGTCGATCTCCGACCACAGACCTACTAGTGGTTAAAGATTTGCAAATTGCGTTATTTGGATTGTACCCTGTGCGAGCGTTCGTGTATCGGACGCTAGTACCGGCGGTTGAGCTCCGAGTCGCGAGGTCGTGTCGGTATCGTTACGCAACGCACGTAATAGACGCGCCCGAGCCGTGATCGCAAAATGGCGGTCATATGAGCCGTTACTATATCGCTGCGCGTGTATTTCACGTTTCTGTTAATTTATACACAATATCATCATCGTTAGGCGCCCTCTTCAACTGAAGTTTGGCGATCAGACTGAGTAAACCAATTCGATCCTCAGCTATTCTTTTGAACTGATGGTATTTAAACTCGGTCCACTCCTTTACGTCCTCAAACCATGTCTTCAGTTGTCTACCTATTCTGTTCTGTATACACAATATAACACAAGCTTTTTTTTTGGCCAATCTATACTACTATATTTTTATTTTTCGTCCCTTTCTTACTCTGTATTTAGTATTCTAGTTCCAGTTCGTTTATTTTGTTATTATTGTTCCTGTTAAACAGGATTACTTTTTTTTCTCAACGAAGCGACAAAACAAGCGAGAAGAAAACCTGACGGTAAGTGATACGCCGTTCATAACAACGTGGTACTACTTGAGAAATAAGTTTTTTAGTCTAGTTACTCCATTAATTTCACTAGCTACAGCGCCATTTAAACTAAAACAGTAATATTTCCACACTACTGTTTGTCAGTTGCAAAAGAAGCTGTGGTAGTACCTAACGGTCTCCGACAACAGAGATCTACCTCCATTAATACGGTAATGTTTAATTTCCATAATATATTAATTGCGAAGGGTAATCACACCGTCAATATTTGTCACACCTGCACCGTAAAACGGAAGACCCAGGTTTGATTTGAAGTCACGTTTGTAGATAATATAGTAAATCATCCGCTACAGTTGATCAGTTCATCAGTTCATATTTATTGCCAATGACTTACGAAGGGTAGAAGATTTCTTTTATCACCGAGCGATGATAATGTCTGTGATCTGTCAGAGATTTCGTGTAGGGTATGCTGCACACCGTAACCCAAATCTCTGTGGTTATCATACTTAAATATTAAGTTACCAATTTATTAAAACATATCCATAATGAAAGGAAATGCTATGCTGGTAAAAGAAATAGGCCCTTTAACAAAAAACATTTGTACTATTGTCTACACAGCTCTTCAAGTCGAGCGGTTATTACTACAAACATTGCTTCAGTTTTTGTTTGTATTGAGGGAGGGGAATCCGCCCCTTTTGAAGATGGTTCTGGGGGCAAGTCAGGGATTTCTACCCACTAAAACCTTTTCGGTGGTCTCCTTCAGCGCATTTAAAGAGGTTCTGAAATCTTCTACGGAACGCACCGATGCCACTCTGCACTCTGGTTAAACACGTCGCAAGGAAGATGTCCACGTTTGTGGTACCGTAAATACAATACCATTATGCTTTTTCCATCCTCCTAAGGCTGGCGAATTGACCTCTGAGAGCCACCACGTTCATGGCCTGCTAACCTAAGAACCCCATTTAACCGATTACACGTAAATTTCCGCCTTAGAAAATGTACTGCGCGTATAATTAGGAAAATAACGAAGTGAAGACAAAACAAATATATTAAATGCTAGAAATATTATTTTTAGTGACATTTCAGTGTTGTTTAGTTAGATATTGAAGTTTTTTATTTAGATATGTTGTATATATTGTTCCAGGTGTTTGGTATCACCGGTGATATATCAACTCCGTGAGTAATCTATCTTGTTGAAACTGCTATTAAATTAAATTAGATGTTTTGTAATAATTCATCCTATAAAGGATTAATTAAAGTTATAAATGCTATAATTATTACTTATTATTATATGCAATAGTATATAGCGTTTAGCTTAAACTTATATGTTGCTTTTATCAGCTTAACTTTGAAATGCTTGTTTTGATGCCGGTATTCAACAACGGAGTTTTCGCATTGCCGCAGTGTATTTTTGTTGCATATCCATCGATTGTAAATCAATTGCGTGCTGGATGTTTACGCCCGGATAAAATTAGTCTGTGGCGCCGAGCCGCGCGCTTGCGACACCAGTTGCGCGAGCGCGCCGTTACATGCCGTACGATAGGGTTGTCAAATATATATATTTTTATAGTAATTAATTTTATTGATGATGATATTCTGTTTAATATAAAATTATTTTAAAAATCATTATATCATGATTACCCGCTAGTAATGCCCACATCTACTCATTTCCCTCATTTAAGGATTTTTTGTCGTATTAATATAAAGATAGGTTATATGACATAGATAGAAAGTAGATAATCGTCGTCCGTATTCTCTAATTTATGTGTGGAAATCCGGTTCACAGCATTTCTTAATAAACTGTGGATTTACAACAGGAAGCGAACTAGCCAAGGCCCCACGTGAAAACCCTATCACCACTCAATAGTAGTCTTTGAACCGATTTAAGCACAGTTCCAAGTTATGCAGTTGACCACTGCGCCATGGGTCTGAATTATTTTAAACATCGACGTCGTTCTATTTAGAGACGAACGTAAACAGGGAATGAAACTATTTACCTCACTATTGAAAACCATGATAAAATGGTGGTAACACTGGCGCTGGTTACAAGTTCCGGAAGTGCATGTATGAAGCAAAGCTACTTGCATCGTATGTGCAACATCCTTTAGCGCAACTCGAATAGAATGGTCTTGCGTGTGTCTTTGTTGTGTAAATAGATAAAATAATAAAAAAAAAGTAATTACTAATAAAACGGAAACACACCTAAAATGTTTTTGGGGTAAAATTAGAAGAGAGCCAAAATCGCTCTCGTGTTTGAATGATGCTAAACGATGATCTTCGAAACGGGTTAGAATAACACCTAAACAAGAGTGAACAACTGCTGGAAGTATCAGCAGCTTCTTCCTTACCAGTTTGCTGCAACCTCATATCTTGATATTACGGCTATTGATTCAATTGTGAAGACTTTCGCATGAAGACCTTTGCATGGATGTTTAATGAACTACTCAATTCTCAAAGTCTTTAGTTGATGATTAACTGTCTTTAGTTTATGGAAGGGCACCACGTCTTAGAACGAAGACTGGAGACGAGCATACGAGTCACCTAATGGTAAATGAGATCGATAATAAAAATGTAGTGCCAGTTAGGATGACATACACAACGCCATGTAGTGCTCCTCTTGAGACGCCAGTTGTTAAGTCTCGATACCTTAGTTCTTTCTCCAGCTGCAGCGCCAGAACCGGAACACAGTAATGTTCTCGCTGCGGTGCTACCTAGACTGTGTCCGGTAATAGAGATGTACCAGTTAATGAAGAGAGATGATTACTGGTCTGCCCTGGTTGGTGCATCTTTTGAGTGCTGTACCCTAATGTCTGATCATCAGCCGATAGGGGTCCACTGCTGGACGTAGGCCTCCTTCAAAGATCCCCCATATGTATCAGTCCTGCGCTGCCCGCATTCAATAGCTTCCCGCGACCTTCAGTCGTATACAGAGGTCACATGGGGGATATGGGGCATTTCCTACCACGCTGGCCCAAAGCGGATTGGTGGGAGCCAGAGCCTCGTTTGTTGATTAGCAGGGTGCACCACGAGCGAGGTTGGCTTTGGTCCCGTGACCTGTTGTGTTGAACCCCTTACACCCCTAATGCCTGCTTGATAGAAATATCAATCCGCCTATACACAATTATTAAATAGTACCATCTATTAATGAAGTAAGAAAAAATCTACAATCTCATATATAATTATATCTGCTTGAGATGAAAGAAACTTAATCATCCAGCAATAAATCGGATTACAGATCGAGGAGGCTAGACGATGTAAAATGATAACACTGCGTAATACTACACTGCGGTGCCATGTTTGCATACATGTGTATAGTTTTCGGTGATGTTTGTACACAGTGTAGCAACGCAGTGGCATCAATGTAATTATATAATGATTATATAGTATTTCGTTAACTGTTATTATTTTATAGTTCTTATTGAAATCCATATATATATATATTAACTAACGAGCTACAAAGAGAGTGTATATATATATGGAAATATGTCTAACCCAACGAGACTATCTGCTTCATTGTTTCTTTAAAATTGTTAAACTTCAAAATTTTTTATTATCTTCCGCTAACGAGCGAAGAAAGGACTGTACCACCCTGATGCCAACCTTTACTAGTTGGACAGGCACTTTAAGAAGAAAAAGAACGGACGAAAGTAAACAAAGTAGTTTCGCTTTTCTCTATGTTTGAGAGCTGCCATTTTTGCTGGTAGTGTGGTAGGACCTCATGCCATGTGGATTGAAATTTGGAGCTCCATCACGATTTGCGGAGCTGTTCGGACGAAGGTTCACTGTCCCACATCTGCGCGTTGCGTAACAGTGACACAGAGCCTGCGCTTTACAGACAAGATGGCGGCGGCTGCGCGCGCGCATTACGTTTATCGTATTTGTTCCGGCGGCGTAGGGCCGCTTCGGTTGCGTGCGATATTGCTAGTGATGTCCATGAACTGAAATTATCGATTTCAAAATATCGTATACAATTTTAAAAAAGTTTAGAAATCTACACAAATTGGATAAATGATTGATTCCTATGTCGAATAATTCGCAAGGCTATAAACATTCAATGGAGAAGATTGTTGGGTAATATCACCATCTAGGGATTTCATTATTAATGAAATTAAATGAAACACGAAGCACATCACTAGAACAGTTCAAGACACAGCTCGTTTTGCGTAGATTGGACTGTAAAAGATAATTAATAAGCTGTAAGTATTTCGTGATGGGTATGACGGCAGGACATCCATCAGCTTAATCCTCTCTCAGCCATGGTTGCTGCACATCACTCGAAATGTCGAAATAATTACATAAAATTGAAGTTAGAATCGAAGAACAATTAAATTGTGCTTCAAAAGGAAGTGAAATCCGAGGATATTAAACGAGTTTTAATGAATTTTGGTCGTGAGTCACGCGAAGGAGGGGAAAGTATCTGACTCACGCTGTAAAGGATGTGGATCGAACTGGTTCATAAGAACTTTAGAAATGCTCATGTTGTAAGGTAAGAAGATCAATACATGAATAGTTGGTTGATTTTACGTGTAACCCGGCTATTTATTTTGTTGGGGTTACTGGTGGTAGGATTCAGTCGTCACGAACTTTCTAGGTAGGTACCGCCGCAGCTCCTATTGCAGTCGACAAGCAGTACTGTGCAGACATTACTGTGCTCCGGTTTGCAGGGAGCTGTAGCTAATGGAATTACTGGAGTAACGAGACTAACCATCTTATATATTTTTTCTTATATTTACAATAAAGCGATTATATGAACGGGACGTTCATCTGGTGGTAAGTGACACGACTGTCCTTAACAACGTGGTGCTAGTCAGGATGTTATACACACCACCACATTGCATTCGTCGCGTTGGGACATAAAATGTAGTCTCGTTAACTCAGTCATTTTACTATCTACAACGTCCTTCAAATAGGATCACAATGATGTTTCTACACTGTTTGGAGTAGAGGATAGGTTTGGCAACACAACTGGCAACAACCTGTGTTGCAGCTCTCTAGGGCCGACGAAGGCCATTTAAACAAGAGAATATCCACGGACGTATACGACACTTCTTATCGAGTGTCAGTTAGATTAAGAAACGATTATTTAAATACGATTTTCTATAAAATATGATTAATTTCATTTAAACTGGTCATCGGTCACATCTTTGATTGGGACGCGAGATCGCCACAGCTCGCGTCTTCATCTCGCAAACCGGCAGCCTGGCTGATGTTTGTAACGAAATAGACATACATATATGTATGTGTATATAATGATATAGTGATTGATTAATAAACACTCATAATGTCAGATAGACAGATGTTATACAAACAATATGGGTGTGTGTACATATATAACGGACCTTACAACTGTAATAGTTGCATACATCACGCGCTCGTAGATATAGCACGAGCGGTCGTCTGATATGTCAACATATTTAATATATAGAAATAGTACTGGCGGTTTCCTCCTGTGAAACCGTCATGGTGCTGGTGTCCGCCGAGCTGAGGCGGAGAGGGCCGTCTCCGTTCATAGACGAAGACGTCGTGGCGATGGCAACGGACGCACCAATCCGTCAGCCATGTGGTTTCGAGTTATCAAGAAAAGGACTAAGGTATTCCCTACCTGTCGTACAAGACGGCTTAAAGAGTCCTCGGGTTCATAAGCCTTAAGCGTGGGGGCCTTGAGAGCTCAAAAAGCGAGCTCTTTTTTTTTAATTGTTCTGCGTGTTTTGGGTCAAGGCCTTTGCTACAATTTCACTTAACATCTATCTCTCTTTGCCTTATTCCTATACATTGTTTTATTCTTCTTACTCTCCTTTCATCCTTTCTTTTCTTCCATCCTTTAGACAAGCGAGCCTTAGGAGGACAGCAAATGCATGGTGGTCCTGTATTTGCTGTAGCACAGCGCGAATGTTAAGGAGGGTTTTGCCCTACAGTGGGATGTTTTAGACAGAGTGCAGGGGGACACCGGCGCGTCCCGCGGGAGATTCCGGGGCCCCTCCTAATGCGTCCTAATGGTCACAGAGACCACCGAAAGGATTTTAGTAGGTAGAAGTCCCCCCTAACCTTGTACTCCCGCCAGAAACAGGCTATCTTTTAAGATATCCCTCGCGATAAAAAAAGGTCCTTGTTACCGGTGATCATTTAGGTAGGTACGTCCACTGCTGGACATAGGCCTTCTACAAAGATCTCCACATCGATCGCGAGGCCGTCGTTTGTAGGGGTCTATATGGAGGGACTTGGGTCATTGTCCACCACACTGGCGCAATGCGGGTTGGTTGGGGCTACAGCCTCGTTTGTTGATTATCAGGGTGCACCACGGCAGATGAGGTTAGCTTAGGTCCCGTGAGTTGTAGTTATTATTGATTCACTTGTATATATCTACACACACACACGCACGCATGCACGCACGCACACACACACGCACGCACGCACGCACGCACACCGACACACACCCATTCACGTACACACGTACACGCACACGCACACGTACACGCACACGTACACGCACACGCACACGCACAAGCACACACACATATATATATAAATGAGTGAATAAATAATGAGCAGCAGCTTCTTAATTAGAGATGAACTTATTTCCTTTTTCATTATATTTTTTTAATTGATCTCGTAGTGCAGTGTTTAGGCGATAACATCACATTGTGTTTGATAATGGAACCATAAAATGTCAGGATTCGTTATGTCGGTGATATCACTAGGTGCAGCGTCCTTCAAACCGGAACACAGCAATGTTTGCACGGTCCTTGGCAGTTGCCGCCAATAGGTCTATTTTTCTTTACATTTGTTTTGAAGGGATGGATGAGAAAATGGTTAGGAAGCAAAGATTGTTGGAAATGGCACCTGTGCCGCTCATTTCCTGTATCCGCGTGTAAAGTCGCCGGCGAAGCTGATTGTAGATATTCCGCTGACGTCAAACACATATACTAATTAAAGCGTATTTAATGATAACAAACATACAGATAATGTCGTATGTTATAAGTAATATATACAGTTCATGTTAAAGATATATACATGTATATATATAAGTATATGTATGTGTAAATATATTTGGATATATATATGTACATATACATAGTTAAAGATTTCTAAAAAAAAACTACACACTAGCTTTTTCATCCATAAAGGTAACATACTAACTACGTAGTTAAAATAATACCTGTATATATTTTTTTATATCATATTTCATATTAGAAAATAACAAGAAAAAAAAAATAAGAATAAACGATATATATGCATATTTTTTTTCAACAGCCAATTTACGTCCCCACCGTTGGGGCACATGCCTACCCCCAATATGAGGGCGATGGGGCCATAGTATTCACGCGGGCCTAAGGCGGATTGGTGACTTCACACACACCTCAGAACAAATTCTAATTCACGTTCAAGTATCCTTGCGATGTCTTCCTTCACCGTTTGTATTTCGCTGTTGTTAATAAACTTCACAAATGTACATAACTTAAGTATTAAAGTCATCGGTACACGCCGGGATCCGAACCCGCGACGAATCAAGGCCGCACATTAACCATTAGGCCAGCGACCTATATATATAATATGTATATACTTATTCAAAAGAGCGTCGAGACGAGAGAGATGTTCACCTGATGGTAAAAGATACACTTGCCATACCTGACGCTAGTCAGGATGTTATACACAGCACCACATTGCGCTCGTCGCCTTGAGACAAGATGTTAAGTCTCGTCACCTCAGTAATTTTACAAGCTATCGCGTCCTTTAATCAGGAACACAGTACTGTCTGTCGGCTGGGATAGGAGCTGCGGTGGTACCCAGACGTTCTCCGGCAACAGACAACCAGTGGGAATCGAACCCGCGCCTTAATAACTGAGCTACCGCGGCTTCAGCTTGGACGTTGCGCAATCATTGAAGCAATCAAACGAAACAGATGATTAACTATTGTTGTCCGGTCAGCGGCAACACTAAGGTAATCTTATCGCGGGGCAACGAATTCGAATCCTGTTACGCGTAATCACCAAGGGCATATATCTGTTGATATGTTGTTATTATGATATAATCAACATTTCTGGTATGTGATAATGCACGTTATTTTATTAAGTTATCTCTTAATAGTATTCATATTAAGTTCTTACTTCATAGTAGCGTCGGATTCGAACAAGGAACTGACACTACCACCGCAGTTCAGCAGTATTAATAATAAGACTAAAGTATTCTCTGCCTGTCGTACAAGGCGACTAAAAGGGTCTTCGTGTTCGTAAGCTTTGAGGGTGGGGGCCCTCAGAGTTTAATAAGCGAGCCTTAGGAGGACGGCAAATGTATAGTGATCTGGTACTTGCCGTAGCACAGCGTGGGTGTTAAGGAGAGATTTGCCCTTCCGTGGGATATTTTAGCCAGAGTGTGGAGGCCCACCGGTGCGTTCCGTAGGAGATTCCGGAGCTCCTCCTAATGCACCGACGGAGACCAACGAGGGGGTGTTGTCTTCACCCCAGAAACAGGGTATCTTTTAAGATTTCCCCAATGTCACGATACCACCGCAGCTCCCTTTTCCGCCGCTAAGTAGTAGTGTGCACACATTACTGAGTTCCAGTTTGAATGGCGCTGTAGCTAGTGAAGTTTATATAACGATATTTAATATCTTATGTCTCAAGACATAGTATTGTGTAGTGTATATCATCCTATCTAGCGCCGCTTCATGAGCAGATACTGTTTACCATTAAGTAAACGTTAAGCTAAACGTTAAAAAAAATGGGATTTACACGTCGGTGTGATGACTGACGTGTTATGTGCGCATGTCCAGCGGTGGGTACCTGACGATGCCACCGATAACTGCTGGACATGACTCGACATTTTCTGTAATATATCGACGCTCCGGTACATCACTATAGCAATGATGTGGTTATGAAACGAGACACAGACTTTTGCTCTCTTCAGTCTGTTGCGTGGTCTTATTTAAGCGTCCATTTGTGGGACAGGCGGTCTGTCCGTGTCTGTGTGTATGTCTGTATGTGTATTTGTTCTGTTGCTAACACATTGCGAAATAGCTTACGTACAACTAGCGGAGGTCAAGTAAAACTCCCTTTAAATTAATCCCCCGCACTTAGACTAATGTTGGTGGTAGCTTTCTTATTAAAAAATCTGTCTTTCATACTTCATATTACAAGATAAAAATAAGAAAACGAAGAATAAACTTAAGGTAACTTATATATATATAATTCTTTGGCGCGACCCATTCATCCGTACGCCTATGTCTAGTGTCAAGACTTTTCTTATGACATACTCCGGTGTGAGATTAAACAGCATAGGGGACACTGCGTCTCCTTGCTGTAGTCCGGTGACTACTTCAAACTCCTCGGTGACTTCGTCTCCAACTCTAACAGAAATTCTACTTTACTTTGGTGGCCGCCTTAATCATGGAAATGAGTTTCTGTGGTATACCAAAGTTGTTAAGAATGGCGTATAATGCCCTCTGTCAGTGCTATTGTAGGCTTTACTAAAGTCCACGAATAGCGAATGGATGCTCAGCGTGTACTCCCATTTCTTCTCCATGAGCTGCTCTAGAAGGAATATATGGTCTATGGTACTCCAATATCGTCGGAACCTACACTGATAATCCCCGATAATTTGCGCGTATGGTTCCAGTCTATCCAGCAACACGTAGGAGAGTACTTCGTCACGCTGTCGGGAGTAGAGCGCTTCATCGGTAGTTTGAGCACGTTTTCTTGCATCCCTTTTTTATATATATACTTATTCAATAAAGCAACGAGATGAACGGGACGTCCATCTGATGGTAAATGGTACACTTGCCCATACCTGGCGCTAGTTAGGATGTTATACACTGCACCACATTGCGCTCGTCGCTTTGAGACATAAGATGTCGAGTCTCGTTACCCCTCGAGTTCACTAGCTATAACGTCCTTCAATCAGGAACACAGTAACGTTTGCATAGTATTGTTATTCGCTTGCCGGAGTACAAATGGAAACTAAGAGAGTACACGTTAATGAAAATGTGTTTTTTTTTCGTTGCTACAACGCCCTTTAAACAGGAGCACGGTTAAGTTTGCACAATAACGACCGCAGGAATAGCAGCTGCGGTGGAACCTAAACGGTTTCCGGGATCAGTGACCACCACCGGTAATGGTTGCTGTATTAGGTACCACTGAAAGTCTTCAAAACACAGTGAGCTCATTCTACTGCGAAGCGACCAGACATGCGAGACGTTTACCTGATGGTAAGTGATACACGTGCATATACGTGGCGCTAGTTAATATTGTATACATCACGTTGTGTTCGCCGCTTTAACACAAAAGATTTTGAGTCTCGTTACCCCAGGAATATCACTAGCTACAACGTCCTTCAAACCGGAACTGCTATTTGTCAGCTGAATTAGGCTCTTTAAACCCATCGACACCAAGTCTGCCCACATGAATTCCTACCCGATAGTGTGGGAATCTTTAGGGGAGACCTATGTCCAGCCATGTACGATGATGATGATGAATAGGCGCTGCAGTGGTACCTACACGGTGTACAGCAACAGAAAACTACCACCAGTTAACATTAGTATTGGTAATTATTACATTATGGGGGACAAATGCTTTTAATTATGCACTTTTCTACCTTGAAGATGGGTACCAAAAGTGAGCCCGCTTGTCACAAGTTCGCCACCACTGGCCTGCGAAGTTTTATTAGCGGCGTCCGCGCACGCGCCGAACCGCTATCAGACGCCGGTGTGAGGTTGGCAGTAGATAAGCAGCGGACATTGTTCCTGATAAAACTTACTGCGTACTTAGTACTTTATTAGCACTGCTTTGTTTCAGTGACTCGAATATTCGTCATCACGGAGCTGATCGTTCACCGCCAACTGAACTGAGCTCACTGAACTCACCGCTGCTAGGTCTCTGTAGCTGGAGACCGTCTAGGTAGGTAACACCGCAACGCATATTCATCATCACCGTCATCTCAATCGGTGGACGTCCACTGCTGGACATAGGTCTCTTGTAATCTGCCAGCGCCTATTGCAGCCGACAAACAGTACAGTGCAAACATTACTATGTTCCGGTTTGAAGGGCGTTGTAACTAGTGAAATTACTAGGGTAACGAGACTCAACGTCTTATGTTTCAGGCTACGAGAGTGATGTGGTGCAGTGCATACCATCTTAACTAGCGCCACGTTATGAGCGGGCGTATTACTTACCATCACGTGAACGTCCCGTACGTCTCGTGTATCTATCTACCTTCCCTCTACACACATATCCAGTTTGCGAACAAAGAGGTTCAGCTCCTCATTCTGGATAAGAGCAGCAAAGAAGGGGAACAGCTAGCGTCAGTGTTCCTGTCTAAACGCCGTGGTTGTCTTCAAGAGATCAGATAGTGAATTGGTTATTGCGCTTCACTGTAACAGATCACACCACCATTTCACACCAGGTGGGATCGAAGTCAAGCTCTCTATCATAAAAAAAAAACCAAAAGCCGTGTACTAACATTTGTGTTCCGGTTTTAAGGGCGCTGTAGCTAGTTAAATTGCTAATGTTTAACCTAGCATTATTATGGTACAGATTGTTATCAACATTACTTGCCATATATTGATCTTAATTCTCAAATAATACATTGATGGTTCCGGTTCGTGTGTCTCTCACGGATTCGAATTGGTGACCCTGAGGATCAGAGATCGGTCCACTAGTGGGCCGTCGGCTCGTCGACGTTCGCTTGTCGGTTTTATCTAACATAATATTATTAGATTTAGGGCTTTGTTTACGACTGTTTCCAGGCATTAGAGTCACGGGTCAGGGGGCGATGTGTGACCCAAATACACGTTCCTCGCATCTCATGACATGAGGAGTTCCGGATATTAATGTGATGATATATATCTATATATATACTAATAACAGACAATGTGTGACGTACAGGTATTGCGCTGGTCAGGAAAATAATGATGACAGAATTCTAAACTACACTACGTGGATTATGACGTAGGGTTTGAGTTTGGATTTTCGAGGTTAGTCCTGATGACCAGACCGTCATTCATTCTATAAACGAGTTAGTGCTCTGTTTAACAAGATAGGCGGATTTTTGAATGAGACCTAAATCATCTCCATCATCGTCAGAAATTCAAGGCGAGAGACCTATCAAAGAATTTTAATTAAGTCATGAGGGGATAATCTTATTCTCTACTTATATTAAATATGTCCATATTTAACAACTGCAAATAACCTAAAGTTAGTGGATATTTGAAATAAGTTAAGCACTATGGTCTAACTTGTTGAACTACAATATTTTTATATTAAATTATCTTTCTATATATTTAGTATATACACACACATTATCTATATTACGTAGATACCTTTTTTTATTCAATTAAGTGACGAGTCGGACGATCACCTGATGGTAAATGATACGCCCATAATAACGTGGCACTAATTAGAATGATATATACAGCACGACATTGCGCTAGTCGCCTGAGACAAGTTGTCGAATCTCATTACCCCAGTAGCTACAGCGCCCTTTAAACCGGAACACTTCAGTGCCTCTAAACACATGGTAACAATGATCTAATCAATTCCATGTACCGTATATATCCATACCTCAACTCCTCCACCTTGGCGAGTTTAACTGAGCTTCTACATCGCAAATTAAACATGTCAGCTGTGCAAAGTTTCCAGTACAGCTTTTTTAACTGTGTGCTGATACGGCACACGATTTTGTATCTTAATGTCCATGTACCAGCGGCCATTATCGCGGGTTTGATTAAGTCTCTCTCATTTGCTGGCCGGTGGTGTGATTCTCGGAACTGGAGTCAGTTTCGACCTCGCCCCGGCGGCGCGTGGACGTGTTTCAGTTTTATTTAATAAACTTAGTGTCATTCGATTTGTTTTTAATTTTCAGTGTGCCCGTGCCGGTGAATGTGTTGTTATTTAATTTCATTACAAACTCGGTGAGTACTGCACCTCCTTTGTAATTTGTTAATTTAATTATACGGTGCGAAGGTTTACACCATCGTTTGTTGTGTTATGTTTTACACGTAGAAAATTTGTTGGAAAGTATGTTTGTATTGTAACCTGTTATTTCTGTTGATTATTATGCTTGTAAAAAATAATAAACATGTCGGTTACGGTTCCTTCTTCCGGTAACGAGGATATTACTTGCGGTATTTTTGATTTTATGTACATACTTTAATTTTGTAAATTGTTATTACTTACTGTAAGAATAACAGTTTCAGTAGAGAAGACCACGGTCAGCAGTGGATGACAATATGCGCAATGATGATAAGGGTTTCAGTTAAAATATAACATATATTTTTTTTTTCGCTAACTTTAGTGTAATGAACGATTGAACTTGTACTGCAAATTAATATAATAAATATAATAAAACATTAATTTATTTAAAAATAATTCAACTGGCCTTGAATGGATTTTAGGTAAAAAAACCATTTTTAATTTATTGTATTTATTTAGAAGAAAAAAAATAGCAGCACTGAATTATGTTTGTAACTTACATTCACTTAATAAAAGCTTAGGAATTATTTCAAAACATAATTATGCGAATCCCGTATATATTTGAATATTATCAATGTTTCAACTTTTTGAATTTGTACACGAAATGTTTAAATTTATGTTTATTGATAAATACTGTTCTATCTGATACCGGAAAGCGTCCAGGTAAATACTACCACAGCCTCTATCTTTATCACATTGTTTTGGCGGGACCAAATCTTCAAAACATACCCTACTTCTGGGGGGAAGACGAGATTACGTGGAGATTTCTACTCACTAACCCCCCCTCCCCCCTCGGTTGTCATCCTTATTGTCTTGCGAGAGGGCTCGGAATCTCCTAGGGAACACGCCGATGCCTCTGCCCTACATCTAAGCACGTCTCAGGTAGAATCCTAACTCTCCCCAGCAACCTCCCTTTGCTGCGACAAACACGAAACCATTTCGTACTTGTCATCTACCCTGGATTCGCTTAATGGGCACTGAGTGGTCCCACTTTCCAGGATTTCAAAACCGAAAATCTTACTTTACCTTAGTCCTATTCTACATAGCCTGAGATTATAGGGCAGCTATCTTTATCATCTAGCAGTAGTATGTTTATTAGTAGAGTTCCGGTAAAGTACTGTAGTTTATATATTATTAATTACTGCGGTAACGACCTCTTATATCTGAAAGTGAACGCCATGTCGTGTCGTGTAAACATCTTAGCTAGCCGCCTGACTGTTACAGGAAGACGTTTAAATACAATTGAAACTGTCACAATCATGGTGTCATCACAGTTGGCTATATCTTCCGTCAGTTAAATTAACATATCGTGTACTGCCGTCGTATTCTTGAGAACGGAAATGTCACAGAAGGCTGCGGAAATAGAAAGGGGCGGGGAGAGGGTTACAACACATTTTAATTTGCCAAAGAACCGGATGCCCGACAAAAGAGTATCGCGTTCTCCTTCGATCTACGTAGGTGTGTCATGGACATGGCTCATGGTTTAATGAGAACTCATTCCTTACTCCCATAACGGAAGCATGTATCCTTGCCTAATACTGCCGAAACAGATATTGCCCCAGAACCCATTTCCGTTGCGTTTACTGTCACCGTTTGAAAGGCTAGCTAATGGAGTGAATGCTTGTGAGATTTATCTTGTGATATTTGATAACTATCGCTGTGTGATGTGTAAAGCAAAAATTTGTATTATCGATAGAATGAAGGGAACTAGAACTCAATTGTGGGATTTAGAACACCTATATAATATTTTATTTGTCCAATTTTTTCTACTGTTAAAAAAAAAATTGAGAGTTTTACTATATACAGGTGGTCATTATATAATATGAAATGATTACTAATTGTAAAAATGCTTAAAATTATTTGTGTCTAAGTCTCTGTTGCCGGAAACCGTCTAAGATCTATTTAGACAGTCTCCAAAGCTCCTATTTCTACCGCTAAACGGTAGTGTGCGTATAAAGCAGAGTTTCGGTTTGAAAAAAAAAATTATAAAAAAAAAGTTGACGATGATTCATGTCGTATGCCGTGCCAAAAATAACTTTTCAATCAATGAACAACAACGAGAGGCGCCAAAAACTGCTCGCAAACTTTCACCTGGTATGGTGCGCCGGCGCAGCTCGCCACTAGAAAGTGTGCGGATGGGAGTCGCGCCGCCGATGCTGCTACGCGCACTTGCGCGAACACACTCGCTCGAACGCACTCGCGCACTGCAACGCACCCGCGGCGCGCGATGCTCGGCACAGTTGCGCGAGCGTCGCTCGCACGTGACGATTGCTGCGCTTATATTTATTTATTTAAAACCTTTACTTGCACACGCAAAGTATATTTACAAAATGGCGGTCTTAAACTCAAAGGGCATTCACTCCCAGTCTACCACAGGGCTGAACAGAGCTCAGAAGTCTCGAATTAGTATGTATAGGACTAAGGTTAGCCCTGCGTGTTGTAGAAGGCGACTAAAAGGGTTTTCGGGTTCGTGAGCTTTGTAGGTGGCGGCCCTCGTTGTTCACTAAGCGAGCCCGGAGTGAGTGACAAGTACGAAGGGGTCTCGTGCTTGTAACAAAAAAACTTTTCGGAGGAGGGTTACCGTACCGTACTCCTCAGGACCTGCTTTTAGGCTTAGTGCAAGGAACGACCGGTGCGTTCCGAAGGAGATGCCGGGGTGCCCTGCAGCGCACTGAGTATGGCCACTGGGGGAGTTTTAGTGGGTACAAATCTCACATAACCTTGTTTTATCTTAGAAGCAGAGTATCCTTTTTCCAACAGTTACTATTTTTTCTAGGCGGAAGTTATGTAGAAATTATTTAGAATCTAAATCTCTCTCGTTGCTCGTCGCCAGTTTAAAAGACATTGGATGCCCATGGCATCGTAACTTATCATAATATATACAATGTTAAAATAAACGTAATTGTATTACGAATTAATTGACTCTTACCTTTAATGGACCAACGATCTAGAATTGGCGCATTATAGTCTGATGATTGAAACTTACACTGCCATGCCAGCGGAGTACCGATTGAAGAAGAGATCCGTGGGAGGCCTATGTACCGATGTGGGCGTATATCAGCTGATGATGATGATAGGTACTCCATATATAGATTGGCTCTGGCAGCTGACTTCTAATGCCGACGACTATGCAGGACTATTTCTTTTTCTAATGTAGTGTAACGGTTCGAAGGTTTTAAGTAGGGAATAAAATGTAGTTATACAAATTACTAGGGTAACGAGACATGTCCCAAGGTGATGAACACAATGAAGACAATAGTATTATTTACCATCAGGTGAAGGTGAACGAAGGTGTCTTAATGGTCTTGTACGGGTTAATGAAAAACATGACCAGGCTCCATCATACTGCTTGCTGGTAATGTGGTATGTATATACTCCTCACATACATTTGGAAATTTCCTATAGAGCGACACCGATAGCGATCGCTGCCGACGCCATTGTCCGTGGACACGGTGTGCTGGTGTTTATGGTCGTGCACCATGACTCACGCCGAGATACCGCGCGCACGCCCTGGGATACACAGGCGCGTCATAAAACCAACGATAAGCCGGACTTTACAGCTTTTGTAGTCATCGCCATTACTACATTGGAAAGACCTACGCTCCGTGGTTCTATGGTGGATAAGATTTGAAATGTAGTAAACCACCAGAAAACCCAACACAGTTTTCCGAGTGTGCAAACTGATGTAACCACCGTTGGAGTAAGCGTGTCTAAAGTTGGAGACCACGATTAGGCACTGTTAGTAGGTCTCTGTTGCTGGAGCCCGTCTAACTTCTAGCCGCCAAACAGTACAGTGCAAATATTATAGTGTTCCGGTTTTAAGGGCGTTGTAGCTAGTGTAATTATTGGGGTGTTGAGATTTAACATCTTTTGTCTCAAGGCGATGGGTACAATGTGGGTTCTGCGTGTATCATCCTAACTAGCATCAAGTTGTTACGGGCGGGCGTATCACTAACTGTCAAATCAATGTCCTTCAAACCGGATGTTCGGTATAGGGTAGGATAGAAAAAACTGACCGCTTGCTCGTCGTTACACCGGGACACAGTAATGTTTGCACAGCGCTATCTGTCCGCTGCAATAGAAGCTGCGGTGGTACCTAGACGGTCTCCGATGGCAAAGACCTACCACCAGTAAAATGTATAATAATAAATATAATAACTTAGGTCTTACATACGATGAATTTCAAACAAGATGGTATCTATGAAGCTAGATTGGAAAAAACTATTAATATTCAAAATGTAAATTGGAATGGAACCAGGAACTTCCGTGTTACAAGGTCCCAATTACCTTCTGCGTCACAAAGGCTTTAATAGTAATTTAACTAAAATAGTCCAGAAACAAAAAGCAGCTGATTTGTGTTATTATTGACTAACTAACAAGCAGCGTCCTTAATATTCCCACTGTTGGGACTCGAGGCTTTCTCCCACCCGATTAATGGCCGTTTATTCCACACGCTAGTCAAGTGACGAGTTGGTGGATGTCTTAAATGCACGAAAGCTGTTCTTGAAATTACTAGATTCTCGACCTCAGTGAGGATCAAACGCGCGACCCTCAGAGACGTAGAGCATCCTACTAATTGGGCTATTACCGTTTTGTAAGATTTGAACCGTAAAAACGTTTTGCTTACACTTACACCTGAGTATCATTGTTCATGATTTGCTGCTCAATGGTACATGATCTTTGACATTACTGCTTACTGTACGACCAGTAATATTTATCACGGCATCAGTGGGTCATTAACAAGGGCTTACATTTAAAAAAAGTTAAGGTCTTCGTTAATGGTAAGTAAGTTGAAACGGTTAAGAAGTTAATCGACTGGACAAGCATAGTATCGGAGCCGTGAAGCATCAGCACTCGTTTGGATTTAGTACGACTTGAAGGTAGTAGGAATATTAATGCTATCCCTTGTAGTGTACTATTTAGGCACCTACTTTTTCAACGTTGCTCCAGGTTAGGCCTTGGTCATAGAGAAACGAATTGTTTAGTAGGTATGGAGTTATACCTTACGGGACACTTGTTGTCAATAGTGGACGACTATTAGTTCAGATCATGGTGGAATTATCAGAGCAGGAGTACTCATGAATTACTGGTGGTAAGTCTCTGTTGCTGCAGACCGTCTGGATAGTACTACCGCAGCGCCTATTGCAGACGACAAACAGTAGTTTGCAAACATTACTGATCTGGATTGAAGGATGTTGTAACTAGTGAAACTACTGGGGGTAACAAGATTCAACATATCTCAAGACGATAAGCACAACGTGGTGCTGTACGCCACTTTGTTATGGGCGAGCGTATCACTTACCATCAGGTGAACGTTTTCATAGTCGAATAAAAAAAATTTACAGTTGTATTAAGGTGGGGAAGAGCGAGCATAGATTTCTTTTTAAGTTTGGGAAGCATTGTTCTAGTTTGTTACTTAAAGTAAGTTTCGACGCTTTGTCGTATAAAGTTAAAATACGACGTAAAGTTTAAGTTACGTACATAACTTAAACTTAATTAAAGTAACGTTAATGACACTAATTAAATTTGCTAAAACCGTTTGCAACGGCCTTCGCAGGTACAGATTGCGCAGGCGGCGTTAGACACGCTGAGCCGCCTGTGGTCCCGATTGGGCAATGTGACTCGGAGATTAAATCCTATACGGCGTGCGTAACCTCAATCTAGGTAATAACCTGAGTAAATATTACGAAAAGATTTACCTAGAACTAAAATCTAGTTTCAAGATTGTTTAGTAATAGCTGAACTGACATTCTTCACAGGGACTATTAATAACGATAGAAACTGTATAGAAATAGGCTGAACAGCTTCATTATCATCATCATCATCAGCCGGCAGACGTCCACTGCTGGATATAGGCCTACCCCAAAGATCACCACGTCGATCGGTTCCGCGTTGCTCGCGTCCAGTGGGTTCCCGCGAATCTCACCAGATCGTTGGTCCACCTTGTGGGAAGCCTTCCAATATTACGTCTGCCGATACGCGGGCACCATTCGAGGACCTTACTGCCCCATCGGCCGCCAGTCCTTCGAACAACGTGCCCTGCCCACTGCCACATAAGTCTAGCAACCGTTACGAGCTTGAAATCCACAGATATATTAATACATATATACATTAATATAATTTTTTCCGTTCTATGAAGCAACGATACGAGACGTTCACCTGATTATAAGTGTTACGCCCGATAACAATGTGGCGCAAGTTAGGATAATATACACTGCACCACATTGGACTCGTCGCCTTGAGACATAAGATATTAAATCCCGTTACCCGAGTAATTTCACTAGCTACGACTCCCTTCAATCCGGAACACAGTAATGTATGCTTACTGCTGTTCGGCCGCTGCAATAAGAGCTGCGGTGGTACCTACCGCATCAATGACCAACCACTAGTATAATAGTTCTATTTTAAATTTTATGTAAAAAAAAATCAGTCTAATTATTTACAGTGTATTAAATGATAGGTACAACCGTAGGACCTATTTTTGCCAAAAATTGGTGATCCAGTTTGAAGGGCGCCATAGCTATTGAAATTATAAAGGAAAGAAGAGCACAGTTTGCTGCAATGTACTCGTATATCATTTTAACCATCACTATATAGTTATGGATTGTTATATCTTATCATTATATCCTTAGTTCTTAAAATGGTCCAAGTGGTCCTCCAGAGGTCTCGAGGAGAGACTCGTCGATGGTCTCCTTCGGCTCCAATCTTTACGTCTTTTGTCGAGTTTTGAGAATACGGTAGAAATGTAGCTGCAGGTGGTCCACCGGAACCAGCTAAATTTTGAAAGCGCTCTATGAGAAAAAAAGTCTGGGAACCTCTGCATTGGATGAACGCTCTGTTCGTGTTGTCGCGTCTTTTATAAAGTGAAAAGAAAAATGCAAGTGACCGGGCACGAGTACAGCGCTTCCGGTGAAAGTTGACAGGCTTTGAAAAAAAAAATTGCAATAACTCGCCTTTCAGTTTCAAAGCCGCGTACGTAACCCAACGCTGGTTTCTTAAATTTCATCAAATCACGGCAGACAGACAGTCTCTTTGTTCTCCCACTGCTGAACGATTGTGTGATTCATCCCTTTTTTTATTTATTATACTACTACTACTTGACTACAACTGATGGTAAGCCGGCATGTAGCTTAGGTAAAAAGAACTCAAACACAGTAAAGCGACGAGACGATCGGGACCTCCAACTGATGATAAGTGATCACCTGTCCGTAATAAAGTGCACTAGTTTGATATATACCGATCTCATATTTCGCTCGTCGTCTGCGACGTAAGACATTGAGTCTCATTAACCAGGTAATTACATTAGCTACAGCGCCTTCAAACAGGAATATAGTAATGTTTGCACATTACCGTTTGTCGGCTGTAATAGGACCTGTGGGGGTACTTAGACCGCCTGTAGCAACAGAGACCTGTCACCAGAACTCAGTATTCTCTTAAAGACTCCCACGTCACATTCTATTGTTTCTATATGTCAACATATATAATATTAATGTGTTAAAAATGGCGCCAACCGCCGCTGTCACTATCTTTTTAATTCCAAACGCGTCAGTTGCGTTCCGTTTTACGATAAGTTTAATGATTAAACCTTATCTTGTTTATATTTAAAAAAGGTCGTATTAATTTTATTTTATTATTATTTCATGAATCGACGCGATAAGCGAGACCGTGACTTGAAAGAAAGTGTCACGCCTGTCTATAACAACATGGCGCTAGTTAGGGTGATACACACAGCACCACATTGTATTTGTCGTAATGTAAAATATCACTAGTCCTGATAAATTCACTAGCTACAGCGTCCACCAAACCGGAACATAATGTTTTATCATAATCAGCAGATAGATGCTTTCTGCTGGACATATGCTTCCTCCAAAGATCCCCACATCGGTTGGTCTTGCGCTGCCTCCATCGTCCGGCACTGGAGGTCGTCGTTAGTAGAGGTTCATAGGGGAGGATTCGGGCTATTTCCCACCACGCTGGCCTAATGCGGATTGGTGGATGAATAATGTGGTGGTAGCTACAAGCAACAGTGACCTACCAACAGTTGGAAATATAATAGTTTTTTTCTTGAGTTGACGTTTGAATGCTAAAACTAACGGAATCCGTTGACCTAAATTTAATGGTGCGCGAACGAGACGTGAGCTGCCGTCGATTGTCTATGCAACTTAGTAACTTCAGTGCTTAGGTAGGTTACAGGTACGAGAAGAGTACTCAATACACAACCACTATAATTAACATTAGCGGTAAGCTTCTGCACACACCACCATACAGTTACCACCACATCGTTAACTTTCATCGCTCCACACAATCATTACTTTGTTCCGGTGGTCGCTAAGCGGCTGCAGTAACTTACGTCAACAAGCGCGACATTCTGTATAAACATCTTAACCGCCAAACAGTAGTGTGCAAACGTTACTGTATTCCGGTTTGAAGGGCGCTGTAGCTAATGAAATTACTACAGTAACGACGTCTTACGTCTCAAGGCGACGAGCGCAGTGTTGCAGTGTATGCCCTACCTAGCGCCATGTTATGGACAGGTGTAACACTCACTATCAGGTGAACATTCCTCTCGTATACTCGCTTCGTTGAATAAAAATAAATAACTTATAATATCTAGTAGTAGTGCACTAAGGCATATATGTAATAAAAAAGTCCGATCGCTATGTAATAAAAATTTGTATGTTATCTACTTGGTAATGGCAACACGCGATCCTCACGTGAAGTGACAACTTCGTTTTTTTTTTGCACCAATAAAACTAAATGAAAAAAAAATGCGTTAACGCAACCTCGGAAAAGTCCCCGCCATTATTATTCATTGCTTTTCCATCTAGTAATTGCAACACCGTAATTCATATATCCATTTACACCAGCAACGTGGTAATTTATTGACGTTTTTTTTTTTTTTATTACCGCTTCCGAAATACGAAAATACATTACTAGGTGTTTCTAAAAAAAACTGGACAAATCGTAGGAAATACCAGTCTGTTAAATAATTGCTTTGTTGTATTAGGCTGTCCTTTTCTTACTTAATTTTATCTTTATCACGAAGGATGCAGTATATGTAAAAAATATATTAGTTTTTTCTACTGGTGAACGTGCAAAAAAAACCCACCATCAGTAGTAAGATACCACCCGCTGTAACAATAGGTTCTGTACCTTCTACAGCTACGACAGCCTCCAAACGGAAATACATTATTTCAACAGTAGTTATTACTGATAAGCAATATCAGACCTTGTGTATACAATGATAGATTAAAAAAAAGTCAATAATTTTATCTTATGGGAAATAACGATTACTTAACGTATCAGCCTGGTTGATGGTGAGGTCGTTACAATGAATTTCAATGGTATTTAATGTACCCATCATTAGTGTGCGAACATTACTGTGTCCCAGTCTGAAAGGTTGTATCTAATGAAAATTACTGGGGTGACGAGACTAAACATCTTATGTCTCAAGGCTACGAGCGCAGTGTGGTGGTATATCATCCTTATTAACGCCGCGTTGTTACGTGCGGGCGTATCACTTACCGTATGGTGAACGTCCCGCTTTGCTTGATCATTATCACCCGACAGACGTCCACCATTGGAAATAGGCCTCCCCCAAAAAATCTCCACATCGATCGTGCGCTGCCCGTATCCAGCTGCTTCCCGCAACCTTCACTAAATCGTCGGACCACCTGGTGGGGCGCCTGCAAACACTACGTCTTCCAGTACGCGGTCGCCATTCGAGGACATTGATGGCCCAACGGCTGTCAGTTCGTGCGATGTGTCCTACACGTTGCCAGTTTAGGCTAGTTATTTAATTTTAGTCTTTTTTAGCTTCGGTTAATAAACAAAAAAATATTGGCGTCAATGAATTGTTGTCATCCTTAGTTGTTCACTAGGATGACGAGTTGAACCGCTTAGAGCGAAAGTTTTATATATTATGTCCATAAATTCGATTACAATCACCATCATCATCTCAACCAATATACGTCCACTGCTGGTCACAGGTTCTTTCTATTTATTCTACAAAGCGACGAGACTAGCGAGACGTTGGCCTTATGGTAAGTGATACGCCCATAACAACGTAGCGCAAATTATGATGATATATACTGCCCCACATTGTGCTCGTGCTTGAGACATGGTAAGTTTCGTTACCCCAGTAATTACACTATACCGCCGTCCGAATCGGAGTAAAGTAATGTTTGCATAGTACTGTTTGTCAGCTGCTACAGGCGATGCGGTGGTACCTACCTAGATCTCCGGACACAGAGAGTTTTTTTATCGTGCAGTAAACAGAGTTATGCGGGGCTTCTACCCACTAAAACTCTCTTAGGTGGTCTCCGTCAGTGCATTAGGAGGGGCTCCGGGATCTTCTACAGAACACACCAGTGCCCCTCTGCACTCTGGCTAAAACATCTCACGGAAGGGCAAAACCCTCCTTACCACTCACGTTATGCTACAGCAAATACTAGACCACTGTGCATTTGCCGTCCTCCTAAGGCTCGTTTATTGTGCTCTGAGGGTCCCCATCCTCAAGGCTCACGAACCCGAGGACCCTTTTACGACAAGCAGGGACTACCTTAGTCCTATTCTTAATAGCCCGAGACTACAGGGTTGCAGCAACAGAGACTTACCACCAGCAGATCTTTTGTAATATATTCCACAAAACAGCTGCCGACTGGTTAATTACAATATCCGCTTCGCACTGGGCAGCTGTTCGCGTGGTTAATTTTTTCTGTGCCTAAGGTAATAAGATTTTTGTAAATATATCCTAAGGATACTTAACAAATTTGTGTAGTGATATATCAAGGATATTCTTGTCTTGTCGCGAACCCTGATGTATTCAACGCAAAGTATTCGTCTTGCATGCGAAGTTTAACAAATTTGACTTTAAAATTACTTGACTGATATAAATACCGATTCGACACTAACGTGGACATGAGAAGACGAATAGCAGAGTTGCTGACGGAAGCTGTCGAGGTGTCTACATTGAAGATTAATTAATCTGCTCCTTCGGGGCGGATAATAAATCCTTTTTAATCGTATATTGGTTTTTGTGGTGAATGAAGGTCACGAGTCTCAAACATGACTACGACAAGGAGTACGATTTAACAGGTACAAGAGTTCGAAGCAAATCTAACATATTGTTTTTAACATCGCATGAATGGAACCGTTTGGGGTAGAAATCATTTTTAGAGTTCTATGTACAGTGGACGTGTCATTATCCTTACGTTACATAATCAACTAGAAACCGGCTGTTCTTAAGCATAGTCATTCCTCATCCGACGGTTTCCCACGACTCATACCAAATTATGATTCATATACTCAAAACTAAAACTCTAAATTTCACAATTGGATGGTTACCTCTGAAGTTGTAAACGAGTTTCCTTAAACAGAGGTTCAACTCCTCATTCTCGATAAGAATAGCAAAGGAGTGAAAAAACTTGCCACCATCAGAAGAGTGATCGTTGTTTCTAGGTTAGTAGCACAGCAGACCACATCTGCTTTAAACATCAGGTAGGATCCTGGTTAAGCTTTAACTTATACGATTAAACACAAAAATGTAACACCGGACTAACCGAAAATTACTCGTATTACAGTAATTGTTACATCGAGTTTGTTTTTATTGTTTTAATTGATGGTGGAAGGTCATAGTTTTTGTTATACACTGAAAGTCTGTGTTCCTCTGTCAGACCGGTGAGTAGTACCTTAAAAAATCTCGGTGTTGTTCTATTGTCTAATTATCATCACTCACGTACCAATCGCTTGTTAGTAGGCATTCTGACGAGGCACTAAGTTCATTCTGTGTGCCCTCACGTATTGTTTGGTGATGATTGTAGGTGACATAGTAAAGAGTCTGGGATATCATCTCGAAATTTCTTATTAGCATTCACAAGTTTTTGACTAACAAAACGAAACGTAATGTGCATTATTTTACATAACTAAAGTTGTCAAATGTACTTGTATAGCTAATAACTGTAACTATAAAACAATTTATTTATATGTTATAAATAGTTAAATAATCTAAATATATATTTTTGTAAAGGCCAAACCTCTGGATGCTATTGCTCTGTGTCAATCACGTTAATTTCTCGTGATTGAATGAGTTGGAGCTGATAAATGCGCGCGCGTGCTTTGTATTTCTATGGCTGTTCATTGTTAAGTTATCATTGCTTATTTTTATCGCAATTACGTCTGACTTGGACCAACCTCGTTAATGGGATGTGAGTTACTGCCGTAACTGTCTAGGCGACAAACTTATTGCCCATTGAGATAATAATTTTTATTTTATTCAACAGTCAATTTATGTCCTCACTGTTGGGGCACAGGCTTACCCTCAATATGAGGGCAATAGGCCTTAATCGCCGCGCGGGCCCAATGCGGATTGGTGACTTCACACACAGCTTAGAATAAATTCTAATTCATGTGCAGGTTTCCTCGCGATGTCTCTTCCTTCACCGTTTGTATGTCGCTGTTATGACTTAAGTTCACAAATGTATATAAATATTGAAGTCATCGGCATATGCCGAGATTCGAACCCGCGACCTTCGGAATGAAGGCTGCACGCTCTAACCATTAGGCCAGCGAGCTACTAAATCAATACTAAAATGTACTAAACCAATATTTCATTTCATATTGTTGTAAACTATACTTACTTTAAAGAAACCATACTAGTACATGAACTGTTGAACGATTATGCTTTAGAAATAGTAGTGGCTAAGTGGTTGTAGTAGCACGGATATGCCTAGTTCAATTCTAAGATGACAAGTCGAGTTTACTTTGTGGTAGAGTTTCATATGTTATGTTTCTGCCGTCAACACAAGAGAGCCAGAGTATTCAAGGCGAGCACACTTCACTATCCACAGTTTCATTGTCACTCAACATTTGAAATTAAGGTTGGATGTTGAAACGAAAGTGTCTCGACTCGCTACTATGTGTGAGGAATGCGCAAGAAAGTATACTAAGTACGAGTATAGATCTCTCGATCCTTGCCTTTTCTTTCTTGATTCATATATATAACTAGCTGTTCCCCGCCCGCTTTGCTGGCCGTAAGATCCCTGCAACTTCTTTAGGTTACATTTCTTAAAATCCGTTCTTAGCTGACCTATACTCGGCAAAAGAAATATTCTTACCAAATTTCAAGTCTCTATGCCTTATGGTCCCAGATATATCGTGATGAGTCTCTACATAGATTTATATCAGTTATAAATCATGGCAACACTGATACTGAGATAAACATAAGTTTAATTTAGTTTCGTTTGTAGTTGATCGCTTTTTCCTTATCTTGTCCTTTCTTTAGCGTTCCCAATTTCCTTATATTTCTTCCTCCTTATTTCGTATATCCAGGTTTCGTGCTATTTCTCTAGAATTTTCTTTTCTATTTACTTTTGTTGATCTTGTCATTATATTTCACTCGTCGTCACTCCCTCCTGCTCATTAAAGTACTATTATAACTTAATCTCTATCACTTTTAACCTCATCGGAATCTTAACTTTGTATTGTAGCGTTTATATTATCTAATCGTTCTAAGATAAATATTGTATATGAATAAACTTTTGACCTATAAAAGGCATTAGCATAATTCAAACTGTCAGTTTGTACGCACTTTACATATGAAACAAATATAAAAATAAACTGATTGACGTCAAACATGTCAGACGTTTGAACGGGTTAACGTTGTCGTCACTGTGGCAAAAAATCATTGTTTTAAATTTTTTTTTAAAAGGACTCAAGGTTCTTATAATAAATTTTAGCGGTTAGATAAGTGTGAAATAGCTTGAAGACGTCGCATGCATGTGTTTATAAACGAAACTTAAAATTTGTAATTACGAAACCCTTTGCGGAATAGCTGTCGATAAGAGAAAGAGAGAACTTAATTTATTTAATATTTAGTAAATTTTATTCTATTGTACACATATATGGAAACAAACATAAAATCTTTTTAAAAATAAATTTGTAATGTATGGACAAAGACAATCTTAACTATAAGAAGAGTTCTTCCAGCAGATGCCTGCAATCTTACTCTCTCGCTTTTTTATAAGAAAGTGCAAATTTACGTAGTTCCTTCAATATTTGTAATCTTATTTAAATATATAAATCCATAACTTAAATGAAATAAAAAAGCAAAGGGTTTTTAAATTTTGTTGACTCAGCGTCGGGTAGGAGGATAACGATACAGGAAATAATTTTTTTAATTTAGTTATTCGTTTAGTGCTTCATAATAACTTGGGATTCAAATGTTTGACATCACATCCACTTAAAAGAATTAGCTAAATATCTAAATCTTTACGACCGTAAAACTACGTCATTTTGCTGAGCAATTTAAACAGCCATAACGTCTTACGGACCGGAACACAGCAATTTTTGCGCATTACTACTTAATAGCAGAGAAAGGCTGTGCCAGTGCTTCGACGTCTTTCACTAACCGAGAATTCTTATCAGTAAATTTAACCTGCTTAATAAGAGGATATAAATACTACCGGGATCATCTTTAGGAGGTTCCAGCAGCACTGGGTTCTTCACAAAAGCTTGTTAATATTTATACCGGTTTATCCGAAATCACCGGCGTTTATGGGCTACGGTGTTCACTTACCATCAGGTATGCATTATATTGTATTTTTATTGGCATTAAAATAACCTTGTCTCAGCTTCTAATCATTTACGGTTCTGGTGATCTTAAAGATGACTTCAGTAATATGGGGGCACTCGTTGGGTTTCAATTAAAGGAATTCCTTGCAGTGCGCTGGCTTCCGTCTTACTCTTTATGATAAGTCTTGGTACGTTAAGAATGATTATTTTTATCGACAACAATTTAATACTTGATCTCAATTTCAAATGATGTTAAATGATAATGAGGCAGAAAATATAGACGAACACCCGCAGAATATAATCTTCGACCATTATAACATGTTCAGAGCCGGATTACGCGATGTTATTATGAGGATTAAAACTAACCAGGGCAATTTGGGGAAAACCTATTACCTTATCAAACTTACTATGATTTATCACATAAGGTCTAGGAAACAAACCGTAAGACGAAACAAAAGAATTGATCATCTGACTCAATGACTTTTAGCAGGTCCAGATATAACAAAAATTTACCTCACCTTAACGTTTATATTCAAGAACATGAACACTATCAAATAAATTAAAGTTTCATATCACAATTAAATGTGGATATTTAATTTAAAAACATAAAAAAGAGTTAATTGTCCTTTTGTATCGAGGAATACATTTAAAAATAAATAAATCCGATATTCTGACAAACCTGTCCAATGAGACAGAAGAGGATGTAGGACTTTAAATATTACTAAGTGTCATGCTGATTAACTTGGGCTAGTCGTGATACCTTCGTCCTTCGGATACTTGTAGGTAGTATGCATTAAACAAGTAATGCGTTTTCCTTACACACATTCTATATATACAAAGGAAAGCACATTTGTCTTGGTAACACTGAAGTTCTTTGAAATGTCAATGATTTCATTCGCCAATTGTTTCTGTAATGAATCTAAGTTATGTCAAATATACCTTTATGCAAATAAGTTTAATTTGCATAATTGAGACTGCAGCGAACACATCGTTAGTTGCCAAGCTTCATATTTATATATTTGTGATCCGTCTTCATTATTACTAGTTAATTATAGTAACATTTGCTGAAATTGGGACGAACAAAGGATTTATTATCACCACACCATTTACTATACCCAGGGTACCCAGGGTTATGTTATTGTTTATACAACGTTTCGTCACCATCATGAAGTGCCTTTTACAAATTGAAGTTCGGCGGTCACGGCTAGCTCTTAATGTGGCCGGTGGAAAGAAATGCCAGATGCTCGAGTCGCAAACTCGTCTCTTTTGTTTGTGTGTCTGCCCGTGCGTCGGGTGGATGCGGGAGCCGTGCGCGGCAGGGTCACCAGCGACATCTCTTTCGAAACAACCAAGAAACTGTACTTGCATACATTTGGCGGTCTCGGTTTATGCGGCGCAGCTTTCAAATGAATGCAAACAGTTATTGCAAAACATGATTCATTTAATATTAATATTATTCGTATCCTTGTTAAAAATATTCGTCGATTCTCTATTTTGATTAAATATCTTTCGATTTACAATCGAAATTAAACTTGGTGTTTCGATTTGCATTCTCATTTGCATGGACTTTATTGCATAATGTTTTATAATTCCGCAATACAACAGATTGGTTCAGTATCATTAAAACTTTAGTGAATTATTTGATATTTGCGTTGTATAAACAAAGGCATTTGATTATGTGCATCACGAACACTTAAACTCTGGTACATCCTTTATCCGTTGCGCGCGGAGGTCATCATATAATTTCATTCGAGCATGACGTGAGTCATGTCACGAGGGTCAAGGTGGCGACAGACTGTTGCGTAGATGTATAAACCTGCGGTGTTTCACAAGGGCTGATTTTTGGCCCACAACAATATTTCTCGTTTATGTATTAACAAAAGTTGTTTTTACCAACAACTGACTGGATGATGAACAATAATGACTATGTGTTCATAAATAGTACATTAGAATTAAATTGTTTAGGCATGGAAGATTTTGAAACTATTAATAAATAGCAGGGTTTCAAAGTATCAATGTTAATGATAAATAATATTAGAGCGAATAAGTTAACTGCTTATTGCTAACTGTTCCGCTACCGAAGACACACAAAAAACACGGATGTCCCAGAATCGATTCAACATAACTTAGTACTTAGTTGATGAGACACTTTATTTGAGGGTACAGCTTGTTGCACTTCTATAGCAAAATACTATTCTCATTTCGAAATCTACCCTCCACGACAACATTGCTGTTACCGTATGTCATTATATGCGAGCCAGAGTATTTTGAGCTAGCACGCTTCAGTATCTAACTCCCAGCCTAATTTTTAGTGGAATTGTTGTCCAGCGTTGCTCATTGTTATTTATGAGAAAATTGGTTACAGATGACTAGAATAGAGTGAAACGATTTCTATAAAATTACACTTCTGGAAGAGATCTATCACCATTATTTCTATAAGAAAATACTGATGTTATTAGGTCACTTTGCCAGAGACCGTCAAGTAGGTACCACCGCTACGCCTATTCCTACCGTCAAACAGTAAGTGTACAAATATTACTGTATTCCAGTTTGAAGAGCGCTGTAGCTAGTGAAATTACTGGGGCTACGAGACGTAACATCCTAGGTCTCCAAGCATGGCGCACAATATCGTGCTGTGTAATATCCCAACTAGCACCACGTTGTTATGGGGGGGGGGGGGGCGTATCAATTACCATCAGGTAAAATTTATTCTCGTCTCGTTTTCGCTTCATTTTCACTATCTATATATATATATATATATATATATATTATATATATATATATAGATAGTGTAATATATGTACAGATATATATGTATAATATATGTACAGAACGTACTAATTATTTTCATTTATTATACGATACTCATCAAGTTTATTGTTTAAATAATTCAGTCCCTCTATTGGTTTTTTGTCTAAATTTCTTATTTATTATCCAAGTCTTCCTTTACAGGTTCAACGATAAAAGAAGATCTTAATTTAGTGTTAATAAAGTAGTGATAAGTGAAATATTTATATAAAATATTGTACATAACTACACGGTAAGGCATGCAGCAAAACACTTGAATGTGTCTAAAAGCGTTAGCTTGTAAACGTGAAGAATGGGATGTTTACACAGCGCCGTGCGCTCGTTATCCTAACACAATATTGTGCATCTAACATACTGCATATTAATGTGTACACACTACCGGCGGAGGGAAAGGTCGCTGCGATGGTACCACTCTGACAAGAGAGACCAATCATCGTAAAAGTATTTTTATGTATGTCCACTCGTTCATTGTTCGCTAAGTAACAATAGGTGAGACAAGAATTCTTAATTAAAGATTCACAATTAAAATTGTTATTGGACGATGATAAAGAGTTGCAATGTGACAAAAGACAAAAGGAGTTGCTTCATCACATTACGTCTCTGTTCGATGGAGATGAGGTATCTCTTGAAATGTGTTCTCAGGGCTGAATTCTTACCTAAAGTCAATATTAAATGGTTTTTTCTTTCGTATAAGCTCTTGTGTGCAGTGTTTGTAATTTTGTCACTGCATACATACAGTTTGCAGCAATGCTTGAGTCAAACAGATTAAAAATCTAGATTTGAAGTGAAGAGAGAGTGTAGCGTTGATATGAACGAAATGTATATATTCTAGAATTTATCGTTAAACAGCCTTGAAGGAGGTCGATGTAATTTTTTTTGTGTATATTTTTTAACATCGTGACTGAACCGCGGCGCTCTGAAATAATGTCATGGTGTTGCTAATTTCGTCTGCAAAGTATCTTCAAGTTTTGTTTAATGAATGTGAGATGGAGAGAGCAAGACGTCGTCTAGCATAGCTCCTACATACAATAAAAATTCTAGTTTTAAATCAATGAATAGATGATTCTGAATTCTTCATTATAATGTCCGATTTTAATTAAAACGGTTAATGATTGACCACGATCCTAGTTGGTATTAAATGTAGATTTGGTCTGCGGTAGTAAAGCCCGCTAACCTATTAACAGCCTATTCACTCCTTTCTTGAAGACGCCGTTTTCGTATTTGTACGAGAACAATGACGTCGGCTGTTCTTATCAAGAGCAGGGAGCAGAACCTCCTTGTTCGCAAATTGGGGATGTTTACAACATAAGAACGGTGACTTGCCTTGAACGTAACAGGTAAGTTTACCGCATAATTCCAACGTACACTCTCTGAAATGGATGCTATAAAACAGCGGTAGTCTATCAGCGGCCTACCTTGCAGGTTCAGATCCAACTTTAATAGCGTTATATTGGTTAGGTATAAAATACATTAAGCGAAGAAAGTTGCCGATGAAGTTTGTTTCTTGTTAGTGAGTCCCTGTTTGCAGAAACCTGTCTACAACTCGTATATTTTTTAAAAAGTATCATGACATCTTTGCGAACAACATTATAACGTGGAAGATGTTTTATTAGTTTGAACGTTTCCATCGGTACTCTACCCTCAACGTGTCCTAAATTGGTGGTAGTTTTTTCTTTAATTTTCATATTGTTTTTATATTGTGTTCTCCAACTCGCATGCCAAGCGTCCCGATGGGGTAATTAACCCCGAAAACAGACATACCTATCTGCAGTGGCGTCAACAACCTGAAATGATGATGGTCTCAGTCTGCGTATCTTGAATACCTATGTACCTTTAGTAATTTCCCGTACCAGCGTAGTCTATTCACGTATTATCCAGCGTTTCTTAAATATTTTTTTTTGTCCACACGTGGCCCCAAGCTGGGACACGAAGCAGCAAGGCCAGTGCATTACACAATAACATATAATAGCATCGCATTGTCTATTGTAGTTATCTTAATTACGCCATTATATTGTTATCTTATTTAATGACACCGATGATTTCCTGGATGACTTTGATTGCATCTACATCATCATCACGTGTCCCATTAATAGATGCACTTATTATTATTTTTTTAAACAAATGTATTCAATGTGTAAATTGTAGTCTTTGAATTTATCATTACATACTCAAGCTATGAAAAATGTATAATAATTCAATGCAATTTTCTCTTATTTATAGAAAACGGGAAAAATTTTACTCTAACTTAGAGATGGATGTCTTTTCTTTATTTTTATAAGTTATATTAACACCTAATCAAAGTTATACTTAATCTAATAACTAAACTTACAAGATATAATTACTCTGAAAAAAGGTTAGTCGATTTCAAATATTTACTTCCAAGGTCGGTTAATAGGATAAATGGTAATGTTAGTGCTCATTGCTGCCAGAAATTATATATACCTAGGTGATTAGAGTCATTATCAAAAAACTATATTAGATCGAGATATTTTTAACCTTGGACGAAACTTGTTGTTTTTTAGCTTAAGTATTATATAGCGAGCACAGTACTTATTCAGTCGCAAGATATGTGTAATAATGAGGCATCAATCAGAATATTTACACAGCACCGTCGATGTTCAGTTCAGACATCGTAGTCTTCAGAAAGGATTTTAATAATTGCTATACAGTCCTAAAGTATAATCATGAATGAAGCCATCGAGTCGTTGGCTGTTCTTAAAGGAGCACCTACCAGTACGACGTCTACTGGATAGCATCTACCAGTGAACAGACAGAAAGATCAAGAATTTGTCATACCTGCACTGGAGACTCTTGAACACAAGCGTCAAATGGCTAGTTCCGCGATGTTATTTAATATGGCACATTTCAAGAGTTCTCTATCTCCTTTTCACCACAACGATCAGACGCACGGGGAGTCAACATCCTTATGTTATAGACATACCATAACATAAGTTTTCGAACAAATAGGTTCAGCTCCTCGTTCTTGATAAGAACAGCAAAGGAGTGTAACAGCCGGCGTCAGAGTTCAATAGGCTGTATTAATAGGATAGTGATTCACCACATCACCACTTAACACCAACTGGGAAGATCAAGCACTAAAGTTCTTATTTATAAAAAAATATGTTATTTAAATATTAAAATGTTCTTGTACCAGGCGAAGAAACGTTTTGATGTTGTGTCATAAAGTAAACGTTACAAGGTATGCAAATGTGATGTCCAACACACCATTAATCTCGCGGTGACGCAGTTAATTATGAAAAAAAGATTGATAACTTGTAGAGGTATTGAGGTGGGGTGGGGGTGGGGGTGCGGGGTCTCTGATTAATGAAAACGCACGCAGCAATATCGGCACTGTACTGATAATGGCAGAGCGATCTAAAGTACAGAGGAAGTTACTAAGTACAACAATGTTCCGAAGAATCAGAGAGATCCAGTTGTTGGATACAGCTGTATACTTCGCGATAGGCTACTGCCTCGATTCTTGGTATTATGAAGATCTAGAGAGATCCAGTTAATGGATACAATTGTATACTCCGTAACGACTTGGTGACCCAAGTCGATGGACACAAAAATGTACAAACGTTAAATGTATTTGTGGTGGCGCCATCTGTTGGGTTCTTTGAAAACTCTTTGTTACAAACTTAATTTTTTTATTAGACGAAACAAGGATATGAACGAGACATTCACCTGATGTTAGGTGACACGCCCGCTCATAACAACGTGACGGTTAAGATGAAATACATTTCACCGCGTTATGCTCATCGCCTTGAGATAAGATGTTAGACGTAGTTACTGCAGTAATCTCGATAGCTACAGCGCCCTTCATACAGGACTATATTAAAGTTTGCACACTACTGTTAGTCGGTAGACAAATGAGATATAGTGGTAACTACCTAGACGGGTACACTAATAACTTAAAACTTAGACCTAAACAAACGAGTTTTTTTTTAATAAAATGCAAGCAGATCTTTGTGAGGTGCTCAGGTATGTATAACTTAATACCTATATAATACTAATAAGTTACATCAAAGTTTAAGCAAAAACAGCTAATGGTAATACGATTTGTTCGACTTTAAGTTTTTGTGTTGGTATATTTATAACTTTTTTGTTTTTATTTGTTGCTTAATATAATTATACATCTAGACTTTGTAACGCAAGCAGTCTGTTACTAACCGAATAATTCCAAAGTAATATTCGATCGATTTTTTTTTATTCAACGAAGCTACGAGATAGGTGGTACGTGCACCTGATGGTAAGTGATACGCCAGTAACAACTTGGCTCTAGGTAGAATAGTATACACAGCGTCATATTGTGCTCACAATGACACATAGGATGTTGTCTTGTTGTCCCAGTAATTACACTACATACGGCGCCTTTCAAATCGGATTATAGTAACGTTTGCATACATCTGTTCGTCGGCTGCAATCGGAGCTGCGGTGGTGCCTACCTAGACGGTGACCGGAAACAGGGACCTCATTAGTTCTTTACGTTAGGTTATATACACAAGTTTAGATTCAAGAAAATACGATGAAACCGGCACCACGGCCTGTTAAGTTAAGAAAGTTCCAGAACATTGTGCGGATGTCGTCTGTTTGGTTATTTTAAAGCTTATAACTTAAGTTATTATGAACAGGTTTAGTTTTTACACAAAATTGCTAGGGTCCAATTATATTACATGTTAAAATTTATTGTTTATTTATGTAAATGTAATGTCGCGAGACCCAAGGTTCCGACTGGCTGATGAATTGTAATGTAGCCAGTAGAGAAGTTGTTGACGCCTGATGATAGACGGCTGGGGCTAACCCTAATTGTTGAGTCTTTAGTACTCTAGCTATAGCGCCCTTCAAACCGGTACACAGTAATATTTGCAGAGTACTGTTTATCGGCTGCTGTAAGAGCTGCGGTAGTACTTACCTAGACGGTCTATAGCAACAGGGACCTAACTTGTTCGTATAAAGTAAGAAAATTCTTTTTTTTTTCTTTCCAGAAAAATGGACGGGCTGAATCTTAACCACATCCCGATTACAACATAGAAGATAAAACATAAAAAAAAACGAATTTTCGGAACAGTTCCCACACGTACACTGCATAGACGAATGTGAAACTCGTTAGATGACGACCGGAGCCGTTGGAAATAAGATAGAATTGGAAATAGTTAAATAAATAACACACAATGCCGGCCATCTTGACTAAGATCAGGGAGCAGGCGTTCAGGGTGCAGCCGACGATCGCCGTGGGCGTGGGCGTGGGGGTGGCGTTGGCCGCTTGTGCGGTGTACGGCATCAGGGACAAAAAACAGCCGCCGACTTGTCACAACAACAACAACAACTATAAGGTTAGTTTCAACAACTATTATTTATGGTAGCTCTAGGTAGGTACCACTGCAGCTCGTCTCCAAGCGGTACTGTGCGGACATTACTGTGTTCCGGTTTGATGGGCGCTATAGCTGCTGTAATTACTGGGGTAACGAGATTTGACATCTTATATTAAATAGCGACGAGCGCAATGCGATGCAGTGTATACTAAGCAGCGCTACGTTTTTTTGGGACAGGCATATCATTTACCATCAGGTGAACTCGCTGGTCTATAATTCTACTATTGATAGGTTTACGCTACCGGACACCATTCATTTGGTTGCGAGCACAATGTTAAACTACTAAACACTCAAAATTGGGTGAAGATTTTCTACTGTCCTGTGAGGTCAGCTAACAATGGATTTTCAAACTACCCGAAATATAATTGCAGGGGTGTTAGCTGGTACGTATGTATAATCTAAATTCAAGAGGTCGCATACGTTAGCCCATGACACCCCTCTCTCCGTCGAGGGTTAATGCCGTCAGTTCGTGACACAAGCCCGTCACACGCGGGCCGTGATGCGGCCGTAACGAGTCTTGATATCACTATCGAGTAACTTTCAACTTAATAATAAAAAAGAAGTTGGTTTTGTATCACGCTGTGCCTTTATTTATTTTCGGACGACTTCAATTGTAGCAGCGTGTGAACTTCTATATTACATTATTAATGTAATATTATTATTATTTATATTTTAATGAGCTGAAGCGTATTGTGAGGAAGGTTGGCCGGATCACTGAATCATTGGGGTCGTACGAGGTTACGATAATAATCCTCCCTCCTCTGCCTTCTCTTTAAATACATCTTTCTCTCCTCTCTTCCTCTGGTTCCATCTCTCTCCTCTTTCCTTCGATTCCCTCTTAAGTCTGTCTTCCTCTCTCTCCTCTTGCCACTCTCTCTCCCCGTCCCTTTTTATCCCTCTCTCTTTATCTTTGTGGATATGAGTGTGTGAGTGAGGGCGATATTAGTCAGTGAATTTCCTTACTTTCTCTTCAAAAATTTGATTTCTTTGTAATTTATAATATATATAATATAATATAATATATCAGCATTTGTTATATCTGGAACAGAGTCTGTAGATTGACTAACGAGGTTCCAAGTTAGATTTAATCGTGAGGTAGAAAGCTGAGGAATCTGTGACATGGATCTAATTGCCGTCGCTGATCGCGAAGACGGCAGACTTGATGTCGTGAATAATATATAATATACATATATATAACTGACAGTGATATTTACATGGAAGTAAAATGTATATTTTTCCTTTATATTACATTTGCGAGGTTAGGAAGGTCGGTGTGATACACTACCAGCAAATATTTTAAGGTCGAAAACTGGTCATTTGTTACCGTCGGACGGCGGGGTCGGTGCGCAACAAACGAGCTGATTGTATTCCACCATAAATTCTGTACGAACAGGTCGGAACAAGGGAAATTGATTATTTTGATAGTTAACGACAAATTTAACGAATTTAGTTAATTTATTGTTCCAAATTGAGGAAACTGCCGATTACAGGTTACATCATAACTATGTACACGTCAATAACATCGAGTCGTTTATATATAATAGATATATATAAAAAACATATTGAAAAAGTTTATCATATTCAACCCCAATATATTTTCTTTAAAACTATTTTCAAATGTATGAAGTTTCAAGTTTTTTTTTTACAACAGTTTGCTTAATCAAGTTTTCAGAGTTTAAAACATGAATATAATCTCGACTGAACAACGTATAGTGGTGACGATACGTGGCGGTAGTTAAGATGGTATACACCATACGACATTGTGCTCATCATCAAGACAGTATCCGGAAACGGAAACTTATCAGCAGTAGACTTAGAGACGAGCGAGAAGTTCCCCTGATGATAAATGAAAAAACCCATAACAACGTGGTGTTAGGATGATATACACAACATATACACACATAGATGTGACATCTAGAGATTGATTGACTCGTCTACAAGACCTTGATTCTCTCTCGAGATCTCTTTTAAAGAGGGAGTCAAGGTCTTGACCAGGGCTTAACTATTCAATGTAAACGGAAATAGGCCTTTGATAAAAAAGTACTGGAACAAATTGTTTTTTTTATTAAAGTCTAAAGCTTAAGCTTTGGACTTTTACTTGTTAGCAGTAATTTCACGTAATTTTAAGTGAGGTCGTAGATTGTGAAGTGTGCTCGTCCGTAATGCTCCACCTGTCAAACCATGACAGCTACCAGAGTGGTGCGGTTATGGCGGCGGATTTACAACAGGATATCCTACCAAAAGGCTTATTACTAGCTAAACTCATCTCTAAACTTTTTTTTATTTATTTACAACTTAACAAATACACGTACTGGGATCACGCTGCAGCAGCGATGGTATAGGCATATCACCCGTACTATTCTATATTTACAGTAATAATAGTAGTAAAAATATTTTCTTCTGGAAACATTTTTTATAACAATACATTACTTGTTGTTACCAGACTCGAAGCAAGGTACAGCATTAATTAGTCAATTAGTGTTGGTGTTGTTCTTCTTAAGGTGCCTCTCCTACTAGCGGAGATAGGTGGACAGTTCACTATATTACGCTCTGTTTTTTGAGAGGCGGTATTCGCGATTCCTGTCCACACCCTGATGTTACGCAGCCACGTTTTCTTCTTACGACTGAAGCTCTTTTTACCCTCAACTTTTTACATCAAAATGAGTGGTGATGCTGGTGTTAATGTTGCTAGTTCACGTTACAGGTAACGAAGAATGGGGCACTACATTCTGTGCAAAAAGGGGAGTCCGGGGGCCAGGCGTGCGGGCGCTGCGGCGAGGAGCAGTGCGCGCTGTGCCGCGGGGACGCGGACACGGACAACAAGCAGAACATCGTGAGTCACACTCAATTTTATCATTCCACTAAATGACGAGACAAACAAGAATTGACCACCTGATGGTAAATAATAACGTCTGCCCATAACAACGTGGCGGCAACAGTCACCACCTAACTTGGAGCACTACACCATATCCTGCTCATTGTCTTGAGATATATGTAGATGTTAATTCTGATCATTCCTTTCCGATTTACTTCAAAAGAACTATTAAACATTTTCTCCCAAAAACAAAAAACAATGCTTGTCTAGCTACAGCGCCCTTCAAATCGGAACACAGTAACATCAGCACACTGTTTTTAGGTACAAATAGTAGCTGCGTTGTATCTGTGTATACGTTTCAAACAAAAACCTGTCACTAATATAGCTTACATTTAAAGAGGTGTTGTGTCTTGATAATAATAAGCCTCATCATTATCTTCATCATCGGCTGATAAGACGTCCACTGCTGGACATAGGCCTGCCCCAAAGATGTCCACATCGATCGGTTCCCCGCTGCCCGCTTCCAGCGACCAGTCTCACATTCACAGCATTCTGCTGCAATGCTCATTACTTTAGATAAGCAGCAGTGTGCAAACTCTTCTGTTGCCGGAGACCGTCCAGGTAGGTACCACCGCAGCGTCTATTTCTGCTGCCAAATATTACCGTGTTCCGGTTTGAAGGGCGTTGTAGCTAATGTAATTACTGAAGTATCGAGACTCAACATCTTATATCTCAAAGCGACGGGCGCAATGTGGTGCAGTGTATACCATTCTAACCAGCGCTACGTTGTTATGGGCAGGTATCACTTACCATCAGGTGAACGTCCCGCTCGTCTCGTCACTTAATGGAATAAAAAAAATACACCAGGGCGCTTCAGCTATGAATTGGCTGTAGCCTGACCTAACTCTGTCTAACTATGACGTGTACATTCTGGTGTTAATTTAACTAGTTTTGATTTTTTTTTTTTAAAAAAACCGTGGAAACTTCAAGTTTTTGTGTATCATAAAAAAAAACTATTAGTCATTGTGTTGCCTTTTTGTGTTTCATAAAAAACAACTATTATCACATTTTTTTGTGGGATTTTGGTAATAACTCATTTCAGTATCTTGTTCTACCGCCACGTGTGCTGGTCTTTTACATATTCATCAAGTTTTTGTTCGGTTCTAAAATACATATAAATATTAGATATTCTTTGGTTCACTCTCTTATTGGGGTCAGGTGGTCAGCCGGCTTTTCCTGGATGCGGCTTATACCCAGCGGTGGACTGCAACGATATAATATTAATGACGACAATGCCATAATACCTATTATACAAAAAACAGTTTAATTGTAAAAATTATTAAATTCCATTTGACCATCAGGAAGAAGTAGAAGAAACCCCCTCACCTGAAGAGCACGTGCCAGGTTTGAACCTAGAGTTCCTGCGGCAACTGATCTCGCTGGCGAAGATCATGGTGCCCAGCTTGCGAAGCCAGGAGGTGGCGCTGCTGACTGCTCACACGCTCTGCCTCTTCTCCCGGACCTTCCTCTCTATATACGTTGCTTCTCTGGAAGGTTCCATTGGTAAGTTGTTACCCTAGGTTATTATTACAGGGCAGGGGGTGATGTGCTAATTATTTTAGCAGTTCAATACATATTTTATTTACCCTTGAAGAGTACTGTAGCTTGTGAAATTACTAACATGTGTAGTTTTGTAGCTGAATCATCATCATCAGTCCATGGACGTCTACCGCTGGACATGTCTCCTCCAAGGATCTCCATATCGATCGAATATAAATTCGTATTACCGTAAAAATAAAATAAATTTAAATGTCTCTCGTGCAGTGAAACACATTGTCCAGAAGGACCTGCGTCGGTTCACTTCTCTCCTGGTGCAGTGGTTCGGCATAGCCGTACCTGCCACCTTCATCAACTCCATGATTCGCTACTTGGAGAGTCGTCTGGCGCTCGCCTTCCGTACTAGGCTGGTCAACCACGCGTACGAGCTGTATTTCAAGAACCAGACCTACTACAGGGTGGCCAACCTGGACGCCAGGATAGAGAACGCCGATCATAGGTAACTACTGCACATTTATAATGACTCATAATTGCTTTTAATTTAATTCTTTATTTGTTATGACGAATTACTCGTAGGGATTAAAATAATTGCTTAGTTAACATGAAGGTCACAGGGGGGTGTAAAGGGTCCCACACAACAAATGACGAGTCCCATGCCAACCTTATCTACTCCTGGTGCACCTTGCTAAACAACAAACGGGGCTCTGATTTTCACCAACCCACATTGAGCCAGCGTGGTGGGAAATGGCCCAAATCTCTCCGTATGAATCCCTATTCCATCGATGTGGGAATTGTTGGGGGAGGCCTTTGACCAGCAGTGGACGTCTATTGGCTGATAATTGATGAAGGTCACCGGTTCGATTCCTAGACCGTACGGTGAGGAGTTTGATTGGGAAGGGTTTTTTCTGCCTATCAAGATCTAAGAGCCGGAGTATCCTGTGCAAGCACGCTTCAATGTCACTTAATATTAAGTGATTTTTTAGATAACTGTTAGTTCACTGAACATAAAAAAAAATCGCACCCGCAGGCTGACGGAGGACGTGTCGGTGTTCACGCAGTCGGTGGCGCACCTCTACAGCTCGCTGACGAAGCCGTGCTTCGATCTTCTCCTCATCGTGCTGACTCTCGCCAGCTACTCCAACAAGATGAAGGGCAACATCTTCCTTGGTTAGTTGTACACTTTTTAATTAAAAAAACAACTCGATGTCACTCGAGGCTTTTAAGTGTAGATGGAAAGAGAAGGAGAAACCCTCAGAGAACATGCTGCATCGTACGCTTAGCTATTAACTTATGGTTTTCGATTAACGATAACTTGTTACTACCAGGTCCGGGTATCGCGACCGTGGTGATATGCTTAACGGGGCAACTCCTGCGGCTGCTGAGCCCCAGATTCGGCGCGCTGGCGGGCGAAGAGGCGCGCATGAAAGCGAACCTACGCCACGCGCACAGTAGGCTGATCACACACGCGGAGGAAGTCGCCTTCTACGGAGGTCACAAGGTACCTAACCATTTACTAGTAGCAAGTGGCTTGCCAACCTTCCGTTTACCACCAGGAGAACATTCTGCTTGTTTTATTGTTTTGTTATATAAAAGAACAATTCTCTCAATGCCGTCTATATTGCGTTTCAGGTGGAGCTTGGGCAGCTGCAGTCCGCGTACAAGCAGCTGGTGGTGCAGATGACGACGGTATTCAATAAGAAGCTTTGGTACGTGATGCTGGAGCAATTCTGCATGAAGTACGTGTGGTCAGGCACCGGTATGGTGATGCTCGCCCTGCCCATACTCACCGGTCGACGGAGTGACGGTAACAAAACTATTGAAAATCAGTTTTTTTATACACCTGGAGGGTGGAGTTTCGCGGAGGATGGTTATGTGGGATTTCCTCTAGACAATACCTCACTGGGTGTCCTTAGTGAATTATAGAATGTTTAAGTATGTTCCACTAAACTAACCGCTGCCCTTTAGCAGAATACGCGTGTCCTAAATTCCAAGGGTCCTATCAGATTTCTGATGCTAACCACATTTTTATGAGAAAACAATATATTATTACTTCATCATCTATTGAAGGAGAACAGAGACCTTATCCCATCTTAATTCTAATTAAATTTTTGTATTTACAAATAGACCAGCGCGTGACTACGATCCTTAAACCAAGAGAAGTATCCCCTTCACTAATTAAGTGGTTTATTTTAAAGCATGAACAAATAAACGGAACAAGCCAATTTTTTTTTTATTATTTAAGCGACGAGATGAGCGGGACGTTCACCTGATGGTAAGTAATACGCCTGCCTATATCAACGTGACGCTAGTTAGAATAGTGTACACTGCACCACATTACGCTTGTCGTCTTGACACATGAGATCATGGGTCTCGTTACCCCAGTAATTACACTAGTTACAGCGCCCTTAAAACCGGAACACAGTAATAATTACATACCACTGTTTGATAAGATGAGGTAATGTTCATGGTAGTTCTCTAATCGAGCATACAAGTATTATAGAATATATCCGTTATGTAGACTTGCTGTCTCCTTGCATCAGGTACATGGCGCCGTGTATCTACTAATAGATAAATAAATAATTTATTATATATACACGCAGAGACGAGTGACGAGGGCATCAGCGCGCGCACGGAGTACATGACCACGTCGCGCAACCTGCTCAACTCCGCCGCGGACGCGATCGAGAGGCTAATGTCCAGCTACAAGGTGGGCGCCAATTGCTACTGGATGTTAACCGGATGTGCTAGTGACTCCTCATCACCTGTCTATCGCTTTTGCGTGAAGCATACTGAGGTCTCAGAAAGTCAACAAGCATTAGTGATGAGGGGTTATTGCAACAAAATCTTTATTGATTTACTGTAGTATGTAATTCTCGTTAGTGGCAGCGTGGCAGCATTACTGCTTAGCGTTGCAGCTGGCGTATTAATTGATGGTATGTCTCTGAGGGGTGAAAGGGTTCCCGCACAACAACTCACGGGACCCAAGCCAACCTCACCTGCTCGTGGTGCACCCTGGTAATTAACAAACGAGGCTCTGGCGCCTACCAACCCGCATTGGGCTAGCGTGCTAGGGAATGGTCAAAATCCCCCCATATGAATCCCTACAACGTGGCGATTGTTGGGGGGAGGCCTATATCCAGCAGTTGTCGTTTATCGGCTGATATTGTAATAGTAGTAGTAGTAAGTCATTAAGTAGCATACCGCAGTTCCATTTTCTGCCACCAAAAAGTACTATGCAAACATTAGTGTGCTCCGGTTTGTGGGGCACTATAGCTAATGAAATTGCTGGGGTAACGATACACAACATCTTACGTCTCATGGCGACGAGCACAGTGTGACGTTTCCTTGATGATATCACTACCATAAATTAAACGTCTCGCTCGCCTTTTCATTCCGTCATCAAAAAAAGAAATAAGAAAACTTGCCTTTTACTGGGTTAGGTGGTGATGTAGCCTGCAATAGTGAACTTATAACAATTTGTCTCTGCAGGAGGTGGTAACGCTGGCCGGGTACGCGACGCGCGTCTCCGACATGTTGCTCGTGTTCGGCGAGGTGGCGCGCGGGCGCTGCGTGCGCGCGGTGCACGCCAGCGCGACGCATCCCGGCTTCCAGGTCACCTTCCGCGAACAGCAGCCCGTGCCGCAAGGTCAGGGTTCTGTTCTCACTAATACGAATACCTGAAAATCGGACTGAGAAGTTTACCTTGTAAGAGACCTATATCCAACAGGGGACCTAGACCAATTTTAGTAGATACCTACTCTCGCAGCAGTTCTATAACGAAAGTTCCTCTAGAAGTGCAGCGCCAATTTCCATTGCTGAGTAGTACTGCAACTTATGCGTTGACTTATTAAATGTTTTTTAAATCTGAGTTTCAGAACATTCTAGAATCTGGACATACAAAGAAACGACTCATTAATCTGGCATAAGTAGTTGTATTCAGAATATTATATATTCAAAGTACATAACATATGTAGACATGAAATCCTCAAATAAAGGGCATGCGATCGTACTCGTGTGATGGCTAAAATGGCTCATCATCGTTGCCACTTTTTGAAAGCACTAGGAAGGTGGCCACCAGAGAAGGCTTTGTCAGGAATGGTATCGACGAAAAAGAAGAACGTACTGAGTGTCTCTGTGTGGTCCATCATCATCAATTATGCAGTGTGCTGTGTGAAACCAATTGTCGCGTTGCTTTATACATATCGCCTACCAGCGCGCTGCTCGTATCCTCGTTTCATACTATCAAGTGACCTTAATTTCATGTGGTGTTTAGTGACAATGAGCCAGTGGACGGTGAAGCGTGCTCGCTTAAAATACACCGACTCTTATATCCTCACATCCGGAATACAGCGATATCTTTATGGCGATAGATTTTCTATATCATGGTGGTAGCTAGCTGGGCGGAAGACCCTGCTGGTAACCTACTGGTACTCTTCGATATGTGGCACTGGGATACTGGTAGCGCCAGAATTAAAAAAAAAATCGATGAATAAACGCTTAGTGCATATTGCAGGCAAGGTAACGTACACCAGCGACCTGTCGATCCGGTTACGCGACGTGCCCGTAGTGACGCCCACTTGCGACGTAGTCGCGAGCGGCGTCACCCTCGACCTGGCGCCCGGCACGCACCTGCTCATCGTTGGCCCCAACGGCTGCGGCAAGTCCAGGTAACTCTGACGGAGTAGCGCGACAGGGTGCAGGAGAAGGAGAGGGGTTTACTAAGTTTAGAAACGAGTAGCCGCCGCACACATAGGATTAAGAATAGGAGAAACCCCTCACCTCATCTATGTATAGATGGTTCTACATACACAATTATCTCATCGTCGCCGTTGAAGGTCCAGAAAGATCACCGGGTTAGCCTACTGCCTTCGTATTATAAATCGGCTGCTATACCAGCATTGTGTTCCGTATGTCAGTATTTGAGAGACGGAGCATAATAGGCAAGCAATTTTCAGCGGCAATGACCTGATTGTCACTAAATACTAAGTGAAATTAATGCCCACAGCATTTAGTTCAAAAACCATCTAGCCTTCCGATAATCATCACCATCATCAGCTGATACACGTCCACTGTTGGACACAGGCCTCCCCCAAAGATTTCCACATACAGTCAGCATGGGCTCCGGTACCGCTAGGCACTAGGGGCACTTGTTTGTAGAGTTTATATGGAGAGATTTGGGCCATTTCCCATCATTCTGGCCCAATGCGACAATGAAACATGAAAAAACAGGAGAGTTGGTTTGATGAATGTTTTTTTTTATTTGTTTATGGCCCAAACAGTGATTATAAATAAACATATGATAAGTACAGCTTATTACAATAAACAGACAAATAGTGTCCGACATAACGTAATATGTCGCAGAGCTGAGAAACAAACAAACAAACACGAAAGACAACAATGAAATAGCACTGAAAGTACACAACACTAAAGTAGATAATACAGAAGTAGTTACTGTTACATAGTTAACAGCGGATTACTTAGTCTGACAAGTTAACATTGAAATGTTATGTTTAAACACATTCAAGGAGTTATCGAACGGATCAATTTCAGAGAAATCCTTATTGCAGTTATTGAGACATCGCGTAAGGAAGTTGTTATACGTGTAGTGTTTGCGACACATCGGTGGCGGAAACAAGCTAACGATGCGAGAAGAACGGACCGGAAGTCGGACCTTACAAACAAAGTTTATTTTATTATTGAGTAATTTGTAAAGTGTAAAATTTATTTCGTTATTGTCTTTAGTACTGAGTTTTGTATAAATATTTATTAGTACGTAGATCTATACTTCGCAATAAGTGATGTATATACTAATGATCAAATCTTGCTTAGCCTCTTCCGCATCATCTCGGGCCTGTGGCCGGTGTTCGGCGGCGAGCTGGCGGTGCCGCGGCCGTGCGCGTGCGCACATTGCGCGGGCGAGCCCGGTGCGCCGCCGCACTGCACGGCACGCCCCGTCATGTTCTACATACCACAGAGGTGAGCTCGCGGCTGCGAGGTGTTGGTACCATCAAGTTAGCTCTATTACCACCAGACAACACATAAAGAAGTAAGAGAAGCAACACTTCGACATGGTGTTAAATATACATAACAATGAGGTTCCAGTTAGCATGTTTACAGGCTCACATTGCATCACATGTGGCTCGCTGGCCTAATGGTTAGAGCGTGCGGCCTTCATTGCGAAGGTCGCGGGTTCGGATCTCGGCATGTACCGATGACTTTAAATTTTAAGTTATGTACATTTGTGAACTTAAGTAACAACAGCGAAATACAAACGGTGAAGGAAAACATCGCGAGGAAACCTGCACATGAATTAGAATTTTTTCTAAGGTATGTGCTGGTTCCGCTATGACCCTGGCGTCCTCATATTGAGAGTAAGCCTGTGCCCCAACAGTGGGGACGTGAATTGGCCGTTGAAAAAAAAATCGCATCACATAAGACATGACATGTTAACAGTAGTATTTGATCAGAAGTATTTTTATATTTTCGAGCCCGCGAATACGCAAACAAAACTTTTTAATTTTCTTATTATGTAAATTTCCTCTCTTTAATTATACATATTAAAGAACAGCGAAATTACTGCTATAAATAAATAAATATTGTATAAACATACTGTGTGTGGTATTCCAGGCCGTACATGTCGATGGGCTCGCTGATCGACCAGGTGACGTACCCGTCGCGCGTGGGCGCCGAGGACGCGGCGGCGGAGGCGCGCGCGGCGCACGTGCTGCGCGTGGTGCGGCTGGACGCGTGCGCAGCACGGCTGGGCGGTCTGCGCGCGCGCACCGACTGGCGCGCCACGCTCTCCGGCGGCGAGAAGCAGCGCCTCGCGATGGCCAGGATGTTCTACCACCGGTCGGTGTTTCCACTGACGAACCTAATATGTTATTCATTGGTGATAATTCTCCAATCTTTATAGACTGTCTAGGTCAGCTATACTGAACCTGTTGCCTGCCGGGATTTTGGGGTTGTCCCATTTAGTGTTGTTTTATTTTATACCATTTTAAATTTCGCACCCGTTACATATGTTAAAATATGATATAAGCGATTAATCTGTTTATAGTTGTATAATAAATTTAAAACGAAAAAATATAATTTGCGGCTGACGACACCATCACTAATACGTGTGTACCTCCATAAAAAAAAAGTTTGAGCACCACTGGTTTATGCAGGCAGTTGCTTTTATCAACTAGAAGTAAAAATGTTCCTGTTTATCTTTAAAGGAAGCTGTAGTAGTAAAAAAAATTGTGTTAAGAATAATTTCTTTATCTTAATGCAATACCCCAAGTAGCGCCTGAATATTATCGGTATATACTTATCATTGAAACCTGTCATTTTAGATGTTAAAAAAACTCAAAATAATTAATTATTCGAATACTCCATATAAACGTAATTTGAACCGAGTCTTTATTTTATCCAGGCCGGTGTACGCGTTACTCGACGAGTGCACGAGCGCCGTCTCCATGGAGACGGAGGTAGTGATGTACCAGGAGGCGATCCGCGAAGGCATCACGCTGCTCTCCATCACACATCGACCCAGTGTCTGGTCAGTATGCATACGCGAACACAACACACTCCGTCGAGTTACTACTGTCTTGGTAGTTAAAGCATAGGAGTAGTGATGACACAACGCTACTTTTAACTGTCGTTTGTCACTAGAAAAACTTTTAGTACGGAACCCTCATTTTGTCTTAAATTCATAAAACAGTTTAATTGAAACGAAGCCTGAAAACTAGTTATAGAGTCAAAATGTCTCTTCGGTTAAACAAATCACACATATGTACGCATGCACACGCACACTCACACGGGCACGCGCACGCGCAAACGCACGCACTTGATGTTAAATCCACTCCCCCCCCCACTTTAAAATACACTATTTTTCTGCGAGTTGCTCACTCTCTCTCTCACTGTGCCCTTTCTATCTCTATACATAAAGCATATCTCTCTCTGTCTTGACTGGTTTTTGAAAATCTGTGAGCAAGATAAATATGTCATGGAGTTTAACCACCAGGTCTAAGTTAATACAGATCCACTAGGATTTATACATTATATCACAACCCAACGCACAAACAGTCAATAGTAGAAGTTACTTCCGGTCAAAGGCAAATTAAATTTTTAACAAGATTGCGTTTGTCTGAAGACGACGAGCACAATATGGTGATGTCAGTACTTACCATCAGGTCGTAAAGTCGAGAGCTTATTATTTAATGTATCCATTTCATTTCTAGGAAGTACCACACCCACGTGCTGGAGTTCGACGGCGCCGGCAATTGGTCTTTCCGGCCGCTGGAGAAGGACGTGCCCGCTATCACCCCCGGGCCCGAGTCCGTCACCTCCGAAGCCGCTTCCGACTCCGTGGACAGCGGTGGGGAGCAGTGATAAAAGACAGAGACAGAATACGTAGGGCGACGTGCACTTTTGTTTTTTTTCATGTGACATCCCCACGCGAACCTGGCACCCGCTGCAAGTTTTCCAGTGTGTCAGCTGTGCACTAGTTAAGTGACGCGGTCTAGGAAATTTGTTTAGTAATTACTTTCCTGAAGTAAGGATTTTAGAAAAACAATAAGTACCGGAAAGGAATACTTATCACGTTGGACGTTAGTTACCAAGCGGTAAGCGTTCATCGTAAATTTTATATTTTAACATTAATACTTTGGAGTTAGAGCGATGGATGAACCACTCCCGTAAATGATGGTGACGAAACGGTGATGGCTTTTCATTGCCAATGATCATTGCCCTGCGCACGCAGCTGCCGCTGCAAACTTACTCCAGCCGAACTGTAGTGTAGTGTAATGTAATGTAGTGTAGTGTACACACACTAATATTTGCGGGGCGCTGTAGTGTAATTGATTGCTAACAAACATCTCTAACCAGCAATTGTATGAGGACCACTCCTCAAAGGACCATAGACTATTTAGTGATTTCTTTTTATAATAAACGGGTTTATATATAAACGTAATAAATATTTTTTTTTGACATATTTTTTGTGATTTAGATATTCTAAAATTTAGGAAATAATTCTATTACTTTAAATAAAAAAAATAATGTTTTTTGCCAGATGTTGTAATTTAAAATATGTCAACATGACAGGCTGTCACTTTGAAGTTATATTTGACCGTCACTTTGACAGGCCTGTTTACTTTTAATTTTGACATTTTTTTTATTGTTGTAATACTTAGAAAAACAATGGAGATTTTCTACTATGTATAGTAGTTATTTAGTTTTTGTAAATATTTTTGAATGTGATATACAATATATTGAAATTATGGACGTGTTATATATTATATATTCTAATTGATATCGTTTAGGTTAAGTTACATTAATATGGCGTCTAGTGGCTAACGGAATTATTTTAATTGCATTTCCAATGCGGTATCTGTATTTATGACACATTCACACATTATAAAAAACTACCTGAATATTGATTATCTGAAGCGTTTTGTAACATTACTATTGTAATATTTACAGTTGCGTCGCTTTAGGTGGCCGACGTCAGAGTGGTATCGCCGGACGCTTTGACGTATTTCTTTGTAATTGGATTTTGTGATGAGATTTTCAATATGGCTGTTGATTTTTTATTATTTTTTTTATATATTTGTATTACTATATGTGCCGAGCGTCGCGCTGTGCGCTCCATATTATTTATTGCACTTCCGGCTCGCGTTGCGGGCCACGTAATAAAGCGATGTCGGCGGGAGTTAAGAATAAAATGGGTTTTTTATTACATATTTTTGTTTAATTTTTTTGGTTTCATAGCGATGATATTTTTTATTCAACGAAAAGACGAGACGACCAGTAAGTTCATCTAGTAGTAACTTTTTTTATCGGTAGTGTAGACCAGTGGTCGGCAACCTACGGTTCTCGAGCTACGTGCGGCTCTTTGAATGTGAAGCTGCGACTCTAGTTCCATACACAAATATTATTTATTTTATATAAAAAAAAAGTTAAACATCGTTTTCTCAATCTATTAACGACGATTAGGCGCTATTTCCTGTGGAATTTGTTTGCTTGACTGTTTGTTAGTGAAGTATAAGTAAGTGTTGTCAGTAAATGTTTAACTTTAAATTTTTTTATTTAAATAATAAGCGATTATCTCATTTTATATATTATATAATATGTTATGAAAAAATACTAATTATATGCTAATAAATAGTAATAGTTTTTTTTCATCAAAAAACTTTATGCAGGCACTATTCATGTAAGATAAGAAAAACTGAAATAGTGCAAATTGTAAATTTTGACTCTTCCGACTCAAATGGTTGCTGATCCCTGGTGTAGACTAACACGACCTGAATTCTACGTGGTGTTAGGAGACAATGAAGGTTAGGATGATAAAACGTGCTTATCAAGCTCTCTGCCTCACGTATATTAGCAACTGAAACAGCAGTGAGATAGCAGCTGATATTTGTTGCGAGGATGATAACTAGACAAGCGTTTTTTTTTATTTTGATAGTCAAAAGCGCTGAGACGATTGTCTTCGCACTACGATACCATATTAGTAGATACTGTCGTGAAACCCTCATAAACCTATCACCATGACAATCATGAGGGCTACCCAAGGGTTTGAAAAAATACTAATTATTAATATAAAGTACCGTTTAAATGTTAGGGAAAAATACACACTTTTTCAAATGTGTGTTAATACTCGAATACAGTCGTAGTTGGTGCGGTTTCACCTGAACTATCCAGTTGGTCAGCTGGTGTTGCAGTGTGCAGGTGCGCGATAAGCGAAGGGATATTTTCCTTTTGCAGTCCAAAGTGCGCCCGTTATCGCCTGGCGAACGGACAACGAACCTGCCGCGATAAAACTGTTTTCACCAATTGTATTAATATACGACACAAATATATTAACTAAATAACTGTTTTTTTTAATTAATACAACTTTTTGTCTTAATTTATTAATTAGTCATATTATGGGGACACAAAATGGTGTCTCATTTGCAATGGTTTATTACATATATACTAGTTGCCCGGCTCTATACGAATATACATACCTAATTAGTTACTAATTAATATATATAAATAGTTACGTATACATTTTGGATATATTGCACATATACTATATAATGTCCTTGTTTCACCACCGGACGACCAGACGGCAAGGCAAGTCACCAACTCTGTGTTGTGGACATCATTCTTCGTAAAAACAGCAGAGGAGCGAGAAAACTTGCCGGCGGTGGTGTTCCCGTGTAAACGATGTGGGTGTCTCCAAGAGTTGAGTGAATAGGCTGTTCCTGGGTTAGTGCGTTTGACCACCACAGATCACATCACTTAACGTCATGTGAGATCATCGTCAACCGTTGACCATGACAATATAAAAAAATGTTTTTAACGAGTGACAGATTTGTAGCAGGAAACTGTTCAACAAAATAGTAATTTAGATAACCGTTAGTGTATAATATATCATTTGTTTTTTATTCGATGAAACGAGCTGGACGTGCACCTGATGGTGAGTGATACACCCGCCCATAACAATGTGACGCTAGTTAGGATGTTATAGTCTGCGCCACATTGCGCTTATCTTCATTGTCATCGTCAATTTTGTAATGATCACGAATGTGTGTGTGGTTTCACACACAACACAACAACTGACAGCAACCAAGCCACCCTCAGCAGTTCGTGGTGTACCCTGCTAATCAACAAACGAGGCTCTCGCTCCCGCCAACTCGCATTAGGCCAGCGTGGTGGGAAACAACCCAAATCCCTCATATAAATCCCTACACACGACAGCCCCTAGTGCCCGGCGGTATCGGAGACCATGCTGTCTGTATGTGAAGATCTTTAGAGGAGACCTAGATCCAGCAGTGAATATCTATCGGCTGATGATGATACTGATGATGTACTTTATTTGGTATCAAATTTCAAGGTGTAAAAACGGATAAATAAATCATAAGTAAATTTTCCAAATATGGGTGGAGTTGTATATTTTTGAATATTTACACATATCAATTGTTTTCTGTTACTGAAAACCGGAAAGACATTTTCGAACAACCTGAAACTAGTATATAATAAACCAGTAACACCGGGAGTCACAAAGAATTGGAGCTGTTCTTGTAACTGTACAATTTCCTGAGTTTCTTGTTAGAACAATTTTTTACATAATTATGTAAAGTTGTTCTATACTAACAAACTTTAGTAAATAACGCAAACACTGAAAATTACTTAATTGAGATCATTTGTAAGATTGGCACACGTTTTTAAGATCGTTTGGAAGTAAACAAACAATTGTTTGATGTCCTGATCATTTCCTGTTAGCCCTGATTGTGATCGTGTGGATTAGCAGCGTCTACACCGCAACGCTACAATCGCCGCGGTTTTTTTTCTTTATCAAGAGTTTCGAAAAATTCCACTTCACTACAATTGATCGGCTTACTTATGTGTAGTTAAAGAAAAAAAACCTGTTATCACTGGTTACGCGCGCTTATCGGGCACGTGGCCACCACGCCGGCGCGCTTTGATTGTGTTTAACTACGGTGATATTCGGTTTTAGATGCTGTTAACTATAATGATTATCTACTGCTAATTCACCAGCGGGTGAACAATCACTCTCTGGTCGAACGGAATCTATTTACATCCAACTTTGTGGAAGATTCGCGGGAGACGGTGACGTTGGATTAAGTGGCTCAAGCAGTAGTCTTTACCTTCAAGGATTCTAAAATCATGATTTATATATCACGAAGCAATAAAAGGACATTTTAATTGATAAATATATTTTGTGTATATGGCTAGGAAGATAAAGAGACAGAGAGATAGAGAAATAGATAGAAAAAGAGATGTGGAGAGAGACTGAGAGACAAAAAGAGACATATTGATATGGAGGACTAATAATTTTTTTTCAATTTCATAGACTAACACTATAGTATGATCTCACGTGATGGTAGACTTTGATGGTAATGTGTATGGAGATCGGACAATGACAGGGTTTGCAAATTTGATAGGGTTTCCTAGTGTTCTAGACGCACGCCAGCATCACGACCTGAGCGTCAACACATGACATTGTGTACAAATAAAAAAAAAATGATGACGAACAGTTTTACCAGTAAACCATGAGGCTGGCATTCCACTTGTCACTCCATTAATCAGTTTTATTCCTTCTATAGAATTTCTTGATTCAATCATCGACATTATGGATTGATGGTCACAGGTGGACGTAGACCTCCCAATGATTCGTGATCCAGAGGATCGTTCAATGACAGTCTCCTTGGATTAAACTCCTTATTCCCTCTTTACGACCCGCCGGGGACGGAGTGGCGGTGGGTTACCGTAGCTCGTACTGCGCCTATTGCAGCTGCCAAACAATAATATGTTCCGGTCCGAAGGGCGCTGTAACTAGTGTAACTACAGGGGTAACGATACTCAACATCCTATGCCTCAAGTGATAAGAACAATGTGGTATAGTGTATATACTAGCGCCATGTTGTTACGGACAGGTGTACCACTTACCATCAGGTGGACATCCGGCTGGTCCCTTTGTTTTGATTGATTATAAAATAAAAAAATCTGGTAAATGACTAAATAAACACATCACCACTAGTCAGGGTTAGTTTTTAATAATTACCTGACCCCCGACCTCCCGAACTGATAACTTAAATTAAGTTATTTTAAATTCGATTCATTGGGATTAATTGATTTCATTATCTACGTTCACGTTATCATGGCGATGACGAAATTGCTGTTGAAGTTGCGATACAGGCGGAGCAGCCCGCGCCGGCCGCAGCAGAGGGGTGGACAGGCGCGTGACGGGCCGACGTGGGGGTGGGGGCCAGCTCTCATTAGTATACTTAAACACAATTACTTATTATTTCAAAGAGCGTCGAGCCCTTTCATGAAAATAACATCCCGATTTCACTCGTGATGAGCAAGAACAAGACCAAGACTTGGAAAAATTTGGTCTTGGTGTTAGTCTAGAGCGATAGGTTCGTCTTTGTTTTGGTCTTGGTCTTGTTTGTGTTAAATTGGTCTCGGTGTTCCAAAAAAGCAAGACCAAGATCAATTTTACTCATCACTACTCTACGCTCGAAATCCATACAATGCTACTCTTGTTAATTTTGAAGCTGCTGCATATAAGATGAGATACAAGAGCAAGGCGATGGTGAGGATGTTCACACGGCGTCATATTGTGTTCATCTTATTGGAAATAAAACAGTACTTTTTTCATTCTACAAAGCAACAAGACGAGCAAGACGTTCACCTGATGATAAGTGATACGCTTGTTCACAACGTGGCGCTGGTGGAGATTGTACACAGCACCACATTGCGCTCATCGCCTTGACATATAAGACGTTAAGCCTCGTTGCGCCAGTAATCTCGCTAGCTACAGCGCCCTGCAAACCGGAACACAGTAATGTTCGTACAGTCCTGTTTGTCCGGTGCAATAGCCGCTGCTGTGCTTCCTGAACGGTCTCACGCCACAGAGACCATCAGCAGTGATCGTCACGCGGCAACAGTAACTTCATTGCTGTAGTATATCGAGCTGGTAATCCTTACATGGTAAAACTGTACTTTTCGTGAAGGTGTTGTTCTTATTTGATTCATCATCATCATCGTTATCAGCCAATAGATTTGAACATAGGCATCACCCAACGATCCCCACACGATCGAGTAGGGATTCATTCAGATTTGGGTCATTTCCCACCACGTTGGCCCAATGCGGGTTGGTGGGAGCCAGAGCCTCGTTAGTCGATTAGCAGGCTGCACCACGAGCTGGTGAAGTTCGCTTGAGTCCCGTGAGTTGTAGTGCGGGAACCCTTACACCCTTTCATTCATCAATCTAATTATTAACTATTTATGTCGTTACCGTTTAGTTAAGTTATAACTGTTAACTAGTAAAAAACTCCCACTCTGCGGGCTCGTGCAGTAACTCCACCAGTCTCCTGTAGAATAGAAGTGGTGAACTGTGACCGCTTCTCTTCAATTTGCTTAATCCATGACCAGGTTGCTCCGTTGTCAGTAAGGCTCGCGCGACCAGTAAGATTTCTTACCAGCAAGCAGCATCGTATTTAATCGGATTTGTGATTAAGTATGAAGCTCGAATGAACTTGTGTTTAACTTTAAAAACAGTCACATAAGCAACCAAGAACTGCTTGGAGACCAACAAATACTTCGCAACCAGTTCCTATTCTGGATTTATATCAAACTCTCCCCAATTCACATTGGGCCAGCGTGGTGGGATATGGACCATTCCCACAATATAAGCCCCTATAGAGGCGGAGTTCTTTGGGGGAGGCGTATGTCCAGCAGTGGACGCCTATCGGCTGATGATGATGATGATGGTTTATATTAATATTTAATGTTTATTGCGCACGCAACAGGGAGGACGTGCCAACTTGTTGACCTGATGATCTACTTGAATAGAGAACACAACCTACACGGGAATTCATCATACGAGAGCTTTTAAGGCTATGGTCGGCGGAAGGAAGTGGTAAAGATGTCGGTAATTTTATTTTTTCAATTTAGCGACGAGACGCGCGGGACGATCACTCGATGGTAAGTGATACCCACAACGTGGCGCTAGTTAGGATGTTACACATGACACCATGTTGCGCTAGACGTCTTGGCACAGAAAACGTAGACTCTTGTTATCCCAGTAATTTCACTAGCTACAGCGCACTTCGAACCGGAACACAGTAATGTTTTCACAGTAGCGTTTGTCGGCTGCAATAGGTGCTGCGGTGCTTCCTCACTAGACGGTCTAAAGCAACAGAGACCTAGCAGCAGTAATAGCTTCAGCGCCTTTCAAACCGGATCACAGTAATGTTTGCATATTATTACCTATCGGCTGCAATAGGCGCTGCGGTGGTAACTACCTAGACGGTCTGTAGCAACAGATATCTTCTACCAATGAAAAAAAAAGATTAAAAACTACACACAGGTTACGTCGCGTGGCCGCCATTTTATTTCTTACTTCCTGGAGCTGATGCAAACAAACATCGCGACGCAGTCAGATCGCGAATTTGCGAGATTAGGTTGTTGTTAAATCGCTTACTTTGTTACATCATGCGGCGGCGCGCATGCGCGTCCACCGAGCCGCATGCGCGCCCGCACCGCACCGCACCGCACCGCACCGCACCGCACCGCACCGCACCGCACTGCACCGCACTGCACCGCCCCGCGCCCGCTCTGACTCCCACCAACCCGCATTGAGCCAGCGTGGTGGGGAATGGTCTAAATCCCCACATGTGGATCTATATCCGATCGATGTCGGAATGTTTGGAGGAGAGCTTTGTCCAGCAGTGGAAGTCTATTCGCTGATGATGATGATAATGTTGATGTTGAATACATTAAACTTGATACATTGCACTTAAGTGCGGCTCGCTACTTCATGTTGCACATGTACACTGTCCGCATACAATAACGTACATGTATTTTTTTTGATGAAGTTTGCGCGGCAAGTTCTATTGACAACTACTGCAGCTTCATCAGACTCAGGGCTGGCGGATCTGGTATCCACGAGCCCCGAGTCCGATACCAGATCCGCCAGCTAAAATATCCAAGCATACTTATATACTAACTTAGTTATTATTTGTATTATATACGTTTTAAGTAAAGCCTTTGTCCAGCAGAGGGCGCCATCGGCTGATCCTTCTTCATCGGTATCACTCTTCACATAATGGTCGTGGTCATCACTTCAGGTGTTAGTCGCAAGCTTCACAAGGCTGATGCTGATGATGATGATAATTCTTAATAAAACATTGGTTTTTATTAAGAACAGAACAGGATGTGGAGATGTTACTCAACCTGTCCCTCCTGTTTCATCACTCCGTCCTGCTGCTGATGTAAACATTAGAAGTTTTACACTACAACTCAGTGCAGCTGCACACTGCTGCACTGCTGACAAGAAACGACAATGATAAATTACAAGTTTATAGATTTTAAATTTGTTACCTAAAAACCTTAAAAACTAGAAAACTGTTGTACCTAAGACCTGCAGGCACTTCCGTACGATGATCAGCACCTCTAATGGATGTTACTGGCTACTCTATTGTTTTAGTTTATCTAAGCGAAGTGCTGGGGAGAGTTCAACTGACGATCAGTACCATCTCCGTAACCTTAGAATATTTACACTGCACTACATTGCGCTCGTCATTTTAAGACGTTCGATGTTAAGTCCTGTTACTCCACAAATTTAATGGCGCTGTCCAAACCGGAAGTCAGTAATGTTTGTACGCTACCGTTTATCGGCAGGAGTAGGAGCAGCGATGGTACCTAGACAGTCTACAGCAGTAAAGGTCTAGCACTAATAAACTTAGGTTTTATTTCAAACCGTCCTCCACCTATTACCACTGCTTTAACAGGATATAGACGTAGATAGTACTTCAGTTTACAAGTTGTAGTCGGCGCTCCATACATATATACTAATCTGGTGAATGTGATGGAAAGCCGCTGGTTGATGTGGAGATCTTAGAGGGAGACCCATGATCAGGTTGCTCTGGCGCAAGGCCTTTACACGGTATCTGTTTATAGCGTGACGCCGAGTGGACGCCGTGACCGGCGCGTCATTGTCACCAACATTGTCCAAGGGGATGAATAAAAATGCGATTTAATTAGTTATATTCTTTTGGCGATGTTACCGAAGTTGGGAGCGGCTGCAGCGCGCCCGCGCAACTTCCTGGGCGGTGACCAGCGCCACCATTGGCGCGATAACGGGCGGCGCGCGCGCGCCCCTCCCATCGCCGCGCGCGCACTGCACTATCGCCTCTACTTATTTTCCAACATAAACTCGGTGTACCCACGCGAACTTTTTGTGCCTCCAGATGACCATGAAGGCGGCTCATCTGCACGTTTATTTCCTGGTATATCATACTGATGCACCTACATATATATCACTATGTAAACATAAACTTTGTAACCCCTCTAACGCATGTTGTAAGTTAGATGCATGCCTGTCGTGGCGCTAGTTAGGATATCATACACTACACCACATTTAGCTCGTCGCCTTGATATCGGAGTCTCGTTACCGCAGTATTTTCACTAGCTACAACACCATTCAAACCGGAACACAGTTATGTTTGCACAGTGCTGTGTGTCGGCTGCAACAGGCGCTGCGGTGGTACCGACCTGGGCGGTCTCCGGCGGCAGAGACCTACCACCAGTAAAACAGACAGAGTGAAGTAGACTTGATAACTGATTAACTTCACATTGAAAAGAAACGCACACAAATACTTTCAAATATTTGTTGTTCTGTATTATACATAGACAAATATAACTAGCGGGTTCAGTATACGAGCCCGAAGAAGCTGTAGGTCTTTAAGAAGCATCAACTTCATCCAGATAAAAGCTACATTATATACTAGGTTATAGAGAAAACTTTCCTCAGATTTATTTCCGATTTACCTTCTTCATGTTAAAAAACCAATATTACGAGTATAATGAAGGCTCAACCAATTATCTGCTAGCTTTTAATGAGCAGCGCTGTCGCTCCCGCGGCGTACTTATCTCTTGCTTAGCGACACGGAGGTCGCTAGTTCGATCCCGGAGCCACGTGTTGTAGAGTTTGGTTCGTGGTGGTGATGACTAGCTGCGGAACGAGCTTACTCTGTACTGATAAGTAGATTGTTTATGATGCGATTCCCGGCGACGGGCTGATGTATCTGGTGGTTCAGTTTGCGAGCTGCGGGCCGGCGGCGGCGCGGCGTGGCGCACACGAAGGCCTGACTTACATCAGCTCAAAGCTTTGGTTAAAATTTTAAATTATTTCTTTAATATCAAAATGGACCCCTACTATCGGTCTTATAATAAGGCTGAAAGCCTCCCACAGGGCAATGGAGAAAGCTTTGCTCGAGGTTCTCTGCGCGATCGAATCAGAAATGTGGAGATCCGTAAAAGAACTAAGGTCACCGACATAGCTCAAAAGATTTCTAGACTTAAGTGGTAATGGGCAGGGCATATTCCTCGAAGAACCGACGGCCGATAGGGCAGTAAGGTCCACGAGTGGTGCCCGCGTACCGGTAGACGTAATGTTGAGAGATGTGCTACAAAGTGGACCGACGATATGGTAAGAGTCGCCGGAATCCACTGGATGCGAGCAACGTGAGACCGATCGATGGGGAGATATTTGGGAGAGGCCTATGTCCAGCAATGGGTGTCTATCGGATGATGATGATGAATATCAAAATTGTTCATATTAATACTAACTTCTATATATCAATAGATAAACTGTAAATCCCTCCATATGAACCCCTACAAACGACGGACCCCGGTGCTCGGCACCAAGTCCAGTCTGAGATGCTGTAGAGCAAGACCTACGTGAGCTACCAGCAGTGGACTGATAAGAAGCAGTGCGCGACAGACAATGGTTACTTTCTCTTGTGTCGAAAGCCAAGACTCACTTTAGATCCCTGCGCCAGAGGAGTAAGTAATGCCATCTTGTAGCGCATTTCTTCTACCCTCAGTAGCAAAGTAGATATAAAAAAGTTATAAAAATTTGTTATTTATTCAATTTATGCTCACTGTGGTGACAAGGATAGTGCACTCCGGCTTCTCGTGAGAATAAGTATAACAATAATCGGATAAAGGAGAGGCTTTCCTTGTGACCGTTACAACCATCTCCTGCCAACAACTGCGACGACAGATTGATGTCTGAGACGTGATGCGTGATAGAAGGAATGGAATGAAAAGTAAAAACAGTGTGAAAGATAAAAAGAATGGAATGGAAGAAGTAAAAAAGAATGAAAGAATTGGAATGCGAGATCACAAAAATACGGAGATGAAAAGAAAGGAAAGTAAAACTCCCTGATCGAACTCAACCAGAGGAAGATTTTTACAATAAAATAACTTCCGGAACGTCCGCTCGGTAATCTGCATACCATGTGCTGTTGAAGTTTATCAGATCTCATCATTTGCTTCCCAACATTGCGAACTTGCTGAGGTTGATGAGATCGCACGTTTTGGAAGGTCTATGTTCAGTAATGGACACCAATCGTCCGTGATGATCACTTCGTTCAGATGTCCATGCAACCGAAGATCTTATATGCGGCTACAATAACCAGTTAATGGCAATTATTGCAATAAGTGGAAGTGCTTCCTGTTAAGGGCGGAAGTGTTATAACAATTTTGTGTAAAATATTTCAATGTTTTTTTTTTTCTTTTATTTATTGAGGGTTTGACAACAAAATGAGCATATCACCTTCAAAGTAATGTTTTTCTTATTTTACGAAGCTACGATACGAGCGATACTTTCACCTGATAGTAAGTGACACGCTTGCACATAACAGCGTGGCGCTAGTTAGGATGATATCCACAGCACCAAATTGTGCTCGTCGCTTGATTACGTAAGAAGTAGTTGTTTCCCCAGTAATTTTACTAGCTACAGCTTCCTTCAAACCGGAATACTAAACTAATAAAAACAAAACAAACCAACAAAAAAGGTGCTGGGTCCAGATGGTATTCCTGTAGAAGTATGGAAGTGTTGGGGTGATTCAGGAATAATTGTGCTGGCGAAATTATTCAACAAGATACTTCTGGAGGGGGCTTGCATTCCGCATGCTTGGAGAATGAGTGTGATCGTCCCGGTTTACAAAGGCAAAGGATGCAGATATGAATGCAGTAGCTACCGAAGTATCGAGTTGTGTCATACTATGAAGTTGTATGGAAGAGCCATGGACAGCCGATTGCGCATGGACTGCACACCCACAGAAGCATTACAGCTTCGTGCCGGGTTTATCAGCGGTTGTCCCGACTTCCGCTATGACGATGATAGCTGAAGAACATAGAGCAAAAGCAAAACCGCTTTATATTGCATTTCTTTATATGGAAAACGCTTTTGATTGCGTACTTCGAGAAACTATATGGTGGAGTCTCTGGTCTCCTAATGTTCCTGAGGCATATGTGCATACTGCCGCTGACATGAAGTTAGTCGAGATTATTTTTAGGACTTCGAAGATTACGAAATTAGACGTATCAATCTTCTAACATCATCATGATAACAAAGAAGCATACAGGCGATGGTGCTCAGATGCCGTAGCATAACAAGGATGTGGAATCAGAGCGTGTTGCCGACTACAGATCTTTATTTATCAGCTCCGCGTTTATTGCTTAAATAGAAACTTGGTAATCTCGTTCTGTAAAGATTATTGTTCAGCACTGATAGGATGCTAGTGCGTCCATGCCGTACGCTTACCACCAGCCGTCGGTCGTGTTCCGTTAGGTCGGCCGTGTGTTATCATCGCTTCGATCTAAATCGTTAATGCACTAGTAAATCCTGGATTCGACTAGATTCTAAAAGATTTACGATTGCCTGTTATCGGGGATTTTTTTTTTCGTTGCAACTGCAATAACAATGAAGTAATCACTCGGATACTTGTTACATGTTTTATATCAGTTATAATTGTATTTAATAATTTAGGGTGGGAATCGATAAAAAAATATTGGTGAGATACTTGAAACGATTCCGAGGAGACTGAACATGGAAATAATCTAAAAAAAAATTTTTTTTTTATATACACTAGAGTTAATTAAAATTGTTGAACTAGAGCGTTCAGTAGGAGATCCCGGAGCCCCTCCTAATGCACTGAGGGAGACCACCGAGGGGGTTTTTGTAGGTAGAAGCCCCACATAACCTCATCTTCCTCCCAGAAGCAAGGTGTCTTTTAAAATTTACCCCGCCTAAAAAAAGGTTACAACTAATTAAACATTTTAAAACTTTATCTTAAAATCTTGATCAGGATTAACTTAACTCCTATCTAGACAGATTGAATAGAAATTATATTTGAGGAACGTATGTAACCAATTTCCTTTTTTTAATCATAAGCTGGGGTTGCTAATCAAGTATGTTTGAACCCTTAACGAGAAAAGAAGATAAATGATTTATGAGGATCAATTGAAGAGTTATCTTCTATATCTCATGGCAAACGATGTGGTGAATAGGACTCCGATTGCTTTGGTCCTTTTTACGTCTAAAGGATATAAATGTTATAGATATTGTAAAATTTTGTTTAATGCTAGGACTATAACCAGTATGCATGGAAGGTTCAGGTCGGATGCTGTGGCGCGTCATACCACATTATTGAGATGGTTGGGTAACGCCAGCGGTGCGTATCTCTCGTCTCGTAACCGCGGTGACCTCTCGCCGTGGCGCTGCTCCGTTACCACAGCGGATTGGTTGGCAGCTGGTGGCAGGTCGCGAACTCAGATCGAATTAGTTGATTGTTTTCATTGCCTACCTGACGCAATGGCTCAGCCAGTTAGCCTGTACCACGGAGGTCAAAGGTTTGCGGACCATGTGACGGCTAATCTATTCGTAGTGTCTTTTACATGTACTCCGTATTTCTTAAATATCTCGTCTCTGTGCAAAAAGAAGTTAACAGAAGAGTAGAAGGAGGATAAAAAATAACCAGAGGAGAGTTTAGGAATAATCCTAATCCAATTTGTATGGTTTTCATACTTATATTAGGGAGTAACATTTTATTTAACTTTTTTTGGGTCTTTTATTCTTTAGGGAAATGTCAAATGTCAGCTCTATTGGATCAAAAATACAAAAACACAAAAAGAGTGTATAAAAAAAACTGAATACTTTAGTAACAGTGATGTCATTAATGCGTGATCATCGGCCCATTGACGTCCACTGTTGGTCATGGGTCTCCTCTAAATATTTCTACATTTGTAGGGGTTCATATGGAAGGGATTAGACCATTTCCTACCACGCTGGCCCAGTGCAGATTGGTGGGAGCCAGAGCCTCGTTTGTTGATTAGCAGGGTGCACAACGAGCATGTGAGATTAGCTTGGATCCAGTGAGTTGTTGTGCGGGATCCCTCACACCCCCATTAATGCTTACACATATATAATATATACAACGTGCTCGCCTGGAATATTGTCTATGCTATCAATATACTATATACAATGTACACACGGAACCCAGATTGGCTAGTGCCATGGCAAATTAGCGGTATGTGGATGGTAGCCACAAACCCCGACCAGGCTAAGATCCTGCCATTTATGTGGATGTATACCTGGAATAGAACCTGCAACTTCCGAGTAATATGATGAAGAGTGAAAGTAATACATGTGTTTATAACAGATATCGATATTAACTCAGTCTTGTGTGAAATAATACATATGTATAGCTGAAATATATATATTGATGTTTGTGTCAATTGTCAAATATAAAAAAAAATTGATGAACATAGATCATAACTGATCTCACCACCATCCTCCCAGCTACAGTGTCGTAGAGGCACACGCCCTCATAAAACTTACGAGAGACTACTTTTGAACTGTTATGTTTCTATTAAATATTTTTTTTTGGTGAAATTATTCTGTTATATTTTGTGCATGAGGATCTAGTCTGTTCATCATCATCATCATTATCGGCCGATAGGCGTCCACTGCTGGACATATGCCTCGGAATCTCCACATCGATCGATTCCGCGCTGCCTGCATCTAGCTGCTTCACCAAATCGTTCATTTAGGGGAATTGGGTAGTAACCCACCACGCTGGTAGCCGGAGCCTTGTCTGTTATTCAGCAGGGTGCACTGCGTGCAGGTGATATCTAGCCTGTTGCGCTTACATAATGCCCCACGCCACCCCCTTGCGCGCTCACAAGGGTCCTACTGAAAATCAGCGCTACTGCTTAGAGCTCCTGCTCTGCACACTGCTGAATACGAACCCCTTCCGGCTGCCTAATTATATTTCATTAGTTTTCTTTTGTTTTAAGTTTGCGTTGTTTGTTTTTGTTAAACTTAATTTAAGTTTTATTTAAAGGTGTTACGTACACTTAAGCAGTTCCGAATAAAGCATTTTCCTTTCCTCCCACAATTGCACATGGCGTGTTCATGTTATGCACTTGTATAAATGTAAGCAATTGTTGCTTAAAGTATATTATAAAAAAAAACATTAAGCAATTGACAGTTGACATCGATCGCAATTGATCTTACCATCATCTGCTGCAATCTCATAGAGATGTAAAATTTACTACAGATGTGTTGAATATGATAAGTGCTTAATAAAACCGGCCGCAGGGTTAAGTATACTGGTGGTAGGTTTTGCCGGAGACCATATAGGTACCACCGCAGCGCCTATTGCAGCTGACAAACAGTACTGTGCGAATGTTACTGTGTCCGGTTTGAAGGGCACCGTAGCTGGTTAAATTACTAGTGAAACGGCTACAACTTGTGTCAAAGCGACGAGCACAGTGCGGTGCTGTCTATGCCATCCTAACTACTTGCCATGTTGTTATGGGTAGGCGTATCACTTACCATCAGGTGAACATTCTGCTCCTCTCATCGCCTCTCCTTCTTCCTCCTGCCCTTTTCCCAGCTGTGTGGGGTCGGCACAGTATGTACTTCTCCTCCACATCCCTTTATCAGCTGTCATATCTGAATTCACACACTTCTTACACATGTTATCCACCACACAATCCATCCACACTACCTTCGGTCTTCCTCTACCTTTATAACCATCCACGTTCATTCTCATTACTTTTCCTTTTTGTTTGTTTTTTTTTTCGTCTCGTCGCTTCATATAAAAAGGGGTACGTGTAGGTGCGCGCGTGGTGATGTAACAGCTAGTTGTCATTGCGAAACCCGGTGTGCCGCGAAGTCTTTAGTGCAGTGGGGGGTGGCGCGGGGCGGTGCAGCGCGGGGCGGCGCGGCGGCGGCGCGTGCGCCGGTCCGCTTTATCACGCGCCAGGCATGGGCCCCGGCGACTTTGACCCCGGATTCCACAGTATTGTTCCTTTGAATTGTTACGACGCTGCGATAACACGGCGCATACTTAACGGCGGAACTTATCTCAGAGGAATCTTTAATAGTTTCGAGCTTAAAAATAGATCGCGCGGTTTTATCTCTCGTCTCCTTCACGACGAAACGATGAGACGGGCCTAGGTTCCGCCTGATGGTATTTGATACGATTGCAGATGACCGCGGTGCAATAGTATGCATTATAAAACTTCGCCTTCTACGCTATGAGACACGAATTAAACTAAAAGGATCACTATCATTTTTTTTATTCCACGTAGCGACGTAACGTTTATTTTTGTTTCGGGGGGAAATCTTCGAATGATACTCTACTTCTGGGAAGAGCTCAGGTGTGTGAGATTTTTACCCACTAACACCCCACCGGTGCTTTGCATCAGTGCATTCGGAGAGGCTTCGGGATCTCTTATAGAAAGCATCGGTGCTTCTTTACAGTTTGTGTTACACGTCTCTGAGTAGGAGCCTTACCTTCCTAGGCACCATCGCTGAACCATATGCTGTCCCACGCAAGGTCGCTTGCTGAGCGATAAGGCTCCTGACCCTCAAAGCCCGCGAAAATCCTAGACCCTTTCAGTCGCCTTCTACGATAGACAGGGCTTACTGTAATCCTATTCCTACTAACCCGAGACTACAGGGCTGACGAAGCGACGCGACCTGCTCTACTTGACTTCAAATGATATGTTTGCACATAGCTACGTGACGCTAGTTAGGATGATATACACAGCACCACATTGTGCTCGTCGCCTTCTGCTATAAGATGTTACTCCGTAATTTCACTAGCTATAGCGCTCTTTAAACCGGAACACAGCAATATTTACACAATACTGTTTGTCGGCTGCAATAGGTGCTGCGGAGGTACCTAGAAATACTAACCTACACAGTCTCCAGCAACGGAAACCTACCAGCGGTAAACATGGAAGAGCTCCAGTCAGAGTAATAAATATACTGCTTATTTAGGTATACATTTATTGAAAATTCCTCCTGTTAATCTCAGGAATACGGGATAAAGACTTGGACGATTCAAAATGCTTAATCGGATTGTGATGTTAGATGTCAGCTCATAAAGAACCCTCAGTAAGACAGGTGTACAACAGCAGAACATTCAGTTGTGGCGTGGTTTACAATGTGTACAGCGCCCGTTTGAATCGTAAAACGGTAATGTTTGCACACGACCAATGAAACCTGTCCGAAGCGGGCTCGTACGTCAGTAAAGCTGTACAAATACAGTGATAAAGGCCTTTGACCACGCAAATAGGTCAGCGGTGCGCTCAGCTAAGCGCAGTGGCAACGCTCAAGGTCGCAGCTAGACAACCGGGGAACGACCGTCCCGCGAACAAACAGACGTCGCGGCGAGCACGCGGTTCATTGTCCACCGGCGGCAGCTCCCCCTGACCTCAGGATACGCCCGAGCAAAGCGCCGGACGCTAGGGCTGCAGCGTCTAGTATATTTCACCAAAACACTACGAGGCGATGATGACTTGACGTAAGTACATGCCTGCTCCGTAAAATGACAATTCCACGTGCTGCGGCGTCCTACGGATGGGAACTGTCTGTCAGGGCTTACACATGTCGCCGTAGAATACTAAGATAGATTTCAGAAAGTTAGGTAGCAGGCCGATAGATAGATTGCAGCTTATTGAAGTTCCCTGATGTACCCAGGCCTTCCCAAATCTTTGGTATCTGCAGATAGGGGTAATTGCCACACTTGCCCTACTGAACGTGCACGAGTGAGCGCAGTATTGGGGCCAATGCCCAAGATACTGCGCTCTCACTAACATAAGAAAAGGTCGGCACCCTTTTTCCCGCCGTTCCACCTTTACAAGCCGAGGATGATGCAACAAAGGGTAAATTCCAACCCGTCTCTAACACTGGGAACGGGTACGTGTTAAGATAAGATAGAGATAATTTATTGCATTATATTACATGTCTTCGATATTTGAAACCTCTGGTTCCTGAACTAGGAGGAGTATGAGAAAAAAATTAATTAGGAAAAAGAACCCTAATTGAATTGTATAAAAAGCAGCAACAAGTCCTGCCTCCGTCTGTTTATTGTCCAAGAACATAAGCCAGTTGCAGTTGCCAGTATTGCCAAGATGGGTATTACATGATGTTAGTTTATTGGACACTTGTCTGATAGGATTCTAGCCAAACTTCTTCTTCTTTTGATTTAGTTTCAATAAGACAATGTACCGTGGCAAGCACCAGGAATTCATAAATACTACGTTAAAATATTTCTACAACATACTATTGCATGGAGAAGAATTTTCCTTCCTGTCTTCTCCAGACAGCCATCATTTTGAACGTCGTCTTCCTTTTGAATATAGACACACATGCCCCTTTTCTGTCGGGGTAAAATTGTTGGAACTTTCTCCTAAAAATTCTGAATTTGTAGAGTAGTGATTATGATTTCAGACACAAATAGGTTGCCTGATGGTAAGTAATTGCCTTAGCGTATGTATTACCGCCAAAACAAGGCTCGCAACGCAGTAGTGTTCGGAGTTGTAGCGCTCCTGCTTTCGTGCTTGAATACAGTCGGTTCGCGTGGTGCTGTGAAAAAGGTACACGAAAAGTTCACGCCCTGTTGATGGAGCACAGAAATTGTCTAATGGTATTTGTCATTTTGGTTAAGAGCCGCAGTTGGAGCGGCGAGGCGACGCGCCGCTATATACCGCGCCGCAGGGTGCGCCGCGCACAGTCGCCGCCCGACCGCCGCGCAGCTCGCACGCGTACGCATGCGCCTCGATCTCCTCGCGTACTTCAATTGTTTACGCCGAAGAAACCTACCGGCAATGGGTCCGCGGGTGCTTGTGTTTTTTGTTCTAGTCAACGTTAACTTTTTAAGTTTCGAACTTGAAGTTATGGGCGCGTGCGCGAACTGCGCCAACGGTGAGCTCAGCGTGACGGAACTGACCACCGCGAGGATAGAGTATGTGAAGCAGCAGATACTGAGGAAGCTGCGGTTGAACAGGAAGCCCGCGGTGGCCGTGCCAGTGAACAGCTTGCCGATGCCGGTGGCGCAGGGCCACACCCTAAGCGCGGGCTCGGACAAGCCGCCAGAGTTCGACGACTACTACGGCAGAACGGAACAGAAGATCATATTCCCAGTTGAAGGTGAGCCGCGTGTATATCTTTTCATCAGAGGAATTTTCTCAAATCAAAGGACTCGTTAGTCAAGCGCTCAAACTCTTGAATAAAATTCGATGAAGTGGTACAGATAATGCATTTCCCTTACGATTACTGATTGCTATTACCAAAAATGATGTGCTACTGGAACAGATTATTTGGAGATCTAGATATTAGGAATATTAAAATTTTGTTTGTATAAATTATGGTTGAAATATTACATACATTTATCTAATTTTTAGTTGCATGGTTAAATTTAGTATTAATTTTGAATAGATCAACACATTTTAGCGTTGTCTTTGATTTTTCTTTTGAGTTATTTTCGAAAATCATGTAATTAAAAATTTTGAAGATGCTGAACGACTAATAATTTTAATTGTTAAAACTGATAAAAGGTCTATGTATATACTTCATCTAAAGTATTTATTACTGTTAGTATACTTAACATTTCTCTATTTACTAATTAGATGTTCTTCCGTGACAAGTTAACTGTTATGTATGTGGTACAACAATTATGCAATGTGGGAGGACTGCGTTATGTTGTTGTTATCAAAAATTGCAATAATATTTGAATTCAAAGAAATCTATGATAATCTTTTGCATAAACAAATGCTTCCGTTTCACTTGAAGGGCGCCGTAGCAAGTGCAGCGACAGGTGACATAAGCAAAATTAACTTCGTACAAGATTTAACATTGCAAATTGATGAATAGAATAGTACAGTGCATGTCATTTAGTATCCGTTAGACGCGTTGCTGATAATCACGTATGTGATACAAAAATTAAGATGTACCACGTGTTAAGTGATAAACAGTTTGATTTGATAGATTTGCGGCGGGCAAGCATTTTGTGATGTTCAGAACACTTAGCGGTTGTTAATGGTGCCGATGAGTTAGAAAAGAACATTGAATGCTTCTCTTGAAACTGAATAAATTAATTTGCTATTCAGAGTAATTTAATATTCAAAGTTTTCCTTTATTCAAGCGGGATGTTCGCAATCGCACATCTCGCTGCAAGTGGTGACCCTGACGTGCGCGCACCGATTTCATGCGACGGCGGGCCCGCAATCGTTCCAATAATTAAAAGTGGAGACTGGTGTGAATGTAGAATCCGGTGACCTCGAGATATACATATTATATATGTCAAAGGTCGCTCCTCCACGCGTTTATATAAAAAATAAAATTTAATAGCGAACTTTGAACCCCGTTTCGTTTGTAAACAAGAAAATATGAAGAATTAACGAATACCCTCGCGACGAGGTGGGGCGTGGTGGTGCGAGGTGGGGTGCGGTGGGGCGCGGTGGGGTGCGGTGGGGCGCGGTGGGGCGCGGCGCTGACGGGGCGCACGGCTGAAGTTTGCACCGCCGCGTGATTGTTTGTAAAGTTTATAAATAGATCATACATATCACCAACGTGGGCCACAGTTTACATTATTTACTATTTAATAATGGAAAACTGATTCTAGATAACTTCTGCGTAAGATAAGGCGTATTTAAAACATTGTCGGAGGAGCTGGTTTACGTAGCGTTTAAGTGTATCTTTAAAATCAAACCTCTCAACAAGTAATGCTTTATGCATAAAATGTAGCATATGCATAAAGTATTTTAATAGGGATGGCTTTAACATAGCCGTAGTTCGGTTTGTAAGGAGGCCGTACGCGCTCTACGTTTAACAGAGCTGTGGGTCCGATTCTCGCCGAGCCCGTTTCCGGCGAAGGATAATATCGCGAGGAAACCAAAATCTGTTCAACATTTTGGTTTTTCCGCGAAAACTTTAAACGGGTTTATAAAACGTTATAAAACCTTTTAAAAAGTTTTATTTAATACTTTTCATCTGTAGATCTTTCTCTCTTATATTCTGCTGTCTATTCACATTATATATTCGATGAAATAGTAAACATTAAAATCCATACGTGCGAAGAATTCAGATAATAAAATAATAATTTAAGTCATAAGTTACTTCACGTATCGAATAGTTTGTTTTAAAGTAACAGTTGATATTTGTACGTATCGTTTCCGACAACGATATTTGTAAATATATGCACGGGCTAATATATTCCTGTTTATATTATTTAAACATTTCAGCAGATTTGATGTGAGCGCGTGTGTGTGTGTGTGTGTGTGTGTGTGTGTGTGTGTGTGTGTACTACGGCCGGCGGCACGTTTAAAGGTCAGTTAAGACGGAAACAATAAGCGATAATGTCTCCTCTATTTACCTAATTATCACACGCGAATCCGTCCGTGATAACATCGTGATGTAACGGCCGTAATGGCCTGACCTAAATCCATTATCAGGCCATACGCGACCTGGTGGTAGCGTCCACCAACAGTTTAAAAAGAATCTCTGAATCCTGTTCAGATATTTGTCCAAATAATACACGTGAAGAAAGGTAACGGTCTTAGAATACATCCTTGGGGTACACCATTTAGTAGAAAAGAGCAAATAGGGTTTTCTCCCTCCCAAAATCATATATATTTAAAATATACCCAATATTTTGAATACGATATTGAGTTTTATGTGACAACTTAACTTAATTGGTATTTTTTAAACAACTACTGGTGCCATACCTAGTAAGATGTTATATCAAATACTTTAAGAAATCATTTTAAATATCATTCTAGAGCAAAGTCTCTCCAATGGTAACATATATATTAAAAGTAAAAAAAAAAAATAGTTTTATATAAAAATGTCTTGTCTTAATAAATTCTGTCTATTTGAGCGGTATAGCCGTCATCAACCCATCATTGTAAACTTGAACACTTCCGCATCAAATCATGAAGCTTTACACAACTTAGTTTTTATTTTAACAACGTTAAACGTTAAACGTTTTTTAAGTTACTATAACGAAATTATTTCCGATAATTTCTGTAATAAGGTAATATTTACATTGATTATTAAATGATACTTTTCTCAAAAAAAGGAAATTCAAAATCGCAAATGAAGGGAGCCTTTTGATTTCTTATAAATTCTCTTATTAACAAATATTATTGTCTTGAACATTCCTGTTTGCTGAAAAAATTCTTGTCATTAAGTAGTATCCCTCGTATCTGAGTGTCGTGGCCATTCCCATCCATAACTTGTCCTTACGTTGTTACTCCATCTCGTGTTATCTCCCACTATTCGGAGAGCACTGAGACGGTGGAGTGGAATGTGTTCTCTTTATCACGAACCCAGAGCGTAAAGAGAAGTGAAATAATAATAAGTGTTGACGTAAATTTTTAAGATTTGCTATAATTTGAATTCATCTCGATTTCGTTTTGTAGTTTACTACAAAATAGCAAGTTCGTCTCCAAATGAAATGATGGTGCTCTCATAGATCGCAATTAAATTTCAGGTATTGTTTGATTATTGCGTTTTATTGCGCGTAGTGTAATGTAAGTTATCGTATGCAACCCCGCGTAAGCCGTTTTAATTACAAAGTAGTTAAAGTTGTAAAACAACGTTATCTGCTGCGACCTCACGCAAGCGATACACTTCATGCTGATCTTGCAGGTCCTCACCAACTCGCCTCATCACTGTATCGCTTCGTAGTTCCATTTATGTGGACCGAATTTTTTATACGTCAGTCTAAAGTAACAGTTAAGGTGTTTATCTAAGCGAAGACCGTAAGTTCAGATCCGCAACTGAAACACTGCCGTGAACGACCTCGTAGCTCCAGAGAACAGTTAAGTTGACTTATGCGATAGTTATGATGATAAAGTATATTTTGCAACAATGAAAGCATTAAAAAAATAATCTTAATGCGAGTTGTGTTGTTTCGATGGTTTCCCCGGTGATAGATTTCTAATTGATAAACGGGATGCAAAACATCACGCACAACAGTAAATAAATAATCTACTTCAGATAACAAAGTGTGTGATTCATGTTAGGTTAGGCATTCAATGATAAGATAACATCTATTAGGCGCCAGAGTGAGGATCTAAATATGGGAAAACGTCTCCGCAGACCGAACGATGTTTGTTTCGGTTTATTAAGTTAATCTGAACACTAGCTGGGATTCTGTGTTGTTAATAGAGCGCTATCGGGCGACCTTTTATTAATTACTGATTTGACGGAACTAATAAACTTTGAATGGGCTTTATCGAAATGGAGCGCGGCGTGGTGCGGTGGGGCTGGGGCGGCGTGGTGCGGCGTGGTGCGGTGGGGCTGGGGCGGTGTGGTGCGGTGCGGCGTGGTGCGGTGGGGCTGGGGCGGTGTGGCGCGGCGTGGTGCGGTGGGGCTGGGGCGGTGTGGCGCGGCGTGGTGCGGTGGGGCTGGGGCGGTGTGGTGCGACGTGGTGCGGTGCGGTGCGGCGTGGTGTGGCGTGGTGCGGTGCGGCGTGGTGCGGTGGGGCTGGGGCGGTGTGGTGCGACGTGGTGCGGTGCGGTGCGGCGTGGTGCGGCGTGGTGCGGTGCGGCGTGGTGCGGTGGGGCTGGGGCGGTGTGGTGCGACGTGGTGCGGTGCGGTGCGGCGTGGTGCGGCGTGGTGCGGTGGGGCTGGGGCGGCGTGGTGCGGTGGGGCTGGGGCGGTGTGGCGCGGCGTGGTGCGGTGGGGCTGGGGCGGTGTGGTGCGACGTGGTGCGGTGCGGTGCGGCGTGGTGCGGCGTGGTGCGGTGGGGCTGGGGCGGCGTGGTGCGGAGTGGTGCGGTGCAGTGCGGCGTGGTGCGGTGCGGTGCGGCGTGGTGCGGTGGGGCTGGGGCGGCGTGGTGCGGCGTGGTGCGGTGCGGTGCGGCGTGGTGCGGCGTGGTGCCGTGCGGCGTGGTGCGGTGCGGCGTGGTGCGGTGCGGCGTGGTGCGGCGTGGTGCGGTGCGGTGCGGCGTGGTGCGGCGTGGTGCAGTGCAGCGTGGTGCGGTGCGGCGTGGTGCGGTGCGGTGTTGTGCGGCGTGGTGCGGTGCGGTGCGGCGTGGTGCGGTGCGGTGCTGTGCGGTGCGGCGTGTAGCGGTGCGGTGCAGTGCGCCGTGGTGCGGTGCGGTGCAGTGCGGCGTGGTGCGGTGCGGTGTAGTGCGGCGTGGTGCGGTGCGGTGCGGTGTGGTGCGGTGCGGTGCAGTGCGCCGTGGTGCGGTGCGGTGCGGTGTGGTGCGGTGCGGTGCAGTGCGGCGTGGTGCGGTGCGGTGCAGTGCGGCGTGGTGCGGTGCGGTGCGGTGTGGTGCGGTGCGGTGCAGTGCGCCGTGGTGCGGTGCGGTGCAGTGCGGCGTGGTGCGGTGCGGTGCGGCGTGGTGCGGTGCGGTGCAGTGCGGCGTGGTGCGGTGCGGTGCGGCGTGGTGCGGTGCGGTGCGGCGTGGTGCGGTGCGGTGCAGTGCGCCGTGGTGCGGTGCGGTGCGGCGTGGTGCGGTGCGGTGCAGTGCGCCGTGGTGCGGTGCGGTGCAGTGCGGCGTGGTGCGGTGCGGTGTGGTGCGGTGCGGTGCGGTGCGCCGTGGTGCGGTGCGGTGCAGTGCGGCGTGGTGCGGTGCGGTGCGGTGTAGTGCGGTGCGGTGCGGTGCGCCGTGGTGCGGTGCGGTGCAGTGCGGCGTGGTGCGGTGCGGTGCCGCGTGGTGCGGTGCGGTGCGGTGTGGTGCGGTGCGGTGCAGTGCGCCGTGGTGCGGTGCGGTGCTGTGCGGCGTGGTGCGGTGCGGTGCGGCGTGGTGCGGTGCTGTGCGGCGTGGTGCGGTGCGGTGTGGTGCGGTGCGGTGCAGTGCGCCGTGGTGCGGTGCGGTGCAGTGCGGCGTGGTGCGGTGCGGTGCGGCGTGGTGCGGTGCGGAGCTGAACCCGCACTCGGTGTAATTGGCGTTTATCACCCGGCTATTGGGCGCTCGGGGACGGGTCAAAGCTGTTTAGATTTGAGGTCGGGTATGTCCGTGTCTTGGACTAAAATGAGTTTAAAGTCTGAACGATTTTTTTTATAGAGTGCATCGTCGCGAGCGGGGCGTTCACCTGGTGGTAGCCGATACGCGGGTCGATAACAACGTGGCTATTTAGAACGTTTACACAGCATCACATTGCTATTTTCGTTTTGCGATTTAGTTGTATTACTATACAGGATATAGATAAACGTGATCGTATCTAGTGACTTTTGGAAAACAAAAAGGAGAATCCTATTTATTATTTATCTCACGTATTATTTTTTTATTACAAAGATTCATTTAATTCTTTCAAAAGAGATTACTTGTTCTGTCACTCTGAAAATATTTTAGCTCGTTATATAAAACAATGAAATTATTATTAGATATACATTTGTAGTGGGAGGTGTACGACGGATTCTTCGACGGGTCCGTTGGTCGGAGCCAGCGTCGGGCACGCGCTGCGCACGCGCAGCCCGAGTGACCCCCGCGAGATAATGCGCTGGCGCCTCCGGAGCTTGTGTCGAGGAAAAGAAAAAAGGTCGCACGATAGCCTAATCAGCGCACCGGTCAACGTATCCACTCGAATTCCATGTAGCTATATATTTTACAACGAGAACAATAAAAAAAAACAGCGATCACTCGTGAGACGCAATAACAGTTATCGCAGCCGGAGCGCCGCGCGCGCCGCGTTCGGAGACAACTCGTAGTAAAGTAAAATCACTGCGTTTACGTTTCCCTCGGCGCTTCAACATATAGCATGGTACTCTCCCAGGATTCTGATCATATAATGCTAAATTATACATCAGCCTATAACAGTGCGGCGTTAGGATGACATACACTACACCGAATTATGGTTATCACCTTAAGCCATGTTCATAAATCTCGTTACTCGAGTAATTTCATTAGCTACGACGTCGCCGAAGGGGGGTTGTATTAGTTTGTGCCTGTCTACCTTAGGCATGTGGTAAAAAAAAGTCCAGGAAAATAGCTGCAGGTTTTCTAGCCATCTCTACTGATATACTACCACTGCCTTACACCAGGCGCATACTTCATGGAGAGGCGGCACATATTAATAGGCGAAGATGTTAAAAAAATCTGTAAAACTGTTTGGATATTATCAGCTCCTTTGTGGTTTCCGCAGAGAGTATTTTTTTATACTTTATTTTGCTCATAACAAGTTCCAATTTATTTTCAATATTTTTCCAAAATTTAGGTTTTTATGGTAATCACATAAATGTTATCTCTTGTTCCAGGAGAATGCCTGACGACCGGGCGGTATCCTTTCATCTGCCTGCAGTTCGAGCTGCCCCCAGACGTGGAGCCCGAGGGGGTGACCGTCGTTGAGCTCTGGTTTTATAAGGTAACATTAACTATGTAACTGGTAACAGATTTCCACATTGTCACACAAGTCCAGATTACCTTTGTTTTAAGAGAGATGTTTATGAAAATCGGATCGTAGCGTGCTGCAGCTTCCGTATCCTCGTACAATGAATGGCTTTTCATAAACACAACATATACCTTATGATCCAATATTACAGGAGAGGGATCCTCTGGATGAATACAACCAGACGTTCGTGATCTCGGAGGCCGCGCATTGGGACAGCCAGCAGAAGTTCAAGAAGACCAAGCCGATCGCGATCAAAGAGACCGACACTGGTGAGGGATGGGTGCGCGTGGAGCTCGCGTGGGCGGTGCGCGTGTGGCTGGAGGGCAGGGAGAGGCTGCACACGCTGCACGTGGCCTGCCGGACCTGCCAGGTGTGTGGAATCTATGCATGTCTTTAATCAATTATTGAAAACAAATCTTATGAAGTTTGTAGTTTGTCGTTTAGCTCCCGAACACATAGTCTGGAAAGCAGGTATCCCGGTGACACCTACCTAGAGTTTCAGTCCAGATCTCTTAAGCGTTTATAGAGAATTTTCCAAGCAAGTAATTTCAGACTTGGACTTCACTAGAATTTTAGATAGTAAAACAGAAAAATTCGATAATTTCCCTTCATATTCGAGACTACATTGAATTCCTATATCAGATCATTGATCAGAGTTTCTAGGTGTTCTACAAACAAAAATCTAAGTCAAATCTTACCACCAGCTGCGGCGGGCGCCACTCTCATTCCACGAGAGCCATCGCCCATTCCTCGTGCTGTATACCAAGTACGCGGGGAAGAGGCGACGTGGCAGGACCCTGGAATGCGGCGCCACCACCAGCGAATGTTGTAGGGAACCGCTTTACGTGAGCTTCAAGGACCTAGGCTGGGACGACTGGATCATCAGGCCTTCCGGTTACCACGCGTACTTCTGCAAAGGCTCTTGCGCCCCCATATCGGCCATCCCGCAGGCAGAAAATTATCACCATAATATAATTAGGGTAAGTTGTGCACTTACAAGATGTGATGCTGGATAGAATGTTTACACTGCACCACATTACGCTCATCGCCTTGAGATGTCGTATCTCATTACACTAGTAATTAAGTAGTTTTTTCGCGGAAGTACTTGAAGTATCTTAATTAATCTTTATATTTATAATTCTATCAGGATGTAAAGGACCTTCTAAGTATTTCACATTTAATTCTTTAGAATAATAGTTGTATTTTCCTTTACAGAAATACTTCTACTCGGTCTCCAACGACAGGAAGGCGGAGTTCAAGCCGTGCTGCGCGCCGACCACCTTCAGCTCCTTGCAGCTCCTCTACATGGACTCCAACAACACCGTCACGCAGAAGACGCTGCCCAACATGGTGGTGGAGTCGTGCGGCTGCATGTAGCACGACTCCCGTAGACAATTTGCTACTAGTTATCATCAGAACTAAATCCAGTGAAGGTTAACACTTCATATGTTTATACAGTTCCACAATTGATCAAAATGAAAATAGAAATAGAGATTTTCTTCAGAAATATTACATGATCTAGAGCTTTCATGCACAAGTGGCTGCTTCCTAGAAAAGGGCTGGAGTCCCATTAGTGGGAAGATGGATGAGCTGTGTGTAAAAAAGAAATAAATATAAGAAACGCTGGAAGTGGGAAACGTTGGATCAATTGGTGTGATAGTTGGAGGACCCTTATGCCCAACAGTGGGTATCTGTTGATCAATGACGGCAAAGAATTCATTTTGGAGAGTTCTTATAATTTCTTCGCTGGGTGATGGAGGATTACTTAACTGATGAACTGTATATAGGTGAATTCGGTATACGTTAAGTTTGTGATATTATACCAGTGTAAATTTGTATAGTGTAACTTAATCGGTACACTTATTGTGATTTATTTATACTGTAGCTTAAGTTGTTTGTAAGATCCAGTGCATTTATTTAAATCTTATAATTTTAGTGTTATTTAAATTTTATTGGATAAGGATAATTTTGACATTTTATGTGAACGAGGAAGGTGTTTTATAGGAAGTTATCCATGAGTCTCAGAGTCTATATTAGACTCTCATTACATTGGCATAGAGAATGGAACATTCACTAGTTTAGTCTATTATACTTAAATAGTAATTACTCTTACAAGTTTATGTAAAACGACAACTTGTCTACTTCAATGTAATAATTACTCTAAATCTTTTTTGAAGCTCTTACTGGTCTTCCGCGAATAATGAATCTATAACTAGCGCTGCCTAGAAAGTATATTTCTAAGCACTTATCGAGCTGAGATCACATTAGAATCTTATAATGTTATAAGCATCTTCCTTCCGTTACGATTTCTGTGGAAATAACATTTATTTTCTACAGTTACATAGGTGACTTTTAGTATGATAAATTATCATAATTTTTTTTATGTGTTTACATAAAATTTTACATCGAATCGTTTAGATTAATAACATTCAATTGGTACTATATTAAAGTGTGTATATAATTAAACTATATATGGTAAATAATTAAACTATGTACTTAAATTTAAAGAGCTGTTGTTAAGTTAGGCGGTTAAGCAGGTGTTAGTGCGAATTGTAAAATATATCTGTAAAGTATTATAGAAATAAGGTGACCGCTGGAAATAAATATGAGATGAGACACTTTTAATGTATTGTTTTACTCCTTCCTAAATATACAAGCCATACAAGCAAAATAAGACTGAATATATATATATATATATTATACATGCAAACATATTAAAGTACACTGTATGAAAGCTTTTCAATTATACTTTATTTTTGAAATCAGCGAAGCCTTGTTTTTAAAAGGATAACTGATGGAGAGAAAAATGTGTATATATTCGTGTGTGTGTGTGTGTGTTTATATGTGAGACACGGAGCAGGAACAAAAACAATAATCTAGCTGAATATCCTGCTTATCTTTATAGCAATGACTTGAACTAAAAATATCTAATAATAACCTAACCAAGATGGAAGTATAAATAGTTGAAAATTATACAAAAATGTTTTCTTACGTATGTGTGCGCTGCGTCGTCCGTGCGCACTTCCACTGTGGAAGGGATGGAGAGGGGGGAGAGGCGGAGGATAGTGAAAAAAGGAAGAATTAGTTTCAATGAAACGACACAGTCAACGCGCAACAATACGTTTACTAACCAAAAAGCCACAGATCACAATAAAAAAAATGCAACTAACATCAAACTGACAACATTTTTTAAATATAAATAAAATCTTATATGCTAAGTTCACGACATACAGGAAATCTTGGATCAATTCCTTTTCAACAAGTTTATCTAAAAATATATAAAGTACTTAAATATATAAAGACAATGTTAAACAATTTCTTTATTCACTATTACAAAAATATTTATTATTATATTATTATTTATATAGAATATTATATATTATTTATAAAGAAATTTACAGATCATTTCAACTTCAAATATAAGACTTGAGAATTAAAGTAAAAAAAAGGGTCCAAATAAACCCTGAAGTATGCATGATCTATGTGAAGAGTCATGAAGAAAATCAGTGTATATATAAATATTGAAATAACTAACACTAAGCTTGTAATAGCTTTGCGTCTATATAATATTAAGACGTGATGATAAGCATTATAAAACGCTTCAGCTTGTATTATAAATTCAATTTAAAAAAATCAATGCGTAGTATTTTGTTTACTAATAGGATAAAGTTTTATTTTCCTACCATAGATTTCAGTTGAAATATAACTTTACAGGTATTCGGGCGTTCGTGTTTGGGAACAACGTAGAGAGTACCATTTTTTTTTCATTCATTCATCTCACCTAGATCATGAAGTGTGAAGTATTATGAAATCTTATTCATATGCAGCTTGAGTGTGTGTCAGTTTGGTGCCGATACCTTATTGGTGTCTTGCGTGACAGTATGTGCCAGCCAATGGTGTGAAGTTGGCACGGAATTCAAATAGTCCACATAGACTGATACCATGCATGTAATTATCATTGTTAAATTCAATTTACATAACAATTAAACATTGGTAATGATTAGATTTTAATGTTACAAGAACAGCAGTCAATTCTGTTGACTGCCGGGCTTTTGCTAGTAGATATATAAATGAATGCCTGAAGTGTTACAATTGATCCAGGATTTCCTTAAGATCCACGGGGAAGCGTCTCATTCGATTACAATTATTATTCGTTGCTTCGCAGTTAAGTCGCACAGTTCTAACACACCAACAACGTTCATTTTTAGTATAATCATTACTTTTAGTAATTCAACAGCATTGTTTATTGACCGAATATCTATCACATTAATTTTTGGTTTGTCAATTGATGTAACAAAGAAAAAAAAACTGTATAATTTTTATCACAATTCATTATCACGGTTTAAAACCTGACAACTAACAAATATGACCAAAGCATCCGTACACAACCATCTACATCTTGCTTTTTTATCTTTGAAAAAAAATGCACGATCTAAATAGTTACGTATTTCGATAAAACTAAGATTTAGAATGGCTTGGGACTAAGTTAGGCAGGTGTCTATTAAAAACTAGGAGCATTCTAAAAAATTTCATTTAGATATTAGATTTTAGCATTGAGACTAACACCATAAGGTAACCGACATTGCCCAAAGGATTTGCTAAAATGAAATATAATGGCAATGGGCAGGATCCATTGCTTGAAGGCTGATGGAGGAGGAGTAAGGCCCACGAGTCGCGTACCGGTAAACGCAGTGCTGGAAGATCATCCACAAATTGGATCAATAATCTGGTGAAGTTCGCGAGAAATGGTTGGACGCGTGCGGCACAAAACCGATCATACAAATGGGAGAAGGCGAATGGGCTTGTCGATAAAACTTAAAAATAAATCACAGATTTTTAAAGGTTGAAGCTAGCCATGCTAAATTATGTAGGTACATGAGGAATGAAGTCTGTAGAAGTGGGACGGAGCCATGGTGTACCATAATGGACTTAAACTACACGCATTACGTGCCATAATACCATAGCAACGTGGAAACTTTAGCCTTATAGCACAGAGTTATCTAGTAAAGGAATTTCAATGTAAGCCTTACAATAGTAAGGCCTAATTACCTAAAACACTTTTGGAATGATTTGAATCACAAGCCTTTATCAATAAATTTGGTGTCAAATACAGGATGATAACATTTTAAATTTAAATTAATAATATAACTTATATAAACAGCGACAAAAATGTATACTCTGTCGTAGAAAAATATAATATTGCAATACATAAATGTAAATGCATCATTAAAAAACAATATAGTTGTAAATACACTACTTGGCTTTATTTAAAACAATTTCCCTAAAAAAAACTGTTTCGCCAAATAAATTGATTTTAGCCATCTAAGTTCCATAGAAAAAAATTTTTAAGTTAAATTAATAGCACATATTAAAGTATATTCCAAATGAATGGAACGAATTCTGTAATTTGTGGCAAAATATTTTATAAAAATAACTTACAGCTGCTACTTTGAGACTATCACTTAAAAGTAGTTTAACTTAAACCGATTTGTATAAATAACTTATTCTTACGGAAGCGATCACAAAACAGTTATTTGCGACTTACGACAGTTTAAGCATCAAAACTAATACAATATCACCAATAGGTGTTTGTGTAGAAATATGAACCACAGTTCAATTCTATTCCGATGTACTGTCTTTTTCTCAGCATCAGGAGGGCGTCTAAAAGAGAGCGTTATATCATTAATGTATCCAAAAGAGTTTTATATCATTAATGTATCCAAAAGAGTTTTATATCATTAATGTATCCAAAAGAGAGTTTTATATCATTAATGTATCCAAAAGAGAGTTTTATATCATTAATGTATCTAAAAGAGAGATTTATATCATTAATTTATCTAAAAGAGTTTTATATCATTAATGTATCTAAAAGAGAGATTTATATCATTAATGTATCCAAAAGAGAGTTTTATATCATTAATGTATCTAAAAGAGAGTTTTATATCATTAATGTATCTATAAGAGAGTTTTATATCATTAATGTATCTAAAAGAGTTTTATATCATTAATGTATTTAAAAGAGTTTTATATCATTAATGTATCTAAAAGAGAGATTTATATCATTAATGTATTTAAAAGAGAGTTTTATATCATTAATGTATCTAAAAGAGAGATTTATATCATTAATGTTTATAAAAGAGAGCGTTATATCATTAATTTATCTAAAAGAGAGTTTTATATCATTAATGTATCCAAAAGAGAGTTTTATATCATTAATGTATCTAAAAGAGAGATTTATATCATTAATGTTTATAAAAGAGAGCGTTATATCATTAATGTATCTAAAAGAGAGATTTATATCATTAATGTATTTAAAAGAGAGTTTTATATCATTAATGTATCTAAAAGAGAGATTTATATCATTAATGTTTATAAAAGAGAGCGTTATATCATTAATTTATCTAAAAGAGAGTTTTATATCATTAATGTATCCAAAAGAGAGTTTTATATCATTAATGTATCTAAAAGAGAGATTTATATCATTAATGTATTTAAAAGAGGCGTTATATCATTAATGTATCTAAAAGAGTTTTATATCATTAATTTATCTAAAAGAGAGATTTATATCATTAATGTATATAAAAGAGAGCGTTATATCATTAATGTATCTAAAAGAGTTTTATATCATTAATTTATCTAAAAGAGAGATTTATATCATTAATGTATATAAAAGAGAGTGTTATATCATTAATGTATCTAAAAGAGAGTTTTATATCATTAATTTATCTAAAAGAGAGATTTATATCATTAATGTATATAAAAGAGTGTTATATCATTAATGTATCTAAAAGAGTTTTATATCATTAATGTATCTAAAAGAGAGTTTTATATCATTAATTTATCTAAAAGAGAGATTTATATCATTAATGTATTTAAAAGAGTGTTATATCATTAATGTATCTTAAAGAGAGTTTTATATCATTAATTTATCTAAAAGAGAGATTTATATCATTAATGTATTTAAAAGAGAGCGTTATATCATTAATGTATCTAAAAGAGAGTTTTATATCATTAATTTATCTAAAAGAGAGATTTATATCATTAATTTATCTAAAAGAGTTTTATATCATTAATGTATCTAAAAGAGAGATTTATATCATTAATGTATCCAAAAGAGAGTTTTATATCATTAATGTATCTAAAAGAGAGTTTTATATCATTAATGTATTTAAAAGAGAGCGTTATATCATTAATGTATCTAAAAGAGAGTTTTATATCATTAATTTATCTAAAAGAGAGATTTATATCATTAATGTATATAAAAGAGAGTGTTATATCATTAAGGTGTGCGCCATCGAGGCTATTAAATGTAACAGTGAATATTAAAGAAAGTGATAAATTCCTTACCGCCAGTTCATGTCGCGCGTCAGTTTATCGTGAGCTTGGCCGTCTCGCTGTCACTGGGCGGCGCTGGCTCGGAGCTGTGCACCTTGATGATGGGCGGCGGTGGAGTCCCGGGGGGCGAAGGTCTACTGCTGACCGTCAGCGCGCCAGAGTTCACGTCCTCGATCGCTTTGCGCAGCTGCGGCAACGATCATTCTTACTACAGTACTAGTAAATTTTACTTGTATATTTTGTTTACGAAAGATAGTTATTTAAGGAGGCTGTACTCCATAATCTTTAGTAGATAGTCCACAGCTGGGCAGTAGTTATAAAGAAACAACTACTAATTAAATATATGTTATAATTAATATCAGAAAAGGATGTAATCGTCGAAACGGTACTGTTCGGTTACAAATGTTATAACAGACCTCCTTTAAGGAAACGACGCCGATTAATCTTCCTATCGCCGTGACGTACGCCCTGCTCACGCCCAGCGTAGAGAACAGAGAGTGAACCTGCAATTAGGAGACAGTGGTATAATCAGCTAGATGATAGTCATGAACTCTAGGAAAGACAGGAAGCTTGGAGTCTGGGATTCAGATTATTGCTTAAGCTTAAGAATTCTCGACTCAAAACATTATTTACTGCCGTTTTGTTTGTAATAACTTCTAGCTTGCTTAATAAGCTGATCAAGTCCTGATTCTACTTTGGCGATACCTGTTAAGGACTTTGGTTGATGATAGGGTTTTTCTAATCCTCCTGCCTATCAATCTCATATTAAATAATAGGAATGCTGTTTTCCTGATGATAACATACGAGAGCTCGAGTATTTTTATTGTGCTTGTCGTTGAAGTGTCACCATGCTTCATCAGAAAACAGGAGTTTTGGTAAAGATATCACCTTAAGCAGCGAGGTTCTTTCAACCAGTTGGAATGGAGCTGGATCGATGTGGCATATATACAGGTGTTCGTCCTCGTACTCTGGATCGTCCGGGTGCTGGAAGCAGTGTTTACAATTATATTACTATCTGAGACTAAAAAGGTCAATCTTACCGATCTCCAAGATTTTGATCAATGATACATTAAGAATGATATAGTTTTTCTTAATATCGATATATTTATGTTTTAGATCTAAATTTTATTACATGGAAAAATATAATACGCACCATATCCCTCTTCCTGGCGATTTGCAGCATCCGGTCAAAGTCGATCTCTTTTGCCATCTCCAGCTGCTCCCACGCCTTCTGGTCCTCCGGCGACATGTCGCACACGCGTTCCCGGGGCTGTACACACGCGGACGTACAAGAGGTTTTGTAAATGTATGTTGCAGATACAGTATTGAACACAACCTTAGTAGATTCATTTGTACGAATTTTAGTCATAATTTTGTTGATTTTCTTTTTTGGGAAATTTTGATCCTCTTGCGAAGTCTAACCAACGTTGGCGATCCTGTCAAGCTTTGTCTTTAACAGACAATTATAAAGTCTTCTAAATATTTTTGCAATATCGAACAGGAAACTGGATAAACCACTGTGGAGATGGACATAGGCCTCCCCAAAAAATTTCCATCAAACGGCTGGCGACGATGATGATTATGAAAAGGAAAATTACCTTGAAGCCATAAATGATGGTATTCAGACGTAGAGCGAAGCGAACAACCACGTGGTTATACCATAAATTTGGACAGGCGAATGTAATAGTTGAGATCGCAGCTACTCACCAACTGCACTTTCTTGTTAATGGAGGGGCTGCGTGGCAAACCAGGGCTGACCTGGTCCGGCAGTCCTCCCTCGACGTCCTGCAGCAATGTCGACCTCTTGAAGATCGCCTCAAAGGCGGCGCGGATTCTATTATATATAAAGTTAAAATTAACTTAATTTTTTTTAACCAGTAAGCATCTTCGATCGTTGAAGGATTTACCCTTAATTTTGTTATATTTATTTATATTATGTTAATATATGTAACATTTTTCTACCCATTTTACTGTACACGATGGTGATGGGGGATTGTAATTAGTTATAACGTATGAAAAGAGAGGACGGTGACCTGGTCTCCGCGCCAGTGACGGTAGTGTAGACTGAGGGCTGCGGCATTGGAAGCGAGTGCGGGGAGCCCGGCGAGCCGACCAGCCCGCGGCTTAACGTGAATGAGTTGGTCTTCTTCAGAATAGACTTGGGGCGGAACAGTTGGCCCGGTGCTGTGGACATATGAAATATTAAGATGGTGTGTTAAATATGGAAACAAGTGTCTAGCAAGTGAATTCTAACGTTACTATGCTTGCACAGCATCACTGCGCCCATCGCTTTCAGACTTGCGGTATTACTTCTTACTACTGCTGCAGTCGCTTTGAAGCGGAACTACGGGAACATTAAGGCTTTCACACTAGAGTGACGAGAGGTATAAGCACTGCGGTGGTAGAAGGTATCTGGCAACAGAGACCTTCATAATCCCATTTTATATATGTACATTACCCAAAGTTTAGGTCAAAATAGACTGACTTAAATCCTGTGGCCATTCTTTACCATTAAATCTAGCAATTGAGGAGTCGCCGTGATGAGTAGTTGTAAAAAATCATGTTGTGGTCTTCAATGAATTTTAACTTGAATTTGATTTGTTATAGACACAAGAATTACTCACCAGGTATCAACCCGCCCTGGTCTTTAGTGGTGAGGGAGGATCCCCTGGTCATGCCAGTTCCAGGCACCTGGAGCATGTCTGGTGCGGGCGTTACCTGGACAGATAATAATAAACAATAATAACAGCGACAACTACAGTTAAGTATACAACTTATAAGATGTTATAACGAAAGGTACAAAGGCCGTAAAATATATTTTTCTCCAACACGACGTCTGGTTTCCATTGACATTTCACTGATCTCGTTTCACTGCACATTCTTAACTGTTACCTCGAACCGGGAGGGGCGGCGGACCCGCTTAGCCTCCTCGTGCTTTCTGCGTAGCTCCGCTTCTCTATGCCACAGCGCGGCCACTTGCAACCTTCTCTCTCTTCCCACTGCCTTCTCTATCACCTTCACCAGCTCCCAGCGGTGGATGGAGCCTAGGAGCACCATAGAAGCCGGGCTATCCACAAGTGGGAAACTTTTGATTGTCTACGGGATGAAACATTAGATTTTTATCAGAACAATAAACGTATTGTGAACATAATATTTATTACAAACCGCCGTCTTGAATCTGTAGCTAATATTACTCTTTAAATCGTGTAATTATATATGTTATATTTATATATGTATATTTTTTATAAATATACTGACAATTGAGTTAAAAAAATATTATTTATTTCTAAAGATAATTTGTAAAGGCGACTTAAAACAGCATTTGGCATTATCTTCGAATGTACTCGTACTTATATCACCGTCAGTGCAAACTTGAAGCAAGGATGAGGTACAAAAAAAAATTTACTTTAAGCAGACGAGATTGTTGGAATCAGCTAGTTAGGAAATTACTAAAAACTTACTTTATTTTCCTTCAGTATATCCTTCAGCTGTTGAAAGGTCATCCTGTTCCAGATGTACTTTACGTCGCGCACCATAAAGTCTTCCACGCAGATGTCGTACATGCCTGCGGATGATAACTGCAGTGAACCAGTGTCCAGGATGGGCCGAGAGAACATACTCTTATATACTAAAATATTGCTGCTGGATATTGTTATCGCATGCTTAGAACCCCGAGTCGCAACCACCGCGGGCTGAGGGCTGCGGACTCCGGGCCGTGCCTTACGAATGAGGCAATAGTAACATTAACATTACTATCAGGCGAATCTTCAACAGGTCTTATCTATGTAATATTTTTTTTTGTTAAAATTGTTTATTATTCGAATGATTTTTAAAGAAAAAAAAGTCTAGTTAACAAACAATGAATTAAATTCGATGTTCCATTGGAAACTCCACCACATAAACAAATGTACCGCCAATTTAGATATAACGTTCCCGATTATAGTAATTGTTATAATTTAACAATAAAAAAGTGTCCGACGAGGATGGGATTCGAACCCACGCGTGCAGAGCACATTGGATTAGCAGTCCAACGCCTTAACCACTCGGCCACCTCGTCGTTAATACTCACAATGAAAGTTGAACCAAGGTTCATGTAATTAATAACCACGTAACTATTTTATTACTGTTTCATGTAAGCATTGATGGATCGACCATTACTTGATTGAGTACACTTCATATATACATATATATATATATATTGTATATATGTGTGTGTGTGTTCATTTGTTTTTTCTATTGATAATTAATATTTAATATTTATACAGATTCATAAATTAACATAGCAGTAATGGTTGCTTGACGTTTTATATTACATTCTTAAGATTATCACAACATGTGTGATTTTTTTTTAAATATCTAAGCAAAGTAATAAGATACTATTTAGATTACATAGTACAAGTTAAGTTTAGATATTTTAGTAATTCCACTAGCAACAGCGCCCTTTGAACTAATATAGGACATAGTAATATTTGCATACTATTGTTTGGCGCCACCTATAATAATGTTGCACAACCTATTACTCGTAGAATCTAGTTCGAAATAATTTGTTCAGTTGAGTTGCTCTGAGTGAATAGTGACGACTAACGGCTGGCGGAAGAGAGTAAGTCTGGAAGGTAGGGGAGCTTCTTGATGAGTATGATGCTGTCGAAGCACGACGGCTGCAGCAGAGATGCAGTGGCGTTGGCTGCCAGTACCGCTGCCATCACGGGCAGGATGTGTGTCACCTGGAAAACCGTGCACAGGACTGTAAGTTACACTTCAAACTAGGAAAATTATAGAACGTATACACTGCACGAACAGGAGCAGGACGTTTACCTGCTCATCATTGATACCCCAGTTTATAATACGGCGTTAATTAGGATGATATATACTGCATCACATTGTGCTCGTCGCGATTGAGGCAAAAGATGTTAAATCTTGTTCCCACAGTATATTTCACTAACTACAACGCCCTTGTAATTGAAAAACAGTAACTTTTGCATTATACCGTTTGTGCGTTGCAATAGGCGCTGCGGTGGTAACTACCTAGACGGTCTCCGGCAACAGAGACCAGTAAAATGTCGTACCTGCCCGGTCATCTCGCTGACTATGACGATGGTGGAGACGGTGTGCGTGACGGCACCGGTGAACGCCGCCGCACCCACAGTGGCGTAGCCGCCTGTACACACGGATATCGAAATATGTTCACAGTAATAATAATATGATATAATAACAAATTTTACTTAAAAAAAATTCCTTGAGTGATGCCTTGCTGTGCTGTGCATGCAGATCAACGGGAGAAATATTTTAGTAATGGCCACAGGAAACGTTGACGCTGTTTTCTTGTCACAGTTTATTATTTGTCACCTCCTGGCGTGGTAGGTAGCCGTTTGTAACCTAAAAGTACATGGTTCGAATCCGGAGTATATGTTGTGAAGTTGTGTTTGTGAGAACCTTCCTGAACACCAGCTACCACCCCCACAATGTAAATTTGACATCATAGTGTCGCTATATTCCGGTGGGCGATATGGGATACAAGTAATATTTAAATCTGCCTACAAATGTTTAAATTAATAACTTAGGAAATTCATTAATACCGGGCAATATTTTTTGTATGTGGCCACCGTAGGCCACGCCTAAGGGGCAGAAGTAGTGCATGATCTCTCCGGTGAGGCGGCCCAAGCAGGCGCCCATCTTAAACGCAGGCACGAAGATACCCGCCGGCACCGGCAGGGTACACGACACCATACTCAGGAGGAACTGTAATTCAAATACACCAGTAATAGTTCCTTCTTGCAGGAGGAAAGAATCATCGTAGCAGCTAGTGGGCCATCAAGTAGCATTGTACCAAACATTACCATCATCGAGTATCAACGGCACCATAGCTGGTGAAATTACTGAGGTTACAACAACTACTACTACTTAGTACAAAGTAAAGAAAACACTTGTACTAAGTCAATAATTACTTTACTATTATGCCCAATACATTGAAGAAGGTCCAACGGTTACGATACATTTCCACATCTGTTATGCTTTATCAATTGTTCAATACATAAACATAACTTGGTCACAACCAACCATCATGAAACACCAACGCCACTGCACTGTTATGGATATGTTAAGGATGTGTAAGTATGGCCAGGTGAATGTCTTGCATGGGACAGGCGCCTAACTACTTCCGTAATAAATATAACACATAATTCTATTTCACTGCTAGGACCTTCTCTTATATGAACATGTAAGCTGTAACCCATCTCGCTGGTTGGCAAATAAAGTTTTGTTTATCACTACGCAAGAGTAAACTTTTTTTTTTATTTGATAAAGCGACGAGACGAGCAGGACGTTCATCTGATGGCAAGTTATATGCTTGCCCATAACAATGTGGTGGTAGTTAGGATGATATACATTGCACCATACTGCGCTCGTCACCTTGAGATGTAATATGTTAAGTCTCGATACCCCAGTAATTGCACTGGATACAGCGCCCTTTAAACTGGGCTACAGTAATGTTTCCGCAGTACTGTTCGGCGTCAGAAATAGGCGTTGCGGTGGTGCATATCTAGATGGTCTCCGACATAGGTGACCTATCACCAGTAAAGCCACCATGTATGTAATAAGAGGTTAACATCAGATCAGAAAATTGACACAAAGCTTTTATATTTCTTCAAAGCCAATGTCACTTTTTTATGTTAGCAGTAAAATATTTAATTTTGTGTAGACGAATATCGATTAAAGATTTATAAGTGTTAAATAAATATAAATATGACATAGAACTTAATTTATCACTTGACGTCCATACGACGAGGTGGCCGAGTGGTTAAGGCGTTGGACTGCTAATCCAATGTGCTCTGCACGCGTGGGTTCGAATCCCATCCTCGTCGGACACTTTTTTGTTAAGAATTAAATTATAATAAATTCAAAATAGATGCTCTCCATAAAAATATTTGTTAACTGAAAGATACTTAAGAAATAGATAAATATTGTTTTCAGATTTTTAATTTACAAAGCAAAGGAACCAAAATCTCCATAACAATATACCACCATTTAAAATGTTTACACACCACCATTGAAAAATTTGAGCACGTAAGCCACTGCAGGAGTCGGCTAAGGAGACCAGATAATAACAACGGTGTTGCACAAAAATGTTGATCATGTTTGTTGGACTTACGATGGAGACGAAGTAAATGACTAGGCAGCCGTACAGGTCCACTTCGGGAGTGCGCCAGTGCGCTACCACCGCCGCCTGCTCCGCTGTCAGCTGGTCTGACCACGTGAAGTTCGCCATGAGAGACAACACCTGTGAGTGAAAAATCGAAAATGAAACAATGGGAACAATGTTTTTACTGGTGGTAGGTCTCTAACGCCGGCGACTGTGCCACGACAGCTGCTATATCTGCCAACAATCAATACTGTGTTCCGGTTTAGACGACGTTATAACTAATGAAATTACTGCGGTAATGAGACAACATTTTGTGTCAATGTGACGAGCATAGTGTGGTGCAGTGTACGTAATCTTAACTAGCACCAAATTGTTATGGGGACAGACATCACATTCCATCAGGCGAAAATTTTGTTTATCTTGTGACAATGAGGTATAAAAACAAAATCACTATGTACCTGTTCCTGGTTGCCTAGGTCTGCGGCCATGAATCTGCCGATGCCGGGCGGGAATAGCACGGACATCACTGCCAACGTCATGAAGCCGGGATAGATGAAACGGCTGCAAAAAAATACCCGTTACAAATTTACAGATGGTAAGTTTTATCAACATTTGTTCGAAGCCAGTTTAGCTTCAAGTGATATTAAGTAACCGTAAGAAGAAAGATGGTGAAAACCACTCGCTCAAACTACTCCGGTTCACATGTTGTCAGCCAGAATAAATTAAGGCCGTTATGGTAACAGATTTATAATATGAGAGCGGTTAGCTAGGTGGGATGAGAATAACCCTTCTGGCAAACAAACTTGACAACTTGTGATCTGGAATTGAACCAAGTACCTCCATGGGCAAGTGCTTAGCCACTGTTCAAGTGTATAACCAAGTACGCGTGGCTTGTGAAAGAGCCAAAGTTTGAACATGGATATTAATATTCAACACTTACTTTTTCTGTAGGAAATTGCTGAGGGTCTTCGTGTTCCTCATGAACAGCACGTACTGGCGGTGCATGAACACCCACAGCGCGGAGAGTAGCCCGCAGACAATTCTATAACAAGAGGATAGGTTTTTTTAACTTTTCGTCCTATTTAATGACATTACTACATTCAAAAATTTGCATTTTCTCCAGCTTTGCCACTGATCTGATGGCAGATCTTAGTTATCTGTAACTGTCTGCGTAGGTACCCTAGCGCTTATTTTTGCCGTTGAACAGCACTGTGCAAACTTTATTATGTTTCGGCTTGAAGAGGGACAGGGCGTTACTGGGGTTATAAGACTTGTGTTATCATATAAACTCAAAATAAGCTGTTAATCGCGGGATAGAGTAGGTTCGTGTTGACTAACTGCTTAGAAATTTTTAAACACTACGGCCTCCATACTGGACGGATGCTTCCATTCATACGTGTTAAACTAACGGCAGTCCCTTATTGGGCGGTGGTAAAATAAACGTACTTAAAGAAATTTTGTAAAGTGTATATTCTGTCGGCCGTTTAACTCTTACCCGAGAAGTACGAAGACGGCGAACTCCTGAGGGTCAAAGGGAAAGTCCTGAGGCAGATTTGTGGGGAAGAGTGGCTTGACGGTCGGCAGCGCCCCGGACCACACGGACAGTAGGCGGAACATCTGGAGAGAAGAGAATACGAGTTTGTAGTTATTGTAGTGGCAATTACGTAAAAGTGTATCTGATCACCAAACTTCAGGTTGAAGAGGACATTTCATGATGATGATGTAAGGCAGGTTTCATATTTCTTAAAGCTCAGCTTAAAAAAAACTTATGTTGAGTGTAATGACTCCCACCATTAATGAATAATGGGCTTAATAAATCCGGTGCTTACTACTAAACAAAAAAACTAATTATCGAAGACATATTTTTAATATTAATTTAGACTATCTTGAGCAGGTATTAACGGCTTGACCTTGAAAAGTTCACTTACCACGTAGGGAACGTCCACTTCGTAACGTCAATAAGTAACATGAAAGATATCGTTGCAAGAACCACTTGCTCATACACCATCGACGTGCAAGAGTCTAGCATGTACATCCTCATAAGTGCTATAACAAAAATGGCTTACGATAGCGCTGCAACAGGCTGCGAAGAAACCTCGCCAGTAGTTGCGGACCGCGAAGTATGTTGTCGTTACTTCAATTGAGAACAGCACACCTGCGAATATCGAAAATTTACATGGAGACAAGTCAATACTATCCAAATAGTCTAATCCTATCACCTGGGCGTCTACTTCTGCTGCTCTCGTAGCACTGTGGCGTATACCTTGTGTTCTAACATATAGGTTTCTTGTTCGATCCCAAAGCTTTAGATAGTGAGTACTATGGGCGAGTATGCTCTAATAACCACGGCCTAAAAAACCAAGTAGTTTCGTTCAGGAGTTATGATCAGACATATACACAAGTAGATCCGTATCACTTCATTCCCCTTACCTCCGACGGGGGCGGCGAAGCAGGACGCGACACCCACGGCACAGGCGGCCGCGAGCATCTCCGAGGTACGCGACTCGTTGCTGTAGATGCCTTGGAACCGAGTTACCAGCTTGGACAGCAGTGTCGCCACCATCGACGCAATGTGTACCGACGGACCCTGGTTAATGTAATTAATACAATAAAGGAACATAGTAAAGCTGTTGTGATATTCGATTCAAAAACTTAAAAGTAGATGCTAGATGGATTAGCCGGATGAACTAACCTTACAAGTCAAACCCTAACAACAATTATCAATAGATGGACATAATTTAAAAATATATTTAGGTGAAAACAAAAAAAATTGTTTTGAATCTGACAAACATGAACCTCTACAAACGAGGGTGGTCTCTAGTGTCCGGCGATGCCGTAGACCGTGCTGACTGTAGCGCAGGACTGATCGATGTAGAGATTTTTGGGGGAGGCTTATATCCAGCAGTAGACGTCTATCGGCTGATGATAATGGTGGTGATAACAAAAATGTTTGAAACATTACCTCTTTACCGAGTGGTAGACCGGAGCCCAGGGTTGCAGTGAGACCAATAACTTTGGAGATGAGCGCCCTAAAAGTAAGGTATTCCTTAAGATGCACACCACGAAGGATTGTCTTCATCTCCGGAATACCGGAACCTGAAAACAAATATAAATTTTATATTAGAAGAGACGTCTGTAACGGTTACAGTTTATATTGTGTTTAGATGACTTTTATGTTAATAATAATGATCGGAGTAAATGGTTATTTACTATCATAACTTAGTTCTAGTAAGCTTACCGATACTCTGCGCTGCGACGATGTGCACGAAGCCCGCGGCGAACAGAATCAAGCAAACGGGCAGCGAGACCCACGCGACGTACTGGCTGAATGTGGACGTGGCGAGGTCGTTGTACATCCACATGCGGGCTGGAAGGGTTAACGAGTAAATACTTCAGGAAGGCAGATTGTGATACAGATCTTAAAAAGCTTCAAGCCTTTTTATGAGGTAAGATTAGTGGAAAAGACCATGAGGTCCTGTACACCAGTTATTAGAGTAACAAACACAGGCGCACGGACGAGCACGTGTCGTAACTGTATTAGAATGTATCAATTTGTAAGTTATTATACTATCTCATCATCATCAGCCGATAGACGTCCACTGCTGAACACAGGCCTCCTCAAAAGATTTCCACATACAGTCAGCATAGACTACGGTACCGCTGGACACTAGGAGCTGTCGTATGTAGGGTTTCATGTGGGGAGATATGGGCCATTTCCCACCACGCTGGCCCAATGCGGGTTGGCGGGGGTAATGCTATTTATTAAATAGTAATTAAATATTTCTTCTTTTCCTCTTCCTGGTAGACCTTGTCCCATCTTTACTTGAGGTCGGCCCTCCTGGACATTCTTCTAAAGCTATCTCCATTTTGTGTCATAGCTTCTGTCATTTTGTTATTCTTTAGATCTTTATTGATCATCGTCAACTGAGTAGTCGGGGGTCTCCCAGGGATTCTGTTTTTAGTTTCGAGATAACCATATGTGTTTTTGTTCTTCACACAACATAGCCGTACCAGCGCAGGTGTCTCTCTACCATTTTTTCTTGCACCGATTATACTTTAAAGGAATCTCTGTTATGTATGTTCTTCACTTTGTCTTTTAGGGTAACTCTTCTTGGCCACCTAAGCACACGTATGTCAACCACATGCATTCTTTGGTCTTGTGCCTTGGTTGTGGGTCAGCACTCTGAACCGTAGAGCATCGTAGGTCCTATAGTTAGGCCTTTTTTATATTTTATTTCTTCTTATCAGTCTGATAACGCTCACTGCTGGGCATAGGCCTCCTTCAAGCAGCTTCATTGAGAGGGAATTAGGCCCTAGTCCACCTCGCTGGCCCAGTGCGGGCTGGTGGGTGGTTAAAGCATCGTGTTGTTTGGCAGGTTGCACCACGTTCAGGTGATATTAACTCGGGCTCCGTAAGATGTTGGGCGGAACCCCATAGGAATAATATAGGCCTCCCACAAGGTGAACCGACGATCTGGTGAGAATCGCGGGAACATATATCATGCCATCAACGCGTGACCGATCGATGTGGATCGCCACAGAGATCGCTCTGGGGGAGGCTTATGTCCAGCAGTGGATGTATATCGGCTGATGATGATGATGAATGATATAAATAACAATTAAATGTGTATTTAATATACCATATATCCCTCGGCACTGTACATACCTTTCGCCAATTAAGTAAGCTTGAAACAAAAGAAGAAAATACTTTTACCGAGGTACATAGTAGGAAAGGAGTGAAACATATTCACGCAGCAAGTGCACGTAAATGTCGTATACGGGTGCACCTGCTAGTTCTGGATGTTGATATGTACAGTAAACTGGGTTTTCATGGAAAGGAGGAAGGAATAGGTCAATCGTGTCTTCGAGTTGACAAACAGTACTGTGCAATCATTACTGTGTTCCGGTTTGACGGAGGCTGTAGCTAGTGAAATTTTCTTGTAACAAGCGCAATGTGGTGGTAAGAATAAAATCTTAACTAGCGCCACGTTATTATTGGCAGGTATATCGATTACCATCAGGTGAACGTCCCGCTCGTCTCGTTTAGGTGTGAAAATTGTCAGACAATTGCAGATATAATGTTATGGATGGAAGTATGAGCTGACTAATACATAAACTCAGTTATCACTATATATTGTATAGTAAAATAACCCTTCCTAAAAAAGTGACTCATTTTCCTTGTAGAAAGACTTCTAATCGAATGAACAATTTATATTTACGGCCTCCGCGAACTAACTATGGCAAAAAAAGTGTACTATACGAAGGAGCTAAATTATACAACAGTCTACCCGATAATATTAAAAATGCTAAATCATATCAAGTTTTCAAAAAACTACTAGTAAAACACGTCTTAAATTCACCACAAAATATTTATTTAATATAACAGAAAAAAGAAGAAAACAAACAAACCTAAAGCACCCTAAAATGCATGACTATTCTAGTTTGACTCACTCTATGTATCCGACTTAAAATTTTTTAATGACTGCCCGCCGATGTCTGCTTATTGTAAAACTACCGCACCGACCACTGCCGCGAACTGCGGACTACCCTCCTTTGGCCGACTGCAGTGTCAGCTGTTCTCTGTATTAAGTTTATGGAATTACTGCATGTCTTTCTCTGTACGCTCGTAATTTTAGCTTAGTCTATTGCTTATTGTCTTCTCGCATAAGTGAATTGTATATATTCTTGTGAGAAATAAAGATTCTTAAACCTCATTTGCAAAGATAGCTCATAATTAAGTAAAAACTTTTTGACTTTTCTCATTTTTTTTTAGTATTGAAGAGGAAACATTCAATAAGATGGCTTGTCTTCTGGAAACAAGACGAGGTTTTGTTACTTACCTCCTAAGTCCTGACCTTTAGAATTTGGAAAGATTGTGATGTCACCGTTGGGAACTGATAACCAGTCCTAGGGCTACTTTATGAAGTCCCCAGCACCCTCTAGGAATACAATGTCCAGAGATCAGCTATCGTTCTCTCTAGAGTCGTTGTGAGCGGATGTCGTCACTTATTTAAACTCACCGTTATTGCAGACCGCTATGCCCCTGTCCATCGCAAAGTTCAGCACCGCCATTATGATGCCGAGCAGCGCCAGGAACACCCAGTCCTCGCCGAGCCGCGCGAACGTGTGCCGCCATATGTAACCTGGAGCGCACTTCATATCATTGCCTTCTTTGACGTTCGAACAGAATACACTTAAAACGACCGACATTGTTGTTGTTGGGTTACACCATATAAAAAGGGATGATAGTTCGGATGTCTACACAGCACCACGTTACGTAGTAGTTACAAAGACAGACCGTAGATTTGCAAGTGACCCGTTCAGCCCTGTAGTCTCAGGCTAGTAAGAATAGGACTAAGGTAAGCCCTGCCTGTTGCAGAAAGCGACTAAAATGGTTTAGGAGTTTCGCGGGCTTTGAGAGGGGGCCCCTGATCGATCAACAAGCGACCCTGCGTGGGACAGCGTGTCTCAGCGATGGTGCCTAGGAAGGTTAGGCTCCTATTCAGAGACGTGTTAAAGAAAGTTTAGAGAGGCACCGGTGCGTTCTATACGAGATCCCGGAGCCTCTCCGCATGCATTGAAGTAGATCACCGAGGACTTTTTAGAGAGTAAAAATCTCATATAACCTTGACTTCCCCTCCAGAAGCCGAGGATCTTCCTAAGATTTTCCCCCGGAACAAAAAAAAAAAGACCGTGGTTTCGCAAAGGCAGTATGAGACACTTTTTATGTGGTGCGCCGATATGAAATTGTTGGTCTAGAGAAGAGTGGGAGTTTTAATAAACACTTCACCACCACGCTTTACAGAAGGCGATGTCCAGGAGTAGAAAAATGTCGATGATAATTATAAACTGACGTTAACACGATATCACAAAGGATCATGTATACTTTCACACTAAATATTATTTCTTTCGAATAAAATTAAATTTACTAATACACGCCCAAAAGGAATAAAGATATGTATGAAATAAAACTATGAAGCCTAAATTTTAAATATATGCAAGAAAAGCGTTATTTCAATAGTTCATAGAAATACACTGCACATGCATTTATTACGCGTTCATACACAAATAGCTTCGTTTGTAAGAAAACTATCGCAGTGAGCATTGCGTAACGCGGATTGTGCAAATATTACACAATTTCAAGTGTAAATGTCCAACTTGATCGCTTCAGCAATAGAAAGGTGACCATTACTGTTTAAAGGTTTACAGAGCATAACTTGAGGTCGTAAGTTCGAAACCACATTTTAAGGTAGTTTTAATATTCTTTTTCTACCGATTCTAAATTTTCTATTCACAATTTTCTGATCATCGAGCGAGGGGGTGAAGAGAAGTTTTTTTAAACAGCCAATTTACATCCCCACTGTTAGGGCACAGACCTACCCTCACTATGAGGGCCATGGGACACAGTCACCGCGCGGGCCCAGTGCGGGTTGGTGACTTCAAGCACAACTTAGAGTAAACCAGTAACCAATTCACGTGCAGGTTTCCTCGCGATGTCTTACTTCACCGTTTGTATTTCGCTGCTGTTACCAAAGTTCACAAATGTACATAAATTAGATATTAAAGTCATCGGCACTTGCCGAGATTCGAACCCGCGACCTTCGCAATGCAGGCCGCACGCTGTAACCATTAGGCCAGCGAGCTGCTTAAAAGTAATTAGCAAATTTCGTTTTCAATGGTTTCGTTTCCCATTCGGTCCTCAGTACATAAAAACTTTTCATCAATTACTAAGTAACCCTCACCTAATACTTTGAAAACCTTCCCCCTCGGCCTGTGCTTGCCGGTCGCCTCGAGCTCCTTCTGCCGGAGCTTGTCGTCTTTTCTTCTTCTCTTTCTGAGTCTCCTCAGTCTTCTCGCTTCTTCCCTGGCCGCTTCGCTGAGGTCGCGTTGGTAGCGACCATACATCTGTGAATTAATTTACAACGTCAGACAACAAGCTCTAGGAAATGTGTGGTGGCTTCTGTGACTGCAGCGGAATCATTTGCGACAACCAGTTGAAGCCGACTGTAAGTCATAGTTGAAGAAAGTTTTAAACATCGCACTTGTGACTTTACGCAATAACTTAAGTGAAATGTTAGAAAATTTAACAAATAATTTGAAGAGAAGTTGGGGAAAAAGAGGTTAGGGCATGTTGTGCGGCGGGATGAAGGACATATAACAAAGAAAGTAATGAGAATGAACGTGGATGGTTATAAGGGTAGAGGAAGACCGAAGGAAGTGTGGATGAATTGGGTGAAAGATGACATCTGTAAGAAGAGTGTGAACTCAGATTTGACGGTTGACAGAGGGATATGGAAGAGAAGTACAACCTCATGAGCTGGGAAAAGGGCAGCAGGAGAGAAGAAGAAAGAGGAATTTATTACACATAACGCCTCTGTCACTTCTAAAATAGTAATCTTGATTTGGTTTGAGGAGGAATCAAAGCATGATCTCACAAATTATATATTTTTTTCCTGCACACTTTTATAACATACTTCCAATTATTCCCCGCCCGCTTTACGGGCCGAATACTCTCGCAACCCCCTTTGAGGGTAACAATATGTAGAATCCTTTCTTAGCTACTCTATACTCGACAAAAGAAATATTCCTACCAAGTTTTAAGTCTCCAGGTCGTATAGTTGGAGAGATGTCGTGATGAGTAAATGAAATGACATTAAAACGCCTGCTAAACTATATTCCGCATCATTTTTTGTTTCGTCAACTGAAAATATAATATAAACTACAGGTTGAAAAGTTATTTATTGATACATGTGTACACATTGACACATCACAGCTGGGGGGTGTAAGGGTTCTCGCACAACAACTCACGGGACCCAAGCCAACCTCACCTGCTAGTGGTGCAACCTGCTAATCAACAAACGAGGCTCTCGCTCCCGCCAACACGCATTGGACCAGCATAGTAGGAAATGGCTCAAATCCCCCCATATGAACCACTACAAACGTGATGATCTTTGAGGGAGGCCTATGTCCAGTAGTGGACATCTATCGGTTGATGATGATTGACACTTCTGTTATTTTTGTAATGTGTTTTTATTCGATGAAACGATAAGGCGAGTAGGACGTTCACCTGATGGTATGCAATGGAGTCTCCTGCAACATGTTGAAGATGGTAACCTACACCAAAATGTGCTCGTTGAATTGAGACATAAGATAATAATCCTCCTTCCCCCAGTAATTTTACTAACTGCAGCATCAAAATGGAACATAGTAATATTTACACATTACTGTATGACGGTAGAATTACGAAACTGCGGTAGTACTTAAATATATGGTTTTTACGAACAGTACCTACCACTCAAATTATTTAAAAAGTACTACATATAAAGAAAGTAGAAGACGAAAGACGTAGTGTTGGCAGGCCCCTCACTAGGAGCTCCGACGATCTGGTGAAGGTTGCGGGAAGCAGCTGGAGGCGGGCAGCACAGAATCTATCGATGTGAGGATCTTTCGGGCAGGCCTATGTCCAGCAGTGGACGTCAGTCGGCTGATAATGATGATGATGATAAAGAAAGTTAAACCATGGATCGTGGTTATAAACAACAAATATATTTGATGTCCAACATACCACCACTCTGTTACCTCGCTCGATTATTTCTTCTCCATCCATGTTCATTCCAAGTTATTCCAACTTACAACTTGTTTTAAGTATAGATCATTCTTTACTTACAGATTGATTCGTCATAAAATGGAAAACTCTTAATAAATTAGTTCAATTTTTTTTTTGTAAAATAAAATTCTCCATTAACTGGTAAATGTAGTCAGTAGCGAAACGGCTCCGAAATTAAACTCGATTAATTAACTAACTGAGATGTTTGCGGAGGCTGAGCGTTAGTCGCGCTGTTTGACCAAGATAAACGGATGCGGCAGGGGCCGTGTAATTGTTTGCAGTTAAATATTTGTTGTTATAATCTAGCGATAGATTTTACAGATTTTGTTGAGCGGAGCAGAGTGCTCGTTGCTCCGCATGACGATCCAAAGGAAGAAGATACGACTACATCACTTAACCGTGTAGCCGACCGAATGACATCGCTATAAATAGTTCCATCCCACGCATATGCGACTCTTAATTACGGGTGCAATTATTTTTAAACCGGAGTACCATGTATCGGTGGTGTCAATTATATATCTCATAATTAAAGACCTGACGCCGAAGACCTCATTTACCTATTTTCGCATTGTATCCAATACGAAATGTACTCAGTTTCTCCTCTCATTAATACGGAAGCTCGCAACAAGAGAGATGTTCACCAGGTGGTAAGTGATACACCTGCTCATAACGAGACGCTAGTTAGGATGATATACACTGCACCACGTTGAGCTCATAGTTTGGAGACATGAAATATCTTATAGACCACCACCAGTAAAGTGAAGTGTGTAAATTGTTCGGATACTCCTCGAAGCTCATTAACAGTAACAAGATAGAATCTTAGAAACATGTTAACAATTAAGGCATTGAACTGACTAGATCGGAGAATGCCGGTTGTATGCGGTCATTAAAACTGGTATAGGTACCCACCACCAGCGGCCACCGGTATACATCATAACATTTTTATTTCAGCTATTATGCAATTATTATTAGACGCCGTTCTTATTGAAATATTGCATACTTAAACATTTATGAGCTTCCAATGAAGTCCAAGTGACAATATTCCACGCGTTTGATACAACTTTTAACTTAAGTTTAAATACTGTATATATATACCGTTAGACAATAAAGCCAATTTAACAGCCAATTTACGTCCCCACAGTTGGGGCACAGGCCTACCCTCAATATGAGGGCGAGGGGCCATAGTCACCACGCAGGCCCAATGAGGATTGGTGACTTCACACACAACTTAGAATAAATTCTAATTCCTGTGCAGGTTTCCTCGCGATGTCTTCCTTCACCGTTTGTATTTAGCTGTTGTTACTAAAGTTCACAAATGTACATAACTTAAATATTAAAGTAATCTGTACATGCCGAGATTCGTACCCGCGACCTTCGGAATGAAGGCCGCACGCTCCTTAGCCCTTAGCTCCATATCCAACCATTAGGCCAGCGAGCTACCTCCACTACTCAATAAATAGGATAAATAGCGTAAATATTGAAGATAAAGCAGATTGAAGAAAAACAACATGTATATATAAAAATATCACTTAACGCTATCTCGAATTGTAGTTTAGATATTGTATAGTTCATTGCGTACACAAAATAACCTCGTGATCACTTGACTGCAACTTAGTGTAATGTTTACTCAATTTATTTTCTTCTATCACCATGTGGCTACTGATTAAACTAACATTATATGAAACTCCGACGCAATGGCCGTGGCTTACTAAAAACGGTCACTGTTCCGTTACTGTTTGCGGAATATATTTAAATGGTTTCTTTAGAGCACGATGACAGGGCTGTCGTGATGCGAACAGCCAAGAGTTGGAACAGTATGCCGGCGACAGGGTTTCTGTTCGGGTATGACTTGAGTCTTAGAAAATAGTGCATAAGATACAATGCTTCTAGACAAGTACGCTTTAGGATCAAAGATTACTATCAGGGGATCGTAGTATAGTATTAGTCTATGAAATTCAAAAAAAAAATTAGTTCGCCTTTTCAAAATGTTTCTTTTTCTTCCTAGCATTGTATAAATAGGAGAAATCTAGAGATTCATGGACTCTTCAGGAGATCTCCGAAACTGTCAGAAGTAAACACTTAAAATTTGGCAGTGATACTGCTTCAGCCGGTTAGAGGTTAGCTAAGAATTTACAAAATTCCTTCCCCAAGTGAGTTGCGGGGGTGTTACGGCCAGCAAAGTGGGCGGGTGGTAAGCGCTATATATCCCATATGGTGCCGGTGTCAGCTTTCTCAGAATGTATAAGCGAATAATTAATAAAATTAATAATTAAAATGATGACGATGAACCTAGTTATTATATAGAGATCTTAATGTGAGTTCAGGTCTCAATAAAAATAAATATGACTGTAATAATAATAATATATCATTTATTCCCACGAGATAAAGAAACACACAGTAAAAAAAAAGAATTAAAATAAAACAAAATATTACCCTTGGATCATGTGTGAAAAGAACCCATTCAGTAATGTTGCAGCCTATAAAGACCGCAACCCTGATTTTCAGTGGTGCCTAAACTGGCTAACTGCATATGTGATCCCGCCGAGATGGAGACTGTACCACACTTATTAAGCTATTGCCCACAGTTTGGGAAGGAAAGGAATGAAATGGAAATACTGTTGCAAACCAAAATGACACCTAATAATTTCTGGAAAATAATTGCCGGAAAATTTAGAGAAGAGTTTCTGAAATACTGCATAGAGGTCGTAGTAGTAGCAAGTTGTAAATAAAAGAAATAACACATAATAGTAACGTAAGTATAACTGTGAAAATATTATTATGTACATTAACCATAAGCATAGATAAGCATATCCAAATAGTAAAAATAAGAATTAGTAATAAGATTAATAAGATGAAGTAAAAAAGTATAAGACCTAATAATAATTACACCTGTTTTTTAACAATAATAATAATTAATCATCGTGTAAATAAAGAAGATGTTAATTGTTGATTAAAGATTAGATAATTGTTCATTGAAGATGATTAAAGTTGTTAGTTGTGGGTATAAGATAGAATTAAGTTAGAAAAATAAGCATGTTACATTGTCAATAAAGAAAGCTGAAGCTGCTCTTTTATTACACTTGTAAAAATAGAATAAGTTACAATAAAAGTGAGAACTCGAATAACTGAGAATAGTTTAAAAAAGGCTCTCTGACTGTTTCAGAGGAAATGATTACCATCAAAAAAAATACCTAACTCTACATTATAAAGGATTTTTTTAATGAACAAAAAAATTACAGTGCATTTATCATCATCAGCAAGTTACACTCCCACTGATGGACAAAGGCCTTCCTTTTTTATTTTATGTAATTAAGCGACGAGACGAGCGGCAACTTCACCTAGTTAGATAGTAAGTAATACGCTCGCCCATAACAAACGTGGCGCTAATTAAGATGGTATGTACTGCACCACATTGCGCTTATCACCTCAGAGATAAGATGTTGAGTGTCGTTACCTTAGTAATTACACTAGCTACAGTACACTTCAAATCGGAACAGTAATCTTTGCACGGTACTGTTTGGCGGCTACAATTGGCGCTGCGCTGATACCTACCTAGACGATCTCCGGCAACAGAGACCTGCCACCAATAAAATACCCTCAAATAGTCTCTACTCTAACCGGTCCTGCACTGTCCACATTTATCAGTTTCCCGCGACTTTCACCAGATCATTGGTTTTTCTATGTTGGCGAAAATTATGACATTAGGACATTACCTTTGCGGTAGTAACGGAGACTATGTCGGAGCCGTTTTCGCTATACCTTATGTTCTATGAACCCGTCTGAAAACTACCGTTAACATTTTTAAATAATTCAGCCCTAGTGGCTGGCTGTGGCCGTGGAGCCTTGTAGCAAGCGGTGTGGATTACCGAAGGATTATGATAGGAGACGCTATCACGCGCCCGTCTGTTTGCCTCGCATACGCTAACGCCGGCCGGACCGGCGAAATGTGTTACTGTGTGTCTTTGGCAAACATAACTCTATGTAGGTGAAGGAGAATTGGAAAGGAGTATTGAATTACTGATTATAATCATCATCATTAGGTGCCCCCTCAAGCTGAAGTTAGGCGATCAGTTTGAGAAAACCAATTCGATCCCTCAGCTATTCCTTTTAACTGGCGATATTTAAACCCGGTCCACTCCTTCATGTCGCCAAACCATTTCTTCAACTGACTACCAGGTGCACGTTTTCCAGGAATTTTGCTCTCCAGGATCAACTTTGGAAATTTATAAAGGGATCCTCTTTGAAAGTGTCCGAAAAATGCATTCTTGCCACAGTAGTGTGCAAACATTACTGTGTTCGGGTTTATATGAGTGGTATACTCTTTACTCAGTAGAAATATTGCGAAATTTCTCTATTGCCCATCACCTTTCGCGGATTTTGATTGATATGAAGGTCTTTCCCCCACCGCCAGAAGAACTTTTTTTATTTTACGAAGACAGGAAAGATGTTCACCTGATGGTAAGTGATACGCCGGTCCATAAGAACGTGGCACTAGTTAGGATGATATGCTCTACACCTATCTTGCTTTGAGACACAGGATATAGTCTCCTTATCCCAATAATTTCACTAGCTGCAGTGCCCTTCAAACACGAACATGGTAATGTTTGTAAAGCTGTTGCAGCAGGACTGGACCACCTTTGTTGCTGAAAACCTTCCGTAGATATCAACCTGCGGACGGTCCCCACTGTCACCAGTGAAGTTTATGTCCCCTGTTGAACGATTCGCCAAGGGCAGAATGGAGGTGATGATATTCCAATTTATATACCATATGGATAAGGAAATAATATAAGATTTGATCCTTAAACATAACAATGACTGTTACAGACGGGTCGTTGACGCTGACCGTGTACCGGTTCGAATGCAGAACAGCTGCCTTTGAACCGGTTTTTGTAAAACTTCAAAATTAAAATTCATTGCGGTTTTTAACTAATTCCAAACATTCTAATTTTTAATTAAATTATTTCTTAATTAACAAAGCAACGATGCGAATGAGATGTCGATCTGATGGTAAGTGATACTACTGCCCATAACAACGTGGTGCTAGTTAGAATGTTATACGCTGCACCACATCGTGCTCGTCTTGTGACAATATATATATAATCTCCCTACCCTAGTAATTACACTAGCTACAACACCCTGCAATCCAGAACACGGTAATGTTTGCACACTGCTGTTTGGCGGCAGAGATAGGAGCTGCGATGGTACCTAGGCATTCTCCGGATACCACCAATGATATGAGTAAGCATGTCACTTACTATCAGGTGAACGTCTATCTCGTCACATCACTTCGTTGAGTATAAAATATTACTTCCTATCTTTTTTAAATTAAACAGTTAATAAGGAAGTAACTAATAAAGCCTCACGGCTACATAGAAGATTTGTAGTTTTAATATCAAAAGGTTTTCCTTCCAGGTATTACCTTCTGGACGTGATGGGGATATCAGATACCATTCAAAATTTTAAGGTTATTATTAGTGTTGATTATTCTAAGGTCTCGTAGCAAAACAATGGGCTAATGTAAAGGGAAACGCTAGTGTTGCGACGTTTCCTGCAGTCGGGAGGCGCGCGCTGTGAATTAATCATTAAGGATAATGATCAGCGACAGCTCCATAAAGATCGCGGAAAATGTCAAAACTCAAACGGCAGATATAGAAATTTTTAGTATTAAAAAAATCACCTAGAACATCCGTACTCTAGTGTTTAACAATGGTGCCAAAAGTACAATCAAATAATGGCAAATGGCGTTATTACTCATATTAATGCGCTTATTAGTATTCATACGATATGGTACATTGATTTCTTTTAGTAATTTCACTAGCTACAGCTCTATTCAAATCTGAAAATAGCAGTCGTACAATAAGGGTTACAGTTGTAGTAGTCACTACAAATAATTATAAATTTATAGAGACTACCAATGATATGAGAAGTATCAAACAATGACATGACCACTTTACTTCATACTTGCTCAACAAGAGACCTTTCTAATGTTCTCGATAATTTTGCTAGGTCACAAATAAGATTGCTGTTGATGGTATAGATAATATCTAATTAGTAATAAATTACTATACTAGAAGTATATTTTTATATCACCAAGCGGCGAGATAAGGGATACGTTCACACAATACTCCTGTTTACAACAACGCACAGCACCTCATGCTCCTATTGATGCATTAAAAATTAGTCTTGCTACCCCACTAAATTCAGTTGCTACAGCGCCTTTCAAACCGGAACACAGTAATGTCTACACACTGTTTGTCGGCTGCAATAGGCGCTGCGTTGGTACCTACCTAGACGGTCTCCGGCAACACACACAAATGTAATTGTTGGTATTACTTTTTTATTGCCATCATCATCATCAGCCGGTAGACGTCCACTGCTGGATATATTATCATACTTTTCTATATTTATTATTGAATCTATAAGAAAACTATGTGACCATGTAAAGCGCCATCAGCTGTGAAGGGGTGAGCAGGATAGGTAATCACTTGGTCACAAAGGAATGTTTATTGTCGATGAATGCGCTGGCGCATAATGGCACAATTATTCAGACCACACCAACACATACGAGCTAAGAAGTACCAAGACTTGTTATTTTTTTTTTTAATACAATTATAATGTATGCTACTTTGGGGAAGGCCTGCATCTAGCAGTGGATAAGCAAAGGAAAAATGATGATTTATGTTAGGACGACCCGTCTGTCAGGTGGACCGATAAGGACCTGGTAGATATCGCAGGTAATCGTTATATGGACCGGCTGCGTTGGAAATCGATTGAAGAGACCTATTGGACGAAAATAGGATGATGTGATGATGACGTATCTTTTTTTACGTATATAGGTGCTACCCAGAAATTCATCGATTCATCACGCGATCTCCAAAACTATTAGACCTAAACACCATTAAAAATTTGGTAGAGATATTGCTTCTGCCGTTTAAAGGTCAGGTAATAATGGATTTTTTAAAGTTCCTTCAATAAAGAAATTTACAAGCAAGAAAGAAGGCGAGAAACAGCCAGTATATAAATAAATGTACTTTTATATATATATATATATATATATATTTGGCTAAAGTATTGGTTTATTTATTTATATAATCATTGCAGTACATCCATATTCGGGGTTATTGATGTGTTCAGTGGTCTATATCTTACTCCAATATATCCTTTCCAGATTTAATTAAAAATATTAAGTTGACCTCTCCCTCAGTCAACCCCAGGCATAGTGAATGTTAGGGGTATGCTAACATAAGGATTAATACAAAATAAATATAACAATACATTGTATCTATAAAAGAGAATTGGTCAAGTGCTGTTACTAATTTCTAGGTAGATTTTATATGGATATGGGGGTCGGAATATATCGTCCGGCACTCATTTCCTAAAAGACGACTGAGACTAAACAAACCAGATTTCACAATTTTTTTTCACTCATCGAGATGAGCGCAGCGTTCGCTTGATGGTAAATAATTCGCTTCACCATAACAACTGCACATTGCGCTCGTCGCCTTGAGACGTAAGATGTTGAATCTTCTTACCTCAGTAATTTCACTATCCAGATCACAGTAATGTTTGCGCAGTACTGTTTATCGGCTGCAACAGGAGATGCGGTGGTACCTACGTAAGACGACCTCCGGCAAATAAAACCTGAAACTAGTGACTAATACCTAGCTCTAGCTAATAGGAAGGCACTCTCTGTAACAACTCATACTAGCTCAGGAAAATTTGTTTTACCGGTTGTATGACATTGAGGAAAAACAAATCTTCCTCATCATTTTGGCGCGGTTTATCGCAACAAACGTGAATTATTCATCAGCCTCAATACCATTACCCGGCAAATGTACTTAGAATCTATCGCTAGCCTAATTTCATATTCATGCTAATTTCGACCTAGGCATACTATTTTGTGTACTAATTATTCATTCATTTATATACTTATACATTGTCGTACAACGGTAAGTTTAACAGCCTCCTTAGTGCAGTTAAATTTGTAACACACAGGTTCTTATATGGGCTAACACTTAACCTCAACTTCACATAATGTTATGTTATCTTTTAGATTAAGCATCTAGACGAGTCAGACATTCCCCTGGTGATAAGTGATATGCTTAAACATAACAACGTGGCGCTAGGTAGGATGATATACACTGCACCGCATTGCGCTCGTCGCTTCGGGATATAAGATATTAGGTCTCGTTACCCCAATAATTTCACTACCTACAACGCTTTCCAAACTGGAACACAGTAATGTCTACACACTACTGTATGTCAGCTGCAATAGGAGCGGTGGTAGCATCTATCTAGAGGGTCTCCGGTAACGGAGGCCTACCACTAGTAACAATCACAAAGAGGTTGTGGATGGTGAAACATGCTTGCACAGGATATTCTGAGCCTCATCATCAGCCGGTACTTAGTAATGCTGTTACGGTATTAGGATAGTAGCTAGCCAAGATAATTGAAATAAATCTACCGCCATCTCAACTTCACAACGTGAGGTTCCAGAAACGAACCCGGGAATATCCGTTTTACAAAGGAACCGGTTGCAGTTGCAATGAAGAAATCAAAGTGGTAGTAATTTTTCGAAAACCTTTAGGCTGATGACACGGCTAACTTAATACTGAACTTAATCACTGAGCAACTGACAAGTGTATAGTCAGTTCAGTCTATACTGCACATATGACATCAGCTCCGTCGGTCGTGATGCACTGTAAACCATTTCTGCTGTATAATTGGCATTCTAATGAGATTTTATAATAATGTACACGTAGTGTTTACGATGGAAAATTATCAATTATCGTAGGAGGCGAATAAGAAATAGATTATGCGATAACTAGTTGGTGATATGAGTACCACTCGTCATCAGTCGATACACGTCCACTGCTGGACATAGGCCTTTCCCGAAGATCTCCACATCGATTGGTTCTGCGTTGCTCGCATCCACTGTATGTACCACTCTGTATGAAATAAATATCGGTGATCTTAGGTAAAGCTGGCATAAGGTCCCTAGACTTGTAAGCGACACAAGACTTTGAACCTAGAAAATGAGATTCGTTATGAGAACAGTGTGATGATATATTTACTTTAAATCTATATATAATATATAAATAAAAAATAAAATATAAAAGATTGCCACCTATGTAGAGACTTATCACGATATATCTGGAACTTTACTAAATTACGCAAAAGCAGACCGTATGTAATTAATTAATAAAATAGTATTAACAAAAGTAAATATATAACATACAAATATAATAAATGAAAAGTATATAAATGTACTTGCTGGTAATAAGTAAAAGAGACTTTGTTACTAGACAGTAAGATACTACAATAGTATGGAACGAACAATATGTTAATAACATTAAAACAATGCCGTTTTTATAATTATACTATTTCGTTATTTTTTTTATTTTCATACAGTATTTTTTTATATTTCCAATCACATATATGAATATATTTCTTTAAAATTTTTTACGGAGTAAACAGATAAGCATACAATAGTAATAGATAAATAAAAAAGCGGACATATACTTTAAGGCATTCTCTCTTCCAGTTAACCTTTCGGTTCGAGAAAAGTAAAAAAAGTAAAAAAAATCACAAACGGATATGCATAAATGTTTGTATATGTACATAAAATCCTGTAATGTAGGTTGAAGTACGAGTATAAAGTAAATATCTCCTTACATTTATTACACGGCGCGTTATGTGATAATGAGTGCACTCGAGGAAGCTACAGAGGCGGTTACGGTTACATTAAGGACAGGATCATTAATATTAATCCGGGCGGGCTTTGTGCCTAGTGCTGGTGGTAGAGTCGGGCCCGCAGGACCGGCTAGCCGCCGTGGGAGGGAAGGAAATACCGTCTGATGAGGTAAACTATACAATTGCCTTAACAATTGGCAGCGTCGCGCTTGGCGCCTGGGAACTGTCATTCGCATATGTATATATTATACATATATTACATTCTTTACGTACACACACACATATATATATATACTCGTATATGCAGCTACGAGCGAGTCCTTCATCTCGTGGCGACAAGAACCTAGCGTTAGTTAGGATGATGACACCACAGCATCACATTGTACCTGTATATCCGGATCAAGTTTGAATGAATAAATCAAATTTTCGCGTTGTGGTCAATATTTCAAATAGTACATTGTAAATAGTTGTCACAATTTATATATGGATTTATTTACTTATGGATCTTTGGGGAAGGCCTATGTCGAGCAGTGGTTTGTTCATCTCTCCACCAAGTCTAGTGCCGCTAGATGATTTATTAGCAGCACCTGCCCAGATAGGGCAACTGATAAGAGCGGACCTTTATTTTAGGTAAAAGCTGTCCCGGTGAAAAGTATTGTTACACTTTTTCAAGGACCTCCATTTTCCTAGTAGTTATCTTAGCTTTGAACTGGATTTATTGTCCGTAGTATAGATTCGTTATAATTTCAACCCCCAACAGTTGAAGGAAGCCGGTGTCATGGATATGAAACACCTCGAAAAGTACGAACCAAAGTGAACAAGCCCCTTTTAACAGTGAAAAGACACGTCTGTGTTTTGCTAGCATTAAATTTCACGAGATTAGCCCCACTCCAGAGATCGTCTGTAAGGTGACATTCAACCGCTCCACCATTCTCTCTTCCCCTCGGACTGTACCACATCACTACCGGCTCGATCGGTTAGCATCTACCTCTTCCACAACTGTGCTGCGGTCCACGTGTCCAAAAGTTGCCGGTATGAGTAACTCATTAATGTACAGCAAGAAAATATTTGCAGAGAGAACAGAGCCGTAAGGAACACCCGCATAGGTTCCCATGAACAGCTGTTTACAACAACGCGGAGAAGTCGGACAGATAAAAAATCCTTAATCCGATTGATCAAATAGATGGACAAACCAAACGCTGGACGCTTGTTTATAAGGGGGCTGCCGTATCAGTTCCTGTCAAAGGCCCTAGCAATATCTAGAGAAACAGCCCTGACTTCTCCGTTTCTCTCGAAGGCCTCGCCGCATACGTGTGTGACATACGATAGAAGGTCCCCAGTTGACCAATTCCAGCTAAATTCATATTATCGGTTGTAGAGGTCAGGTTGCTCTAGGTATGCCGTGCACGAGGTGAGAATACAATAGACGTTTCATTACCTTGCACATTATGAACGTAATTGAGACGGGTCTATAGTTAGCGGGATCTGTACGACTACCTTTTTTGCACACAGGTTGTACATTTGCAAGCTTCCAAGAATTCAATACTAGCCCAGTCCGCAATGAGAGTGGTTACAAGCGCGACGACACATGAGACCACTCAGGTGCACAGGTTTTAAGCACTATAGCTGGTAATCCATCTGATTCACTAGCTTTATTCGCATCCAGGCGACAGAAGGTTTTTAATACTTCATTTTAAGCGATGCAGATCAAAGGCATAGAAGTTCAACACGGAGTTTTGAGCGGGGTTACCACCCCTTCTTAGCGTCTATACGAGAATTATTAGTAAAATGAGATGCAAGAAGCTTCACTTTCTCTTTTGCTGCTTGAGCCAATGAACCGTCAGGCTTTAACAGAGGATGGTTGACAGAAGTTGGTCTCAACCGACGTAGCAAGCGACGAGAAAGCAGGGCTGCCAGTTGGTAGAGCAATGAGCTTGGCGCTAAAATACTTAATGTGGTCGTATCGTGGCTCCTGCAATATCTTTTTATATGACCTGGCAGCTCTGTTGAAGGCTTTTTTTTTAGATATTAAATCCGGAGATTTACAGCCTCGAACATTAACCCAAGAGAGTTATGCCATGTGTTTCAGGTCTTCAGCACATACATATTTACCATTATACCATGGGCGACCCTTGTCACCGACGAGTATGTCTTCGAAAAAGAAAAGTACTTCATAGCTTGACACACAACATCAGATATAGCGTCCACGTATCTCGACGGATCCTCGGAGAAAAAGCAGACCTAGCGATAAAGGTAGGATGCTAAAAAGTCCCGCATCTCTTTCCATTCTGCCGACTTATATTGCCAAATCCGTCTAATCCTGTGAACATCGTGAGCAGATGGAGAGTAAGAAAAAATATATTGATTAAATTAATGTTTTCTCCCATAATTTTTCTTACAAAGGTCAGAGTATCCTGCGCGAGCATATCTCACTATTTTGATGATTTATATATTGGAGACTTGATAAGCTGCACGAACTCGCAATCGACGTCACCAGCGATCCGTGGTGTCATGTGACCGTCTAACCATCAACGTCAAATATCACACAAATGGGTAAATTAATTCGGCAAACGGCATATCGTCGGCTTCAATCTCGTGTGAGTTAGTTTTACTATGTATGAATGTTTATATACAGGATTAAATATACGAAAAAAAAAGAAAAAATTGTTACACAGTAGAAAAGAATATTTTTGCGATTTTATCGCTGGTAGGTCCCTGAAGCCGGAGAGCGGATAAATCAGCTATATTCTTGGTCTTAAGACTTAGAAATGTTATAATATTATATATATATGCGCCATGTGTACAGTTTTTTTTTTTTTTGGGAGCTTTAATCTTTTAGGGATATTATGTCAGCCCTATTGGCTTAAACAAAAGTTACAACATAAAAGAAACTTAGGGTGTTAATACTGCGGTTACAATATATCTAAAATATCTCGTGCTGCCCCAGACTTTGGTTCACATAACTTCTTGTGTAACGCGCCCAAATCTACGTACTGATGCTGTGTTTACGCATCAACATTTTTTGCTCTCATATTTTAAACACTCTATCATCAAGTGGCCTTCACAGTTGTTTAATAAAAAACAAAACAATCGCGAGAACCTATTAGAAATCACAACATATTATATACGTGTCATCATGAAACAAAAGGTTGACTACCACTGGTCGATAACCAATCAAATATTGGTAAATAAATAATCAGAACCCGTACCAGCTTTAATTACTATTTAGTTTACAATAAATATTTTCTTCATAAAGTTTAACTGCCACCATGGCGCTGTTTGTCCTTTTGGACAAAGGTCTCTAGTTCGATTCCACAGCCAAATGTAATAGATGGTGGTTAGACTTTAAAACACGCTTGATTAGCTACCACTCATATGTTGTATATCTACTGGCATAATACTGGTGACGTATTTTGCCGGAGACAGTCTAGGTACCACCGCAGCTCCTATTTCTGGCGTCAATCAATATGCAAACGTTAGTGTTTAAGTTTGATATGCGAGGAGGGATTAAAAAGTAGCGAGAACGACATATATACTTCTTGGTGAGAGATTAAATAAATAGTGGCGTACCTCCGATACATATTATTTGTTAGCTTCGTGTCGGTACGTGTTCTCGGAAATGGAGAAAAGCGAAGTGTGAGCCGTTATTAAATAGCTCTGTTTAAAGATGTTAACGACGCAAGAGATTCATTGCGATCTGGAGGCAACATTAGGAGAGTCTGTTCCGCCGTATTCCACTGTCGCAAGGTGGGATTCTCAATTTCGAGTGGGGAGAACGAGAACGGAAGACAAACATCGTTGCGGCCGTCACCACGTTCATCGACGTCAGTCACCCAAGAAGATGTTGCGAAAGCCGAGAAAATTGTATTGAGCGATCGAAGAGTTACCATCCGACACTTAATTCAAGAAACGGGCATTTCATATGGAAGTGTTCAATCCATATTGAAACAATCTATGAATGTGAGAAAAGTCTCCGCGAGATGGGCGACGAGAATGTTAACCGACACTCAGAAACAAAACACGACGACGACTTGACATTTCGAAGATATTGTCGGACAAGTTTCAAGAAGATTCTGAAAACTTTTTGTCTCCGTTCGTAACAATGGACGAAACATGGCTCCATCATTTTGATTCCGAGGCAAAACAGCAATCTTCGCAATGTAAATGGCCATCCATCACCGACCCTGAAGAAATTTCGTGCTGAGGCATCGGCTGGCAAGGTTATAATAATATAGCCTCAATATTATGGGACTCGGAAGGGATATTGTTGATTGATTACCTGGAGCGTGGAACCACTATTATAGGCCAATATTATGCAGCTTTAATGACCAAGTTGATGAATGCCATCAAAGAGAAAAGAAGAGGGAAACTTCGAAGGGGCGTTTCATCACGACAACACACCCTCGCACAGGTCGGCAGTTGCGATGGCTGCCATTCAGCAAGCTGACTTCGAATTGGTTGACCACCCCACTTATTCACCAGATCTGGCGACTAGCGATTTTTATCTGTTCCCCATATTGAAAGAATACTTAAGGGGAAACAGGTAACGAACACGATAACGTGGTGATGGATGCCGCGGAAGGCTTTTTGCAGAACCAAGACAAAACTTTTTTTTTGGAAAGGGTTTGAAGCCTTAGCAAAGCGCTGCACTCGGTGTGCAGAGAGACTCGGAGACTATGTACAAAAAGAAATAATTAAGGTACCAATAGTTATTATATTCTATCTCATTCTCACTACATTTTATCCCTCCTCGTATTAGAGGAAGTCTGAAAGTTGCTCCAGTGGCAGAGAAATTGAGAAGCAAGAGGTTAGCGTGGTGCGTGCATGTTGTGCGGAGGGATGTAGGACATATAACAAAGAAAGTAATGAGAATGAACGTGGATGGTTATAAGGGTAGAGGAAGACCGAAGAAAATGTTGATGGATTGTGTGATAGAAGACATGTGTAAGAAGTGTGTAAACTCAGATATGACAGCTGATAGAGGGATATGGAAGAGAAGTACATACTGTGCTGACCCCACAGAGCTGGGCAAGGGCAGGAGGAAGAGTGTTTTAGTTTGAAGTGATAGCTAGTGAAATTACTGGGGTAATGAGATTAAATATATATTGTCTCAAGATGAGTACGAGGTGATGAAATATTATCCTAATTAGCGCTGCATTGTTATGGGTGAGCGTAATAGGTATCATCAGATGATCGTCCGGCTTGTCTCGTCGCTTCATCTCATAAAAGAAAGAAGCACTTGATGATAGTTAAATCTAGAAACAAGTATTTCACATATTTTGTACGACAAAATTTGAAATACGTAAACGACGATATATGTTAGTGTCTCAGGTCTTATGTGTGGTCATATTTTGACATTAGTAAGAATTAATGTCGACGTACTGTCAAAATTACAGTTAAGTGATACTTCCTAACCTACTTAGACTGGTACTCGTCGAAACATAACCCGGATAGCTCTTGTCTTGTTCCCAGTTAGAAAATGATTGTTTGTGTGAGCGTTATTGTAATAAGTTATTAAGGTTAGTTTAGTCTTTGAGGGAGGCCTATGCCCAGCAGTGGACGTCTATCAGCGGATGATGATGGTGAAGAAGTTATTTCAAGAAAGTATCTAATAATCTATTTTGTACGAAGAGTTAATCGTGAATGTCTGTGGCCGGAGAACATCTACTTTCACTGGAACATGTATTATTGACACTAAACAGTAGATAACAAATATGACTGCGTTGCAGTTTGAACGGCGGCTTTAATTAGTAAAATTACTGGAGTGTCTTAATATAACCCAAGGGAACGAGTAATATGTGATTCATTGATTTTTATTAATTCGACGAAGAGACGGGCGAGATGTTCACCTGATAAGGGAAACCCTTGCCCACAATGCGGCGCTAGCTACGAGGATATACACTGCACTATATTATGCTCGTCGTCTTGAGACATCAAATGTTCAAGTCTCGTTACTCTAGTAATTCCTCCGTAAGATGTTAGGCGGAACCCCTTGCACCACTTAAACAGTTATATAACTTAAATAAAAGAAGACTGTATGTATACCAGTTTCAACTATTATATGTAATGTTTATTATTTTATTTTGTTGACGTCAGCAAGTTTTAATAGTGATAACATTCGCTGTAGCGTTTTCACTGTGATCGTTACCTAATAGTTTTAGCGGCGGCGCGGTGCAGTTCCACCACCGGTCACCATGATTCAGGGCTAAGGACTCCGCGTGGGCGGGTCAAGTGGCAATGTCGCGGGCACCGCACGCAAGCCACGAGTTTCCTCATTTCCAACAAATCTACACGATCAAATTCCGAGTGGTTTTTTAAACGAAAATACTAGAGCAGCTAAATTACTGTTAAAGCTTTCATATCGTACTCATTGCACAAATTCAGCATCATCACCATTCCCAATGATGTGTACATTCGCTGCTGAACAGAGGCTAAAAGACCTCTATTCCATTAAGTCCTGCACCACATGTATCAAGCGGTTCCCCGTAAACAGATCCTCGGTCTAACGGTTAGGGCGCTTCCAGATTTTCGCTTCTGGACCTTCCATTCCAATGGACTGTCATCAGACAAATTGTATAAGTGTAATTTAACATATATTATCTTCAGATTTTATATTTCTTACGAAAAAGTTTTAAGAAACTCAAGTCTTTATGTCAGTTTTAATTTGTACCTAAGTTTGATCACTTAAAATTTTAATTAAATCACTTTGCACTGAATCTAACTTTTTAAACGTTGCTAAATAATAAAAAGTACCAAATTGTTTTATTTGAAGAGATCAATATCACGTTAACGAATCGGTTAAGCAGTGGTTACTAGATTTCGTAACTTGAACGGTCTACTGTACAAGGTTAACCATCTCACAGACTTTAATTAATATTAAGATTTGCGTTCAGGATTGACTCTTTCATATCTTTGGTGGCATACCTCTTAAGCGTCTAGAGGGTGGTTGTTAACTCCTCCCTTTTAGTGTAAAGTGGATGTGATGCCGGTCGACTCCTCAACGCTACATAACTACGACCTCATCCGTCTACCAGTGCACGTGGCCTTTAGATCTAGCTCATCATGTTTAACCGTAAGTCCCATCGATTATGACGCATTTCAGGGTTGGTAACGTGTGTTTTTTATTTCTAATTAGTTACTATATTGATAAGAGTTAAAACTGTCGCGTATGTTTACTGCTTTTACGAGATTGTCTTAATATAAACAAAACAAGCATTAAATTAACTAGTAAACAGTTGTTATCTCTATGTTTTTATAACTGGTCGTGTCTAGTTGCATTGTAAGCGCGAAATATATATATATATGTATGTACAAATATAAAAAACTTGTATAGCTATATAAACAAATTGAAGTATCTCTTTGTAATAGCTTAATGATGCCTTTTTGCTAAATTAACGAGAAACAGCAGCATCATCATCATCATCATCAGCCGATAGACGCCCACTGCTACAAATATAGCATATACATGAAAATACAACTCACTGAATACTCTGTCTTAGATCAGCTCGTTAATCACAGGCCGGTGGATATGCTGCGTGTCCACCAGCCCAGCACCAGATGAGTTGTAAGAGTCTTTACGACTTTCAAGCGCTTAACATCTTCAGAAAACAGGCCAGTGAGTAGCTGATCCAGGAAATTTTGTAAATGTTCCAGGTTCAATCAGATACTAATCGATCTTTGTTAACTTGTTACCCCCTATTGTTTAAAGAGCTCATGTTTGAGTATTATTTACCGGGGTGTAAGAGGTACTGCACAACAGCTCATGAGACCCAAGCCAACCTCACCTGCTCGTGGTGCACCCTGCTAATCAACAAACGAGGCTCTCGCTCCAACAAACCCGCATTGGGCCAGCGTAGTAGAAAATGACCCATATCCCCCATATGAACCCCTACAAACGTGGAGATCTTTTGGGAGGCCTATGTCCTGCAGTGGACTTGTATTGGTTGCTGATGATGATTATTTATACACGAATTTTTCGTTTTCATTTCGTATTTCTTAGCCTTTGTTTTTGAACACCCACCGCTGTTTCATCACACTGTGTACCTTTATACTAGCAGAGATGGTAAATTGGTATCATGGATGATGGATGTAGTGTTTGCTTCGATTACCTTGGATTTCAAAGGTGTGAATGCCGGAATACAGCAATCCTATTACGGCAGCAAATTGACAATAAATGAAGTAGCAAAGCCAATGTGGCACCGGCATTAAACCAGGGACCTTCGTGTTATAAGGCAAGTAGGTGGTCGCTGTACCATAAAGGCACATAATGTATATTAAGGGTTTTTTTTATAAATAACTGTTATATTTAGTTAATTACTCCAACACGTTATCAGTAACGTTTATCATCATCATCAGCACCGAGCGGCCTTTCTTCTGCCGGTCGTGTCATGATCACGGCGTCTTGATTCGCCGCAAGTTCACGTGATTCCCAGCTTAATTAGTTACCGGTAACTACTAAGTGAGTAATTTTTTTGCATAATTAGTAATACTAATGGTGTATTCACGGATTATTAATTGGGCGGGCGAGAATGAGTCGAATTAGAACTTTCATAATTACTTAGGTAATTAGTATATCTCTAACGGCGTGTCTAGGTTCTTTGTAAGATTTTTACACACCTTTATAGTAGTTTTATGAAAATTTCATGATAGTATATTTCCATTCATAAGAAATTTGGTATTACCAACAGGCCGTACAGACCCTCTGCTGTGCTATCACTCTTTTCTGGTTACAATTTTGGACTTCCTTCTATCGTTCATCGCCTCTCATGCCGGAATTTCGTCGCATATTACAATCTTTAAATTTTTTATATTTCTCTTATTTACATTTTGTTTTGCTTTATTTTACATTACGTTTCTCCTGTTATCTACAGTTTTCTAAATTTAGTTTCCTAATCTTAATTAAAATATTTCTCTGTGCTTATATTTCTTTTTTCTTCTTAATCATCATCATCAGGCCTCCCACAAAGATTCCCATATCGAACGGTCCTGCGCTGCCCGCATCGCCGGGCACTACGGGCCATCCTTTGTAGGGGTTTATACATCCTGCTCCAAGAGGGATTGGCAGGAGCCATTCAATCTCTTTTCTTACCTCTCATTACTTACAATTATGCTTTTTAAAATTGGGTTTTATTCGCTTCTGTTACCTTTCCTTTTATTTTCTTGCTAATTTTTTCTGCCTTAGGATTGCTGGATCTAGGTCTTTCCGAAATCTCTCTACACACTTTAATTTTGAATGTATCCAGAGGTCTTCCATAAGTTTCTGCGACTATGCGAGCTGTTCGACTACATCCAGGATGGTAAGAGATACGTCTTCTTGTAACTACATAGTACCAGTATGGTTATTATGCTCGTCGCTTTATATAAAATGTTAATTAAAGCTATCGCAGTAATTTAACTAGATACAACGCACTTCAAACCTAAACAGATGTTTGCACACTACTAAGTCACTAAGTTAGCTACGATCATTTTTATGATATGATATTCTCTTTTAGATCTCTTCGCAAAGAACGGCATCCGGCAACAGCGGCCTGCCACTGGAGCTCAAATGTAAATCTTATACATAGTTAAACATATTCATAAACTCTGAAATTTATCTTAACAGCTTCTCCATCACAGAAACCCATCAGACATATTATAAGCGCTTTATTATGGTGCACCAATGACTTTGCTATATCGCAGGATATGTTTTGAGATACTTCAATTTCATGAATTGATACCGCTACATTATGTACAAGCAACCGTATTGGATGTCCAATAATGATGATGATGGTGAACCATATTGGTTATAAGCACAAATGTCTTACCCAAAAGATTGCTAGACTTAAGTGGAAGTGGGCAGGGCACATTGTTCGAAGGACCGACTGTCGATGGAGCAGTAAGGTCCTCGAGTGACGCCCGCGTACCGGTAGACGTAGTATAAGGAGGCCTCCCACAAGGTGGACCGACGATCTGGCGAGTCGCCGGAATCCACTGGATGCGACCAACGCGGGACAGATCGATGTGGAGATCTTTGGGAGAGGCCTATGTCCAGCAGTGGACGTTTATCAGCTGATGATGATGACAAATTTCTTTATGATAAAATATTATTTACCAGCTAAACTATTGACCTCTGTATTTTTATAAAGGTCACTCAGCTTCGGATACAATCTGTCTTCGTGACTGTTTCCGTACCTTTGAACTCAATCTAGTTAATTAAAGAAGATAGTTTCAGACGCATAAAGCTTTTCATCTATTTTCTGAAAAAATTTGACCTAAGTATTACCTATGTTTGTCTTCTCTTTTAATTGACTCCAATTTTATTTAACGTTAAGTTACAACGAATTTGAAATGGCAGTGCTTGCACAAAATCGTCAGGCTCTAGTATATTCTCTCTACTGCTGGCGAGTGTTGCCGGAAATCGACTAGGTAGGTGCAGCTGACAAATAGTAGTAAGCGAATATGACTGTGCTCTGCTTTAAAGGGCGCTAGTGAAATTACTGGGGTAACGAAACTCAACATATTATATCTCAAAGCGACTAGCATAATGTGGTGTTGTGTATAACATCCTAAGTAACGCTGTTGTTGTTGGCGGGCGTAGCACTTAACATCAGGTGGTCGTCCCGCCCGTCTCGACACTTCGTTGAGTGAAACAAAATTTAGTAGTAGCGGGAATAGGTCCAGGGACCTCCATGTTATTAGAATAATATCTAAGATTGTATCGATAATTAAGAAGATTAGGATCGGTTAAATCTAGTTTGGACTTGTCTAGAAAAATGTTGCTGGTTAATAAAATCAATTAAACATAATTACTATGCGACTCACCAAAGTGCCCAGGTAACTATGACCGATGTCCTCCTCCGACGTGTGCCCCGACACGAGGGTCTGCCGCTTCCACTTCATCATTCACTTATTATTTCGGCGTCACTTTTATCACTTTCGATTTTGGTCTGTGATTTGTGGCAGTAACGCTTAAATTTTATGGTTTTCCGATAAAACTTTTATCTTTATTAAATGGACCGAGTCGCTAATATTACTTAAATTAACATGATTATTACTTGATATTAACAAACTTTAATATATACATATGTATATAAACTACTGATGAAATAGTAATTATATGTTGTTTAGATGAGTCAAGAGATCAGAGAAGAAAATATAAAAAAAATTGTTAAAATATAATTTTTTTTTGTAAAATTTTTCTCTTATAGAACGGCAAAGTTATACAAATAACTTGCACAATAATAACAATACTTTTAAAGGAATTATTTTATTGAAACATTAACAAGTTTTCCTAGAAGAATAAGAGTTCTCTATTATTTATTATCATATGTGAAGTTTAATAGAAAAGATATTTAAAAACTTTGAGAAGTCACAATACGAAATATATTTCAGTTATTAAATGAGAATTTTAAGAGTGGTTTATAAAAAAAAAAAATTGAGCACTGATGTATGTTACTACATGTCGGAGAGCGCGCGAATACTGGGCCCGCGAGTATGTGCTTGTCGGGTGCACTGCGGCTGAGATCTGCTGAAACTGTGAAACTCGAGACTGTTCCACATTACGTCCCTTTTCACACGCGCACCTACTGTTTACTTACCTGTTCGTGCGCCTTGCGCAGAAACAAGAACATACATATACACACATATATATATATACAGTAGACGTAGTGTTGGGAGGTCTGCCACGAGGTGGACTGACGATCTGGTGGGAATCGCGCGAACCCACTGGATGCGAGCAATGCGGAACCGATCGATGTGGAGATCCTTGGGAGAGACCTATGCCCAGCAGTGGACGTCTATCGGTTGATGATGATATATAAACATATATACCAAAGACTACGACCCCGCTTAATATTAATGATCGTAGTCAAGCGCTACTCTATATAGATATAAAAACACATCATCATCATTAGGTGCCCACTCTTCAAACTGAAGTTTGGCGATCAGATTGAGAAATAATATCGATCCTAAACCTAAATCCTTTTTACTTTAAACCCTGTCTAGAAAAAAACTGCCTAACATATATATAATTAAAATGATATATATATTTCTTGATTAGTGTGCTTTGCCATCGAAAACTTAATGTAACTTACCATCTCCTGGCATGCTTACTTTTATGTAGTTACTTTAAAACATTGAAAGAGTATTGTTTCAAACACAACCTGACTGTATAATAGTATATACTGTAATATATGTGTATACATATATATACTGTAATTGAAAATGTGTAGTAAAAGTATTTCAAGTCGAACGAAGACTTGATCAGGCATTCATGTAAAATCTTGTTCATTACATAGATAACTAATTTGGTGATAATCTAAAAAACTAGTTTTACTTATATATATATATATATATATGTGTGTGTGTATTCTACGAAACGACGAGACGAGCGAGACGTTCACCTGATAGTAAGTGATACGTCTGTGTATAACAACGAGGCAATAGTAAGAATGATATACACTGCACTGCATTCCGCTCGTCGCTTCGAGTCATAAGATGTTAGATCTCGTTTCCCCAGTAATTTGGCTATGGCGCCATTCAAACCGGATCAAAGTATTGTTCGCACACTACTGTTTGTCAGCGGCGATATGAGCTACCGTGGTACCTCGTTGGTCTCCGGCAACAGAGACCTACCAGCAGTAAATTATTCCATACATAAGTAATACATGATATTTTAAAGAGACTTTCTGCACGGAACTTGAGAAATGCTGCATCATGACTCTGTTGAGAACTATGTTGAGTAGTTAACTCGTCAAACCGGTACTTCCGGTGGAGTTGTTAAAATTAGGAAACGAGAGAAGGACAGTGACGGAACTTGCGAACATAGGGAAATTGCTTGATTAACTTAGACTAATGTCATTAATGTATCTTGTTAAACACAATACACGAGTACTATGTCCAGCAGTGGACTTATATCAGTCGAATCGATGATAATGACGATGTCATAAAAAACAGTTTTTAATTTTTTTTTTTTGATTACTGGAGTTATAACTAAAAGTAACCCGAATTTGATACTATTTGTAGAAAATATCAAATATGTGATTTTTTATAGACATCGTTTTAAGTCATATTGATGTTTTTAAAGTGTATGGAACTGACGGTAACCACAAAGTTAATTGCTTAATTAACCGCAGTTATATAGTGTAGTATGTTTATGTTTAGTTACTGCACATCTTAAATATTTGATATTTATAATGAACATAGAATAACTACAATTATACATTTATCACGGGCTGTAAGGGGTCCCGCACTGCAACTCGCGGGACCTAAGCCAACCTCACCTGCTCGCGGTGCACCCTGTCAATCAACAAACGAGACTGGCTCCCACCAACCCGCATTGGGCCAACGTGGTGGGAAATGACCCGAGACCCTCCAAATAAACCCCTATTAATGATGGCCCCTGATGCTCGGCAGTACTGGAGGCCATGCCGACTGTGTGAAGGTTGCGTGAGGTACTGGATGCGGCCAGCGCGGGATCGATCAGTGTAGAGATGTTTGGGGGTGGCCACGCGTTTTTACCAGCACCAGGGGCAGTCGTTTGTAGTTTTTCCTATGGGGGATTTGGGCTACTTCCCATCACGCTGGCCCCATGCGGGCTAGTGGGCGACAAAGTCTTGTTTGTTGATTAGCAGGGTGCACCGCGGACAGGTGAGATCGGCTTGGGTCCCGTGAGTTGTTGGGGTCCCCGCTTACACCATCAAAAGTGGTACGTCCTCTTAATAATCTCAGTGTGATACAGCCTTAATATATCTCATAGCTAGATAGTATGTGGTGTAGTATATACCAGAATAAGTTCACTATCTAGTGATATCATATACTATAATAGTACTTTTTATTCAAGGAAGTGACGGGACGAGCAGCACGTTCACCTAATGGAAAGTGATACGCTTGCCAACAACGTGGTGCTAGTTACGATTATATAATTACAGCAGCACATTGTGCTCGTTACCCCACTAAATTCACTAGCTACAGCGCCCTTCAAACCGGAATACTAGCATAATTCAAGTCATGTAGTGGTCTACTTTGATAGGCTTTCAAGATTATAGCCCTAGTTTCTAGTCTCGGGGTATTAAGAATAGAACTAAAGTAAGCCGTCACTCTGATAGAAGGCAGCTCATAGGGGTTTTATAAGCTTCAAAGGCGGGGCTCTCATGACACACTAAGCTAGTCTAGGATAGACAACAAGTACGAGGTGGTTTCGTGTTTGTCGCAACAAAGCGTGGATGCTTAGGTGCAGTGCAGGGAGAGACAGTAGCGTGATTCCCGTGCCCTTTTGCAACGCACGAGGGATTGGACTATCTAAGTGGTTTTGGTAGGTACAAATCCCACTCAAGGAATAGTTTATTAATATCCTCTTATCTTCCCGTCCCAGAAGCAGGATATCTTTGAAGGATTCACCTCGACAAAAAAAAACCTTTAGGGTTTTGTCTGTGTCGCAATCATTCTCCCTTCAGTCATTTTTATCGACACGTTACGTATTATGTGAAAGGGTGTCAAAGGAGTCCCGCACAACAACTCACGGGGCCCAAGCCAACCCTACCTGCTTGCAGTGCAGGCTGGTAATCAACAACGAGGCTCTGGCTTCCACCAACTCGCATTGGGCCAGCGTGGAGGAAAGTTGCCCCAATCCCCCCGTATGAAACCTCAGAAACGACGGCCTCTGATGCCCGGAATGCGGGCGACACAGGAGCGATCGATATGGAGAAGGAGAATCTTTGGGTAAGGCCTATGTCCCGCAATAGACGTCTATCGTCTGATGGTGATGGTGGTGGGTTTTCAATCGGTTCCGATTCATTGATTAAATATTAGTAAACGTTTCCCAAAGTATAGTTTATGAGAGAGATTAGTTACGCTCGAGTATAGCGACTTGGGAAATCATTCAAGTTATTTTAAGTTAATGTCATTTAACACTTTTTCCCTAAAGGCCTTATGTCCTGGTCATAGCACAGCCGCAATGACGCAGACCGCAGTGCCATATATAAACTTTTTGCAATAGCTTGATGTGATTGTATACAGATAGTTTACCTTATACACATTATTCCTTTATTAATGCTAATTTAATTGTTATATAGCGATATAGCAATTTATTTGCGCACGCCTCAGTATTACACTGCTAAATTAACAGACAGGGTATAGCCCCTAACTCGGTAATTTTCGTCGTTACTTCACAAACTGGAAGGATAATACCAGATGTAGATCTACAGGCAAAATGGTACTTAACAACATAAGAGTAAAAAAAATCGCAGAGATTTTGTATCTTTTACAAGGTCATTACAAGACCTAAATTTTGTACATTGTTTAAGGGTAACAGGGTCAAAGATAGTGTACTGTGCTCACTTATGTTACTCTGGCACTAACGTGTTGCACAGCATCTGAATGTGGTAACTAATGATTAAGCAGGTTAAATAGGCTTCTAGATGAGTGCGTTTTATCCCCAAAGACTACATCACTATTACCATCAGGTAGGATTGTAATCAAGCGTTAGTTCATATTTGTAAAAAAAACCCCTGTAGCACCAGAATGATTCAGATTTTTTAAGCAGCTACATATAACAAAGAATAGCTAGGAGCCACTGGGCTCAAACAGGGCTGGACCGTGCTGGAACGTATTACAGGAGACCTACGTCTATCAGAGAATGTCCATCGGTTGAAACGATGATGATGATGATGATGATGATGATAATATACAAACTGTAGTCATGAGATGAAACTATAGGATGTTTTCACCGACCATTAGCGATTTCGTAAATAAGGAACACAATTGCTATTCAGCAATGGTTCGAGTTTAATCTGACAAGGGCAAGATATTGTGATATTACATCTATTATTCATGATGGATATACTTACACCATCACTACGGTCAGCATTTTGAAATAGCCTGCGTTTCTTTCATTTTTGCTCAACGAATAAATGAAACTGATAGTAAACGCCGGAAACAAGTGTGGCTCTAGTTAGAATGTTTACACTGCCCGATATTGTGATCGTCACAATTCCCAAAATACTGTCCAGTACCCCAACTACTGTCCTTGCCAATCCCCGCTAATTGAAGCCAAGAATCTTTTTTCTGGACCTATTATTTCATCTAGCTTTAATTTATGTAAACGATATGAGAAGCTGCGATCTTAAAGAAAACGTCTTAAAAACTGTCCAGAATAGAGCGAAGTGAAGTTGTATAGCAGACCTGTCCATGACGGAACTAATGCCAAAAAATTATTTGAAAGTAATCACCCCCACAAACTCCCAAAAATTGTACTAGATTTGCCACTTGACGATTTTAATGTAAAAGTAAAAAATTTATAAATCAACAAAAATGAGTATATATTCCGCTCAGTTCCTTGCGTCCATTCTTCTCAGGTCCAAGGCAAGTCTTCTCCGAATGGCTGGTACATTTTGACGTTCACAGCCCTATAATCTCGGACTATTAAGAATAGGTCTAAGGTATTCCTTTCCTGTCGTATAAAGCGACTAAAAGGGTCCTCGGGCTCGTAAGATATAAGAGGGGGGAGAGAGGGGGGGGGGCGATCTTAATAAGCGAGCCTTAGGGGAACGGCAAATCCATGGTGGTCTTGTATTCACCGTAGCACAATGTGGGTGCTAAGGAGGACTTTGCCCTTCTGTGGGATGTATTGGCCAGAGTGCAGGGGGGCACTGGTGCGTTGCGTAGGAGATCCCGGAGTCCCTTCTAATGCACTAAGAGAGACCACCGACGGGGTTTTACTAGGTAAAAGCTCTATATAACCTCGTCTTCCCCCCAAAAGCAAGGTATTTTTTATGATTTGACCTTCAATAACTGAACGAATGTTTCTATGTTGAATAAAAGTTTTTGTGTCTCAATAAAATGAATTGAGATGTTTACATTTTTTTATTGACAATAACTTAATACTTGACATAAATTCCGCGTTAAGTGACAATGAGGCCGAATACGTTATAGCGTGATTGTCTAAAATATTCCTCTGCTCTCACGATAGGAATGGTACCATAACAGCCAATTTACGTCCTCACTGTTGGGGCACAGGTCTACCCTCAATATGAGGGCGATGGGACTATGGTCACCGCGCGGGCCTAATGCGGATTGGTGACTTCACACATAGCTTAGAATAAATTCTAATTCATGTGCAAGTTTCCTCGCGATGTTTTCCTTCACCGTTTGTATTTTGTTGTTGTTACTAAAGTTCACAAATGTACATAACTTAAATATTAAAGTCACATGTAAAAAATATTAAAGTCACAAGTACATGCTGGCTGAGATTCGAACCCGCGACTTTCGGCTTGAGGGCCGCACGCTCTAACCATTAGGCCAGCGAGTTACATTCATAGGAATGGTAACACGAGAATATTTACTTCTTTGCAGTACATGGAACAGAGGGCGGACTTAATGCCTATGTGGCATACTCTGCACGATCACCCAGAGAGATATTCGTAGAATCTTTGGTGGAAATAAATATATTATACATACATAACCAGACAATAATATAAATAATACGTATATAAAGATAAAAAACAAATACTTCATATAAAATACATGAGCCTGGTTGTGTCTTCGGTTAATGGGACGAAGTATCCTGATAAGTTGGTGGACTTGTAACCATATATTAATTTATCATAGTTGTATACATTTAGATCGGTCCAGGGAGCCAAGGTATGCAGTGCTCATTTGTCTGTACGGAGCACACGCCTGCTTGTTGATAGGCAGCTAAACGAATTAGATATAAAAAATCTACCACTATTGGTCTTGGTAGAATTTTTTCCTCTTGGTTCTCTCTTCTCTCTTGGTAGATGTTACCGTTTTCTTCTTGTTACAAATTCTAGTGTCGGCCTACCCCGTTCTCGGTTGAGGCGTGATGCGCCAATTCGCATACAATTACCGCGAGCAGGGCCGGGCCCGAGCGGCGCATCGTGCGGGAGGCGGCCCTGAGCGTGCTCATCGTCTCCACAATCAGTACACACACGATACGTCAACGCTTTAATATCTGGCGACGTCTTCCTCCACGAAACTAATAGTTTATTTAGAATCGGTACGAAAATGTTATTTTTTTTTTTTATTTCTATAATTTAATTCACCTGTTGAGTGCTGAACAGCTGTAGTAACAGCCTTTTAAACTTTTTTTATATTCAACGAAGCGATGAGATTAACGAAACGTTGACCTGATGGTAAATGACAGCACGTTCTTAACAACGTGGCGCTAGTTAGACTGGTATACACTGCACCATATTGTGCTCGTCGCCTTGACACATGAAATGTTAAGTCTCGTTACCCTAGTAATTCCATTAGCAGCAGTGCCCATCAAACCAGAACACGGTAATGTAGTTATAATATGATAAAGTTGACTGAAGAAGAATAAAGTTATGCAATGCAGCAACGAGGCAGTAAGTGATAAAGTTGTAAAAAATATGACATATGTTCGATTACATACAGATCCTTTTGCTATAAAATAGACATAGCCCACCCCCATAAGACCTCGACATTGATCGGTCCCGCGTTGCTCGCATCCCATGGGTTCCCGCGAGTCTCACCAGATCATCGATTCACCTTGTTCGAAGCATCCCAACACTACGTGTACCGGTACGCGGATGCCACTCAAGGACCTTACTGCCCCACCGGCCGTCGGTCTTTCGAGCAAAGTGCTTAGCCCACTGCCACTTAAGTCTAGCAATCTTGTGGGCTATGTCGGTGACCTTAGTTCTTCTGGGGATCTCAATAGGTCTGATTGGATCGCACAGAGAAACTCCGAGCATAGCCCTCTCCATTGCCCTTTGGAAGACTTTGAGCCTTTTCATAAGGCGGACAGTAAGAGGCCACGTATCGGTTCCGTATGTCAACACCGGTAACACACAGGACTTGAAGACTTGTTGTGTGCAGAGACTGCGCACACTTATATATATGTATATATATATATATATATACACACAGTACAGACATATATAATAAAATTTGCACACAATTTGTTATTGGTAAAATCGGTACTTGGATTGTTTCTAAATAATTTTTCTTCTACAAAAGTTAGCGTTTATCATTAGCAAGAGGTCCAAAGCCCTGAGACCGTACACCTCATATATGTAAATCTACGTAAAGACTTTGCTGTGTTCCGGTCGTTAATAAGAGGGTGCAGTGTTCACTAGTACTCTTCGCTAATTTCAGTCTAATTGTCACTTAAAATTATGTGAAATTTTTGAAGCATATTGTAGATAAAAAAATCTATAATAATTAATGAATTAAAAAGATTATTAAATGCTTGACTTTAAGTGAAACTTAAGCAAATACTTGATTGAAGTGGTGACAGTGCTATCAGGTGTACAAGTGTTTTTTGATGAATGTTGTGTAGTGGCACTTATTGAACTAAATTGAAAAGGATTTCTTTGTACTAAATTAACCATTTATGTACATAGTAACCCACTAACCCGCATTGGGTCAGCGTGGTGAGAAATGACCCAAGTCCCCCTTATATTAAACCCTACAAACCATGGCTCCTGGTGCCTGGCGATGCGGGTAGCGCGGGACCGATCGATGTGGGGAGTCTTTGGGGGAAACCTATGTCCAGCAGTGGACGTCTATCAGCTGATGATGATGATGTACGTCATAAGCCAGCTGGAGTCCACTGCTGAACATCGGTATCCCCGTGGAACACCGGAAAGTATATGTGTTACAGTAAATCAACAGGATTTAAATGTACTTGCATGCCGTTTCTTGGGAGAGGTCTTTATCCAGCAGTGGACTGCCGCGGACTGATGTTAAGTATAATAAAAAGTAAATAACTATTTTCACACTACATCAGTATATATGCAGTACTTGTGTATCAGATAGACAGCCACGTATATACTGTATGTCCCGAACAAGCTTTGATTTGATTCCCAATGAATTTGGGAAATCAAGGGTCACATCGAGATTAAACTAAAAAGCTCCGCAAACAGTTTTTGTGAATATGTGATATTTTCCAACTTACACTTAGCCAGCGTGATGGATAAATGGATTGACTACATTCTTATGACAAAAGGTCCCTAGTTTCAGCAGTGGGAACTTTGACAGCGTTGGTCATTATAGACATCATGTGCAACATGTATATTATTGCCTATAGTTCATTTCCTATGTTAATAAGAAGTGTACTTTTTACATAATAACTTGCATCACACTGTACAATAGTGATCTGGGACCTACTCCGCGCTCACCGCACGCAAACACAAACAACTTAAGATAACACAATCAAATAATAAGGACATACGATTATTATATTTAATTAATAAAATGATCTACTGATTGCACCGGTAATTAATCACTCGACCTAATTAATAACTAACAAACATACCTACTGAACAATATGTAATCGTTTGTTTGGACGAATATGTTGAATGTGGTATTTATGGTATAAAGGTAAGGTAAGGTAAGCCGCAAATATACTGTGGCCATGTTTATACACATATCATATGAAGTTACCAAGTAACATAACTTAGGGTAATAAAGGAAGTTGATTAATTTTTAGTACGCTAAAATCGTAGGCTAATACCTAAATACCTTTTCTGTACAAAGTAATATTTTCTTATATTAGAGAATGATATGTTATAGGTCGAATGTGGAAACCCGCGACTTATGATTCGTTTGGTAATCAAACTATTATAATTAACTAAGATATCCATCCCCTCATCTATCGTTAAGTCCTCTGTTTTCAAAAGAACGGGCTCTCAAAGTCCTACAAGGAATACGCAGTGATGTTGTTTTACAACATAGCCAGAGTAATAGGGGATGGTTTTGAGGTTGCCGCCCGCAATGTAATATAGGCGACTATCGGAGATTTAGTGCGTAGAAATCCTACACGAGAAAGTTACTTACAAGACCATTAGGTAATTTACTCACAGCATTATATCGCCTTTGGACATACTGTAGCAAGTATCGTCGTTAACAATATCCTTATTAACAAAGTCTTTTACACCATAGCTGCACCGATATTCAGACACCGTCTCCGGCAAAAAATTCAACAGCCTGCAAAACTGTTTAAATGTTAATCATCTGCCTAATATAATCTACTTATAAGTTTACTCCGCTGTACCCAAACTCTTCCCATCACCACATCAACTGGTGAACAAGAGCGTTTCGTATGTTTTAGTACTGCAATTATGAAAATAAGTACAGCCTCGGCAGCGATACTCCGAGTTATTGTTCGCATCCTGGTGCGAGAATTTAAGTTCTTGTCTGTGTAATGGTTGATGATTATGTAAATTACAGGCGTGTATTGTTTTAAAACAAATAATATGTTTAAAAGTTATTAAAGTTTCTGAATGAAGCAGGAAACGATAATTAACACCATTAAAGTTTTTATTGTATGGATTCGAAATGAACAGTAATCTCGGTGGCAAATGGTGGCACGCGGCTAACATCAATCCTCTGCCGGAAACCATCTAGACAGCGTCAGAGTCTGCTATCAGGCATTAGTGTCAGAACATTATTGTATTCTGGTTTCTGGGCTGTTAGTGAAAATATTGGAGGATTAACATTTTATATCTCTATGCGGTCGGGCACAGTAAGCACCATTATTAGTCTCTTTAATCACACACAAATAAACCAAACTCTCTATTATATTATATATATTAAGTGTAAGACGCACCCTTAAGATACTTTTATTATCCATTAAAACCTCATTCACAAAAATATTTTCATTTCACAGCCACACATCCACATACAATAACGTTTCATCCAACCTCTTTCTTAAAGACTGCCTCATATTCACAGCTAGAACTAAACTACATTTCTATCAGACCTAGATTGCTTCGAGAGAGAAGGGTTAATACCTGGATGTGGAACTCTAGCGCCAGGATAATTCTTATTAATATTTTACTATATTTTTAGTTAATTTTTTCATATATTATCGTAATATACGTGTAATTCTGCCCTTGCAATTAGTATTGTGGCAGTCGTCGACACAAGCGCAGCTTAGTTTCGGTTACCATTATCATCATCATCATCAGCCGATAGACGTCCACTGCTAGACATAGGCCTTACCCAAATATCTCCACATTTTCCGGGAACATTTGGGAGGATTTGGGCCAATTTCCACCACGCTGGCATAATACGGGTTGATGGGAGCTAGAGCCTCGTTTGTTGATTAGCAGGATGCACCACGAAGAGATGAGGTTGGCTTGGGTCCTGTGAGTTCTTCTGCGGGACCCCTTACACCCACACGTTGTTAAATATTGAGCAAAACTAATATAAACCAAAATGTTTCATTTTATTACTTTTAAACAAATTTAAATGGCGCAAATCTCCCCATATGAACCCTTACAGACGAGCCCTAGTGCCCGGCAGTGCCGGAGGCCATGCTAACTGCAGCGCAGAACCGAACGATGTGAGATTTTTTTGGAGAGGCCTAAATCCAGCAGTGAACGTCTATCGGCTGATGATGATGATATAACAACGTTGATGTTATGGGTAAGCAATGAACAACGTACATTTACATCAACAAAATGAGATGGATTCGCTTGAGAAGTGATAAGGGAAAGTTTAACGGATCGCTGTGTCCAATCCATTCATCATCGTCACCTTTAAGATGTTAAGCTGGACAGAGACAGAGAGATCAAGTTTACATATTCTTTATACTTACTAAAGTACCAAATTTATTCTTTTCGTAGATACCTCGAGTTGTAGTTGTTGTATTATATATTTTTTTTGTTTTCATTGTCGATTGCTGGTGATGGTTTGGTTCGTGTAATAAATAGGCAGACAGTTCGTGACCACAAAAGTCTAAATCACTTACATCATATTTCACAATATTAAACTTTTCCATTAAATAAAAATAACTTAACTGCTTAGGTATACGTATCGTATAAGTACAACTTACTACTCGGTACAGTAGTACGTACACGCACGCACACACGACCACACCGCACGAGATGCGGAGCAACGTTTGGGAAACAGGAAAATAAGTTTTTTTTTTATTTATTTTTTTCAATTAAAAAATTCAAGACGACGTACAAATGCAAATGCCTCATTAATTTAACGTGATAATGTAAATGAGTTATAAAGGAAATTTTCAGAGCTTATCAGTTAATTAACCCCGCCTACCAAATTTCTACATGTACTCTCCGTGAGTAGTTTCCTCAGTGCTGAAGGTCATAGTATCTTAGTGATAATCCGCTTTTTATATTCTCTTCTCTATGAACTTAAAGGAAGTTTAATGTAAATCCCTACAAGTTACTCTCCGCCTGCGTTGCTGGCTGTAATACCCTCACAATTCCCTTTGGAGGAGGAATTTTTTAAGATCCGTTTTCAACTGATCTATACTCAGCAAAAATATTTTATTTTTATGTTTTACGAAGCAACGGGACGAGTGGGACGTTCACCTGATCAACAACGTGGTGCTGCTTGCGATGGTATAAACTGCACTACATTCTGCTCCCGCCTTGAAATATAAGATTTTAAGTTTCGTTACCCCAGTAGTAGCACTAGCTATAACACACTTCAATCCGGAACGAAGTAATGTTTGCACGCTACTGTCTGACGGCGTAAACATGCGCTGCGGCGGTACCTACCTTGACGGTCTCCAGCATCAGAGACCTACCACCAATAAAACATTCATACCAAATTTCAAGACTTCAGTTTCAGAGATATCATGATGAGTCTCTACGTAGGTGGAAATCCTCTAATGTATATAGATTATATCGCCTTGAAAATTACTTAAAAGATACAAGAATGTGTATTGTAACACTATCTGCCTGCGAGTTGTAACAAAGAGAAAATATTTGTTCAGTTACACATACATTTACCAATTTTCAAAGTTACAGTTAATATTAGAATATTGGTAGCAGATTTTTCTACATGTTTAATTATTTTATACAACAGTAGCCTAAGTTACCCACAAACCTGACCTTTCGCTATAAAATCTATTGATGAGGATCGTGTGAACTAGTTTACGGCAAATAGTCGTAACAAAGGGAAATATTTTTTTTTTAATTCTCAGTATATATATACATTTATGTATACTTACAAATTACATTATGCTGAATAAAAATAGTTTTTTTTTAATAAGAGCTTCTACCTAACTTAATCGGTAAATGAAGTATTTGTATAATTATTATTATAATCTACAGTTTGCGAAAACGGTTAGTAAGTACGAATCGTTTAAAAAGGAGCTTCGTTGAAGAGTAAACGAGCCGTCTGGCTCATAAAATATTAGTAAAAAAAATACAGTAAGTCCTTAAATAGTAATTGACAGTAAGTAACGTTTGCCCGTCGCGCCAGTTAGGATGATACATAGCACCACATTGTGCTCGTCGCCTTGATATATAAGATGTTGGAGTCTCGTTACCGCAGTAATTTCACTAGCTACAGTGGCCCACAAATCAGTAGACAGTAATGTTGCACAGTACTGTACAGTACTGTTTATCGGCAGGAATAGGAGCTGCGGTGGTACCCAGACTGTCTCCGGCAACAGAAACTTACTAGTAAAGTTTAATAATTAAAAATCAAAAATCTGTTGATAGAAATTAAAAACTTTATAGTTCGACTTAATAGTTTGTGATTAAAAAATATATATATAATGACGCGTCGTACTGTACAATGGACACGCAGTACATCTCCCCAGTGCACAGAGACAATTGTCTATTATGCTAGCTTCTTCTCGGGTCGGCGGCAGACCGCTGCCGGGATTGGACGAGGACCCAACAGCGCATGCGAACATTGAAAATGGATCATTGTATAGAGTTGGAAACCAAGCTGCAATCGTGATGGTAACCGTTAATTTATCTTTTCGAGGAACCGACGCGACCTACAAGACATTCATGATGGTAAATGATACGCCTACCTATAACACGGCGCTGGTTAGGATGATATACACTGTACCATATTGAACTCGTCTTTAGACCCGTTAATCCATTAACCCGTTAAATCCCTTTAACCCAGCAACTTCACTAGTTACAACGCTTTTCAAACAAGATAAAGGTAATGTTTGCACACTGATGTTTTTCGGTGGGATTAGAAGTTGGATTGATATCTATCTAGATGATCTCCAGCAACAGAGACTTACCACTAATGAGTATACCGAGTCAAAGAGATAAATCACTTTGCATTAGCGATTTTTTTTAAAATAAGAAATACTTTAGTTGCCAGTTCAGCAGACAATAGCAAACAGGAAACCATTGAATCGAAATTTCTTCACAATTCTACTTGTTTTTTTTTTGTTTCTAGGAACCCTATATAATTTTCTTAAATAAAATTACGCTCAATTACCAATAGGAATATCGGTTATACGGACAGCTAAACAGTTAATTTTGGACACAAGCACAAAAAACCACTGAGTCCTAACAATCCAATCTGTAATGTATATATATCAGTAAGGAATTGTTAAATTCACGAAGACGTATTATAAATATTTTAAATATAAACTAAAAATCACACCAATTAATCAATTATATATTTTTTACACTTTGATATCAAAAATTATATATAACAGGTAATTAATTAATTCATAACTAAGTCGCAGAAAGACGGACTAAATACCCTAAGTAGCATTGTTCTTAGTCAACGCGTTCAGTTGAGCCAGGGTATGTTTAAAACTTTAGGAGTTAGGCGATGATATAACATATATATGAAATATGTTAGATATTCACCCAAAAATATATATATACTTACTGGGTGTTAGAAGACCGCTTCCGAAAACGAAGACAGACTATAGTACTGATGACACCTTTGATGATGGGACGGAAATAAAATCGATCCTAATTAAAAAAAATAATCATATTTTTATAACGTTTTATTACCATTATTTACGCTCCATAATGTTAGTACAGCTAAGTGAAAAGATAAAGTACTTTACTAAAAAGAAAAAAAACCAGCAATGAAACACGGAATCAAAAACAGCTGATGCTCGGATCAACGAACGCGCGGGCGCGCAATCTAAATGCTCCGTGGCCCTATGAGATAAGGTCCAAATTGAAACTAAATACATCTCGAGTTCCCGCCGCACCCGGCTAAATAATGCTAATAAATCGTATTAAAAATATGATTTTTTTTTCTTAATCAGGATCTATTTCATTTACGTCTCATCATCAAAGGTGTCATTAGTACTATAGTCCGTCTTCGTTTTCGGAAGCGGCCTCCCTAACACCCTGTATAATTTTTTATTGTACATGTTTAGTATATTTGTCATTGTTCAGTATTGAAATAATATAATATATAACTGAAATTAAAATTATCAACGCGGACAGAATCGCGAGTGTAAGCTATTTATGCGGATTTACTGGTGGTAAGTCTCTGTTGCTACAAACCGTCTAGGTAGGTATCACCGCAGCACCTATTGCAGCCGACAGACAGTACTGTGCAAACATTACCGTGTTCCGGATTGAAGGAAGTTGTAGCTAGTGAAATTACTGGAATAAAGAGACAGCAAGACGTCTCAAAGCGACGAGCGCAATGTGATGCAGTGTCCTAACTAGCGCCACATTGTTATGGGCAGGCGTATCACTTACCATTACGTGAACGTCGCGCTCGTCTCGTCGCTTACATTAATAAAAAAAAATCTATAACAATTTCTAACGAACCCATCCAGATAATAATCAATAAAAAAATAATCAAAAGAAATATTATTAACAAGCACTGGATAAGTAAGTTAACTTTAAATATGAGAGAGAATAAGTAAGGCACTTTAAGAAGAAGATATAATAAAATATTCTCATACATATATATATATATATATAGTATAACTTACGTACCAAATTAAATATTATAGAATTATTGAGTAGCTGTGTGTATACTTGACTGTCACTGAACCACAGAACAGAATCGAATAGAATTGTATTTTCCGTTTGTCTACGAGCACGCCGATGGCTGAACCGGGCGGCTACATGGTAGCGCGATGGAGGACTAGTTTTCTCACCGTTAGATAAAAATATATAAGTAGCGAGGTATCAGGCTTCCGAGAGAGTTGCGCACATATTGACAGTGCCGCGGCAATACAAATATATACAAGGCACACAGTACACACGCAGCACACAACCCTGTTGCGAGCAATTATAAACATTTGAATCTTTATGTTGTTTGACACATCAGTAGTAGGCAGTCGGAGACCGTCCAGGTACCAGCGCAGCTCCAATTTCTACCGCCAAACAGTACTGTGCAAACTCTACTGCGTTCCCGTTTGAAGAGCGCTGTAGAATAATAGGGAAAGTAGTTTGCAAGAGAAAAATCATGGCTAGACAACAAAGAGTGGACCAATGTCAAGAGCACCGCGCAGCCGATTCACCTGACGCGCAACCGAAAGGAAATCGCAGAACTGGTGTCCAATCTTCACTAGTTGGAGGGGCACATGAAGAAGTAGTCAGTCAAATGACTAAGACTATGTTAATACATCTTATGTCTGAAAGTGACCAGCACAGCAATGTGTGCCAGTGTATACCATCCTAACTAACGCGACGTTGTTGTGGATCGGTGTTACTTACCTTGAAAAAAAAATCTTACTACCACAACCTATTAACAACCAAATGTGCTAGAATCCAACCAGAGCGTTAACCAGAGTTACTAAGCACGCTGTTAACCACTGCACCACGGTAGTCAAGTAACATTTACCGTCAGGTGAAGGACTGCACGTTGCCTCTATATATAAGTTGTGACAATTATTTATAATGTACTATTTGTAACAGTGACTGCAACGCGAAGCTTAAATTTAGTCATCCGAAATGAATCTGAAACGACTGATACTGTAGCACGAGGAGCTGGTGACGTCACGTGTTTACTCTACACAGTCCGCACCATAGACAACATTGCAACCTATTTACCATCAATTTGTATGGCAGAAAAATACTTATACTTTTCTAATTAATTTTCGTAGTGGTAAGATACGCCTGCACTATTATGTAGCGGTAAGTAGCATGTTCATCATCATCAGCCGATGGACGTCCACAGCCGGACATAGGCCTCCCCCAAAGATTCCCACATCGATGGGGTAGGGATTCATACGGAGGGATATAGGTCGTTTTTCACCACGCTGGCCCAATGCGGGTTGGTGGGGGCCAGAGCCTCGTTCCTTGATTAGCAGGGTGCACCACGAACAGGTGAGGTGGCCTTGAGTCCGTTGAGTGCGGGAACCCTTACACCCCAGCATGTTCACACTGCATGAAATTGCGGCAGCAGCTTTAAGAACTAGGACGTTCTTATAGAAACAGGTTGATGAATTAAAGGTTTTTTTTTTTGCAGGAAGGTAATCTTCACAAGTTAACGTACTTATGGGTGGAAGTGGAGTTATGTGTTATTTGTATCAGTTACAACCTTTTCGTTGGTCATTCTCGGTGCAATGCGGGAGGCTTCAGGATCTTTTTCCTGCACTATACCGAAAGACGTCCCAAGGAAGCCCGTAACTCTCTCCAGCACCTTCTAACAACTAAGTTCATCTAATTGACAATGAGGGCTGCTACATTCAAATCTCGAACTCGAAGAAAACCTCTTTTAAGGGCACCACAGATCTAACACTAATGTTTTTTTCTTTGGGTCCACCAGGTTACATTAACGAAGGTTTAACCACGTCAAGAAAGGCAATGGGAATTGGCTGTGTAACACGAAATATGTAATACACATATTAACGTTTATTTTACTGATACCACGCGCTCGCGTACACAGGAAATGATAGTTTGTGTGTTTGTTTGTTTGCACGCGTGAGAAATTATTTTCTGAGTAGTCTCACAATGAGAAATGTTTGCGCTGCCGCTTGTTTGTTGTGGTGCACGATAAACTTACATATCACCATTAAGTATCACTGCTCGTAGGTCTCGGTTATCGGAGACCGTTCAGGTAGGTGCCACTGCAGCTTCTATATCTAACGCAAATAGTAGTGCAAATGATAAAGATACCATTGTTTAAAAAAAATTAATAACAACAAAAACATTTGAAAAAAAAAATAAAACAAAAAAGTAAGAAAGAGTAAAACAATACACGTGAAAAACGAAATAATTAATTTGTATACACCTTATTATATTTAGCGTAATACTTTTAATTTAAAGTTTTTTACGGCTTTTAAGTTATATTCAAATCGCGGCGATAGTGCCACCCGTAGCCATAATTTAACTTTTTTTTAACAAAGTACGACCCGGAACAAGCAACAAGTCTCAAAGCTACAATTTTTCATAATTTGCAGTAAATTAACTAAATAGTGTAATTGAGTCCAGATGCGCTCAAAATTATAACGTAGCATCTCTCACTCAATACAAATAAAATCGCGATAAAATCGAACGCCTAAAGCACAGCCTCTCTGATGAGTGCACACACCTACATTTTACGCACACAACCAAATAATATGATCCACCATATATATTAATATGCCTTATATAATAAACTGAACGAGCAGAAGTGTTCCGTGGTGCCCGGCACGCGCGGGGGCGGCGCTCGCCAACCGCTGCGGCGCAGTGGGTGGCGCAGGCCGGCATAGATGGCGATTTTATAAAATCAAATGAATTTACACCACATTCAGGTATCGTCATCGTCATCATCAGCCGATAGACATCCACTACCGAACATAAGACTCCCGCAAAGATCTCCACATTCAAGTATAATTGCTATTTATGTGTTATTAAATTATCTATGTGATATATATATATATATATATATATATATAGGAGATATCAAGAGATTCATTGCCTCGTCACGAGATCTTCGAAACTATTACAGGTTAACACACAAAATTTGGTACAACTAATGCTTATCATTCAGAGGTCAGCTAAGAAAGGATTTTACAAAATTTCTTTTCTGAACGGAGTTGCGTGTATATTAAAAACGGGCACTCTGGGGGCGATGGGTTGCGGCCGGGTGGGGATATTTCTGTTAAATTTGAAGTGTAAATTTCAAATCTAATTCTATATATCCGCCAGCAAAGCAGGGGAGGGGAGGTGGGAACAGCTTGTTGTATATCCCCATTTTAGGAGCTAGGCTGCAGTGTCTATTTGTCTCTACAGAGCGCACGTGTTTACCAGTGGAATTACGATTGGAGTGGAGATCTCTGGGAAGAGTCTTTGCCCAAATTTCCATAAACTAACAAATTATTCTATACTCGTATTTCCTTTTCTTTTAAAGCGCAATAATCAGCAGGTCATTAATATGACTATAAGTGTGTTGTTAAGTATGAGTATATTAGAGGAAGTCTGAAAGTTGCTTCAGTGACAGAGAAATTGAGGAGCAAGAAGTTAGCGTGGTGCGGGCATATTGTGCGGAGGGATGAAGGACATATAACGAAGAAAGTAATGACAACGAACGTGGATGGTTATAAGGGTAGAGAAAGACCGAAGATAGTGTGGATGGATTTTGTGATGGATGAAATATGTAAGAAGAGTGTGAACTCAGATATGACGGCTGCTAGAGCGGTATGGAAGAGAAGTACATACTGTGCCGAACCCACGTAGCTGGGAAAAGGGCAGGAGGAGGCAGTGTGTTGTGTTAGTTGCGATCTTTAAACAACCGTATTTCCCTCATCATGACGAAACATAAAACAACACGCCTCTTTAGTCCAGTAATTTCACCTTTCTGATTTCAAAATAGTAATTTTTTTACACTACTTTTTGATGATAGTAAAATATATATACACAAGCAATATATATATATTATTCTACTTCCCAGTTATATAGTCTATATATCCTTTTGATGCATTAGGATCGTTGTTGGGAAAATGACGACGCTCGCTTTCTCTGTTTCACTTCGTTACCGGCAAGTTAATTAGGTTCGTGTAGAATTCCTAATTTAGAATTAATTACATTCAATATGTTATTTAGTGGATTCATTGAATTAATGCTGCGTAATAGTGAATTGTAAAACGATGGAACACCATTGAAAACCTGTGCTGTACGGGACCACTATCAGACAAACAAACAGCCGACTCATTTCCTGTTACCGAAATTACCTTACAAAACATTATTAACACAGTGTTTTGTTGTAATTCCAACAAATTATTATTAACTTAACTAAAATAAGGGAAAAGGTGGTAATGTTTAATTACTGCAAACATTTAATACGCTGCATCATAATCCACTAGTCGCCTTGAGTTATAAGATGTTTAGACTTTACTCCAATAGTGTAGCTCCAACACCCGTCAAACCAGAACACAACGATGTTTATACGCTACTGTCTGGCGGCCTGCTTACCGCCAAATATTGCAGTTTGAACCGAGAGGATCCCCGGCAACAGAGATCATCTAGATAGGTACCACCGCAGCGCCTATTGCAACAGACAGACAGTACTGTGCGAACATTATTACATTCCGGTGTGAAGGGTGTTGCAACTAGCTAAAATACTTGAGTGACGAAATTCAACATCCTAATGTCTCAAGGCGACGAGCACAATGTGAAGCAATTTATAAAATCCTAATTAGTACCACATTGTTACGCACGGGCATATCATTATCTTGGTTCGTTATCACTCTTGACAGAATGGTCGTGGTCATCACTTCAGGTGTTAATGGTAAGCTTAACATCTGCCACCAGAGCATTGAACGTTTCGCTCGTCTCGTATTTTTGTCGCATAAAAACATGTTTTCAGTCATGTTAGTCACTTTAAATCATCTGCACAACACGCATGCGTGTATGTTAGTTTTGAATAGTATAATTTCGTAAATAACTTCTATTATATGTAACTTCTATTGTATGTACCCTTTGTATAATAAATTTGAAAGAAATAAAATGATAGACTGCATGTAATTGTTATGGACTCCACTGGCATTTACCCTTACATTTTTTTTCCATCGAAGCGATGAGACCAGTGAGTTCACTAGATTGTAAGGATAATATACAGGACACCACATTATTTTCGTCCCCTTGGGTCATAAGATCTCGATACCCTAGTGATTTTACTAGCTGCAGCGTCCTTCAAATCGGAACACAGTAATGTTTCCACATTATTGTCCAGCGGTGGTATCTACCTAGACGGTCTCCGCTATAAAAGACCTACCACAAGTGAATATCTCATTCAGCGGTTTGCAGCGACCTTCACTTAATCGCCGGTCCACTTTGAGAGGAGCCTTTAGCCAGCATTATCTTCTCCATCAGTTGTTAGACCTTCAAGCAATGTGCAGGATGCGGATAGCGCAATACCGAATGGAATAGATCTTTAGAGGAGGTTCACGACCAGCAGCATTATATTTTTCATTGACAGTGAGGCCAGGTGCCAGGTGACAATGACACGGAAGATACTCCAAACAGGTCACTTGACAGCTGAACTGTATTAACAATGTTATGGCGTCAGATTTATAATATGAACAAAACCTTACCTGCATCATGTGGCCCGGAATCGAACCAGGTTATTTAAGCAAATTTCCTTACTTAAGATAATAAGTTAGAATTTCTTTTCCATTTTATCACGCGGTTATCAGTGTTCAAATAAAATAACATTAACATTTTCCACGGTTATAGAGCTCGTTATCTGGAGGTGGACGGCTCGTTATGTAACTGCGTCTGTGCGACGCAAAACCGCATATCATTTGATAAGAAATCTGCGAAAGATATTTTTATAGCACAAACAAAAAAAAAACAATGACACCAGTAGGTGTTGGTCAAACATTACTTAGGATATTTTCTTTTTATTCCGTTAAGCGACGAGTCGAGCGGGACCTTCACGTGATGGTAAATTATACTTCTACCCATACCAACGTGGCGCTATTGACAATGGTATACGCTGCACCACATTGCGCCCGTGCCTTGAGACATAAGATATCGAGTTACCCCAGTAATTACATTAGCTACAGCTTCTTTTAAATCGGAACACAATAATGCTTGCGCACTACTGTTTGGCGGCGGAAATAGACGCTGCGGTGATACCTACCTAGACGGTCTCCGGCAATAGAGACCTACAACCACTGCACCTGTTACATATGTACCAAAAATGTCAGTGTAGTCAGCAACTCATATTTTTGCCGCTAATTTATAAAAGACATTTCCACCTGTATAGAGACTCGTCACGACATCTCTGTAACCATAAGGCCTGGAGACTTTATATTTGGTAAGAATATTCCTTTTGCCGAGTATAAGTCAGCTAAGAATGGATTTTACAAAATGTGGGGTAACATATGGTAAAATCCATCCAAACAATTACAAAAGGGGTTATTGGAGTGTTATGGTCAGCGAATCGGTCGGGGAACAGTTAATAGTTGTTATACTTTCTCCTTGTGAAGGTATATATAAATAGCGAAATTACTGAAGTAATGAGACACTACATGCTTATGGCCAATATTACTTATTCGTACCATGACTTGTTTAACATATATACGCCGTCTGGACAAGATACTTATCAAAGCTACCCAATAAAATCATAGGACTTTAATATCATCCGCACAAACGCTTTGATATCATTAAGCTTTTCATAGCTTTTTATAGAATAAAATTAAGTTTAATGGACATCATCAACTGTTTGAAAAGCTACAGAGCGTATAAATCTCTGTAAGCCTTACACAGACCGGTACTTCCCCTATCTAACGGCTACGAAATTTATTTATAAACAAATTAAACTCATATTAAATATTGCCTATTGCCCACACATAATATTATTAAGAAAAGCAACAGAAAAAAGAAGATATTTTTGGATGTGAGACAAGTACACCAAAGCATCATCAAAATCAGTAAAATTTTTACAGAAGCACTGTTCCACCAGACGACTATGTGTGATACACAATAAACTCGTTACACTATTTTTGGATTCAGGGTTATAACTAGATACTTCGACTCCGGTCCTGAAACAATATTATGTAATACTTTACACACGTAATGATATGCGTGCACCAGGTCAACGAAATCGCGTTGTAAACATCTTACAAGATTATCATGATAATGGAGCGGCGGAGATCAATAGGTTACACAAGTAATACATGACACAATATATAATAGAATGGCCTATGAACTGCAGGTACTAACCATTAATCTTTCACGCGATTAATGGTGACTAGAAATACGTTGTATTTTAATTTGGTGAAGATCTCTTCACAACTTATATTAGTATGAGTATGAGTAGGCAGCAAGCTATTTAAGTGAAGGTCGCATTTATCCTGAAATGCCTTTACTTTAATTCTCTCCGTATGGTTCTAGCTTCGGCATATCCTAGAGCAGATAGAATGTTGGGTCTTAATATAACTTGTACCAGGTCGATGTTTGACCCCGTGATATTTTGCATTCAATCTTTCCTATTACTGCCAGTTTAGCCAGATTTAAGTGGAAATATAGTAGACGCTCACGTCATACCTAGACGCTAACACAAACGCTGGACTGTTCAGATTTTATACTGTCCGCATTGTGCAAGACGAGGCGAAACCGTTCCTGGAAAATCGACTACAAAAGTATGAATGGTGGAGATAATTACATATAATTAGATTAGGACCTTTTAATGGATATTTTTAAAACCATTCTTATCCTTATAACTTCCTAATTTAACGATAATACGGTTTTTAAATATGAAATATCATAATGGTGGTCGTAGGTCTGTTACCGGAGACCGTCTAGGTAGGGTCTACCACACCTTCTATTGCAGTCGACAAACAGTGGTGTGAAAACATTATAGTGTGCCGGTTTGAAGGAAGTTACACCTAGTAAAATTACTTTGGGTAACAGAATTTGACATCTTATGTCTCAAGGCGACAAGGTCAATGTGGTGCTATGTATGTCATCCTAACTAGCGCTGTGGGTACGCGTAACAAATGAAAATAGTCCGCAAAGTATGAACTAAACTATTATAAATACCGAATATTGTGAAAATGCGGTCGTATCATAAACATGATGAAAGGGTTAAACAGCATTTTTTCATCTCTATTTTATACATTGAATAAGAATATGTTAAATTAAATAGTTTTGTAAAGTTATTGCAAAAAAAAATCACTAAAATATTAAGACGTTAAATTTGAAAAAAAAAAGTACTTTCTTCTAGAGTAGCTTCTTCATACGAATCATTAAACTTCGAGCAACTGTTTCGGCAGCACTGGTGCCGCGGTGGAACTCGTACTCGTATACGATGCGATATTTCAATGTTCTCATTTTGTGAAGGGATGTAAGGGACTCCTGGGACCCAAGCCAACTTCTGCTACTCGTGATGCACCCTGCTAATCAACAAACGAGGCTCTGGCTCTAGCCAACCCGCATTGACCCAGCGTGGTGGGAAATGGCTTAAATCCTCCTGTATGGACCCCTATATACGACAGTACCTAGTGCCTAGCGGTACCGGAGGCCATGCTGACTGTATGTAGACATGTTTGGGGAGGCCTGTCCAGCTGTGGTCGACTTTAATAATTTTGTGAACAGAACGATTTCAAAGAAATAACAAAAGACGAGATAACAAATGAATCGCTGAATTCGAAAGAATCGCCAGATTTTTTATGCCAAAGTGGTCGCCAGCTCAACCAAACGTTAATTTCATACTCATGTAAGGTTCTAATGTATATGTTGTTACATTCGTAGGTGTACACAAATCAAAATGAAACATATGCCACGTGTCAATGAACTTGTTTACCCCAGGACCATTTAAGAGCTGGGACTGGTTTCATTGGCATGATACTCATGAGTCGCGGCAGGTCGAGACGTAATACTTAACCGCCAATTCAGAACGTTCATCGATCATAAATCAGGGCAAGGAACGGTCTTCGCATGAAGTATGGATGTAATAAAAGTTTGTAGGCGAGAGGTTTATAGATCTAATAATACGATATAACATTTATTTTAGACTCAATATAGTATTCTTAATTTAAAAAAAAAAACATAACTTTAGATGCAATGATAATAATCTATTAAAATGTTAGTAAGATAGTAAAGATTTTGCCTTAAATCTCTAACAGTTATTGAGGATACACTGACTACTAAAATTTAGTGTACTGCAGACAATTTCTAAGTTTTACCACTATGTCTTGGTTGATGTCAGTTACTACCAGTACGCTAAACATTAGATTTTTAAATTCCACTAGAGGATCCAACTAAAAATCTGCATTTCTTCTGTTCATAGCAGGAACATTTTCCTGAATTGGAACTGCATTCAATTGTCTGATATTATATTATCTTTAAGATTTTAGTTTATTTGTTTCAACTTACTTTTACTGGTAGTAGGTCCCCGTTGCTGGAGACCATCTTGGTAGGTACCACTGCATCTTCTGTTTCAGCCGACAAACAGTAGTGTGCAAACGTTACTGTGGTTGTAGGGCGCTGTAGTTAGTGAAATTACTGGGGTAAAGAGACTCAATATCTCGCGTATCAAGGCGACAAGCACGATGTGCAATGGTATACATCCTAACGAACGTCACGTTGTTACAGGCAGGCGTATGACTTACCATCCGGTGAACATCCCGCTCGTCTCACCGCTTCGTTGAGTAAAAAAAAATCTTACTCAAATTTTGTGAAATGCTTCTTTGTCTTGTCACATCGTTCCTTCACAACAAATCTTCGAAGGTAATAAGATTAGAAATGAGATGAGCAATTATTTGTGGATCAGCAGTAATCTCAACGTCCGCTGGTCGGATAGGTACCTTAAGACGGAAAACAAGTAATGTCAAGAATCATTCCATTTTTAAGGACTTTTTTTTTAAGTATTTTTTACTCTCTAATCGCGAATAGTTACTACATTCGTTAATGCCGTGGTATTACTCGTATCGGCATGACGCGCGCACGCGCACACATTGCTTGTTCGTATTAATTGTTACTAATTTACTTTTCGGCCGCTCCCAAGGCCAACGCGAAGAAATTGATTAAAAGGTTTCGACATTCAATTTACATGTTTTATGTTACTCTGATTGCGTATTTACGATAAATAACATTACATTTTTATTGATAAAAATAATAATTTAGATTACTCTTGTTCTTTAGTCAATTTAGTATGAACGCTCTCGGTTTCACAATCATTGCTGGTACGCGCCTTCTCTCCTAATGAAGAAAAAAGTCAAGACGATAATTCACCACGGCAGCAAAGTTCGAATAGGCAGATATCGTTCAGTCCTGTCGTCTCGGGCTATTAAGAATACGACTAAGTTAAGCCATACCTATCGTAAAAGGCGACTAGACAGGTATCCTAATTCGCAAGTTTTCCAGGTTGAAACTTGAATTGACAAATGCAAGGTTGTCCCATTTTTGTCTTAAAATAGCGAAGGTGTTGGGAAGGGTTACAGTCCTCACAGGGTAGTGCTTAGGCGTAATGCGGAGAGGCACTGGTGCATTCCGGATGTTTAGATCCCTAATAAAACACTAAGGATGGGACCACAGGTAATTCACTAGTGGCAGATCTCTGTTGTCGGAGATCGTCTATACAGATACCACTATAGCGTCTATTCCTGCCGCCAAACAGTAGTGTGCAAACATTAGTATGTTCCGGGTTGAAGGCAATTGTAGCCAGTAAAATTACCAGAGTAAAGAGACTTAACACCTTATGTGTGTACCATCCCAACTAGCGTCACCATGAGGTGAATGTCCCGCTCACCTTGTCACTTCTTGGAATAAAATAAAGTCCGCTAAATCTAAGAGGCAGTTGAATCTACGTACTTTCAGGTCTTATCATCGCATTCATAACAATACAGGTGATAATCTCTCCTTCAGCACAAGTCAAGGAAGTGTCCGCTGTGTCAAGGCGCGCGACATTGACTTTCGATAGGCTCCAGATTATCTCGGATCTAGATAACACTATCAGTGCGTCGGATTCCTCGCGAGATAGCGCCGGTCATGTGCTGATAACGACCGGCAGCGTCACCGATAGCAACACGACCGGACAGTTTTACGCATACAATTTTTTTTATTATTTACACGGATTATATATAAAGTGGGGTATAAACAATGTTTGTTTGATAGCGGACTAATGTTTCCTATGTTGATAAAAGTTAGGTACTTTATAAGTATAACCTTTTTTTTTTTGTTTCGGGGTGGGGGGGGGGGAAATCTTCGAAAGATACCCTGCTTCTGGGGGGAAATCAGGGTTATGTGAGATTTTTACTCACTAAAACCCCCTCGGTGCTCTGCATCAGTGCATTCGGAGAGGCTCCAGGATCTCGTATAGAACGCACCGGTGCCCCTCTACACTTTGTGTTAACACATCTCTGAGGAGGGGCTTAACCCTCCTAGGCTGTCCCACACAGATTCGCATGTTGAGCGATAAGGGCCCCCACCCTCAAGGCCGGCGAAACTCCCCAGGCCCTTTTAGTCGCCTTCTACGACAGGCAGGGCTTACCTTAGTCCTATTCTCACTAGCCCGAGAGTACAGGGCTGTTATGAGTATAACCTAAGAGCCCAAAACGCGTCGATATATTTTTAGCTACGTCGATATGAGTTGTCAGGAGCCAGCAATTTGACTTGGAAGTATAAAATTATTCAAACCTGAGTACCTTTTTTAATATTTTTATAAACGATAAGACGAGTTTACTGATGGTAGGCTTCTGTTACCGGAGACCGTCTAGGGTTTTTTTAATAACATCGACTGGCGCTTTACTACGATCTCACCTGATGATAAGCGGCGATATAGACTTTAGTGGTAAAGCGCACTAGTCTAGAAGCAGCCTATTAACTTTTCTCTTAAAGATTTTTTTCTTTCTCGCTTGTCTCTTCGCTTCGTAGAATAAAAAAAGGAGCCAAACTTTTACCTATTACTGACAGAGATGCTAAATTCAGTTTCTTCCTTTCAAAATGGAGAACCAGAGCGGGATGGTTATACTGCACGAGTTGGAGTCGATCGTTTTGTGATATAGGCCTTGTGTAACTATCTACAGCGATCTTCAATTGGGAACGTAGTAATGTTTGCACACTTCCACCATTTATTTAGTGGGACGGTCCGGTTTCAGCCGGCTTACGTTGAACAAGTTTAATTAACTAGTTAGTCAACTGTATAATAAAAGCAAGCATAATTTATTGGCGAACGAAGACAAACATCCACAAACTGCAATTGTAAAATATTATAATCATGTGAATTATGCAAAACCTATGTGTACTTTTATTGCATTAAATCTGTTCGTACAGGTCATACTTTAAACGAAAATAAGTAAATATCGAAGACTAAGACCGCTTAAAAAGAAAATAAGTAAATATGGGAGGTTAAAAGGTAGCTCGCTGGTTTAATGGTTAGAGCGTGCGGCCTTCATTCCGAAGATCGCGGGTTCGAATCCCGGCGTGTACCGATGACTTTAATACTTAAGTTATGTACATTTGTGAAGTTTAGTAACAACAGCGAAATACAAACCGTGAAGAAAAACAGCGCGAGGATACTTGAACGTGAAATAGAATTTACTCTAAGTTGTGCTTGAAGTCACCAATCCATATTGGTCCTCATTGGTGACTCTGGTCCCATCGCCCTCATATTGAGGGTAGGCCTGTGCCCCAACAGTGGGGACGTAAATTGGCTGTTAGGGGAATAGATTATGGAAGGGTTAGATAGGCTTTTAAAAAAAATAAGTGAGAAACGTTAGCTAATAAAAATGTCAGTACAATATAGATATCGATTAATGAAGGAAACAAACAATACGCCACTGGAAGAAACACTTAAGTTGCTAATTAAGCTATTTACACAGTGCACTTTTCTCGTCTTAAGACATGTTAACTATAGTCGATGTAGTAATAAAAATTGCACGACTGACGTTTACATATTACTGCATGGCGGTAGAAAGCGCTGCGATGCTAACTGCTTAGACGATTAACAGCAAAACCTACTAACGATTTAATTACTGGGGTAACGGGACAACATCTTATCTGAAGGCGACGTGCTCATTACGGTGCAGTGTGCAATATTCTCACTACAGCGACATTGGTTTAGGCGTATCACTTACAATCAGGTGACTCCCTGTTCATGTTATTGCTTCATCGTATAAAAAACTCTAGTTCCGGAGACCATTTCGGCGTCCGGCTTATATTCCTACCGCCAAACAGTGGTTTGCAAACATTACTGTGTTCCGGTTTGAAAGGCGCTGCATCTAGTGTTATTACTGGGGTAAAGAGATTTGATATATTATGTGTCGAGGTGGTTAGAATAATATACAGCAGGGTACATCATCCTAACTAGCGCCATGTTATAAGCCGGCGTATCACTTAATATCAAGTGAATGTTCTGCTTATTCCGTCGCTTGGTCGAATAAACCTCTGGCGGTGGATCTCTAGTGCCGGAGACCATCTAGGTAGGTACAACCGCAGTGCGTATTCCTACCGCCAAACAATCGTGTACAAACATTACTGTGTTCCGGTTTGAAGGGCGCTGCAGCTACTGAAATTACTGGGCTATGGAGTTTTAACATGTTGTGTGAGGAGTCGGCCAGCACATTATTCTGCATTGTATAACGTCATAACTTGCGGTGCTTTATGTTCGGGCCGTATCGCTTGCCGTAAGGCGATGTTCTGTTTATTTCGTTATAACTACGCAATAAAATGGTTTGTGTAAGTATCTTAACACTAAAATCCGCATAAAAACAACAAAAGCGTTATCGCCTGAGCAGCGTCGAGAGCATTAAGAGCTGGATAAAGCGATTTCGCACTCTTTTTTATTGCGTTTAATTTGATAACGCTACATTGGTTTTACTTTATATCGTATTTTGTGACGTAGTCGTATCGTAGTAATATCGTAGGTCACAAGAGTCAGACTGGAGTCTATTACTACAAAGTTTGGGATCTTCGTATTCGCAGTCTATTCATTTAATAGCCCTCACCTCTGAACGAACACAGGAAGGAAAGTAAGGAACCATATCCTGTTTGCTCTAGCTCTTCGTGTGTTTAGGGCAGGGCATATGAACATATCATTCTCCCGAGCAGATGTCTGCATTATGGCGGTGTGGCTCAGTAGCCGTGACCTGGTCCCCTACGGTCAAGCTAAAACAGACTTACCCGGCCGGTCCGAGGTGTAGAGCCGACCCGAGGTTGCCAGTCCAAATGAGCTCTGTGAGCTGCGGGGAGTTGTTTACCCTTCACAACCGGCCGGGGGAAAAAGAGTGTCGGTATTGCCTTGCAGTGGACGGTGAAATCCGGTACCAGAGTCACCGAAGGCAGGCGGGAGTTTTCTTGGTTCCCATGGCCTCTGGGTGGTGGATTCCAGGAATCCATTACCCAGGTGACAATAAAAGGCTAGAAGAAGGGCGTGCTATAATATATACTGGTACCACATTACTCTTGTCGCAGGAGACACGACAAGTCGAGTCTCGGTACACAGGTAATTTCAATAGCTACAGCGCCCTTCATACCATATCACAGTAATGTCTGCATACTACAGTTTGTCGGCTGCAATAGGAGCTGTGCTGGTACATACCTAGACGGTCTCTGGCATGAATGATGAATTAGTGCTTATCTGTGACCGTACCTAGAGAGAGACGATGTAGTCTTTTCTTATCAATAGTGGGACGCTTGTACCTCATTGTTGATAAGAAAGACTATATCGCTGATAGGGTCGCCAACTCTCCCAGAAACTAACCGGGGAGGATTTTATCAAAACGGGTTTTTGAAGGGTTTGGCATTTATAGAACAGAACTCAAATATTGCTTAATTATTATTAAATTTATATTTACTTTGCTTTTCAGCAGCATCAAATGTTTAAAGGATATATATAGGTAAGTACTTTTACTGGTTGTAAATCTCTGTTGCCGTCTAGTTAGGTACCGCAGGTTTGAACACCGCTGTAGCTACTTAAATTACTGGGGTAACGAAACTCAGCATCTTATATCTCAAGGCGACGAGCACGATGTGGTGCAGTATATATAGTCATAACTAGCGACACGATTTTATGAGCTGGCGTATCACTTGCCATTAGGTGAACGTCCCGTTCGTGTCGTCGCTTCGTGGAATAAAAATAGAATATTTTTAGAACACCGGAGAAACTATTGCATCCCGGGATCTGGGGAAGATACTTATTGATATCAAAGCGTCTCTGCAAATCCGAGAGGCTGGGGAGCTCTTATTATCGTCTACGCTCAAATAATCTTAAAATACTTAATTTTTTAATAAAAATATTAATTCGTTTCCCAATTACAATCGGCACACGAGACGGTATTCGCCGGTAACCTATTCGGGTATGTATTGCTTCACCGACAACTATTTCACAAGCGCGCCGGCCCGCAGCCTCGGTGCACACAGTACAATTGCATGCATTGCTGTAAACCATAACAAATGCAAAAATAGAGACCTTCATCGTGATACTATCCGTATGATGATACCATCAGATGAAAATAATACTTTCAGTTTAAATTAAATTCAGTTTAAAGAAGATACCTTATGATGAAGACGATATCAACTGCATAGAGAGAAACTAGAGGAATCTGTTATAATATTGCATTGTTGCGACAGTCCGAAGTGGAGGAGAAAGACAAAGAAATCTGACCCCACCATAATATAGGACAATAGCTAAGAAAAGATTGAGAGCATCGCTGTGGTATGTATTACAAACTTAGGAGCCTGCGTATTTTGGGTCAGAGTGCAACACCCTCCTGAACTTCATTGTTACTTAACATCTCATATAATTAATTATTGTCGATAAGAAAACCCTTTCAAGGTATGTCTGCTTTATTACCCAATATAGAAATATACCAAACAAGCCTTACTAAAGCTGAATACTGCTATTAATAGTTAATAAAAAGATAAGTATCTTACATTCAGAATCTAGGCTTTGTCTTGTATATTCTATCCATATCCGAACTATTCGACGGAGACTGTTATGATAACAGATTGCTCATTATCATACGACCTAATAGCGATGTACTAGTTCTAGACTACGATGTTGATTATATTCAAATACTAATTGAACCCATCGGACGTTGTACTGCCTGAATATTTATTTTGTTCATATAAATAGTGTTATTTAGACCAAAACTTAATTGGACAAAAATAATACTAAGTATAAACATAAAGTCATATATAATGAAAAATTTCGACACTAACAAGTAATATTCATTTGAGAATCGAAATTTGTTCACAATTATACGAGATTCAATTTCTTATGTTCACGTATCCCTCTTACGTTTAAAACTTAGTACATTTCTAACAAAACTAAATTTATAACTTAAGCCATAACTTTTGAACAGCGAAAACTGCATCGAAATCTGGGCTTTCGATGCAGTTACTTTCGCGGCGGACGTATTCACAAATGTGATATTTATATTTTTGGACAATAAAGCCGCCACTTTCTTTTACTTTCTCGTAAGTTTAACAAAGTAATCAGCTGAAACGATTAAGCCGATTTTGACAGACAAACCCCAATAATACATATAAAGAAAAAAGAGAAAAATATTAGTGCATGTTTTGTTATATAACTTTGGTAGATTAATAAATATTGGAAAAGTTTAAAAAAAATTGGCTTGAAGGGTTCTACTGGATGTTAATAAGTATCATCAATGCTTAAAAACTTTGACTCACATTAGCATCACTCAAAATATCAAGTTTCCCTTCTTGGAGATCAATTTAAATTGTTAAAGACATAGGAAGACTGGCTGGACAAACACAAAACAATTAGTACAATTGAAAGATGAAATCCAGCAATGTCATTGGGATAAAAATAGTACAATGACTTTCCATTTACTCAATTGAGTCATTGATGTTAACACTTCACTGGATTTGTAACTATAAAATCATTGCAATAAAAAAAAAAACAAGAAAAAAATTTAACTGGCAAATGCAGTATTTTTCAAAAATTCTATCTGCTAAATAATTCTTGATACAATATTTATATATAACCTGAGATTATAAAAACAGATAAACTGTATGTATAAAATTAATTTATTTATAGCACACTGATCAATCTAAAATTGCAGAGGTAATTTCTAAGATAAAATTAGCATATTAGTTCAACTTAACTTTATGTTCCCACCGCTGGGGCTAAGAAACTATCCCACAGGTAGATTATAAATAGAGAACCATTACTTTAGATCATACAACTATCATTAATAAGAGAAGAGTTTTTTGTGCCATAATTAAAAATTAACAAAATTGTATAATGTTCAATAATGATTATACATAATTATGTTTAAGGTTTTAAAAACATGATGGTTATGAAAAACAACTCTGCGATAAAAAATATTATTAATTAATACTTTATATCGAGATTTAATTAAATGAAAGAATGCATTTTGGCATTACATATATCTGCCCTTTTATAAATTTTTTTGTGCATGCAAATAAATTTTTCTATAAAAAATAAATCTAAACCTCACTTCAGAACTAAAATAAATTATTGCATAAGTTTCCTTAATTTGTGTTTTTATCAGTACACTTAAAAATACTCTGCCTTTAGTTGGTTAAATAGATAAGTTAAAATTATATGGAAATACACGGAGTAGTTACATATATCTCAGTCTAGCCTCAAGGTTATTACCTGTTTTCTTAGCAGAGCACAAAGGAAAAAAACCCATCCTTAAAATATTTTAAATTCACCTTATAAAGTGTAAGCATAATCATGATAATATTGTTAGAATTGAATAAAAGTATATCCTATTTATCCTTTTTTTAAAAAATAAACTGTCTAAGATAATGTTAAATTAAGTATTTTATTTTTATTTTTGGTCAGGATAATAATAAGAGCTACTTAGCAGAACAATCATAACATAAAATAAAAAAATATTATTTCTCAAATGTATCAACTAATTTGATTGGCAATAAAATATTATATCGGTTATTGCCACCAGTTAATACTAATTTGAATTATTTTATAAAGATTAAGTGTAAAATTTGAATATAATAAAATTAACCAAAACATTCTGCAGAGTTTTTTCACTTTATATAGCAATAGATTAGTTATCTAGAACAATTTTTTGAACTACTATTTTTAAACAATAAGAACTTTTATTTAAAGATGTTGCTACAATTGACTTTTATAATCAGAGCATCAGATGAACTTATTAATGGATGATAATTCATTCCAATGGTACCTAGAAAATAAATAAATGTATTTGGATCTAATCTAATGCTTTAGAATTTGATAGATGTAATTAAAATATAAAACATTATTTTAGTTCTTTAACAGATATTTCTTTGTAAGTTATGGTATTTGTTTCGTAATACCTAAAAGTATGCCTCTCAAAAATAAAACCAAAGAATTAAACACCGATAAGAATGTGATAAGGCTAGAAACCTGGATCTTCAAGTTTCCAGAAATTTTGACACACGACGAAATAAATAAATATTTTACAATTTGATCGCAACTTGTCTTCATAATTTAAAAATGACGTAGACGAATACAGGAAATCTAAGTAGAACCAACACAGCCAACCTATTTTGCAATTTTCTAGAAAATAGAAAGTACCGTAATTTAAAACGCTTACCAATGTATTCTGATATCCCAATCCCGCTTCATCGTCAGAAGTTTCTTCTTTGTTATGCTGTTCCTTCATTTTTCACGATTTTTGCACTTCTAACACAAGGGTAAAGTGAATTTTGTAACTCAAAACAATGTGTTAAAGTTGTCGACACTAAAGTTATTTGTTTATTTAAATAGCAGGCGTTCACGATGTACACTGTGTGTGTCTACGTTCAGCCATCCCCCCATTCACAGTCCGTTGCTCGTAACGAGATAATGTATAATTGAATAGAAGCGATTCCATGCAAATTGCTGGCGCGCCAACCGGAAACGCTCACACACGTTCAAATAAATCGCCGACCAGTGACCGACTGAGTGACACTCGCGGCCTGTCGCGGCACCGCTGACAGTTCGACGCGCACTCCACACAAAGTTCAGACCGTCGCGTCAGATTTGACCATGAACTAGAACTTATTTCTTATCTATAAATTGCAAAAGTTGTAAATGGTCATTAATCACACATTAAAGTCAATGTAAGCCGAGGACTTCAACTGCTGCGAGCGAACAATCGCGCTTCGCACAACTCTGTGAACGCGACCGTACTTTTAAATCTTAATTCTGATTTACTAACGTTCCGTTCCGCGTTGGATTTCTGTTTATTTTGATTCGTTACGAGGCTTGTTGTATTGATAAGGATATTTATCTGTTAATAAATAGAAATAGTTATCTTTCGTGTTTAATTTTTTTACATAAAATAAAAAATACTTGTCTGTGGATTTGTATTATACATAACAATTTATGGGTTCGTGTACAACCACTACAACTTTTATTTAATTAAACGACGAGACGAGCGTGATGTTCACTTGATGGCAAGAGATATGCCTGCCCATAACATGATACTATTTAGTATGGTATACACCGCACCACATTGAGCTTGTCGCCGGAGACATACGTTTAGTCTCCAATAATTACACTGGCTTCATCGCTTTTCAAACCGAAATACTGTTATATTCGGTTAATACTGTTTGGCGGTAGTAATAGGCGCTGCGATGGTACCTATCTAGACGTTCTGCAGCAATAGAGAAATACCATCACCTACAATAGCCAGAACGGACTAATTTAAATAATAAAACAAGATGCGTATACAGAAAAACGAATAATGTTCGTCTTGTTACCGCTTTCCATTACTAATGCAATGAGTTACAACTGTTCCAGTGTAAAAACAAAAGATATTCATTCCATTGTTACAGGGAGTTGTGGGTAGACATTTGCGCGCGTATTGTCAGGCCCAAAGGAAAAAAATTGCTTATAACGATTTTCATTATTATTTTTTAATTGCTATGTTGCCATACATTTCAATTCTTTTTGAACTCTCGTTTTTCAATTATTTCATAAATCATAGCCTTTGTTCATAATAATTAAACTTTTCATGCTTCGAAGACGAGGGGAGCAAGACGTTCACCTGATGGTAAGTGATACGCTTGCCCGTAACAACGTGGCGCTAGTTAGGTATTATACTGTAGTACAATGTGCTCGTCGCTATGAGGCATAAAATGTTAAGTCTCGTTATCCCAGTAATTTCACTAGCTACAACGTCCTTTAAACCGGAAGATAGTAGTTTCCACACTGCTGTTGGTCCACTGCAACTCGCGCTGCGGTGGTAACCACGTAGACGGTCTCCGGCAACAGAGACTTACCGCCAATGAATCATTTCGATAGACCAAACATTCTGACATTCAGTAACGGGTCCAGTCACGCGCTGTTCCTCATGTGCTGCTTAACATTAATGTACTAATTGATATTCGTTATTAAAACTCCGCTTATATTATGTAAGGCCATCGGCAAAGGTAAAACGTCAAGTAAAATTATCAGGACAATTACTTTGGTGTGTCCTTTACAATTTGCGGAGCTGACTTGAGGTCGCACTTGTTAAATGGTTTAATTTGCGTGTTTAGAATTAAATAGAAGACGGAAACGTTAGTATAATTTTAACCTAAAATTGCTAAAATTTGTCTTTAGCGAAAGTAAATTATCAAACACATTAAATAAGAAATTATTTAAAAGTATGCAATGATCTATAACCTTTCCAATGGAATTATTGGTACGAAGCTGATAACAACAGATAAAAGTAAACACTAGTAATACCTAATTATTTTTAACAACAATAACATAAATAATATTAACATCTCATCCCAAGCCGAATTGGACAAGTGGGGTGGAAAATGGCACAAATCCCGTCAAATGAACCCCTACCATGGACGGCCCTCCCCCCAACGGGTTCCCGTATTGTCGTGGCGGAGGGGCTCAGTAACCGTGGCGGGGTCGCCCAGGGTGAAGCGAAGAGGAACCCATCGGCCGGCCCGCGGTGAAGGGCTGGCCCGAGGCAGCCGCTCCAGGTTAGAGCACCGGTTGGATAACTGGAGCTCACCGGAGCGGCCGCGGGCTGCACGAGCGGCTTTATGCTAGCCTTTGCGGCCAGATTGGAGGGGCAGTTTTCTACTGCCCTCTGCGGCCGAGGTGGAGTCACGGAGGGAGCAGAGACCTCTGCGACTAACAACGGGTGGCGGCGGGCCCAACATCGGATCCGCCGCAGGGAGCCGAGAGAGATTTGTTTCCTGTCTCTCATGGCCTCTGGGCGACGGGTTCAGGGGAATTCGTTGCCCGTGCACCAGCAGGAGGCCGAGGACGGGGCGCGCTGCATGTTCCGGCGTGCCCCCGCGGTGGTGGAAAGGGCGGGTTTATCCCTCCCTCCCGAGGTGGGGCTGTAAAAGCGGCCAGCGACGGCGGGGTCGCGGTGGTGCGAAAGCGTTCCCGTGACCCTGCCATCAAGCAATGAGTTAGAACATCGTGGAAGTTTTAGTCGGCGCAAGTCGGACATAGCCCGTCCTTGCCTCTGCGAGGATGGGTATGCCTAGGCATTTCCTCCACGTTAAAAAAAACATACACGGACCCTAGTGACCGGCGATGCGGACAGCGCAGGACCGATCGATGTGGGGATCTTTGGGGGAGACCTATTTTTAGCAGTGGACGTCTATCGACTAATGATGATGATGATGATGAACAGTAACGTTTTCATTCCCTACATAAAACTATAACCAATATTAGAGAAGTAGGAAAAAGGAGCAAAAATTTGTAAAGAGTTTACTAAAATAACAAGTCTTAACATCCGTTAAGATCAAGGCGATTGGCCTGTTGTATAATCATTTTTAATCACAATTTATGATCACGTGTTTTGATCATCATTTATGTCTTGTCACTGTAAACTGTGAATCGTACCACTGATATATTTTAAAAGGTATTCAATTAAATATTACATAGTTACTATTACATTTTAAAGTAATTTTTTTTATACAATTAAGTGACGAGACGAGCGGGACGTTTACTTGATGGTAAGTGATACGCCTGCTCATAACAGAATGGCGCTAGTTAGGATGGTATACACAGCATAACATTGCGCTCATCGCTTTGAGACATAATATGTCAAGTCTTGTTACCCCAGTAATATCAATAGCTACTCCCTTGAATCCCGAACACAGTATTGTTTGTCGGCTGCAATAGGAGCTGTGCTAGACGGTCTCCGGCAACAGAGTTAGTTTGTTAGTTAGCTTAGTTCTTCAATCGTGAAAATTGTTTCATCTGTAAAGAGGACATTCCTGTGCCTCTCACCTGCCGTTGCATCGCGACAGAAGGTTTGTTCGTTTTGATCGATCCACTCCATCCATCTTTAATTGTAAACATGATTTAGGGCATGTTCTGTACATCGACCGTGACCTGATAAGCACCGCGCACTGAGCTTCAGGTCTTGCTTTATAATACGCGATTCGCGACAGAGTCCTGGCGGGAATCTTCATTTCTCGCGATAAGGTTTTTTTATTTGCTGTCTAATGGGGTTTTGAAGAAATCTGGCTTTAATAGCATTAACAGTGTTTGTAGTCCTAACAGCTAACAGTACATAGACGCCCCGATCTTTTCTGGTTTTCTTCTGGACAGAGGAAGTGTTGTAGTATATGTTGACAGTACGATATACGTACATACGGCTGATAGCAAGCTTTTGTAGTGTCTGGAATATGAGGGAGCGGACCGGCTCCATACACACTTTGTATCAAAATCGATACAAGGTTTTAAAATAATATCACGTATATTCAAAATAATTAAAAATTTGAAAAAAAGGAAAGTTTTTATGTAACCGTATTTATGGGCAAACTAGTAACAGCATGCGGTTAGCTGCTGAGGTACTCAGACAAATAATGAAGACATTAAGAAATTTTCTTGAAAACATCTAACACGATAATTATAAAACCCAGAAATAAACCAGCGCTGGTTTTTTTGTATTCATGCACAAGTGAACGAGAATTTGAACTGTTTTTGCCTCACTCTTGGTAATCAAGGTTAAAAACGTGGTTAGATTACACGTTTAAAAAATAATCTAAATCTACTCTCCTGCACCTTCTATGTCTAAGACCTTGTTGTAAGTTATTCGCATAAAAAATAGATAAGTAAATATGTACATAATTTTTTTTGTGTATATTTATATGTATGTGTATATATATTTATTCTAAGGTGTGTGTGAAGTCACCAATCCGCGTTGAGTGTGTGTTGTGGACTGTGGCCCATCGCCCTCGTATTGAGGGTAGGCCTGTGCCCCAATAGTAGGGACGTAAATAAGCTGAAAAAAAATTTATATATCTTGGCTATATATCTATCTGTCTATCTATATATATCTATCTATATGTATAATTCTATCTACATAAATTTTAACGAGGTTTTCGATAATTATAGATACAAGAGTAACAAAAAGTTTGAAACATAAGATAACGCTAATTTGAGACGAAATCTACTGCTGGTAGGTCTCCGTTGCCGGAAACTGACTAGTTAGGTACCACCGCAGCTCCTATTGCTGCCAACAAACATTACTGTGCAAACATACTTTGATCCGGTTTGAAGGACGCTGTAGTAATTACTGCGGTAGCGAGACTCGACATCATATATCTGAAGAGACGAGCGCAATGTGGTGCAGTATATACCATCCTAACTAGCACCATGTTGTTATGGGCAGGCGTATCATTTACCATCAGGTGAACGGCACATTAATTTCGTCGCTTCGTTGAATAAAAAAAAAAATCGAAAATGTATCCTAAATACCTAAATATGCAGTACTGAGATTAGAATAGATAAATTCGACAATGTATCAAATGGATTCCACTATCAACTATAATTATTGGGCCAAGTGCCACTTCTTCCCTTAACTAACAGGGGATGGTTAATTTTAAGTAGACTTTTACCTATTTATTATATTATCAAGTTTAATAATATTATAACAATACGTTAATTAAGTTATGTCATTTGAATGACTGATTTTCTCCCTGATATGTAGTTGATAATAACTACTATCGCCGTCGGATAAAAGCCAGAGCCATTTGCCCTGAAGTCTCAGGCTATTAAGAATAAGACTAAGGTAAGCTCTGCCTGGGGTAGAAGGTGATTAAAAGGGTTTACCGGTTCATGGGCTTTAAAGGTGGGGGCCCGCATTGTTCACTAAACAAACCCGACATAAACGACAAGTACGAAGGTGTTCTAGTTCTTGTACTAAAGCGAGGGTGATGAAGAGGATTACAGCCCTCCCTGAGACGGGTTTCGGGCGTAGTGCCGGAAAGCACCGGTGCGTTCCGTAGGAGATCTCGGCACCTCCTGCAACGCACTGAGGATTACCAACCAAGGGGGTTTTAGTGGGTATCAATCCCACATTACTTTGTCCACTTCCAGAAATAGGGTATCTTTTTAAGTTTTCCCCCGATAACAAGAAAAAGATCACAGCTTTAGTCTAGATATGACAAGTCTTGCAGATCACTCGGTATATACGCACGTAACTTTCTCCGAATCTCTATACGTAATAACAAAGCGTTGTCAACTCTCCTGAGAATACTGGTGACGACCAATTTCACAACTTTCATTTCGTTAATCTGACTGTTAAAAGTCAATAAACCATCTGAAATCTATCAGTTAACAACTGCGGTTAAATAAAACGCAATTTCGAAACAAATCATATAATCTCTTAATAGTGAAACAATTTGTACGTAACGGCATACATTATTAATTTCCGATGAAGATATTAGAGGAGATATATCTTTAAAACTGTATATTATGCAGCTAGGGCATTGCGACTCCTAAACGGCTGCAAATTAAACTAAAATTATGATTTCATTGTGAAGAGCAGTGAATCAAAGCAACTAACCCGAAAGAGTTTACTTTTCAGCCATTACAAGAACCTTTGCTTTTTCTAATATAACATTTCAGAGACTTGGTGCTATTCTGATGAGCTTATTTAATATTATCATCAACACACAACAACATATATATATATATATATATAATATAGTATATATGTATTAGTATTATAGTAATTTTTATTTTAACTTCAACCAGCACATGCGTCTTACGCTTGAGAGGAGTATAGATTTCTGTGGATAGCGATGCTAAGGAGTTAAGGAATCTGAATAAATAATTAGCGATATTTTGTACTTAAAATACTATTGTTCACTGTTCATTGTAACAAGGCCGAAGATGGTGATGCATGATCTCCGACACTTCGGTTCTTATGTTTACAGGTGGGACAACAATGTCGATAAGGCCAGAGAATGCCCCGGAAACGAACCGTGTGCCCGTTACGAGGCAGACTATATACTATGACAGTGCTATATTCTATGTTAATAGTTATCTAGTGTACTTTACAACATAAAGCGTAGTCAACAAGTTAATATAACTAACATACATAGTTACTTTCAGATTTTATGTTATAGTCGCTATAATACTATTTAACATTAAAAGGTACTACATTCAAATTATTTTAAGTTTATGTTCCTCATCTCAGACTCCTTTGTGGAGTGGTCATTGTAAAGGATCATCTAATAGATAGATTGTAACTTAAATTTTTCCATCTTTTTATTTATAATGATCATTTCTACCGGTTCGCTGTCCACTTTTAGATATAGGCCTAAACATTCGATTTCTTATATTCAACGATTCCATGTGGTCTTCATCCTACCATCTTCAATGTTTCACCAAAGTAATTGAGAGATCTCTATTATCGGATAATATCAATGAAGGTACTATTGCAGCGCTTATGTTATCAGTATGTTTTAAATTTTATTTGTATTAATAATATTTAATTGCCTACAAAAACTATATAAATAAACAATGCCCTGAAAGACCTTAAGGATAGAGTCAGCACCAATGGCGTTTAGCGTAGAGTTTAAATTAGAGTTCATCTTAGAAGATAGCTCTCTGGTTCCTTTCGTCTTCTAATGAAACCTAATTGTACTGAAACAGTCATTTAAATATCTAATACGATAAAAATAACCGACATCATGTTGAAGATTAAGTTTATAACATTTGTCAGATTCCATCATATAGCTTGTTATGTTGAGTTTACCTTGAAACAAATAATTCACATACCGATAGCCATGATTTAAGAAATTTATCCATCGTCAAATGATTCATACAATCATTAGATTTGCTGAACAGCAAGACGGAAAGCGTAATGAGGTCAGTTATAACCATAGACTATAGACTAAGTGGGATGAAATTTTTTCTACGTATAACTGTAACCTTTAAATCTCAATTATATCTACTAACTATAAACTTCAGTACGTATATTTTCTCGGGCGTTCCAGATTAATTAAAATTTTAAGCATTTCTTTAGACATTTAGCAATATAAGTCAGGTTTTAATTGTTTATGCTAAACAACCCTTTAAAGCAAGAACAATGCTAATATTCAAGGGAGATGGCCGACGAACTTTATGATTCTAAATAGTTTAATTAGTTAGTCAAAAGTAACGATAATATATCAGACATGTGTTTAACATTAGAAGACAATTGACTAGTAAGTAGAGGAAGTCGCCGGGCAGTCAGATGTACTGCGCGAACTGGATCCAGTAGGTCGCGTTCAGGACCGAGAAGAGCAGAGGGAAGAAGACGCGAGAGAAACGATCGATGCTCAACGCGCGCAGCCTGGCTTTGGCCGCTTCTGCTGGCTCCTGCGAGATAAACAGGGGGTGTATATTATCATTAATAATTAATAAACCTATTTATTTTTGCAGATTTAATCCACAGAGACCTAAGATATATTGGTTAAAATCAGGAAGACGAAAAACGTTAGTCTAGTTATAAATATTAAGCTATGTATAGTTCAGACGTGGAGATCTTTGGGGGAGGTCTACGTTCAGCAGTGGGCGTCTATTGGCTGACGATGATGATGATAATTCAGACGGTGTAGTATTGAATAGCTGGACTAGTTGTACTCGTTACACCCTGTAAAAGTAATTCATAACTAAACGTTTAATATCGTCGTGGTATCAGTTAATGTAAAAAGATACCTTTGGTTTCCGGCCGCCGTCATCCAAAATGATGTTCACAAGACAATACTCCATGAGGGCCATGAACACGAAACTGAAAGGTTAAACAAATGTATCAATGATCTTTTAAACCAACAAAGTATTATCTGTATATTTTATATTTAAAAAAAATCTGTTCATGTAAATACTCCAAAATAGTGCCTCCTGTCTGAGCACTAACTTATGGGAATTACCTATGAATAGCCCATTTCTTTGTTTGACCTTAATTTATATGATGTTAAGGGACTCCGAGACTTTTATTAGCTGATGGTAGTAACTGTCACGCGGGTAAAAATCCTACCACCAACCAAACTCGATAACATAGGGGTCCCGGAAACTAACCAACCATTGTTTTATATACTAAGCCATTGCTAAGTTAATTCGCCACAGAGTTTGTTAACGAGAACTTACTAATTTATTGAATAAGTTTTCTACGGTTATCTAACTTATTAAGTAGTTGGTACATCGATGATCTAACTTTAAATAGTTTATCAACGAAATAGTGTTTTTAATGCACTAATTTCTAGACACACTAGACACATTTAAAACGTACTCTTTGCAGCAACCCTGTTACAAAGGATAGGTTATATTTTTTTTACATGAAAATATCTAACAGGAAACCGGTTATATTGAAGAATGCTCCTGAAAACTGCATGTTACAGCCAGTTCTAAATGACTGCGTCATGGCTTGTGCAACGTGAAATTATAAAAGCGATTGACTTAGATATACTTGTATATATTTGCCATCACCCATTCTCTAGTTTCCGGAAGTCCTATAAAAATGTTCATACATTGAAGTGATTATTTCTTTTTTTAATTTTAAGAGGAAAAAACTTAATTTTAGTCGCCACACACACAACAAATATATTAAGAATTTTTACAGGTAGGTTCTGGTAGGTAGGTCTCTGTTGCCGGAGACCGTTTAAGTACTACAGCAGCGCCTAATGTAGCAGACAGAGTATTATGCAAATAGTGTTCCGGTTTGAAAGGCGATGTAGCTAGTGTAATTACTGGGGTAATGCAACTCAACGTCTTGTCTCACGCGACTAGCGCAATGTGCTGCAGTGTATACCATCCTATCTAGCGCCACGTTGGTATGAACATGCGTATCATTTACCACCAGCTGAACTTTCCGTCTGGTGGCTAAATAAAAAAGGGAGTGTTAAAAGCAAACAGCTGGATGAAAATTTGAATTTTGACGAAGTGTTAGATAAACATATATATATATATATGTGTACGGTAATCTGTATGTCGTTAGAATATCTCGCTGTCTTTCATTACCGGTAATTGCTCATTGTCTCTTTACCAACATTCATATATACGGGCTGATGGTAGCATATAAATGCCTCTTGACTTTAGTTTAAGTTATGAGCCAATGTTTTCTTGTATAGTTCTCGTTTACGAGTAAGTAACTCACACGGTGCAGACGGACATGAACGCGTCGACGGCTTTCAGGTAGGAGACGGGCGGGAGCTGCGCCTGCGACTTGGCGTGTTGCGTGGAGAGCGTCAGCAGCGAGGTGACGCCGAGGGTCACCCGCGCCGGCGCAGCGTCCGGCTTGATCCAGAACGAAACCCACTGGAACACGAAACGTGAAGATTGCTTTTCTATGATGTGGTGGTTCTATGGTGTGGCGAAACAAGCTTCCCATGATTTACTGGTAGCAGATTTGTTGTCGGACACTACCTAGGTGGGTACCACTGCAGCTCCTACTGCAGCCGACTAACAGTACTGTACAAACACTAATGTGCTCCGGTTTGAAGAGCGCTGTAACTAGTGTAATTACTGGGGTAACGAGACCTAATACCTTATGTTTCTGTAGTGTATAAGATCCTAACTAACACCGCGTTATTATGGGCGGGTATAACACTTAGCATCAGGTGAACGTTCCGCTCATGTTATCGCCAATAGAATATAGAATAAAAAAAAAAACGGTGACAGTGAGGATGTTTAGACAAAACCAGCTGATGTTTGTGCCGTTAAGACATAAGTTGTCGTTACTTAAGTAATTTAATCAGGTACACCATCTTTTAAATATAGTCAAAGTAATAATAATTGAGATTGGCCCTCGAAATAGATATCGCAGTGATCCTAGAACCTAAAGGATCACCGGCAAGATAGATCCTAGGTATCACAAGCGACTCCAAATAGAATTTTAAAATAAACAGTAATAGTGTTATCATAATGATAACAGATATTTAAAGATAATTCTAGATATCTTATATTACTAGCTGTTCCCCGCCCGCTTTACTGAACGGATTATAAATTTAAACCTGAAATTCATCTGAAATATTCCTTAAGAGCAACCGCAACTGCAAATGACTTTCCATTGCAACCGTTACTATGGCAACCGCATACTAAATGAAAACGTTTACAAAATTTAATTATAAATAACACGATAAAGGATCTATGAATTTAAAAAAAAAAAAATAGCCTATAACCATCTACAGATCATTGCGAGTCGAATGTTCATGTTCCCGTGTCGATACTTTCACTAGTTTTCACGTGATTGGCGAACAAACAAAACCCAAGTTTATTATATATATATAGATAGATAGATAAATTGTCGATCTTTTTTTGAAAACATAACTATTGCTCAATCAACGGCAATTGCTTACTTCCTATTAACTAGCCGCTGCTTTGTCTTATTCTATCAATCTAGGTGGCATTGTTAACTTACGGACATGATGACGATCAGGCAGGTCGGGATGTAAGTGTTGAAGAGGTGATAGCCGAGGCGACGCTTCAACTTGAAGATCACCTCCAGACATGTGAAGTTACCTGAATATATCAAAATAATTACATATAAATAAAAATCTACAATAACTCACTCTTGATGAAGCAATCTTTAAGTAAGTAAAGATTACGATTTTATTTACAGTTTCAATTTTTCTTCTTTTTTTATCTTTCCCCTGCGTGTGGTGGGTGAGGGTCTTTAGAGTACATTACATTTACCTTCAGTGTTTTCTAGCTCTATTTCCTACATATACTCATCTTTCATGCTCTCTACTCTTTCATTCTCTACTCATCTTCCAAACTTTATATCTCTATCGTTCTCCATACCCAATTCCTTCTCTTATTCCTCTTTCTCGAGCGAAGACCGTCGTCTCATGCTTGTCTTCCGGATTGAAAAAGACCTAAAGGACATGAATATTTTTCTGCATTCATTTTTGTGCATTTCTTTCTTTTTTCTTTTTTTTCTTTCTTTTTTATAGTTTTACTTACTTAGCTATAACTATTCTAGTATTACAGATTTTTATTTTTATTTATTGTATCTGTTATAACCGTTCTGAAAAATTCCCGGAACACTTGACGACTGTCGTCTTCGCTCATCAGAGAGGCAATGACTCTATTTATTCCTCGTTTAGCTGCCTTCCTAACACAGATTCAATATTCAATATTCATCATTGCAACCTTTGGATGTTCAGCGACGATATCGGAGTATCCAATTTGGGTATCTCTATTCTTATTCTACATACCTTGCTCTGTCTCTTATATCTATTCTTACATTACATTTTTTTATTCTTTGTTATTTCTAAATTTTAATCTCTTCTGTAGTTTCCGTCATAGCCTTACAAAATCCAAAAAAATCTTGACGGCTATGGTCTTTATTCTCTCCTTATACTCGTACATCTGCTTGTTATGCCTTCGCACTTCAGCACTTGGCGCCGTATACGTTGGAAGATTGTCTCAGTTGGATAAATTTGCGTCGAGATCTCTCGCTTCAAGCTTTTATTAAGGCTATGACAGGAAGCGAGAAGGCGTGGATTGCAGGCGTCGCCTTTTGCGAACAAGCGATGTCGCAAAAGGAGGCTGCGGAGAGAGAGAGAGAAGGAACTTCTCTTCTCCTTATTGGTAGCCAGAGACCTGGGCGGCGGAGGAGAATGCATAATAGCCTCCAGTCCCCATAACGGAGGCTACGGCAGCGGGTTCGGGAGTCACTTGTGCAGTATATCAGAGGCCTCGAGGTGACGCATATGGTGCTTCTATGCGTTAGCGAAAGGTGGGGAGTGGCAGCTCAACTCTGAGGCGAAACTCTGTAATGGATCAATGCCGTTGGGACAGAGGAAGTATGCGCAGCGTTCCCGTAGTTTCGGCCAAGGATTTTAAGAAGGATACCGTGGGGTTTTAGCCGGTAAGAGTCCGCCATCGGATATTCTTCTGTTGCCGCGTCAGCAGAAGAGTACCTGATGTACGATTTTCCCACGAGAGAATAAAAAGTAAAGCTCTCCCTCTCCGACAGGTTCCCGCCTTGTTGTTGCGGAGGGGCTTAGTAGCCGTGGCTGGGTCGCCCATGGTGAAGCGAAGAGGAACCTACCGGCCTAAGGCGGCCGTTCCAGGATATAGCACCGGTTTTAAACCGTAAGCTCATCTCGGATGCGCGCCGGTGGGCTGTAGGGGCGGCCTAATACTGTCCTTTACAGCTAAGGTGGAGTCGCGGGGGGAGTACCCTCTGCGACTAAACGGTGCCGCACCACTGATGCGGCTGCGGTGGGGTCGCTGGGGAAAAGGAGTGCCGATATTGCGATGAGCGGCTCTCCCTACCCTTCGTAGCCGTATTACGGGTGGCGGCGGGCGAAAGATCGGATCTACCGCTGGGAGCCGGGAGAGTTTTTTTCTTGGCTCCTATAGCCTCTGGGTGACGGGTTCGGGGGAATCCGTTGCCCGCGCAACTGCAGAAGGCCAAAGAGGGGGCGCGCTGTGTATTCCCCTCCCTTCCAAAGAGGGGCTGCGTCATGCGGCCAGCGCTGGCTGGGTCGCGGATATGTTTGAAAGCGTTCCCGTGACCCCGTCTTAAAGCCACGAGGAGGAACATCATGGGGGGTTTTAGTCGGTACAAGTCCGACATAACCTGTCCTTGCCCCCGCGGGGACGGGTATGCGCAGGCATTTACCCCACGTTAATAAAAAAAAAGAAAGGAAAGTTCGAGCTTAAGTCTGCAGAGTGTGTTTTAGGCTGATCTGGCCACGGGGACATATATCCGCGTAAATACGTTATGTTGGTTTAAGATATAATAAAAGTTTTTAGCCATTTTCCTGGAGTTGATTCCTGCAAGCCGAGGATTTGGCACCGACGGGGTTGGTGGTCGATTCTAAATAAGTTTCCCCTAAAGGAGGATATTGCTTTAAACCTAATTAGCCAGATCATTTTTAATTATAGATTTGTAATTCGAGATGACGATGGCCTACGTAAAAAAGCGCTTCGAAAAGTCCACCTTAATTAGTATTCTTCGCGACTATCAGCTCGTTAATCGCTCAGCCGGTCTAATTAGGTTATCAAAACTAGAACGGAGGAGCATTAACCACCATTGTCACAAAGTTTGCCGTGTGTATTAATCGAGCTCCATTTCACAAGTCCGCCTAAGCCGCAATTACACGCCCAGAGTCAATACACCGCTTATCCTTTTATGGACTCGAGCTGAAAGATACGGATTAAAGGTTCTTTTTAACTGAAAATAAGCGGATGCTCTAGAAACGCGTTTTGACGAATTTTTATTCGCACATCAGTGATAAGGACGGTGGTATCACACCTTTTTAAGAGATGACTATGAATCAATTTGAAAAGGGAGAGAAGGAGTGTTAAAAATAACTTTTTTGGTTCAAACTATTTTTCTTAACACAATAATTTTGGTGATATATAGATAGTCTATTATTTTTGTATGTTAAACATTTAAGAAATTAATGCTACGGCTTGACGAGGTTAACTTAACTAGTACTAAAAGAAGAAAAGAGAGACGAGCTGAGTCGCTGAACTAAGATTTTCTTTCACATCAACCTCTACATATTAATTCTACATTTGTCGTCCAAGTCGTTATTAAGTGTAAGGTTAGTACTTTGTTTAGGACTATCTGTTCTTCGCTCGCTTTTTGGGCCATAACATCCCGCAACACGCTTTGGGGAAGGAATTTTGTAAAATCCATTCTCAGTTGACCTCTAAACGGCAGAAGCAATGTCTCTACCAAATTTTGATTCTTTAACTTTAATAGTTTCGGAGATCTGGCAATGAGTCGATTAATCTCTGAATATCTGATGTATATCTAGAATATTATATAAGTTCGTTATCTCCAGGATATTTATAATTATCTTCAATAACTGAAGACGACCGAATGCGACGCGAATTGTACCTTCGCAGCGAGTTGATCCTCTTCTGTTCTAGTTTTTAATCTACCCCGTGACTAAAAACTTTCCAGAGCATTCAGTGTATCTCGTTGTGAATAACCGATACATAAGTAGTATTGTATTTCTAGGACGTTTTATTACTGTGCCAAATTCGTTAAAGGATTAAACAGATAAAGTTATAATTATTATTGGAGATAACGAATTAATTAACATGTTATTAGTAATTAAGTAGCGCACGTTGATAAGTTAAACGAAGCGGATTATATACCGTAACTACGCAGAATCTATTTACAATCTGTTTGTTGTTTCATTGTATCAAGGTGCGGTTCGTTGTGTGAAGCGGCGAGCCGAGCTTGACGATCGTTTGATGGTGGATAGGATGGTAAGTCTAGATACCCTGATAATTTCACTAGCTACGTCGTTCGTCAAACCTGAACACAGCAATGTTTACATACTAATGTTTCAGGCAAAGGAAACCTACTACCAGAAGAAAATATATATTATGTTACATGTTCATTAACATCATTGTGGTCAACATCAGTCTGCAGGAATCGATTACTGGGCAGAGGATTCCTACAAGAGACACCAGGTTCTAGATCTCTATTGTCGAAGAACTGATCACAGCGTCTATAGCAGTAGACTAGCAATACATTAAGACAATATTACTGCCATCCTGTTCAAAGGATATTGTGGTCTATTATTGTATAACAACGATGCAACGCATTGGATATACTTCAGGCTGCATTTCCTAAACTTTACAATGCAACAATACTAATGGTGGTAGGTCTCTGTTGCCGGAGACCGTCTAGGTATCACTACACCTATTGCAGCCGATAAACGTTACTTTGTTCCGATTTGTAAGACGCTGTAGCTAGTGTAACTATTAGTGTAACTATAATTAACATCTTATGTCTCACAATGAACATAATATGGTGCAGTGTATATTATCTTAACTAGAACCTCGATCTAATGGACAGACGTATTATTTATCGAATGAACATCTCTCTCATCTTCATAAAATGAAAAAAAAAATTACCAGTGGAGTACACTTGCGTGCAATCGGCGGTCCTATTCTGCACTAGCTCCAGTTGAGGCAGTTCTATATTCTCGTCCACCACCAGGGGCACGTCCGGATCCCACTGGAATATCAGGTCGTCCGTAGTGTGGGATACTGAAAGTAAGTACATATAAAAGTAAATTATACCGTCACAAAGTACATAACTGAACTGATCAGGAGTCGTCTTGGATGGCGACGATGAATAGGATAGAAAATCACATAATGATGTTTCCATGCATGATTGAATCAGAAATGTGGAGATCCGCAGAACAACTAAGGTCACCGACACAGCCCAAAAGATTGCTAGACTTAAGTTGCAGTGGGCAGGGTAGGGCAGGGCACATTTCTCGAAGGACCGACGGCCGATGGAGCAGCAAGGTCGCGTGAAGCCTCTTTATGTGTGCCGGACAAGACCGATCAGTTTGAAGAGCTGTGGGGAAGGCCTATTTCTAACAGTGGACGTCTATAATCTGATAATGAGAGCTTTCGTCGCCTTAAAACATAAGATGTTAAATCTCGTTAGTGCAGTCTAGCTACAGCGACCTTCAACCCGGAACACATTTATATTTGTTGGTAGAATTAGGAGCTGTAGGAATTAAGACGGTCTTCGGCAACCGAGACGTTTTTTTTTTGGTTTCGAGGAGGGAATCTTGGAATGATAACCTGCTTCTGCAGTAAGTCAGGGTTATGTGAGATTTTTATTCACTTAAAGACCCTCGATGGTGTGCATCAGTGCATTCGGAGAGGCTTCGGGATCTCTTGTAGAACGCATCGGTGCCCCTCTGCACGTTTCGGAGCCTAACCCTCCTAGGCATCATCGCTGAGCCATACGCTGTCCCACGCAGGTTCGCTGGTTGAGCGAAATGGGCGCCTACCCTCAAAGCCCACGAAATTCCTAGATGCTTTTAGTCGCCTTCTACGACAGGCAGGGCTTACCTGAGTCCTATTCTTACCAGCCCAAGACTACAGGGCTGAGGCAACAGAGACCTAGTATCACTTAACGTGTTTTTGACATAAGCATATACGATTGGCTTAACAAAGCTATCAGTTTTAAACTAAAGTTATAAAATATTGTTAGTGTTACAAAAAACCGACAAAAAAAAATCATTTCAACTGACATTAACATTGTTAAACTTAAGCGTTGTTTAACTTAACTGATGCCGGTATACAAACATCGCCGTTATTTACGTCGTAAAGATGCTGTAAAATTGATTTCTTTGATGTGTCCGTCGTAACGGATAGCTGAAGATGTATATTAGAAAAAAATTCAATTTTGGATATTCACAAATACGGATAAACATATAAACTAATCAGGTCACTGCTAAGTGTCAAGATAATACGAGGCCTCTCACTCACTCTAGTTCATGATAGACTTCTCCGAGCCCGCCTGTCTAGCCACGATCATCATATTGTAAATCGGCCGCTATAACGGCATCAGTTTTATCCTGTTCCCATTATCAGTCTTCTGAGTATGCTTCACCATCATCATAGACGTCCACTGCTGGACATAGCCCACCCCGAAAGATGTCCACATACAGTCAACATAGCTTTCAGTACCACCGAGTACTAAGAGCTGCCGTTTTTAGAAGTTCGTATGGAGGGATTTGGGCCATTTTCCACCACGCTGTCCCAGTGTGGGTTGGTGGGAGCCAGAACTTCGTTTGTTGATTAGCAGGCTTCATCATGAGCAAGTGACGTTGGCTTGGGTCCCGTGAGTCGTGTGTGTGTTGTTCAATAACAACTTGTGAAATTGAAGACCTTAAACCTTAGCTGAGATTCCTCCTTGAACTGCAATAGTGCAACAACAACAAAGTTTAGAAGTCCGTACAGCTGTCCATTGACAGATAAACAGACACACGTATACGCGTTAAACGAAGAACATTCTTCTTTTTGGTCATGTGTTACGGACTCATGATGAAGTCTGCTGCGCTAAGATCAAACTAGAGTCAGTTAGTCGTACTCAGCGCGAATCGCACCGAGCTAGGAACGCTGCAGATTTTTTATATCTTACTTAAAATTATTAATTTAAGCACTAATAAATTAATATAGAATACGTAAATGTCAAATTGTGTATATTTAATTTACAGTAGGGTAACAGTAGAGCTTGTTTTCATATGATCGTAAGTAATAAAGCTAGGAGACGCTGGCTAGATAATTCCCCTTCCCCTATCTTTCCTGTCTATATGATAAATAACCTTAGAGAAGATACCTTGTCTTTAGCAAACCAACGCCGTATGAAGAAGTAGCAGTTCACACCCGCTTTGCTGGCCGTAACACCCCCGCAACCCCTTTGGTAAAGAAATTTTATAAAATCCGTTCTATGCTGATCTCTAAACAGCTGAAGCAATATCTCTACCAAATTTTACGTGTAATCGTTTTGGAGATCTCGTTATGAGTCAATGAATCTCAGGAGATGATAATACAGGAGTCCGAAATGATAGTAATTAATAGTACTTATTTATATCTGTAGGATCTGTTTCCGCTGGCAATCAGTAAATATTATTGTGTAAACGGCAAGGCCGCTGTAGCCAGTTAATTAATTGAGTAACGAGAATAAATTTATATTAATTAACGGTGTGGGAGTTATATAATGGTAGGTAATCATTCTATACAACGCTGCAATGGCCGAGTTCCTCCTTTCTCCCTTCCCAAATAGCAATCTCTCCCTCGTATAGAAATAGGTTCAGGGTTCGACAAACAAAAAGGCAAAAGTCCAAGAGTCGGCATTAGTGCGGCCTGCGGAGCAGGATTCTTTGGTTCTGTCCTTTCAAATATTTCTCCATCCACTTACCTTCTTAACCTAAACAAATCTCGAGCTAAAAATACTTCGTAACGATCGCGAAACCCCAAACAAGTCCTCGTGAGGTGGAGAGGCAGCCGGGGCCCTCGAGGCTAACCTCGCTGGATTTTATCCGAAATAAGTCGAGTGGCCGCCACCTATTTATGGACCCGTGCTTACATCTGCGTTAAGACACCGATCGCGGGCCCTTGTGATCAACGATAAAATCGCGCTGACTTCAGGAGGGCCGGGGCGAGGGGCGCGAGTGGGGGGTAGCCGAGGGCCCTCGACGTCGCTCGCCCCACTTTCGATAGCTCTCCGACGTCAATTTTCTGTAACGCCGCCGACTGTACCTACGCAGTGAAGGACTTTCCCGTATTGATGCTTAGATTACTTGTTATAAATAACTTCCAGGCTCCGAAATATCTGCAAACTAACGTTGATACGAAACACAAAACTATCCAGCCTCCGCGGCCATCATCAACACCATCAAATTATATAAGCTCGATTATATTTTGGGATCGATTAACTTTTTATAACAGACTAACAGGTGATGTAACACATACAGCCCAGTTCATGTTCCCACAGCTGGGACAGCGGCCTTTTTTCATTAAGAGATAGTGAATGTCATAATAATGTCACAAATACTTGAAAGATATGTTCTAAGCTGGTTTCATCAAGAACTTCAATTTCATCGTTTCCGATAATCAAATACATTGAACCGGACGTCAAGCGAAACGGAAACGAAGAGATAATAAGAAAAATATTAGAATATTTGTTTTGCAGTTTATTTATAGAATATTCATTTTACATATAACGACAAAATCTGCTCTGCAAAGATACCTGTAGTTGTCCATAAAGAAGATACTCAACGGAATGTGATGGAAGGAAAGATGTATTTCTTATCTACAATACTCTTATATCTACATTTGACCTTAATTCCATCTGGTGTTAAGTGACACTTGGCTCTCATTAGATATCACAAGCACATGATGATACTTGATAACATGTAACACTTCTGATTTTGTGTAAATTAAGTCTCTTTGTGTTCGAAGGTCGTACTTTGTAACAAACGTGATGAAGTATATTAGCTTGATCATCGTTTCGATCAGCATTGATAGACGTCCTCTGATGGACATAGGCCTCCCCAAAGATCTCCACATACAGTCAGCATGGCCTCCAGTACTGCTTGGCTCTAGGAGCTGTAGTACGTAGAGGTTCATACGGAAACATTTAGACCATCTCCAACCACGCTAGCTCAATGCGGGTTGCCGGGAGCCAGGGCTTCGTTTGTTGATCAACAGGGTGCACCACGGGCAGGTGAGGTTGGCTTGGATCCCATGAGTTGTTGTGCGGAACCCTTTACAACCCATTAGCCATGTATTTACAGATTGCCTCACACTCAGACTCTCGTATATTAACAACCGAAATATAGCGATTCTGTTATGGTAGGTGATTTGTAACAAGGAAGCGATGTCTAGCTAGACGGACTCGGAAAACTTTATCTCCATCCACTTCCACGACATGTGACCCCAGAATCGAACTAGCGACGTCTGTGTTTCAAGGCTAGCGGTGAACCACTGCGCCAAGAAGGTAATTAAGTATTTCTTGCATTAAAACAAAATCCGTTTCTCTTTCCTTACATTGACTTATAAGTCAAATTCGTTCTGACCAATGACGCCGCTTTTCAACATCAGCCTTATCCAAAATTTACTTTCTCACAGAAAATTAAGTGATTTTAAAAACTATTGATATAGGTCCAATCCCTAAATGTCTAAGTTACATAAAAGTGTTAGTTTCATTTGAATCTTATTCATATTTCCTATCGTCTATAACATGAACTAGCTAACATGTTCAATATAGGAAAGCTCCCACCGTTCCCAACTTGATGATATTGGACGAACAGTTTAAATCCGGGTCAAGTGCTGAATGCACGTCAAGTAGATGATCTAGCACGCACGAGGTCATTAAATTATCTATTAATAGTCGGTCCATAATTAATCAGCTGGAAAGAAGGTCGGTTTGTTAAATCGGTCAACTTCTCAACGCGACGTGTCAATCATCCGCGGCGGATGTCAAATCTGTTGCTGCCGTGTTGGGTTCCCAGTAACCAGTCATGGGAATGAGGTTTGTTAAAATGAAGTCCCCTAGTGGAAGATCTCTCATGTCCAGGTCATCATTACCGCAGCGCATTTTTCTGCAACTAAGCAGTGTTACCTAACATATCTATGTAATCTTACGTTTCCATTTAAGTAGAGATTCATCACGATATCTCTGAAACATAAAGCCTGGAGGCTTAAAATTTGTTAGGAATATTCCTTTTGGCGGATACAGGGCAGCGGCAGCGGATTTTATTAACTGTTACTCCCAAAAGGGGTTGCGAGGTGTTACGTCCGGCTAAGCGGGCGGAGAACAGATACTTAAGTACATAGCGGATTATTAGTAACAGCGAAAATCGCACTTTAGTCGCTTCTAAGTCAAATAATGAGTTTTACTCAAAATTATATTATTTATAGTCGTTTAGTATCCGCTTATCGTATAGTGCACTATTTTTAGTGAGACTATGAATAAAGAAATTATATCTGATGGCTGATACGTGATACAGATTAACTCCCCGCTGTAGCTAATCATCCGCAAGGTATCAAACGTTGTAGACATCAGGACTACAAGGTTTTTTCTATGGAAGATAAGCCAAAGGTGTAAGTAGCTCTAGTGATGATGTTCCTCATGACCATAGACAGCCATAATGCCATTATTCTACAAAACGGTGAATGATACGCCTGGACACAACGCGGTGCTAGTGAAGATAGTATACACTGCACCACATTGCGCTCGTCACCTTCACACATAGAATGTTTAGTCTCGTTACCCCAGTAATTTCAGTAACTACAGCGCACTTCTGGTTATCGTCTGCAATAGGAACTTTGGTGGTACCTACCTAGACGATCTCCAGCAACAGAAACTTATCACCACAAAGTTACGGTTCCTCATCATCCTATGTCTCCCAACGAACCTTGATTTACATTGTATACAGAATTATTAAAGTCTACTTTAATCTTCTTGCCGTCGGCTCACTCTTGGATGCTGACTTGGTTTATTTAAAGAATTAGGACCGAAATAGAATATGACAAAATATACCCAAAATTAATATATACCCTGTCAGTAATTGGGACGAACCTACCTAACCAGGTTAAGTTACTCCGCGGCCCGCCTCCCGAGGAGTCGCCGGCGGATCACCTCATAATTTAGCGTAACCAAAGATTATAATTAATGTCGCCGTGTCGAGAGTGGATGTCGGCTCGAGTGTCCGCCACTCTGCGACACCGGATGTATAACGAGGCTCGAGTGCTCGGCTCGTTTTTATCGATTGTGGGGTGTTCTCGGTGACGTCGCTCGGAGACAATCTCGAGATCGAAACTTGGCGTCTTCGTTACGGAAAGAATAAACAAAACAACAACGAGAATACAATGGACGCGTTGACCTCGGCTTTGAAAGTCTCATAGGTCGTAACGAGCATTTCTCCTTCTTTCCACAGATAGGTGGGAATACCTCTACTAGGCAGCTAGCTACCAGCTGTGCCATGTGCGGCTAGTACAGCGAATCCTGCCTAATTCTTGAAAAGGAAGCCCTGACACTTTCAGCACTGTCAGGATATAAAAATAAAATAAACGAGGATTCCCACCCCAAAAGAAGGGTGCCAAAAGTGTATATACTTCTTTGTATATTCTTTTGGTCCTTCGAGCCGGATATGTGAATACTATGCGTGTGCAAGTACAGCACACAAATTAAAATAGAGTTCCTTTACAATAAGTACATCTATGAACTTGTTTCAAGCTAAATGTTTATGATTATGACTTTTCGCCAATAAAATATTGAGTACTCACAGCTCTCCATCTGCAGCTTGCACTCCTGGGTGTCGTGGGGGTAGATGAGGAAGTTCATAGCGCACGACAGCTTCAGAGTCAGCTTCACCATGTAGAGGATCGTCTTATCCTTGTAAAGCCACACGTAGTGATTTGGGATCGTCATCGTCTGGAAAGTGACCGACTTTGCGTTCTTGAAGAAGGAGTCCGGCCGCCACATATGCTTCAGCCAGTCGAGATCTAGAAGTCTTATAATGATAAGAGGAATTAGGCTCGATGCTGGTAAACGATCAGCTCTTAGAAATTAGTCAGGTCTTGACTTTTAATTATATGTACTCGTGATCGACCACTATTATAATGGTGGTCACTGCTGCTGGAGACCGTCTAGGTAAGTACTACAGCAGCTTGTATATCTGCTATCAAACAGTAGTGTGTAAACATTCTGGTTTGAAGTTCGTTGTAGTAAGTGTTGTTAATTACTGAAGTAAAGACGTAATATCTTATATCTTAAGGTGAGGAGCGGTCTGTGCAGTGCATATCATCCAACTAGCGCCTGGTTGCTATGCGCAGGCGTATCATTTTCCATTATCATCTAATAAAAAAAAAATCTTTAATAATGAAACCTGTATTCCGAAGTCATGTTCTCCGGCAGCCTCAACCGGAAATCCTTCCAGGTTTGCGCGAAGAAGATGTCCGCCGCGTAAGTCTGCAACAATATTGTTATTTCAGCGCCAATGGTAAAGATTAAGGGTTAGTTACTGTTATTGGTTCAAATACACAATTCGACCATAATATGGTTCACAGACCGCAATTTGAACATATTTTAATTTATATTTGAACGATTTATTAATAATTATATTTGCAATGAGCACGTGTGCAGAGCAGACAGACGATCATTGTTATTATTACTTTTATCTATTGTCTTATGTAAAACCAGTTTCGGAGATCTCGAATCTCCGGTAGGTCGACTGTAGAGTCGTAAGAGATGCGCTTCACAGGATCCTGTGGGAGCCGATCGTCCGCTTCAGACAGCAACTCTCGCCCTGACCACAATCCTCAGACATGAGGGAACGATCCTACAGAGAGATATATAGACTAGCTGTTCCCCACCCGCTTTGCTGGCGGTCTCACCCCCGCATTTCGTTTAGGGGGTAATATTTCGTAAAATCCTTCGATTCCTGAGCAACGCTCGGCAAAAGGAATTTCTCCACCAAAATTCAAGTCTGCGGGCGTTTTGATTCCGGAGATATCGTGATGAGTTTCTACGGAACTGGTCTTACTTGTATAAAATAAAATATGGTCTTCAACACGAGGTAGTAATTAAAACATAAATTACAAACAGTTACATTTTTAAACTTATGTTACAGTGAATTTAAAATTATTTTCAAGTTAATGAAACAATAAAGGAGGATAAGTAGAACCTAATATATTAGAAGATATCATTATTGTTAATATTATTAAAAAAAGTGTCCGACGAGGATGGGATTCGAACCCACGCGTGCAGAGCACATTGGATTAGCAGTCCAACGCCTTAACCACTCGGCCACCTCGTCGCATGGACGTCAAGTGATAAATTGTGGAAATATATTTCCAAATCATATATGAAACATATTTACACTTGAGTAAATATAAAAGATAGTCTAGCCTTAGGTCTCTGTTGCTACAGACCGTCTAGCTACCGCCGCAGCTCCTATTGCAACTGATAGACAGTAATGTGCAAACATTTCTGTATTCCGGTTTAAAGGGCGCTGTAGCTAGTAAAATTGATACGGTAACGAGTAGTATTACTAATCTTTACATATATAACAGGTATCCAGGGATTCATTGAGTTATCATGAGATCTCCAAAACTAGTAGATATAAACACTCAACATTTGGTACAGATGTTGCTTATGCGGTTTAGAGGCGAGTTAAGATTGGATTTTATAAAATTCCTTCCCCAAAGGAGGTTGCGGGGGTGTTACGGAAGGCTAACTTACAAAACAGCTGGTTAACGCAATAAAATGAAATAACTTTATTTGTGAATATGATAAGTAAAATATTATTTGCAACTTGAACCAAGCAGGTAAATATTGGTCTTTACATGACTTTAACGTAGTAAGATGTAATTGAATCATTCAGTTCACCTTGTGGTAAACAACCCTCGCTAATGATACCCCTTGGAGGTGGAGGGTCATAAACCTCGACCACTTCAGCATATATATGTATCTTTTAATTTAACAACAATTTTGATTAAGATCTCAACGATGGTCAGTTTGATGAGCATGTTCATCACGATCATCAGTTTGTTATTATTTTGTAACATTGATTATCTTACACTAATGAACAATGAAAAAAAATTATCTACATTGGATGAACTGGAACTTTACTAATCATGGAGTAAGGATCCTACTACAGCCTAGATTGATTGATAAGAAATGCCCGTCATCATAAAGCCAGATTTATGTTTTTGAAGTAACTCAAATGACAATAATAATACCATAGAGTTTTCATCAATCGAATCCAGCCCCATGACGGTTACGTGAAAATTGACGATGGTGGGCTGGTCGTTCTTCTTCGGCGGCCGCATCTTGTCATACAGCTTCGGGTCTTCCGGCAGCAGGTCCTGGAAGGTGAGCAGTGTGGCCCTGCGGACGGAAACTGCAATATATTCTCTGCAATAAATAATACACTGCAATATAAATTGTCTTTAACGATTAAGATCTTTCGATCACTGTCTCTTCATTCCTAGTGGCTGACTGCTTGACTTACAAGGCACCGTGGTACACCACGGAAGTACATGGCTACATGATGGTGATCATAATCTTCAGACACAAGATAGTAAATTTCTAGTCAGTAACTACTTTGGTAACAGCAGAATTAACACCGGAAAACATAATAACAGAAATAGGCGTTGTGGTATTAACTTTACGTTTCCGGCGGCATAGATTTACCACCACTAATAATTCATTTACCACACGATGTAATTAAACATTTTATAGGTATTTCACTATGGTATACTACAAAGGTGTCTTTAAACGACTTAAACTATTGCCAGTACAGTTTTTCGCGAATTATCAGATTAAATAATTTTGTTGCAGGTTCATATGTCATGTTGCACATTTACTCAAACTCCTAAGTGTCTCGTTTAACACCTTTTTAGACGAAACTGGTAAATCTTTAACACCGTCTTACATTTAACTTCCGCTGTACGGTTTCTGAACAAATTATTTAAAACAATATTTCCCTTCAATATACCGTGCTATTAAATTTGCACTGAAAACGCGAAATGAAGAAATACAGAGAAATGTGTATTTCAATTAAATAAAATCCGCAGCCGATAACTGAATTATTTTCAAAACGAAAAATGTAACATGAACATTTTTTTTTATTTTTTGCTCGATTTTAAAATACCTGAGGCGTAGTTTTAATTGATGCCAGTCAATTATTTCCGCGGGAAGAGCGCCGTCATTAAAACAAATAAACTATTTGTAAAAGAGATTCAGACAGATATTTTTAGACTTCAATTACAAGGTACGGAAGCGATCTACTTCGTATTCTAATAAAAAATATCTCCATTACCTTGGTTTACACAATATTTATTACCTAGTGATAGTAGCTAAAAAAACCCGTTTTATATTGGTATATAATATAGAATTACAAGGTATTTATGTAGACTATACTTGCATAGTGCGACTAAAGGGTTCTCTTACGAAAAGCATCGATGCCTCTTTGTACTGCGCCTATGCATATCCTAGAGAGCACTACTCCCCTTTACTCTGCTATAACAAAACCATTCCATTAACTGTCCTAAATGGAAAATGTGGATCCCTTTTTTTTAATCTCGCGGACTCTAATGTTATATTTAATTTATTTATGTAAATACTTTATTGTACACTTTAAATTAGATAACCTAGCATAGAAGGAGATGTGGTGATAGGTGAGGGAGATTCAATTTATATATGCTACAAAACACCTAACATCAACAACTACATATGCGCTTTAATAGTTTTAAAAATAAATAATACTGAATTGCTACTTTTACTGAATAATTTTTTTTACAAAAATAGACTTCTCAATCCCGAGGCCAGACGAATGTCTGAAATGTTACTTGAAAAGTACGTATTAAATGTTAGTGGCACAATTCATTTTTTAGTTGATTACTTTTAATCCCTGCATATTAATTTTCATTATCTATAAAACGGGTCGCTTGCGCCTGCAAGTTTTCAACGAGCAATAAAACTCAAACTAAACTCTTTGTGCTATTATAATTTTAAAATGTCAACAGAAGATTTAATTAAATAGGTCGTTCAGAGGAATAAATGTAATTTACTGTTTTAAAAATTGTTTTTTAAATTTAATTATATTATTTAGAGTAATGAAGTGCGACACGAAAGAGTTGGCTTTAGTCAGTTTGGAAAAAGGTTTTTAATGCAGCACAAGAGAACGAGTCTGGATTTCCCAAGTTAGTCTGCTCATTACAACTCCAGTTACCCTGTGGAACAATTTATATTCCACATTCCGTTCCTTGCTATAAGATTTGCCTTCTCAATCTCATTGCCTCTATAATTACATTAGTTACAACCTTTCAAACCGAAACATTTTAACGTTTGCATATACCATACAGAATGTATTGCGGCAGAAACTTATATTATGGTCCTACTAAGAAATATATGAATATGTACACTTAATCAGTTTTTTTATTAATCTTCAATAGTTAAAAACTACAATTTAATACAACTTCAATATTTTTTATTTTTTCTTTTCTTTTGAATTCATTCTCATTGTCACATAACTTTTGTTTCGTATCTACAATGCTTTTGTTCAAACTGTTTAAAGCGTCTGTTTGAATGGTGATGAGGGATGTTTTTAATATCTTAAAGTATCTGCTTCCACATCCAAGTAAGTAGCTTGGTTAGATTCTCAAATTAATCTTTTATTGTTTAACGGTCTGGTGTTACTTGTCTCTTCGGAATATTATCCATTATTTTTAAATTCGTTTACGGTGTGTACAGTTATTTAATAACTGTTATTCTGGTACACAAACCTAAGCTAGAGAACAGGTATTTTATTTTCGAGAGAAAATCCGGTTTTTACTAGTTTTACACGGCGTTAGTTCGCGAGCGACTGCCACCAAAGACCGGTATAATATGAACAAAAAGGATTTCACACCTTCGTCGTTGAAGTTTAAACTCATTAATTGTACAAATTTTATTTCCAGTTTTGTTAAAAAAATCAAATGACATTAACTATAATTTAATAGATTCTCATTTAATTAAATTTATGTCGTTTTTTTACATTCTTATTTAAACAACCACGGGATACCTGGGGACAGTAGATCCCCATAGTGTCAAACACAATTGTGACCATCCTTATACAAACACGCTGAACTCATCGCACTCTAGTGCAGTGTTTCCCAATATGTTTTTGTGCCATGTCCCACCTTAGCCTTTCTAAACTTCTTATGCCCCTCTATGTAACATACATGATTTTCAATATTAAAATTTGTTTATTGTTTATTAAGAAGCTTAAATGATAGGTTTTAGAAAGAAATGACTAAGAAATTGTTAACAAAACACAGTAAGTGTACGTAAGTTTTCAAAATATATAATGAAAAACTGAAATTAAAATTCAAAATAATTTAAATAAAGATTTTTATATATTAATTAAACTAGGGTTAAACTTGAGTAGAATAGCCCCCTTAGCAATCAAACAGGTCCCCTGTGGGGCGTGGGCCTCACGTTGGGAAACACTGCTGTAGTGTAACATTGTTTATCATAGTCCATTCATTTAATTACCTACTCGTATAATTGTACGATCCCTGACTAATAGAGCTTTAGCATTTTGGACTGTTATTAAAAAGGATTGAATTATAATTGTAGTTAACAATTTTCATAGAGACATTCCTTGTTCTTGTTTGACTCCTACTAGACTGATTTCTAGAATTTGTACCGAATGTCTTTCAATTGTATGTTATAAGTTAAGCTGCGAAAGGATTTAACAGATTCAAAGTCAAACTACCGAACGTACTCCAGCGCAATGTTTATAAAAAACAAACAAAGTACGTACTTTGGACTTAGTTAAATATGATAGTCGAAGTGATAACTTTAACGTAGCGTGTGACTTGAAACTTTCTAAAAAAGATGATTAGCTTTTTTGAATACTTGATACTAAGTAATAATATTGAATTAAAAGTAAACGACTTTAAAAATATTACATAATACAATCTTTAGAGAATAGGTTTGTCATGAATTTAAGAAAAAAACAAAGTTCTTAAAAACTAACATTCTCCGATATAATCGGAGGTGTTTTAACGGAACTTTCATTGGCAGATATAGAGCATAAGCTGGTGCCGTATTGATCACGCTTGGCATGCAGGTTGGGGAACACATTGTGCTGATAATGGTGGTCAACTTTTACAACAAGCCTTTAGCAGAGTGGCTGTGGGTATATTCTAACTCCCACTGGGGCCTATGACTGTTACGACAAAGTGTATTATCAATTAACTTAAGCCATTTGAATAGGATATCTCTTGAGAGTATATAAGTAATTGTTATTTGTATTAATCGCTCCTCACATATATTTATAACCGACATTCATTATTAATAAAGTAAAAGTTAAATATATAAAATTATAAAATACACATGCTTTAAATTATAAAAAAAAATTAGAAGCAAAGCTATTTATGTAGGACGCTCACACAAGAAATTGTCTAGGGACACGACATAATTACGGATTCTGCTGCAGAAATAATTTCGCGTTTTTCGATCACTAAGAAATGGAAAAGTGAGACTCCAAAAATTTTGTTGTTTTTTTAATTTAACGTATTTTATATGACTAAAGCTTATACATATATCAATAAGTTCATCTTAAGATAGGATGTTCTAATTTTTGTATATAAGAGCACTAATCGATGTTGTGGCTCATTCAAGTCTAGTTTACCCTTCATTCTTAGAAGTGAAATTAACCAAAAACCGTAAGAAAATGTAAATAAATAAAGTTTTAGAATTTCCCTTGTCTGATTTATTGATAGATATATATTTTCGAAGTCTATTAATAATAAATAAATATATCTATAGTTGCATTATTATAAGAGATGGCAGTAGCAAAAAAAATATTATTTTAAACTTACTGTGTGTAACACAAATCAGTGGCCGCTAGCATCAGGCGGAGCAGCACAGCGGATGCCCAGAGGCACTTCTCTCCTGCCATCGTAGATAACGGTAACCACCCAACTACTTATTATTACTGTTATTATTTCGATAATCTCATCGTAAATTTTTTTTATTTCAATTATAATTTATTTAAAAAACAAATTCATAATGAAACCGCTGCCGACATATATTAAAAAGAAAAAAGTAATCGCGAAAAGTTTTCACGTAATGGCGGCGGCGGAGCGCGCGCTTTTTGACAGCGGCCGGCGGATGCGCGGGAAATAATGATGTCAGCGGTAAAAATTTAGACTTAAAGTTCCACGCATGCGTTAAATATCTCAAGCTATTATTTAAGTGAGAGGAAATACATTATTCGAACATAGTTTGCAGGACTTTAATATAATACTTTTCCTTTGTCAAAATGCAGTAGTGAGATCCCGGAGTAGCTCGCAGGCCTAATGGTTAGAGCGTGCGGCCTTCATTGCGAAGGTCGCGGGTTCGTAACTCGGCATGTACCGATGACTTTAATATTTAAGTAATGTACATTTGTGAACTTCAGTAATAACAGCGAAATATAAACGGTAAATGAAAACATCGCGAGGAAAGCGCGCGTGAATTAGAATTTATTCTAAGGAAGAAATGTGAAGTCAATCCCAACAGTGGGGACGTAAATTGACTGTTGACGAGATCACCGTGTGGACCGCCAAATAATATCGAAAAGCCAGGACGAGGTTTACCGATGATTTGGTAAATGAAGCGGGAAATCGGGAGATACAAGTGACACAAATCGGTTTGGGAGGCCTGTAATCAGCACTGAACGATAATAAGCTGAAATGAGGATTGGACTTGGGGGTAGACATGAAAAATTAATGTCGGTACTTTATGGTGTTTTGAAGTGAATCTTTGCGGCGGCGTACATAAAGTAGCTGCGTTATCATTTCTGTTTCATTGTCTGCGAAGCGGAAGGTCATTGCATAATGTATGGATTGTCCACACTGCCGCCGATCCACCGCAACGTACCGCCTCCCGAGGACCACTCAGCGAGCTGCTCGTCATGAGAGCTTTGCAGCGCGCTCTGTTCATCTCGAGTGTTTCTGCAATGCCGATACACAATTCGATAACGATTTTTTCTTTATTCGACGATTCAGAGAGACATGCGAACCTGATAATAGTATATTTGCTCATAACAATGTAACGCTAGTTACAAATGTATAAACTACACTACATTGTACTCTTTGTTTTAAGACACTACAATAACGTTTGTATACTACTATTTGGCGGTAGAAGTAAAAGCTGCGTATCACTTATACTTAAGTGAATATTCTACTCTTACCATTACTTCGGCGATTAACAAATAGACTTGTAAACATTTCATGCAGTAAGCACTTCTTTCTTTAGCAGTGGATATTGATAGGCTGATGATGATGAAAACCTGATATCAGCCGAATTAGCTTTAGTATCGCTTTCAAATTATTTGCTTTTAGTAACGCTAAGTGTCCTCATTAATAAATAACTACATACTACGATATGTTGCAGTGTTAGTCGTCGTAGAAGTACGTAGAGGAAGTGAGATAATGTTCGCAAATTACTTTTGTACAAGGTGGCGCAAAAATAACCTTCCGATGTTTTTTGGCTGTAATTTAAAAAAAAATGAAAAACTTTGATTCTTCTTATGGGTTATTTTTATTTGGTCTTTTAATTTTTTTATATCAAGTCGAGAATATATTGTCATGTAAATGGCCACCGCCACAGTTGATTAGCATTCATGGGGCCAATCGCAAAATTTATAGCATTTTCTGATAGGACGATTACTTTTGCGCCACCCTGTAGTAACATGGCATGATACTGTACTTAGGAGAGAAGCCCTGGTTAACATGTGATGTGGTACAGCTAGTTTATATTACCTTATTATATCTTTACTACTAAAAGTCTGGCAGTTGACAGAAATGACTGCTGTTCTAGATATTATGAATTGTGATTAAGAATATTTGTGCAAAGGTGTCTGCTAATTCAAATTGAAATAGCCAGGGCTGGCGGCGAGGGCGCCCGTTTGCTTACTGCCCCACGGAGTTTCCCCCTTCTGCTTGCTAAATTGCTCAAAGTAGAGTGCAATGAAGGAAATCACTGGTGGTACATTTGTAAACAGCCACACTAGTATGGACTATTTAAATCCTTGACAACTTCATTCCATTGTCTGGCACTTCACTGTTACGCAAGAAATCAATAAGCTATGGGCTACAAACTGACACACTTAAGCTGCATATGAATAAGAAATGGAATTATTACCAGCTCCACAAATATACTAAATGAAAGCTACAAAGGAAGTGATTGTGAACGCCTTGAGATGTCTTTGTGTTATTATATCACACATCTACACACTCCTTCTTTTCTTCATTGTTTACCTTTTCTTCCAGGCTTTCCATCCAAAGGAAACTCGGTTATGGATAGAGTTCACTTATATCCATACATATCACTTCCTCCTATAAATCTTGTTCCTTCTGATTCTGTTATTGTGCACATTAAGGTATAAATAATTAAAAAGTTCATATTATATTTTAATAAATGTATATGTGTCATTATATACGACTTTCAAAATACAACATAAGCTTTATATATGTCATTGGGGTGTAAGGGTTCCCGCACAACAAATCACGGAACCCAAGCCAACCTCCCCTGCTCGTGATGCACCCTGCTAATCAACAAACGAAGTATTGACTGCCACTAACCCGCATTGGACCCGCGTGATGAGAAATGATCCAAATCCTCCCCTATGACTCCCTACCCGATTGTGTGGGAATCTTTAATGGAGGCCTACTTCCAGCAGTGGACGTCTATCGGCTGATGATGATGATGTATAGTCATTATTTAATGATTGATGTCATTATGAGATAATTGATGACAAGCAGCCGTGTGGAAAGATTAGTTCCAGCGTGGAGGTCGTTGTGAGTAGTGAAATTACTTGGTAATGAAAAACAACGAACACAAATGTGGTGCAGTGTCATCATCATCTCAATCGATGTATCTCTTCTAAGGTATTCCCCAAAACACGATGGTACCCTGTTTGAGTCCAGTGGCTCTGAACGAGTTTTTAGTGTCCTCTGTTCACCAAGTGGTTTGCAGTGTATATCATCGTTACCATCAATTGAATGACTCGCTCGTCTATCTGCTTTCTGGAATAAAAAAAAATTGCATATTGTCTATTGGCAATATTAGCATATAGACTCTCAACGTTGTCATTATTGATTACTTATTTTGTACAGTTGACGTGTCAGGGTGATTCGGAATGGAGATATCTGCAGCATGAGCGCGGCCGGCGGACGGTCGCCGCCCGGAGCCACTTGGGCACGCCTGGCGACCGCCTTTGTGGACCTCATTTGAACGACACTACAATACACTCGTAATACTAACAGATAATTCATTCAGATTTCTATTTGGAAAATATAAATACAATGATGTGGAGACTGTAAAGACATCTCAACGGGAAGAAACAAAAACAACAAATAGAATATCCTATTACCTTATTAAGTCGCATTTGTATTGGTATTCTTTAAACTTCGGCTTATCAATTCTTGTATATAGAGGCTCTGGAGCAGAAAATACTCATGAGATAAATAAAATAAGTCGAGTACATACGCAATTACTCGGAGGGTCATGGAGGACTTTCCGAGTACTTGTTTCGCTTCAAGTGCAAGGATAGTCCGACATGTACCCGTGATCCTTGATACAATACAAAAACTTCACAAATCTCATTGAGCAAAAAATTTTGCAAGATCGTAGATGACGTATACTTAACGAAAGGAATAGTCCTATCAAGTTTTATGTCTCGAGCCTTATGGTTCCAGAGATATAGTGATCAATCTCTACATGGGTGTAAATCTCACTCAACACCTGATTGTTGAGTGCCCGGTGTACGGTAGGAAGGGAATGAAATAAGAGATATAGTTACACTTAATTATTTATATGTTAATTAAAATATCTAAATATCAACAGGAAGAGAGTAAGATTTCACCATTTCGTTAATTTGTCGCACAAAGATAACAATAAGTAAATAAAAGGAAAAGCGATTAATACGTTTTATAATATGTTCAATGATACAACACATAGCGATTGTTCAATTCCGTCATCCACGAAGGTACGACACCCGAAGCATGGCGTGGTGGTTCTTTTCTTCAAAAAAGGTGATAACACTTTGCTGAACAGCTACAGACTCATCTCTCGCTGCTGAGTCCCGTTTATGTTGTTCTCGAGTGTCATTACGAATCGTCTCGCTGGTAGGTTTGACGACTTCCAGCCTCCCGAACAAGCCGGTTTCCGTCAAGGCCGAGGAGTATAACCGGCTACTTTGCCTAGCGTTTGTGGACTGTGAGAAATCTTTTGATTCGGTGGAAACCTGGGCAGTATTGAGGGCACTTCATAGATGCCGAATCGACTATCGTTATATCCAACTCTTGAAGAGCTGGTACGAAACCGCCACCGTGTCAATCCGTATACAGAACCAGCTACGAGACCTATCCACTTGGAGCTAGGAGTGCGCCAAGGAGATGTAATCCCTTCTAAGGTATTTACCGCTATATTAGAGGACGTCTTTAGGCTTTTGGAACGGGCTGGGCATTAACATCAATAGCGAATACATCACTCATCAACAGTTTCCCGATGATATAGTCGTCATGGAGGAGACTCTAGAAGACCTCAATATAATGCTCGGTGACCTCGGCAGAATCTCTCAACAGGTAGGCCTTCATATGAATATGAGCAAGACGAAAATCATGTTCGATACTCATGTTCAGCGCCACCCAGTTTAAGTTGAGAACTCAGTACCCGAAATTGTTGACTAGTACGTATACCTGGGGCAAACGGTCCAATTAGATAGATCCAATTTCAAGAAGGAGGTAAAGGTCTTTTCGTCCAAAATCCCTTAGTGTTTGTAGATCAGTCTTCGAACAGTAAGTGTTGCCAGTGATGACCTACGGCTCAGAAACTTGGTAACTAACTATGAGCCTTATAAGAAAGCTCAGTCACACAGCGGGCGATGGGAAAGGCGATGCTTGGATTATCTCTGCGTGATCAAATCAAAAATGTGGAGATACGCAGAAGAACTAGAGTCACCGACAGAACCCTATAAGTCGCGAGGCTAAAATGGCAATGGGCGGGGCACATAGCTCGTAGAACCGATGGACGTTAGGGTCTTAAAGTACTGGAATGGTGACCCCGCACCGGAAAGCGCAGCGTTGGCAGACCCCCTACTAGGTAGACAGAAGGCATAAAAAAATCGCTGGCAACCACTGGATTTAAACAGCGCAAGACCATAGTATGTGGAACACATTACAAGAGAGTTATGTTCAGCAGTGGACGTCCATCGGTTGAAATGATGATGATAATGATACAAAAATTTATAAAATAAGTCAATTTTAGACTTGTTTATTTGTTATTGTCGGGATCGGCGCGATCAATCGACCAATCAAAATATGAACTTGGTTTAGGAGGGGGGAATAAAATGGTGGGAGAAATACTGCATGGTACCATGATTGCCACGTTCCCGACAGTCTGTTGGGGGCGTTTGGAGTGGAAGACTATCCTACAAAGAAAGATTAATTTTTGTGAAACGAGTGTGTTATTTGGTGCAATAATTATAAAGTGTGAGTACTAGCCAACGACGCTTATATTTAAATTATTAATCTTTGTTAGACACGTACACGTGATCCAGAGGTCAAAGGAATATTAAGGTTTTTGTTTGTTTAACCTGCAGCCCACCGGCACGCATCCGAGGTGAGCTCACGATGAAGCTCAGGAGCTCTAAACCTTTAACTCTACACCTCGGGCCGGCCGGGTAAGTTCCTCTTCGCGCCACCGTGGGTGACCAAGCCACGGCTACTGAACTCCTCCGCCACGACAAGGCGAGAACCCGTTGGGGGAAGGAATATTAAGGTTTGTTCCAACACGTAATAAGTGATAACCCTTTCGTATAAACTGCCGCAACTATATTTCCGACATTTGTTATTATTACTTTTTTCTTGTCAAATTTCAATGAAATATAAGTTTCTTTATTTATAGATGCTCTAGTCATTTCATTATATTCGATGCGACTATTCAGTAAGGCTTCTATATATAATATTTCATACAGAGACTCCCCCGCCACCGGCTTTATGTTCAAAAGCGACGGAACAGTGAAAGAGAAAGCCCCAGTTCCCCTGCAGCCGGCTGCTCCGGTATTCAGGCGCGGCTCATTACGAAAACTTTGCAATTTTTACTTGAAATTGTGAAGAATTTGAGCGCAGCTTGTTTGGAGCTCGTTTCAGTACATTTCTAACGTTTTAATGATGTGTTTAGACATTTTAAGCGATGTATAAACTCTTCGTGGGCATAGAATAAATGATTATGCAACGCTTGTAATATTCGTTTAGTATGACACGATCCAAGAAAATAGTCCATTGTCTAAATTATATTACTTTCTGGGGGTTCAGCAGTTGGAACTAAAAAAGTTGAAAGGAGTAAGGTAATCAGTCGATAAAACCCGGCATATACCTTTCATGTAGTGGTATAATCAATCGTTATCTGACCCTGTTTATTTTCATTTAAAACTTTATTTTCGCACACAAAAAAAAATGTACAAAAAGGCAAACTTAATACCTAATGGCATTATCTTCCAGTCTACCCTAGGGTTGAGCAGAGAACAAAAGTATGGATGCAGTATCATGCAAGTGTAAAAAGGTAGACATATTATAAATGGTTTATTGAGTTATAATTAAGATTACGTAATATTAAGTATTATCAGCAGCTGGATGCGGGCAGCGCAGGATCGATCGATGCGGATATCTTTGAGGGAAGCTTATGTCCGGCAGTGGACGTCTATCGACTGATGATGGTGATGAAGTATTATAAGTGTATTACATATATACAAAGGACGTTTTATAGACATATAGTGTTCCCACAATATTCGCTTAAAGGAAGCGTTACTGTGAACTGCTCGTATATTAGGTTGAAGCTTATTCCAAAGTCTAACAGATCGAGAAGTGAAGGAATTGTAAAGAATATTAATTTGGCAGAGAGGAATGTGAAGAGCGAGGCTAGCAGTAGCCCGAAGACAGCGTTCGTGAGAATTTCCCTGGAATTCGAATTTGCGTTTTAAATATTCAGAGGTAGAGATGGATCGAAATAAAATAAATCTAAAATAAAGTACAGTGTTCTGGATGATCTACGAAAAGAGAGAGGCAACTATTTAAATTGAGGGTTGCGGTAGAACTGCTCGATGTTATCCCGTGACCCTCGTGCATATTTTTCGGAAGTGATTGGAATACCGTGTGAAGCTTTTTAGTCGGTTGGAGTCCGACACTACCCCGCTACCGGCCCTTTTGGTTACGGGGTGTGCGACCATTAGCATTTTGTTACACACGTTATTAAAAGAAAAAAAAACAATTAAATTTAGAACGGAAGGAAGACATATGGTCATACTTGCGTAGCCCAAAAATAAAACGTACGCAGTTATCAAAAAGACGGTCCAGTTTACTTTTATGTATTAGTTTTAGTGTTAGTTTATGAAGCCTCTGAAGACTTGAATAGAAAGACCTATTTGCTATTTTCAGCGCTGATTATAATAAACGATCTAGTTTCAACCATTTTCCTGGAGATATTGTCCAACACAGTTTACTTCAAACATATCAGTTATTTAAGCATACCACTGTTTAAAGTCTCTAAAGGTGAAACATAACTACGCGCTCAACATATGCACTCTTCGCCCGCGGTCGTTGCGCAGTACACAGCTACTTTTGTTTTGCGGAACTATATTAGTTTTATTGCACTTCTAGTCAGTAAAAAGGTGTCAAGTGTGAAACCTGTGAGTTAACTGCTAAGAACACATATTTGTGTACAATAAAAGTTGTTTTAAATGGTGTTTAGCTCGATTAAATATAAATTTCGAACATAAGGTTATTATTCACGGTACCGTCGTTTAACATCGTTCAAGAATCGAAGTGAAACGCGTAAGTGACGCATTCTCCACGGCGTTTGCGACCTTCTTCTTGCGGACCTTTTTAACCTACTGTCACCTATTGCACTGTCGAAGATACAACCATATTGCTCTTAATAGCTCTTACTTATTGCCGCAAGTGCACATATCAACACAGACATTTTTAAGTAAATATTCAAGAAAATAAAGCTACCTCACACCACTGTTATTATGGCGGCAAGTATGAACAAATCATTCCCTGAAGCGGATCTTATGTCGGAAAACCAAAATGATCTTGTCTTATCCAGTACATTTGTCTCGCCTCGAAACAAAAAAAACAAGGAAATTGATGATTTTAGCACCGAATTTTCTATATTTAAGGAGAAGATAAAAAATTTAATAATTTCTATGACTGCTAAAAGTGAAGGTGAGTTGAGAAAAATTTGTCCAACTTTAGCAGATATACAGCAGACAAAAAAAAACATAGAATATTCTATCGCATTTCTTACGTCACAAAATGAAGAATATAAAAAGAAAATCGACAAATTGGAAAGTAAGGCACAAGAAGATCGCAAATATATTTTAATTTTGGAGGAAAAAATTGAAGACCTTCAAAAGGGGATGAGAAAAACAACATTTGAAATAAAAAATGTACCTAAGAAAAATAGTGAAACTAAAGAAGATTTGATAGAAATGATATCATGCTTGTCGAGAAATATTGGATGTGACGTAGGTAAATCAGAAATAAAAGATATATACAGAGTGCGTGTAAAAAAGGGGTTGCAAAGTTCACCGATTATAGTGGAAACAACATCAACCCTACTTAAAAATAATTTTATTAAACTATGTAAAATATTTAACCTTCAACATAAATCTAAAATCTGTGCGAAACATTTAGGGCTTCGCACATCTGTAGACACGCCTATTTTTGTAGCTGAAAATTTAACAGCGAGAGCATCTCGATTACATTTTCTGGGAAGAGAACTTGTAAAAACTAAGCGCTATAAATATTGCTGGACAGCATATGGAAAGGTGTACGTGAGAAGAGAAGAAAATTCACCAGTGATTCAAATAAGAAACGAAATGCAAATCCAACAACTGTCACAGGGAGAATGACTAGGCTTATTTCTTATAATGATTTTATTTTTACGCTACTTATATTTTTGTATTATTACTTATATCTATTTAGCTTTAAACGTTGGATATCTTGTATACTTCACATATACATACATCACATGACTATTTGATACATTTCACTTTTTTGACACTCCCTTATATTGTATCAGTAGGCATTTGGATGAACCAGTAACATATTTAGATTATAACACAGAACGGTTAGCTCCGGACTTGATGTACGAAAATATTGAGTTTCTTTTTGAAGATGATCTCACTTTCTTAATGAATAGACGTAGCATAAGACTTATGTACAAAAAATTATATGAATATGATATCAGGTGTGATTGTAACCTATATGGGAAATGCTTTGAATTACCACAGGAATCTCATAATGGATAGTTCTCTCTCTACTCTGAAAGACATAGACGACACAGAAATAGCAATGTCTATAAACTGTGACGTTGAAGACATCCCTAAATATATACATATAAATAAAAACGATCTTACGATTATTACATAAAACATTAGAAGCGTATATAAACATCTAGATGATTTGCAAATTACATTGTCCAATTTAAAACACGAAATTGATATACTCATTTTAACTGAAAGTAGGCTTGATTCTAACAAAGCTATACCCCTAATAAAAAATTACACATCATTTGTTACCACCCAGCATAAAAATCAGAACGATGGAGTAACAATTTTTGTAAAAAACAATCTCCAACCAAAAATAAAAGAAATTACATTACAGGACGCATCCTGTTTACAAATAGAAATTTTTAATTATATTATACTGGATATATATCGTTCACCTTCTAATGCAAACACTAAAAAATTCATCGAATCGCTTCAGATATATCTGGATACAATTAAAAATCATAAAGCTATTGTATTAACTGGTGATCTAAACATTAATCTAATCCCAAAAATAAGTGAAAATAATGTCGATCATAGAAATAGACTAAATTATTTAGGTATGCTATCCACGTACGGTTTGTTACCTGGTCACACAATAGCCACAAGGGAAAATAATTGCCTAGACCATGTCATTCTTAGACTACATAACAAAAAAGTTCATGCTAGTATATCCGTCTTAAATACTACGATAACCGATCATAGTATGGTGTTTTTAAGCATATCTAAAATAAAAAATGTTACACTATGTCCTAAAACAAAAACATATGTAGATTTTGATAAAGCCATAAATACTCTTGCTAATAAAAATTTACCTAGCTTACTTCATTGTGATGATCCTAATAAGCTAATCGAGTTACTCATTAATAAAATAATTTTGTCACTGCAAGAGAATACTTCTAAAATATATTTATCTAATAAGAAGCGAGTTATAAAACCATGGATTACTCCAGGGATTCTACGCTGTATAAGAAACAGGAATAAAATGCAAAAACAAGTTAAATCTAATCCGTATGATGAAGTCCTGAAAATTACACATAAAAGATATCGAAATTACTGCAACAATCTTATTAAAAAACTAAAGGGTGTATATGACAAAAAACTACTGTTAGAAAAAAATCCTAAAGTACTGTGGAACAATATTAAACACATAACAAATATAAAACAAGTTAAAAGTCCAAGCTATGACTTATTGAACGTAAAACCATCTCCCTTAGAATCAGTCAATTTCGTTAATGACTACTTTACTAGCATTGGCCGAAATCTTGCTGAAGTGGCTGCTATTACCAATCCATTAACATTTAAATGCCCATTAACATGCAATTCTCAATCATCCTCATTTGTTATGTTAGATACTGACCATCAAGAGGTTACTTCTGTAATTATGAATTTAAAATCTGAAAGTGCCCCGGGATGGGACAATATACCTACAAAGTTTCTGCAACAAGCGAAAAATTTGATTGTCCCAATCATTTGCTACCTAGCCAAACTCTGTTTTTCGAAAGGTATCTTCCCTACTTTATTAAAACAATCAATCGTGACTCCTGTACATAAGACCGGGGATACTAGTGAAGTTAATAATTATAGACCTATATCAGTATTGCCTGCTATTTCTAAAATACTTGAAAAACTTATTAACAAAAGACTTATACAGTATATTAATCTATATGGCATTTTATCGGATTCGTAGTATGGATTTAGGCAAAATAAATGCACTCAAGATGCCATTTTAGATTTAACTTCACATGTAGTTGAACATTTAGATCGGAAAAGAAAATGCATTGCTGTATTTCTAGATCTTAAAAAGACATTTGATACTGTATGTATACCGACCCTTGTTGATAAGCTGGAGAGAATTGGTGTTAGAGATATCCAACTAGACCTAATCAAAGATTATTTAAGTAATCGCACTCAAAAGGTCAAAATAGGTGACTACATTAGTAATGACCTACAAATAACCTTTAGTGTTCCTCAAGGAAATGTCTTAGGACCTACACTATTTCTCATATATATTAATGATCTATGTAACTTAAAAATTGATAACAGTAGTATTTATGCATATGCGGATGACACTGCCGTGGTTTTTACTGGGGATACGTGGGAAGCAGTTTATAATACTGCAGAAACTAATTTGACTAAAATAGCAAATTGGCTAAATTATAATCTATTAACATTAAACACCAGCAAAACAAATTACATCTGTTTTTCTTTTAATAGACGCTCACAACCTATAACACAAAATCTCAAAATACATACTTGTGTAGAATATAAAAATACATGTGCATGCCCCAATATTGAAAAAGTAGCTTATACGAGATACTTAGGTCTCATGATTGACCAAAAACTTTCGTGGCACCGTCACCTAGAAATCACAACTGATAGAATTCGAAAACTAATTTTTATTATTAATCTTTAAGACCCTTAGAAATGTTGCATCAAATAAAATCTTAAATACTGTTTACATGGCCCTTGCTCAATCAGTTCTAACATACTGCATTCCAGTTTGGGGTGGAGCTTCAAAAGCAAAATTTCTAGAGTTAGAACGAGGTCAGAGATCATTAATAAAGGTGATGTACAATAAACCCTCTACATTTCCAACTAAAGACTTATATCACATTAGTAATTTGATGAGTGTTATGAAATTATATGTATTACGTATATTACAAGAGAAACATAAATCAGTATTAACTCATTATACAATTAATGAACGGCGAGGAATATCAATTAATGTGGTTGCTGTAAAAACTTATTTTGCTAGTCATCAATTTAAGAATCAATCCAACTATTTATATAATAAAATAAACAAAATGTTAAATATTTTCCATCTTAATATTTACAATCTTAAAATGTTAGTAACTAACTGGCTGAATGGGTTAAATTATGATGATGTTGAGGCTTTGCTGAATGTAATTAAATAATACTTAACATTTGTTTATCAATTAAATACATATAAACCCCCGTCACACACACACACGCACCGAGTCGCGCGCGTGCGCTCGCACATATACACATACATACATACAGGAACACACGCACACACTCTACAAGTAAATTTTGCGTTTGTACACATATATTGTAAGAACATCAGTATGATATGGAAGAGCGGGGCATCCTGACACAGGTATATATTTACTTAAAAGGATGCCCCAAATATACGATCTATTGTGTAAAAAATTGTTTGTGAAAAGAATAAAATATTTTTATTTTTTTTATTTTTTTATAATCAGTATATTTAGTTTGTATATAGCATCTAAGATAGTTAACTAAATTATCACAACTATATCATTCAAACGTAAAACCGAAATACTGTCCTCGCAGTGTCTTGGATACATATGATAAATATGTATTATAATATACATTTTCTAATACTGAAATGAATGTGAATATACATTTCTATTTAAGTATAAAGCAATTTTCAACTATTTTAACGACTGTACTTAGCATGGATTAATACTTCATTAGGTCAACCGCTGAACGCGCAAGCTAAAACCAACCATTCATATAATTGCTGCTGAAACGTTATTAGCGAACGTTATTAAGAGACTATGTTATTTCAGCAAAAAGCTGAAAACTAAAATGTTGAATCGCTCATTAAAGCGAGATGAAGACTGAAGTAAATGGGGTTCACCATTTTTAAAACTATAATGTTAAAAATGTGTGCAATATGTATTCCCATAGTAGACTCGTAACTCTTTCAATCGTCCATGTTATATCATACTAAACATCTTTCTCAATGTTCTCTCTACAAAGACTTGGAGCCTTCTTTTATAAAAAGGAAGCGCCCTTGTAGATTAGAGAGTTCTTAAAGTAATAGTTTGGATGTGATTAATTGACACCTGTCTTCATCTGACATCATTTTAAGTAAATTCTGATTGAAATCAGAATTGGTTCAAATGAAAGGAGCGAGTTGAAATAAAATCGAAAAAAAAAAGGAATTAATAAATTGTTTTATTGGTTCTTTGTACGTCATTAATTATATTATAATCTAAAAATGCACCAGCATAGTTCAAAGTAAATTCACTAAATTCTTAACACTAGGAAATCACTTTGCAACTTCATTTTCATTATCTATAAGATTAATTTGTGTTTCGAGATCTCTACGTTTTCTGCCCTTGAAACTTTCTTCTATGTCCTGCAATGTCCGATCTTTAGTCTCCGGTAGTAGCACGTACATTATCGACAAGCAAACAGTCAAAGCCATTGAATACACAAGAAATGCTCCCTCGACACCGATTGATGAATATAAATGAGGAGCTGTCTTCATAGATATCACGAAAGATGGAGTCAAGAATGACGTAGACAATGTCGAACCTAGGCTCCTGTATGCTAAGGGAAAAACTTCCCCGCATATCACCCAATTCAATGGAACTAAACCTAAACAGAAGGACAGAGTGTACATTATCATTAAAGCCATTGGAACTACGTCTAAAACCCAGCCCTCTGTGAAAATTCCCGCCTTTCTCAAATACACAAATATAGATACAGCGGTTAAGGAAAACACTGTCATGAAACCACTGGTGAATAATATTGTCCTTCGCTTAAAGTATTTTAACAAAAATATTGCTAGCAAGGCGCAAACAGTCCTCAACAAGTCTATCACAGTGAATTGCCAAGTGACATCTTTCACATCCTTTTTATCCAGCACAGCCTGCAGAATCAGATTCCCGTAAGCCGGCACCATATGCGCTCCGCCGAATTCAAATACGATCAACATACTTATAGCTATAATTGACGGTTTATAAAATTCTCTCTTTTTGAAAATCTTCATCACTTTCTTCAACGTGTCAAAAGCTGGTTTCAAAGCCTTTTTCCATCTGAACTTCTTCACAATTTTAACTGTATTAGGCTCAGACACTAGATCTCTTTCTTGAACTATGATCATCGCTTCCAATTCGGCGATTTGTTCATCTCCATTACCTCTCACCCATCTGAAAGCTTTTCTGGCTTCATCGAATTTATTTTTCGAGACCAACCAGCTTGCTGATTCAGGCGATAGACTGATAATAGCCATCGCTATCAATGGAAACATCGAACAAATTGTCGCCGTCATCTTCCAAGTCAAGTGCGCGCCCCATACGTGCGAAAGTAGGATACCTAAGCCTAGAGATATTGCAAAGGTACCTAGAAAAGCTCCCCGATATTTTGGCTCGGTGTACTCAGCAACTAATATTGCAGCTAAGGGTGTTCTTAAACCTAAAGCAAGACCATGCAGAAGTCTGGCAAGAAGAAAGGCAGGTACAGTGTTCCCTAAGATGAAGACGATCCAGCCGAGGAGGGCAGGGATGGTGCTGATGAGATGCGCTTTCTGGCGGCCAAACTTCGTCATGAGAATTGGGGATATAAAGTTTCCAACGATGCCCATTACACCAACCACCGATGCTGAAATCCAAATTTTTTTTTATTAGTTACATTTATCAGAATCAATAAATTAGCGCAAAAGTAGAAGAAAGTGAATTGAATCCTCACCTATCCATGATGTGTCATGATCTGTGAGTGTCACCGGGCCGCCGTCACTCTTCAGCTGGGCGAATAGCACCGCTGGAAAGCCGTGGGCGCACCCGTGCCCAACTATATTCAGAGCTGCACCCGACACCACGAAAGCCTGCAATGAAACAGTTTATTATTATAAATACAGAAAATCAATGGTTTTCAACTGGATGAGGTTTTTATTCGTACTCTAATTGAAATCAAGAACAAATGCTTCAGTGTAATAGAGATATTAATGGTAGATTTTTTTGCCAGGATATTGTCTAATTAACCATAGCATGCAAAATTTATCGATGATAATCGGATGTGTTTATTTAGGAAACGATTTTTTAATATCTGCCATATAATTGATTTTTATTTGATACATCAACGGCGATACTAAATTATATCGATGAAAGAACAGAAACTATTCTTGAATTTGTAGACAAAATTGTAGACGTGCACAACATTCACGTTTTAACGCTACTTTACACAAACTAAATGTATAACAAATACAAAAGAAATTAAATGAGACAAACTAAGAAAATAAGACGTAACTATGATTCACTAATATAATACATCCATTTGAAAACAGGAAGAGAATTTCCGACAATAGCAATGTCTTGTGTGGATTGTACTGAATGGCAGGACGCCATTATACAGTTTATTGGATACCACTGACCATGAATTGTAAGAACTGTTAATATTCTAAAAGTATTCTGTATAGTTATTCTAGTTATTTAGTAAGGAACAGCAATCTTAAATTAATTTAAAAGGTATGGAGCAATGACTTGGCTGTTGATTAGTTTATATAAAAATATAATAGAGAAAGATTTCCGATGTATTTCAAGAAAATCCCTAGAGACGCGATGTATGCCGACTGACATCATCAATACGGTATAAGCTAGGTATTACTTTACGGTATACGTTAGGTATTTTGTAAAATTGCGTTAGACTTATTCTGACTGGATTGGTTTATGGAAACTGCGGTAGTTGGGGTAATGGTCTAAATTAAAAATATCAATACAGTCACGGTATATCACTCAACAACTTAGTTCCATGCACGGGACGGTATACAAAGACTTATCGGAACAGCGGTATTCCGTGCCGTGTTAATGCGTCGCACGCGCCGACGTGAGTAACTCAGCGCGCCGGGCTCGCGCCATTGGTCGGCGGCCATTGCGCCGGCGCCGGCGGCGAGAGGTTTGCGCGCGAAACTTTGGACTCGCGCTGCTACAAGTTCAATATTTCGGTTAAACCCTCATATTAACATACTCCTATTATAAACCCTCATATTTCGGACAAACTCATGTCCGTTTACAAAAGAACTGAACTTCCCTTCTTCACACTTTTAAAAAGTTATATAAATAAATACCTGTTTAATAAACGGCTTCATTTCTTTGCCCCTTCATGTGGTGCTTTACCTGTGAAATAAAATTGATGTTTTAGTGTACCGCAAAAAGAAGAAGGTAGCAAGAAGACCGACTGGTGGGTGATACTGCGGAGTATAACTAAATTTCTGCTTGTTAAATTATCTCATTGTGTAGGTTCCAGGATATGATTCTAATTGCAGTATTTACAAAAATTTCCATACTTATGTTTTTAGCACTTCTGTTGTGTATTCAACTGCTTGTATCACCATCTTTACTACTATAAAAAGTAAAGTAACATAACTCTTGTGTGGAATATCATATCCATAACAGATCCAGCCTTTTTACAGACTGGTGATCATTAGCAATTGGCACATCATCAGAGTTCACGTACACACCCGCATATTATTAAAAATATTATAACTACGTATTTACAAACAATGCCCGTGTAAATTTCACAACAATGAATTATTTCAAGAAAGTTCATATGAATGTAAGTTGCACCTGTACTTGAAGTTATTTATTCCACTCGAGTTCCCGTTGGTTACTTTATAATAGCTTCAAGACTTTCGGATTATGAAACGAGAGGTAGCATTGAATATAAACTTCTTACACACCGTGAAGGTCTTTGTGTAACCCTTCAAGTGATGAAGGGTTTATCGGGGCAGCTTTCCCATATTACTTGATTTAGTAAAGCAATAATTATGCTCTAAGGTTTTTGTATAATACACAAATCAAAAAAAATTGTCTGATATTTAATTAGGGCTTTTAATTCTAATCAAATTACACCTATAAAATAACTCTGAAAGATTATCTGTCCAATAATTCAACTTCTGATTAAAATAATTATTACAATTACAGCATTTAGAAACGGCTAAAGAAGACACGAGACAGCATTAACCACCAGTAATTATTAGAATAATTGGAAATATATCATTTTCTTAAGTTTGTCGTGATCAAGTTCAATCATTTTTCTGTGTACGGTTTCTTCAGAATTAAGACAATATTTTCTTTTTATAGTTAATAGTAATTATCTATGTTATGTCCTTGTTCTACCTGGTGTTATTTTTACTATATCAACAACAAGCTGAAACTTGACATCAATTTGACACGACATTATGCTCGCAACGAGGCCGCAGATAGTGCAGCACGCTCATCCCAAATACTACAGCTCTCATATATTAATAGTCAGAACCCCGCGATGCTGTTACGGATATCCTAGAGAGTTTCATATTGGATCACATATCGAATTGGAATCGATCCAGTACCCTTCATATTACGGGGAGAGTTTTCTCCACTGTGCCACCTAATTAAATCTTTGTGTTAGAGAATATTGTCATGTTTTACTTTAAAGGTGCAATGTGGTATTATGTAGATTATTTTTTATACCAAATGATATGCCTATACATAACAATTAGGATTTTTACACAATATTATATTGCGGCTTGAGATGTCAAATTTAACTATTGACTAAATTTCTCATTTAAAAGCAATTCACTAATCGGGATACAAGTAAAAATTTGATGTATAAGCGGACATCAGTAATATGGTGGTTAAGCCATTCAAGTAAATGTAATATTGTAAATGACGCAAAACAACTGGTAAGCAAGACAGAACCAATGGATTCAAAATGATGCCAGGATTCCAGTCCTCCTCCAATGTATTTTCTGCTTATCTCTTAGATTTAAGTTAAAAATAATGACCGTGAGTTCACGCGCGGTGGAAGTGAAACTTTGTATTCTGATATATTTATGAGAGAACGAAATAAATATATTACGGAAGTGGTAAACAGAGAGAGAGAGCGATTTAGCGGTAAAGTAGTGAATCATAGCACGAAGACTAAACATAAGATAGAGTAGCTATTGAGATGGAACGCTTTTCTATATAGCTATATACAAAAGCGTTTCTTGTCTTTCTCCCACTGCTTAAACTCTATATAAACATATTTATGGTTGTACCATTTTCGTTACACATTTTCGTTTCATAAAACTAGAATTCAAACATACCCAAAACAAGTTACACTCCAAAAAAATATCCTAACGCGCTCAACTTATTGACATCCGACGAAGATAAACATTTAAACACCATTACAACGAAATATGGATTTAAGTGAAATTTCGCCGACGGAACTTGTTGCGCCCCCTGTGTGCGCAGGCGAGCAAACAGCTCGTGTACATATAGCAAAATTAAATATTTCTGCGATCACTAGGAAATGATTATTTAAATTTAATGTACATATGGTTTTTGTTACATAACGTAACAGGAGGAAGTAAGGTTTCCACTTGTGGCGGGCTATAGAATTGTCTTCTTTAAACAGCTTTTTACCATCTTCACAGAAAAGGCTATATAGTCTAATGCAATCAACAGGATCATTTGGTGATAATCGATACGCTTGTCGATAACCATCAACACCTAACTGCCTCCGGAGAGGATCAACCGCTTACTATGTAATATGGAGGTCCCTAGTCCTATTCCGGGGTTATATGTTATGGGATTTGATTGTTGGTTCGGTTTTTTTGCTGTCATATTATCTATCTGCTGGAAGTATTCAAAACTCAAAAACTGAAGTATTCAAAACGCGCACCTCACCGACCATGCCCTCATTATCACTTAACACCTTGAAGAATGGAGGTAAAATCATAAAAAACTTAAGTGTTACTTTCCATTTTTCCAGCACTATTGTATTAGTAGAATAGAGAGGAGTAACATTTAAGTTTCGTTACTCTTGTAATTTTACGAGCTGCAGCGCCCTTCAAACCTGAAGAGAGTAATGTTTGCATATTACTGTAGACGGTGTCCACTAACATAGATCTACCACCACTATTCCCGTATTATTTCAATAGATATTCGGGCCACTTTCCATTATTGAAACCCTAGCAATTCCTATAGGGTATTTTTTTTTAAATCCGTTCTTAACTGACCTATACTCGACAAAACAAATATTCCTACCAAATTTCAAATCTCCAGGTCTTGGGGTTGCAGAGCTATTATGATGAGTCTCTACATAGGGAAAAATTTTATTTATGTATGTATAGATATCGATTAGGTGACTATTACTAAAAAAATAGTAGGGTTCCGCACAATTACACTGTAGTCTCGGGATATTAATAATAGGACTAAAGTAAGTCCTGCCTGTCGTAAGAGGTCGTAAGAGGCGACTAAGAAAGGGTTTTCGGATTCGTGGGCTTCGAAGATGGCGACCCTCATTGTCCACTAAGCAAGCCCGGGATGAACGATAAGTACAGGGTATTCTAGTTTTTATTGTATCAAACCGAGGGTGTCGGGGAGGGCTGCAGTCCTTTCTGGGACTTGCTTTAAGCATAGTGCCGGGAGGCACCGGTGCTCAAGGCTGCCGGTTCCGTAGGAGATACCAGGTCCTCCCGCAACGCACTGAGGATGACCACCGAGTGGGTTTTAGGGGGTAAAAATCTCACATAACTCTGGTTTCCTCCCAGAAGCAAGGAGATCTTTTTAGATTTCCTCCAGATAACAAAAAATGGGTTCCCGACCAAAGAAACATTCAAAATCTCATATGTATAAACAGATCTCTTAGTGCAGTTATCACTTTATCGAAAGAATTTTTGAAGTTGTGTAAAAATATCGTAGCTTTTTTTTTGTCACAAATTTAGTATAATTATATATTTATACATCTAACGTGTGCCGTGTATCCATCACCACAGTCGTACCGTCGCGACGCCGCGCTGGACGGACGTTCTCTGTTATTCCGTCACCGTCCTCTCGCGGCCACTCGGAGACCGGAGACTGAGCAACCGAATCAGTCGCTTATATTTGCAACAAATGCCGACTCATTAATTTGTTCATACGAGTATTGTATATACAACGCGTTATATACGGCGCTGACTGCCTGCGGTACAGATAGATCACTTCACTTATATTCCTGCGACAGCCGAGTTAACTGTAACTGCTAATGTAAAGTCAATTTTACGAAATACATGGCTACTGTTTGAAGCACGCGATTTATTTACAAGAACTTTACTTCACAATCCCCGTATTGGTCACTCGACATCAGCTCCAAAAAAGCCCATAAACGTAAAAACTCTATCGTGTTTGTTTTAATTATATTATAACGTCGATTGTTTATTTCGGGCTCGTGTTCTGCGTAAATGAAGATATGGGGATGGTCTACTCTGCTCTGGTTTTCTCATATTTTTTAAGTAATGACAAACAAGAAATTTTAAATTCTACGTCTGTCTTCGTTATGGTCTTTTTCATTAATTTTCTAAACAATTAAAAGTTTAATTAATTTATTTATTTTATTTATTCTACATCAGTTACAGAATATGGAATACATTATATATATACATAGATGTACAATGGGCGGTCTTATTGCTCAGAAAGCAAATTTATATTTTTGTTAAAATAAAACCCTTGTAAGGGTGAGAAAATGTTTAATTTTTTACTCTTTTTTTAAGTTTGTTAATATGACTGATTAAAACCCTGGAGTACGTTCAGTAAAACATTAAATAAATTATTTCACGAATGTTGGGAACAAGGTTTTTTTTTAACTATGAAGCGACGAGGCTAGCGGGACGTTCACCTGATGGTAAGCGATACGCCCGCCCATAACAATATGTTGAGATTTTTTTTTTGTTAAACCACCAGCAAAAGCAATTAATTTTGCACTTCCTAATGATTGCTGTTGTATTATAAAAAAAATTTAATTACCAAACCAATACCAATCACTTACGATCTGTTTAGTCGCACACACGCACACAAACACAGTATTTTCTCATTCTCCGCCTGCCATCCAGCGGTCGTTGCTCATTGACTAAGGCTAGTGCGCGCCGGCTGCACAGTTTTAATTCGCGGGCGGCCTTGATAACAAAATGGCGGCCGCGCTCCCGCTGCACCAGGAAACCAATCAACCAAACACATTATTTCACGTAACGCTGAAAATATTATGGGAAATGAGTTTTAACACAATTAACTTTATTTTCTTCCTCGTACGAAATCGATCGTAGAATTTTTTTTTTTATATACAATTAAACGAAATATAATTAAACTTACGAACTCTCCGTCATGGTGCCTCTCTACACCGCAGCTTGGTTAGGAAAGTAAATAAAGCATGAAAGTTATAACTTCCGGTTATATATATAACCAGTACACGAGTTATAATTTTTTTTATCCAATTAAGAGACGCGACGTGCGGGACGTTCACCTGATGGTAAGTGATAGGCCCGCCCTTAACCACGTGGCGTTAATTAGGATGATATCCTCCATGATTACACTGCACCACACTGCGCTCGTCGCCGTAGACATAAGATGTTGTCTCGTTACCCCAGTAATTTCACTAAATACAGCGCCCTTCAAACCGGAACACTGTAATGTTTAGTTACTACTGTTTGGCCAGAAATAGGCGCTGTAGTGGTACCTAAACGATCTCCGGCAACAGAGACCTCACTCCAGTACACTGATCACGCAACCGGAAATTAACCATAATCTATGAATTCATAAAATTACTTTCCTTTTATTAAAAATACGTCATGTCATATCATTATCGTCATCAGCCTCCAGTGTTCCATTATTTGACATAGACACAGGTGTAAGGTCAGGCCTTTCGCAGACCACCGCTCCGTCTGGTTAATGGGTGGTACATGAAAAAGGAGACCGGTGAAGTGTGAGCGAGCAAAAATCTCTAAATACATAACAGAACATAGATACTAGCTGATGGTAGATCACTGTTGTTGTCGGAGACTATCTAGGTAAGTATCACTGCAGCGACTCTTGCAGCTGACAAACAGTAGTAAGCAAACATTACTGTCTCGGTTTCAAGGGTGTTGTAGCTAGTGTAATTATTGGGGGTAGCGAGACTCAACACCTTATGACTCAAGGCGACGAGCGCAATGTGGTGCAGTGTAAATAACCTAACTAGCATCGCTTTGTTATGGGCGGACGCATCACATACCATCAGGTGGAATATGTTGGGAATGTTTTTTTATGAATTCGACTATGTAACAAAAATTAAGTAGTTCGCTGGCCTAATGGTAAGAGCGTGGGCCTTCATTGCGAAGGTCGCGAGTTCGGATCCCGGCGTGTACCGATGGCTAATATTTAAGTTATGTACATTTGTGAACTTTAGCAACAACAGCGGAATACAAACGGTGAAGGAAGATATCGCGAGGAAACCTGCACAGGAATTAGAATTTACTCTAAGTTGTGTGTGAAGTCACCAATCCGCATTGGGCCCGCGTGGTGACTATGGCCCTTCGCCCTCATATTGAGGGTAGGGCTGTGGCCCAACAGTGGGGACATAAATTGACTGTTATGGAACAAAAATTAAGTTTGTTTGTACTGTTAAGTTAATGATGGTAGCGTTGGTTAAAATATATATTTTTTTAATTTAGAAACTTCTCGATGCAGCGGTGGAGACCGGCGGTGATTAGTTTAACAAAATCGTGACAACACTAATTAATTTGTTAGTCTGACTTGTAGGATTACTAAGTATTTTATAAAAGATCAATCTGTTGTTAATTAACTTCTGAGATGAATCAATGACCACAATCGATTCACCATCAGCTCACCGCGGTCGTGGGTTAATTCGTATTTTTTTATTTCAATATATATTCAAATTATTAAGCAGAAAACTACTGGAACTGTCATTTGACAGGTAAAGGACTTTTCTATTTTTTATATTTTAGGTGGTGGAAATGTCTTCGCATACCTGCGAAGCCTACGGCGGTTCCGCTTTACGACAGGGTCACGGGACCGCTTTTGTACGTTGTAACCCCGCCAGCGCCGGCTGTACCGCTTAGCTCCATGTTGGGGGAGAGACCCCTACCTTTCCACCCCTGTAAGAGCGCGCCGAAAAATACAGCGCGCCCTCCTCTCGGTCTCTTATCGTTACATGGGTTACAGATCCCCCGAATCCCTCACTCAGAGGCCGTGGAAGCCCAGAGAGAAACCTATTCCGACTCCCTGCGAACCGTTATATGGTCGCAGAGGATAGGGCGAGCAGCAAACCGCAATATCGACACTCCTCGCCCTCCGTGACCGCACCACACAGCTCGCCAGCATACAAACGAGGTGAGCTCACTTGAAGCGGCCGCCTCCGGCCGGCCGGATAGATTTTTCTTAGCTTCACCGTGGGTGACCAAGCCACGGCCACGAAAAAGCGGGAACCTATTAGTGGGGACAGGTATAGGACAAGTTATTGCTGGAAGGTCTCCGTCGCTGGAGACCGTCTAGGTAAGTACCACCGCAGCGCCTTTTCAGCCAACAAATAATAGTGTGCAAACATTGCTGTGTTCCGATTTGAAGGGTGCTATAGCTAGTGAAATTACTGAGGTAATAAAACTTAACATCCTATGTCACAAGGCGACGAGCGCAATGTGGTCTAGTGAATGTCATGCTAACTATTGCCACGCTGCGGGCAGACGAACGGACCGTCAGGTGGACGTCCAGCTGGTCCCGTCGCTTAAGTTAAATAAAAAGAAAATCTTTATTTCTTTTGTGTTGTGAACTTACTTTTTGTCTGGGATTAGCGTGCCATTGCCCGGGGACCGGGTTTTTATTTATTTATTTATTAACGTGTGTAACAAAATTCTAACGGTCGCACACACCAGAACCACAAGGGTCGGTAGCGGGGTAGTGTCGGACTCCAACTCACTAAAAAGCTTCACACGGTATTCCATCACCTCCGAAACGAATGCACGGGGATCACGGGATAACATCGAACAGTTCTTCCGCAACCCCTGATCGGCGCCCGAATCGAACGGGCCCGCCTCGGGGAGGGATGTGAAGCACCCCTCCCGACAGAAAATCCCTACGTGGCTACACGTCGGAATTCGAGACGCGTCGCCAGATACACCCCGGGAACCCTCTCCAAGAGAGGCGCCGGCCCGACGGCCCAAGTCGGTCGCAACGCCAGGTTCCTCTGCCTAAGGTAGCAGTCGACGGTGCCCTAGGACCGGGTGATCCCAGAACAAGGTTAACCTTGTCCAAACATGCGGGGCTCTGTTTGGATCAACATTTTTTTCCCTTTGCTACTCGTGGAACAACAATGTAGGAATACATTATTTCGTGTCAGAATGGCGGCGACGAGGGACGTCACGCCTCGTTTTCCGTGGGAGCCAAAAGTGGGCTGCGGATAGCCACTTTGCTACTTTGAATGTCAGCGGAGGTATGAAAGATAAAATTGACGAAGTATGTGAGATGATGAAGGAAAGAAAAATTGATGTTCTGTGTGTGAATGGGACCAAGAGGAAAGGATGCGACGCGACCACTCATGGACCTTACACAGCCTATTGGTCAGGAGTCCCTGAAACCAGCAGAGGCTGTCAGGGAGTTGGTGTGCTGCTTTCTGCTAGAATGAACGAATGTGTGACTGACTTTGGTTGTGTGAGTCCTCAACTCATCTGGATGAGGTTGAAGGTTGGCCTTACTTTCTCTTCTCTTCTAGTCTTCTTTATTCTAGTAGTAGTAATATCTGTGGTATGAGCAAGAGAAGAAAAGAAAGTATGTTGAAGACTGTAAGTGCAGAAATACGGAAGGCGGTGTCAGAAAAGAGGAAAGCATGTCAGGATTGGTTGGCAGCAAAACCCAATCAAAGAATGAACAAGGCAACAATAAATGTACGAAATGCGAAGAATGAATATAAAAGATGTAAGACGCAACAAAGGATGTGGTGGAAAGAAAAACAATGAATGATAGAGATGAATTTGAAAGAAGGTTATCTGATGACTTCCGGACGAACACTATATTTTTCTGGAAGTCCATAAAACCAGCTAGAGCTAATAATACAAGCTCACTTGGCAAAATCAGAAACCAGGGTGGAAGTTTTGTGGCAGGTGAAGAATGTATTCTAAAGAGGTGGAAGTAATATTTTGAAAGTTTATTCGAGAAAGAGGATATGCAAGTGCCAAACCCCATTAGGGGCCAAACTGAGAATGGGGATGAAAGGAATATTAGTATGAAAGTGATTATAGATGCAATGAATAATATGAAGTTGGGTAAGGCTATAGGGTATGATAGAAATACGGTCGAGATGCTGAAAGCTGGACAGGGCGTGGTAGCTAGTCATTTGTACTGCCTTTTCAACCATTGTTGGAGGAGCGGAGCGGAGCCAGATGACTGGTGCAAAGCCGTAATCGTTCCGGTATATAAAGGAAAAGAGTCACAGCAAGACTGTAAAAACTACCGTTGCATTAGCTTACTGAGCGTCGTCAGCTAACTGTATGCAAGGATACTGATTAAAACAGTGATGAATAAATCTTAAGACAAAATTTGAGATGTACAAGCAAGATTTAAAAGAGGAATGGGATGCATGGACCAAGTCTTTTCCTTACGTAGCATAGCCGAAAAATGTATGGCACATAGCCAAAAGGTCTATTGCGTTTTCGTGGATTTGGAAAAGGCCTATGACAGAATGGTGAGGAACGAATTGTGGTCCACATGGTCTGTTTACGGGGTAAGCAGCACGCTGATACGAGCACTGAAATCACTTTATGAGGGTTCCAGTGCTTGTGTCAGGATAAACGGGGCTTACTCAGACTGGTTTAGCATCCAGAAGGGTATTAGACAGGGATGTGTGACCTCGCCGTGGCTATTTAACCTAGTTTAGACAATTGCTTGAAAGATTTGAAAGGTAGTGAGTATAGACTAAGAATGAATGAGTTGATCGTCAAATGCCTCCTATGCGCCGATGATCAAGTTTTATTATCATCATCGGAGAGGGAGTTGCAAGCGATGGTAGATATGATGCATGCTGCTTTAACAAGCAAAAGGAATAACAGTGAACGTAAGCAAGACGAAAGTAATGGTTATGAAAGAGAAGAATGTATGACAAACTGTGACATTATGATTGAGGGACAGAAAGTGGAACAAGTGAAAGAATTTGTATATCTGGGTTCACAGTTTACGAGAGATGGCAAGTGTGATGGTGATATTGATGGCAAGTATGATGGTGATATTGAAAGAAGCTTTTTGAAAGGGAATCAAGTGAATGGGGCACTTCATAACTTTGTGAATAACCGGAACGTATCACGATATAAGAGCGCGACTGGCTGTGCATAGAGGCGTGTTGATCCTCACACTGATGTATGGTAATGAATGTTGTGTATGGGAGAAGAAACATGAAAGTAGAATTAATGTTGTGGAGATGAGCAGACTGAGAAGTATAACTGGAGTGAAGCTGATGGACAAAGTGAGGAACAGTGTGATAAGGGGGCGGTGCGGCGTGGTTGAAGATGTAGTGATAAAGATAGAGAAACGGATGCTTAGATGGTTCGGCCATGTAAAAATAATGGATAACAGATTAACGAAAGAGGTACACAAGGTAAGAATGATTGGACAAATCGGTGTTCATGAAAGTGGAGGAAGCGAGATAGGTGTGCCAGGATCGTAGCAAGTGGAGAGAGGAGGCACATAGTTAACAACACAATTTATTAAGAACAATAACTTAAACTTTGTATGAATTGTGTTGCTGCATGCGTGTTTGTGAATATCTGCGTGTGTTTGTGTGTGTTAATATTCATTTCTACTTTTTGATCTCCGCATTGTGGTGTGAAACGCGCAAGTCATACCCGGCTGCTCATTAAGCTATTACCACTTCATAAGATCAATAGTTTCCGCATAGACCAAACACAAAATATTATCTATGGATAAAATAATAAATTACTTAAGTGACGTAGTTTTTACTTTAAGATTAAGTAAAGTGGTATTTGTTAGAAATAATCATATATACAAGAGATAGTCCAGCAGCAGATGTTCATCTGGCAGATGATAAATCAGATATAAGAAATTTATTAAAGCGTACCGATTGGTGTAATGTTTTGGGAAGGTATATGTCCAGCAGTGGGTGTCTAACGACTAATGCTGATGATAAGTATCAAAAGTAATCATTTCATTTGATTAATCAGTAAGTAACTTAACTCAGTAAGTAAGTTAACTTCACTGTAAAATGTTCAAAAAATTGAGAACTTCTATAAAACTTAAATTATATTATCAACTACGTAGCTGGTACTTTAACTCCTAGTTTGTCATTTTTGAAATTTAAGAGTATAAAATAAATTAACATTGATCTCGTCTTCCTCTTAAAAGTGCGAGATCGCGGTGGCCGAAGCAGAGCATCACGCACTCGTCACTTCGCTGGAAACGCAAAGCAACGGAAGCCGTCGCTCGGACCAACTAACAACGTCCAGGATAAGTTAGGCTGTGACAGTGGTGATAACAATCGTTCATTTATCCCTTCCAGTTCGCCTCAGACCTAAACGGAAACGTCGCATACTACTACCCCAATATTTATGCACTTCTCGGTAGCTGAGGATGCGATGATCTTGTAGCCTTTAGAGGACACCTAATCTGCGACAAAATAAAAAACCAACCTGCAGCTCCATCCAACATCCCCCCACAACCCCACCGACCTCATATATTCTCTACCAAAAACGATTGTAAGGAATATAAAGTAGACTAAGTACCGCTTTCCGATATGTTACCTGGCGGTGATGGAGACAGGGCCGAAGTAATCTAAGCCAACGCACGTGATGCGGAAACCGCTCTGATGGCAAGTACCTGATGTTAATTTATGAATGTGATACCACGAACGACGTAGATATGTGAACGCCACATTTTTTTACAATTAGCCTCAAACCAATAATATGGAATATTTGATGCAGCTTCTTGACCACCAGCTCATTGTTTTACCAGCCACGCGTTCATGGTGGTAAGCGATCAGATGCTTCGCAATCCGATCTACGTTATCCCGCACTCGTACCGCACTAATCATTAATTAGCGAAGGTTGGACTAGATCTGGCTTTAAAGATCATAGATCCTATTCGGTATTCTTGAAGGAGGTGTATGATGTGTACCGGAAGAATGTTTAGGCATCACGATCTTCGTGTGATTTTTTGTTTGCGGGAACATTTCGCGAATGTTACTATTAAGTGATAGTGCTCCCTCTCTGTATCGCATCTTCGTTATCTTAGATTACTTGGGCCCTTCCTCCATCACCGTCGTACAATACATCGAAAAGCGGTACGTGGTCTTGTTTACTATGAGTGTCAGCCGCAAGGCGGCACATCCGGTGGTAAAAAGCAAAGGCTCCGTCAAATTGTCATTTTGTATTCTCTAATGAATATTTCTCTATTATATTCTAGAGTACATCGAAAGTAGTTATCCGTAAGCATAAGAGCAATGGACCCTTTCATCAATTTATAGACTGATTTCATTCGCTGTCTAGTCATCAGCGTGTTCACAATCTGTTCATCTCCGCCGGCGTAGACGGAAGCCAAGTAGTATCACGCAGTACCAGCTAATGACCGTTACTTATAATTGATGGTAATTATTTTTTTTATAAAACTTATAACCCTGCAGTGGTCATAAAGCTATTGTTTGCTGATAGTTGATTATATGTTTGCAACATAATATTATATAAACATGATACTATAACATTATTATCACCTACACACAAAATACAAAAAGGGAACGAATGGAAATTTGTTTCTCTTCTAACTATGTACCTCATTACTCTGTAGTGGTAGGTTTTTAATGCGACGAAGCATCTTTGCTTCTCATATGATGGTGAATGATACGCTTTTTTTCATGAGGAAATCCTGCAAGGATACTTTTCCGTTGTGTGGGCAACAAAATAGTTATGCTAAACTCTTACTGGCTAAAATCCCACGGTTTCCTCTCTGTGTCTTTAGCCGAAAGCTGCGGGAACTCTTCGCACACTACCGCAGTTCCGGTAACGTCGGCCTACTAATACCCCCAACATAACATGGGGTTTCTTATGGAAACCCACACAGTGGTTTGGCGCGGAAAATACATACCCCTTCTTGAGGCTTACATTACTGAGTAGCGTTTTTTCCCGTATCCGCCACTTACGCCTTTATCAGGGGGTTTGAGGAGGGCATAATCCCTTCCCTTTCGATACCCGGGTCTCTAGCTACGGATAGCGAGGTTAGAGACACCCTCTCGCCCTCTCCACAGCTTCCTTCTGCGAGTAATACGCTTGTCTGTAACAACGTGATACTATTCAGAATGACAAACGTATCACAATGTGCTCGTAACCTTGAAACGTAATATATGAAATCTCTCTACCCTAATAATTTTACTAGCAACAGCGCCCTTCAACCCGGAGCACTACTTTGCACACTACTGTTTGTCGATTGCAACAGGAACTGCGATGGTACCTACCTATCTCGCTCTCCGGCAACAGGGATCTACTATCAGTGATAGTTCTCTGTTGTCAGATATGATATATGTACACACCCCTTGATTCTAATTAAAGAGGCGCTGCACTAAGAGTTAATGTCTTAATTAACCACCAGATGATCATTCCACCTGTAACATTATTGTATAGAATAGGGAAATTATACTATAAATAATCACAAGTTTATTTCCTGTTCTCTATAACTGTTTCATGGCGAGACAAAGACTTACATATTCATTTAGTTAAACTTCAACCAATTGGTTCAATGAGGACTTTTAAATTCTAAACTACTGTGCTGATTAACTGGGTGGAAAATCATCATCATTATCAACAGACGTCCACTGCTGGACATAGGCAGTATGTGCTATTGTATTGTAATTCAATACAATCAAGTGTTAATAATTATTCATCTTTGTAGTAACACAGCTTTATTGTAATGGTAATTATTGTTGTCGAGTTAAAACGATTGTGAGGGCGGTAATATTACTCGGAACTTTAAAAGGAACTGATGTCCTCCAGAGGGAGAGAAGAAACGAATATATTTTTCAACATAAACAATACTTTTACTTACTTTCACCTGAAGCGGTAAAGATGAAAATCTAAAATTGTATGATTATTTGTATGAATTCAAAATCCAATAATGTTATATTCTAACATATTGTATCTTTATTTTTATTTATTTATATCAATAAATAAAATAAGACAGATCGTTAATATAATTGAACCGGTGAACGACTACAAACTCATACGAAATATACAACCGTCTGCAGTTAAAAACGGGGTCAAGGTTTCATTGAACCGCGTCGGCTGTAATTTCTCCGAGCTGACCACCCGGAAACGCTTCCGGTACGATCACCGACAGTCCTTGCTGTTAACTTGCTCTCTCAGACGCCGTTCTACAGATGTACTAAATTCAAGGTCCTCATTTATCCGACACGATGCCTTTTATCAGACCTGTTTACTTCTGACACGAAGAGCAGTACCTTTATTTCGTGGTTGTAAGTTTGTAATCGAAATAGTGAAACCAGTACAATGTTCTCTTAAGATATCTATCACGTCTATCGATAACGGTTCAGATGTTTACATAACATCCTTTAGCCTTCATCCGCTTGAAAGATAGGTACGCCTTCAAACTGAAAGTAGGCAATATGCCTTCCACTACTGCTCGGCAGCAAAAGTAAACTATTTAGTTGTTTTTGTGTTTTGGTAATGGAGACTTACGAAGTTCCTACCATATTGGATAACCGTAAGAACAGCATGCTTACAACACCAGCCTCTGTTTTAGTGCTACTGTAATTTTTTAATATTAACGTAAGTTCAATATCATGAACGTATTTGCATCAGTATGAGTTTCCCATTAACACGTTCCGTGCGTTATGAGAAATAAAGGATCTCCAACGAGTCTTTCAGCTGTTGCAGCGCTAAAAATCATATCCTCTCTTTTTATGCAAGAAACTATGTTTTACTTTATTTCTATGTATATGCAAAAAACAGATATTTATAATTGTTTCTTCCTTTCAATTGGAATCAATAGTTGAGTATAAAAATTTTGGCGCTCGTTAATGTTCCAAACACACTGTTATTAAGGACTAAGTTACTAGATCTAATAGGTCTCCAACGCACTGGCTGTAATGTTAAGGACGATATCAGCATCGACTTCTTGTTATCGAAGTTTAAATACTTTCTCTATCTTCTCAGTAAAGGTTGCTGGTTGTTCTCAGGTCTCTTGTTATATATTTGTATTACGTCTCGCCTTTGGCTTTATATAGGTTTCACAACCAGCTCCCGCAGTAACAAAAGCCGGACATTGTAACATGCTTATGTTCTCATATGTATGTTTGATATATAATCTAAATATTTATTATTTTTATAACAAAGCGGAGAAGAGGAGGTTGCGGGGAAATGACCTGGTCGAGTCAAATCCAGCTCATGTAGCCCTTACCGATATGCGTACGCATAATACATCCACATACTTCCAATGGGCTTCAGATGAACGCGATACCTTCTATTACCCCAGTAATTCCACGAGGTACAGCACCTACAACAGAATACAGTAAAGTGTGTAAGGGACTTCCAATTCGATTACTTGTTTTATTTGCTACCTGCTCCATCGCATCCTCTGTCGACGTCACGCTGCAGTGTGCAAACTTCGCTGTGTTCCGGTCTTAGGGCCTAGTGGCTAGTGATATTAATGAGGTAACGAGACTTAGTCTTTTTGAAGCCGGCTAGCAAAATATAGACTAGCAAATATATAAATACCCATTATAATGGCTTGACCTGGATTAATGACATTGCCGAAAATATACTTTCATTCACACAAATAATAAATCTAACAATAATTAGTATTGTTATATTAATTATTTATACATGTAACAACACCACTGCTTTAGAATTCCCATGGTAACGGTTAAGTAGTATGTAATTAAATAAATATTTAATTATTGAAAAGCAAGTCGGACCGAACGCGATGGAGAATCGCTGTGGACGCGCTTTGCCCAATCTGAGAGCAATAAGATGTTAACGAATAAAAACCAAATCTTTGCTCATTTTATTGTACCTCAAAAATCTTGTAATAATTACTTAATTTTTTTTTTCTTTTAAACTATAACAGTATCTTAAAATGTTAAGTTTTTTTTTTAAATTAAAAACCTTAAAAATGCATTTATATTAATTAAAATAAACTTACCGAAAATGTTTGTAAGTCCAAATTTTATCAACAAATCAATTTACATCTTCAAACAATATTTCTAATAATTTACACATTGGCGGTAAAAAGCGCGGGAACGCGACACTATTTTATCTGTGTTACAAGAGTTGTAGACGCTTTAGGGAGGGAAAGTGGCGGACGGTCGATTTCTCCCTCGATGGCGAACGGACTGGCCGTTGTCGATGCATCCGCGGCTGTTGCAAAATCTCACCGACACTAGTGTCGTATTCGTTACGTGTGCTCTTTCTCGTAAATTGTATACTTAACAAAAACCCCACTGGCCGTGCACTATTTGTTCCGATTGAAGGATTTCGGTTGCGAATATTTATTATTACTAGACATATTTTAGTAATTAACGAAATTTTATTATAATTAATGCAATTAAATTAAAGTGACTTTAACTTTGCCATTCACAGTGGTCTACGAAACAGTATAGTCGATGAATAAAATACAATACAGATTTTTCTAACAATTATATAGACTAGCACTTGACTACGACCCCATTTGATAGTAAACAGCGACGTCCTTTGATAGTATACTTTATAATATTATAAAATGTATACGACTATACCATGTTAAATTTGGGATATGTCTTAAGACCTAAAAGTAAATATGTGACCTATATAAATTGTTAATGGGAATTTTTATAAAGTTCATTAGTTATATAAGTAATCATTAGAGAATGTAACTTTGATAACATTGACATTAACTACTAAGATATATGACTAAAAACTATTTTCGATTATCTTATCAGTCAGTTAACCTTAGTAAATACTCATAACTTTACGTAAGTGTTTACATTTTTAAGTGTTTAGTATACTAAAGTAGAAGGCTTGCGATCAAACAGTATCTATTTTTATCTAAAAAGTTTTATTGACGTTCTGCTTATAACAAGTGACGTCGCAGCGATTAAGCTGAACTCCTTAACTACAAATAAATCTCATTATATCTATTATAAATAAAGCAACGTAATTTTATTATTAATTGATAAACAACTAATAAAGATATCAAGTTTTGTCATTAGCAAATGAATGAAAAAGTCGGAAATCGTGTGTATAAAGTATTAATTGGTGGTAGGTCTCAGCTGCTGGCGACCGTCTAGGTTGCTACCACCGCACAAATATTACTGTATTCTCGTTTTAACAGCGCTGTAGATACATTACTATATGTAAAAATGCAGAGGTAACGAGACCTAACATGTAATAACCCAAGGCGACAAGTATAGCACGATGAAGTGGTTATCATCCTGACCTAGCGCAACGTTGTTACAGAGATGCGCATCATTTAACGTTTAGGTGAATTTCTTACACGTTTCGTCGTTTTTAGGTGATCGTTAAAAAATAAACAATAAACACATTAAAGGTGCGAACAATAATCGCGAATTATCGATAAGAAGACGATTGCAACGGCATCACTACATCGATACACATGCAATAGTGGGACTGTCACGCGTTATGCAACTGCCGAGCCGGACCTCGCCTCGCATTTTTTTACACAACGCTATAGACTGTGACATAAGTATTATGATTTGTTAGTTATGTATTAAATTATTCCAATTATAATACTATAAACAAGGTTATTAAATAATAATTAATAAAAGTCATAAACAACTCTTCCTATCTATCAGTCAAAAGCTTCGATTTCAATCACTCTATTCGGCAGGTTCAGAAAGAGCTGCTGCAGAATTACTCCTTCATTATAGTTTACACATAATTATAATTAATAACAGCACCAAAGTGCCATCACTATTACTACTCCATAGATACTGTTCTTTGATTATCTATAAATAGAAATGAGTGCAAAATAAATGTTACTTGTTTTGTGACTATGTTCGTTATTTTTACGGAAACCACTTTTAGATAAATTTTGCAACGGAAATAGAGTGATCAAAAACTAACAAATTTTCAATACAAATTAATAGATTCAGAGAAATGTCTATTATCACACCTTAAAAGTTTATATACTTTATTTAATTTTTATTTAATCTATTCGATATACAATCTACGAAGTGTACTTTTTGTACATTAAAAATAAACTATGGATGTGCTTCTGTACTAGGCGGTGAAAAGAATCATCTGTACTTTAAATTATATTAAAACAAATATTAGTCATATGAAAACTAGGGGTAGGTCTGTTGCCTGAGACTGTCTAGGTACCAACACAGCTACTCCTACCGTCAAACAGTAGTGTGCAAACATTACAGTGTTCCGATTTGAAGGGCCCTTGAACTAGTGTAATTACTGGGGTAACGAGACAGCAAAATATTGGTTTTACGATTTAAATAGAGCCCTAGTCGTACTAGTTAAGGCGGTATTTCTTTATCATTTCTTTTTTGTGGGCAAAGTGTTAATTCGACATAATGAGATAAGATAATAATTGTCTATTTTCTTTTTCGCAAACAAACACTAGACTGTGTGCCGTAACGACTACTCCCGTAAAATCAAGTGCTAACTTTCTTACCTTAAATGCTATGAACAACAAAAATTACTCAACATTGTATATGATTACACAGATATAGCACATTAAAAATTTTTTAATCCTGACAGTCTTCATTCCCTCTGTCCAATCTCACGTGCTCGCGGTGCAACCTGCATCAACAAACGAGGCTCTGGCTCCCACCAACACGCATCGGGCCAGCGTGGTGGGAAATGGCCAACTTCCTCCCAAATGAACCCCCACAAACGATGGCCCCTGGTGTCTAACGATGCGGGCAACGCAGGATCGATGATGTGGAGATCTTTAGGGGACGCCTATATGCAGCAGTGGACGTCTCTCGGCTGATGATGATGAGTAACCGTCCCCAGTTATTCCAAGACCATAACTGCTGCAAAGCACCCGATACGTTGGAGAAATAAATAGTTAAACAGACGCAATAAAATCTTTAAAATGTTCTTTTGTTATATGTACCTGAAATATTTTATTCACACAGAAAAAAAATTGTAAAATCGCCTTTCCGAAATAATTATTATTTCAGCCGCTACTGTTCAAAACAAGCCCAATGTGCTCAGTGAGTATCCTTCAAAAAGACGAAGTTGAAGTAAATGATATTGCAAAATATGTTCCTATTCCTCCACTTGCGTAAATATAAAAGATAATCAACAGGTAAATTTAGGCTCCAATATTTTTTATCTTCCTGTTTTGTTACTAATATCCGCTTTATCAATTTATACATTTTACTTTTAACTTTTAACAAACACCTTTTATTATTGTTCAAACAAACTGTTATAATAATTATCCATTGTTTTGCTACGTTATCTGGATCTTTTAATAAGTTATTAACAATTATATATTACGTTACGAAGCACCAATAGGAAAAAAATATATATTATAGTAAACAAAGAACATTCTTAAAAACGTTCAGTTGTAATACACGTATACATAGTTTAGTACATAGCTTACTTCCCTGAACTTTAGTTTAAGTTATTATAAGGCAATAAAAAAAACTATAACGTTTATAATAACTGATCTATTAATAGACAACGGCTTCACGACCCAGTGAACTTTGCCCCCAATTTGGCTTTGTTTACTTACGAAGCGGGATTGTAATAGATCGGCAACTATTTTTAATTACTCAAGACATCATTATCACGATAAACAAACACATACACATAGGTCTCCCCTAAAGATCTTCATGCCGATCTGGCCTGGGCTGTCCGCATTCAGCGGTTTCCGGCGACCTCGACCAGCATTTACAATTAATAAACTGTCGAAAATTAATTCGTGTCTATAAATCATGAACGTTTTTACTATAGTAATCAAACCCTAATTCATTGAAAGGCAACAAAAAATAATTGGCGCTTTAAAAAGAAATAACATTAACAGCACATTTGTACCCGGAAGTTTGTAAACTATTGTGTTTCTTTTATCTATCAAAAGCCAAGGGTTAAGTATACAATGCACAGTTTAAGTTCTTTTAGACTTGTATAAAACCTTGTCAGTTATTAGACCTAAAACCTAAAACTAAGATTTTTCTTTAGTCAATAATTATAAAATCTTTACGAGAGATTACTAAGATATAATAATAATAATAAATAACAGTTTATCTGCCCAGTATTATATTTATTACTAATGACATTATCCTCCGTTTCAAAGAAGTTTATTTGGACCAATTCCATGACTCCTGGTGGATACCGCCGAGTCGGTGGTAAACCCTCGAATCCATATCCACTATTATATCTATTGTCTCGGTTGGTAAAGACCGTCTAGATAAATCGACTACAGCATCTATTTCCACCGCAGTAGTATCAAGGTACTACAAGCTAGTGGAATTCCTAAAGCAGCAGATTCTTTTAAGTGCTTTAAGGCCCATCGATAGTTAAAAAAGGCGTCTATTAGCATCAGGTGAAGGTACTTTTCTTATCGTAGTATCAAAAAAAATGAGGAGCTAGATATTATTTCGTATTTAAAATTTTAAACACAAATATCCTTTTATGTATACCTGTAGACATCCCTCGTAACAAGGTCAAAGCAGACCGTCCGACTGACGTTTCGAAATTAAATAAATTTGTTTACCATGAACGAGTTATAATTTTTTTCTCTTAAAATAACCAGCGAAGTGCCTTAAATCATCAGCGAGTCTAAAAATGGGAAAGATCACAAAAATATAAACGTTTTAAACTAATTTAAACTTCGTTAAACTTACTGAACCCATTTAGTAACAATTTCGCGCGGGAGCAATTTAGTTTTTACTGTCTTGTTCCGTGAATTAGATTTAATTGTCTGATGCCGACTGACCAGGCTGCTGTTGTTGGAATAACAAAAACACTAGCACATACTATTGTTAAGAACATAATTTCGCAGAATGAAACTTGCATTTAAATTATTTGCAATATAACAATTAAAAGGTTTTTTAGGTAATTAAACTGTAATTTCTTTATTACAAAGAATTATTAAAAAGAAATTATGGATATTTCTGAAATTATCTAGTCATTAAATAAAAAAAGTCAAGGATTACACTCATTGTCTAAAAGCGTCAATTAACTAGCAGGTCTCTTAAATTAAGTTATTTAAGAACTACCGAGCAAATTTGTTTTGATTTTTTATTAATGTTCATATTTGTGAACGATTATATTTATTAAATTTCGGTTGTTGTATCACATGATCTGCCCGCAAAGAGCATTGGAATTTCTCTCCACGCTATGTTTGCCTAAAGGGAACTCTATTAAAGTTAAGATGGCCTGGTACGTATATTTTTCGATCATTGTCTATTTTCTGATGATGTTGAGAGCTTGGTAGTCATTTTGACTCTTTCAGCTCATCTAATAATGGGCTCATGGATCCGGGTCCACGGCCTGTTAAAATCACTATATTTTGATACCGTGTAAGGAATAAAGAAAATAAATAAAGTTCAATCTAACCGTATTTTGTCATAGAACGTTGCAATAATAAAACTAATGATCAATTTTAATTCATTCATATTATATAGTACAGTAATTTCACCAACTGTCTTTACTGGTGGTAAATCTCTGTTACCCGTGAACGTCTAGGTAGGTACTACTGAAGCGCATATTGCAGCCGGTAAACAGTACTCTGCAAGTTTTGCTGCTTTGGTTTGAAAGGCGCTGTAGCTAACAAAATTACTAGAGTAACGCGACTCAACATTTTAGGGCTCAAGGCGACGAGCGCAATGTAGTGCTATGTATGACATCCTAACAGGTGCAACGTTGTTATGGACAGGCGTAACACTTATCATGTAGTGAGCGTTCCGCTCATCTTGTGGTTAAGTTAAATAAAAAAAAAATATATTAAAATTAGGGTTATTTAAATTTAGAAGTTTTTCTATCATCATAAATCTCTTCTAATTCAAAATGAAAATACTATTGATTGGTTACACTTTACTGTAACTTTATTTAGATTTTTACTTTAACGCGAAATATAGCGTTTATTTTAAAAAAAGTACTGATTCAATAAAGTCAAATTAAATTAACAAACCAAATACTAACACCTATGGAAAAATAATAATAGTTTATTTGCGATATGATGTGGATTTTAATACCCTTTTATAATAATTTTGGCAATATATGCAAATCAACAATAATAATAAAATAATTATAACAGGCGTTTCACAAAATTAGACAAAATATTAAATTTATGAACAGAGCCACAAAAACTTCCTAATTATATTTAAGTGATATTTATGCAGATTATTTTTTTAATATTAATTCTAATATTCTATTTTATTTTTATACTGGTCACCCTAAAGCGACGTGGAGAAAAAAAAATAGTTTTGTCTATTCGCCATTAAAATGGCGTCATCGAAGGAAACCTATTGTTTGTGTGGTCAGCCGTATAACATTGGACAGTTTATGATAGAATGTGACTGTTGTCGTGAATGGTTTCACGGAAGGTAATTGCAAAAATTAATAAAGTTTTGTTCGTGACGTACCTCGTGTGTGAAGAAAAGTGTTTTTACCTGTGGGACACCTTGCTGTTCGGCCATCATCATATTCATAATTGTTTTTTAAAGAATTTACTATTATTTATGTACTACAGCGCATTTTATGTTATCAGTTTATTGCCGGAAGTAAATGTTTGATATTTATCATTTGCTTAAATCAAGTTTCATTGTTTTATTTTTTGTTTACAAGTGCAGTCACTATGGTTGTTAAAAGTGCATTATTTATAATCGCCTTTGTATGTTATAACACATTTTATTCTATAAATTTCACACCTGGTTCACTTAAACTCTTGTTAATTTACATACAGTTATGTTATAATTGCAAATATACTCTAAAATAAGTAAAAACATCAAAAACACACCAGTAAGTTTGAGTGCATTGTCTCAGTTTTTATAAAGCATTGATTATTTGGTTACAGTTGCGTGGATGTTAAAATATATCACTCAGACGATATTGATAAGTACCATTGCCCAAAATGTGCCCAAACCTATGGACCTTCTGTTTGTAAGTATCATTTATAGTGCTATATATTTGGCTATCCAATTTTGATAATGTTTATTGAGTTCATTTGGTTGATTGAAAGGATGTTACTTCACATTGAAATTAGTAAACAAGGAGAACCTGAATTTTCTTGTTATTATTTTTGAGTATTTCTTTTTTATATTTACAATAAATTTTATTTTACTTATTTTTTAGTAATTCTTATTACATATCATTATTTTTAACTAAAAATGATATTATTACCCGTGACTTTTTTGGGTTCCTTGACTCCTTCCATATTCACAATGTTGTAAACTACAGTGAATAAGGTCACTGTAATTTATCAGTAGAGCTATACACCATAGTATATGAAAATAATTCACTAAACCCAATAAATGGCAGTTAATAGATAGATAATAACAAACTGCAGTGCTGAATCTATTGGAAATTTCTGTGTGGATAATTGAATGAAAAATATTAGTTCTTTTAGAATAATGATCATACACTGATATAAAAGTTTGCATGTTATTATTTAAGTATTTGTTTATTTCAGTGAAAATTCCAACAAACAATCACAGGGCAGACCGCTACGAATTAAGTGCAGAGACTCGGCCATCACAGGTTGGGTCACCAGCATGGGTGAGGGCACTGGCTACGAGGCCTCTACGTCCTGCACCAGCAGCATTACAGAGGATGAGAGGACATCAGTTCACAGAAGAGTTCATTAAGGACAATGGTGAAACAAATCAATATTTTATGATATTTATTTTAATACAGCTCACCTACACCAATGCTTATGATTACTCTTATGTTGTTAGTATGTGGTATATCACTACAAAAATCAAATCCAATGCTTTATTACTGGTCCAATGATATGAGCTTCTCTACTTTTACTCACATAATACCTAATTTAATATATGTTAAATAAATGGTATTTAGACATAGCTGAAACAGATGACTTCATAAATAAAATTTTACAATTTTTTTATGTTGATGAAACATAAGATTGTTAAGCACTGTACCACATTGTGACTGTCACTTTGAGATAATATGTAATAGTACTTTATTCAATTTTGTGACAAGATGTTTAACTGATGGTAAGTGATATACATGCCCATAGCATGGCACTAATTAGGATGTTATATACAGCACCATGTTGCTCTTGTCACCTGAGATATAAGCTCTTGTCTTGTTATCCCAGTATTACATTAGCTACATCACTCTTCAAACAGGAACACAGTAATGTTTGCACATTACTGTTAAGTGGCAGAAATGGGTGCTGTGGTGGTATCCATGTAGACAGTCTCTGGTAACAGAGACATACCACCAATACTGGTTATTACACATACAGGCACATATGTGCATACTGAATGTTAAGCTTACATGATAATTTATTTCAGGTTTCACTCGTCCAATAATGTTTCATGCACCTGAAGGTCTTGAAATTAAAGTTCCCAATCCTTCTACATTCACAGTGAGATCAGTGTTAAGGTTTTGCGGCTCGCAGTTGGAGGTAATTATTTCATGCAATATCCTTGATTAAATATATCACTAATATTTATGTATATATACTTGCATATTTATTGTGATGTCATTACTATAATATATTTCAATATATTAAATATTTACAAGATACAGGAATCATACTTTTGTTTTCTACTCAACCCTATAATATACTGGGAGAAAATTTTGCTTTACCTGTTGGTATAAGTCCGCTATTTTATACATTTATTTTTGTTTGCATTTAAAGCTTTAAAGAAATAACCAATACATACATAATGCTGCAATATTTAAAAAGTCATCCACAGTACAATAATATAGCAAAACTTCTTTTAGTACTTCACTACAATAACACCTGTTGGTAAATGGTGATGGAGTCGTAACTATAATTTTGATAATATTTTACACTTTTACAATTTATGTACACAATACTGAGAGACCAGGACCTTTTCCAGGAGTTAAAGTCATTAATCCAAAACAAGTGTGCTTTGGTGGACAATTCTCATTTGTGATTAAATAAATAATTAAATAAAAGGTTTTGTATTATTTAAAGCTTATAATTACAGAATAAATGTTAGCTTTTTTAAGTTTTTTTTATTATTTACTCAGGTGGAGGTGATAGACGTCAGGAAGCAAAGCACAATGCGCATGCCACTGGGGGATTTTGTGGACTATTTTGAAACACCCCCTGAGCATAGGGATGAGAAAGTGCTGAATGTACTGAGCCTAGAGTTCTCAGAAACCAAGTATGTATATATTTTTACAACAGTGTCTAAACTAGGTCAATTGAATTGGCTGAGAGATGTTACTGTTAATTTTTTCTTAACAGATGCGTTTTGTATAAACAATAATATGTCAATAAGTTTTATCATTAGATGTCTGTAATACTTTTTTGAATACATAAATAGGGCTAATATTTCACTTTGAATTCATATGGTGTTAGGCTACAATGATGCTGTGGTTGGTTGAGAGTCCTCACCTAAAATACTCTAGTTCCTATATGCTGATAGGAACACAGCAATGTTGTTACAGTGGCAAAATTATAATATATATAGACAATGCATCAGTGAGGTAGTTTGATATCACATACAGAGTAGTGTTTCCTGTTTTATTAAATTATTACATCATCAGCATGGCCCACCTTGTGGAGCCTCCAAGTATCGCCCGGAGCCTGGATTGGGCGGAGCGAGTATGGCCCAGTGCTGCGGATCAACCACCGAAGCCCTGCGTGCAGAAGTACTGTCTGATGTCCGCGGCGGGTTCTTATACTGATTTCCATATCGACTTTGGTGGCACCAGTGTGTGGTATCATGTTCTTCATGGACGTAAAGTGAGTTAGTTTAATTCCCATAATCCATTACAGTTAAAAACAGCGATACTATAATAACGATATATAATGATATAAAGTTGTCAAACATTAGTGTGCGAACTTTCTTGTGTTCGGGTTTAATGGGCGCTGTAGCTTACTGGTGTAACGAGACTCTCAACATGTTATGTCTCAGGCGACGAGAGCAATGAGATGCAGTATATACCATCTTAACTAGGGCAACTTTATTTATAGGCGGGTGTATCACTTATCATCAGGTGAACGTTCCGCTCTTCTCATAGCTTAATTGAATTAAAACAAAAAAATGTTATATATTATTTTTCTATTTCTCCAGATCTTCTTTCTCATTCCTCCAACATCGACCAACTTGGCGTTATATCAGCAGTGGAGTCCTTCCAACCAGCAGAATGAACGCTTTTTTGGTGATGCGGTAAGGCCATCCAAGACATTTTTTCCTTTGAGGTTACCGCTTCCTTCTCTGATTCAGAAAAATTGTGTATGCGTTATAACATGTAAGTAAACATTTTTAGTGGTTGTAAACAATTCAGCTCATATTTCTACTGCTATATACAATAGTGGCTCTGTGTGAAGGATGTCGTAGCTATTCTTCTATTGTTACTGGGGTAACGAGATCTAAAGCCTTGTGTCTGAAAACAATACGCAAAATGTGTTTAGCGTTTTAATGGTGGTGCTTTTCTATACTGTTCTTTGGTAACAAAGATATACCACCAGGAAGTAAGTGTTACTTATCTCCTTTTGTATTAAATCGCAGGTTGAGTGGTATGGTACCGCGGAAGTTTGCGCCGGCGAGACGCTGTTCATCCCGGCTGGCTGGATTCATGCAGTGCTGACGCCGTGCGATTCTCTGGTCTTTGGGGGTAACTTCCTCCACTCCTACGCGGTAGAGATGCAGCTGCAGTGAGTTGCTATTCCGCGTCCTTCTTTCTCTTCTTTCTTCCTGTCTAAAAAATACACTGATTCCTATTTTGTGTTTCTCTTAGTCATATACATTCAAAGTGCCTTGATTTGTGACCAAAAAAGTGGTGGTTGTATTACCTTACTTATTGATACTCTGATTCTCTTTATATCTACCTGTAACGTCTCCTACGAGGCATACCACTGCAGCGCCAGCATAAATGGCATTGTAGCTAATGTTCTCACGTGGTTAACGAGTGTACTATCTGAGGTCTCAAACCCGAAGGCACTATATGGGCTGTGTAAATATTGTAATAATTAATTTATTTACTTATCACATTAATATTCCTGGGTTCTAGATAGACATTTGTAAATATTACTTAACAAGTAGTAGAGATCATAAACGTCTCTTATTTTAAATCATTTAACTATCTATATCTCTGTCGATCTCTTCAATATATAATATTAAAGATGTAAAATCCTTAAATAACTCTTTTCCAGGATCTACGAAATCGAGAGTCGTGTAGAAACACCGCTTTTTTCCAGATCGTATGAGATCGAGGGACGTACGGAGACACCGACGATGCTACGTTACCCACTGTTCGAAGCGATGCACTGGTACGCTGGCGCTCATTTCCTCTCCATGCTTAGGAGGCACAATGAGGAGTCCATGGTGAGTCAATCTCGGCCACTGTATAAAGCCTTGGGAAAGAAGAAAACTTTCGGATGATAACTGTTCCTTCTAAATAAAGATTACGTCGAACTTTTTCTACTGAGAACGCCTTTGATAAAGGTCCTTCATTGTTATGTGTTCAATGATCTACTGATAATACCGTATACAAAATTCATTATTTACATCGCTGCCAATATTGTATTTGTTTTGCAGGATGAAGAGTTTACCCCTAGCGAGATGGGGCTGAGCAGCTCTCCGGGAGCGGCGGGTACTTCGCCGCCCGCACTGCTCCTCCGCGGCGCGCGCATTCTGGCCGCAGCACTAAAGGAATGGCACGCGCTCAAAGCCGTAAGTTAGTTGCACGTGTTGAGATAAGACTGTTGTCATTGGTTACACTGGAACATCTACTTTTAATGTTAGTAGTATGTAAATATTATTGTGTCACGGTTTAAAGGGCAGAAAGAATGAGGACGATTTAGTGAAGATTGCTAGGAATCTTTGAAAACAGATGGATTTCAATTGCTAATGCTAGAACGCCAGTGGTAGTGAATTTTCATGTTTCATCATGCTTTTCATATGCAATATTTATTTAGATTTTTTTATTAATTAGAGAAATTAAAACAAAAATAATTTCACAGACTGATGCAACAAAACGTGATAATGTCCCAAAGTGTCTCAACTCTGGGCAGCTGGTTCGTGAGCTGTCCAAAGAACTGAGAACCTTAGAGAAGAGGTCGGTGAGCGCTAACAAAGATAAGGTTAGTACTTTATCTATATATTAGCAATTGCCATATTATTATTGTTTTAGTACTACTTAAGTTACTTGTAGATTTAACTACCTAGTATTATAGTTTATTTTTGAAGAGAACAGTTTTAAAAACAGTGGACAATAATAGACTGAAATGATGTTAATTATGATTATAGTAACTATGTTATACGGCCTTTTGCTGGTGGTAGGTCTCTATTGCCGGAGATCGTTAAGTTAGATACACTACCGCGGCACCCATTTCTGCCGCCACACAGTACTGTGCAAACATTACTATGTTCAGGTTTAAGGGGGCTGTAACTAATGCAATTACTGGTGGTAACGAAACTTAACATTTCATGTCCCACGCGACGAGTGCAATGTGGTGCAGTGTATTTCATTCTAACTAGCGCCACGTCGTTTTTAGCGAGTGTATCACTTACCATCAGGTGAACGACCGACGCATTTCGTCACTTAATTGAAAAAAAAAAACCTTTAAAAACTTTCCCAATGACCCTTTCTTCCTCCTGCTCTTTTCCCAGCTATGTGGAGTCGGCACAGGATGTACATCTCTTCCATATCCCTCTATCAGCCGTTATATCTAAATTCACACTTCTTACACATGTCATCTTTCACACAATCCATCCACACTTTCTTCGGTCTTTCTCTACCCTTATAACCATCTATATTCATTCTCATTATTTTCTTTGTTATATGTCCTTCATCCCTCTGCACAATATGCCTGTACCACGCTAACCTCTTGCTCTTCAACTTCTCTGTCACTGGAGCAACTTTCAGACTTCCTCTAATATACTCATTCTTAATTTTATCCATCCTCTTCACACCGTGACGCAGGGGCATTCGCGGATAACGTCTTTCCAGTGACCTGTCGCCATTTCATCCAACCTGCATTTATTCGGCTTCTCACATCTCGATCAATATCGCCGTCGCATTGTATGAGTGAATCTAGGTACTTGAAATCAGAGCAAGTTGGTAGGGATAGACCGTTTAAGGCGATTGGAGGAAGGCTAATCTGACCGCCGAAGTCACAGAACAAATGTTGAGTTTTGGTTCTACTGATCTTGAGTCCAGTCTTCTCTAATTTATTTCGCCATTTTTCCAACCTGTTCTGCACCTCGCGTGCCTCTTCCCCGACAAGTACAACGTCGTCGGCGAAAAGCATACACCAGGGTGCCTCCTCCTGTATGTCTGATATCAGTGCATCCATTACCAGGAGGAAGAGATACGGGCTTAATGCTGACCCCTAGTGTAAGCCTACTAAGACCCCAAAACTGTCGCTTTCGCCAGCAGTAGACCGGATGTATGTACTGGTACGAAAGTACATAGCACGAATAAGCTGGTGGTATTTCCCAGGCACTCCTTTCACTTTCAAAGCCCACCACAGAACCTCCCGCGGAACCTTATCGTATGCCTTTTCGAGGTCCACGAACACCATGTGCAGGTTATATACACACGTGTTTTTTGCACAGTTGGCGAAGAGCAAAAATGGTGTCCGTAGTCCCCCGCCTAGGCAAAAAATCAAATTAGTTCCGGGTTACCTCACTCTTCTCTCTCAGTCTTCCCGCTAATATTCTTTCATACTATGCGACATGAGCTTTATTCTTCTATAGTTGTTACAACGCTGTACATCACCTTTGTTTTTAAAGATGGGTACCAGTGAACTGCTACACCACTCATCCGGAATCGCCTCTTCTTGTAACAACTTGTTGAAGAATAATGTCAGCCACATCCATCCATCCGACTTTAGCAACTTCCATACCTCCGCTGGTATTCTATCCGGCCAAACAGCCTTTCCATTCTACTTACAAACTTTCCCAATGACAATCTTATTAAAGCACCTACAAACTATTTGTGATAGTTATATTTGGTATAAATAATAGAGTAGAAAGTAATGTAATATAAAACTACTTTCGTACTACTTACACACACTATGAAATTATTGTATCGTGCATATTTTAAAATCGTCTTAATCGGTGATCTATTTAACTGTTAGTCTTATGTGTGTCAATTGGGCGAGCAGAATGTGATGCTGTGTATATGAACTTAATTAGCGCCACATTGTCATGGACGGGAATATCACTCACTATCACATAAACGTACTGCTCGTTCCCAAGCTAAATTAAATAAATGAAAATTATTACCAGGACTTCAAGCCAAAAAATCAATCACCAAGTAAAAGTTCGAAGAAGCAGTCCTCATCGCAGAAAAAATCTATAAAATTAACTCTACCGAAACCTATAATGCATATGGCGCAAAACGGGGAATATCCGGAGGAAAAAGTATATGCAGACAAATTCTACATAGATAATAAGGAAGTGGTATTTCAAGAGGCAAGGTATGGAAACATTGACGTTAAGTACACCAACGGATTGCCAGAAGCTAAGTACATCATTGAAAATAAGGAATTACCAGAGAAGTATGCATATCAGAATTACGAAGAACAGGAGTATCCAGATGGGAATGGTTTTGTGGAGAGAGTGGATAAGAAGGCTCTAAAGGTCAAGATGAGGTAAGAGTTCATGTACTATTTAACTATGGCTAATTTATAGCATTTGAAATTATTTTATTATTTTTTAATTTCACATGCAAGTTGTTCATCTGATGGAAGTGGTAAAACGAAAAGATTGTTCATAATAATAATAAAACACTGATAAAGATGTTTGCATGACACGATTTAGCGTTGATGACCTGAGGCCATAACATGCTAGTGTTAGTTACCATAATAATTTCATTAGTTACAGCGCATTCAAACTGTCTTTTGGAGGCGGTGCCGCAGTAGTTTTTATCCAGATGGTTACCAACTACAAAAAGCTGATATATTTATGAAAAATCAATTTATTTTTCAGCAATTCACCATCATCGTCGCGAGAGGAGGCACCGCCGCCCTACAGCCTTCCAGAGCACTCGATACTGAAGTCGCACCTGATTAGGTCGGAACGGCCTACGCTGAAGCCTATTCAGCAGTGGACCATATCAAAGAAGGACATCGGAGACTACCATGAAGAACAGATCCTGTTCACCAATGAAAACTTGCAAACTAACATAAGGATCGAGGGTCAGGAATTGAACTATGGACCTGGTGAGTCACATGTTTTAATAAATTAAAAAAAATATATCTCTAAATAGTCCAACAGTTAAAAAATTTCAAATAATTATTGTTTCCCTGAGGATATTCTACTGAGACTCTCTATTACTTTCAGTTACAATGGTAAACTGTAATTAGTGATATAGAGAGTTCCTTGAGATATATCACCTGACGCCAATTTTCTAACGAAAGGGTCCCATATCAATTTTTTTTATGGATAACAATGTTTCAGGGATGTACTCAGCAGAAGACATCCAGCAAGATTATCAGTATTCTGAAGGTGCTAAGCCCGGTTCATATCAGCCGGAGTTCGCTTACCAAGCGGAGCTTCCCTACGCGACCGAGTACCACCGATACGATGAAACGATCTCTGTGCCAGTTCACCAGGTAATAACATTCATTTTCTAACTTTTCTTCACGATAATAATCGAAAGTCATACGAAAAGAGATCTTAAAATTGCAATTTCTATTCCGACTTATTACAATATAAACAAATAAAAATCACTCTTTGCTTTACCGCACAAACCGGTCGGAGCCCGCGGCACATCGCTCACCTTAGACTACGTGTGCACGCGCACTTACCACCTGCGGTCAGGCTGCCGCTTGCAGCACTTCGTGTTCTGTTATCAAGCGTCTCGGTCGAGTCAGTCAATTCAAGCTAGAAACCTAGCGCGTAAGAGCTGTGTACCAGCTGCATCCCCGTACGTGCAACGTAGCTCACCGTCGCGATCACAACCCAGCCGCGAAACGCGGCGCTAAGCTACCGCGGCGACCCTGTACATGATAGCTTCGGCCCGCTGTCCGTCCTGATTAATGCCCCGGTTACTAACAGGAGACGCTACACGCTACTAAGCGGCTGCCGAAGCCGAGCCGTTACGGTTCCCACAGAGCAGGTGATGGTGCCTACCTCCACATTGTTTATGGGCACGAGCAGACTAGCAATGAGAGACGAGGTGATTACCCAGGCAACAATAACATCAATAACGTTGGCGAATAATACCGCGTCCAGCTTGCCACCATAGTCCCTTAAATTTAGGACAACCCGTAATGATGTGTCCTGGGTCCTGACAATAACCACGTTTCCTGCGCCGCTGCCACCGCGGCGGTAAACATACGCGGTCCGTCTCGCGACCTCACCGGTATACAGTGTCCGTTAGGCCCGGCCATCGCTCTAGGAGCGACAACGGAAGGCCTTAGAGGAGGAGGAACGTATTCCGAAAAAAAACGAAATAAAATCTTCAAAGGTGAGCAGATGAGTGGCAGAGTCCCCACCGTAGTCTAAATCAAACCTGTTTCTTAAAACTTGAGATAGTTTCGATAAAACTAAATGCAGTAGTAAAGTAAAAACGACCAATTTCATACGGATAAATCTAAACCCTTGAGACTTTTGACCGCTATCAATAGAGGGGTTGAGAAGTCGCCTGCTCACCGACTTCACTGCGATTATTCTAGGAAGGTCTAGAATACAAGCCGCCGAACATTGTGATACCAGCGGTTCAGCAGGTCGCGAGCGATCTACTAATTGGCATCAATGAGTCCTAAATATTTAACTCTTACCCCTTGGCTTCGCCTGTTAAACAACAATATGCCAGCTTTTGAGCCGGAGTCAATTCTTTCCGGCAATTATATAAATTATTAAAGGCTACCCACTCGTCTAAATCACCGCCAAATCGAAGTAAATCGTGCAACGGCGACCTACTAATGAGCTCTAGTGACCCGTCACACTCCGCAGCTGAATGGCGAGTAAACAACGTTCGACTCTTTTAAACATCCTACCGCCTGGAGTATCTGATCGCCCGAATCGTCGGCGTGATCAATATTCGGATAAATGTTTTTGATAGCATCCGGCTTTAATCCTACTTCAAGAACCCCACGGTACGTTTAATACAGATCATCCATTTGATCATCTTATGCCTGATATCTCGACATGAGAGCCTAAATTCGATCCTGCCTGGATATTAGTTTGGGGAAAAAGTCTTTTCGCATTATAGTATGTATGAACTTGTAATAAAATCTGTTTGGCTATAATATTTGTATCTGGCTGGTTTTGGTATCATTGAAAGTTTAAATTTTAAAGAACATAATTCCAAATTCAAATTAGGAAAATGTGTGATTTTCATTTGTTTCTCGTACTGTCAAGATGAGTGAGTCTAATGAAGAAATTCGATACATTTTAAAATTTTACTACAAAAAAGGTAAAAATGCAACGCAAGCCTCGAAAAAATTTGCGATGTTTATGGAGCTAGTGCAGTGCAATGCAGTGTGTGTGAGCACCGTGCAGCACAAATTTGATTTAAGTGTTTTCAATTCGGAAATTTTGATGTCAAAGATGCACGTAGCTTTGGTCGCCCTATTACGGATAAAATGGATGCCATATTTGAAAAAGTGGAGCAAGATCGGCATATCAATAGTTGCGACGTAGCTGAAGAACTGGGAATTGACCACAAAACAGTTTTGGCGCATTTGGAAAAAACTGGGTACACAAAAAAGCTCGATATTTGGGTATCTCACGAGCTCACGAGCTCACTGAAAGAGACCTAATAATGAACCGTGTACTCGTTTGTGATTCTTTATTACGACGTAATGAAACCGAACCATTTTTGAAGAAGCTGATAGGTGATGAAAAATGGATCACGTACGACAAGAACGTGCGAAAAAGGTCGATCAGGCTTCACAGACTGGTGAACCCCGGGTTAACTCGCAACAAGGTGATGCTGTGTGTGTGCTGGGATTGGAAGGGCATTATTCATTATGAGCTGTTACCACCAGGCAGGACCATCGATTCCGAACTCTACTGCGAACAACTGATGAGATTAAAGCAAGAAGTTGAAAGAAAGCGGCCGGAATTAATCAACAGAAGGGGTGTGGTGTCCCATCATGATAACGCTAGACCTCACACATCTTTAGCCACTCAGTAAAAATTAAGAGAGTTTGACTGGGAGGTGTGTTAATGCATCCGCCGTATAGTCCCGACTTTGCACCTTCAGATTTCCACCTGTTTCGGTTTCTTCAGAATTCTTTAGGTAATGTCAGGTTAACATCACGAGAGGACTGCCAAAACCACTAGTCGCGGTATTTTGATCAGAAGTCCCAAAATTTCTATAGCAATGGGTTTATGTCCCTACCTACAAGATGGTAAAAAGTTATCAAACAAAATGGTACCTACATACTTTAGTTAAATATTAATAAACCATATTAAAATATTCTTTGAATTTTCTTAAAAAATGCGAAAAAACTTTTTCCCCAACCTAATATATTAAATGCCGCCGAACCGAAGCGAGCCGCTGCCATCGCAGCACGCCCGCTATTAGCATCGCGTATTTGCCGGCGATAATTAAATTAAATACCATACAATAAATAAAATATAAGACGGTAGAAAATGAACCACGCTATCGGAATTAAAGTGAATAAAATTGAGGTTTAACAAAAAAAATAAATATGTACAATTAAGTACCCACTCCAAATTTTCGGTTATTTGCATGTTTTCCATCCAAAGGTTATCTGGAAGAGATCGCTTTCAGCGCTAAGACCGGCCATTACACATTTATTATATATATTCTTTTGTATGATGTAATATTATTTGGTGTGCAATAAAAATTTTCTCTTCTATTCTATGTAGGTAGGTCAGTGAATAAATTCGCCGACTAAAACTATACGAAACCGTTAATAAAAATTCGGCGAAAAACGTTATATACTTAATTACTTTATGTCCATACTTAAAAATCCTTCCGAATATATCAAAACAGCAGCACGGTTAAAAAAAAACAAATACGTAACAACGAGCGAGCGGTCGGTGTATTCCGCGGCGTTACGCGTACCCGAAAAGTGAAATATGCCTAAACCTGTTCGGGTAACTAGCCACGTTCTGACACCAGCGCCGTGTGCGCACACACCGGTCGGAGCCCCGGCACAGCGCTCACCTTAGACTACGTGTGCGCGCGCGCACTTACCGCTCGCTGTCGGGCCACCGCGTGCAGCACTTGGTGTCTGTTGTCAAGTCGAAAGTCTCGGTTGAGTCAATCAAGTTAGAAACCTGGCGCATGAGCGATGTCCTGTTTCAGCTGCACCCCGTTGCTTACATCCTGTCGCGATCACAATCCCACTGAGAAACACAGCGCCAGGCTACCGCGGCGGCCCCGTACACGATTGCACCGAAAATGCGCCTAGCGACCGCGCGACTGTCAGCCGACGGCTCCTCATCTGCACTGCCCTCTCCCACGCAACCGTCCGTATCGACTGGGATTTTTAAAATACCCACCGGTGCAGGGCGCAAATAAAATTTTATCCGTCCTACCCTATACCGAACGATAATATATAGTGTTATTTGTCAACTATTGCAAAGGCAAAAGAAGGTGGTTCAGGAACACAAATTTCAATCAGCGCTCGTTATCAGTGTCTTCTAAGTTTCTCAGATGTTAAGCGGAATGTTTGTGGTGGTTGCTCTACGAATCGACATGTTATCTATACAAGTAAATTAAACAACATGAAAAAAAATTACTGCAAGCGCGCCTTTATACAGTTAACTAAATTGTTTCCTTTTGCTTCAACTTTAACCGCAGAACGCGACATACAGCACGGCCGCACCGGAGCACGCAGATGGGTATCAGGCGAATGCGCATGACACGCACCGACCTGATGCGCTGCCGTCGTACGACGCGGCCATAGCGCACCAGTACGCTGCTACAACATATGTAAGTACTAATTATTTATTTGCACAATGTGCGCTGATAATAGATCACTTACCACCAGGCAAACGTCCCGAGATTCTCATTATCAAGGTCAATAACTCACAGGTTCCAGAAGGCAAACAAGAAATGATCTCACCGTCAACGGGAGCAGGCGGAGTAACGGGTGTGCGCCGATCCGAGCGCGCTGTACGTCGACGCGTCTCCAGCACCTATGACTATGAGGACGGGGATTTGTTTATTGACGACGCGCCTGCACCGAGACGACGCAAGCCTCCGCCCAAGCATAGGACTGCACCACCCACCCCAGCTGGTGAGCGATAGCTGGCTATGGTATTAATTTTATATTCCCATGTTCTTAACGTCCACTAACTCGCACAACCTCCACCTTAAGACGGGTATCTGCTCATTCATCCTTTAAATAAAAAGTGTAAAAAGGTGAAACTGATGTTTCAATCCCTAATATGTTGTAGTAACAAACAACAGCGTCGCGCCTGCGTCGTACAGGCAGTCAAGGCCGGCGCCCGCCAACGGGATCGAGTCCCTCATACAGGCTTCCGTACTCGCGGAAGAAGAGCAACCTGTGAACGCCACGTGAGTATTCATATTTATTAAAACTTATTGCGTATAATATTTACATTTAAGTTCTATAAACCTTAGTTATGCCGTTATTTTTTCTTCTCTTGATTACTTTTACCTTATAACTATAACATAATATTTTCAGGGAAGATGCGGCAGTAGCTGGTATGCTTAGCATAAGCGAGAGATACGCGGCACCGTCCAGGACCTTCGGGCTGGCCACCAATTCGCCACAGCACACCCCTGCCACAACAAGACATGAAAGGTTTAATTTTTAGATATATTTAACTGTTAACATTGTGCAGTGTATTGTTAAAGTATTATAAAAGCATCTCTTATTGTGGCAACTGCTATGATTTGGGGCCCTTTTTTTACAATGATTAAGGCAAATCCATTTTATTTATTTTTTGATTGGTTTACATATATATTTTTTTACATTACTATACGCTGGTAAACCGCGTGGGTTTGTCTCGGCGCTGCACTTTGTGTTACAATAATTTCTGTTCCTACTAGTCGGCTATTGGTTACTACCCGACCAAATTTAGATAACAAACCAAAATCATCGACAGAAATAATATCGTACAAACTATTCGTGCATCATTATTTTGTTAGGTAGTTTTATGAAAATATTAACTACCCCACAATTACATTTATGGTGTGTTATACAGGAAGTATCATCCGGATATGTTCCTGAATTTAAACTTTTATTTATGGTATTTTACGATAGAATCAGTTATATTTTGCGATATATTCTTTATATCTGTTGGTCGTATCCCATCGATTCCGGGAGATTTATTTTGGTTTAAGTTTTTTAATATATTTGTAATTTTTTCATAAGTAGCTGGTCTGTATCGTATAGATTTGTCAGCATGTTGTTTGCATTGCAATGGGTTTAAGAGTTTAGTTTTACAGTGTGTTTCGAAGTTGTGCATATTATCTAGGAATTTTTTTGCGAAATTGTTTGCTATTTTGGATTCATCTCCTTCTTTCGAAGTAAATGCTTTTGCTATTACTCCGTCTACATTATAATTGCATATTACCAAGCTTTTGCTTTTGTAACAATAGTTTTATTGTTGTAAGGAATTTAATACCTATTCAATATTTTCCTTTACGGGAAGCTCAAGCTCATTGGATATTGATGCGACACCCACTTACAAAGTGAGCTGTTAATGTTTATGTACAGATATTATAACTTGCAACTTTTACGAATATTAATAAAAAATGTTTCAACTCTTCAATCGTGTAATTGTTACAGACAGACAAGCTTATCACGTGTATACAAGATAGCACAAAATATATATCTTCGCCGAGTACACATTTCAACGGACTATATCGTAACTTTATAAATTTGGTTTCAGTAATACAGTAAATTCCAATAATAAGCGGGCCCGGAAGCCGGTCACTCAGGTGCCTAGCACTGACGAAGATTTCGCCGATGAGGAAGACATCATCAAGGAGGTACACAGGGATGAGGAATATGGTAAGAAGAGAAACCTGAGCTGGTGTCAATAAGATCTTAATGATATTTCTGCCATCATTATCAGTCATAATTAAGGATTTTCACTTTACATTACATCGCTGTCGGCGCTTTGAAACAGAAGATATTAAGTCAGATCACCTAAGTAATTTCATTGCCTAAAACCTTTTCTATATTCTTTTTTATGACTGTTATATTTTCATCTCGAACGATAACACGATGAAAATATGAACAATATGTTACGACGAATATGTATGTCATAAAAAAATCATTTATTCCAGTATATCCGTCTTTGGAATTAAGTTCGGATGAAGACGAGGAGTGGACATCATCGCGGCGGCGGCAGAGCTCGCGCAACAGGAACGACTCCAGAACCAGGAGCGACAAGTACGTCCACAACTATATGTTAGAAAAAATATTTATAAATAAGATGACTTACATTACTAGAGACCTATGTCCAATAGTGGACGTCAATCGATTGAAATAATGGATGATGTGATAGATATATAAATATGAACTGTTAAAAACAAGTTATGGTGGTTAAAACAGTCAGAGAGTTACCTGAGTTTACTGATGGTCAGTCTCTTGCTATGGAAGGTATCTTCAGTCAGGTATCACCACAGTGTATATTTCTGTTATCGAAATATAATTTGCAAACATTATTGTATTCCAGTTTGAAGAGCGTTATAGCTAGTGAAATTCGGAGGTAATGAGACAATCATGTGTCTTAAGGCATTATGTATTTACCGAGAATTTACAATAAAATTAGAATATGTCATGACAGTACTTGTAATTTTTTTTTCTGATCAAACTTTTTGCAATGTACATGCATTCTAACGTGTCGATGATTCCGTAGTTGAGTTGTTTGTGCAATAGATTTAACGTACTACCTTTTGATATTTAAAATGTTTTATTTCTCATAAAAAAATTATGATGTTTGGAAAAATAACGTAACTTTACTTATGATAGAGACGAGGCGTGGTCGCCGCGAGCGCGTGTAGGCCGCGTAGCGCCACGACTGCGTGGGCCAGCGCGGCCCGCCGTGCGCCGCGAGTGCGTGCGCGCCGCATTGCTCGCCGCCGCGCATCGGCATCCTGCCGCGCATGCGCACCCGCACGCTCACAATGCGCCGCAGGTGATTACTCATCTACCATAAATTTCACCATCAATATGGGATATGTGCTCGTAGTTTTTTTTGTCACATTTGCACTGAGAATATTTGTATAAATATATCCTGTCATTGACCATTCAAAACAATATATAATAATTAGTATATTTTCTTCGTATCAATTCCCATCACATTCAAATATATTATTGACCAATTTTGTGACGCCATCGCGTCCTGAATTTATACACCTGATAATTACTAAAACATATCACATAAAACAAAAGTATTGTTGCAGATTATAATAATCATTAATTCCCTTTCATATTTCAGTCCCATCATAACTCTTCTGAGGTTAGCTGATAGAGAACACATTTAAATTGTGTTCCGCCTGTAATGTAAATTTTTTTTTATTTGCATTATGTTCTTGAGTTATTAAATAAATTTTTCCTTTCGTAGAACGCAAAGCGCGCGGTGCTGGCGACGAAGAGCAAGCGGCCCCCGCCGCCCGTACAAAACACACCAAATAAACAAAGTAAGTGCGCATTGCCATGTATTGTATTTAAATAGTGATCAGCTGGTGGTAAGCGATAGCTATGGCAACAGGACATAAGGGGAATATCCTCGCTTCGAGCACGTAAACTATTACTTGCTGATATATTACATATTTAGAGTAGTTATTGTGACATATCTGAGTCATGAACGATTCTGATCCACATGTCGCAGTCACACACTATATGTTATACGTACATACATTTAACACACACAGTGGTCACGGTCACAGGTCGTAAGTACCATTGCAAACTCGTATTTCTCCAAATAATAATATGGTAACATCACTAGATTCTGGTTTGAGGGGTGTTCTAGCTAGTGCAGTTACTGGATTCAGTGTGCCGCACACATTCTATCTGTAGACGACAAGCACAGTTGGGTGCAGTATTGTCTTAGGTGGTCCTAACTAGCATTATGAGTAGGCTTATTATGTACAATCACACTGGCGTTCTGATCCTCGTCGCCTTGAGGACAACAACGATTTTCAAGATATATATATATATATATATAATATATATATATATATATATATGTGCGTGTACGAGTTTAATATCTTATATGTATATAAAAGTATTAATCTCTGTCCACAGATATAAGACTGAAAAAAGGTATGAAGACAGCGAAACAGCGCCTCGGCAAGATACTGAAACTTCACAAGATGATATACTAGCGCAGCGGAGTAGTGCGTGCGTTGTATGTCTAGCTGACCATGCGGTGTATATGGTGTATATTTTATATATGTAATTTAGTATACGGACCAATCTATTCAGTGGACGTTGCGTCACCAAATGCCTTCTCCTTTATTGTCCAACGTTGTTCAGGGTTCGGATCGTTCAACTCCTCTTCACTCGACTCTATGTAAACAAACGCAAAAGCGTAGATCCTTGCTGCAGTTCACATCCCACATAGTCACACAAGCCGTAGCTTAACTGGAAGCCAGTTAACTAAAGTAAATGTAAGTAACTAAAATTTAGCGAAGCTTTAAACTAAGTGTAAAAGTGGTTAATATTTTATTATTTAAGACAGATCCCTTTTTAAAGTATCGTGCACAAATGCTAACAATGCAATGCACTGGTCACATGATTCTGCGTGATATTCGGCCCGAAGTTACTTAACTAAGTGAAGATGCTTTTTTCACAACTTATACTGTGGTATTGATGATGGTTTTTGTTTTATTTGATGGAGCGAAGAGACGAACAGAACGTTAATCTGATGGTAATAATACGTGCTCATTGCTTTAAGAGATAAGATGTTACGGCTCGTTACCTCCGTAATTTCATGAGCTACAACACCTTTCAAACCGAAAGTGTGAGGTTTGCATACTGCTGTCTGGCGGTAGAAATAGGAGCCGTGGTGGTTACTACCTAGACGTTATCCGGGAACAGAGACATAAAACCAGTAAGACTTTGGAAGAACATATACTAAAGCTCTTTGAGGGTCGGTGACAACTAGAACGTTGACTGAATCGAGAGAATTTTTAGCTCCAGAACATAGTTAAATCCAGACGGACTTTGATTCGACAATGTAATTGAATCAGAGGATGACAGATCAATACTCAATAGGTCTTTACTCAATAACACAGTGTAAGATAATCTGGCGCAACTTTTGAATGTTACACCATAATAGCGGTGAAAATATATCTAAGTTATAACTGCATCTATACTTACTGAGCACGGCAACGGTTGCGTTGAAGACAGCGTGTAGTCCCCCACTCCTCCATTACATACACCTATTACTAGTAATTTCAAGTAATATATTTTTATTCTCGCGCAGTATTTTTCTAGAATCACATAAAATACTCGTTAATTGATTTTTCTCGATTGGTTTTAGTGTAATGAATTAAAAATTAGTAATTTATAAGCATTTTGTAAAATTGTATACCAGATTGTATAAAACTACTACGCGTTCATTCGAGGATTGAAATAGAACTAAAATAATTAACAAATAGTTAATCTGCCTGGATCTTTTGTATCTTACTGGATCTTTTGTATCTTACTGTACCTTTAAGTATTCATTTAGACCTTAACAATAATACAATGAAAACTTAAGTCGATTCTGTATTATATTTTTTAAATTAACTCTATAGTCCATTCAGACAAACTTGGTGGTGAAACTACAACAATTTTCAACATCTGTATGCTTATTCCTTTAGTACCAAGCGAGGCTGTGCGGTTGGCAATGGCGGTGCCAGGCCAAGCCACGTCGAATGAACGCATAGTTTTTTTTTAAATCCAAGAGATCTGATTTATGTATTTTAACTTAAGCAATATCGATTCTATTTAAGACCTGAATGTCCTTGGACATACGAGACTATAGATCTCTTCGCATCACGTTTACAATCGGTAGATGTAATACTTTAAAAAAAATATTAAAGACATAGAAATGTATGTATTTTCGTAACGAACGCCCACCTCCCATACATTTAATGTAAATAAATAAAATGAGCAGAACTAAAAAATATATGTAGAGGTTTCTTTCGCTTAGTTATTTTCTTTATGAATAGTTTTAAGTTTTTTTTTTGTTTGTACTGTTGTTTTTGTTGTTGACTGTACATAGTGAGCGAGGCGCACGCGTGCGGCCGACTGTACCGCGCGCGCGCCTGCGACGCGAATCATTGCGAACGAATTGACATCCGGCGGGGGTAAGGCTGTGTGGAATAGATTGATGGCAGCTGTGAGTGAGCTGGTCTCGCGCGACGGCGACCGCCCCGTATGTAAATAGTTGGTAGTTTATTATTTACACAAAAAAGGTTATTATTTAAACTGTGCGAAGTAACTGTGGTAAGAGGTTTAACCGTTGATTGAATCAGATTAATAAGTTTTAACTTCTGACACGTCTCTACTGGCATCCATTGTTTTCCGGAAATGTTTTAATTTTTACTTACCTGTAAGTACTCACAGGCAATCAGGAAAAGTATGACACCAGAAGGATTTTTTAAGGTTTGTTACAAAATTATCGTGTTATTAAATAGTGGTGCTCGACCTGTTTCTGTAAAGGCCCACACTCGTGTATTAGTCGCAGTGTTGCGTGGAGGCAAGAAAGTAAATAAAATTGAAATTAATAACGATTACTTATTTGTTAAAAATATAATGAAAAAAAACTATGAACGGATCATCGCGCATGTCTTAATATTTTTATTGCATGCGTAAAGTAAAATTGTTTAAAATATATTACAACCGACAGGCCAAGCATAAATGCTTGGCAGACCACAGATTGTTTATAGCTGGTGAAAGGAACAAGTTGCCAACTTTTTGTAAACTGTCGCTACCCTCTTTTTACAATAATAAAAAAAATCCAGCATACATCTATTAAAAATTAAAATCTTTTTCTCTCTGTAATCGTACTAATAACGGTTCAGGGCCTTCTAGGAGGTGGTATATAATTTAACCGAATCCTTATTAAGGTTACAGTATTATCCTAGATTGGTTGTGTTTAATCTGTTTTTATTTTTGACCTTCCACATAGTTTCTTTTCTTCGGATAGAGTATAACGGAAGTTGGCGGAGGAACGGGAAATGTTGATTTCTGACGTGTTGATAATTTCTGATGAAACTTTCACTTTTGTGGGATACTAATGCAGTATACTGTTCTCGGTCAGACGGTTTAAAGTCCCAGTTAAAATTGTTATGTTAAAGTTTAACGGGAGCTTTTACAGCGGCTTGTGAAGCTTCGATAGTGAATAACTTAGGAGGTGCTTATTTTACCTTATCCGTTGGCTTAAACACGTTGTGCTGTACATGTCGTGCCCGCGGCGGTGCTCTCGCTCTGATGTCTATATTTACTTTTGTCTCCTCGATTGCTTCTGGTTCAATAAACAGGGTGTATTTTTTCTATGTGGAATATTCTCTATTCATTTAAATGAGGAAATTCGAGAAATAAATTTTAAGTTTTAACTGTGGCGAACTGTTTCAATTTATTTGTCAACCCTCAAAACAACCTGTAGCGTTTATCACTTTGTTTTTTTTTATCTATATATATACACACAGCATCACATTGCGCTCGTCGCCTTTAGACATAAGATGATAAATCTCGTCACCGCAGTTATTTCATTAGTTAAAGCGCCCTTTAATCCTGAACACGGTACTGGTTGTCGGTTGCAGTAGGACCTATCTAGACGGTCTCCGGCAACAGAGACCTACCACCAGTAAATAAATGTGGGGTCAGTGAAAAGTATATCGGTGCAGGATGTTATTGACGTCACTGTCTGCTAGATGGACCGGAGTTTACGTAAACAAGCTGCGAATTTTGTATCCGAATCTGCACAAGTCGGTGGGTGCACTTGGCAGCCGTGCGATAGATCCGCGCGTTAGGGTGACCATGCGTCTCATAATATTGCTCCTACAAATATTCACAAAGAAATATTGTGTTTATTTGGTTGCACATTTCCTTTGATACTAAGCAACGGACGAAACACGCTCACCTACAACTTAGCTCTGATGCCGGGAAATAGATATCGCAACTATTGCAGCCGACAAACATTACTGTGTTCCGGTTTAGAGGGTGTTGTAGCTATTGTAATTACTTCGGTAACAAAACTTAACATTTCATCTCAAGAAGAGCATAATGTGATGCAGTGTATATCATCCTAACTAGCGCCATGTTGCTATGGGCGGGCGTATCATTTATCATCAGGTGAACGTCACGCTCGTCTCGTCGCTTCGTAGAATAAAAAAAGTGGATTAGAGCACTCCATTATGCTCGCCGTGAGACATGTTAAGGCTCATTACTGCAATAATTACACTAACCGCCTTTCATACCGGAACACAGTAATGCCTGCCTATTATTGTTTGTCGGCTGCAACAGGACCTGTGGTGGTACCTACTGGACGGTCTCCGGCAACAGAGACTTTTTTTTGTTTCGGGGGGAAATCTTCGAAAGATACCCTGCTTCTGAGAGGAAGTCAGAGTTATGTAAGATAACTACTCACTAAAACCCTCGCGGTGGGCTGCATCAGTACATTCGAAGAGGCTTCGGGATTTTTTATAGAACGCACCGGTCCCCTCTACACTTGTGTTACACGTCTCTGACCCTCCTAAGCACCATCGCCAAGTCATACGCTGTCCCACGAAGGTTAGCTTGTTGAGCGATAAGGCCCCACCCTCAAGGCCCGCGAAACTTCTAGACCCTTTTAGTCGCTTTCTACGGACAGGCAAGGCTTACCTTAATCCTATTCTTACTAGCCCAGGACTACACACCTGAGGCTATAGAGACCGACCACCTCGTGTAGTTAAAAAAAGAAATTCCGTAAACAATAATGTATTTATATTTACAATTTTTTTTACTGTTTTTAGTTATAGTTATATAAATGTCTCTTTAAAGTTAAATGTTATAGAGAATCTGTCGTACAGCATCGCTGTGTTTCAACTGTCGACATGAGAGCCGGAGTGTTCTGGACACGATTGGCCATCATCAGCCTCATTGTCTGACACCGTGTGAAATTGAGGTTAATTGTTAAAATGAAAACATGACGGTAAATATGTGTATATAAGGAAAACCCGTGATCATTGCGCAACTTCTTCATTGATAATTGTTCGCGGCCATTATTAGTACGACCTTCGTTTTATTTATACTAGATCCAGCTGTTCTCCGGTCGCTTGGCTGGCCGGAATGTTGAATTTAATCTGAAATTTGTCTGGTATACCTCCCCCCGCCCCTCAGGTCTATTTCCTTTATTAACACCCTCGCTTCAACTTTTGGGACTAACATTTTGTAAAATCAGTTTTTCATCATCAGCCGATAAGCGTCCACTGCTGGACAGAGTCCTCCCTCAACATTGATCGGTCCACAGTCAGCTTGGTCGCCGGTAACGCCATGCATTAGAAGCAGTCGTTTGTAAGGGTTCATATGGGGTATTTGGGCCTTTTTCTATCACGCTGGCCCAAAGCGGGTTGGTGAGAATCCGAACCTCCGAAGGTTGACATGGGTTCCGCGCGGTGTTGTCTGGATCCCCTTTTTCTCTTAAATCAATTTTTAGGTGACAAAAGAAATATTTCTACATAATTTCAAGTCTCCAAGCCTTATGATTCCAGAGGTGTGGTGATGAGTTTCTCCATGGGTAGAAATCGTATACATGTAAATGTATATAAATTTTTACAAAGAAGCGACGAAACGAGAGGGTCGTTCACCTGAGGGTAAGTGATATACCCGCCCACATCGTAACGCTAATAGGATGATATACACTGGTCGCCTTGAGATATAAAATGTTAGGTCTCATTACCTTAGTAATTTCATTAGCTATAGCGCCTTTCAAACCGGAACAGAGTAATATTTGTACACTACTGTTTGTCGGCTGCAGTAGGAACTTCTTTCTGTTGATCCCCGGTCTTCCTTATTTTTAAAACATAATGAAACTATGGGGAATATATTTGCCAATATTTAAATTTTTTTAGATCTTCCGTTTTGATTTATCTTCGTGCAAAAGTTGAGTTAGCGCACGTTTCCCTATAAAATATCACCAACATTAATGGTGCACTTTCTCACCCAACGTCTGCACAGCGAACCGGAGACGGAAGTAGCGAACTGATTAGTAAATAAACTTAATCCTCAAGCGACTGGCTCCATTTTTAGTTTCACATTTTGTATATACACAAAGTTTATACGGAGCTTAATAGTTTTAGTTAAGACTATATCATCATCATCAGCCGATAGTCGTCCATTGCTGGACATAGGCTTCACATACAGTCACCATGACCTTCGGTACGACCGGGCACTAAAGGCCGTCGTTTGTAGGAGTTTATGTAGACGGATTTGGGACATTTCCTACCGCTCTGGCCCAATGCGGCTTGGTAGGAGCCAGAGCCTCGTTTGTTGATTAGCAGGGTGCACCACGAGCAGGTGAGGTTGACTTGGGTCCCGTACGTACTTGTTTCTTCTCCAATCACGTAAAAACTAGTGAACGTATTGGCATTTCAACATGATCATTCAACCCGGAATCAGTTGTAGATGGTTACAGGCTGATTTTTGAATTTCATAGAGCGTAAAAATGTTTATATCTAATTAACTTTTATGAACGTTTCCATTTCGTATTATTAACGCGGTTGCTGTAAAGTTATTTGCGGTTGCGGTTGCGGTTGCGGTTGCGCCTAAGGAATATTTTAGACAAATTTCAAGTCTAATTCTATATTACGGCAACAGCTCACGGGACCCAAACTAACTTCACCTCCCCGTAGTGCACCCTGCTAATCAACAAATAAGGCTCTGGCTGGTCGGAAATGGTCCAAATACCCCTATAGAAAGAAGGTCGCAGGAAGCTGGTAGATGCGGGCATCTTTGGAGCAGGCCTGGACAGCGGACATCTATCGGCTGATGATGAGATATATATATAGATAAATTTCTTCTGTAACTTTCAATATAATACATATACTGACCAAAACAAGTCATTGAAAATTATGTCAGTTTGTTTGTATTATTGTCAACTAGTTTATGGATATTTGTTTATTAACCACGTAGTGATGTCCTCGCGGAAGCACGGTTACCGTACAGCAACAACGTCGCACGAGTAGTTGGCTGGGCGCCACTTGCCAGCACCAGTGTACCCGAGTCCGTCGACGGCTATCGGATCACTATCAACCGAGTGTCGCCGATAACGCGATAGCATACCGTATCTTACCGCTCCACGATGGAAGACAATCAGCAGTTCAGTTAACGTGGTGCCAGTGTCCGCAGAGCTGAATCTGAGATGGGGAAGAAACAATGGATAACACCTTTCAAGAAACAGGTACATATTTATTTATATGACTGTTCATTATATTTCCTGACACAAGTATTCATCATCATCGTTTCAACCGATGGATGTCCACCGCTGGACATAGATCTCTTGTAATACATAAATATTGGATAATGGTAACTGATGAGTGCAAGTTTTAAGAGTTAACCCTAGATCGTGCTTATCCAGGACCCCGTAGACTACTCTACACTACAGTTTAACAGCAGAACTTGACAGAGTGAATATATGTGCCTGTAGTCAAAGGCAGCAGTTCGCCGACCGCGGCTATTACAGTGATGAGAGGTGGACATGAAGGTGAATGATGTTGATGGCATAAGCTTGTTAGTTTTCTCTTATACCTGGCAATTTTTTTTTTGCATCATGTTTGTCTTCCGGCACTTCCATCAAGGTCCTAAAACGAGAACTATTAAAATTATATATAAGTCATATTAACCCCACCAGGTTCAGTTACTGCGGGAGATGTTGGATTTGTTTATCACCACGTCAAAACTTGTCACCTGTCATTTAATTTCTGATAACTTTATCGGTGACCATACACGTGTATATGTTTTGACATATATCAATAGATATATTTCTATATTCCCTCTCTCTCTCTCTCTCTTCGTAACCATATAGTGGTGGAGTCATTTCTACACTATGTAACAATATTGGTTTATTACTAAACTTCTTGCTTTATGCTGTTCATGAGAACTTTCTTTCCTTAGTTGAAAATAATAAAGAGAATCAAGAAACCTGTTTCCATTTTGTGATGGAAAGATCAAAGCTCTGCCCAGACAATGCACCAACTACAAACTGATGGAGTTCATGTCTTACAAAAGTCTCTTTCTTACATCTTATTCTCACATTCCGTCTTCCCTCCTTTTATTCATGACAATTCCTTCATCTTTCTTCTTTCTTCATATGTAACTATGACATATATTTGTTCATTAATGAGTGACTGACGTTCTCCTTGTGAGAGAGGGTCCAGTAGTAGGAACAAGTTGGATTTTGTATTATGTAAATACATGAGCTGATACACCCAATAGAATAACAGAGTATTATGAAAGGAAGGGTCACGAAACGAGAATATAAAAAGGAAATAAGATATTATCAAGAGTGGGTGTATTAGATCGACTACTTGGTGATGGTGGAAGATAATATTTAGATGCAGGTAGCGTAGGTGCTATCAAATCTGAAGCCTTTGTTCAGACGGAGACTTGAACAGACAGACTTGATATCGCACTAAAGTGGTTTAGTTCTATACGGAAAACACGAAGAAGAATATAGAAACAAATGTTGCAGACTTCCCTAACACATGCTGGATTATCAGCAGCAAAAGCTGGAAAGCCGGATAAGATTTCTGATTACTTCATAAGTCTCCGTATCTCCGTAGATACGAAGGTTTCGATTACGGCAGTAATCACTGACGGAGATTCTTGCATCAGTTCTGATGCGAAGGTCGCCTTTATCATTCGCGCTGCATTTCGCGAACTGATGGCACTGGCTATCAGCTGAAGGAAGCTCCAGGAAGAAGAATTTAATATGTATTTATATGAAACTTCAATAACAATACATGTATCAAGCAACATAATCATTATATTGATATTTCTGTAAGTAATACTAAAATTGGTCTCCAGATGGTTATAATAGTACCTAAAGAAGAACTTTGTAATAGTCTACTAAAATTCGAATCCTTAAGGATAAGGACCTTCCTTATCATCGGTTCGTCATTGGAGTATAGTAATGTTTACTGCTATATATATAGACCTCTGCAGAAGAGCTTACTCGCATCGCATGCGGTTCAACATCATCGACTTACAGCAATCCACTCCTGAGAATGCTCTCCCCCACACGCGTCATATCCCACTTACATCACCAGTGTCATTACAATTACTATTTTATTTTTTGTATGTCATAGATAAAACAATTCACACGGAAGTGAGGCTGCCCGCGTAGGCCTTGACTCGGTATCTGTTACATAAGTAAAGCCATCCCTTTCGCACACGATAAGCTGTGCTGCTATCACACACTCGGATCCAACTTTTTTGTTTGATTATTGTATTTTATCTAATATGTGCAAGTAACGGCGAAGTTTAGTTTTAAAAAAAATCGAAGATACACCATTGTAACTAGTTAGAATGTTTTCACAACACGACCTTGAGCTGGAGATATGTAAGCATTCGGAAACCACAAAGTGGCGAAGTAATTTATGTAGGTTACCGTGGCATTACTTCCACCCCTTCCACCAGGAGTTAACTTCACCTCCTAACACCATATGATATTGAAGTCTAGTAGACTTGTTTTCCATAGACCATAGAATCCATCAATAAAGGATTAGAATCATGTTTCGACCTAGTAGAAATTACCAGCATTAATTCCCGTTTACAGGTTTTCGTGACCCTGGGCGTGTCGCTGAATACGGCTAGCCATGGGCTGGTCATGGGGTTCGCGGCTATTCTGTTGCCGCAGCTACGACAATCTGACACAATCATACCCATAGACGATTCATCGGGCTCATGGATAGGTGAGTTGATAACGTGACCATACTAGGGGGATCAAAAAGTAGTGAGAATGAGGTAGAATATAATGACTATTTACAACTTAATAATTTATTTTTCTACATAGTCTCCGAGTCCAGCGCTTTGCCAAGGTTTCAATCCCGTTCAAAAAAAAGTTTTGTTTTGGTCCTGCAAAAAGCTGTCCACGGCATTCATTACCTCGTTATCGTCTTCGTACCTGTCTCTCCTTAAGTATTCATCCAATTTGGGTAACAGGTAAAATCGCTAGGCGCCAGATCTGGTGAATAAGGGGGGTGGTCAACCAATTCAAAGCCAACTTGCTGAATGGCAGCCATCGCAACTGCCGACCTGTGCGCGGGTGAGTTGTCGTGATGAAACAGCACGCCCCTTCGAAGTTTCCCCTCTCTTTTTCTCTTTGATAGCATTCATCAACTTGGTCATTAAAGCTGCATAATATTGGCCTATAATAGTGGTTCCACGCTCCAGGTAATCAATCAACAATATCCCTTCCGAGTCCCATAATATTGAGGCTATATTATTATAACCTTGCCAGCCGATGCCTCGGCACGAAATTTCTTCAGGGTCGGTGATGGATGGCCATTTACATTGCGAAGATTGCTGTTTTGCCTCGGAATCAAAATGATGGAGCCATGTTTCGTCCATTGTTACGAACGGAGACAAAAAGTTTTCAGAATCTTCTTGAAACTTGTCCGACAATATCTTCGAAATGTTAAGTAGATTTTGTTTCTGAGTGTCGGTTAACATTCTCGTCACCCATCTCGCGGAGACTTTTCTCACATTCATAGATTGTTTCAATATGGATTGAACACTTCCATATGAAATGCCCGTTTCTTGAATTAAGTGTCGGATGGTAACTCTTCGATCGCTCAGTACAATTTTCTCGGCTTTCGCAACATTTTCTTGGGTGACTGACGTCGATGGACCTGGTGACGGCCGCAACGATGTTCGTCTTCCGTGCTCGTTCTCCCCACTCGAAATTGAGAAGCCCACCTTGCGACAGTGGAATACGGCGGAGCAGACTCTCCTAATGTTGCCTCCAGATCGCAATGAATCTCTTGCGTCGTTAACTTGTTCAAACAGAGCCATTTAATAACGGCTCGCACTTCGCTCTTCTCCATTTCCGAGAACACGTTGCGTCACGAACAAACCAAAGGATTGCATACAGAAATTAACAAAACAAAAGAAAATCGAAAATTTTTTCTTTATTAATATTACAAATATGTATCTGAGCTATGCCAGTATTTTTTTTCTTACCAAGAAGTATATATGTCGTTCTCCCTACTTTTTGATCCTTCCTCGTATAGAGTCAACCCAGCGGAAAGAGCTCATTCGCAACATAAAGTCAACTTATTACTTACACTTGACAGACTTAAGAGCAACCATGCTGTGGGGTAGTCTTCTCTATTGTTCAGTACACAGGTAGTGTACAATTCAGATAGAAATTATTACTATTATTGTTAAGACCACGACTTCCGGTGCAGTAGTATTTGCACAGACGGTATCCAGTCTACAAGGGCAACGTATCACAAGTTATGTTTAACATATGAATTTCAAATACATATGTATATAGATACTAGCTGTTCCTCGCCCGCTTTGTTGGACGTAATATAGAATTATACCAGAAATTTGTCAGAAATATTCTCTCCCGGCAGCAACCAATGCCTCTCGGACCGTCTCCCGTTACTAACCACCCTCGCAACACCTTTTGGGTGGTAACATTTCGTAAAGCTTACCTACACTCGACAATAGAAATATTCCTACCAAGTATCAAGTCTGTAGGCCTGATAGTTCCAGAAATATCGTGATAAGTCTCTACATAGAGGGAAATCTTATATATATATATATACTTTTTTAATAGAACCTTATGTATTTTTCCAGCCGCAATCCTCGGCTTCGCTCTCGTCGCTGGCAACTTCATAATACCAACAATTATGGCGAAATATGGCAGACGAATTGCAAACTTGGTCAGCATAGCGATCATGATCGTCGGTTGGTTGTGCATCATCTTCGCGACCAACATTACCGCGCTGCTCATCGCCAGGTTCCTCCAAGGCCTCGCCATGGGCATGAGCTCGACTTTGGGACCCGTCCTGATCGGAGAGTACACAAGTCCGCAGAACAGAGGCGCGTTTTTAACCACAATATCGTTGGCCATCGCGACCGGAGTGCTCACCATCCACACGTTAGGATCCTACCTAGTCTGGCAGACCGCGGCGTTGATATCATCTTGTATAATCTTCGTGGACCTGCTCATAGTCATATATTCCCCCGAATCACCGAGCTGGCTCGCCGATCAGGGGAGGTATGAAGAATGCGAGAGAGTCTTCAGATGGCTGAGGGGTGACGGAGAAGAAGATGAATTACGGAGGATGATAGAAAGTAGCGCGGTGGTGAGAGAAGCGAAAGCTGCAGTCAACATCCCTCAATCATTCTCCAAGAAATTTAAGGCTCAAATGACGTACATCAGTACCACAGTGAAGAAGAAAGAGTTTTACAAACCGATATTCATCATGATTCACATCTACACACTGGGCCAGTGGGCGGGAGCCAACATCCTGGCGGCTTACACCATCGACGTATTCACGAACATAGTCGGCGCCGATGTGAACATCGCTCTAATGGTGATAACCCTCGACGTGCAAAGGATCATCACCAACACCATCGGGGTGTACGTGATTAAGAAGACAAAGAGGAGGACGATATTGTTTATCACCACTGCAATAAATATATTCTCGTTTCTTGCCACCGCTGCTTACATGTACGCCAAGAACAGCAACGTGCTGCCGTTTGACCACCCAGCCATAGGGATTGCGCTGATACACATCCACATGTTCACCATTGCAACGGGAACGGTACCTCTACCCTTCATCATCGCCGGGGAACTGTTCCCACTGGAATACAGAAGTCTAGCCGGCGGTTTCAGCGTGCTCTCCCTCTCATTAAATCTCTTCATTGTCGTCAAGACGGTGCCGTATCTGTTCAAGAACCTCGGCGTCCACGGAGCGTACGTCATTTACGCGGCGGTGGTGGCTTACTGCTTGACGATAGCTTGGTGGTTCTTACCGGAAACGAAGGATAGGACGCTACAGGAGATCGAGGACGAGTTCAGAGGTAGACCAATGTCCCCCGAAGAGCTGAAATCCACGCAGTCCCTTACCTCCTTTAAATACTCGAATAAAGACAGAAGATGTAGCAGCCCAATAATTTGATTGGGTGATGTAGGGTAGACTTATTACTGTACAGACGGCACAGTGTTTATTTACTAGCTTTTTTGATGATAAGAAGTTATCATGGAATGATAAGAAGTCAAACAGCAAATATAAAATAAATTTTAGGTTATATGTAACAAATAACTCGCAACGTTCCCGCTTGAGGGATTCAGGGCCTCTTCTGACAAGGAGAGGGAGTCAAGGCTATTTTTTCACTATGCTGGCTAAGTGCTGGATAGACGGATATTCACAAGAGATATTCTTTGAAGATATTGGTATCGTAACGATGTTTTCCATCAAGAGAATTAAAAGAGAGAGGCGCGCGACCACTTGACAAGCTGAGCTCTGAGAGTTTCCGGTAATGAATAAAGGCGAAGTATACGTACAAAGACTTGTATGTATGTAAATAGGCTGTTGTTTTAATACAGGCTACTATTAAGTTAAGATATGTATATAAATGTATTATTATGTGCTTAACTATACTATTAACTATTTAGCGATATAAACTATAACTAATACAAATAATTGTTACTTTTAGTTGTTATATTTATTTATGTTGCTTGTTATCGAATGTACAAAGCTTGTTAAGATTGTTTTTTTTTTGTTTAACGTGGGGGAAATGCGTGAGCATACCTGTCCTCACGAGGACAAGGACAGGTGATGTCGGATTTACACCGACTAAAACCCCCACGATGTTCCATCTCGTCGCCTTATGGCAGAGTCACGGGAACGGTTTCGCACACATCAGCGATCCCACTAGCGCCGGCTACTTTATGCAACCCCACCTTGGGAGGGAGGGAAGAACCCTCCCTTTCCACTTCTGTAAGGGCACGCCGGAATACCCAACGCACCTTCCTTGGCCTCTTGCAGTCACCCAGGCAACGGATTCTCCCGAATCCGTCACCCAGAGGCCATGGGAGCCGAGAGGGAAAACTCTCCCGACTCCTTGCGGCGGATCTAATATTGGGTGCCGTCGCCACCCGTTATACGGCTGGGAAAGATAGGGAGAGCGGCAGAACACAATACCAACACTCCTCTTCCCCCGCGACTCCACCTCGGCTGCACCGGCACGCATCCGAAGTGAGCTCACTTTAATAGAAGCTCGAACCTGGAGCGGCCGCCTCGGGCCGGCCGGATAAGTTCCTTTTCGCTTCACCGTGGGTGACCAAGCCACGGCTATTGAGCCCCACCGCCACGACAAGGCGGGAGCCTGTTCGGGGAGTGTTAAGGTTAGGTAATTTAAAAGACAGAGAGAGAAAAACGAGTATCTTTTCGAAGATTTTCCACAAAAAAAAAATTTGCTAACTGTTCTGTTTTCACGCAGCATATTTTTAATTTAGCAAAGAAAACCGTTTAAACACTCCAGCTCTATTGACGACTGGAAGACATCGATGCTGTTATGGCGGCGCCGGGAGACTTTCACCCGATGGTGAGTCATACCACTGTCTAAAACAATGTGCCGCTAGTTAGGATAATACACACTGCACCAGATTGTGTTCGTCGCCTTGAGACAAGATGTTGAGTCTCGTTACCCTAGTAATTACAGTAGCTACAGCGACCTTCAAACCGGAATACAATCATTTTGCACATTAACGTTTCTCAGTTACAATAGGCGCTGCGGTGGTACTGAGACGGTCTGGCAAGAGAGTCCTAGGTTTTATTGTCAGGTAGTCGAGTATCGATGTAATGACCATTGCTGCCAAAATATAATATTACTGGGGTAACTAGACTCAACATGTCTCAAGGCGCAATGTGAGGCATTGTATATCATCCTGACTAGCGCCACGTTATGAGCGGGCGTATCACTTACCAGGTGAACGTCCAGCTCGCCTTGCCGCTTAATTATATAAAAAAAAAACATTGATAATTATTTCCTTTCAATAGATTTAAAACATTTTTTATTGAAGAAATTTGATTTAAAGCATTTTGAATAGATCTTTACTATATGGTTGTTTCTATCTCGCACAGTTAATCTTCTAAAGCAGTAACTGTCACCGGCATCGTATTGGATAACAGGCCCTGGAAACCAAAGTCCAGTTCAAGATTCGCATCAATACTACTTATTCTGACTGCTTTAACAAATAGTACTTTTCATGGGACGCCGCGCCGGATGTGCCGTTAGTAGTAAATGTGCTCCTTTGCATTATAATGAGGCTCTAGTGGGATGTTGCACTACACCGCAATATTTGATATCAGATGTTATTGCGATAAAGAGACCTCTTATATATTCATCTATCTTCCAATGAAATTCCTGAAAATCTATATATAATGAAAACGGGTTTCTTTGTTCGCCAATCACGTGAAAACTAGTGAAAGTGACACAGGAGCATGAGCATTTGACGGGGAATGATTTATAGTGTATGGTTATAGGCTATTTGTTTTTTGAATTACATAGACGCTTCATCGGTTTATTTCTAATTAACTTTTATAAACATTTTCAATTCATGTTAATTATGCGGTTGCTCTGGAAAGTCATTTGCGGTCGCGATTGCTCTCAAGGAATGTTTCTGACAACTTTCAAGTGTAATTCTATATTACGGTTAGCAGAGCGACCGGGGACAGCTAGTATGTATATATAATGATTTCCATAAATAACTTACACCGTATAACAGCTATATGCCAATGTCATTTTAATACTACAAACGGAAATTTTTTAACATCTATATTTTCGACGAAAATTCAGTAATACTTATACACTTTCAGTGTTCTTCCTCGCATTCGATTTCCTAGTTTTAATATTCTTTCACCGATCTTATTGTAAGTTTCCCTCAACAGATGACGTCTTGCAAACTCACTCATTACCCTATTCATATGCAGCTTGCGTTGTGTCAGTTTGACGCCGATAGCTTATTGGTTTCTTGACCATTCTTCACTGATACCATGCATGCAATTATCATTGTTAAATTCAATTTACATAACAATTAAACATTGACAATTATAAGAAGATTTTAATTTGAAACAGCTGTTCACACACACATTACACTACACATACATTTTAACTGATTTCCACAACTTCCACAATTCTGTTGACTGCCGGGCATTTACTAGTATGTGTATAATTGAACAATCGATATTGCCAGTATTTACATGTGGAACCGAGACGTGGCCCCTTACTATTGGCCAAATAAAAGGCTCAAAGTCACCTAAAGGGAAATGGAAAGGGCTAAATGACAGTAATGTTGGTGTAATGTACTTTCAGCGATTGATTCACGCTTTCTACTTTGACTACCTCTAAGGAAACAAATAGAAAAAACAAAATATATTATTTTATTACGTAAAGTTTAATTATCTGAGACAAAGAAAAAAAATTATTTTAGTATACTTTTGTCATTTTTGCATCTATTAAGACCTTAAATAAGTTCTCGCTGTTTCTTCAAGGATGGCAGTAGCATCAAGACCTATCAAGACCGATGTTAGGCGCTAGCAGAACTTGGAAAAACATTACAAGTATATGAGTCAACTATTTCAAAACATTTAAAAATTATAGGAATGATCCAGGAGCTTGGATATTGGGTACCGTATGAATTGAAGCCGAGAGACGTTGAACGGTGTTTTCTCACGTATGAGCTGCTGCTTCAACGGCAGAAAAGAAAAGGTTTTTTACACCGCATCGTGACTGGCGATGAAAAGTGGATACACTACGATAATCCAAAGCGTAGAAAATTGTGGGAGAAGCCCAGCCCGGTCATGCATCAACATCGTCTGCAAAACCGATTATTCATGGTTCGAAGCTTCTCTGTTTTTGGTGGGATCAGCAGTGTGTAATTTATTATGAGCTGCTCAAACCGAATAAAACTATCACGAGGGATCGCTATCGACTTCAATTGATGCGTTTAAATCGAACCTTAAAACTAAAACCGCCGCTATACGAGCTGAGACACGACAAAATGATTTTGCTACATGACAACGATTGGCCTCATATTGCAAAACCAGTGAAAATCTACCTGGAAACACTTCAATAGGAAATTCTACCCCACTTGCCGTATTCGTCTGACAAAGCCTCTTCTGATTTTCACCTATTCCATTCGATGGCACATGGCCTAGCTGACCAACGCTTTCATTCTTATGAAGATGCTAAAAAAGGGATCGATTCTTCGATAGTCTCAAAAGACATGTCGTTTTTCCGACACGGAATACATATACTGCCAGAAAGATGGGAGAAAGTGTTCGCTATAGTAGACAATACTTTGAATGAAATGTTTTTGTTCCTTACTATCTAAATAAAGTTTTTATTTTGTGAAAGAAACGGCGAGAACTTATTCAAGGTATTAATACTTTTCATGGTGGAAGAAGGCCTTATAGAAGTTAGAAAAATCGTTTGACCATTATTGACCGGAAACTTTTAAATTTACTATTACTTTACAACTTATATACCTAAATTTTAGCGCTAGTAACATTTGCGAGCTATTCATTTAAATCAAAATCAAACGTTCATCAATCTCATGCGAAAAGAAATTTTTGATTTTGAAACTCCTTCCCAGCAACCGATTATTCTTTTATATTAAAAATACATTATATTTGTACGTATCTTACTTTCTGAGTATTTCAATAAAAATTCGTATGTACAATTTAAAGCTTTCGCATTCTAACTAATCATTTTCATTCTTGAATCGTCGTGGTCGTCTACAGTTTTGTCATCATCTACAAATCGTCCAGTTTTAAAGTAATTTTCAATCTCTTGCAACGTTCTGTCCTTTGTTTCTGGTAGTATGAAGTACAAAAATACCAGCGTTAAGGCCATGGTTAAACCAAATACAGCAAATGTTCCATGCACACTGATACTGTCCAGTAAATATGGAGTAGCTTGTAAAGCGATCATAACTAGAAATGATAGCACAACTCCTAGCACAGAAGTGCCAACGGCTCTATGAGCCAAAGGAAATACCTCCCCCAACAGAGATAGGGGTATTGTTGTACAACCTAAATTTACCAATATAAAGTATAATACGAACAGTGCAATCGGGATTATTGTATAATTCTTAGGTATAAAATTTTTAGACAAAAGGTACAGGTAAATACAAACTGAAAACAGAATAAATAATGAAGAAAAACCTGATGCGAAAAGAATAGTACGACGTTTGTAATATTTAACCAGAGCCGAAGAAGATGTAGCACTAAGTGTAATTATTATATCTATAGCTAAAGTATAATAGAGTAATTGAGATTTATCTCCAATTATTTCCTCAATTATCTGGATTGCGTAAGCAGAGAAAATATGACGACCAGAAGATTCGATGAGAAACGCGCTAAGAATAATTATAATAAGTGGTTTGATAAAATCTTTTCTAGTAAATTTCATTATAACCGCTTTTAACTGTTCTTTAAGTTTGGTATTGTTGTAAGCTGGCTTTTCTTTTTGGGCTTGGATGAGTTCGTTTAATTCTTTTTGTGTTTCTCTACTCTTTCCTCTTAACCAATAGAAGGCTTTTTCAGAACTCTCAAATTCCCTTTTGGAAGCTAACCATGCTGGACTTTCCGGCCATGTGAAAATAATGATAAGAGAAATAATATACGGGATGATAGCTACCAAAGCTACTGTTCTCCAATTGAGAAAATATCCCAGAAAATGAGTAATTGTTCCTCCCAAGCAGTAACTTGCTGTTTTTAAATTTAAAAACATTCCTCTATTGCTAGGACTCGTGTATTCTCCGATGACTATGGCTCCTAAGCAAACGGTCGCTCCGCCTGTAAAACCGCACAACAATCTTCCAACAGTCAGTGTTGTAACGTTAGCGGCGAAGTAAACCAACAGCCAGCCCAGTACACCCGGGACGAGTACAACGGCGTGCGCTAGCTTCCTTCCGATCCAATCCATCAGGATTGCTGAAACGATGAAACCTGGGATCCCCGCCAGACCAACAGATGCACCTAAAATTAAAATAAAATTAAATCTACGATATACGAAAATAGCGACAGCGACGTTGTCGCTATTGACTCTTAATAAAAGAGGTCAATGCACTCGGAATTTTGACAGTAATTTTTTTTTATTTAACGAGGCGAGTGAGACGTTCGCCAGATGGTAAGTGACACGCCTACCCGTAACAACGTGGCGTTAATTAGGATCATATACATAAGGTCATATTGAGCTCGTCGCTTTGAGACAAGATGCTGCCTCATTACACCGGTAATTTCTCTACTTACGACGCACTTAAAAGCACATTAATGTTTTACGGCTGCAACAGAAGCTGCGGTGGTACCTACCTAGACGGTGTCCATTGCTGGAGACCTGCCAATACAATAAGTGACTTCATTAACTTATTGTTGTATCATAAACGTTTTATAAATGAATAGAAATAATTATAGCTGATAATTAATCAATAATAAAATTATATACGTAAACTTACTATAATTTATATGTAATTTAACATCTTATATAATCTACAGTTCAACATACCAATTATGAAACAAAATTAGATAAGCATTGTAAATATATTTAGTTTAATTTAGTGAACTACGAAGAGGGATCAAAAGGTAGTGAGAACGACATATATCCTCCGTGGTTAGAAAAAAACTAAATACTGGCATAGCTCAGATACATGTTTGTAATATTAATAATGAAAAGATTTTTCGATTCTCTTTTGTTTTTTTTCTGTATGTAGTCATTTGTTTGCTTCGTGATGCAACGTGTTCTCGAAAATGGAGAGAAACGAAGTGCGACCGTTATTAAATAGTTCTGTTTGAAATAGTTAACGACGCAAGAGATTCATTGCGATCTGGAGGCAACATTAGGAGTCTGCTCCGCCGTACTCCACTGTCGCAAAGTGGGCTGGCATTCTCAATTTCGAGTGGGGAGAACGAGTACGGAGAATGAGCACGGAGGACGTCAGTCACCCAAGAAAATGTTGCGAAAGCCGAGAAAATTGTATTGAGCGATCGAAGAGTTACCATCCGACACTGAATTCAAGAAACGGGCATTTCATATGGAAGTGTTCAATCCATATTGAAACAATCTATGAATGTGAGAAAAGTCTCCGCGAGATAAGTGACGAGAATGTTAACCGACACTCGGAAACAAAACACGACGACGATTTGACATTTCTAAGATATTGTCAGACAAGTTTCAAGATTCTGAAAATTTTTGTTTCGTTTCGTAACAATGGACGAAACATGGCTCCATCATTTTGATCCCGAGACAAAACAGCAATCTTCGCAATGGAAACGGCCATCATCACCGACACCGAAGAAGTTTCGTGCCGTGGCATCGGCTGGCGAGGTTATGACCTCAATATTTTGGGAGTCAGAAGGGATATTGTTGATTGATTAGATGGAGCGTGGACCCACTGTTACAGGCCAAGATTATGCAGCTTTAATTCCCAAGTTGAGGAATGCCATCAAAGAAAAAAGGAGAGGGAAACTTCGAAGGGGCGTGCTGTTTCATCACGACAACACACCCGCGCACAGGCCGGCAGTTGCGATGGCTGCCATTCAGCAAGCTGGCATCGAATTGGTTGACCATCCCTCTTATTCATCAGATCTGGCGCCTAGCGATTTTTATCTGTTCCCCAAATTAAAAGAATACTTAAGGGGAAACACGTACGAAGACGATAACGAGGTAATGGATGCCATGGAGAGCTTTTTGGAGGACCAAGACCAAACTTTTTTTTGTAAGGGATTGAAGCCTTGGAAAAGCGCTGGACTCGGTGTGGAGAGAGACTCGGAGACTATGTACAAAAATAAATGATTAAGTTATCAATAGTCATTATATTCTATCACATTCTCACTACTCTTTGATACCCCCTAGTATTTACAAAGGGAATAGGACTTAAAAAGGAGCCTTGTGGTACTCTTAATGTTATTTACGAAATTATCTAAACATTCCGTTGAGTAATTACAAATAGCTGACTATTTTATGTACATGATTTTAAGACCATAAATAGTGAAACAAGCATTAAAAACTCAAGAATTAATGAACAACACAATCAAGAACTTTCTTAAAGTTTGTTTTTTGTGTCTTTATTTAAAGTTAAACACTTACCCAACCAGGAAATCGTGTTCAAATCTACTTTGATCTCCGAGTCCTTAGCACAAAGGTCAGGCAACAAAATGCCGGTGTAGCTGAGCACCATACCCTGGGCGATGATGTTTATGAGTACCGCTAAAACGATCCATGTCTAGAAATAATAAAATTGGGGATTTGGTTTATCTCACAATATAACACATTACAAAATAGAGTGTTTCAGTTATTAAAATTTTCAGTGTTGGGTACAATAATGCAAACTAATACAAAACGTTTTATTTCTTTAAATTTATTTCGCACGATTTTTAATTTCTCTTCTTGTGGTAAGCCGGCGCAGTATTACGATGTCATCTAATGTATAGTGATAACACCACGATAGTAAATGGCACATATACAGAAACAACAATTTACTTAAATTTTGAGGGCATTCGTATTGTAATCGAATGAACGTCTTCTGTTAAACTCACAACGGCTGCGAATCCAAAACCTTGCCTTATTCGTCAAAAATTATCGGTACCACTTCATCAAAGTACAAAAGAAATTTATCATAGGTGTTTAACAGCTTCCAAAATGTTTTGGCTAACTAAATCCATGGTTCGATTTCAGAGCCGTGTAAGTTCAGATTGTGGTAAGCTTTTTCGAATCTGCCTGTATAGCCACCAGCCAGGTTAGGTTGCATGAAATATCAAAGTAAGCGATCACATTAATGTCTCAGACATGTTTATTATAGAAAACAAACAAGAAGAACGTTTATTTGATGGTATACGACAGAAAACTTAGCGTTGTCTGCTTGAGACGTAAAGTTTTATATCTCATTACTTATTTCAATAACTGTAACACATCGCTATAAAAATGAAACACAGTAATGTTTGCGCACTACTTCTTTAACAGCAGAATTAGTAGCAGTGGTACCTTGATAGACTACTAAGAAAAGAAGCCAATCAGGATGTGGTATTAGGTCGTACTTGCCTGCTTGATCCCCGGCAACATTTCTCTAAATATTTTCACTGCTATACACTATGCTAAGCGATTGCTACTTTCAGACTGAAGTTGAAAAGACAACATCACCGTATCAAAATCATCAGATTAGCAGTTGTCATTGTCACATTTACTATTTACATGATCCAATATAATATGTCCGCCGATGACCCCGATAGAAGATAATTTATATTTCTGAAGTTATTAAAACTACTGTTTATTGTGTTATTTACAGATAACAAAAGATTAAAAAATAACACTGAATCTATCAATCTAGAATTTGTGGGTATATCAATGGATATTTATTTACTACGTAGACTGTCGCCGCCGCCATAACAGTGTCTCTGTGTTCCGGTTGCCAGTATATGGGAGCCATGGTGTTCTGGCTGAGCACTTAACATCAATTGAAATTAGGTCAGGAGGTCAGTTCGTCCGATTATCGATAATGCGCTGATAGTCCAAAAAGAGTGCTGTGAGCAAGACTTGCTTGTATGAAATAGCTCACTAATAGTTTTCCATTACCACCCACATGGCACACTGGCAGCAGCGGTAATGCAAAGATCGTGGTCAGTTCCGGTGCTACATGACGTGTAGTTTCGAATGTGGAAAGGTTTAAATAGGCAGCAGCCGTACTCAATTATGTAGATATGTATTCACTGTAACATAAGTAGGCGTTGCAATGTTACCTACCTGAACGGTCCCCAGGAACAGCGATTGACAGATCTAGGTAGTAACAGGAGATGACCTATGACTAAAGGAAGATTGGTAACTTATATAAGAACGCGTGAAGCGATTGACCCAGATGAATTAAAAGTTGTTTTGTGTAATTCCTTTTGTAACTTTTCTATCTTGCGAATATTGGAAATCTCTTGAACTTCTCCAATTTCGCTACATCTCTTTGCTCTTCTGACTCACTCGACACTCCGTTGCATTATACGTTTGTTTATGTTTGCGACATTCATTTGTAGTCTTTGTTAGAAGGTAAGTTATTCGCTATTTAATTGTGTTTTCATTTATAATCTCCATCGCCCGCCGCGTCTTGTATTACTAGTCCGACGTTGTCGCACCAATATTTGTCTCCTATCTTCCGATTATCATCCCTCTAACAGGTGGTAACCTGTTTATGAAAATAAATAGCCTTTTTGCTTGTATATTACCTATATATATACCTATAAATTTACCAGGAGCCTTTGTCTCCGTTAAAACAGATTCGGAAAAGATTTATGATAACATTCTGATAATAATGTTATCTGACTAATGTTCGAATATGTTATGTTAAGTTTTGTAAATTTGGCTTAAGTTTATAAATTAATTTATTACAGAACTTATATGTGTTTAGTTGTTCTATCCTTAACAAATAAAAAAAAATTAACTATTATCTTCGACGATATCATTTCTGTTATCTAATCAGCCTAAATAAATAATGTCTTTCCGATATACGTTTTCATTGACCTCCTTTGGCAATATCTACAAACTTAGGGAAAGGATTAACATGACTAGACGTAATCTGTTAAATCTGTACCAGGTTGAGATTAATTAATTAATTATCTTACTGATACACTAAACTCTCACATATTCATCAAATATTCAAGACAAATATGCTGGACTTCTGAGTAGTCAAAAATTTTTTTTGGTTGCGTTAATTTTTATAAGGGTAGGCAAATGGAGTAAAACGACTAGATAGTAGGTAACCAAAGGCGTCTTCGGCACTGTCTTCTCAGGAGGTTAAGGTAAACCCTGCCTGTCTTTCCCTCCAACGGATTCTCGCCTTGTCGTGGCGGAGGGGCTTAGTAACCGTGGGACGGAACACGGTGAAACTAAGTGGAACCCACCCGGCCGGCCCGCGGCGAAGGGCTGGCCGAAGCGGCCGCTCCAGTTTCGAGCACCGGTTGGATAACTGGAGCTCATCCCAGCGGCCGGGGGCCGCAGGGGCGACTTTATGCTGCCCTAGCGGCCAGGCTGCAGGGGCGGTTTCATAACGCCTCTCGCAGCCGAGGTGGGATCGCGGAGGGAGTACCCTCTGCGGCCAACCGGTGTCGCACCGGCGATGCGGCGGCGGTGGGGCCGCGGGGAAAAAGGAGTGTCGGTATTGAGATACGCCGTTCTCCCTATCCTCCGCGGCCGCTGCCAGGTAGCGGCGGACCTAACATCTCTCCGCCGCGGGGAGCCGAGAGAGGTTTTCTACAGTGGCTCCCATGGCCTCCTGGCGACGGATTTGGGGGAACCGGTCGCCCGCGCGATGAGGTCGAGAAGGGGGCGCGTTGCATGTTCCGGCACGCCCTGGAAAGGGAGGGTTTATCCCTCCCTCCCGAAGTGAGACCGCGCTAGCGGCCAGCGCCGGCAGGGTCGCGGTTGAGTGCGCACCCACGTTCCCGTGACCCTGCCATCACGGCGATGAGGTGGAACATCGTGAGGGTTTTAGTCGGTGCAAATCCGACATAACTCGCCCTTGCCCCCGCGAGGATGAGTATGCATAGGCATTTTCCCCGCGTTAAAAAAAAAAATAAATAACCCTGCCTGTCTTAGAAAAATACTGAAAGAATTTTAAGATTCGCAAAATTCACAGGAGGGATAATTCATTGCCACTAAGCGAGGTCAGGGTAGACAACAGATACTCGGTGCGATCATAATTGTCGTAGCAAAGGAAGGGCACTAAGAAGGGTTACTGCATTCCCCAAGCTTAGGCGTAGCACAGAGAGTCACTGATACGTTCCTCAAAAGATCCTTGGGTACCTTGCAATGCATCAAGGATTAATACCAAGAAGGACTCAGTGGGCATCAATGCCACATAACCTTGTCTTCATTCCAGAAGCACTGTATCTTGAAGGTTTCCCCCAAGACAGACAAAATTAAGTAACTAGCGGCTAACGGATAGCCACAGCACCGGTTGCTGTTTTCTTTTTCAGGTATTCAAGTCGTTTCTGTTGACCTTTATAGAATAATTAAGTTGTAATTACATTCGCTACAGAGCTCCTAAATTAAACAGAAAGACGTCAGCATGTTATTGCATGTACGTATAAACTGTTAGCTATGCCCCACCCGCTTTATAGACCGTAACACCCCCACAACCCCTAATTCCCTCATGGGGAAGGAATTTTATAAAATTAATTCTTAGTTGACCTTTAAACAGCAGAAGCAATGTCTCTACCAAATTTTAAGCGTTTACGTTTAATAGTTTCGGAGATCTCGTAATGAGTCAATCAATCTCTGGATATCTCCTACATATAATATATATATTTATAACATATATAAAATATATGTACATTTATATATTTTATGTATATATAAATAGATGTAGATATGGTTCCTGTCCGCTTTGCTGATCTCGTTATAAAATTAGACTTGAAACGTGTCTGAAATATTCCTTGAGAGCAACCGCAAATAACTTTCAATAGCAACCGTATTGTTATCATCATTATCAGCATTTGTTTATCCACTGCTGGATATAGAACTTCTCCAATGTCTCCAAAGAAGAAGAAGAAGCAACCGTATAAACAATACGACATTAAAATGTTTGTAAAAGTTAATTAGAAATAAAATGATTAAGGATCTTCTTCTTCTTCCTCCTGCCCTTTTCTCAGCTACGTAGGGTCGGCACAGTATGTACTTCTCTTCCATATCCCTCTATCAGCCATCACATCTGTAGTCACACTCTTCTTACACATGAATGATGATGAAGGATCTATGAAATTCAATTAATAAATAGCCTGTAACAATCTACAAATCATTGCGCGTCGAACGCTCCTGTTGCCATGGCGATGCGTTCACTATTCACGTGATTGGCGACCAACGAAACCCATTGTCATTGCACACACACACACACACACACATATATATATATATATATATATATACAGTTTTGTAATGAACGCCATCTATTGTCAGCTCCGATAATTCCTTGCGTACTGCTTCAGCCCCCGTTGCGTACGAACTGAGCATCAGTACGTGTACGGTGGTGCGGCCGCCTGCCGGCTGACCATTGATTGGGTTACAGTTCTTATTCACAGACAATGTTTAACTTAAGTTATATTTAATTCTTGACCGAGTCGTTCGCTTGTTGTGATGTGCAAGGCGTAATGGATACATTAAAATTCACACCGTTCTTCAAACAAGTGAGTTCATTTTAAAAGATAGAGTATATACACAAACATAAAGACGGACTTATAACTATGAGTACACCGTAATGAACTATTATGATATTAATCTCAATATTTTGTTAGGGTGGTTATTTGTGAAAACAATAATGTTTCTGTATATATTTAATAACACTTTTTAAACTCCTCGTTTGTTCCTAATTGTTGTACAACAACATCCGGTACCAATGAATAATTTTCATCTACATACATTTGATCAAATCTTGACCTCGATTTCACATTATGCTTAGAGACAATGTGGCGGTGGATGGTGAATGTGTTCTACCGATATACTATAGCTTTCTTTCATATGTTGTGTTCTATCTTAAATAGTGATGCTGTTATGATGATAGATTTACAATACAAGAGTGGCAGCTAGGCAGGAAGGTAATTATTTTACCACCAACCAAAATCCGCAATACGAGGCGGAGAAAATGAACCGGATGCTGCATTACTGGAAAGCACTGCCTGCCCTAGCCGCTACACAGCGCAGGCAATTGAAATGACATTTTTTTTATTTTTATTCCTGTATAAATACAGCGAAGGGGAAATGTAGCGCAGTTTATCGCACACTATCGCAATAGAGTCGCGACCCGTAGCATCGGGGAACTAATCGCAAAGAGAAATCGATAGAGTCGCCTCGATTAAGTAATTCACACACATCTTAACATTTTTTAATAAATTAAAAAATATATATATTTATTGTAATTAATGTATTACAATTAAAGAAATAATTAGAGAAACTGTTTTCGGCAATCGTGACTCCGAAAACTGAAAAACCTGTGAATTTTAGTTTCATGAGTCGTTACAGGTATAATGATATACTAATTGTTATTCAACCAAGCGACGCGGCGAGTGTTCACCTGATGTTGAGTGATACGTCTGCCCATAACAACGTGGCGCCAGTTAGGATGATATATATTGCAACACGTGCTTCTCGCCTTTATACATAGATGTCAAGCCTCCGTACCGAGGAAGTTTCATTAGCTATAGCACCCCTTTAAACCGAAACCGCAACGATTGCATAGATGGTCTTCGGCTACAAGGAGCTACCACTAGTAAGGTAAGATGTGGTCGTTGGACTGTGTGAAGAGATTTGAAAGAATACAGTTTTAAAACGAACAGAGGCTGTAAAACTTTTTCGTCACACTGTACTTAACTAAAACAATTTCAGAACCGAACAGTTAAAGAAATAAGATAAAAAAAAACTTGTAAGGTAAGATGTTAAATTAAAAATCGACGAATTCAGGTTCTCTATTTAACTTCCTTATTTTGGTATCTGGACACCAAAGTCCTCGTCATCGTCAGCAGATTGCAAAAATATTGTCAATCTCATACAAATTCCCAATATGAGAAGAGTTACAGCCGGTGTATGAAGTTTATCATTATTATGTCACCAGAAACTAACCTGAATTGGTTTTTTTTTTATACAATGAAGCCAGGAGACGAGCGGGACGTTCGCCTGATCGTAGGCGATACGCCCGCCCATAACGTGATGCTGATTAAGATGATATACACTGAGATATATTAGTGTTTCATTGCCCCAGTAATTACACTAACTGCAGTGCCTTTTAAACCAGAACACTAACGTTTGCATACTACTGTTTATACCTCCCACCAACCTGCGTTAAGCTAGTGTAGTGGGAAATGGCCCAAGTCCCCCCATAGTCCGCCTCCGATCTTGTGGGAATTTGGGGGAAGCCTATGTCTAACAGTGGACGACTACCGGCTAGTGATGACGACTGTTCGTCGTCTGCGAGAGGCGCTGCGATAGTCCTAGACCTAGACGGTGTCCAGCAGTAGAAACCTACCACCAGTAAAACGTTTCTGTCATCAAACACAAGACACTAACACTGATTAAACTTAAACGGAAATTACTTATGTTTAAATTTTTTTTAAGCAGATCGAATTAATGAATTAATGAAGTGGAGATGTTATACTCTCTACCGTTAGCTGTGTGACACTAGCCGATAGGCGTCCACTGCTGGACATAGGTCTCTCCCAAAAGATCCCTACATCGATCGGTCCAGCAGCTTCGCACGACTTGCAGTCGTTTATAGAGTTCATATGGGGGGATGTGGGCTATTTCCTACCACGCTGGCCTTATGCGGGTTGGTGGGAGCCGGAGCCTCGTTTATTAATTAGCAGGCTGCACCACGAGCAGGTGAGGTTAGGTCCCGTGAGTTGTTCTGCGGGGCCCCTTACACCCCTCACCAGGAAGTGTAAAACACTTGTATCTATTACTTCGCCATGAAGTGTACGTTTAATATAATATAGTTTTGATTCGCACAGAAGCAGCGGTTTCCGTTCTGACCAGTTCCAGTGCACTCGAGACAGCGATAAGATAACGAAATGAGTCTAGACAAATCATTTATGAAGCTAATGTTGATTTTTAGGATTTATATATCACGTAAATGTGTATTTAGAGGCCCGTTTAGTACTCACAGCTGGGGCCCGGGCTCATCTCTGTCAAGGAGACAGTTGGAGTCATTTTATCCACCACAAGTTGATAGATGACATATATCTGATAGCAGAGCATGAGTCTTAGAGCATGTAAGTTTGATCGCGATGTTATGCTTCACTGGAAGTTGAAGTTCTAAGGATCGAGCCAGCGTCTCTTCGAGAAACCCTGAGCCTGTTTATTAGATTACTAGCTTACTGCTGGCAGGTCTCTGTTGCTATAGACCGTCTAGGTACCACCGCAGCGTCTATTGCAGCCGACAAACAGTACTGTGCAAACATTACTGTGATCCGGTCTGAAGGGTGCTGAAGCTAAGGACAAGGTGTGTATATATCTTTGGTGCTGCCTACACAGTACTCATTGTCGTCGGAAGCAAAACGATCAGACGAGCAGGAACTTCGTCTGGTGTTAAACAACACTTGACGATAATAACATTTTACTTAACACGACTTAACAAGTTTAAATAAAGTTTGTTGCGTTAGTAATTATTCTTAACACGTTGTTTATATCAATTGTTAAACGCGTGATAGCAAAATGTGCATGTGGATCTGCCCTATTAACATATCAGAGGTTTTTAATTAACACATGAATATTTACATATTGAAAGTAGGCCGATTGACGCGGTGCTGGGCGACCCACGACGTGAGCCCACGGTCTGCTGAAGGTCGCGAGACTTCCACGAAGAGAGCGATTATCCATTAGGAAAAGCTTGAGCCCAGCGGTGGGAGTCATTCGTCGGATATGGATAATAACATAAAAAAATGATTCCTAGCTGAATGTGTGTTCGTATTGGTTGGGAGTAAATCTGCTTTTATTGGAGAAAAGTTCAGGGTTCCGTGCGGAATATTAGTATGACCACTGTTACAATAGGACGGTGTTCACTACACTACATTCATTAGTTTCTTTACCAAAATAATTTCATAAGCTACAGCGCCCTCCAATCCGGAACACAGTAATGTTTGCGCGCTATTGTTTGGATGCAGGAATTGCAGCTGCGGTGGTACCTACTCACCGAATATTCTATAAGGAAACCTCTTCCAGGAAATAATATCAACTCTCATAGCGAAAGCACAAGATGAAGAGGAAGTTTGTTGTAAATGAATACTATCCACAACAGTGAGACCCTAGTTAGGATGTTTACAAGCACTGCATTTTGAGCTAAAGACATGAGCTCTTATAACCCCGATAATATCGCTGATGAATGTCTCGCTTCCATTGCAGAGCATTGCGATAGCGGCGGTGTGCAGCAGCATCGTGTGCAACGTCGGGTTCGTCTTCGGCTTCCCCGGCGTGCTGCTGCCGGCGCTGCATCAGCCGGACTCCAACATACCCGTCACCAAAGTCCAAGACTCGTGGATAGGTAACGCCCCACCGATACTATGAACTTCAAACTTCACCTCAACTATACCTAATGATGATGAGATTATATAGATACCACATAACACAGTCCTCGTGAAGTTGTGATGAACCTGTCGGTGTTACCGTGACGCTGGTTAGTATATTTACACAGCATCACATTATTAACATTACAAATATGAGGAAATAAGTGTAGTTGAATTATTTTCTTTAATAATACTATTAGTATAGAGTGAAACAATCTGAATGGTATCCTAAGTTGAGATAAGTATTTCTGCCACCGAACTGCATTGTGCAAGACCTTATTGCAGATTTAAAGGGTGGTACTTAAAGTAAACAGTGAACACTTGTGGTTTATACTGTAGGTTTAATAGCGTTACGTGTAACGGTGTGTTGTGTAAGCATCCTATTCGGCGCCTCGTGGGGACGTATCATTGCCAGGCGGAAGTAGCAATTAAACACGGTGGAAAACATCTTCAACATGAGCCAGAGGTTGATGAACCCTTTTTTTATATACAATGAAGCGACGAGAGGACCGGCACCTCCACCTGATGGTAAGTGACACGCCTGCCCATAACAACGTGGTGCTGGTAACGATGACACACAGCACGGCATTGCGCTCGTCGCCTGACACATAAGATATTCAGTATCGTTATTCAAGTAATTACACTAGGTACAACGCCTTTCAAACCGGAACAGAGTAATGTTTGCACAGTACTGTTTGTCGACTGCAATAAGCGAGTTCAACCCCCATGATACTTTTAGTGTCCGCACTTCACGAGTTCGACTAAGGGGCTCCCCTCCTGTGCTTAGTATTGGGTTGTCGTACTTTAGCTTATTGGTAGGTCGAAACCATCGCAACGCTTATTGACACTGTGACTCGCTGAACATTACTCTGTTCCGGTTTGAAAGGCGCTGTAACGAGTGCAATTAATGGGGTAACGAGACTTAACATCCCATTCAATGTGGTTAAATGTATACCATCCTAACTAGAGCCATTTGACAGTAAGTTGTAACTTACCGTCAGGTGAACGTCTTCCTCGTATTGTCGCTTCGTCGAATAAATGAAAACAAAATGGCGGACTTAATGCTGAAGGTCATTCACTTCCCGAGAACCGTAGGGAGGAGCAGAGCACAGAAGTAAACTTGCAGTATCATGAATATTCAAAACAAAATAATGAAAAACGTTATGTATAATTACATATATATATATATCTCAACGATTTTTTTGTATGTGATCAAGAGAACAATTGTACAAACATTAATAATACTCAATTTTTATGTTAATCAAAGAAACTTATTTCAGACGCAAAAAACTTGACGTTTACTTAAATAACTTTTGAAAACTGACAAATTGCAGACACGACAAAACAAAACCTAGTCATTAAAACCTACTGCGCTATTTTTTACTTAATTCATTATCTGTAATAATTAGCATAATGCAACTATCAGCCGTTTATTTTATTGTTTTCTAGATCATTACACATTTAATTCACAAGATATTTATAACAAAATAAGGAATTAACGTTGACTAGTTTGTCTGTCTGCCTGTCTGTGCCTGCGCATCCCTCCGATGGTCTCCGAAACGACTGCACAATTTTTATGGTCATTTCACTGTTACACAGCTCATTTAATATAAATAGTTCGGTGAATGAAAATTATGGTACAAGTCACAAGGGCACCCGCTGCCTTACCTTGGAGTTGTTCCTATTAGTCGCCTTTTACAACACGCCCAGGGTCATATCGCAGCAGAGAACTTACCGCAAACTTATCCCGCATGTCAAACGTCCGCCAGATGGATCAATGACATGGAGAAGTTTGCTAGTGCCATCAGTGTGGTCGCCCTGAAAATGTATTGGATAGATCCATATTCACACTCGACAGCTTGAGATGATGATGCATGGCAGCTAAAACTCATGAACTCACGTACAAATTTGATTTGTGAGTCTCCATGTTTCCCTTAACACCAACCATAATAATATCAAAAAACTACACAAACAGCACAATGTCTACCGGAAATATAATTACAAAATATGGTATGTCCAGTAGCTAACTTAGTTTTCATTTACTGATTCGAAGGTCGTTGAAGTTAGAAAACACAGCCGTCCCAATTATCGCCGCGTTGATACCGCAGGCGTATCGCATGCCATCCATTGAAGGTCCAGCTCGTCGCGAAGCTTTGCCTGAATTCCAAAAATCTTTTGTCTCCTGCTTAATGTGTAATGAAACAAATTACAGCTTCAGTAGTCAGCGTCAGCATGCTGATTGGAAACTTCATCACTCCAAGCGTGATGGACCAGTACGGGCGCAAGGTGGCTCACATCTCGGCCAGTGTGCCCGCCCTCGTCGGCTGGTTCCTCTCGGCGGCGGCAGTGAACACTGAAGTAAGTTGAAGTTACGTCTCCTCAAACAGTCAGACCATTAGAAAACTGAAAACCCAAAGATCTACCAATCTAGTTGTTAAAGGTTTATTAATTATTATGCTTTTTTATATAATTTATTTAGTTTAAAAAGGTCTGTCAATGTTTACAGATGCTGATAGTGGCAAGATTTCTACAAGGGCTCTCAGGTGGTTTGATACTACCGCTTCGTTCAGTGCTTGTCGGTGAATACTCGAGTCCGAAGTACCGAGGTGGATTCCTTACTACAATATCTCTCGCACAGGCTTTGGGAATATTTTTGGTCCACTTCATAGGTTCCCTGTTGATCTGGCAATGGACCAGTGTAATTTGTGGTGTGGTTACTTTCATTAGTCTCATCATGGCATTTTACTTGCCAGAATCTCCAAGTTGGTTAGCCGTTAAGGGCAAGTATGATGAAAGTAGAAACGCTTTCCGTTGGTTAAGAGGTGACGATGAAGAAAAGGAACTCGAAGAATTGATACAGTCTCGAATCAAATTTAGGATTGAGCACGAAAGGCGGGAGAAGGGGCCGGCAGCGAGCCGCTTGAACACGCTGGGCGCTATCGTGCACCAGCGGGAGTTCTACTTGCCAGTTGTCATAATAGCTCACTGCTACGTAATGATACAAGTGTGCGGCAACGTAACTATGCCTGCCTATTCAGTGGTGATCATCGAAATCATGATGGGCACGAAGACAAACGCCCACGCCTGGATGGTCGTACTGGATTCTTTGAGAATAGCTGCCAATGTTCTCGCTGTGTTTGTCATACACAAATTTAAACGAAGAACTATTTTATTTACAGCTGGTGTGCTGTGTACAGCCGTCCACATAGGTATCGCTGCTTATGTGTATGCAAGGACAAATGCAGTGCTGTTTTTCGATGCTGAATGGTTACCCGGTTGTTTGATAGTATTGCAGTTTCTTTGTATAGGACTGGGAATAGTGCCGATGCCCACTGTTATAGCTGGTGAGGTGATGCCCTTACAGTATAGGAGTATCATATCAAGTATCGGTATTGTAGTTTTAACAGCACTTATGTTTGTAATTCTGAAATCATTTCCGTTGTTAATCGATGGTATAGGTTTGGACGGTACGTACGCAATGTACGCTGGGGTTATGTCCTATGTGTTTGTAGTGCTCTGGTTCATTTTACCGGAGACCAGCGGGAAGACTTTGCAAGAAATTGAAGATGAGTTGAAGACAAAAGATTTAAGGAATGAAGACTTTGAAGCGAAAGTTGGTTTGAAAACAGAAACGGAAGTAAACGATAATGCTGAATCTAGATGAAGTGATAAAGATGGCAAGAGAAATAATGTTAACGGGTCCATTCGTATATGAATAAGAAATGTTTGCATTTAATAAGATATTCCGTCTTTTGAACAATTGGCAATGACAGAAGTTCTGTCCTGAATGTTTTAGAATCAAGCAGATTTATTAATGTCCGTACTTCGTACTTAAGGAAGTACTTAAAATATCTTTTTAATGTGTTTACTGGATTTAGTACTTAATAAACAATTTGCCACCATAAAAACCATTGTCTGGAGGGTATGTGATATCATTATGATTAACGCTTAAAAACAATAATTAAACAGATTGCACCAGGCAGCGAGACAATTACCATTCGTGATAGATTGGTACATATGGTATATACATTGTGTACTATTTACTACAAGTATACATATAAGCCCTAACCAGCGCGTAATGCACGCCACTATAAGCTTTAATTACATTATACTCAATGTGAATGTAGGGGTATAGGAACTCTAAGAAACACTGGGCGAGTTTTGATGCCAGCAAGTTTGAATTGGTAAATTAAACTTTATGTGTTTAACAATAAAGTACATTACTGCGTTACTTAAAATAAAAAATTATTAAAAATTTTTTTACTGCTCTAGAGCGACTATATTTTTTAGCGTTGTCTCTTAAGGAATGTTTTGTTTTGTGATGCTTTTCAGTAACCAGCGCCAACTCCCCCTCCAATGGGTTCTCGCTTTGTCGTGGCGGAGGGGCTTAGTAACCGTGGGACGGAACACGGTGAAGCTAAGTGGAACCGACCCCTTCGCCCTTCGCCGTGGGCCAGCCGAAGCGGCCGCTCCAAGTTCGAGCCGGGAGAGGTTTTTTCTCCAGTGGCTCCCATGGCCTCTGGGCGACGAGTTCGGGGAAACCAGTCGTCCGCGCTACTACAAGAGGCCGAGGAGGGGGCGCGCTGCATGCTCCGGCGCGCCCTGGAAAGGGAGGATTCATCCCTCCTTCCCGAGATGGGGCCACGTAGCGGCCAGCGCCGGCAGGGTTGCGGTTAAGTGAGCACCTGCGTTCCCGTGACTCTACCATCATAGCGATGAGGTGGAACACCGTGGGGGTTTTAGTCGGTGCAAGTCCGACATAACCCGTCCTCGCCCCCGCAAGAACGAGTATGCGTAAACATTTCCCCCACGTTAAACAAAAAAAAAAACCAACACCAACTCAGAGTAATCCAAATTTAGATTTGGATTTAAATAAATTAGCATCATTTGCTGCATGTATTAACAGGCCGTGGACCTAGGTTCAAAAGCCTAGTACTAGATAAGCTGTAGGAGTTATCAGGGAATAAGCATGCATTTATATTTACAGCTTTTTTTTTTTTTTTTTACGTGAGCGAAATGTCTACGCATACTCGTCCTCGCGGGGGCAAGGACGAATTATGTCAGACTTGCACCGACTAAAACCCCCACGATGTTCCGCCTCATCGCCATGATGGCAGGGTCACGGGAACGCTCGCACTCAACCGCGATCCTGCCGGCGCTGGCCGCTTGCGCAGCCCCACCTCTGAAGGGAAGGATGAACCCTCCCTTTCTAGGGCGCGCCGGAACATGCAGCGCGCCTCCTCCTCGACCTCATGCGTGTGCGCGCGACCGGTTCCCCCGAACCTGCGGCCCCCGGCCGCTCCGGTGATCTCCAGTTACCCCAACCGGTGCTCGAACCTGGAGCGGCCGCTTCGGCCAGTCCTTCGCCGCGGGCCGGCCGGGTGGGTTCCACTTGGCTTCACCGTGTACCGGACCACGATTACTAAGCCCCTCCGCCACGACAAGGCGAGAACCCGTTGGAGGGGATATTTACAACTCTTGCGAATTTTTCAATTATCATAATTTTATGTCCACATCAAAATTCTCACGGATCTTTGGTATAGTTGAAAAATTAAAATTAAATATTTCAGTTACTTACTGGTGGTTAACGGATACTTCTGCTGATAGGTCTCTGTTGCCGAAGACCATCTAGGTAGGTACCACCGCAGCTTCTATTTCTATCATAAAATGACGCTATAGCTACTGAAATTACTTGCACAAGGAAAGTTAATATTTTATGTCTCAAGGCGACGAGCGGAATGTGGTGCAATGTGCATCCCAACTAGCGCCGCGTTGTTACGCGCACACGTATTACTTACCATCAGCGAACGTCCCGCTTCTCTCGTCGCTTCCTTGAAAAAAATTAATAATATATAAACAAATATACATTACGTTTATATTTCAATTTATTATTCATTATATATATAATGATAATTGTACTCATCAGCTTGGCGCGCCATCGCGTTAAACTTCAGTCTTTACGAACCGGCAAGACGCAACGCAAGCTGTTACAAAATTCATCTTTTTCTCAATAACTATAAAAACTATAATCGTTTTATAGAAAATACAACAAAGTAGAAGTCTCAACAGTTATTGTGGATTTGTATAATTGATTTTGATCGCTATAAGAGAACTTAAGGAAGCGTTCTCAGTTTAAGTTTCAGTGTTTAGGTTGTTAAGCCGCTACTTTTTTACTCTGTATTTATCCCAGGTGTATTAATAAATTCCAGTAACACTAACACACACAGCTGCCACTGCTTCGGTAGAATTCCATTCAACAAGTAACTGCTAACTATTCAACATAGAAATTAATGAAACTAGCTGGCAGGAACTGGTTAAGACAAATGAAGTCGTCAGTATAATAAACACTTTTTAAGAGAAGGCGGTTGACAAACAATACCTGATTATCCGGTGTAGTATCAGAATTACCGGAGAAGTCGGCAACATCGTCTGTGCAAAGAAAAATCAATAAACGTAGAGAAAATAATGAAAGCATAACACCAGAAGCATGATATAAAGGGTACTCTGACCCAAAGATTAGTCCTTTTACTAGCCACCACCTTTAGCAGCCAGGTACACATGCAGACTCATTGTAAAGTGTTAGAATTGACATCACCACCACATAGTACGTAGTTAGAGCGGATCGCAATCCGTGCAGTACATTTGAGAGCTCATAGCTCACCTCATAGGATTGCAAGCCTTAAGATATCGTACTCCCACCAGCAATCACCAAACATGAAGTAAATGCATAACTCCGCCAACCACTGCAGTCGATATAGCCAATAAACATCAATTTTATTATGAGCCATCAGGCATAGAATCTTTGTCGTTAAGTAAAATGTTGTATTGATCAAGTTGTCCCGCCCACCGACAACTCACCACATATCTTAAAACATGAGGAGACAGTCTGCAACTGCTTCATCACGGGACCCGACTTGGAAAATTCAAATAAGATAGAGTTTCAAACCTTAACGCGAGGCGCAACTTCCAAAGGCTACATTTAATGAAGTGATCGTCGAAGACGTCGTATCACTGAACTGCGACGGACATGCAATCGACTATCATCGGTGCACATCATCATAAAAGGCGCACGAGACATCACAGCAGACATCAATATCTTGCAAAAGTCCTCGACCAACCGAATCCGTAAGACGCATCAGTTCAGTAACGGTGCAAACGTTACGCTACGACAAGACGCAATATCAATATTTGTAAGCATCGAGGCAGCAGCTCGCATCCGCTTCCGCTACCTCATGATGCATCGACACAGTTCGAGTCGACTTTGGAGTAAACAAATGTCATTAAACACGACGTGTCATAGCGGCAAGCCACTAAGACGCCGAGCACCCGTGTACCATAGGCGGAAGCCCTAAGGCATGGTTCTGAGTATTTCGATGTCACCGCAGTGCCATCTAACACTCTTCCCGAACCGGAGTATAATCAAGTAGGTACTTCAATAACCACCAATTACACCCGGGTGGTATCTCACCTTCTCCACCAATTTGATGTTATATGTTAAATTTGCCATGCACCATTTTACACGGTTTCGAATTCGTATACTCTATAAATCTCATTAATAAAGATCTTCACAGTCTTACTTCATGATATTCTATCATGATACATTACTTTTGCATTTTCATCATTTCCAGGATTCGCACCGATATATTCTTTATAACTCATCACTCCCACACTCTTATACTTTCATAATTTTTCACCATACACTCACATTTGTATTTTTATATTTTTTAGGATTTCAATCTGTATACTATACAGTACACCATCCTTATACATCTCTCCAGTATGTATCGGAGGTCAGTAATAACCTCCGATCAATATTTCAATCAATTTGCACGAAGCAAATCTTTACATTCGATACGTACGCAGTACACGTCCGGAGTCCGGAGTCCGGAGTCCGGAGCCCATGTGTACGTAGGAGCGCGAGTATGCGTCTGCGCCGCCCACACACCCGTCGATACACGAACAGTTCCTTGTTACGTCCTTAGGGCGTCTCGCGCACACTCAACTGTCGGCCTTTAATTTTTCCAATTATTATAATGAATCCTCTTCAATCTAGCTTCTTTATATATTTTCGTATATTAGACATAGAATAAAGTTTCTTTAAAATATTTTTAAATATCCCTATATAGTTTTATATTTTAGAGACACATGCATTTCACTCTTAACTTTCGATGAATAAAATTTTCAACTTCATAAATTTAAATAAATTTTATTTCAGCTATTTATATTTTTTTATAAAATCATTAACTTATTTTTATAAATAAATGTATTTCATTACAATAACATTATATTAAATAATGCATAAGTTATAAATTAAGAACTGAAGGTATAATATATATTTTATAAATGGTCTGAGAGAAGCCCCTCTGCAGATTCTCCCTGGCCACCACGGCATGAGGATGGAGCGAGCCATGATTCGTACCAATATAGATTAGTAAAAAGCTCACACTTGCGAGTACAAAAAAATTATTTATGATAAATGTTATTGTTGGTGTCTCCACACGACGCTACAATAGTTTAAAATATTTGTACGGGCTGATGATTGAGTTTCGTTACAGAATCAAGTCATCGCCAATACACCCTTTAAACGAGAATATATCGTATCTGAGGTAAACAGACGCTGCGGCCAGTGCGGTGCTGTTGCAAAATACACAACATTTTAGTTAAGGTTTTTAATATTCACTAAATACAAAAATTAAATTATTAAACAGATTGATAAAATACATGACTAATTAAAAATAAAAGAATACGGGGGTTTTCTTTTACCGGGGAGGTCATCCCCGTACGGCAGAGTATCAAGCGAACTACTGCATTGCTGCGTTGGATGACGCGGCTTATTTTTAGAGCCATGTAGTTGGCCGGCTCTGAGGGTAATGTCTCTTTAGACAACTTTTTAACGTTTTTAAAGTTTAAACGCATCTGGACCCTAAGACCCTAAGGTTTCCATCTCAAACGTTTCAAATATGAAATTGATACTAAAACTTACTTCGTCTGAGATTATCCCCGTAGTTTGTGGCTGCACAAGCAATACTTAGAGTTTCCTGGATAAGGCACGGAGCAAGTGTATCAACGTAAGTAGCATATCATACAAGAGCCCGTCCTCACTATCCAAGGAATCAGCATCACTCCATGCCGTCTCTTGCCCTCCTCGCACGCCAGAACAGTGGGCTCTAGTATATCTCTATATCCGGCACACCGGCGGTGACAATTGGCCGACGAATGAGGTTGTTTATAGTACTTTCCGGGAGATACAACTGGTTCTTTGCGCACAAGGCGCCCCATGGTTTCCGACGGTGTCCGCATTGATTCATCTTATCACGACCACTCTATCTCAAGCTTTAAAGTGTTTTTCAATAAGTGGTAGCTATAGACCTACAGTGCGCTTATATTTTGGGCTACCATAGAATGGCCAAAAGTATATAACTATACATGCTACTGGTCCCTCTCGTGCTGCATTTAAAAGAGGGAAATAAAAGCAAAGGTAAACATTTTTACAAATTTATTACATAAATTTCTATAAATATTAAAAGTGAAGACTAATTTGTTTTATTTCATTTACATGTGTCGTCAGATTTTCAGCTAGTACTCTTTTTCAGCGGATTTCCACTATGGAGTGTATTTAGGCTATAATAGAACAAAGTCTGTTCAGCCATTTGAATATTAAACTTAGTTTATAAATATGTTTTTCCACAAAAATTACGTCAACCTTATATGATACTCTTACGTTTTAAGTTTTTGGAACTCATTTTTGACAGAGGCCTTTTAGATTTAAGTTTAGTAACATTGTAAGCTAGCACTGTCCCGGCAAAAGTTTACTCATCGCGTCCATATTAGTTTTCATTTCCGTTTTGCCTCGGAATTCCTCTTCGATTTCTTGCAAAGTTTTGTCCTTGGTCTCCGGTACCATGAGCCAAGCCACAATCAACCCATAACTGACAAAAGATGCGTATATCATGTACATACCGTGAAGACCTAAACTCGAGAGCATGACCAGGGCAGTTTTTGTACACACTATGTAATTAACACAGAAGAATATCTGACCAAACATGTTGGATATTCCACGGTATTCGATCGCAAATATTTCTCCTGCCAGGATGTTTGGCATTACTAGATTACCCACGGAGAACGTCAACACGTGGATGTGGATAAGAATTTTGCCAATCAATGGATTATTAAACGCGAGTAGTTTATGAGTCTTTGCGTAAGAATAACTTATTATCGCTATGTACGATAAAATATTCAAAGAAATCGTTAGTAGCAGCATAAGTCGCCTTTTAAACTTTCGTATGAAGACAACTGTGCAGACACTAGATACAGTTCGCAAAATATCTATTGACAGGACCATCAGTGATAAGTCAACTTCTTGCTCTACTAATTTATGGAATATATCAAAAGTATACGCATCAAGTACGGTGGCTGATGACCACTCGTTTATAAAATGTAAATGTACAATTATAATAATCGGTTTATAAAACTCCTTCTTTTCCCATATTTTGAAGAAGCTGGCGGTTTTATTCTTCATTGCCATCATTAAACTAGTTGCGACTTTACCTTGCGTCTCAGACATTTGCTTCGAAATAATTTTCTCAAGTTCGTCTTTTTCCTCCGGATGCCTTAGCCAATTAAAAGCTTTCCTACATTCATCGTACCTGCTTTGTGCGACATAATAAGTCGGTGATTCTGGAGAAAGCAGTATTATTATTATGTTTATCAAAGTTACGCCGCAGCAAAATGCCGCAGCAATTTGCCAAGAGAAAAATAATCCAATCGTGTGAAGACTCAATACTCCAAATGAAATAGCTAATGACATGGTCGTCAAAAAAGCTCCTCTATACTTCGGACTCGAATACTCTCCAATTAGAACTGGAACGACGATGGAGGCGAAAGCAAGGCAGAATCCTTGGATGAATCTGATGAAGAGGATCATATGTATATCGGAAGTCATAAGCAGTGCGCCCCAACTGACAGCTAGGATTGCAGTTCGTAAAAGGTTCACAGTCCTGCACCCGTATCGCGCCATCAGGAATGGCGTTATCAGTAAACCGATGAACAATGAGATACCATTGATAGAAACTGAAAACAAAAAAATGGTTTAACGCGATACAATGATTCGCGCAGTCCAGCAAAGAGAATCGTTTATTTTTAATGTCGACAGATTAATATATAAAACTGTTATCTATACACGGCCATTAAGAATAAACTCGCATTTAATTAAAATTACATGTCGCTATCAGTTAAATGGCGAATAAATTCTATAAAAAATTATTGTTTGTTAAAACTTGCCGATCCATGAAGCCTTTTCATCATCAATGTCCTTTACACGTCTCAGCTGGGGCAACATCACGGATGTGAATGTTATTATTTGACTAGCAGATGTCATACCTAGTGAAACCCCTAGTACAGCGATGCACTGAAAATAGAACTTTACGTAAATAAAATTAGATATTTAACAAATATGGCTGACTGTAAAACCTACTGACTAATTGACGACACAATGTGAATTTTACCTTTTAAAAGAAAAACTACAAGTTATCTGCCCTTTTCCCAGCTATGTGGGGTCGGCACAACATGTACTTTCTTCCATACCTTTCTATCTGCCGCCATATTTGAGTTCACACTCTTCTTACACATGTCGTCTTTCATACAATCATCCATCCACACTTTCTTCCGTCTTCCTCTACCCTTATAACCATCCACGTTCGTTGTCATTACTTTCTTCGTTATATGTCCTTCATCCCTCCGCACAATATGCCCGCACCACGCTAACCTCTTGCTCCTCAATTTCTCTGTCACTGAAGCAACTTTCAGACTTCCTCATATATACTGATTCTTAATTTTATCCATCCTCGTCACAACACATCCATCTTAACATTCGCATCTCGACCACATGTAGTCTCCTTTCATTTGAATCTTTGGTGGCCCAACACTTAGCTCCATACAATAAGACAGGCCTAACAACCGACTTGTAGATCTGTCCCTAAAACTTAAGAGGGGCATTCGTGGATCACAAGTCGATCCAATGACCTGTCGCCATATCTTCCAACCTGAATTTATTCGGCTTCTCACATCTAGATCAATAATGCCATCGTATTGTACGAGTGAACCTAGGTACTAGGAAATCAGAGCAGGTTGGTAGTGATACATCATTTAAAGCGATTAGAGAAAAGCTGGTGGAACCGCCGAAGTCACGGAACAAATGTTTAGTTTTGGTGCTGCTGATCTTAAGCCCACCCTTCTCCTATTTCCCCTCCAACGGGTTCTCGCCTTGTCGTGGCGGAGGGGCTTAGTAACCGTGGTCCGGTACACGGTGAAGCCAAGTGGAACCCATCCGGCCGGCCCGCGGCGAAAGGCTGGCCGAAGCGGCCGCTCCAGGTTCGAGCACCGGTTGGGGTAACTGGAGCTCACCGGAGCGGCCGGGGGCCGCAGGGGCGGCTGTGTGCTGCCCTAGCGGCCGGTTGCAGGTGCGGTTTCATACCGCCCTTCGCAGCCGAGGTGGGGTCGCGGAGGGAGTACCCTCTGCGGCCAGCCGGTGTCGCACCGGCGATGCGGCGGCGGTGGGGCCGCGGGGGAAGAGGAGTGCCGGTATTGAGATGCGCCGCTCTCCCTATCCTCCGCGGCCGTTGACAGGTAGCGGCGGGCCTAACATCTCTCTGCCGCGGGGAGCCGGGAGAGGTTTTCTCCAGTGGCTCCCATGGCCTCTGGGCGACAGGTTCGGGGGAACCGGTCGCGCGCACACGCATGAGGTCGAGGAGGGGGCGCGCTGCATGTTCCGGCGCGCCCTGGAAAGGGAGAGTTCATCCTTCCCTCCAGAGGTAGGGCTGCGCAAGCGGCCAGCGCCGGCGGGATCGCGGTTGAGTGCGAGCGTTCCCGTGACCCTGCCATCATGGCGATGAGGCGGAACATCGTGGGGGTCTTAGTCGGTGCAAGTCCGACATAATTCGTCCTTGCCCCCGCGAGGACGAGTATGCGTAGGCATTTCCCCCACGTAAAACAAAAAAAAAAAAAAAACTCTTCTCTTATTTATTTCAACAAGTTGTTTATGAATATTTTAAAGGTGAGAAATAAATAAACTTAGGTAGAAACAATGAGAAACTTGACAATAACAAATAGTCAAAGAAGTTAATGCTTGGTCTATGGGAGATTAATAAACTGCTTTCATATTATTTTTGGTTTACTAGGTTAATTTCGTTGAAACTTATTTAAAGGAGTTACGGTTAGATCCTACTGAGGGATTCTTAAAATTGCTAATTCCTCATTTCCAGTAGGCACTGCTGTAAAATTTTCTCCTGATTTTCTTTTTAAATTTCTGAACCTTTATCTGCGATGGGTCTACATAAAATAATAATTACCTGTCTAGAGAATGGCTTCATCCATAGTAGTTTTTCAGCCATGATTATCAAAAATATACAAATAAAAATTATTTCTCTAGGAATCTAAAACCTGAAACAGATGAAATCATAAATATTTCTCTCGACTTATCGAGAGAAAAGGCGATAATTTTGAGTTCGGCAAACACTATATAAAAAATCCTCTTGGTGTAGTCATCGTGACTCAAAACTTCTTTCTTTATATTAAATTTTCTATCACTTTTACACGTCGATGATTTATGATGATCAGCTTCAAATGCGACCTTGAGAAAGACTGAGGGAAACTCAGTGAAGTTTTTCCTTTTGTAGCTACCGTAATATTAACTTATGTATCAAATTAAAACTACATGTTGCAATTATTTAGGTTCAAATTATTACATAGATGTTGCTAAAGTCCATTTCATAACTCGGTAAATTTAACTTTTGAATAAATTAAGACATCGTCTCAAATTTCTAAATGTGGGATTTTAATTACTTAGACGCGAGACTTAAGCAACATAAGTACGAGGTTATTAAGAGTATTAAGTAAATCAAATAACAAACAGGTAAAACAATTTCAAATTTGTTAAAAACAAAATCTAGTAGACATTAAATTCACAAAACTCAAACTCTTAATGCTTGCACCTCACGGAAACCCAACGATACGTAAGTTATAAAACAGAAGATGATGTGAAAATGTTTGGTTTTAAACAAACTAAAAAACTAATACACACACAAAGTATTACCAATAGTGAGTTAGCGTTAACCTGGTTGACGATGTTTACACTGAATTTGATTCATCGCCATGAGATCAAATTCTATATCCCGTAACACAGGTACTTTTATTAATTACGAATACAACACTCCCTTGCTTGTGAGCACTCTTGGGGAGGAGAGCAGATTATGATGGGCTTGGACCGACTTACGATGTTTCTTCTTCGTCGCTTCACGATAATACCACGGGAATTCTTTCACATTCGTCTGTGACAATCCCAAGCTTGGCCATGCCATGCACCTTCACCATAAGGGAATACTCTTCCTCTTTTATTTTCCCTGGCAACGGAGATCCTGTTCAAAAACCATAGCAGACAAGAGAACAAGCGCTGCCAGCTACCGCGATGGTTCAAGTTCTGGGCTCTGCCAACCACTCAGTTGCAAAGGATAGAGGTAAAAACACCTTTCTTTCCCGCAACCTCACCACGCAGCAACTGTAACAAATGCTGTACGACTCCACCCTTCACCGTACCTTGTCCACACGGTCCACGTCTACAGACTCTCATCGCCTCGAGCAGACGGGGTTCAATTCGAGAAGAAACACAACACCCTATAAATCGGATCACATTATTGTTTGTGCAAGAAGAAATCCAAGTTTGACACACTAGTCTAATCCAATGGACATTCTGCAGCTGGTGTATGTGCTGGAACATGCACATTGCAAATTGACCATTATGTTTGTGCCAGTTTGTGACTTGTAAGCCACAGTTGGCTTCGTCTCGATTTAACGTTTCGATTTAGGAAACACGTAAGAGAATGAAATTTTTTTTTATTCAATTACTCTCAAAAGAATTTGAAATGCATCTTTTTTGCATTATTTTGTGTTACATGTTATTATAGTTAAAAACATAGTCTGTAACAATTATAATCGATATAAAAAGCGTTGTTTTTATATCGATTATATTAATTTGAATAGAAACGAAAGTCAAAGTTTGGCTTTTATAGTCTTATCGCTGTGTGATTGTTTCTATAATGAAATTCGTAATTAAAGACAACAAATAAATACATTTCTATATTCTTCGATTTCACAATATACACAAACTACATTGCTTCGTGAAATGACTTCATCATTCATCATCATCATTATCAGCCTTTGTTTATCCACTACTAAGTATAGGTCTCCCCCGTGTGGAAGTGGTGTTAGAATATCCCCATCGCTATATTACGTTTGACGTGTTGTAAAAGTCGACTAAAGAAAGAAAAATCCAGGGAAAGGTCAACATAATATTTCTGCGACCATTACTAGCATATCCTGTCTGTGGGTTCATCTGTCCGATGAATACGGGTTCGCACCCCCAAAAACCACAGTTGTTACTATTCTTTCCCCACAATATTCCAAACAGTAACATCCTACATTACCCGTTATTCCTGTATATTTTGCAACATTCCTCTCAAAAAGTCTGCATTCCTTTCATCTCTCTCGCCCTACCAATACCTTACAGTCACCAACCCGCATGCCCAGCGTGGTGGCTTATGGGCAATACTCCCCAATGTACAAACTATAACAAATAACTTCATCTGATAGATAATCTAACTATAATGTACTAAGCACTTTATTTGTTAGTTGGGCTTACTTTTAGGTTGTATGACGCCAACAATGACTTTATTCGTGAGATAAGTGGCAAACAACTTATTCAGGACTTCTTCAATTTACAATAGATTTTATTCATTTATCAAAAACCACTAACACGCTTTCAATTTGAAGCACGGAGCTTGTAAATTTATGAGGTAACAAGATGTGTCATATCACAAAACCATAGGCCCAATATGGTACAGTGTGAATATCCCAAGAAGTGGCCCTTTGTATCTCATGGTCTGGCGTCATCTCGCTTTGTAACAATATTAGTATAATAAATATAATATAACTCACTTGTATTATAACGGCTTTGTAATGTCTTATTTATTTCTCAAAATATAAAGAAATCAATAGAATCGTACAGTAAACAGTGCGACGTCTTGTCGGTGTTAGACCAACAAGTACTACTGTTGCAAAGGAACAATAATAATGAAATACTGGATATTAAAGAAATTAGAAATCATAAATTTTCCTACAATAATTACGGAAAACGCTGAGATGAAATCATAATAGTTAAAATAAAATGTCTTTGTTATTGAAACTGGAACGTTGTTATTTAACCGCTTGAAAAACACCATTACCTGTGTTCTTACACCAGTTCAATTTCGCAAATATCTTGACAATATTTATTTTACTACAATTGACAAACATCTGATCTTAACCTCACACGGTTTTAAGATGCCCTGATGTGTTAACGAGTCTGTCATCAGTAGCGCGCACGAACGCACGTTTATTTAAATTGAGCTCATTGTGTAATCTACCCACATTATCTAATAATGATTATTAAAGTGTTTCAACTGTAAGAATACTAACTAAGAAATCACCTGGACTGGAATACAGCAGACGTAATAAGTGTGTACATGCTGATCCAATGTGTTTAAACCTGTCAAGTAAACAACTAAACACTCCACGTAATGGCACTGCTATTGATCAGAGCGGTGAAGTCTGTACGAAAAATGTTTCTCGAAAATTAACATTTTACATCCCCGAGGAAGATGCTAATGATTCTGATACGGGTAATATGTCGATATAAGCAAACTACCCAACATAGACACAAAAATTGGTTCAAGTTATTTGCTGTCACATAAAATAAAACTTTTCGTGAGGAGAAGTAGCCTTAAAGCATCTCTTGAATTTCTTAGGAAACAGATTAGCAAATCAATATCGCTAAATTAAAGACCCCGAACAGAAAAATTACGACCTCGGTAATAAAAACAAATCCTTGGAACTGAAATTGATCAGCTTGGAACAAAGCGGACAACACCTTGATCATCACTACCACCATCATTGCAAATTACGTGCTTACCCGATATACCATCTAATGAACTAAGATCTGTACTCAATAATATGGCAGACAAAATTACTGTCGATAAAACAGAAATCCAGACTACCCGACGTTTGCCGGGCAGAAAAAATAAGTCTATAATGATATTAACAGAGACGAAGTCCCGAGTAGTACGTATTCAATGGATTGCTGCAAGTGAAGAGGAACTATTTACAAACCTCCGATAAAAATAAATGTCCTGTCGCATTTATAAGAGAAGCCTTGAGTAAAACAATGAAAACTATTTTGCATAATTTTAAACAAAAACTAGGCGAATCATTTCAATTTGTGTAGTACAAAGACGAAAAGGTGCGTGAGAGGAAATCTAACGACAGACAAATCTATTATATTAGTTATATACGAGATATCAATATAATTGAAGAACAGTTCTGGCACTTTTCATTGACCTCTCGGGCATGTGATATACTCGACCATTCTCAATTGCTAAAAGAGCTCGAAAAGTGTGGCATACGTTGTTCTTTGTTGAGCTGATGTAAAAATTATCTTAAAAACCTAAAGTTAATCGTAAGAATAAATAATACCTAACACTATTAAGACTCACATTCAAGGCACAACGCAAAGATGTCTTAGGCCCCTACATATCCTATTGTACATAAATAATATGAGCAGCTACATTACATATAGCTCGTGTTATCAGTTTGTCGATGATACTTGGTACCTGAGGTTACCAATTACCAACTGGCGCTGCTATAGGAAGACTTCAATAATTTTGGCAATTGTGACTTTGGGTTTGTTTTAAATGCAAATAAAAAAAACTAATAAATTAAATCACCATATGTAAAGCAAACCCATCCATGATATCATAGCCCGCAGCCATTAACGCATGCATTCTTACTCTAACTCGTGTGTCTGTCCTGCTACTGAACATGTAAAGTCTCCCACTTACCTCGGCCTTATTACAGATAGCAAACTTATTTGGATCTGTCACTTCGACCATGTGAGTTAAGAAATTTTTTCTCGCAAATTAACGCAATAAAAGATAGCATCCCTTACAAAATTAAACTAATGCTATATAATTACCTTGCCGAATGTTATATCCAATTGGGGCTTAGTAGTTACAGACGCACTTATAAAACTTACCTAGACAGGATTTACGATTTGCATTAGAAAATATTAAAAGTTAAAGTATCAGAAACAGTTAAATCACAGACAGGGATTATGATATTGGACTATTTAAACATTGCAAAGACTTGCCCGTACACATTAAACCTGACCAGAATTTTCTGAAGGAACAATTCTTTAACCGCAATTTACAAAATAAAATCGACCACCCTGTATACACGCGAGCTGTCGCTAGAGAAATAGTATACACGACGCGAACAACAAATGTGTACGGTAGAAGAACTACCCATCACTTTATCCCTCGGCTTATAAACAGTTGGTTTACCCCTACAGTTAAAACTACGCTAACCAATCAAAAGCTGACTAAAATCGTATTTTGTTCAAACTTAATACTTTCATCTCCTCCTTATGAAACATGGTTTATTATTTTTACCTAGCCTTTATCTCCTATACTAAATTATATGATTTTAATGCAAAAATACAAAATAAAAACATTAATTACAAAAGGACCACAGACGACAAAAGCCAAACGAGCAATGTCGTTTTTTTGGGTGCCGCACTAGAACTCACAGGACCCAAGCCGTTCGCACCTGCTCTTAGTGCACCCTGCTACAACAAACAAGGCCCTGGCTTCCACCAACCCGCTTTGGGCCAGCGTGGTAGGAAATGGCCAAAATCCCTGAATCCTTACAAACGACGGCTCCTAGTGCACGGTACCGGAGCCCGACTGACTGGTGAAGATCGCAGAATGCCGCTGGATGCGGGCAGCGCAAGACCGATCGATGTGGAGATCTTTGGTGGAGGCCTATCGGCTGATGATTGATTTTATTTATTAGTTAGTTATCTTCACAATACTTTACTTGGATATTATGAAGAAGATCCTAAATCTTATCTTCCAACGATAAAGAGGTTGTGTGCAAATCATTGCGTTGATTTTATTTATACTTTGCACACGTTTATTATGAAAAGAGAGGAAATAATTAATTATAGATTTATTGATTTCTCTTGAATCTCAGAGCTATACTCATTACTATCTCATTGTTCCCCCCAACGGGTTCCCGTTTTATCGTGGCGGAGGGGCTTAGTAACCGTGGACCGACACATGGTGAAGCGAAGTGGAACCCACTGGCCCGCCCACGGCGAAGGGTCGGCCAAAGCGGCTGCTCCAGCTTCGAGTACCGGTTCGATAATTGGAGCTCACCGAAGCGGCCAAGGGGTGGAGAGGCGGCTTTATGCTGCCCTTTGCGGCCAGGCTGCAGGGGCGGTTTCAAACTGCCCTTTGCAGCCGAGGTGGTGTCGCGGAGGATGTGCCCTCTGCGACCAAATGGTGTCGCGCCGTGGATGTGGCGCTGGTGCGGTCGCGGGGGAAGAGGAGTGTCGGTATTGCGATGCGCCGTTCTTTCTATCCTCCGCGACCGTTAACGGGTAGCGGCAGACCCAACATCTCACCGCCGCAATGAGCCGGAAGAGGTTTTCCCCCGTGGCTCCCATAGCCTCTGGGCGACGGATTCGGGGGAACCCTTCGCCCGCGCGACAACAGGAGGCCGAGGAGGAGACGTGGTGCATGTTCCGGCGCGCCTTGAAAAGGGAGGGTTCATCCCACCCTCCCGGGGTGGAGTTGCGAAAGCGGCCAGCGCCGGAGGGGTTGCGGATGATGGAAAAGCGTTCCCGTAACCCTGCCATCAGGCGATGAGTTGGATCATCGTAGAAGTTTTAGTCAGTGCAAGTCCGAGATAACTCGTTCTTGCCCCCGCGAGGAAGGGTATGCGCAGACATTTTCTCAAAGTTAAACAAAAAAAAAAAAATCTCATTGTTTGTTATTATTTTTAATTACGAGTAATTATCTAATTGTAATAATTTATTTACATTATTTCCTTTTTATCTTAGGTACCAGAGATTTGTTTGCTTAAAGTCACTCCATGTGCCGTAGTACTAGCCGCTAGCTTAGTACTAGATTCAATCCTGAGGATGTACAATTTTTTTTTAAAATCGACGAGTTTAGCTATTGTTAAGTGGTAGTTCGGTCCAGGAACGCCGACGCCGGCTGTTCCAATCCTTTGATATTCTTATTGTAACGAAATACGTCAATTTATAAAAATAAATTAATGAATCTATAAAAATGTATTAAATATATATATAAATAATAAGGCCGTTTAAATAGCTCAAGCAAAACGTTTTTCTAATTTATAAAGTTGAAAATATAATTTAGCAAAAGTTAAAAGAGTGAAATAGATGTGTCTCTAAAATATAAAACTAAACAAAAATATTTAAAACAAACTTTATTCTATGTCTACAACACGAAAATATTTAAAGAAGTTAAATTTGGAAATGATCCATTATAATAAGTGACAAAGTTAAAGGCCGACAGTTGAGTGTTCGCGAGACGCCCTAAGGACGTAACAAGGAACTGTTCGTGTATCGACGGGTGTGTGGGCGGCGCAGACGCATACTCGCGCTCCTACGTACACATGGGCTCCGGACTCCGGACTCCGGACTCCGGACTCCGGACGTGTACTGCGTACGTATCGAATGTAAAGATTTGCTTCGTGCAAATTGATTGAAATATTGATCGGAGGTTATTACTGACCTCCGATACATACTGGAGAGATGTATAAGGATGGTGTACTGTATAGTATACAGATTGAAATCCTAAAAAATATAAAAATACAAATGTGAGTGTATGGTGAAAAATTATGAAAGTATAAGAGTGTGGGAGTGATGAGTTATAAAGAATATATCGGTGCGAATCCTGGAAATGATGAAAATGCAAAAGTAATGTATCATGATAGAATATCATGAAGTAAGACTGTGAAGATCTTTATTAATGAGATTTATAGAGTATACGAATTCGAAACCGTGTAAAATGGTGCATGGCAAATTTAACATATAACATCAAATTGGTGGAGAAGGTGAGATACCACCCGGGTGTAATTGGTGGTTATTGAAGTACCTACTTGATTATACTCCGGTTCGGGAAGAGTGTTAGATGGCACTGCGGTGACATCGAAATACTCAGAACCATGCCTTAGGGCTTCCGCCTATGATACATGGGTGCTCGGCGTCTTAGTGGCTTGCCGCTATGACACGTCGTGTTTAATGACATTTGTTTACTCCAAAGTCGACTCGAACTGTGTCGATGCATCATGAGGTAGCGGAAGTGGATGCGAGCTGCTGCCTCGATACTTATCAAATATTGATATTGCGTCTTGTCGTAGCGTAACGTTTGCACCGTTACTGAACTGATGCGTCTTACGGATTCGGTTGGTTGAGGACTTTTGCAAGATATTAATGTCTGCTGTGATGTCTCGTGCGCCTTTCGTGTTGATGTGCGCCGATGATAGTCAATTACATGTCTGTCGCAGTTCAGTGATACGACATCTTCGACGATCACTTGGTTAAATGTCACCTTCGAAAGTTGCGCCCAGCGTTATGGTACTCTATCTTATTAGATTTTTCCAAGTCCAGTGCCTTGATGAAGAGGCTGCAGACTGTCTGCCCTCTCTGTTTTTTGTATTTTACAAGTGAAGACCTCAGTAGCTCCTCATGTTTTAAGATATGTGGCGTGTTGTCGGTGGGCGAGACAAACTTGATCAAAACAACATTTTACTCAACGACAAAGACTCTATGCCTGATGGCTCATAATAAAAATTACATTTATTAGCTGTATCCACTGCAGTGGTTGGCGGACATGTGCATTTACTTCATGTATGGTGATTGCTGGTGGGAGTACGATCTCGCAAAGCTGCGATTTAATCGCTTTGCCATCCTATGAGGTGAGCTATGAGCTCTCAATGCACTCCGCGGATTGCGATCCGCGCTGACTACGTAGTTGGTGGTGATGTTAATTCCAACACCTTACAATGCGTCTGCAAGTGCACCTGGCTGGTGAAGGTAGTGGCTCGTACAAGGACTAAGCTTTGAGTCAGAGTACCGTTTATATCTATTTTTGTATCCTAGAATGTGCGCTGACCACACACTGTATATCTGGTTACGGTTGTATCTCGTGAGATGCCTACTCACGTTGCCATGCGCAGTTTGATCACAGTTTGTGCTTACGCACTAACAATGAGCCGAGTGCTCTTCTATTGGTTCGCCAGTAAACCTTGCGGAGGCGGCGCAGTATTTGGTTGGCGCTCACCGCATACGGCGGGGTCTGTTTACTGGAGCCGTATACCATCCTCACATTTTATTTTAATTGTGAGGATGCGAACTTAAACACTCGTGGCGGGGTCTTCAGAATTAATAAACATTGTAAACCCATAACAAGATGTGTTCACCCTTTACCAGCGTGAAGGGATTATAAATAAAAAAATAAACCACACGAACGACATCAGACTGTCTTAACAAATATTCATCCTTTTGTATAAACCTAAAAGAACTGAATATTACTATAAATACAACTTAGAACAAGCTCCTAATCGAGATGAACACAAATGATTGTAGAATAATTAATGGCCAAAACATAATCATTAATAATACTAAAAACAATAGTATCCATCATCCTGGTCACGTAAAATGTGATTATATGAGATCCAAAATATTGTTTAAGAGTTGATTTAGATTTCAATTTATTTAAAAAGGGAGAGGGTATCAAGAACGAGAAGGTCAACCTCTTTATTTAAAAACCAAGGACATCCTCAGTTTTTAAATAAAGAACGAAAAATCTCATGCTGCGGACATTCACAGCATGAGATTTTTCATTGTTATTTTAATGTCGGTAGATGTCTATTGCCGGACATCGCTAAGGCAGGTACCATCGCATCGCCCATTGCAGCCGACAAACAGCAGTGTGCAAACATTACTGTGTTACGGTTTGAAGGGCGCTGTAGGTAGTGAAATTAAGTTGAAATGTGTTGACCGATACTTGAAGTACACTTACAATAACATCAATAATGGAAACTACCAAATTAGTACTATTGTTTATTGTAAAATGTGTTCATTTTATTATTATCTTTACTTCACACTCATTGACTGTGGGCATCTTTCTATTTGCAACAATTCTCCATCTTTCACACTTTGTGGCGGACCTCTGAATTCGTCTTCAATCTCACGAAGAGTTTTATAGTCGCCGGTAAAAGTCATCAAGCGATCACGAAGCAGTAACTTTTTGTTCATCTTCACCTCTGTTTTTCTACCGCTGGTTGATTCTATAATTCTTTCTAGTTCGTGTTTTTCGCCTTCACCTCGTAACCATCTGAACACCTTACTTTCTTCGTGCTTCCCTTTGTCTGTCAGCCAACTCGGTGATTCAGATTAAAGAAGGACTATTACAAAATTAGCTAGACTTATAAACGCGCAAATAACAGATGTCGTCTGCTAGTGCAGGTAGGGCCCTAAAACGTGTGCAATAGACACTCCCACAGAGGTCATGATCGATACGATAGTCAAAAACGCACCTCTATTCTTCGGATTAGTATATTCACCAATCAGAACGGGTCCAAGAGAAGTTCCCATACCCATTGAAAATCCATGTAGAACCCTTGCAAATATAACGAGTGCTAAATTACTAGCCACCGCTGTGATAACCCATCCCAAGATCATGGAGACTAGACTAGTCAAGTTGGCGTTTTTCCTTCCACATTTTCCCATTACAATTAGGATCATCGAGTTGCCGATGACCAGAGAAATGCCGGACACGGACACTTTAAAAAAAATGTATATTTATTGTATTGGAAGAATTGCTGGGTGTCACTGGACTCAAACATCAAAATAATTTTGTAGAATACATTACAAGAGTCCCAAGTCCAGCAGTGGATGTCCATCGGTTGAAATATTGGAACGTGCGTTGTATTGCTCATTGCATGCATCACGCTCTGCGGTTGGTAACAAGGAGATGATAATTAAGGCTTTAATACAGAATCATGTTGCCACGTCGCTCGATAGACAAAGAGGTAGGATGTGTGCGAGGAGAAAGGGATAGAAGGGTTAAGATGAACCATCATAAGAAGTTAATAAAGGCGATTGTAACGAAGATTAAAGTATTTTATACTTTATTAATATTTTTCAAGTTCTGTTAATTAAAATATCAAATCTTAAATATACGAGTATAGAATAGATGTCCACCTATTCAAAGACCTATCATAATATCTCTGGAACCATAAGTCACGGAGACAGGAAATTTAGTAGGAATATTCCTTTTCCCGAGTACAGGTCAGCTAAGAACGGATTTTACAAAATGTTGTCACTAAAAGGGGTTCCGGGGGTGTTAATAACGGAAACAGGGTCCGAGAGGCGACGGGAATTTTCTGAAAAACTTCAAAACTATAATTCAAATGTAAATCTTTATTACCGCCAACAAAGCAGGCCGGGAACAGCTACTAAAAAGATAAGCCTTAGTCCAGTGATAGCACTAGCTACAGCGCTGTTCACATGACGCTGGTCGGAATGAATAATATTCGATATGCTGTACCTGCCTGCACGTTCTCCAGCCAAAGTCCTGTATTTAGGGTCACGATTGTTAACTGTTCAACGCCGACAGCTTTGCGGACTGAGTGACATCGCTGTACACGTCATTACTCTAACCTTAGTCTCTCGCGAACATGTAATAAGTGAGCCAAGGTGTCTTCGCCAATTAACCTTCATCAAAGGATGCGACGATCTTGACCATGGCGATTATGTTAAAATTCAACCATAGATCAAATTTGGCTGGATTTGTACAGAAGACTATCGGTTTACTAGTTAATTACGTTTCTTGATAATGATTAAGATTCTGTTTCTGCTCGAAATGAACGAATATCTTATTATATGTTATGTGGTCTTTACAGTTCTATGTTGGAGCTGAAGATTGGGGTACGTTCGAATTTTAAAGGATATTAATGTTTGCTGTCTATAGACTGGTTCTCTCTTTGTGACAAGGGACATCATACCAGTTGTATAGCTATTTACTGGCGTCAGTAGATCATCGCGGTCGCACAGAAAGATTGATATTGAAGAATTAAGACATTCTGATAACGCAGCAAGTACATTACGTTAGGCGCCATATATATCTGTACAAAGTAGTATGTACACACTACTAATACTATTTGTTAAGAGAGAGGCGCTGCGGTGATACCAAAACAGACATATCATGATCTAACAAAGTAAAGTCTAGATGTTTTAAAGTTTACTTTTTAAGATTAATATAGGATATTTATTGAATGGTAATCATCTTAGGATGACAAGATCTATTATGGTGCATAACGAATTTTCTTCTCACCGGTATTGGATCGGCCTTGGTATATGGCCGTACTTACCCACTCAAGAGCCTGAAGTGGCATCGATAGGTACTTCGGAGGCAGGTTTGTTGAGCTGAGAGAGTAAGATAGCTGCAAAGCCGTTGGACACGCCGTGCCCTGCCAAGTTCAGCGTCACAGCCGTGGTGACGAACCACTGGAAAAGAACAAAAGCTACACTTTATTTTTATCAAGTTTAATTGTTTGTCAAAATATCATATATTAATATATAATTATTCGTTTTATTCATTGAACACCTTCATATAGCTGCGCAATGCGGTACTATGTATACTATCCTAACTAGCGCCACGTTGTTGTGGGCGGGCGTATCACTAACCATCAGGTGAACGTTGCGCTCGTAGCTTCATTAAATAAAAAAAATATCACCATTGTAGCAGAAATAAAAATGTACAGAACCCTTTAAACCTTGAAACTAAGCACTATTCGACATAAACCTGCGAGAACTTCGTCCAGCAGTGACATGTTAGAAATAGATTTTACGGTGGTAGAACTTCTTTATTTTTATATAAATGATAAAAATTAAAAAACATGAAGCTGTTTACGAAAAAAAAATATTTACTTCAATACATTGTTAATAAAAAAAAGACAATTAACGTTTGTTTACTGCACACGGAGTAGTGATGGCTAAAGCAATAACAGGACCAATACTTGGACAATCTTATTATTGGTCTTGGTGTTGTCTGTTCGGCCTTGCTCTTGGCCTTGCGTAATAGACCAACACCAAGACCAATTTTACTTATCACGAGTATCGAGCAGACGCTGACACAAATCCATGACCTATTTACGAATCGACGATTAAAAGTTAACTGCGTCACTTGGCAAACCCCTGACGCTAGACGAAGTTAAACAGAGAAAAAAATTGTCGTAGATATTTTTTAGTTTCACGAGTTGAAAAATTGTGAGTATAGGTTACCAGTAACAACCGAGATAACCGGAAAACACAGAACCGAAACTAACACTACACTAACGGACGAAATAAATAGGATAACAAATAAAGGATTCCCGTGACGACCAACGCCATGACCAGGACGAACCGGTCCAAACGAAACTACGTTATAAATAACATCTAAATTGTTTACAAAGAAATATAGACATAGAAACACGCGGACGGGTATATACAAATATAACAACCCTTTCGATGGTCGCTAAGTTACATTACCTGTTTCACAAATGGTGATATACCTCTCAGCCTCTTCCCATTATCGCCGATCGCAATAAATAACTTAATTCCCCGCGAAATAACGCAAGGTTTTATTTTTAAACGGCTCACGTAATTAGGTTTAAACTTAGCTATACTTCGGTTACAATTTATGTTAATGTAACCTTGGTAACGGACTAATTAACAGATAATAATCAAATTTATTTTCCTCTTCTGTTCAATTGTTACTAATCGCAGAAAGTATGACGCGAAGAAACAAACAAAATTGATATGTTTAAAAAAGTTATGTAAAGCAACAAGTAATAAACAATAGTCTTTTTCCTTTGATGGAGAACTATTTTAAATTTAACTAACACAGTATACTAGTAGTAGTAGTAGTAGAATATAGTCACCAGTATTTTATTACCTTAATTTTTTGAAAGTAAGGGTGGGCAAACGAGCGAACAGATCACCCGATGGAAAGTGATCACTCACGTAAGGTGAAGTTGTTACTTGTCTCGTCATTGAAGAGTAAACATCTCACTGGGAATATTCCTTATGTTTTTTTTCATTGACTTTCAAGACAAACATTTCTATAGAATTCGTTTTTACACCGTTGCCTCTTTCTTCGCAATTAATACTTTATTTAATTGTAGTCATTGCAATCACGTAGAAATTTTTCAAAATACATATGTATAAAGTACTAAATTAGTGTTCTAGGTCAGAGAAGATAACATGACAAATTAATTACCGCTAAGAAAGTTATTTGGGAGCAAACGTTTACATAAACCCCTAAAGGTACTTCTTTATTGTCTAATATAGAAAAAATGCTAAATTTTGCCAAATGTTATTAATTTAAAAATTAATGATTGAGCTTCTTATTCTATAACAGTTACTTAAACATACTTTCAACTTTAAGTTAGCAATATAACTGTTTGAATAATTGCTTTATTAAATTGAAAAGCGCTACACTAATAGGAGGTAGTCGATGTGGAGATGTTCGGGGTAGGCCTGTGTCCAGCAGTGGATGTCTGTCGGCTGATGATGACACTAACAGGAACTGATAATATCTGAAAAGTTCATCATAAATAGAAGCATTTGTACCTCATCCAAATTTATACTGTGGGTTAAAAAGAGATCCGTATGAAATATATAACGACAATTATATTTCGATGAAGGTCCTCGCTTCACAGTAGGACTCAAGGATGGCTGGCGCTTGATTGCCACTTACATATTCAATGAGGATTATATTGCATACTGTGCTTTATGTCGGCATCATAATGAGGTGCCGTTTTCAAAGTAAAGGTTGGCGATTAGTTTGAGAAAACTAATCCAGCATTTAACTATGTATATTCTTTTTAACTCACGTCATTTAAATCCTTTTACTGCTATATAAATAGCAGTTCATAAAGTTATAGCAAAGGCCATTTTCCGCATTTTCGAATTTTGTTATAGTATTTAATGTAATTTTTTATCACATTTTTGCCTCAGCAAAATAAGTATTGTTTCCATATAAATATTAAGTTTATTAGCTGCAACTATATTCACATCGGGTTAAATATTAGTTAGTGTTTAACGGTAAAGAAATTATCATCTAAAATTATGTTTTGTGTTAGATAGATCCTTAATAAGGACTGTTCGTCGTTATATTTAGAATGATAACCGTTATCAAATTGTTATGAAAATCTTCATGCAAGGTAGTGACCTCCAACAGTACTGATTAAGGCAAACAGATGGAAGAATAAACAACAAACACCTGAGTATTACGTAAAATACGACTAACAAAACCTCTTTTCTATCACCAATTGTCTATCAATATTTCGTGATGTTAAATTGTCACAAGACGGGGCTGGTGGTTAGCCTAACTACTTGTGGTCCCGAAAACGAAGAAAAGACTTTCATGTTACTAAGTAAGTGCGTAGTAACTGTGCCACAGAGGCGGTCTAGACTCCACTAAAAATAACTATTACTGAATAGCAATTGTTTTAGAATTTCCTTACGTAAAAGTATTGAAAATGGACTGAAAACTCGATGATGATGAAACACGCGGCAGGATATCTCATCAACATTTAGAACGCAAATAATCCGTTCAGCAAGTGACGCCGATATACCTGACCTTGACGAGTTGGTTAATCGTTACACTTGATAACACATTATTAATTATTACAACAGCTGTTTTAAGTGTTATAACATTTACGATGTCAGTTTCAAGTATCGTCTGCATCAGTTGTAATTCCTCATGACCTCGTTCTGTTCCGAGTTGTCTACTGATAATGAAGGTTTTCAGTGAGGCCTTACTTAGTATGCATTCAGGTACTAGTCGGGTAAACAATAATTCATAGTTTCCATTTCATTCCTTTCTTCGCAAACTTCCACTAGTCATAAAAAGATTCGTTTTTACATATACATATTCCACAAAATAATTAAATTATCAATAGATAAATAATATTGATATTACCGTCGTTCCGTGTTGTTCTTCCCTTTAGATGTTGTACTCGTAATAAGAGATCATTGTATAATATGATCACTGAAATCCAACGCAGAACTTATGGCGAGCGGCCTATGATATAATTTAGTATCCATAAATCGTAGGAGGAATCCGAGGTATTCTAGGAACAACAGTGTTCGTACACGTATGATATTTGGCCAGCTCGGTAGGTAAATGGTCTTGAGTCTCTCCTTGTGAGGTAAAACCCCGATTATCACCAGCTAATTTTAACAATTAATATTATTTTAATGATTCGGTACATTACTATTAAATTGTTAATTATAAATTTCCTTAAGGATATAATTACTAGTTGTTCCACTGTACTGGCCGTAGACTTTAAATTTTTCGGAAATAGTCGTTTAGAGCTCGTTCGCGAGCAACGCGGGACCGATCAATGTGGAGACCTTTGGGGAGGCCTATGTCCAGCTGTGGACGTCTATTGACTGATGATGATGATGAGTCCTTTAGAGCAACAGGAACCACAAATGAGTTTCTATAGTAACCGCGTAAATAATTGAAAATATTTATAAAAGTTAATCAGATATAAAATGATGAAGGATCTATGAATACCAAAATATAGATAGCCTGTAACCATCTACAAATGATTCCGCGTGCAATGGTCATGTTACCGTGTCGTTACGTTCACTAGTTTCCACGTGATTGGGCAACAAACCAATCCTATGTTCATTATCTATATATATTATGGAGGAATCATTAATTATTCAGTGTTATCAGAAAAATCTTATTTGAATCCCTGGACAAGGTTTGTAAACGAATATAAAGATATATAATAAATGTGGATTTAAAACTGATTAGTGCAATTATTTTTGTGCGCGCTGAACATACGACTGCGTGTGGAGAAGAATCGTCCGCGTCACAAGACGAGGATGGCGTGCGCTCGGTGCAGCGCGCGCTGGCCCCAGGTCGCGCTGCGAAACGAACGGGTCCCTAACTCAAATTACACACACGTATTGCTCACTGAAAGTTCCGTGTTGTTAAGCGAAAATTATGTGCTACCAACTGAAAGCAGAAACAACATGACGACGAAGAAAGATAAAAATGTTCACTGTAAAAGGCCAACCGGTTGACAAGGTTCAAATGTTATTGCATTAACTGAACCGTTAACAGAATAACGTTACTAAATAACTTTTGTATTCAGACGCAATATAAAGAGTCTATGTTAACAGTTTTGATCATCAACCGATGAAATCTAGTTGGTGATAAGAGATGTTTCACGTTATATAATAAAGAGTTGGAACTAGCAACTATAACCATCATCCTCATTATCGGCCTTTGTCTATCCACCGCTGGACATAGGCTTTCCCCAATGTCTTCCTCCAAATACGAACCACAGCTTTTCGCATTCCCCCACTTCCGACCGCTCTTATTATGTCATCGGTCCATCTAGAGGGAGAGCGTCCCACACTTCTGTGTCCTGTACTCCATTCTAAACCTTCCCTCCCCCACTGGCCGTCATTGACACGTCAGACATGGCAGACTTACGACCACTTCAGCGTACACATTTCGAGAGCTGAGTTGACAACTTCAGTTCTCCGGGAAATTTCTTCATTCCGGATCTTGTCTCTTAGAAGAATGCCAAGCATAACTTTCTCTGTCGTTCGCTGTGCGAATTTGAAGTGGTGGATCATCCCGATGATCAAGTGCCACATCTCTGCGCCGTAAGTGAGAGTGGGGCGAACGCACTGGTTGAACACTTTTGTCTTCAGGCATTGGGGAATTTGGGAGGTGAGGAATGAGCGCAATTTCCCAAGCGCTGCCCTACTTACGACCAACTATGACTATAATATAAACGACTGAAATATTCACAATACACGTCCGAACACTAAGGATATCTGCATTAAACATATAAATGTAAAACAAACTTCACTAAAGTAGGATTACTACTTAATGAAACAGTAACTTTTTAAAACCTTTCCATTATCATTTCGCGACGATGTTATTTTTCATAAAGCAACCAAAGCATTGTCGTAATGGGTCATGCTGTTTTGGTTTTACATAATAATTCTTTTGTAGTACAAACGTCAGTTGAACTCACATGAGAAAGAGCTGAAGGTCGCGCGAATCACCCAAACACAACAGCGCAGAGCTGCGCGGGCGCACGGCTAAAGTAGCCGCACTTGCGTAATTCAATAGTGCTGCGTGTGCGCATGTCGATAAACGATTATCGTTTTTATTTTACGACAAGATCACACTAGCAAAAGTTAATGATGAGTGAGACTGAGTTTTACTGCTGTTAGGTCTCTGTTTCCGGAGATCCTCGAGGTATGTACCATCGCAGTTCCTATTGCAGCCGATAAACAGTACTGTATGAATATTACTGAGTTCCAATTTGAAGGACGTTGTTGCTAGTCTAATTACTGGGATGTCGAGACAACATTTTGTCTCAAAGCAACGGGCGCAACGTGTTGCAGTGTATCAATTACTATCATGTGAACATCCCGTTCATCTCGTCACTTCGTAGTATAAAAAAACATCCGCTCGTAACAGTATATAGATTTATGGACGATGAAACCGAACATTGTGCTCGCTTTGCTATATAAGGTGTGAAGTCTCATTACTGTTGTAATTTCACCAGCCACAGCAGCCTTCAAACCGGTACACGATAATGTTTGTACAGTACTGTTTGTCTTCTCAGTTGGTACCTAGACGGTCTCCAGCAACAGACATCTATCACCAATAAACTGTTACATCTAAAAGAACTAAAGAATCTGAGTACGAAGTAAATAGACTAGTACAGATTACTTAAGATCTTTTGTTGGTTAGATTTTATTAGTGTTTATATCTAGAAATTGTTACAAAAAACATGACGTCATTAGTACTATTTCATGCAAACCTTTATTTTTTATTTAATCTAAATTTCGTGATTCGTGATCGATAGTGAGATAATCATCATCATCATCATCAGCCGATGGACGTCTACTGCAGGACGGTGAAGCTTTACCTCAGTACTTATTCAAAGTACTCTGTGTGATGCTACTCTGGTGATAAATTTCTAGATATCATTTTAGATTATCATACGGATACGTAAAGGCCACCAACTCCATAACATGTGGACAGAGAATGGAACTGAAGGCCACTGTGTCAGCAAGCCGTGGGCCACGCACATGTGCCGGATTAATAGATGTCCATTTTTTTGTATCGATAGTTGCGCTACTAGTGCTCCCTTCACCAGTTCGTCAGCTCGACATCACCAATTCCCGCAGATTCCCGATCCGTCGGCGAAATGACGCAGGAACAAGTACCTAAAGATCAGTGTTACTCTAGATTTCGTGTTAAAGAATAGTGTCACAAAATATATATATATATATATATATATATACACGTCTGTGTGCAATGTGTTTGTCTGTCCCCCTGCCCGTCAATATTTCAGCAGGTCAGTTTTTGTTTGTGGATAGAGCTTTTCATATTCATCATCATCATCAGCCAATAGACGTCCATTGCTGGCACATAGGCCTCCCTCAAAGATCCCGCAGCGATCGGTCCTGCGCTGCCTGCATCGCCGAGCATCAGATGCCGACGTTTGTAGGGGTTCATATGGGGGGATTTGAACTATTTCCTACCACGCTGGTTCAATGCGGGTTGGAGCCCACTCCCCCTTTTTCATATTGAGTGTAACAAAAGTTTTTTTAATCAGATTACAAGGTGATTGGTACATTGCTCCGTTACCCTGGCAATGACTGGTAAGACCGCAAGTGAAGCGTCGAACGATTATGTCGAACCAATTAAGTTATTGAAGGTTACAAGTTCGAACACGGACGTAAGATTTTCCGAAAGACAACTTATTCATTCCTTAATGATACGGTTACGATTTCTATACCCACACTCCGAGTGGTGTTGTGGTATATTATTCGTTATAGGATGACTGGCAAAGTTAACCAGGCTCCAACCGAGTCTCCTGCGGCATTAACTGTTCAGGAACAACCGACAATCGGAATATATTTGCTTTGTTGCTGCGACTCCTGCGTATTCAAGGATTACGTGAGCGTTGGATTTTTCAGCTTTTAGACACTTCTGATCTACAAAGTGCCAGAGTTTAAACACTTGTGATCTACAAAGGCCTGCCCTGTAATGATACTAGTTTTTAGATATTCGAAAGAATGCTGCTGAAGAAATCTAAAGGTATAAGTGCAGTCTCCAAGCGACTCATCCATCCGCATTCACACAACACACTCGTAACCATGCACTTACTACACCCACTAACTAATTGGCGGACTATATTTAGAGTTTAACTGGTAGAAACGCGTTAAGCTCAGTCGCTGAACTGGTTCATTCGCGCAACAATTAACGCAGTACAAGTAACTAGCGAGTTAATTGAGTTATCTCGCTAACTACCATCCTCGTACAGTAAACAGCATCGCTGTGGTCCGCGTACATATAACAGCCAGAGTCCTCAACACGAGCACGCTTCACCCACTACTTCACAGTCGCTCAATATCATGTCAAGTTAGTGTCAATGGTTAGGCCTTTTTAGATTTTTTAAAATAGTCCTTAAGTATTAATATCTAGCTGCGGTCTAGATTTGCAAAGTGTTGTCGCGGCGAACGTTCGCGAGCTGGCGCCGCGCTGACCTCCGCGTTCAGTTAATGAAACGCTCGCCCAATGCTAAATATATTTAGAAACAGAAATAGTGACGCTGACTTCCCATACGCTGGGCCAACGCGCTGGCTGTCGGTCTGCATGTGCGACTCATTCGCAACGTTAGCGATATCTAGACTAAGGCCTTGGCCTACGAAAACGTTCGGCTCAGGTCTCAGCCTACAGAGGGGATGTAGTCTTTAATTCATGAACTTCTGCAGAGTATGATGGACATGTCTAGTATTTAACACCCACACATTATTTCTAGAATTGTTTTTATTTTTTCAATATCTTTACTACTTCGATGTCTTAATTAACTATTATCTAAGGATGTACCGCACATTCTCTTTAAAATCATTTATTTCTTATCAAATTTATCGAGAGCACGAGACGGATTGAAGCTCGCCTTTACTGATATCGCGGATCGGGCTCGTCAGCCTGTTGGAGATGACGATATCCACACCAGCGATAGACTTCTAGTGTTCAGTACAATTGTGTACAGTAAAGAGGTGGAATATATAACACAGGACACAATACAAAAAAATTAACATATATCAGATGAGAAAATTACATGGAAAAATTATACAACTTGAACATTATTGGAATTATGGATTTTATTTCACGTGCACGTGCTCCTGAATGATCGGCACAAAGTTTCGATGTTTGAACGTCTGGATTAGTATGTTATTGGTAAAGTGCCTATACCCATAGGTACCATTGAATCTATGACTATCTTCCTCTCAAACTAGTAACATCTAGCGGAGATCATTAGAGCTATAGCTGATTGCTAATTATCTGAATCAGCAATGAGCTACTACTAGCTATAGTACACATAACTTCATTACAATAAAACCTTCATGAATACAATTAGCTTTTTTGTCCTTTATTTCTATAGTATGTAGTTAATTATGTTTAATCGCCTCTTCACGCTTTTCGTACTTGTAAGTTAAATAAATGTTAAGTAGAAATTTCTTTAAGTTATTTTATGTTATTTACGTATTGAATTGATGACTGCAGCGAATTCCTATTAGAACTTACTTTAAAACGTTCAGTCCTTGTTTCATAGGTTTCATATCATGTAACTATTGTTACGGGAATAGCTCTTAATTATTTTTCGTTAGATAATTAAGTATTGTCTGTAAAACTACCATATGTGAGAAAATAGTATTTGTTATAGATTTTCCAACAATCAGAAGCTAATGGAAATCAACTGAACTCTTGTCCTTACGTCTACGAACTTATAATATACAACTTACTTTATTGTGTGTCTCTCTGTGTGCATCGTGTGCTGCTGTGAAGGCTGATCTAGCGAATATAACTTGTAGCCTAAACAGTGCTTCTGTGTTACCTTATACAGTTTATATTAAATAAATTGTTAGCCTAGATTTATGTGTGTTAGGCAGTCTGTCATAGTACGTCTTGTCTGTTAAACTCTTGTCTTGTTCTCTTGACTTGTCCGTAAAACATTAAGATCTATGCGACATATATATCATCCTAATGCAGGTGGACATACGTTAGCCGAGTACAATTTGTAATTAGTCATGTAAATATGTTCTAAGTATGATATTAAGTTACTAATTAGTGGGTTATTATAGTAGCAACAGCGATAGGAGCGAGGTGATGTGCTGGTTGTGGGGGCTGAAGGTGACTTAAGTTATAAACATATCAGTTACCAGCTTTAGTAACGCACTCGGCCAGGTTCCGTACCTATTCTAATTAAGACGCAGGTATTGAGAAAAGGGTAAAGTGGAATAAGCAACATACTAGATGATCTAAACGTTCGCATGACGGTAAGTGATACGGCTGATATAGATGATGATGCTACCATCAAAACGTACTACTTTTAAAACTTACTACCTTATTGTCGGTTGGTTAGCTGTGACTTTTTTTGCGGGACCCTAAAGTTATTAACAATTAGCGCTTCGCAATTGTTTTTATTTACAACTAATAGTTCAGGATGAGGGTGGCGGCCTCGGAATATAATTGTTGGAGCTATTGTCTCCGTTGTTTTTGTCTAAAATACTAGGTTATGTGCACTGGTTCGCTCGCATCTATTTGCAAGTAGATTGAAAAAACTTTCAATAAAGATAACAAACCATCATGTCAATGGATGTCCACTGATGGACATAGGTCTCTTTTAATGTATTTTTAAAACAATATTTTTATATTATTTTCATTCAGTTAAGCGACGACAGCGACGAGCAGGACGTTCATTTAGTGGTAACAACGCGGCGCTAGTTAGGACATACCCTGCACCACATTATGCTCGTCACCTGGGACGTAAGATGTTGAGTCTCGTTACCCCAGTAATAACACTAACTACAACGCCTTTCAAACCGGAACACTGTAATGTTTGTATGCAATAAGCGCTGCGGTAGTACTTACCTTAACAATTTCCGGCAACAGAGACCTACAACCAGTAAGTCTTTATTGTATGTTAACTTTCTTTAACATAACAATATACTAGTTAAAAAAAACCCTTTGTCCGTCTGCGTTAATCATCCAGTAGTATATAGGTCGCGAACCGCGGTATTATTACCAGTAATTAGACATATCAACACGCTACTCCTATGCGCAACAGAACATTGTCGAAGACTCCGCGCACACACGATCAGTGCCGCATAAATTATTAATTATTTGCTCTCAAACACGTTAATGGCCTGATGATTTGCAGCTTCGTCTGTGTGCAGTGGGACAGGAAACGGTTCACAAGAAGTTTCACCCAGAAAATATTCAATTAAATAGCCAATCTATTGTATATATATATAGTGTATGGTGAGCACGCCATTAACTCAAACAGAAAAGAGTAACTTCTCAAATATGGAGCTACAGGCTGTATCCGAAGCTGTGTGAAAAGCTTTCTCTTGACCTTAAACTCTTCTTCTTATAGTAGATAAGGAAGGTATGCCATCAGTTCACCATATTTCTACCGGTTTCTTGCAAGGTTGAATAAAGCGATCCGCAATTCCAGTTCATTCTGATGTTATGTTGCTATGATGCTTTCCTATAACCAATACTCATTTAACCCACGATCTTATCCATCATGTCTAAACACTAGTGATCTCTTTGTGGCCTTACTATAAAAAGGTGAAAGACCTTGGGTGCATTCTAGCCGGTGCAAATCCAATACAATGTCTGTCTTTGACACCGCAAGAGTAGGCATTGACCCATGTATACTAGAAATAAACATCCTTTCTTACTTATCAGCCGCACTGAGGGGGAATTGGGCCTTACCCCACCACGCTAGTCTAGTGCGGGTTGGAGGATGGTCAGAGCCTCGTCTGTTCTTTATCAGGATGCACCTCGTGCAAGTAAGGTTGACTTGGATTCTGTAAGATGTTGGGCGAAATCCCTTACACTCCTTCTTTATACCGTTTGTTTATTGATGTACTATTTGATCTCATGTACCAAACAAAAAAATGTACAATTCTGCAGCAAGAGCATATAAGAGATCGAGGTTCGAAGCCCAAATAACGTACACAGTTGCCGATGACGGTGTCCATTCATACAGACCGTTGTAAGGTATTCTGAGTAATCAATGTTAATAAATCTCGATGCCGTGAAAAAATATCAAAAGAGTTCCAATCGAACTGGTCGCCGGTTACGCGGAAGTATAGATCTGAAATAATTCAACGTGGTCGTTGTTAACTCTAATTGTGTTTTTTTTTTGCCTCTTACCGACTGATTGTCTGCTCGCTTCCTTATAGCTTTTGGGGGTCTCTGCGTGAGGGTGTGTGAGGTTCGAGCCTTGAAGTTAGGTGCGGGCCCTTTCTAAATATATGCAGACAAACAATCTATCGTGAATAATACTGAACCGTGTTCTAGCATCGTTTTACTAAATATGGATCACCGGAGAAACAAACAGTTAGTCCTTCGAGCCAGATTATGAAGATTAACCAAATGGTAAAAACTTTTGCTTAGTCTAAAGCAAGGGGAAGAACAGATCGCTTAAGAGGTTAAGTAATTTACCCTTTCGATTGAAATCATGATATAGACATTGAATGTCCCGTCGTTTCGACAATTTCATTGTCTTCCAATTGAAATATAATACTGTTAGTATACTACATACAGCTTGGTACTTGACGATCTGGTTATATACAGCAACTAAAGTTATGTTTGAAAAAAACTTCAAATCCAATTTTTATACAGAACCTTTTATTAAGCATTGGTTCATTATATATCCTAATAGAAACAGTGACTGTAACGTTGTATTATATCATTATTAATTTAGATATATAAAGTCCAATTATGCCTGAACTAGCAGAGTTGTTGGTTCTGGGTATTGGGCTTGTATGAAGCGAGCTTGATTATACAATTGTGTCAATTATCGTATAAAAAATTCAAGTTCTTTTGAAAGCTAGAAAGATGTTTAAGTACAATAATGTCTGCAAAACAAGTTTGAATGCGTAAGTAATACATAATAAGTACGAGGGTTACATACAACTCTTCTCTGAGGACATGTGTTAACCTTCTTCTTAAAGTTGCATGTTCTTTCGAAGGTCGTGGACCTTGAAAACTGTGGCTATTAAACATGAACGAATGCTCTATCCAAACTAAAACTGATTGTTAAGCCAGGTTACTCTTCTAAGGCCCACAGTTCATATTTCTTGAAGCATTTCTAAAAGATGCGCAATTACTATTTTGTGTAAAAACTCTTTAATACTGTTACATTTGAGACTTTGTCTCTCCAGCATATCATCCTCAATCCTCCTCATCCACCTGAAGATAACAATCCTTAGCGTCCTCCTGTATACCCTCGTTTCGAAAGCTTCAATTTCTTGTGAGGATGCGCGCTTCGACGCCATACAACAGAATAGAGAAACAGCAATACAAACATTACTGTATACTAGTATGAAAGGCACTGTAAATATTGACATTCCGTGCTGGTATATCATACCTGTCTGCAAGACGCTATGGCTAATGAAACTTCCAGTGCTAAGGAAACTTAATATTCGTATATCAGGCGGTGTGATCAATGTGGTGCGGTAAAATGTGAACCTTGTGCTCCTCTTGATAAACAAAAGATCAGTAATAGGTAAATTCTTCGTTAAGTCTACAAATTATAACATACATTGATTTTTTGTTTATATACTAAATTAAGATATATTCATTATATACTAAATCAAGGTACATGAAAAAATAAAATGCACAGACACAGCTTATTTCTATACAAAACTTCCTTCAGTACAGCTGATGTTGAAGCTTTATAACGGTAAAACCATTCTGTGCACTGAGAGGATATGTTATAACAAAACATAATAAACATGAACTCGTTTACTGTACAATAATATAATTAGCATAATGAATACTACATATTTCCATATGTTATGATAACATAATGGAATCAATTGGTTGAGACGCGTACTTCTCATTCCTAATGGAGTTACTGAAGTAAACACCAATTATACATTATTTATGAAATGAGCAAATAAGACAAACAGATTTCTTCATAGATGAAGTATAATGTAGAGTTGAATAACTCAACACTACATTACAAAACGAGGAGAGTGTCGCCACTGAGTTTCTTCGCTGTCCGTACCCTCGGTGTCTAAATGGTGCCGCGCCACTGATGTTCCTGTGGCTCCGCCGTAAAGTGTGGGTTTTAGTTGGTGCAACTCCGACATACCTTGTCTTTGCCCCTGCGAGAGCAAGTATGCGAAGACATTGCTTCGCGTAAAAAAGGACTTACCTTCAAAAATAGAAATTAATGAAATATTTAAAGTTGTCCTTTGTAAAATATGTCGGTTTGTTCCCTTTTTTCTTCACTCGAAGCTTAAGTTCAAACGTAATCGACCCGGACCTCTTGAAATCGTATAAAACGTATTCCTGAGTAACCTTTACTTTAAGTAAATGTTAATGTGTAAGTTATTTAATATAGAAACATCTACATATTATTTCTATAAATAAAACAACGAGGGAGACACAATCGCTTTCGAAGTCTATTTACAAATGTTTCGTATTCAATACCCTTCAATGTATAGTCATCGGGTCACTGACTGAAATCAAAGCATCGATAACCTCACGGGTTCTGGTTCAAAGAGACCAAAATATCTGGTGTAACAGCACACCCATCTTATATTTAAAGCATACGCAATAATACGAATTGTTTTACATTTTTCTCCTCAAACCCGCGCCCGCAACTGATAATCATAATTACGTCTACAAAACATTCCTTTATTGTATATACCATACATGATCACAAAAATAACAGTACATATCAGAGTATAAACATCAGTATATTACATCATCATCACCCGATAGACGTCCACAGCTGGACGTAGACTGCCCCAAATATTTCCACATCGATCGGTTCTACACTACTCTCAATCTGTTGATTCCACCAAATCTTCAATAGAAGTCAAGTTTTTCCATTAAAAAATAGTCTCCCCTAAGGTACAATTATTCGCAGAAAATAATGACGAGCATAAGACCAAGAAACTGTCCCAAACCATTTCCATTTTAAAATGTCTGTTGTCTTGTTAAACCATATCATTAAAAGTAAAATCTATAAGAAATGAGAAAAAACGTTATCCAGATTCTATTAATTCAGGCTTAAGAAATGCGGAAGTTATTCTACATGTATATCTATATATTTCCTACATATATATGTTAACCAAACAAAGGAAGGCACTCCGTTGTTTACTGAGAACTTTATCTGTGTCTGCGTTTGTATGAGTTATTGGTTTTAGGTTATATGTCGCAAGACAGCTCTAGTGACTGCCATTCGCTTTATACATACTACTACACAGTAAGCAAGGTAATCAATCGGTAAAACAACTACTTCCGTAACGATAACTTTCTGGAAGTTTGCATTCGGGGAATGAACCTCTTGAAGCATCGTTACTAGATAAATAGTTAGTAATGGGAAATTATTTATAATTTCTTCAGACATTGATTGTTTAAACTGTGATGAATGTTATTTTAAACCCATTATCAGATACAGGACGTTTCTCATACACAAAATGTCATTATGGAAGTTCACCAGGGTGATTAACCAGATTATTCAACTTCAACTAGGTCGCTTTTATACACAAAAATTTAAACAGCCGATAAATGAATGTTTGAATGAATGAAGTAAGTTATTTTCAACATAAACAATAGATGCAGAATTACTATTTTCTTATTTCATCATCCGTAGGTCTAGTATACTATTTATTCAAATTATTAGTGTGAAATATTTAACAAATTGGATCCACTTGATCGGGTAGTAACTAAATTGAAGTAAACATTACAATATTTAGCGGGGGTCTATGTCCATCGAACTGGCCACCGTTTTTGGAAAGAAACGGTGGCCAGGGCAACGCACCATAGTCACGTCCCTCAGTCATGAGGTTATGACAAAGAAGAAGAAGAAGAAGATGTCCATCGGCTGAGGTCCATCGCCGGATGATAGATAATAGAGGAAACAACAACGAACCGATTGCGATAATTGAGGTAAAACGCTTTAAGCTGCTCCATCATTGACTCCGCAAAGTTGAAAGTGCTATTGCAAAGCGACGGACAGACGAATTCAAAGCTATCTATACACAAGCCAGACAATCATCGTTCGTTACTCTCAATGAAGATGAGGATGTACTCCACACTACAAAAGATTGTTTTCTTAGTCTGCAGATGGGTATCCGCTTTCACTTCATGAAATTCGAAAGTCAATACAAAAAGCTTTCAATGGATTATTAATACAAGTGTCTACAAGTGTTTCTAAGAATACTTACTTCAACAATATGAAGCCCAAGCTAACTTTAAAGCGATCAACCAACTTTAATATAATTAGAGTGAAAGTTTTAAGCGTGTTATAAAAGCAAACATCGAACTTTGGATCGTCACCATCTCTAGATGAAGTAGTTCGTTTCTCTTTAGAGGAAATATCAGTAATTATGAAAATATTATCAGAAACACTTTGCCATCGTTTCTCTTATATTAAAATATTAGTTCTGGAACAAGAGGATTTAATTAGACAATTGTTTAGTTACAGTTGCACTTTGATCTTATTTATTATTCCTCGGGATACTGATACGTTCACCTGATGGTTAGCAGTATGATTATTTATAACATTGGGGCGCTAGTATTGTATCAACAATTCCACTAGTCAAAGCCTGTTAGCGACAGGAATAGACGATTCTCGACGGGTTCCAGAAACAAATAGTAAAATTTCCCTTCATTATTTTTTTTACTGTGTACTACTGGCGGACTTTTTATGTAATGTTTGTATATTTATATTATTTTAACAATCACTATCATCATTAGCCGACAGACGTCCAGTGCTGGACATAGTCCATTACAATCTATATTTCAAACTATTGAAATATCCAAACAAAACATCTTAATTATTTACGACTACTTTATACCACTACGTAAAGTTTATGTATAATAAACTTCAGACATGTACAAAATATTTCAAGATGTTATTCCAGATACTGACTAAATGAAAATATACAAGTGAATTTTATCACACGGTCATTTTACCACATCCTTAATTACTATTCGTTAAGATGGTACTGCAACATGTGAATACGTAAGTCATCATTACATCACTTCATCTCGGTCGCAAAACGATGTGCGTATAACTATTGATACCAGCAACAACTTTTATTCATCCATTTTTGCGTGACCACAAGATGGAGCTGCAAAAATTTATTTCTCCTTGAATATTCTCAGTTACAATAGCATAGAAATTGTGAATTGTTATCTCAAAGAAAGCGATGTTCAAAACAAAGCGAACTGGAATAAAGAAGTAAAAAAGCAGACCCTGTCATAGGACGGGACAAATGCTAAGAAAAAGAAGAAGAATGATAGCATAGATATAATACAAACCAAACAACGTTCATGTAGTTCATTTCCTATAGACATCATAGTAACATGCATTTAGATAAAAGATCAAATACAAAGAATATCTGATGCAATAACCCCAGTTAACCTAGTCAGGTTTAAGATAACTGTCCGCTGGGGTTATTGCGGTGAGTTTAAATATAAACTGATAAGCTGGTTGCTGTCGGCGACGCACCACTCCATGCAGCCGGCATTCTTTATAAACCACTCTTTGTCTGGTTTAATGAGCCGGAAATAAGGCACGAAAGTAAAGTATGCCTTTCTCTACATTTTCATGATAATGTAAATATTCCGCATGATTTGTTTGTAAGTACGGCAAACGATAGAACATGAACTAACAGTCTAGACTACGAGACCAACTGGTATATTTCATCTCTTCAGCTTTTTCTTATCGGATACAGCAACTTCCGTATGAAAACATTAAAACTTCGGAAGGTCATAAGAAAAATTAATGACATTTTCGGTTAGTGTTTCTTATTGCAGACAGTTTAAATAGTACTATGCTAAGTTTACTACTTCCCTTTAAACTATACTGTTGCTTCTGGTATAGTGAGGATTTTTCATTTTAAATCGGCTAACATTCTTGGTGTCGTGTAAATGACCTAACCAGCTCGTTGTTGCGTAAGCAAGTGTTTACTTACCATCAGTTGAACACCCTGCTAATTTTTTATCTCGATTAATTAAATCTTATGTAAATGCAATGACCCTCAGCCACCACAAGACAGACAGACTCCGCCAGCATCCATTTAAAGTTTATTTAAAGCGCTCCGAGATACTCAGGTTAATTATATACCTGTTAGGTTAGGAACAATAAAAACATGAGCACCACGGAAGTGGAGCCTGGCGGATTGGACAGTGCGTGCGTCTAGTTCAAGGGGACCATTAGATTACATTCTAATGGTGATAATGCACAAACCACGACGCCAGCAGTCGTGAACTTGGCATTGGACTGTACGCGCAGCGGTGGAAGTACCGATCAACGTTCCAAATCTAAAATATTCCATAGCAACACACACTGCACTATACTAAATGTTGTGATGGATGAAGTGGATCCTTTAGTCATCATTTTAAGTAGCATTCTTTGCGCTATTAATGATTATTCTCCTCCCCACTCTCTTCCTGATCTCTGATTATGTTAGAATACGTTTACATTATATTTACAAATATAACTACCTGTTCCCGTCCGCGTTGCTGGCGGTAGACCTGAACTTTGTCAGAATTGTTCCTTGAGAGCAACAGCAATCGCGAATGAGTTTCTATAGCAACCGTTACTATAGCAAGCGCGTAAATAGTACCAAACTAAAATGATTATAAAAGTTAGAAATAAAAAGATGAAGGATCTAAGAAATTCAAACAATAATTAGCTTATAACCGTCTACAAGTCAGTCTGCGACGAATGCTCGTGCTCCCACCTCGATACCTTCACTAATTTTCACGTGATTGGCGAACAAACAAAACTTATTTTCATTATATATATATATATATAATGAAAACCTATTTATGTCAATATATATACATATATATATATATATATATATATATATATAGATTAATTTATCGACAACAGAAGTGTGCTCTACCTAAATCTCTCATTGAAATGTTTTTCTTTCTCTCTTTTATGTATTGCATCGGGAGACTAGTAGAAAAAGCTAATCTGGTCTGCAAAGATCTTTCTAGAAACAATATCGATGGAATATTTGATGTGCTGGTATTGTTATGCTAATGCGCGCGACGCTGGTGACGTCACGCGATACTTATCAACGAGGCAAATAGATACGCGTATCGAATTGTATATGCGAATTACTTGCGATCAGCGTAATGTGATACGTGGCAACGGGCGGACCACATAGCGCGGACGTCGGCTGTCTGATGCAGCCGACAAACCACGAGGGGAGACCATGTAATGGCAAGTACAGCGATACACCGTCTTCCTGACAGATTGTCGGGTGAATATCGCAGGCAGACGGTATACGTTGTATCGCTGGATTGAAGAGGCTTACCATCAGCAGTGGACAACAATTACCTGAAAACGTGATGATGTAATATATATGTTTATACGCTTCACTATCCGCAGTTTTTGTTTACACACAGTGGGTTTACCATCAGCTTCAATTTCACTGATCGAACCGACAATGAGGAAGACGGTGAAGACGCTCGCCAGCCGACAGACAGTAGTGTGCAAACATTACTGTGTTCCAAATTGAAGGGTGCAGTAACCAATGAAATTACTAGCGCAACGAGACTTATGTTTGGGGCGACTAGCACCGCGTTGTTATGGCCAGGCGCGTCGCTTACCATCACAGGTGAACGTCCCGCTAATCTCGTCACTTCGTCATGTTAAAAAAAATCAGATTTAATAGCAAAGTTGATAAAAAGTAAATTTGTCACTTTAAACCTTGCTCCTGACTTAGGCATTATTGATACTAAACGATTGAACTGGTGCTTAAGGTAGGACATGACAGTTTAGAAATCACTGGTTTTCCGCAAAATTTGTTAGTGGTGTTAACCAAAACAGTCCCAAGTTTAGTCTAATAATAGTGTCGTTGTTTACAAATGCCGTGAGCACGTGATGACGTCACAGTAAACACGAACAGCGCCGCACGTCGCTACCGTGGGGGCGTGGGGGAGCGGCGGCGTGGGGGCGTGGGGCGCGAGGGCGCGGCAATGACACTGAAGCCGCTCGATCACTCCTCGCCACGGAAGTAGGCTAATAACTTTGGAGTTTTTTTATACAACGAGTTTTAGTAGCTTATTAAATAATTAGCTAATTAAGTAAACACATTCACCTTTAACTATTTAGTGAGATGCAATTCCAGCGACAAATAAACCAGACTGGAATAATGGTAATGTTTTCCTTACCTGTCTATACCGGCTTTCATATTTTGACAACACCACTATATTGCAGCTGGTAGACAATATGAGGGTGGTAGCTAAAGGGAAGAGTTTGAAAAATCATTACCATCATAGAAACTCCACAACACGTTTGGAATCGAATCAGGGCTGATACAAAGCAAACGATTAGCTGCAGCGCTACCAGTCTTATATGTAATAGGTGACAGTGGTCACTAATTTACCAGTTTCCTTATATTTGGAGCATACGTACTGCCTACTCATTGTTTTCTTATAAGTAAGACAGGGGGACAGCCGGAGGTCAAGGGTAGCGCCGCTGGTGACGAACCGATCGTAAGTAACGCACGCGCAGCCCTAGGCACGCGCCCCCGCGACAACCTGCGTATCGATACAAATATTACTCCATTTTACTTACATTACTTTATTAACTTAAATAAACATTATATTATAACTTGATAGATAGGTTAAGAGTAAGGACACAATTTCATACGATATCAAACAATGATGAAGGAATTATGCTAGCCCGCATACAGCAAAGCTCCTCATTTACAATTTGTAGTGTGTTAGAGGGGTAGATTAAAAAAATTGTACTACAACCTAAATTGCCACCACATGTGGTTCCAAATTTGACCCTCAGTGCTTCAAGTCAGTATGCCACTTATGCCAATTTGCAGCAAATAAATATGTTAGTAGTTGCGACAGTAACAAACGCTATTGTATATCTTTTATATAGCATAAATATGTTGAATGAGGATGTTGTATAGTATAATGGTCCATTTTAAAAATCAACATTTATTTAGTAATAAGTTCCGTTTACATTATTTGTTATTATTTTGTTATAAATAATGGATTCCAGATTTACTTTCCGCCGCAAATATCGTCTGTGAAGTAATTGTTATTCTCTTACTCTTGTTGGCTTTGAAAGGAATTGTTAAATATATTTAATTGTTCAGTTCTCACTCATATTGTAGTTAATTTACTGTAAACTAATTGTTTGTAAAGTCATGTGAACATCGCGAGAGAAAGATTTATCTCCGCCCAAACAAACACGAGCCCGTTATGAAAGTAATTGTGCAACGAATCCCCTCTGAGATTATGCTTTAGCAAGTATTTCACTGTTTTATCAGTAAACATGTAGTTTTGCCAAGTATTTGGCTAATGAGGGCGACAAAAATATATACAACGGCTACATTCAGATACAAATGAAAACATCTTTCTCGTTTTTAACTATAAATCTAAAGTTTAACTCGTGTGCCTGTGACAGGCAGTTAGTCAACAAAATCTGTTAGGCTAGTGATTACATTTGAAATGCATTTTCAAAATATTTAAGATGTGAAGAGCGAAGTAAATAAACAAAGGAAAAGTACTACATATACATATAGAGAGTGTGGTAGCCTTGTTAATCATGGACAATGTCTTTGAAGACATACTGTGTGAAACAGCCGGGTCAAACGTTGAGTTTACTCTCTGTGCAGCTTACACTATAATTAAAACTATATTACAAACTGAACTACAGAATATATGCATAGTTAAAGTTAAAATATTTTAACAGTTGCATAAATTTTATAACAAGGTGATATTCGTACAGAGGTCTGAAGGTGAAGAGGGTTTAAAAAATAATAGTTAACGGTCAACGATTGTTGACTAATGTGTACTCTAACCTACAGACACTGCGTCAGATATGAGTTAAATGATTACTACGTTCAAGTAATAACTGACTGCTGTGTAACGTTGGAGAGCACACGCGTCAGCATGCTGCATTATCAGTTGACACACATTCAGTACTGCCTCCACTATCAGTCGCGCCAACAATGCTATTATACATTAACGATTAGCAAACAGACAAACGTACAGCCGGACGCGGTGAGATTTGTCTCGTCGTTTATCTTATATTAGAAATGTTCGTAACTTGACTTGTTACCACTGACTGCTTAACAATTACGGCCGTCGACGAAGCCGCTGGATGCAGCTCTCCGACGAAGGCCTATGACCAGCTTAAAAAGTCTAGTTATTGATGTTGATGTTGTAATACATAGTAATCATGACGAGAGACAAACAGAACCATAAATGGTCGTTGTAGTCAAACGGAACAGGAAATTACAAATACAGCCTAATTTTACGTTCAAACGATGACGCCGGTAATGGCGAGGGAAGAAGCTTGATGATGGAAGAGAGCAAGGATTCATGTAATATAATCTGCTTTTACCATGTGTAGAGCTTTGTGATGTATAAGGTATCTAAGGTATCTCTTAAAACTAGTTGGATGCTGCAGTTTTATTGGCTGTGAATTTAAAGGTAACAATTATGTGATTGGATGAGACCAGATGATACATACCCGAAGCGAGATCGACGATTGTAGCGAAGTGGCACATTGATAAAGACCACACATAGTATCTATCTATGGTCAAAAAAACCTATATGACTAGCTCAAAAGAGCCCTCTAATGGGACCCGGTGGGTTATCTCAGAATACTAGTGGGTTGCGGTGCCAAGAAACTGAAGGATCAGAATATCATTTCTGCGAGATACTGTTGTACCTACACTCCGCTGATAAAGGATGTCGCAACTCTGCTTTTCTGGTCTATTAACTCTGATGTGCAACGAGCCTCACGATCTCATCACAATGGCCGTGAGACTCAAGAGTGCAAGAACTTGAAAGGAAACAACTTTCCTGCCCGTTGCAGTGGACCTGAAGTTTATCACTTAAAAGACGAAGAGCTATGGGTAAGCGATACACCTGCCCATAACATGGCGTTAGTCAGGATACACTGCGCCATATCGTGCTCGTCGCCTTGCGATGTCGTCTCGTTAGTTCATTAGCTGGAGCGTCCTGCAAACCGAAATACAGTACTGTTTGTCGGCTGCGACAGAAGCTGCGGTGGTGCGTAGACGCAGCCGCCGGCCGTCGCCGGGCAGCTGGCGCAGTGCATCGACAGCCGTCGATATATAGCAGAGCGGCGCGAGCGGCCCGCACTGCGCGCTCGGCCCCGCACTGCGCGCCCGGTCCCGCACTGCGCACCCGGCTCCGCGGCACGCGTTCACGTATCAGTTTGCGAATTACGGCGGCGGAGGTCGGACGCGCCTATCGTTGTTTGTTTGCGACCACACGCGCCTGCACTTGAAATTAAGTGAACAAAAGGTAATTACTGTGCACCACATATATCTAAATGTTTATTGTATGTTCATGTTGCCTGTGCATAAGGAACCGGCGGAAGGGAGCCGGGGAGTGTCTTATATTTTCGCGCCATTTTTCATTTTGGCCGAAACATTGTATTAGTCTACTTCCTCGATATTTGTTGGAGCTCATAATGCCGTAAGTAGATGAAGCTGCATCACTTACGCTGCAGCTTTCACACTTTATATATTTTACTCCACGAAGCGTAGACCAGTTAGCAGCTGATGATAATTGATAACACTAACACGTTGTGCATCACGTTGTGCTCGTCGCTTTGAGGCAGGTGTAAAATCCCTTTAAGCTACTTAGTTCAATAACTGCAGCACACTACAGAACGCAACACGGTAATGTTTGCTGACTGAAGAAATAGGTTCAGCGGTAATTCCTACAAGCTATGTCCTTAGAGAGCTGAAGGAGAGCTATGTGAAAACATGTACTAAAGCGATTATGGCTTCAGTTCTAAATAATCTAGGGTACCTAGTAAAAACTGAATTAATGAATGAAGCTTAACGCCTTCAAGGCGATGCGGCGCTAAGTTAAACTGAACGATTTCTACACTAGTTCAAACTGTCATACTTGTAAAAAGAGGTAGAACATGATCTCTAGTATCATCGATGTATATTCTGGAACGATCTAGAACGAGTTTTAAGCGCATATCGAAATCTTTCCATTCAATAACGATCACATTACAAACAATTGATCTAAATTTAAATAGATCATGATAGTTACTGTTGACGTGGATTCACCATTGGTAGGTTACCGTTCTAACCACAAAACAATAACGAACAAACATTACTAAGTTCTTGTTTAAAGGGCGTTGCAGCTTGTGAAATTGCTGAGGTAACAAAACTACTCGTACCTTAATAGAAGCACAGTGCGAAGCAGTGTGTATCTATTTAAGCAGCGTCACATTGTTACGGACAGCACAGCTGATGATGGATCAGATGATTTATCTGATAGTGTCGCTTGTTCGATGAAATAAAAAAATTTAACGCATTTATATATACATGATTTAATGTGACTAATCAAAATAATTCTGATTTGATCTAAATCAAATCACAAATGTTCTAACAGTATACTATGAGGCGAACTTTCTCGTAGTGGATGTCTTCTCTTCTAAGCTAGAACTAAATTTCAAACGATTCTACTTTTGTTATCCGCACAGTTAACATAGTCGCAAAGCACCAATCTGGAGCTGATGACCAGGTCCGTGTAGATATGGTCATCATAAGTAGGATCGAAATGTATTCGTAACGGAAACGGTTACAAAACCGGTACCCGCGCGCTGCTACTGGATGCCCTAATCTACTGCGAAATGTAGATTATACTTCGTGTCTACATCTTTACCTAGATTTTTTTAAATAACACCCACACTACCTGGTTTATATTAAAAAAAATTGTCAGTATTAAGTCTAGCAGACAAGTTCAGCACTGCTGCGTAAGGTTGTGTATATATACGAGTATTACATTACAGCCGGCGAGTCAGGCGTCGGCCAATGTATGTCATGTCCTAAAGTACTAGTCCTAGATATATTGCCATTGCGATTAAAGTTGCGTTTTTATCAATAAAGCGGAAAGGAAAACAGGACAAATGCAAGGAATGTTTATAACAATAAGGATGTTTACGTAAGATCTTCTCTCTTATTTATCTTACTGATCTGAACGCTTTGATAGTTCTTTACTTCTTTTAACGCTTTTTAAATAAGAGTAATTTGCAGAGTATTGCTCGATGGTAGATTTCGGTAGTGGTCATTGCGACGGTCACCGTGTAGAGCTGCCATCGATGCATACGTATGTGTAGTTAACATGACCGAAGCCCTACGGCCCCGATTATAATGATTCGATCCCTCCGGAGCTTGACTTTTCGTGGCAATACGAGTACGAGTAAGTATAAACTCGCACTTGGCTGCTGTGATGTACAAGTTGCTTGACTGTAACCTTTTCGGGGAAGCTGTAATTCCCAACAGTGGGTATATAAGGAGAGCTGTTCATTTATTAATCATAACCGGCGAGTCATGCGATTGTTAGCCGCACGTAGTAAACAGTCAGTTGTAACCATAGCAACCGTAGCTACGCACGAACACTAGACAAGTGCTGTACTCGCCAAACGTTTTATCGATACTTTTTTTAATATTTAACGTTTATAAACATAAAAGGTATATTTTAGGGAATTCTTACTATATTGTTAATATATAAGTATACATAGTTTTATCAACATTAATAACTTTACAAATATACATACAGTTTTTTAATTTTTTTTATTGTATTTCAATATATTAAGTTTTCCAGGTTAGTTAGTGGCAGGTCTCTGTAGCCGCGGATAGGTACTACTGCAGCTCCTATTTATTCTGATAAAAAGTACTGTGCAGATATTACTATGTCCCAGTTTAAAGAGCGCTGTGGATAATGAAATTACGTCGTTAACGAGAATTAACATCTTATCCCTCACGACGTGTACAATGTGGTGCAGTGTACATCGTCTTAAGTAGTCAGTTCAGACGTAACACACTACACCTACTATACAGTAAAAGTTCAGCGAACTTTAATATTTTCCACAATACAAGTTAATGAAGTGCTGACGGCGTGCGATTGTATCGAAACCGTTTTATCTTATCGATTAATAAATTAGTCAAAAAACTACACAACGCCATCGACATTTCTAGAACAATACGAGCTCATACATTGTGTACACAACAGTATCCTTATTGGTAGTTAAGAAACAGGATGCAATGGATGTCAACCCAGCGCTGCGTTATGGATAAGCGTGCATCTTTCTATCGAGTGAATACATTCGTCGCGTCGCTTCATGAAAATAAACCATTTGCCTCAAAGTGATTTGTGTAGATGTCATGTAAATATCCTAACTCTGCTTGCAGTCATTTCATATGTAATAAATCTCTCTCACCTTGCACGGTTTCTACACATATACACCGTAATTAAACATACTATTGATATTTATCATACAGTAGTATCTTTGTCTTTATCTTTATTACAGCTAGTATAGCTGCTCCCGCACGCTTTGCTGGCCGTAACACCCCCATCCCCCCCAACTCCTTTTGGAGAAGAAAATTTGTTAAATCTGTTCATAGCTGACCACTACACGGCAGAAGCAATATCTCTATCTAATTTTTAGTGTTTACATCTAATAGTTTCGGAGATCTCGTTATGAGTCAATGATCTCTGAATATCGAGTATATATATACTCCGTACGTTGAGGATGAGACTTCTTCTCATAGTCCTCTTTCCAATCTGTACATGTACACCACACGTAGACCTAACACCCACGCTCGCGTACACACACACACACACACACTAACACACACACACACATATGCACACATAGACGACGTCAAAAACCATTGAAACATATTTACACAAACACAACACACACAAACGCACACGAATTTTGTAACTTTCGTTTTCTTCTTTTGTTTAAATTTTGGCAATACTCTAATTTCTATACTTTTAAGAGATCGCGTTTACGTAACGCTGAAACTAGGAGAGGGCGCTGATTCCTGAGAGACAGGTTACATTCCTATTTCATAGATTCATCATATCCTCATGTACGTTAGTTGTTTACGAGCCGCTCTGCAGGCCACTACACCCTGTAACCCCCTTTAAAGCTAAAATTTCGTAGAATCCGGTCTTAGCCGCCCTACACTCGGCAAAAGCAATATTCTTACCTGATCTCAAGTCTCCAGGCCTTATGGTACTCCTGGCCTGAAATCTTTTATATATATATATATATATTTAATGATGGCTATTTGTAAGGAGATAAGTAGCCTTTGACGTCACAAATAAAGCGTTGAAGTTATACAGAATTTAAGGAATAATTGTGCACAATCAATGTTTCAAGTTTCTTTAAATCTGTTACGTTATATCGACAAAATGAATACGAATATGATAAATATTGAACGTTATCAGTAACGACAACGTAATCGTTATATCTGATAAGTATAAGATTGTCGAACTGTTGTTGATTGTGTTGCCAATGCTGTAAATAATTTAATTGCACAAACCAACTTGGGCTGACCTTGTCAGGACATACGACGACGATCGATACCGAGCCATTACTTCAGGTTCGTAAGCTTAATCTAGTGCTAAACTTTACACTATTTCTATACCTATATCTTTAGCTATTTGTTTATTAATTAAAATATCCGTACACAGTAACAAATAATTATTTCTTTTTTAAAGAAAAGAATGCGGACATGAACAGCTTCATTATGAAAATTCTTTGAACAAGCTTTACGGAAGGAAACCGGTAATAATGATGCAGTGGTAGTGTGTAGTCATGACAAATTATAATTTTTACAATGGTCTGAACAACCATTCAATAACAACAAACGTCCTTATATATATATATATATATATATGTATATATATATATGATATTTGAGAGTGCAATTAATCGAAACATGTTCGAAGCCGTCGTCAACGGGATGTGTGACGCAACTAATCATTTTACGTTGACAATGACGCGCTGTTGCGACGGAAATACCCGTATAACAGAGCAATACCAAGGGCCGCCTTATTGTTGGTAAGCTATCCCTCACCATCTCTCTCTCGTGATAACCGGTAGCAGCCCGAGGAGTTGTGCAACCCGCGCCAGGGTCGCCGCTGCGAAAGTCGCGCTGTCGCACACGATTAGAACATTGTTTTGATAAAGTTTCGATAAAAACACAACTGAACAATTCACTTCCTTATCTCATTATTAACTTTTTACTTAAAACAAGATCTAGATATTTTTTTTATTTGCAATTAAATCGTAAGCAACTACTTATCGATTCTTTATATACGGTAAAGATATTGCTTCTGCCGTCTAGAGGTCAGCTAAGAACAGACTTTACAAAATTCCTTTGCAAAGCGAGGTGCGGAGGAGGGGAAACAACTAGTTATTGGCATATTTGAAAGTAACGTACTTGTGTTATAGTAATAGTAATGAATATAACAGGTAATACCAACTGTTATGTACTCGTAGATGGTAGAACGGGTACCTGTTCCTATTAGAACACCGCTATTGCCGGTTAATGTTACTAAGATAGAATTACTTAACATCTTGTCCCTAAGCGCTGAACAACACGCGGAAGTACTATGTAAATATCCTAAGTAATATTACGGGAATTCGATAATCTTACCATCACCATTACACTTGCCATGATGTCATCATCAGTATAAATATCTTACATAAAGAATAAGTTTTCTTTATAAATTAAAACATTACAGTTTCTTGTGTCTTAAAGATATTTTCCATGTGTACTTACATAAATAACTTGTTAAGTTTAATTACCTTACGTTATCATTTATTATATTTACATAATTTAAAGTGTAAAGACATAGTTGTTAAGTTACTTATCACATTTGTTACTTTCTTTAAAAATATATGATAACGTAAAGTACATACACTGCTGAACACTGCCTTTAAAGGAATACTTGCCAAACTAGACAAGCATCCGGTTTCGCACAAAGTATCCCGGTAAAGACACAGCAAAAGCTGCTATCATTCCCCTGGAATTATTCTCAGTTTAGCCCCTTTTTAAACACGCCGAGTGTAGATTGAGAGTGGGGGTAACTTTACCCGTCAGCCACACAAAGGTTCGGAGGCAGGACATTAGTATATAAGTTAACCAGGACATTGGTTTCAACATAACTGTGTGTGAGTACAACAGAGTTGTCCCTCGAGATGAATTTCACCATAATCACATTTACATTGATATTTGTTGTGATGTGACTTGCGCGATCCCTGAAATTCTAATTCGGTATAGCTGTGTACACTACGCAATGTGTCCTTATAATATAATTCGATGTTTGATGAAGCATTGCGAGCGGCACCAGCGGTAATCAAACAGCTCTCTTAATCACCACGGATCCAGCGTTACATGCATACATTACGCATTCTATTTACTTTCATTTAATAAATGTTAGTAGTCTTTTGGCTTGTCTCTGTGCATAACACGTTGCTTTAAGTTTTTATTAACACAATCATCATCATCATCTCGGTTTGTAATTGCGGTGGCAATACGCTCTGTACGACGAATAGAAACATTTTAGCATTTGGCAGGGATGTCCATCATGCCCGACTTACCAGTAAAAGAAAACATCTTTAGAAATACTGATAAATTTCAACAGCTTTCTAAAATATGCAACATCTACCAATAGTCACTTAGCTAGAGTGATGGATAAATTGTCTAAACTTTCTGATTCTAAGAGATCCGAGTCCTGCAAATTTCAATGTTACGAGAACTGTTTGCAGTTTATACGTTGCGGGTCTCCCGTCTTCCTTTGATATAGTACTTACATTAAATGATACAATTGAAATTGGATATTCTCTCTTCCAGGTAGAAATGGGAGAAGAACGAGAGGGGAATGAAGATGTAAACGAACAAGAACAAAACGCGAACGCTACCGCAGGTGGCAAACGAACTGACAACACAAACACGAACGAACCCAATTGCACCGGAGAGGAGGCCAATGCTCCTAAAGTGTCGAACTACATACAAAATATCAAGATCTCCAACTCGAGTCCTGGCCTGGCTTTGTTTGACAAAGAGGCCAGTCTCACAGTGCACGGCAAGGACTTTTCTTTACTAACAGACTCAAAAACTGTAGTAAGGTTTTCACCAGTATGGAAACAGGTACGCAATTGTTCTTATTTGCTGCTTTTTGTCACTCTCTATCATCTTATAATAAGACAAAGAAGAAAACGTTTATCAGTGCATAATCAACTAAAGACGGGCAGGCAAACAATATAACATAAATAAACAAATGGTAATATAGAACCAGAAAACAACTTCTTCTATCTTGTGGTACAATAAACACAGTAAATATAATGAACTAAACCTATTGCTGTACAAGCAAACCCCCGCTTTGTGTTGGATTTGCATGAAACAGCAGTTAATTATTGTTTTCAGTTAGTTTATAAACATGTGTGTTTAACTCTGCGTTCTAAAATAACTTTGTTACAATGTCGCCGGGTTAAAGTACTATCAGAGATTTTAGCGTACTCGCTTGCACATTAAAATCACGAATTTCCCAGCGTCGGCTGAATATAATTCACATATTACCAATTCATACAAAAACAACGTTATTTTAGAGCAGATTGTTAGTATGACAAGTGCCTATATAGGTAGACACATAAATGAAAGCCAGAATATTCTGGTCCACCTCAACCATCTACGGCTTCATTGTCATTTACTTTCATCTATCGGAAAAAATAAGACAAATTGACGTATACGAAATACCAGTTAGACTTATTAGACGATAGACAGGATGTATCGCAAAAAATAAAATAAATATATATATTTTAAATATCGAAGAACTTGTGGACTGTAGCCAATGGGACAGTCAAGTCTTTGAGTGACAACCATGTACCAGTAGACGTAGTGCTGGAAGGCGTTACACTAAGGAAACCGAAATCTAAAGGGAAGTCATAATAAGGCGGTAAACCCAATCAGCGCACAGATTACACGTTAGCTACGGAACCATGTTCAGAAGACTTGCAGCCAGTGGATATTAGATCTCGTAACCGTCATTAATCGATGCACCTTTTTGACCTAAAGGATCTCCATTTCTTTACTTAACCGTTAAATTCAACTGAAAGCAGGATGCGTGTATCTATAATTGTCTCTGATAGACAGAAATAAAGAAATTACGGCCTCTCGCACAGCAAGAGAGAACACGATCTGTGGCGCCGCACCAACTGAAAACTCGTAGGAGATTTATTAGATTTCATAAAGCACAGTTTATCGACTGATGATAACAAAGATGATGAACGGTTTAAGTGTTAAAGAATGCAAAACACTTGATACTTAAAAGTTAGTTATAAGATATTTCGGTAGGGCAAGTTACTAATTGCCTCAACACATGAAGCTCGTTTATTTCTATTCTTATAATTAAACAAAGGCTGGTTGGTTTGGTACAGCTCGCAGCGATCAGATCAGTGTCGGCCACCGGCTGGCCGGGTGCTGCCACTAACCCAGTTACGGGAGACCTTTGAACATGCGACACCGCGCGCTCCCCGCCGCGGCTCACTGCGAATTTCAGCGACCGTACAACGAACCCCGATAACACAACCACGAGCACAAACAACCGGCTCTTCGCTGTTAAACAAGATCACATGTTGAACGATTTTTTTATTTAATTTCCCCAGAAAACAAACAAACGCAATGATAACCGTGAACTCCAACCGTTTCCCAATAATTTTTCGAAATTTGCGTCCTGTTGCGAATAAATATATAGTATCTGTTTATAATCACAATAGAACATCTTGATAAAGGAAAAAATCTTTAACAGTATTGATGGACATAAAAAAGCTTTCGTTAGCGTTTTCTTCGATATCCTTATGCAAAAACTTGAGAGAATTGGAATTTGAGGCAAAGAACTTAGTATCTTTAAAGATTACATTTATGGTCGTAGCCAACAAGTTAAGCTGGATTCAGATAACAAAGACGACATCGAAATATCTTGTGGGGTGCCACAAGGTAGTGTCCTTGGTCCTACCCTATTTTTAATATACATAAATGACCTGTGCAACATGAGTAGTCCTCATGCTAAAATTTATTCGTACGCTGACGATACCTCTGCCGTCTTCGTACGATCAAACTGGGACGAGGTTAAATTAAGAGTTGAGCAAAGATTGATGCTTGGATAAAAATTAATTTATTAATCTTAAATACAACCAAAACAAATTACATATGGTTTAGTATATATAACAATTCCCAACCATTTAATTATAGTATAAAAATTCACAATTGCTCCTATATCGCAAACGCTTCCTGTAACTGTCCAGTCATAAATAAAGTTATGTATGACTAGGAAGGGCGGTGTCTTTTTTTTTTATTAACGTTTGTAACAAAATGCTAACGGAACGTACACCCCGTACCAATACTGGGCCGGTAGCGGAGTAGTGTCGAACTCCAACCGACTAAAAAGCTTCACACGGTATTCCGTCACTTCCGCAAATAAAGGCACTAGGGTCGCGGGATAACACGAAACAGTTCGTCCGCAACCCCCGTTCGGTGCCCGGATCGAATGGGCCCGTCTTGGGGAAAGATGTGAAGCATCCCTCCCAACTGACAAAATCCCTACACTACGCGGCGACGCGTCGGAATAAGAGACGCGTCGCCAGATACGCCCCAGGAACCCTTTCCAAGGGAGGTGCCGGACCGACGACCCTTGTCGGTCGCGGCGCCAGGTTCCTCTGCCTAAGGAGGCAAGCGGCGATCGTGCGCTCAGCTCCGCCCGTTGGCGACGAGCTGTCCGCGTACTACGACCGCCTCCTGCTCCGTGCCCCCTCGGCGCCCGCTCTCTAGGACGCTCGGTCTCTCGCTTCTGCGACATGACGATATCGCAGAAACGGGATACCGCATCCCATGACGCGTCGCTTCCGACCATGGTCCGGACCACAGCCGGTAGCGAGAGGTCAGTCCCTATCGCCGCTACGAGCGCGGCCCTATGCCCCCCGAATTACGGGCAATCGGCCAAGGTGTGCGACGATGTGTCCACCGGGTGTCCACACTCGTCGCACGCCTCGTCCGTCCAGGAAGGGCGGTGTCTGCGGGCACAGGTGCCGATATCTCTAAAAGGAGACACCAATAACTATTATGCCTATGTAATTTACGTTGTCAAATATATTATTTTTGATTTTTTTTTATTTCAATCATCTCAATTAATGGACGTCCACTGCTGAACATAGGTCTCTTGTGATGTGTTCCACAAAACACGGTCTTGCACTATTTAAGTCCAGCGTCTCCCAGTAATTATTTTGATGTCAGTTCACCCAGTGAGGAGTCTGCTTACGCTATCTGTGCGCAAATTCCAAATAAATAAATAAATATTTATCAGCTTGTCTGTCTGTTACCTCCGATTAACCCGAGATGTTCGTCTGTATCACATATCCCCAGTACATTGGAATCCTTCCGGTTAACTGTTGACAAGGCTTTCACCAACATTCAGCTGTAAGGCATTACATATGCTAGTTTTAATTAGGAATTATCTGTAACGTAAATATTGTCGTTGTTAAAATTTGTTTGTTATTCACTTATTTCTCAAACTATTATTACTTAACCCCTTAGGGAGCATCAAATGGTTGAGTACCTTATGGTATAGATAAAGAGATAAACCTTAATAATATTAAAGCTTGTGAAGAAGAAATGTATAAGAAAAATCTTTTTCGTTATCAATTTTTCTTTCTGACATATTTTGTAATGTATATTTCGCAGACTTTAGCAGCGACCGCGTCTATCTTGATGACGTTCACTTCCGGACTCACTTCCGGTTACTCGGCAATACTCCTGCCACAGCTGAAAGAACCAGACAGTGTCATACCCTGGGACGAGAACACGGCATCATGGATAGGTAAGATATTTTACAGTTCAAATCGTTTTATGACGTACTGTCTTCAAAGATTTGCAGTCGCATGCACTGAGAGAGATCAGATCATACAATATTGATGTGTGGTATGTCATAATTCCAATATACATAATATTTGTAAAATATTTTATTTATTGTATATTAAAAAAAATATATACGAGTGAAGTTATGTGTACTGTACAGACAACGAAGGACACAATCATTTAAGTTTGTAGTGCTGCTTTGTGTATATGCTATGATATAAATAAAAAAAGGACTAAAATAACATTAAGCGCGTGCTCCTTATGTTATTAAGTTGTACGACAACCGGTCATTCACAGAATAACGAAAGAGGAAACGCTGACCGGAATCCATTCGAGGAACTCGGTCACAACAAGTTTACACTACATAAACTACGTCAATGTTATTTGTCGATAACGAACTGCGCATATGCGGAATACCCAAACAGATCACTCAGCAGTTCGTGAAATTATCGCGAGCGGCGTGATCCTCTAGTTACATCACCCGTTAATGCGTGATAGGAGAGTTGACGGAATTCACGTTAACAGAAATAATACAACTGCTTAAACTGCGATTGACATTTAATAGTTATTCTCCCAAGCGATATATTCCGTGTTGAGAAAGTCCGTGACGTCACATGGTGGTAAGACTTGCGCTACGATCTTCACAATGTGCTATTTAAATTTCATAACTCCTACACTGAGGGTACATGGCCAGGAGGAAGAACGCCTATGAGATGGACGGACCAGGTAAAGGCGGCAGTAAATGGTTCATCATCGTTACCACTATATGAATGCAGTAGGAAGGCGGTGACGTGTTGTTAAGCTTGCGACCAACACCTGAAGTGATGACCACGACCACTCTGTCAGGAGTGACACCAACAAAAAAGAAGAAGCACTCTACACTACACCGTCGATCACATTGAACATATTTAGTTTGAAGCGTATGGCCGGCACTCCGCAGGTGTTGTCCTATACGTGTACATATATGTTAGGTGTATATGTTTATAAATACACATTTACTTCATGTCACGAAAATTGGTTGAATGATGGACAAGTTCTGCATTTGGAACAGAGTTACAGCAAAAATTTTCAGCATGAAATAATACACACACCCACCAATCTTTAGATGTGTGATGATATTTATGCTGTAGTCTTCTTGGCGACTGTTTCAATTTAACCCAGCTCAGGAGTCGTGAATCAGAAATTTCTGAGTTAGCTTCAATTAAAAGAATAAATACATAAATATTATCTCAATACAAATAAAAGGAGAACGACTTGAACGTATAGGCAGAGAGAGGGGAGTAGAATTATTAGAGACAATTTTTAGGAACATCTGTCTTCCAAATTATATGATGGTTTAGAAGATGAATTATGTAAAACTATTTGTTTCATGGCAGTAACGGTTCAACCGTTTCCGATATCACCCGCAACGAACCTAATCTGACGAAATATTTGAAAATTGTTATCGGTATCACTTTGTAAAACTTAAAGGTACAGCTGAGGTGTCGATGTTACAAACAGACATCTCATCCATGTTAACTGGTATATTATACTATTTGATATTTATTTATATATTATAGATGACACGTAGTGCAGCTGTGCAATAACGTTAACTATTAGCGGCGATGCGGTGCCGCTGTCGTGGAGCAACGGAGCCGCCGACGGCCGCCTGCGCGAATAAACAAAAACAAATGTGTTGTTTACTTCGCACGCACACCGCGCTTGATAACGTTCAATCAGTTACTAACTCAGCCTGATCATCTGGACTGGCGATTGTATCGTACGTGTACATATGCTTTTACCGCGTACGGCTAGACGTAGCGTTGGGAGGCCACCCACCAAGTGCATGCAACTGCATGCGAGCAACGCGGGACCGATCGATGTGGATATTGGGAGAGACCTATGTCCAGCACTGGACGTCTATCGGCTGAACATGATATAGCAATGAATTACGTTAAATGTTAAAACAACGGAATAAACCCCAAATGTAACAACCTATCTAAATTGAAGAGAGGTATTTGGTTCCGAACTGATTGATTTGACAAAATCTTCAATGTATACTTTATATAAATACATAATAAATGGCCTTAAATCACCTTGTATGGAGTCTCCTCCTGGAGTCCCAGCAGTGGGAACATTAAGACGAGTGTTAATAATGTTTACAGGTATTCAATTTTGAATAAGTAGATATGGTATTGCTAATATTACTTTTCACTTGAATCAAACTCATGCCTGGAGCTAGGTCATGGCACTTATCGGAAGATTCATGGACCTCATAGCCTGAAGCGTACACGTACACATTTTGTCGAACATCATGAAAATATTTCACTTTTCTTTCAAAGTTAGGTTTGTCTTGAATTCTCTCAGTGACGTCCAACACCCGCAGCTTCCTTTCTGTTCTGTCCTCGGCTCTATGTACTGTTATAACATGTAAATTTTTGTTTCAGCATCAATGGCTGCGCTACCGATGGCTCCCGGCTGCCTGCTAGCAGGCTGGATGATGGAGAAGTTCGGTAGACGCAACTCCCACTACATCGTGTGCGCACCTCTACTCTTGGGCTGGATACTAATTGCGTGCGCCAACAACTTAATCCTCATGTTGATAGGGAGATTCCTGACTGGACTCTGCGTCGGTCTCCTGGGGCCACTAGCCCCTGTCTACATCGGAGAAACAACAGAGCCTAAATTCAGGGGTATCTTCCTTGCCGGCGTGTCTTTAGCTATAGCTATGGGAATCCTCGTAGCCCACTTAATCGGAACATTCATCTCCTGGCAGTGGACAGCGGTTATCTGCTGCTTCTTCCCGATCTTTTCCGTTGTCTTGCTAAGCACAGTGCCAGAGAGTCCCACATGGCTAATATGTAAAGGTCAAATCGAGAAAGGAGTTAATTCGTTCTATTGGTTGAGAGGGTACAGCGAAGAAGCAAAAGCAGAATTACAAGTCATCGTTGAGAAGCGGAAGCAATCAGATTCAGAGCCCGCACCGACCTGGAAGGAGAAGATGGCAAATCTAAAAAGTCCAGAATTGTTAAAACCTCTTGCGATTATGATTATATTTTTCGTAACTTGTCAGTTTTCTGGTGTCAATGCAGTCGCATTCTACTCCATCGAGATAGTTGAGAAGGCAGTGGGAAAGGGGATGGATCATTACGTCGCCATGTTGGTGATCGACGCTTTAAGGGTCGTGATGTCTGTGGTGGCGTGCGTCATTTGCAAACAGTACGGCAGACGGCCGTTGTGCATCATCAGTGGGATTTGGACAGCATTGTCCATGATCGGATTATCGATGTTCTTGTATTGGACCGAAGGCAGATCCACGAACATGTCCTGGCTGCCGCTGTCGTGCTTGATGATTTACATTTGCTCCATATCGATTGGGCTGGTGCCGTTGCCTTGGATGATGTGCGGCGAGGTCTTCCCGACCAGGGTCCGTGGCCTGGGATCCGGCATCAGTTCCGCTACCACCTTCCTCTCGTTCTTCGTTGTCGTTAAAACGGCTCCGGGAATGATGTCCAATTGGGGAGAAGTAATCACATTCCTTTTCTACGGGGTCATCGCCTTTGTCGGGACTGGTGTACTCTACTTTATTCTACCAGAAACCAAGGGCAAGAGCCTACAGGAGATCGAAGATAAGTTTAGAGGTGTTCAAAAAGGTCAAGTTTAAAACTTTAGTGTTCATTGATATTTAAGATAATTACTTAAGTACATCTATTAGGTTTAAGTGTAAATTTATTTATCTGTGATACTGTAGTTCGTAATACATTAAAATTTATGTTATTACTAATTGTCACTTTTATTTATTACAACCTTAACCTGTTAACCGGGGAATTCCCTTCCTGTCACGGGCGCGACTCTCCCGCTAGCACGTGTCAGCACGTCACGTCCGGATAACGTACGGAACTATCCGTCGCACCTGTTACAAAGCACAACATTTATTTCAAGAACGTATTTATATGTCCTACCCGTACTCGCAACTGTTTCCGTTTGACGTATTTTTACGTCCCACCCGGGTTATAACTTAAGCGAGATCCATTTAATAATAAATATGTGCTATCAGTAGTTAAAATCGCTCAGTGAGCTAAGTAGAGCATATCCTGAGTATGATGAGTTTCCACGGGATACAACCATACAACCAGGAATGAGGCGCTCCGTAGAAGAACATTGCCCAATCACTTAGCAAGCTTAAGTGGTAATGGGCGAGCTGCAGAACACAGCAACCTAGCTGCTTCTGAACTGGGATAATTATTCGCTATAGAAGCCAATTGCATACTTGTTCAGCTCTGGTCCGGCCTCAGCAGCCGCGAATTATGAATGGCGACACGAATTCTAAATGTATCAGCCGCTAGCCCACTAACCAGTGATATGATGATGTCGACACACTACTAAAGCCTGTATACAGCATTTCGTTGTAATAATAACTTAATAATACTAAAAAGAAGTTATTGCTTATAAAGGGTGTGAAGGTGCTGACAGGAAATAATAAAACAAGTTATTCTCCAAATGACATTTTATTAGTTTAACATTTTATTTGAACAATACATTTAATTGGCGCTCAACGTAATTCGGTACAGTTGCAGGTCAAGTAAATAGCTCGTTGAAACAATTTGTTCACTTAAGCAAATGTAAATTCAGTAAATAGAAGTAAGCAATGTCATGCAATAAGTTAATACAAGATCTAACAAATAATGAAAAGTTGGATTAAGCACAATTGTTTAGCAAATAGGTCAATATGTCACGAACACAACAGGAACACAATATTTAAGGATTGACCCTATTCTAGGGTACCTAGCTAGAACTGCTATGAGCTCGCTTTAGGGCATCTGTCAGAGGATGGAAATACCCTGGCTAGAATTGTTGCACAAACTGCAGCGTTTGCTTCGTGGCTGTGTGCGTGTACACCCAAGCACTGCTCGCAGTTCCAAGTTGTGGAGATTGCCAAAGCATCTTCAACTTTATTGTTTACAGTTTATGTTTCCATTCGTATTGTAAGCACTTGAGCTGCTGCTCTCCTACTCATACACACTTTTTGTATTTAAAGCGATTGTTTTTGAAAAGTCACAATTGATGTAAAACTTATAGTATAATGAGAATTAAGGTTAACAATGAATCAAGACGCTCTAGAACCTTCTCATTGAGATGAAGCGTTAATGTGTAAGTGAACAGAAGCGCAGCCTCAGCCTTAGCTCCGGCGCCTCGAGCTACATCTCTACGCTAATGGCGGTAACGCGGGTAGTTGCGAAATATTACTTGGAACGAGGCTTAACAAGTCTGGAGGCGGGTGGCGCGAACTTAGTGAAACCCTGCTGGTCGAAGACGGGGAGGAGGTCGCGGACCCTCGCGGAGACGGTGCCCCCGGTCACTCTGGAACGATATGCTCTGTTGAGGATTAGAACGAGGGTTTAAAGCGGTCATGTGCACGCAACAGCTAACGCTACTCGTGAGGAGGTGACTACAGGTGCTCACGTTGTCAACAAACACCGGAAATGGAAAGGATTGATTTTTGAACCGTACATGTATATATCTACCGACCGACTCAACTATATTCATCATTTCTATTAAGTTCGAAAGTAACTTAACCGAAACGGTTTATTCATATGTTGGTAATCAACTTTACAACATTTTGATTATTTATGTATTCCCTTGCTATTGTTGTTGTTGAATTTAAAATTGAAGTTTTACATTGTACTAGTTACATTGTACAAGCAGTACCTACCAAATTATACTAACTTAATAGTCACTGCTCAATACTTCAGTTACTATACTATATAACTAGGGCTGGCATCAGGCCGCACACGAGTCAGGTAACAGACATTAACTGGCGAACAATTAGCGACAGCGAACACGGCGAACACGGCGAACACGGCGAACACGGCGAACACAGCGAACACAGCGTCACGCAGCTGGTATATGATACGAGTAATATTCTCTTCTTACCCAAATAACTAATATAGTAACAACAATTATAGTGCGATTTCCGCTGTCGCTAATCAATCTCCAGATACAAAAGAACGGCACCGAATTTAAGTTGAGGATTTAC